>OY728126.1:1677356454-1679856454 GCA_963277665.1 Viscum album
CAACCGCACAATGCAATCTCTTTTGCGCAGGTATGGGGTTGGGCATCGAGTGTCTACTGCTTATCAACCACAAACAAATGGTCAAGCCGAAGTGTCAAATAGAGAGGTAAAACAGATTCTTGAGAAAACGGTTCAGCCAAACAGAAAAGACTGGAGTCTTAAACTCGATGATTCATTATGGGCTTACCGTACTGCATTCAAAACTCCAATTGGCATGTCACCATATCGGCTAGTCTTTGGGAAGAGTTGTCACCTCCCTGTTGAGGTAGAGCACCGGGCCTAATGGGCCATCAAACAATGCAATTATAATCATTCTGGTGCAGGTGCTCAAAGGAAGTTGCAGATTCAGGAGCTAGAGGAAATGAGAAGAGATGCATATGAAAACTCCAGGATTTATAAGGAGAGAACCAAGGCTTCCCATGACCACCTTATCCTTCATCATCAGTTCCATATTGGGCAGAAGGTCCTCCTTTATAATGCAAGGTTGAAGTTGCATCCTGGTAAGCTTCATTCCCGCTGGTTTGGACCATACATTGTTACTAATGTCTCTCTATTTGGTGTTGTCTAGGTTCAAAATGAAGACACCAAGCAAACCTTCACTGTCAATGGGTAGCGGCTGAAGCACTTCCACGAAGCCATTCCGGAGTCCCCAATGGAGGAACTCCATGTTCAAGAAGTGGTCTATGAATAACAATCACCAGGTTTTATCCTTCCTTCCCACAGTCTCTTTTATTACAATGAGGACACTGCATTCTCTAGGTGTGGGGGGATGGGTACATTCATGGGTTAGTTAGGAATTTTTTATCATCTTTCCTTCTTTTTTTTCTCTTTTTCTCTTGTTGCATGGTATTGTCACTTTCCCCCCTATTTCCCCCCCTCACTTCTGTGCTAAAATGATAATTTTGATGCCTAATTTATCATGGAAAATGAATCCCATTTTATCATTGATTTTATTGAAAATACATGAGGAATTTACCATTTTCAAGTTGTTTTAACATTCAAAAAAAAATTCTGATGAAATGTTCATTTCAGCATGAATTCAACATTGTGGTGTGAATTTCTCTTGAAAATTGGTTGTTGGTCGATGATATGAATGGTTGTATCATTTTAAAGCCATTGAGAAGAGTGGTACCCTTTTTTGTGAATAGTTTAAGGGGAAATTGTGTCATTTAATCTCTCCACAAATTTTTGCACCCAACCATGAAGTGTGAATATTTCTTACTTTATTGAAGGTAAATATAAGTTAGGTTAATTTTTCTCTACTTTCCAAATGATCTTTACATACGTTCGTTCCTTATCCGATCTATTTCATTACTATAACAGATTGACCTACGCATGTGTACCTGTTATCCGACTGTTATACGCCCTAAAAAAAAGACAAAAAAAAAAAAAAATGGGGTTGTATTTTGGGCAGGTCAAAAACCACCCTTTCTCGACTTTTGATGTTGTTATAACTATTACAATTAGTATCGTGAGGACATCAACCATGGGTTGAGATAAGAGTGTGAGATTTGTTCCAAGTGCAACTTTTGAAAAAAAATAAATATTGAGGGGAGTGATGAAATGTATAGCATATGGGGATATCTAGTTCGGGAGATTTAGGTTTGACTTTTGGGAATGCTTAATTGAGTGGGTCTTGGAATTTGATTGCAAAGGATGTAGGGCAGGTTCGGTGGAAAGAATCAAGTCAGTAGACTAATTTTAAAATAACTTATATTTATTTAATAGAAAGTGGAAAGAATAGCATGAAATGGTTGTCACACACACACGTGGAGAATTGGTGACATGATTAAATTTTGAATTATTTTCTTTGATTGGTATCATTAGTCTCTTCGAATTTCATTTGGATACAATTTTTGAGACGACTTTTTCCATGATCACTGAGAATAACTCCTCGGTGTGATTTGTGCTTTGATCACAATTCTATCAGAAATTAATTTCTCAAGAATGTTAAATCTTCATGAAGTTGGGAATATCTACATGCATAATTTTTAGAAATGTGAATTTTCCCAGGAGTGCAAATGTTTAGGTGTGGGGGTGTGATCGTACCACGATTCACTGTTTCATTTTCCCCCTTACACCGCTGTGCTAAACATATTTTGTATTAAAAATTATAAAAATATTATCAAATTGTGCTTCATGTTTGATTAAATAATTTTGTGTTTATAACTGTTATAATGGGAAATGTTACTTGTTTTTATTGTTTCAATGTAGGTGGAGGTGATTTGGAGGGCCCTTGATGAAGTGAAAGAAAAATGGGCCAAAATTGCATGGGTCCATGGACATCTTTCCAATGTTTTGAATAGTACACGAAATATGTGCATCAAAATGGGATGAAATTTTGTGGGCCTGTCCAAAATTTAATAGGCTACATTTCATTTTAAGGAACCCAATCCTGATTCGGCTTTTATGGGGCCCATCCGAACTGATCTGTATAAGCCACCGAATTTGGACCAAGTCAAATGTGGTGTTCTGTATTTTATCAATATCTCGAGCAATATTTGTCCAAACGGTGCCAAACTTTTGGTGGTGACATTAAAGAGGTAGGGATACAACTTTTCTATTTTTTTTCAAAGTGAGATAAGACTGTATGAATGCCGAAACGCATTGTGCAAGTGTATTGATGAAATCTGTGTTCCCAAAACCACCTCCCACATTTTCTATAAAAGGGAACCTTGAGCTCCTCATTTGTAAGTTTGGCCAAGGAGTGAAGTGCTGCCAATTTGGAGTCCTAGAGGAGTCTCCTAATCACCTTGGAGGTTTTGGAGGCCCCTATCCTCATAGGGGAATCAAGGATGAAGAAGGAGTTCCACCCGAGCTTCCTCCTCCTCCCGATGTCGAGCTAAAAGTTGGGTGTTCGTTGTGAGGGAGCTACACACATGTCAAGGGAGTTCCGATGCATAAACTAGCTACTGGTTTGGAGTAATTTTGGTGTTTAAACATTTCATTCCATGTATCTTATTTTATTTCAGATTTGAATTCTTTATTTGATACATGCGAGTGTTAAGCTCTTAATTTCTAACCGATCGGTGTGAGGTTTTGAGTGCGTGACTTGTGTTGTTCCGATTGGACATCACAAGAATCCTTTTCATACCCAACTTATTGAGATTTAAATATTATTTGGAAGCTCTTATTCCATGCATAAGTACTGGACCTTGACAACACGATTGCTACGTCAAGGTTTGGTCCTTAAAGCATTGAAATAAAAGATTAGAAATTAATCGGGATTCCAATTAATTCCAACCAAAGAATTACTCTAAACCTAAGATGAATCTATATGAACAATGAACTTGATATGTGTGTAGTGAAATCACATCGACCCTTTTATCTCATATTTCTCAAAATCCACTTGGTCACTCATCTTTTAAGCTATTTCAACTAAGTCATTTTTTAAACTGTTTTCAAAACCACCCCCTCTCTTAGTCATTTTTATTAAAAATACACACTCTAAACCTACCAACGATCCTTGAGAGACGACCTAGGGTATTCCCTAGACTATAAATAAACCTTAAAAATATAATCAATTTGACGTGTCATGACAATGCGGTCAGTGGGCCATGGCGGAGGCGCGCAACGCCGTCGCACCGTGCCGGTGGTGCGGAACCGCGACCAAGGCGGGCCGCGGTGGGAAGAGGAGGGTGACCGGATGAGCCGGCCGCCGGTTCATGCTACAGGAGGGACCCCTAGGGTCCCGCATGTCACTGAACCGGTACCTAGAGCCGGTTTCTTTGGAATCTAGGGGGCGCCACACCTCCCCCCATGCGTGGCCTGCCGGGCCGCCGAACCAGTCGGCCAGCCGGCCACGGGCCAGGCCGCCCTCGGGTCGGAAGACTCGGGTCGGGTCGCCCCTTCGGACCAGGCCTCCTCGGTCCAGGACACTTCCTCGGACCAGGTCGAACCCCGGTCTGGACCGGGTTGGGCTGGGTCGGTCTGACTAGGTCAGACCGGACCTGGACCCGTTTGGACAGTTTACACATTTTCGCCCATATCTCGGGATACGGGTGTCCGATTGACGAACCGTTTGCGGCGAAGGAAATATCAGAGAGAGAAGATTATACTGAAATACCCCACTTGAGGTTTGAACATAGTTGTGTCACGGTCGGGTTGGTTTGAACCTAAAAACCAACCGGGCCCCTGAAACGGAAATGCCAATAACTCGCACACTGGGCGTCCGATTGACGCACCGTCTGTCGCGTTGGAACCCTTACGACATTGAGGTCCTTTGGGTTACTCCTTTGTGGAGTTTAGTGGCAGTTGAGGTATGACCGATATCTTGAGGGTAGATTCTACAGAACTCGAGCACACTGGGTGCGAGGAATCTAGTGGCTGATAGTGAGGGGGAGGTTGGAGACAGATCATACGGAGGTTAGCACTCAACGATCCTGTGTGGGTCAGTGCATAACGATCCTGTATGGGTCAGATCCTGTATGGGTCAGTGCATACCGATCCTGTGTGGGTCAAATCCTATGTGGGTCATTGCAGGGGTTAGTATCTATCGATCCTGTGTGGGTCAGATCCTTTGTGGGTCATTGCGGGGGTTATTACCTATCAATCCTGTGTGGGTCAGATCCTGTGTGGGTCATTGAGGGGGTTAGTACCTATCGATCCTGTGTGAGTCAGATCCTGTGTGGGTCATTGCGGGGGTTAGTACCTATCGATTCTGTGTGGGTCAGATCCTATGTGGGCCATTGTGGGGGTTAGTACCTATCGATCCTGTGTGGGTCAGATCCTGTGTGGGTCATTACGGGGGTTAGTACCTATCGATCCTGTGTGGTTAAGACTTCGTATGGTCATAAGAAGTGCCTCTTGACAGAATAAAATGATCTACCTTCGCGACTAATCATCTGTACTTCTATACTTCAATGAAATCCTGGTTTGAGCTGAGTCAATGACTTTTGTGTTTTCCTCATGATTGAGATGGGTTACTAAATAACTTAGGTATATGTATGAGGATATACCTAAGTAAGGGTTATCCATTGACTCCATATTTTGTGGTTATCCTTGTTGTATTTTGTGAGACCTTGAGGGTCTTGGGGTCCCTACTAAGTATCGTTATACTCACCCCTGCACTGGCTATGCCCACACCTCGTTGTGTTGGTTGCAGACAACGGAAATCGCTGATCGGGTCAGAGAGTAGCAGAACTGGACGGTACTCGGAGGCGGAACACTCGGAGAGACGTACACGGAGCGGTCATACGGACTTGGGGTGGTGAGGAGGCCATCTATACCCACCCTTCAGGTGGGAATTCCGTAAGATGACCCAGTAGCTGCTTTACTTCTTTTCTTCAGTTGTACTAGCTTTTCAGTTATATTATACTTTACTATTGGGATTGTATTTCCAGACCCTTTACTTTCAGCACACTCTTTTGTATACAGTCTTACTTAGTGTTTTACTTCTATTTACATACTCTGTTGTGTTTTTTTTCTGTACTAAAGGCAATTCCTTCCCAGTTTATGGATTTACACCTTTGGTGCTAGTCACCAGCCCATGGCCTATGGAAGGCGGGCTTGGGGTAGTCACGATACGGACCCCGGGGGACGGGTCATGACAGCTTGGGGTATTCACGATACGAGCCCCGGGGGACGGGTCATGACAGAAAGGGTCAAAGACAAAGGTAACTATATAATTTTCTCTTGAGAATCCAATGGTTGAGAGGGAGAGTAGTGATAAGGAGGATATTTTCTTTTCATGTGGTGATAAAAATCATTGGAAAAGGAATTCAAATGAAGTAAAAAAGAAGTGAATGGAAGCTTATACTTCATGTACATTCATCATTGCATGTAATATTTCTATTTAAATATATTGGGTATTAGATATAACTTGGGTATCACACATTTTGTATTCAAATATAGGAACCAATAATATTCAAGAAGATTTCTAGAGATTGAGTGGATCTTTGAGCAATTGATAAAGAAAGATCTGTTATATTAGTTAGAGGATATTATCATCTCATATTACTATGTTGGTTGATTATTTTTATTTTATACCCATTATTATGTGCAAGAAATTAATAAAAACATTATTGCATCAAGTTTAGAAATAGTAGGTTTTAGTTGATGAAATAAAAAATTTAAATAAAAACTTATATAAATACTTGAATTAATAAATATTATACAAGTAATAAATAATTAATACTAAAATACATGACTCATATTTCACCTTATATTGGTTTTTCCAGTTTGGTCATATAAACTAGAAAATTTTGAAAAAGGTTATATCATAAAAGGTATTTATTCTATTTTGAATTAAAATCCTTTGATATAGGTTATGTTTTTTTTATAAATTTTAAATACCAAGACACATTTTAGTAATAAAGTTGAATGATCCATTGATCTTATAGATTTATTTCAAAAAGGTATATGTGGACCATTTATAGTATAATTTAAGGGTAGATTCTTATAGGTAATATGTTTTAATGATATAATCAGTAGATATGTATATGTTTACTTGGTGAGGGATAAATCAAATTCATTTAAGAGATTTAAGGAATCTAAAAATAAATAAGTGAATCAATTTAGTAAGAAGATAAAGAAACTTCGATTAGATATATGTAAATAATATCTTAACTATGAAATCAACAATTATCCTAAAGAGTGCGGGATGATATCACAACTCTTATGGTGAGATTGATGAAAATTCAAGAAAATTATTCCATAATCCTCTTATAAATATAAATTATAAATAGCGGTATATGAACTTAACCAAGTGTGACAACCAAGGTAACAAAAGAGATCTCATATGATTTATAGTATGAGAATAATATTGTGCTATCACATATTTGTGTATAGGGATGGGAAGTGTTTGTTATGGATAATCCTAGAAACAAACCTATATCAAGAAACACAAAGTGAATCTTTATAAATTATCCTAAAGTCACAGAAGGAAAATTCCTATCTAATTCATTTTATAGAATTATAATAGTATAGAGATATAATATATTTCTAGAAAAGGGACTATATCTTTAAAGGAGATAGTGGTAGAAAAATATACTTTGATAAAAACAAGGCTCAATATGTAAAAGAGTTAGCACATGAACAAATTTCACAAGACCTTATGAAAGGATATATTCTAAAGAAATAAATATTATTTATATCAATTATTAATTTAGAGAACCAAATAGATATGGGTTTCTTGATATAAAGAAATATAACATGATATTTACTGAGAATAGTGACCTTTTATCCTATAAGTAAGTAGTAAATGACATAGAAGTTGGACATTGATGGTAAATATATATAAAGAAAAAATGGTTTCTAAAGGTGTTTGGAAAAGTTAAAGTATATACTATGAAAAAACCTTTCACCATTCCAAATTCTAAAATACATAATAGCTTAACATGATTATAAGTTTTATAAGATGGATTTTAGAGTCGTATTTATAAAGGAAACTTCTTAAGTATATCTATATTATGTAACCATAAGTGTTGTGACATCAAAGAAATATAATAAACCATATAATCTATAAATATCCATTTATGGATTGAAGTAAAAATCAATATCATGGAATGATCATTTTAATGAGGACATCAGATAATTTGGTTTCATTAAAAATGAGAGTAAGTCTTATGTCTATTAAATTTTTATGGGAGTGTCATATTTTTCCTAGTGATACCTGGAAAATAGATACTAGTATTACAGTCTATTAAGACCTAGTTTGATAAATTTTTCTCTATGAATGAATTAAATAAGTAGCCTATGTTTTAGGTATTGATATCTATAAAGATAAGTCTAGGCGGCTGCTTATAATTAGTTAAAATAAATGCACTAATAAGGTATTACAAAAATACAAGATATAACAATCCAAGAGAGGATTATTTCCTATGTCACATGGTATAAATATTTCAAGAAAATGTGATTTTAGACACTAGAATAGAATTATATAATGAATAAAATGATTTATAATTTAGTGATCAGATCTATTATATATAAAATGTTATTTATTAAGCACTATCATATCTAGTAAATTCTAGGTGAACTATAATAAGGAGTATTTAAAACTATCTGTAAGAGTATAAAGAATAATTTCCTAAAATATGGAGAATATAAAGAGCTTGTTGATGGGAGATACATATATAAAAGCCTCCAAATAGATCAGGATTATCTTATATTATAGTTATTGGAAGTGAATAAGAAAAGATAAAATTATCATGTGATTTTTAATTCTATAAAATTATAGAATGTTACAAAATCTAAGGCAACCAAATAACTAGTTTGAATATGGAACTTTACCTCAGAACTTGGTGTAACACCGAATAGTGTAGATCATATCACCATGTTATGTGATAAAATTGTTGGATTCACTTTTCTAAAAACACCATTTAGTGGGGGTTTCTTAAAAAAATGTCATTTATAAACCTAGGACACCCCTAAATTGGGGACCTGATCTGGCCCATGACATGACATGAGGTGCGTTCTAGATTTCCTAAGGCTGGAGACAAGCACCAAGGAATCATATACAAGAACATGAGAAAGTTTTTCCCAAATAAAAGATATTTAACATACATTGGAATTCTACAAATAATCTAACATGGATCATCCATAAATTATAAATCCAATAATGGGAAAAATAAATAGCTCAAATGAAAAAATGAACCAAACAAGAAATAATGATAATAAATAGCTAACTCAAAACACACCACATCTTGAGATAAATACAGACTGAATGAGATCCAAATATACAATGGGAGGGAAAAATTATCCCATAAAACTATAAAAAAATTGGAAACCAAAAATACCCAACATGATCTCCATGTGACTCTAATTCACCATCCATCCATAACACACCCCGCTCCATGAGTGATTTAAAAATTGAACCTAAACCTATAAGAAAGCCTCTCGGTTTACAGGCACTGAGTGGTGTAAATAGGGTGTGAGCATAAAATACCTAGTGGTATTTCACCAAATATCTGATGAATTTCCTTATTCAAAACATTCTAGAAACACTAATTCGAAATATAATATATGAAAAATTAGATTTTCATGATTTTAGGAAAGACAACTCAAATACATTTCAAATTATGATTTTAAAAACCCATTATATTCTTTAAGAAACCATAAAACTTCCTTTAAATATACCAATTAAAAAATTGCCTTTTAAAACCTCTTTTTAAAACCATTTCATTAAATATAATCAAGATAAAACTCAAACAATAGTCAAAATAAACATTAACTAAATAATGAAACTAGAATATAAAGTACATAATCAAACTAGCATAATAAGTTAGATACTTAGATAATAATAATATAATGAAATAATACTGAAAGAAATAATAACTTAAGTATATAAGAGACATAGTATAAACATGAAATAGATATGAAACTACCATTTAATAAATGGAAAAGAAGAAGAGTATATAGAATCATGGGTAACTACTAAGTGAGATGATTCTAGGCGTACTTAGGTGGAATCATTTGTCGGACTATCGATGCATTCCAAGTCTATAACCAACTGACTACTCTCAACTAGCCTCACTAGTGGAACTCCACTAGGGTTAGGATGTATCCTACATTAGGGGGTTCTATCCATTCTAATCATTACTAGATAGTAACTGTCTCTCAATATCTCACTACAATGAAAAATAACCCCATAATATTAATAATAAAGGGTGAGGAAGGATGTATGTCCTATCAAACATACACTAATAATAGAACGCAAGGAAAACCATGCCCATAAAAAACCTCAACCCACCCTCACACACTCTTCTCACTAAAGCCTCTATTCCATCTCATGTAAATAACAACAACCCTCACATCCAATTATTAAACCCATTTATCATAAATCCATGGGAATTAAGCTTAAGAGTGTGTCTCATTTGTAAAAATTCATTTATATAAAGTTTCGGATGGCCCTTATACTTTGAAACTAATAACATGTTTTTAAAACTTATTTGAAGATCCATTTCCAAAATAATTTCATATTTAAATTTCCCTTTTCAAGTGCCAAATGGGCCTTTGACTTCAAAAATAATAGCTATATATATATATATATTTATATTTATATGCAGTTTGATAGATAAACCCACACACAGACACACACACACACACATATGTACACACATAGACATATATACATATATACATACACACAAACACACACACACACACACACATGAAACTCATTCAAGAACTAATTTGAAATCACGTGACACTCAAAACGCATTTGAAAAAAATGTGGAAGATCTTTTAAAACCAATAAGCTTATAAGAACCACATAAGAATAAGGAAAAAAATCTATAAATAATTAATCAAATATCATAAAAATGTATAATCAATAGATAACATAAGAAAAAATTCAAAACACATAAAATTTTACTAAAGTGAATTCCTAGACATCAAACCCTTAATACCCAAGAAATTATTCCTTGTAAACCATTATAAATTGAAAACACTCCCTTTGAAACACTATCTAAATTGAGGAATCCGTTTTTATCATTTAAAAAAAATCCATAAAATATATATATTATAAGGGAGAGCATTTAGAAAATCCAAGAATAACATGAATTGTTAAGAAAAATAGAAAATCATTGAATCACCTACATAGAACAAGCACAGATTATGTGAATCATTCAAGAACAGGGAGAAGGAGGCCTGAGGATGAATTCACACATTATATGAAAAAAATACATAATAAATTAGGACCACAACCTACCTATGGTTTGGCTAAAACCCACATGAAACAAGTGAAGAAGAAAAAATAAGAAGGAAAGAGGACGGAATAAAAGAAGGAGGCCAAAAAATTTAAAAACATACCAAGAATCAATGTGAAACGAGAAAAAATACAATGAGGAGGGAGTGAGGGACATACTTAGGGATCCTAGGTCTAGTGTCTCATGTGAGGGGTGGAGAGTAGGGTGAGGGAGAGTTTAATTTGAGAGGGGTAGAATAAGAATTTTCAATTTTTAAAAGTCTAGGAAAGCTACATAGTTAGGATGCACGGTTTTTAAAACCATGCGCTAACCATATGATCTTCACTAGGAGTACATAGAGAGTCACATGGTTAGGACACATGATTAAGATACATGGTTTTTCAAAACATGTTCCAACCATTCATGTAAGATCTTGACCTTTTATGGAGCTTTCTTGAGAAAATTTTTAGGTACTATTTTTCTTTTTTTAGTCATACTTTGGTTGAGGATTGTCTTGGGTAAATTTAAGTGAATTTTGGAAGTTTTTGGAGGGTGTTTAGGTGGTGTATGGTTGGTGGATGGTTTTCCCAAACTATGTGCCCAACTCAAAAAACCTAGCAAAACCAAACATAGGGGATTTTTATGATTTACACATGGTTTTTAAAATCATGAACCCTCTTAAGAGAAACTATGTGGCCCTAAGGAGAGGTACACAGTTTTGGTAAACCGTATGCCTCATTGAGGAAACTGTGAATATGGGATTTTAATCTCCTAAAAAATTATAAAAAATCCCAAACCCCCTAGTATTAATCCCTAATCACCCATACTCAAACCTAAACACATTCCTATGAATTTTGAAGCTCCCAAATAGATTAATAGGCCTTTTGAACTCTGTTATTGACTAATAAAATATTCGATTAACGGATATAAACCTCTTCCAGAATGTAATATCTTCTCGTGTGGTCTCTTATCTATCCTATCTCTCTTTAAATATGAAGAGGAATTTTTTATTCTCCATTGTAGTTGGTTTAGATCTAGGTTTTTTTGGATGTTGATCAATTTGATCTTGTTTCTAGGATTTGGTTCTAGATCTCATTCTTTGTTGTGATCTTGATCATTAAAATTCAATTTGGGGGTTTTATGTTGGGTGAACGTCTGTCAACAATATTCAGGTAAGTGGTATAAATGTAAATTATCATAGTCTTGGATTATCATTGCGTGTATGTATTATATAATATCAATTACAAAGTTCGAAAATTGAATCCTGAATTAGATTAATTAATTGTTTAATTAATTAATGGAATCATATAATTGATTAATTGAATTTACATGTGATAATGAAATGGGTTGAACTTAGGAAATTGAATTTAATAATTGTGGTTATGAAATTGATGATTAATGTGATATGATTTAATTGATCAATGGGATTTAATGGATTCTTGGATTAACCTTAAGGGGTTAATGGTTTATATGATTAAATGTTGATAAATATTTTAATGGTTAATTGTACATATTATTCATTGTGAATTAATGTGACGAACCTTGTTTGTTTAATAAATTTAAAAGGTACACTTTAATGAGAATGTTTGATAAGAAGGTTAATGATGATTAACCTTTATGTATATATAATTGTGATATATATGAAATTATGATATATGTGATATTGTGATATATGTGATGACGTGTGTGGGACATGGAATGATGCTTCAAAATACCATATGTGATTAACTGATATATGAGTGTGGGACAAAAAATAATGCTTCAAAAGACTATATGTGATTTACTGATATATGAATTTTGGAAACAAACTAATGCTTTAAAATCCCATATGTGATAACAATGAGTTGTGGGACAGAGACTGATGCTTCAAATACCCACGGGGTGCTAGACATGACGTTTTAGGCCCAAAATGTTGGCATTAGACTACAGTTACAAGTAGTCATAATATGAATTTAAATGAAATAAATAACGAAATCCCATGTTATAATGAATTTTTATTTTCATTGTGATGTGGTTCAGACTCCGACACGAGCTGAAGTAGGTATTGATAGTTCGGGTGTCATTATGAACCCAGTTAATTTATGTTGTTAATTAGAGAATAATGAAATGTGATAAATGTTTACTTTATTTTACTTTATTATTTATACAAATGGATACACTATTATAGACTGGATATTGTTTTAGATGCTATTGGTGGTGGCCTACTAAGTTGTACTCATACCCTACTTGGGCTGCTTAATCAGTACCTGAATAGACTTCATGTTTGCAGGATGAGATAAGGTCAATATCCCTATGTTAGATGTATGAGTTGGGATAATTCATGGATGAAGGAACCAAACATGATGTCAGGACCTGCTTGTGAGTTGTTAATATATTTATTTTGGGTTTTTCATTTAACACTTGACTCATATTTGGCATGGCATATCTACTACTTCAGTTTGGATATTGTATTCTTATTTTGGTCATCATGTGATATTGGTATTATTTTAGTTGTGGTTATTATGATTTAGTTATTGTTTATTTATTTACACTATTGTGATACTTTGATAAAGATGGTACAATCTCATCATGTTATATATTTGACCCTCACTACTAGTTGGGAGCCTCTGACATACGGGGTGGCATGCCTAAGGCCGTGTAGTGAACTGGACCAGGGCACCGACATGTGGAACCTGGGTTGGGATGTTAAAAAGTGGTATCATAAGTTATTTTATTTTCTTTTATTTTATATTACTATTTAGGAAAGGTAGATATAAGATTTGGATGAGCTGGGCCTTGGTCAAGATCTCATG
The DNA here is from genome assembly GCA_963277665.1 of Viscum album. NCBI lineage: Eukaryota > Viridiplantae > Streptophyta > Magnoliopsida > Santalales > Viscaceae > Viscum > Viscum album. The sequence goes on from OY728126.1 coordinate 1,677,369,872, forward strand.
CATGGGAGTAGTTAACCCATGTATAGGGGTAAAACCAAGTACCTAGGGTGGGATTATTATTATTGATGTTTGTTATTATAGTTGGATATTATTTCACCTTGGGTGATGCACTTGATGTGTAATATTATGGTTTTATGATATTTACTGATATTTTACTCATAGACCGGTGTGACATGAGAATTATGCATTCATGCATCATTTTAGGAACTCAATATTTATTGTGACATGCATCATTTTAGGAATGCATGAAAAATAAGGTTTTGGGGTAAATTATTTAAATGAAAATGATTTTATTTCTTGTGTAATTTAAATAAAAATGGTTCCTAATAAGAAATCGAGAAATTGTAAATGATGAAAAAGTGGTGATTTGAAATGGATAAATGGGTGTTTAAATAGAAAATTGAGTTATGAAAGTGTTTACCTTATGTTAAACATGACCTAGATGAGGGATGGTTGAGGGTAGTGATAACACCACAATTTTGATTGTGTAGTGGGGAATTAGGGATGACTTGTTATGGTTTTATGTGAATCCCTCTCACTTAAATTTTTTAATGTTGCATTGTGTGTCCTAAGACATGTGTTTTCCATTGTAGATATATGCCTCCATGATTATTCTTATTGATAGGATGATGAAGGACATGAATGGAAATGTGCCTCCATTGGTGGAACCTGAGGCTCCGATAGTTCCAAGTGAAGGGTCAGGAGAGTATTTCCATGATAAATTTGCTTGCATTATGTAGTTTATAGAAAGATACCTAGATTATGTTTGATCTGATACGACAGTTCCAATTGCAACACCCTATGAATTTTACCAGAGAGGGTGGACCTGTGGATACTAAGTTCTAGATTGATTCTATCCAGAAGATTCTTAACCACTTAGAGACTCTTATTGAGAAAATAGTAAAATTGGATGATTACTTGTTATGTGGTCAAGAAAAGAATTGGTGTTATATCTAGACTTGATATGGATACTTATAGAATATGGTATAGAATAATTTTTTGGAGAAGTTCTTGGAGCACTTTTAACTTGAGATTCTTAGGTAGGAGAGGGTAGCTGAGTTTATGTGGTTGGCCTAGGGGAATATGTGTGTGATGGACTATGCATGATGTTTTATAGATTTGCAATGATTTATTCCAGTGTTGGCAGGAGATGAGGTTACTGTAGTAAAATATTTTTAAGATGGGATTAAATGTGAGATTAAGTCCTGGGTTAACATATTTAGGATGAAGAATTTTTCATAAGTGGTAAATCAATCTATAATTTTTAAGGGGAACCTGAAGGAGGATTTCAGTGGAACATATTTTGTATCAGCTAGATGTCTAGGAGGCATGTCTTTCGTGAGTATGAATCATCACTTTAAAAATTTCTACCAGGGAGATAGTAAGAAAAGTGGTCAGGGGGAAGGATCAGTTACTCAGGATATGACTCAGGTGATTTTCCACCAGTGCGGTAGGCTAGCTCACATTCATAGACAATGCCCCCAACCACTGGTAGAGTGTCAATCTTGCAACAGGATGGGACATATACAACGGTTATATATAAACCCACAATATATGGGTAGTGATAGAGTAGATAGATTAAATCAGAGTACTGGAAGGGGATCTTCTACACTGCATCAGTCTAGTAGTTATAGTTTTACTAGCCATGGTAGTATAGGTAGTGGATGTGGTACTTTAGGGAAAGAGATCTCGTATCTACAGAGTGGTGAAACTGAGGGGACTCTAACTACATCACAGGGAAGAGGGGAAGGGAAATTGCATGGAGTTAATCCTACACTTGTGTAGAGTGAGGCTAGACTATCAATAGTTAGAGGTACTATTATTTTAGCTTCCATGCTTTATAATACCTTATTTGATAATGGTGTCTCTCATTCCTTTATATCTTTACAACTTATGAATGATTTGATTATGGTAGTAGAGTTTGTGAGCAGAGTTATGATGATAGATACACCTTTGAGAGTATGGCTGAGACACATCTATTTGTGAAAGGGGCATTATCTCAAGGTTGGGGAGTATCATTTTCTATGAATCTCCACATTCTTGATATTTTAGGCTCTAACATAATTTTGGGTATGAATTGATAGGTAGCATACCAAGAACACATATATTTTTACCATAGTAGAGTGACTTTTACATCACTTGAGGGTGGAAGTTACCTACATCGTGGAGAGTGGGATATTTAGGTGGGATGTGTAGGGCCAGTTCTTCAGCAACTAGGGAAGCTCACTACCCAGTTTTCTATTCTATTACTGGATTATGGGGGTGTGAAGCATGATGTATTTCCACTCATTTTGGACCAGTTCAAGGATGTGTTTCCTGATGAATTCTCAGGTCTTTCACCTGATATGTGGAGTTTATGATTGATCTCATGCCTAGAGATAATCCAGTTTCTATTCCACCATATAAAATGGAACCAAAATAACTTTAGGATCTTAAGACTCAATTGGAAGAGTTGATGGATAAGTGGTTTATTCATCTAAGTAAGTCACCTTGGGGTTCTCTAGTTTTGTTTTCAAATAAGGCTGACAATACTTTATGTTTATGTGTTGACTACTAGAAGTTGAACAAGATAAAAGTGAAGAAATGAAATCCTCTTACATGTATATATTGTCTCTTTGACCAGTTGAGGGGATCTTGTGTCTTCTGAAAGATTAAATTGAGGTCAAGGTATCATCAGTTGACAGTTTGACCTTATAATATTCCATGAACTGATTTCAGAAGAAGGTATGGCCTTTATGTGTTCGTCATGATGCCATTTGGGCTGATGAACATGCCTACTGTGTTTATGACCTTGATGAACCAAATCTTCCATCCATTCATGGATCAATTTGTGTTGTTTTTTTGGACAAAAATTTTTGTGTACTCTAAGACTCTTGAAGATCATGCCCAACATCTTGACATAATCCTAAGTACACTGAGAGATCATCATCTATACACCATGCTATCTAAGTGTTAATTATGTATTGATCAAGTAAATTTATTAGGTCACTTAATCTTGAAGGAAGGCATGTCAGTGGACCCAAAGAAGGTGTAGGCAATGGTTTCTTGGGAGTATCCCAAGAATATTTTTGATATTCGTAGCTTTCTGAGCTTAGCGGGTTATTATCAGAGGTTCATCCAGTACTTTTCCTACTTGGAAGCACCACTTTTTGGATTGAACAAAAAGAGAATAAATTTTTATTAGTACGGAACATGTGATAATGATTTCTAGGAGTTGAATAAGAATTTGACTACCGCTCCAATTTTGATTCTACCCAAACTAGGTGAGGAGTATATGGTGTTTTGTGATGCGTTTGTGATAGGACTTGGAGTAGTGTTGATATAAGGAGATCAATTTATGGTGTATGGTTCATTAAATTTTAGGAAAATGAATGAAATTACCCTATACCCAACCTGAAGTTAGCTGCAGCCATCTATGACTTGAAGTGTCGACGACATTAACTATTGGGAAAAAGGTTTAATGTGTATAATGATCATAAGAGTTTAAAGTATATATTTTCACAATGAGAATTGAATCCATAGAAGTATAGATGGTTTGAGTATATGTAGTCATGCGATTTTAATCTATCATATACACTTGGAAAGAGAAACATTTCTACTAATTCTTTAAGTTGGAAAAATTATACTCAGGCGGTTTAGGAGTCTAGTTATGAGTGGAAGATAGTGACCTTGTTGGCTAAGATGCATGTTGTGGTTTAGGAGGGCCAGGATTAGATGAACCTCATATTATTATCAGTGGAATCCACACTTTTGATCCAAATTAGGGAGGGGTGGTATGAGGATCCATAGTGTCTGGCCTTGAGGGAAAGCCTTGAAGGTGGGGAATCACCTTATGATTGGATCATAGATGAGGATGAGATCATCCATGTCAGGAATCATGTTGTTATGCCTACGAGTATGCATGAGGAGCTGATGTGTGAATTTCATTCCTTAAAGTGAGCGGTGAATCTAGGTTTGAACAAAATGTATCGTGAACTTTGTCGAAAGTATTGGTGTCCGGGCATGAAAAAGGAGAATGCAGGGTTCATGAAATGATACTACACTTGAAAATAGGTGAAGGTTGAGCATCAACGACCTAGTGGTTTAATACAGCCATTGCCCATTCCAGAGTGGAATTGGGACAACGTTACCAAGGAATTTGTGGTAGGCCACCCGATGATGCCTCATAAGAATGACACTATTTGGGTGATTGTGGATTGATTGAAGAAAGTAGCACATTTCTTGCCTATACGAGTGACTTTCTCAGTGGATGAATTGGGGTAATTAGACATTCGGGAGATAGTCCACCTGAAATGGATTCCTCATAGAATCATTTTAGATTTTGACTCACATTTCACTTTACACTTTTAGTAGGGATTACAAAAAGATATTGGTACACATATATTTATTAGTATGACTTTCCACTCAAAAAAATATGGGTAGTCAAAACGTACTATTCTGGTAGTTGAGGATATTATAGGATCATGCATTCTTGGATCTGGTGGATCTTGGGAGAAGCATATAGAACATATGGAGTTTTCTAATAACAACAATTATCAAGAAAATATTCAAGTGACACCATATGAGGCTCCTTATGGTAGGCCATGAAGATCACCTCTCCGCTGGATGGAGGCAGGTGAGTGAGATATTTTGGGACTGAGTCTCATGCAGGAGATGTCAGATCAAGTTCAGCTGATTAGAAAACATATGGCTATAGATCATAGTAGATATATGTCATATGCAGATATACATAAATAACCCCTTGAGTTTATAGTGGGTGATCATGTGTTCCTTCAGGTGTCGCCTAGATTGGGTCTCCATAGGATTCAGAGGAAGGTAATTTTAGCACCTAGGTTTGTTGGACCTTTTGATATTATTGAGAGAATCAGGATGGTGGCATATGAATTGGCTCTTCCATAGAGGTTTAGTGCTATGCAAGATATTTTTTATGTGTTATAACTTTGGAGGTATCACCCTGAACCTTCTCATGTGATCAATGTGGATGATGTTGAGCTTGAGATGGATGCATCCTTTGAGGAGCATATGATGTGTATTGTGGATCATCAATAGAAAGTGTTGAGGAGAAAGATCATGACAATAGTTTGAGTAGTGTGGTATCATGACCGTGTTCAGGAGGAAACTTATAGCGACCCAGCCTTTTCTTACCTTACTATTACATCATTTCAAAGATAAAAAACATAATAGTATTACACATGGAGGATCCAGAGGTTTAGTGTCTTGGGAAAACTAGGACTACACATAACAAGTACAACATCAAGCATAAACATTCATTTAAATTCTTCTTCTATAGCTTCTTAGTAGAACTTGTCCTCTCCTTAGTACATGTAGCCACCTGAGGATATACATAAAAAGGGGTGAGATAAAAGCACAGTAAGAGGATAGATAAGAATAATACATCATGGGGTGAGCATAATCATAACATAGGCAAAAGATCATGAACATGAGAGGATCATAAGTAAAAGACTTGAAATGTGGCAATGCATAAAAATGAAAAATCATGTCTTAGTGGTTAACTACCACACATACTTGTGAACAAAGCTAGCATAATTTTCACACATCATTTCACATTTACTCATGAGATTCATCACTTTACCCAATGCATTGGAGCGCTATATAATTCCGGGTGCACCCGTCACATTTAAACATTCATATTGCGCTATATAATTCCGGGCGCACCCGTCACATCATAACATTATCATTATCATGATTTCCACATAGAACACATATAAAACATGTACATAAATAACCCATGGAAAGGAATGGATTTAATCTCATAATAACACATTCATTATCTTTGGGTTCCCAAAATAAAGAGGGAACAACATACTTGATACAAGAACCATCAACCTTGAATGAGAGGTAAAATGTGAGATCTTGAAAGAAGAGTTCTTTTGGAAAACATTTTGATGGACATAAAAACCATTGGAAAACATTTATATACCAGAAAAGTAAAGGAAATGATGAAAAAATGATCTTTGAGGAGTAACCATATCAAAAATGGAGTGAAAGAGGGAGAACCCGAAGGAAGAAAATTGGGTTCGAGATTTCCCCTTACCTTGTACTCGAATGCCTCCTTCTCTTTAATGTCCTATATAATGTCATTATATTCATTAATTAGAAATTCCAGAACCTTTTATACATTAATAGGGTTAATTCTGGTTTCATTATTTCATATTATGTTCCTTTGGATGACTTATAGAGTTTAAAAACATTGTTCGGGGATGTTCGTTTTTATGGTTTTCTTGAACGGTCCACTTCTATTCTTAAATTGATGTTTGGGTAGATCATGGGTAAACATCCAGAAATTATATTACATGTAATTAATGATATTACAGAGGCTTGAATGATTTTATAATGAGTTATATTAGATCCATGTGGACGAATCATTAGATAAGAATTAAATGAAGATTATTTGGGTTAATTTGAGCGGTTTTTGGATCACAACAAACTCGTTTTAACTTTTCACTTATTAATATGGACATAGGCTATTTACAGAAATTAAAATTGAACATAATAGATATAACATATTCTGGTTCAACCATAAAAATGGTTTCATGACCATATTTAAGGTAGAAATGGAAGAAGAGAACATGTCGTTTTTGAAGGTGATAAATTATCACCACATGAACAACGTTTTCTTTAATAAAATAAAAGGAAGAGGGAAAGGGTGTGGGGTGATATAATATAGCATTAGAATCATAATATTACAGTATATATATATAATACTGGATTTACATAACAATTTGGATGAAGATAGGTAGGGAGAGATCAAGAAAGGAACTTGAACTTGAAAGGAAATTAAAGGAGAAGAGAGAGAGAAATTACCTTTAGAATCCTTCTCTTGAGATCCTCTTTAAGGAAGATAGGCTTGGTATTTTGATGAGACCAATAGCTTTTGGACGTGGGGGATGATCTAGGGAAGGTGTTTGGGCATAGTTTAGAGAAGGCTTGGAGCTTGAGAGGTGTGAGGAAAAGAGGGAGTGAAGGGTGGCTTTTATAGTGGAGGAGAGATGGGTTTCCTTAATATAAAATTGATTAGTTTATTAATTTCACCAAAGACAAGGAATAGTGAGTATTGAATGACCAAGAATAGTAATTTTATAATGTAATCCCGAAAAAAGTGGGATTACATCAGCAGAACATCATCAGTGACTCAATTAATACATTAATTAGCATTTATTGTGAATTATCAGATTCCACTATTCATCAAAAATTCAAGTATCTCAGAAAAATCCCAAAAATTTACCCCAACCATTTTTCGACGTGTAGAATCCAAAAATGAAGTCCATTTTTCAAAAATAATTTTCTAAATATTATTAATTTAATATTTAAATAAAATCATAATTTACTTAAAAAAACAGTTTTTAAGATTAAAACTGATTTTATAGTTCTTTCAAAAATTACGTAGGGTCTTATAAAATTATCTAAAAACTATTAGACATTGATTAAATAATTTATGAATATATTTCTGGAAAATATATATTCATTTAAATTAATTAATTAATTATAATTAATTATTTATGACTTATAAAATACCAAAAACGTTTACTAAGGTCAAATTGTCACTTTCTAAGATGTCTAAATTTTATTTTATTATTCATAGGTAATGTTACTCTTATTTACTATTCATAAGGGTCATATTACTATTCATAAGGGTAGGTTACTATTCATAAGGGTAGGTTACTATTCATAAGGGTAGGTTACTATTCACCAAAAATTATTTTTGTTTCGTTAGACTCCAAAAACTATCTTGAACACAACCGTGTATGTCAGATTTTTAAAATTCCAAACATAGTGGTGACAAAATTTTGTTTAAAGGTCACTTATCACTTAGTAGTTCATTATTTTGTGTTTTTATGACATAAATATAAGAAGGGAATTTTCCATTGAAAAACTTTGGGTCGTTACATTCTTCCCCCCTTAAGAAATTTCACCCCTGAAATTTCACTTTACACAAACAGGTGTGGGTACTTCTTCTTCATTGCCTCTTCTGGTTCCCAAGTTTCTTCCTAAAACTTTTGGTTCCTCCCCAACACTTTGACAAGGTGGGTTGTCTTGTTGCGTAGAACCTTATCACTTCGGTCCAAAATTTTTACCAGCTGCTCCTCATAGGAGAGATCATCTTCCAACTGTACCACCTCTGAGTTTAGTACATGTGAGGGGTCTGGTATGTACTTCCTCAGTAGTGATATGTGAAACACATCATGAACTTGAGCCATATTCGGTGGAAGTGCCAGACGATAGGCCACATATCCTATACGATCAAGGATCTCAAAGGGGACAATGTACCTTGGGCTTAACTTCCCTTTCTTCCCAAATCTCATGACTCTCTTCCATAGAGATATTTGAAGGAAGACTTTATCTCCAACGTCGAACTCTAAGTCCCTTCAACGGTTGTCATCATAGCTCTTTTGCCGACTTTGAGCAGCTTTGATGTGTTTCTGGATGACTTGAACCTTCTCTGTCATCTCTTGAACAAGATCAGGACCAAGTAGCTTTCGTTCTCCAACTTCATCCCAACAGGTTGGAGTTCTACATCGCTTCCCATAAAGAGCTCCATACGGAGCCATCTGAATACTCAAGTGGAAGCTATTGTTGTATGAGAACTCAACCAATGGAAGGTGCTGATCCCATCCACCTTTGAATTCTAGAGAGCATGCTCTTAGAATATCTTTGAGAGTCTGAATAGTCCTTTCAGACTGGCCATCGGTTTGGGGGTGATAGGCCGTGCTGAAATTTAATTCAGTACTCAAAGCATGTTGAAGGCTCCTCCAGAATTTAGATGTGAACCTTGGATCACGGTCAGAGACAATCGAGAGTGGAACACCGTGCAATCTCACTACTTCCTTCACATATATCTTTGCAAGTTGTTCAAGCGATAGGTCTTCCCGAATTGCGATAAAATGGGCAGTCTTGGTGAGTCGATCAACCACAACCCATATTGCATTATTTCCCTTTGACGTCTTCGGGAGACTAGTGACAAAGTACATAATAACATTTTCCCATTTCCACATGGGTATAGGCAATGGATGCATCATACCTTTGGACTTTTGTCGCTCATCTTTAACTTGCTGACATACCAAGCACCTTGATATGTATTCCACAATCTCCTTCTTCATGTTATCCCACCAGAAGTGTTCTCGGAGATCACGATACATCTTGGTACTTCCAGGATGGATAGATAAATTTGAGCTATGTGCATTATCCAATAGATCCTTCTTTATCCCGGGTGATGAAGGCACACAAAGCCGCGTTCCAAACCGAATCACACCATCATCGTCGATATGGAACTCTTGCAGCTTCCCTTCCTTTACTGAATTCACCCTCTTTTGTATCTCCACATCATCCCTTTGTGCTTCCTTAATCTTTTGTTGGATGGATGGTTGCGCAATCATTTGGGCAAGGTAGGATGTATCTTCTGCCCTTACGATTCCCAAATCCATCCTTTGCATATCCAAGAAGATAGGGTCTTTCTCAATCCTCAACATGGATAGAGTAGCAGGTTCTTTCCTGCTTAGAGCATCAGCTACCTTGTTCGCCTTTCCAGGATGATAATGAATAGAGCAATCATAATCCTTGATTAGATCTAACCATCTCCTTTGACGCATGTTGAGATCCTTTTGTGTGAATATATACTTTAGGCTCTTGTGGTCGGTGTATATGTCACACTTCTCACCATAAAGGTAGTACCGCCAGATTTTCAAGGAAAAAATCACGGCTGCCAGCTCTAGATCATGCGTCGGGTAGTTCTTCTCATGGATCTTCAACTGTCGTGAGGCGTAGGCTATCACATTATCATTTTGCATGAGTACACAACCCAATCCTTTCTTTGAAGCATCACTGTATATCACAAAACTTTCTCCACTTTTCGGTAGTGTGAGTACAGGTGTAGTGATCAGCCTTCTCTTTAGCTCCTTGAAGCTTCCCTCACATTCTTCCATCCATACATACTTTACCCCTTTCCTTGTTAACTTAGTTAGTGGGCTTGACAATCGTGAGAAGTTTCTCACAAAACGTCGATAGTACCCAGCTAATCCAAGAAAACTACGGATTTATGTGACACTAGAGGGCCTGGTCCATTCTTCAATCGCCTCTGTCTTTGAAGGGTCCACATAAATTCCCTCGCTTGTGATCACATGTCCCAAGAACGTGACTTGATTCATCCAAAAGTCACACTTGCTGAACTTGGCATACAACTTCTCATTTCTTAATGTTGCCAACATAAGTCTTAGATGTTCTTCATGTTCCTCCTTGCTCTTGGAGTAGATGAGAATATCATCGATAAACACTACCACAAATTTGTCGAGGTAATGTCTAAAGACTCTATTCATCAAATCCATGAATATTAAAGGGGAATTAGTAAGTCCGAAGGGCATCACCAAAAACTCATAGTGCCCATACCTTGTACGGAAGGCAGTCTTCTGAATATCTTCCTTCTTCACCTTTACTTGATGATATCCAGAACGAAGATCCACCTTTGAGAAGTATTTAGCTCCTCTTAACTGGTCGAACAAGTCATCAATCCTTGGGAGAGGATACTTGTTCTTTATGGTGATCTTGTTGAGTTCCCGATAATCAATACACAGCCTCATGGTTCCATCCTTCTTCTTTACAAAGAGCACTGGCGCACCCCAAGGTGATGCACTAGGGAGTATGAACCCTTTGTCCAGATGCTCTTGCAGCTACTTCTTTAACTCCTCTAGTTCGATAGGAGCCATCCTATAGGGGCACTTCGAGATAGGAGTAGCTCCGGGTATGAGTTCAATTGAGAACTCTACCTCACGATCTGGGGGAATTCCGGGTAACTCTTCAGGAAATACATCACTGTATTCCCTCACGATGGGAATTTCCTCAAGGTTGGCACTTTCCTTCGACTCAACCATTTGGGCGAGGTATGCTTCTTCATAGGGAATCATCACCCACACCATTGAAGGATTTTTCAAAGGATATTCATGATCTTCCTTTCATTTGTAGAGGAGCATGGGATGGTTCGGAATATGAAAATATATTTCCTTTTCCCGAAAGTTGATATGTGCTCTATATAACGAGAGCCAATCCATTCCCATTATAGCGTCGAATTCCACCAAGGGAAGTATTACGAGATTTGCCGGAAGAATCTTCCCACATACGTCAACAGGAGAAGAGTCAAACACTTGGGTTGCAATGATTTCACCACTTGGTGTTTTTACAGATATCTCTACTTCAAGGTTTCGGGGATTCGATTCTATAGTTCTAGAAAACTTGCAAGATATAAAGGAATGCGTAGAACCAGAATCAAATAAGACTTTTTCCATTCTTGAGTGAATAGTAAGTGTACCTTGTACGACTTCATTATCATGTTCCACCTTCGCAGTAGTGACGGCATAAGCCTTACCTTGTTCCTTTGGCTTTGGTGGTTGTTGGCACTGATTACCCTCGAGAGCTCGAGGTTTAGTGCACTGGTCTGAATAGTGCCCTAGCTCCCTATAGTTGTAGCATTGAACCACGAGTGGTTCTCTCCTTTCATCGGCTACATTATCCTTCCTTTTCATGTCTTTTCGACAGTCGTGAGCTTGGTGTCCTTCCTTCCCACACTTAAAGCATTTCGCCGTACCTTTGAGGTAGTTCCCATGGCGTAACTTCCCACATTTTTGGCATGTGGGTCGATTTTTCTTCCCACCTTTGTCACTAGATCCACCAGCTTGAAACTCCATATTTCTTTTCTTATCACCATAGCCATGGGACCATTCTCCAAACTCCATCTCCACTTTGAGATCACACCGAACAACTTCTTCATAACTCCCAAAGTCTCGAATTGCAAGAGCCTTTCGAAGATGTGGTTTTAATCCACTAAAGAATCTATCAATTTTGCTATCATTGTTGATAACAAAACCCGAAGCATACCTTGCGAGCCTTGTAAAATTTTCTTCATAGGTTGTGACAGATTCTCCATCTTTTTACTTGATCTCTATGAATTCTCTCTCCATCTTCGTGCAAAGAGTTCGTGGGAAGTACTTATTAAGAAACATTATCTTAAAGTCTTCCCATTCCACCTCTTCAATTTCCTCCCTTGGCTTGGTGTTCTTAATCAAAGCCCACCATTGATTAGATTATCCATCTATATGATAAACGACTAGAGTCACCTTCTCCATCTCGGAACAGTGAAGAACATAAAATATTTTCTCCATGGAGTTGACCCACTGTTCTGCAACTAGTGGATCAGAAGATCCACAAAACGTCGGTGGTCGTTGTCGCATAAAGCACTCGATATCTAGTTTCTCCCTCTTTGGTGAAGGAGGAAGTTCCCCATTATTATGGTTATTATTCATAACCCGAGATAATTGGGTAAGCATTGCCATGAAGTTTTGAACTCCACCTCCAAAATCATTGGGGATGTCGTTCGGGCAATCGTTGCATTGGCCCTCACAAGAGTTGTTGGCCTGATTTCTCCTAGTTCCCACCATTTTCTAAAATAGAAAAGGTTAGAAAAAAACATAAGTAAACAAGTCATGAATAACTTATTCATTTAAACAATTATACCAAAAACATAACATATGGGATCCCTAGGTAAATGTTCTTGTGTATGTGTTTGTACTTATTCTTATGCTAGAGGTTTTCTCTAGGGTTTACTAATCCTAATTCCCAAATTAACTAAACCTTTCCTTTGATACCAACTATAGAGACCCAGCCTTTTCTTACATTACTATTACATCATTTCATAGATAAAAAACATAATAGTATTACACATGGAGGATCCAGAGGTTTAGTGTCTTGGGCAAACTAGGACTACACATAACAAGTACAACATCAAGCATAAACATTCATTTAAATTCTTCTTCTATAGCTTCTTAGTAGCACTTGTCCTCTCCTTAGTACATGTAGCCACCTGAGGATATACATCAAAATGGGTGAGCTAAAAGCCCAGTAAGAGGATAGATAAGAACAATACATCATGGGGTGAGCATAATCATAACATAGGCAAAAGATCATGAACATGAGTGGAGCATAAGTAAAAGACTTGAAATGTGGCAATGCATAAAAATGAAACATCATGTCTTAGTAGTTAACTACCACACATACTTGTGAACAAAGATAGAATCATGTTCACACATTATTTCACATTTAATCATGAGATTCATCACTTTACCCAATGCATTGGAGCGCTATATAATTCCGGGCGCACCCATCACATTTAAACATTCATATTGCGCTATATAATTCCGGGCGCACCTGTCACATCATAATATTATCATTATCATGATTTCCACATAGAACACATATAAAACATGTACATAAATAACCCATGGAAAGTAATGGGTTTAATCTCATAATAACACATTCATAATCTTTGGGTTCCCAAAATAAAGAGGGAACAACATACTTGATACAAGAACCATCAACCTTGAATGAGAGGTAAAATGTGAGATCTTGAAAGAAGAGTTCTTTTGGAAAAAATTTTGATGGACATAAAAACCAGTGGAAAACATGTATATCCCATAAAAGTAGAGGAAATGATGAAAAAATGATTTTTGAGGAGTAACCATATCAAAAATGGAGTGAAAGAGGGAGAACCCGAAGGAAGAAAATTGGGTTCGAGATTTACCCTTACCTTGTACTCGAACGCCTCCTTCTCTTTAATGTCCTGTATAATGTCATTATATTCATTAATTAGAAATTACAGAACCTTTTATACATTAATAGGGTTAATTCTGGTTTCATTATTTCATATTATGTTCCTTTGGATGACTTATAGAGTTTAAAAACATTGTTCGGGGATGTTCGTTTTTATGGTTTTCTTGAACGGTCCACTTCTATTATTAAATTGATTTTTGGGTAGATCATGGGTAAACATACAAAACTGATATTACATGTAATTAATGATATTACAGAGGCTTGAATGATTTTATAATGAGTTATATTAGATCCATGTGGACAAATCATTAGATAAGAATTAAATGAAGATTATTTGGGTTAATTTGAGCGGTTTTTGGATCACAACGAACTTGTTTTAACTTTTCACTTAGTAATATGGCCATAGGATATTTCCAGAACTTAAAATAGAACATAATACATATAAAATATTCTGGTTCAACCATAAAAATGGTTTCATGACCATATTGAAGGTAGAAATGGAAGAAGAGAACATGTCGTTTTTGAAGGTGATAAATTATCACCACATGAACATCGTTCTCTTTAATAAAATAAAAGGAAGAGGGAAAGGGTGTGGGGTGATATAATATAAAATTAGAATCATAATATTACAGTATATATATAATACTGTATTTACAGAACAATTTGGATGAATATAGGTAGGTAGAGATCAAGAAAGGAACTTGAACTTGAAAGGAAATTAAAGGAGAAGAGAGAGAGAAATTACCTTTAGAATCCTTCTCTTGAGATCCTTTTTAAGGAAGCTAGGCTTGGTATTTTGATGAGACCAGCAGCTTTTGGACGTGGGGGATGAGCTTGGGAAGGTGTTTGGGCAGAGTTTAGAGAAGGCTTGGAGCTTGAGAGGTGTGAGGAAAAGAGGGAGTGAAGGGTGGCTTTTATAGTGGAGGGGAGAGGGGTTTCCTTAATATAAAATTTATTAGTTTATTAATTTCACCAAAGACAAGGAATAGTGAGTCTTGAATGACCAAGAATAGTAATTTTATAATGTAATCCCGAACCAAGTGGGCTTACATCAGCATAACATCCTCAGTGACTCAATTAATACATTAATTAGCATTTATTGTGAATTATCGGATTCCTCTATTCATCAAAAATTCAAGTATCTCAGAAAAATCTCAAAAATTTACCCCAAAAATTTTTCGACGTGTAGAATCCAAAAATGAAGTCCATTTTTCAAAAATAATTTTCTAAATATTATTAATTTAATATTTAAATAAAATCATAATTTACTTAAAAAAACAGTTTTTAAGATTAAAACTGATTTTATAGTTCTTTCAAAAATTACATAGGGTCTTATAAAATTATCTAAAAACTATTAGACATTGATTCAATACTTTATGAATATATTTCTGGAAAATAAATATTCATTTAAATTAATTAATTAATTATAATTAATTATTTATGACTTATAAAATACCAAAAACATTTACTAAGGTCAAATTGTCACTTTCTAAGATGTCTAAATTTTATTTTATTATTCATAGGTAATGTTACTATTATTTACTATTCATAAGGGTCATATTACTATTCATAAGGGTAGGTTACTATTCATAAGGGTAGGTTACTATTCATAAGGGTAGGTTACTATTCACCAAAAATTATTTTTGTTTCGTTAGACTCCAAAAACTATCTTGAACACAACCGTGTATGTCAGATTTTTAAAATTCCAAACATAGTGGTGACAAAATTATGTTTAAAGGTCACTTATCACTTAGTAGTTCATTATTTTGTGTTTTTATGACATAAATATAAGATGGGAATTTTCCATTGAAAAACTTTGGGTCGTTACAAAACTTGGGAGAGAGAAGTAGATATGTGGTCTCAATGACTTGAACTTTTCACCTTAGAATCTTAGAGATGCTTGGGAGTACAACTCGAGGATGAGCTGTTATAAATCGGGGAGATTGTAAGATCTCGTCCTTTTATAGAGATGTCTCAAGATCATTTTCAGGTACTCTTTTTCCATGTTTTAGTCATACTTTGGTTGAGGCTTGTCTTGGGTGTGTTTAGGTGAATTTTTGAAGTTTTTGGAGGGTGTTTGGATAGTGTATGGTTGGGGAATAGTTTACCCAAATCATACGCCCAACCTAACAAACTGTACAAACCCAATTAGAGGGGATTTTCATGGTTGGTGCATGAATTTTCAAAATGCGTGCCATCTTAGGAGACACCGTGCACCCCTTAGGAGAGACACACAGTTTGGGTAAACCGTGCACCCCATACAAGAAACCATGCACACCGGATTTTAATCCCCCAAAAAATAATAAAAAAAATTCTAAACCCCCCAGTATTAATCCCTAATTGCCCATACTTGGACCTAAACCCATTCTTAAATTTTTTGAAGCTCTTGGATAGATTCATAGTCCTTTATAACTCCATTCTTGATTAATCAAAGATCATATTGATAGATATGCACCTCTTCCGGTATGTAATCTATTCCCGTGTGGTTTCCTCTCTCTCTCTCTCTATCTTTTATCTATTTATAGATAAAGAGGAATGTTTTATTCTATATTGGAATTGGTTTAGATCCAGGTTTTTTTTGATATTGATCCATTTGATCTTGTTTCTAGGATTTAGTTCTAGATCTCATTATTCGTTGTGATCATGATCACCCCACTTCAATTTGGGGGTTTTCCATTGGGCAAACATTCATCAACAATCTTGAGGTAGGTGGTCTAAATGTCAATTCCCATAGTCTTGAATTACTATTATGTGTGTATATTATGGAATTTTAATTACCACATTTAGAAATTGAATCTTGAATTGGATTAATTAATTGGTTAATTAATTAATGGAATCGTATAATTGATTAATTGGATTTCCATGTGATAATGAAATGGGTTGAACTTGGGAAATTAAATTTGGTAATTATGGTTATGAAATTGATGATTAATGTGATATGATTGAATTGATTAATGGGAATTAAGGTACGGTTGTATTGACAATTAGGGGTTAATGGTTTATATGATTAAATATTGATAAATGGTTTAATAGAGAATTGTTCATATTATTCTATGTGAATTAAAGTGATGAACCTTGTTTGTTTAATAAATTGAAAAGGTACACTTTAATGAGAATTTTTTATTAAAAGGTTAATGATTCTTAACCTTGAGGTATATGTAAATGTGATATATGTGAAATCATGATATATGTGATATTGTGATATATGTGATGACATGTGTGGGACATGGAATGATGCTTCAAAAGACCATATGTGATAGACTGACATATGAGTGTCACTACTACAAAACAGTATTTAACCGCGTTGGAGTTTATCAGCGCTAGAAAAAAATGATGATAAAGGGAACCTTTATAAGCGCAAAATAAGAACTAATAAATGGTACCATTTATTAGATCCTTTTTTAGCCCTGATAAAAGGTACCCTTTATCAAAAATTTATTTTTAGTGGTGATAAAGGGTACCCTTTATCAGTGCTTTATTTTTAGCGCTCATAAATGTATCCTTTATCAGCACTTTTTTAACACTGATAAAGGTCCGAATAAAATGAAATAATGAAATAAATAAAAAATAAAAATGAGTTTATTAAAAAAAATATTCAAAATTTAATTAATTAAATAATTATTGATAAAAAGGAATAAATTAATTATACAATATATAAATTATAAATACTAATAAATAGTATATATTAAATATATTGATATATGAAAAATGATAATTAAATAAATAAAAATTAAAAATAATCAAATTGTGTAAAATATTAAAAATTTTATTAATTAAATAATTATTGATATTGTTAATAAATAGTATATATTAAATATATAGATATATATGAATGTATATAAATTTGATTTATATAATACAAAATATTTATGTTTTACATTAAATAGTTATATATTTAGTAAATAGTGGTTTATAATTAAAAATTAATATGAGTTAAAAATACTGACTAATTGCATCGAGTAATGAATATAATTGAATTTTAATTTATTTTTCAATTTAACATAGATCAAACATGTTATATTGATTTCACATATACATAATTAATGCATTTTTATTATATATATATATATATATTACTATGTTTTAATATTTTCAATATGTATTCATCTTTATTTCAATATATATCCATATTTTTCTAATAATTTATATGTAGTTAATAAAACTTATCCATTTTTTCAATATTGTTAAATTGTACTCATTTTTAATTTATTTAATTTCACTCATATTTAATATGCTTGAACTTAAGATTAAATATTCATTAATAATGTTAAAAATATATTTGTAAAAAAATATTTATAAATAAATATATTTATAATTGTACATTTACTATATTTATACATTTATATATTTATAATTATAAATAAATAAATATTATTATTTTTAAAAGTATTTATATAATTATAAATAAATAATTTTATATATTTAAATAATTATTAAATTTATAATAAATTTATTTAAATAATGAATATATTTACTATATATATATATATTATATATATATAATTATATATAGTGATATAAATATTATTCTTTTAAAAAGTATTTATATAATTATAAATAAATATATATATATTTAAATAATTATAAAATCATAATAAATATATTTAAATAAAGAATATATTTACTATATTTATATTTATATATATTTATTAATATATATATAATTATATAAATATATTTACAAATTATTTTATTTATAATTATAATTATAAATCCTTTATCAACTCTTAAGTAATAAATGCTGATAAAAGACATATTTATTAGTCCATATTACTTAAGCACTGATAAAAGGGATCTTTATCAATGCTTTTTTGGAAGCACAGATAAAAGTGGCCTAATCTATATAAAAAAATCCTAATAAGTTATGAACTTGTTGTGATATCTGAAGATTTCCATGGAAGACAACCTATTCCGGTGCTCCTCCTTAGTGAATCGAAGCTCAGATCAAGGCTAGAACAATTCCAAGGCTCAAATACAAGGCTTGAACGATTCAAGGGTCCAATGAATCCAAGGATCGAATGTAAGTCTTTCTCAAATTTCTCTTGAACATAAGTCTTTCTATACTTTCTATTGGGGATCTCATGGTGTAAAATATCAATGGTTTTGGTTGCAGTGGAGGCTTTTTTGAAAATGTGAGTGTGGTGAGTTAGCCATGTTGGAGATTTGTCCATGGAGATCTTTCATTTTTATGCTTGGAATTTTTAGAGTGTGAAACACCTATACTTGAGCCTTCCCAACTTTTCTCCTAGGCCATACAAGCATATCCTTCCTTCTCAATTGCAGCTGTGAATTAACGTAGTGGATTTGTGATCTACTCTTTTATTTATGTGAAAGTGTGTATGAATCATGCTTTATTTTTATTGGATAAATAGTGTAATTAACCATATTGTAGAAGTCCCATCCCATTTTACACCGTCTATATAATTTTGTATGCATCAATTTTCATGATAGTGGTTGGTTAGACTATGAGACTACTTCCTGGAATATTAAACTGATTAGTTAATTTTTTATTTGTGTGGTAGAGACTTTAGATGGGGAGTGATGATTTATATATATATATATATATATATATATTAATTTTGTGATTCCACTTAGATTTCTGAGTGAAGTAAGGGTAGTCTACTTATAAAATGTGACCTCATGGGAGTTTCTCCATCTCGGTAGAGGCTAGTGTGTATGGGATAGATGTTGCAAGGGTTGGTTTGTTTTCCCCCTTATTTGTTATATATCTTGTTGATGTGCATTATTTCTTTATGCCAACTTCTTTATGGATCTCCCTAGAATCATAAGGATGGGTCAATGTGTATTAGATGGTCTCCCTAGAATCATTCATAAGGGTAGATTTGATGTGATGACCTCCCCATAATCCTTGGGATGGGTCGGTGTGGTGATATGACATCTTAAGAGTCTCTAGATGTTTTCAAATATTTGATATACCATTAATATTAATTGTAATAATTCATTAGGTTGTTACATAACTTGTTCCAAAAAATAGAATCGAGGTCATCAAATTCTATATATTATAAATTATTTTTATATATTCATCATTTTAGGTCTACATGTATTGGTTCCACCCCTAGGAATCTCCTATTACCATCCATGTATATAAAATAACTCTTTATTTATTAAATTTTTTTATTAATACATTTTTATATCTTCTAGTTTATTGAATGTGAGTTTATTATTATTGTTTATCATATTTGGATTACTTATTACTCCTTAATTGCCTATATTATATTTTCATTTATTTAGGGTATTTAAGAAATACTTGATGTGTGTCAAAGAACAGTTATTATTGCAATTTTTTACTTGAGACTCATCCCCTATATCTTTTATAGACAACTATCATCCTCATCAATTTGATCTCCCGAATAGTTATTTCATTTTGTTGCTTGAGACTCATCCCCCATCTATTTTATGTTGCTTTTACCACTATGAGTAGTAATCATCCCATGAGTGACTACCACTTAGATCATTTCAAGAAACATAGGTTCATGTCCACAAGAGATGCAAGATGTGTCAAACAAAAAAAATGCAATGAAAAATGTTTGGGAGATGAGAAGATGAACATGGAAATTGTCTATAACGTTAACCTTTGAATGAATTTATAGAATAAAACCTACCATAATGGAGTAATTATTTTCTTAAATTTAATTAACCTTTTTCTTCAAAGCATACTGAAATTCTTTGAAACAATCAAATGTTTTGTTTCCCTTATTAGAATTGTCTATAACTTTCACCTTTAATAATGAATATCTTATGTGAATTTATTTATTTATTATAAAAAATTAATATTTTATGAACCCAATAGGATGGATATGAAATGAAAATTGATGTACACTAATTGTTTAACAAAAGAGTATGAAGATAGAGTTAAAGAGTTCATCAAGTTTTCAATAGATCATGCATAAAACCCTTCTCAAATCCTTTCACCATGTTTACATTGATGTTACTCAAGACATATTAGTCTGGAAGAGTTGGAAGAACATTTTATTTTTCATAAAATAGATCAAATATGTAAATGTTGGACTAAACTTGGGAAAAAATTGAATATGCACATCAATTGGGATAATACTACAGTTTATATATCATTTGATATGAATACTAATGCAAATGATTGTGGAGATAATATTAAAGAAATGACAATGGAAATTGAAGATGGCATTCATAATTCTATAAATTTGTTTGAGAAGTTAAATAGCTATGCCAAGAGACCATTATATACCAATTTTACTAAACACACAACATGTTCAATTGTATTGGAGTTATATAACTTGAAAGATGGAAGTAGATGGAGTGACACCAACTTTACAGAACTAGTTGGTCTCCTGGATAGTATGTTACCAGAAGAAAATAAGCTACCATGTCAAAAATATAACACTAAAATAATTGTACATTCAATGGGAATGATCTCTAAAAAATACATGATTTTACAAATTATTGCATATTATTTTATAATGACCATGAATCACTCATAAAATTACCCAAGTGTAGTGCAGATCGATACAAGAAAAATTAATCAAGTCATTTGAAATATATATTGTACTTTCCTATCATTCCATAGTTTAGAATAATATATAGATGTTAGGAAACCATGAGACAATAGAAATGGAATAAATATAAAAGAATTAAATATGGGAACCTATTTCATCCAGTAGATTCTACTTAGTAGAAGAAAATTTATTATGAGTATCCTGAATTTGGAAATAAGATGAGAAACTTTCATCTTTCATTATCTACAGATGAAATAATTCCTTTTTGTGTACAAAGTAGTACTCATAATACATGGCCCATCATGTTGGTAAATTATAACTTTCCACCATGGTTATGCATAACATCAAGACCAAAGAAACCCGGTAATGATATTGATGTCTATTTGGATCCATTAATCTAAGATCTGAAATTGATGTGGGATAAAGGTGTTACAATGTATGATGGTAATAGATGTGAAGAATTCACATTGAGTTCCATGTTGTACGGGATGATAAATGACTTCCCTTCTTATGGAAATTTATCAGGCTATATAATTAAAGGAATACTAGGGTGTCCCATTTGTGAAAAATGGATACACTCAGTTCGGTTGAAACATTCCTCAAAGACCATGTTTTTAGGAAATCCATTTTTTTACCTTGACAACATAAATACCAATCTTGGACGACAATATTAAATGGTAATATCAAACAAGGTAAAACACGATCTCCAATAATGAGTGATCAAATGTACGATAAATTAAAATATATTAACACTATTTTTGATAAACTATTTTCAAAAAACCTTACAAAATCAAGTTGGAAGAAAGGATAATTTTTATTTGAATTACCGTATTGGAATTATTTGTATGTCAAACATTTTCTTGATGTATTGCATGTAGAAAAAAATGTATTTGATAGTGTTATTTTCAAGTTACTAAATGTTCCTGAAAAAATGAAAGATGACATCAAGGCTAGGTTAAATATGATTGACATGGGTATTAGGGAAGAGTTGGAAATGGTGAAGGGTAAAAGACGTACTTTTCTTCCTCCAATAGCTTACACTCTATCCATACAATAAAAATTGTAATTTTGTCTTTTCCTTAATAGTGTAAAAGTTACAGATTGGTATTAATAAAATATCAAGAATGTTGTGTTAATGAATAATTTGATGTTACAAGGAATAAAATCACAAGACTATCATGTTTTGATACAAGATTTGATGTCTGTTTCTTTCCATTGAATTCTAACTCAAAATGTATGAAATACATTAACCAGACTCTATTTATTTTTCAAATCTATATAGAGTAAATTTATAGACCCAGTGAAGTTTTCAATCATGAATAAGGAGGTTTTAGTTTTTTTAAAGGTTGGAGCCGAAGCCTCATTATTATTTAAAGCAAAGACCACTTTTGGCTGGGTAGGGGGAGACCCATTACATAGCCTGAAGGCCCAATGGAAAATGACCTGAATACAAGGCTTGAAAACCCATTTTTTGGCCCAAATAGACCCTCAGTGAACAATAATGATACAGTACCCAGGTTGCTATGGTAACTGCTACAGTACCACCACTGCTACAGTACTGCTACAGCCCCTGCTATAGTACTACTACAATACCCTCAAAAATTCATCCCTGCCTGGATTTGATACTGGGTCTTTTGGATGCCAAGTAGGAGAGGTTAAAATATACAGTCTTTTCCACCATAATTATTTGATATAATTATCCACTTGATGGTTCACTCAGTTAGAGAGGTTCAAATATACAGTCTTTTTCATTACAGATTGTGTACCCCATTGAATTGTATATAAATATTTTGAAAGGGTATGTCAAGAATTTAAGTTACCTAGAAGGTTTTATTGTAGAAAGATATATTTTTGAAGAAGTTATTGAATTCTGTACCGATTACCTATAAGATGTTGATAGCATCGATCTCTCAAAATCTCATCACTTTGGAAGCCTTATAGGGGAAGAGATTTATGGAAGATACATTGTTACAATTACCTTAACAAAGCAGGAGAAAGCACACCTTTACGTTTTACATAATTGTGAAGATGTTGATCTATATATTTAAGCCCACAAAAAAATTCTTAGATATTTGAATCCATAAAGAGATGAAGGATGGATATAAAATACACATAATCAATAGTTTATAGGATGGTTTTGAGATCAAATTTATAAGGAGTTGTCTGAAAATCTAAATTTAAATGATGAACAACTTCAATGGCCAGGAAGATGACCGAATAAAAATGTTATATCTTACAATAGTTTTGTAATCAATGGTTATATTTTCTTTACAAAAGAACACGATTACTCCAGTATAATGAAAAATAGTGGGGTTATGATTACAACAAAAGTGATTCCCATATTTGGTTCCAAGTATAGAAATAAAATTTATGAAAACATGTCATATTTTGGAATCATCAAACAAATATATGAGTTAGATTATAAAACATTTCAAGTGATGATTTCCCATTTCAATTGAGTTGACAATATGAGTGTAGTAAAAGATGATGAAATGGGATTTGTGGAGGTTAATTTCCGTGTGGAATGGGAAAAAGAAAATCCATTCATAATGGAATCACAAGTAGTGAAATTATTTTATGTATCATATTCAGAAAATAAGAATTGATTGATTGTCCTACTTATGACTAAAACAAATGTTGTGTCAGATGAAAATTCAATCGAATATGACCCTTTCACTGGGAGATCACAACTAGTTCATGCCTATCCCAATGTAGATAGTGTCTTGTACATTAGAGGAGACCATAAAAAGGGGATTTGGATTCTTGGTAGAGGAACCAAATCCCTAAAACATTTAAATAAATAGAGAGTTAAATGAGAAGGTAAAAGTGTTTTTTAATATACTATTTTTTCCTCATAATATTATATGTTCTCTACTGCATTAACATAATATAAATTAAATTTTTGACTACTCATGAAGATAATATCTTATACAAAGGATGATGTTACCAACCCCTTGGAAGAACACACTATAACAAAGGAAACCCTTTGGGAATATGTAAAGGTAATGTTATGATATACTTTATCTATTTTACTAAAAAATATATAATGAAATATTGATTTAATTTTCATTATTACTTGTAGAGTTCATTTATTTTATAATATTTCTATATATATTTCATGGATTTATGAACCAAAACTTCTATAAAATTCTCCATAAAAACCTTTTCACTCCTATAATCTTTCATTTATCACTTTCCTTCAAGTTCCCTCCACTGTCATTAAAGGAATAGCAACGACGCTGCGTCTACTAAATCATAAAGGTAATATTGAGTTTTCATAGTAAAATAATTATAAATAAAATCAATGTATTGTTTGATATTTATGTTCAATTTATTTATTTTTATTATTACTCACATAATATTTTTTTCTTATACAGGTGGATTATTTTTTTCGAGTTGGGGTGGTCTGTCCATCTTTCCTGCCTTTCTGCACCAAAACTTCTACAAACTTCTTCTCCCTCAAAACCGTTTCAAACCTATAGCGTTTACATTTATCAATTTTCTTCAATTTCCATCCACTGATCAATCAAAGAGTTAATATTTATGTTTTCACAATAAAATCATTATCCATAGAATTAATGTATTTTTTTCATATTTTTGTTTAATTTATTTCTTTTTAGTGTTACTCATATAATAATTGTTTTCTTATATAAGAGGATTATTTTATTCGAGTTGGGGTGGTTTGTTCAAATATGATCATGATCATGAGATATTGGATTTTGAGCCAACAATTGAGATAATGACAATAAGGAAATTCATTAAGAATGCATACAACCATCATGAAAAGGTGAATTCCTACTACCTATTTAATTAATTTTTTCATCATTTTATCTAATATTTTTAATTTAATTTCCTTATCATTTTTATCTAATACTTATTTAGTATTTTTCACAGATATTTGGGAATTCATATTTTTCTTTCAACTATATACAACAAGCCACAAAAGAGATAAAATGTTTCTTTCTACCAATGCTTCTATGATTTCCATTTCCATTGACTTTCTTTATCGAACTTCCAATACTACATATTGAAATTATGTTCTTAGCCGATTTTTTTTCCTCATTTTTGAAATCCAAAAGAGTATAGGAAGCTCATGTGCCCATTTTGGTGACTTCTCATGATATAATGGGCACATGAGCTTCCTCTGGTCTTCTGGATTTTAAAAATGAGAAAGGTTTTTTTGGCTAAGAACATCGAGTCAATATGTAGTGTTGGAAGTTTGACAAATAAAGGAAATGGAAATAATGTAAACATTGGTAGTTAGGATTTTTTTAAACTTTTGGATGTGTAGAAATCAACTACAACTCAATCTGACACACGATGTGACTGGTATGACTCCAAGTTCTTCTTTTTAATTAAAATTGACATTAATTTTAGTAAAAATGAAAACTAACATACTCAAAACCAAGAAAAAATATTCTTATTATTTTGATACTTTAGGAAAATGATCCATAAGTCATTTTGGACATATAGGAATCAGACACACCTCAATCCAATGCACGGTGTGACCGATATAACTCCAAGTGCATATTTTTATTTAAAATTGACTTCAATTTTAGTAAAAAGGACAACTGACCTACTCAAAACCGAATAAAATTATTTTTATTATTTTGATACTTTAGTAAAAAAATAAATAAGTAATTTTTTACATGTAGGAATTATCTACAACTCAATCTAATGCACAATGTTCCCGGTATGACTTGATGTGTCCATTATTAGTTTAAAATCAATAGTTTAGTTTAAAAAATGTCACTCAATGAAAACCAAGAAAACAAAATCTAATTTTATATATAATTTAAGAAATATATTCATAATTTATTTTTGGTATGTAGGAATTGTTCTCACATAAAAATGATACATTATGTGATTAGTATGAGTCAATGTGCATGTTTCCAGTTTTAAATGACATTTTAATCAAAAAACGATATACTCAAAATGGCGGAAACACATTCGGATTGTTTTTATAATTTATGATAATGATATATAAGTCATTTTAGATGTGTAGGAGACATATTCACCTCAATCCAATGCACGGTGTGACAGACATGACTCCAAGTGCATCTTTTTATTTAAAATTGACATCAATTTTAGTAAAAAGAACAACTGACCCACTAAAAATTGAGGAAACACTTTCAGATTATTTTAATACATTAGGAAAACAATCCATAAGTCATTTGAGACATGTATAATCATCCACACCTCAATATAACGCACGGTGTGACCCTTATGACTCCAAGTGCGTCTTTTTATTTAAAATTGACATTAATTTTAGTAAAAAGGACAACTGACCTACTCAAAACCAAGAAAACACATTTTTATTGTTTTTATACTTTAGGAAAATGATCCATAAGTCATTTTTGATGTATAAGAGTCATCAAAACCTCAATAAAATACACGATGTTCCCAATATGACTCAATGTGTTCGTTATCAGTTTGAAATCGACGGTTTTGTTTAAAAAGTGTCACTAACTGAAAAATAAGTAAAAAAACTCATATTTTCTTGATAATTTAGGAAATAAACTAAAAACCCATTTTTGAAATGTAGGAATTAGACTCATATAAAACCAATACATGATGTGACCGATATGAGTCAAAGTGCATGTTTCCAGTTTAAAATGAAATTTTTGTAAAAAAAAGATATATACTCAAAACCAAAGAAACACATTCATATTGTTTTGATACTTTGGGAAAATGATACATAATTAATTTGAGAAATGTTGGAATCAGCTTCACCTCAATTTGACGCATGATGTAACTGGTATGACTCCAAGTGTGTCTTTTTATTTAAAATTGACAACAATTTTAGTAAAAAGGACCACTAACCTACTCAAAATTGAGGAAACACATTCATATTGTTTTTATACTTTATGAAAACTATAAATAAGTCATTTTAGACATGTAGTAATCATACATGCCTCAATCCGATGCACGGTGTGACCGGTATGACTCAAAGTGCATCTTTTTATTTAAAATTTATATCAATTTTAATAAAAAGGACAATTGAACTGCTAAAAACTAAGAAAACACATTTGGCGATGTGATGTGTGTTTTAAACTAAAATGAAACTTATATATTAAAAATATTCACTTGGATTCATACTAGTGACACCATGCATTTGATTTAGGTGTGGCTGATTCCTATACATATAAAATTACTTATGAACCATTTTCCTAAAGTATCAAAACAATATGAATGTGTTTTCTTGGTTTTGTGTACGTCCTTTGTCTTTTTTACTAAAATTTCATTTTAATCTGGAAACATGCACTTTGGCTCATACCATTCACTATATTATATACCTTTCAAACATTAGTTTATACAATTATATAAGTACAAATTATTACATACATTAAAATAAATAAATGTTCCTTTTCCTTTTGATTCTAACCCATGCTCGAGCAAAAAACACACCTATATAAGAAAAAAATTATTATGTTATTAATAATATAAATAAATAAATTAATATAAAGTGTTAATTTTAAACTAAACTTTGAGTCATAAGGAACACTATGTTTTGGATTGAGTTGTGGTTGATTCTTGCACGTCACACCATTTCTTATTCATATTCAAGAATTATATCTATGAAAATTAATTAAAAATTTGACAAGTGTTTACTTTATTAAAATTTATTATTTTTAAAAATTCATACACTATTATAGACTGGATATTATTTTATACACCATTGGTGGTGGGCCACTGATTTGAACTCACACCCTACTCGGGATGCCTGATAGGTACCCGAATATACTTCATGTTTGTAAGAAAGGATAAGGGAAATATCCCTATGTTATATAGCTAGGTTGGGATGGATCATGGATGAGGGAACTATACATGATGTTTGGACCTTCTTGGGAGTTATTAGTGTCTTTATTTTGTATTTTTCATTTGAAACTTAACATATATTTGGCATAATATATCTACTGCTTCAGTTTGGATATTATATTCCTATTTTGGACACCATGTAATACTAGTATTATTATGGTTATGGTTATTATCATTTGGTTATTTTTGATTTATTTCTACTGTTTTTATGCTTTTATAAAGAGGTTATAGTCTTCCCATGTTATATATTAGATCCTCACTACTAATTGGAAACCTTTTTCATATGGTGAAGAACGCTCGAGGTCATGTAGCGAACCAGATTGGGGAACTGACATGTGGTACCCAGGTCATGACGTTACAATGCGATCTTCACTAAGAACACATGGAAGGCCATATGATTAGTCCACACTATTAGAAAAACCTTCCACTCAAATGGTTTTACTAAAAACTGTAGGTCACTTTCATGACCACTGTATGGTTATTACTAACCATGTTCCAATAATGCACCCTATATTGAAACTCCAAAACTCTAAAAATTTATAAAAATTATACCTAAAACTCAAGTAAAACCATAATTTTAAATAAATAGATAAAATAATTAGGTAAGTGAAGGATGGGTTGTGACAATTATCCCCACCATAACACTTTATTCATAGAAAAATTCACCTAATTAAAGAAGGAGAAACACCACAAGGAATATTAATTAATAGAAAAGATTATAGATGTTAGACAAAAGAATGTATAATATCTCAAAGGATTCCTCATTTGTTCCCCCACCATATACTACTTCCACTTACCATGTTGGGATGAACAATACTGAAGGTCTTGTGGGAAGATACCAAAAAAAACCTGTTACAACCATGGAAACCCCCACCAATCATAAAACCTAACACCCCATTTAAAATTACATCAAGATTAATGAAAACGTTTCTAAAATGAAAAAATAGAAAAATAACCTAATGGATAAGAAAAAATTAAAGAAACTTTAAAAAATCAGGGAAATAAGGGAAAATAAAAAAGGAGGTACCCCAAAGAATATCAATTGGATAATCATAAAGGTCTACAATAAGATAAGGATTCCTTTTTTAACCAACACTCAAACTTAAAAAATTTATGAATGTGGAACAAAAAACCATAACCATGGTAGGTCTTTAGGAATTTCAAGTAAGAGGGATAATAATTCCCGAATTGACCGCACTGATGGAACATGGGAGACTGATTCTTTACTAGAGGAATGACATCATAAAAAAGAAGACTCTCTGAAGTCATTATCATTTCTTAGTTTGGATCCATCTAGATTCCATTTCTCACAGGATTTTTATCCTTCACCAATACCAAAAGGAATAGGGTCATCATCCCTACTAGGTCGGTTTTTATCAACCAAATCCACCATCATGGCCTTATTGACCACATCCTCAAGTGAAGCTAGATTAAACAGAGGCATCCTAAAACTGAGGTCTGGATGAAGATCCTTTAGGAAAATATTAACCTTCAGTGAGTCCTCAAACATCAATCTAGGAGAGAAATTGTATTAATTGGTTGAAACATGCTATATAATCTTTCACTAACTGATCATATTTCTAGAGGTTCATAAGCTCTATTTACCTCACTATTTTCACCTTATCAATAAATTTCCATTGAATGAATAAGGTCTTAAAGAATTCCCAAGGCATGCTACATTATAGCTAAAGGGGAATGATGTTATTACACCATTATAGATTTGGTACCTTAGACAAGTCCATGATGATATTCAATTTCAAGGTTTCTAGAGTTTTCAATGAATTAAAGACCCCTTAAATTTACTCTATCCACTACATAGAATCTTGAGGTCCTTGGTCACCATATAAGATACAAAAAAATTGAGGAGGGGCCAAATATAATACTCTATAGTATGGGTAGGGTTGATGGTTAGAAGAGATTTATCTGAGCCCTGAGAGACACTAGGTTGAGGAACATCCCAAGATACATAAAATCTATGACTCCTAAGGACTTTTATAGGAGGTAAATCTAAAAAAAAAACTAAATAAAAAAAATACAAATTCCAATTCACTCCAATAAAATTAACCCAAGAAATCAAACTATGTACACTATTTTGAAGGCGAACTACTTATAATTAAAAAATTACAAGATCACTTTTGGAATTCATTTTTAAAATCATGAAATTTCACTTATAATTTATTATTTATTACTTATTACTTATTATATATTATTTATTACTATATAATTAGGAATAAATATGTGTATGGTGATATTAATTCCTTTTCCTATTGGTTATTCTTAAAATTATTTACCACTACACCAAGTCCTTCATGTGGGGACAAAGATGACTTTAATATACTTATATATATACAGATAAATCCATGTAAAATCATAAATATGTGTACATATATATATATATATTCATAATTTTTAAATATAAAAATATAAAAATATTTATTATATGTAGCGGGGATTACAACAAACCAAACAAACAAACACCCAGGAACCTGAGTGGGTCATGCCTCATCCCTCTCCATAAGGAATGGAAAGCACTCACTAGACCTATTTTACTATAGGTTAATGTCCTTTCAAGGCCCATGAACATGATGAATTGAAAGCATAAATTAAATTCCTGAAAGCCTTAAACATATTGTATCATACCACACAACCATCTGAAATGTCTTATTTCCCCCTTTCCAGTAGTCATCATATATTGATGTAATGTCTTTAACCTAGTTCTCTCATAAGTAACCAAATTGAGTTCATACATGGCCTCAAGAGTATCTCCCCATATATCAGAGGGTCTCATCTAGTATCAAGGGTCTAAAGGATATCTTGGGGAGACTATATCCTCTGGTCAAAGTATCAATAATAGTAGAAATCATATCAATGTTATCCATCACATAACATCACAAGTACACAACAAGGAAATTTCTAAATAATCCAAAGTGTATAACCATGATGAACTAAAAAGAAGGTTATAAAATAAACTAGATAAATCCCAAAATAATCCCAAATAGAAATATAACATCCAAACTAGTTATAAGGCCATGCCTAGTCCCACCATCCATGCTCTAATTTTGACACACCTAATCACCCAACAAACTCAAGGGTATATCCCTTATCCTATTTACAACCATGAAATATACTCGAGGTACCAAAGGAGGCTTGAAAAAGGTGTGAGTAAAACTCAGTAAGCCATCAATAATGGTGTTTAAAGAACATCCAATATAATTAAGGTATATACTGATGGATAAGTAAAGTAAATAAGGCGTGCAATAATAATTCATAAATAATATACTATCAAACCTTGGGTCTTGGGTGGCCCTTGGGGTTAACCATATGCTTATGCCAGTGATAGATGTCACTTTACATAATACAAAGAATAATGGATTACTAGATCCTTGGAACTAATTCCAAAGTTCCCCTACCATAATAATCATAACAAAAGGAATGTTACACACTTATAATTACATCAAGGTCCCCCAGTGATAAGAATCATAACAATGAGAATACTAGATCCTTGGATTCACATCAGGGTCCCCCAATGATAAGAATCATAATAATGGGAATATTGAATCCTTGGAATCATGTCAAGGTCTACCAACAGTAATAATCATAATAATGGGCATATCAGATCCTTGGAATCATGTAAAGGTCCCCCAATAGTAAGAATCATAATCATATCCAATTAATCAAGTTCATAATCATTGGTGATCATTCTATTAACCGATCATTCCTAAAATTCTATAACCTATAATTTATCAATTAAATTAAATCATGGTTTAAGAATAATGAATTAAAATTAATATTTTTACATTAGAGTACATTATAGGCAACTTGTAAATGTACACCAGTAATTGGTTAATCCCATGGCACTCCTAGAGTCACTACTTTAATTTACCTTTTAATTACCAAGGGTTGGAAAACCTCATGTGATGACCTATATTATTGTCTTAACTTTCCAATAGTCCACTCAGATCCCATGGAAGGGCCTACTACATTTAAATAAGGACTGTGATTCAATTATTAATTAGGGAATTCCAAGCACAAATTTTTTTGGTGATGTTACTTAGGATCGTTGGAACCGTTGGGGGGGGGGTGAATCAGTGGTGATCTTATACATTTTTAAACTCTCTAAAATTATCCCCTACAACTTTTTAGAGTTTTATCCTTATCAACTATTTATAAAAAACTCACAAGAAAGTAATTATAAGAAAGTAAAAAAGGCATGAAAGATTTACAAGGTTCGACCTTAGTGTAAGAACCTACATCCTTACCATGGTGACTACCATCAATATATAGAAATTAAATAGTAGTAAGAAGAAAATACAACTTGATCCAAATACCATTAGACTTCTTTTATCTCCTAATATAAATTATTATACCGACTCTCATGAGTTTACAAATGTTTTCCTTAAAAAATATAGCCTACAAAAATATGTGAAAATATGTTAAACAACTCCTAAAAAGTTTATCCAGAAATATCTGTCTGATTTTCTTATCAGAAAATATTTGTTCAGTGTGCCTGCCTTTGTTCAGTATTCTCTATCAGGTGCACCTCACTAAAATTGTTCTTATTTTCTAACCTGAATTTTTTATATTAAAAAAAAAACTACCATGCCTCAAACTCTACTTGTAAACTCTATATGTTACTCTCTATATAGTTTATCTAAATGGAAAAATCTATCTGATTCTTTGAATAAAAAATCTATTTGTTAGCTCTTCTTCAAATGATATAATAGCTCGATTGGAATCCTAATACGACACCAATTCTTTATCATTTCAGATTTTTCATATAGGTGAACAATGTTATGTACATATTGTACTTTTCATTCCTTTATATAGGTTCCCACAAATTAGAAAATATGGGAAACCAATTTCATTTCCCGGATCACTAAAATTTCAAAACTGAATATCTCACTTAATTTACATTATTTGGACACTTCTCAACTCTTTTAGAATATTACTGAATATTCTTAAATCTTTATGAATTCTCCAATGACCACAACCTTCTTCAAAATTACTCAACCTTAGATGTTAAGGAACTTATTTGAACTCTCATTTCCCAACTAGATTATAAGATAATTTAAAAACAACACAAAATCATCATTCTTAAGAACGTTATAACATTATGTAAATTTTCTCGAAGACTCCATCCAGTGAAATGTTTTTTGAGTGTCTTCTTTAGGAACTCCTTTTTCACGTGAAAATTTTTCACTACCTCACTTTTCTTTATATAGCTAACTATATTGATCCATATTTCATACACTCATACTTCTTCTAAAAAAACTTCTCTAAAAAATCCATCTGATGAGTGCTTATCCAATGAATCTTCATCTGATGGACTTGATCGGTTGGCCTTGTTTTAATGGCGCACTTCATAACCTCTCAACATTGATCTTTATACAACCTGTAAGAAATATTTGTTATTTAAAAATTGTACAAACTTTATGTTTGGAAAATCCATCTACCTATATCCATTACACTCAATCCATTAAATATGGTTGAATATATTGTTGTAAATTCTAAATAATTTTGTTACATGAAACTTCTTTGTCTAGATCCATTCTTTGATTTCTCCCCATTTGTGTTTGCATAGATAACAACTCAAAATCGCAACTTCTATTTTTTTGGGCTTCTCCCACTTTTTAATTCACACATTCTATAAAAAATTAAATAGTGAAAATTTCATGAAAATATTCATGTAGAAATGTTTTTATACATTTCTCCCCATGGAATTCATATACCGCAACATCTCCTTCAACTTCTATCTGTTTGGTTTTCTGCACCTAGTTATCATTATCTAGTAAATTACATCTGGAACTCTATGTCCATAAATTTTTATCTGGAAGTTTTCATCCAGTAAAAAATTTGTACTAATCTCCCTTTAGCAATTCTTCATCTGATGACCTTCTTTCTGGTGACACATCTTTAAACTTTACAAAAATCCCGATTCAGAAAACTTGATCTCCCTCTTTGAACAAAAGCATAAATGATGAAATTTTTTCATAATGTCAAGAAATTATTGAAAAACTTAGAATAATATAAATTTATAGGAAATTTTCTTAACAAATTTAAGAAAATTTTATAACCTCCTCCACCAACTTCATAACAAAACATTCTTAAAAAACTTCCAACAACTTATTTCTCACCTATTTATAAAAAAATACTTAATAAAACATGTTTTAAAAAAACATTTTTTATTAAAAAATATCAAAGGATATTCAATACCTCCCTCTGGATTTGTTAGAAACATTCATTAACAAGTTTTAAAAACCTAAAATTTTTCAAAACTTATTTTTTTAAACAACTCTTTTATCAATTTTTTTTTAACTTTTATCAAATCACATCCTTTATCAAAGATAATTTCCTAACTCCACACTACTAGTTAGAGTAATATTTTTGATGGAATTATATCCCTTGGTGAAAATAAATTGTGTGTACATGTTAATATAAAACCCCCTCAATTTTTTTCTAAATTTTTATCTTCCCCATTTTATGACAACCACAACTTCAGATTCATAGAAGAAATAGTTGTAAAAAATTCATAAAAAGTCATTACTTTCTCTAACCATTTTTCAATATAATCTAAATAATAGTGGGGGGTTTTTCTTAAAAAATTTATGAATTCATTGGTGGAGGATGAACATGTAATTGCAGCCTCAGTTCAAAAAATCTTTCTTTTGGAATAGCTTTGGTGAAAACATCAATAATTTGATATTTTTTAGAAATGTACTCAAGCATAACATCTATAAAAAAAATTTCTAATTAATTAAGTGATACTT
This sequence comes from Viscum album, assembly GCA_963277665.1. NCBI lineage: Eukaryota > Viridiplantae > Streptophyta > Magnoliopsida > Santalales > Viscaceae > Viscum > Viscum album. The sequence continues at coordinate 1,677,404,562 of OY728126.1, forward strand.
AATATCAATGTGTTTTCATCTAAAATGTTGTATAATATTTTTGGAAATATCAATGAAAATTTTATTATCACCAAAAATCTTCAATGATTTAGAAAAATTCACCCTCAAATATTCTAGAATTTTTTTTATACATTTCATTTGTGTACAAGCATGGGTAGCAAAAAATTATTATACTTCCACTACACACAAAGTCACTGAACTTTGTTTCTTACTATGAAAGATCACACATCACTCTCAAGAAAAAGGTTCCTCCTAATGTTAATTTTCTATCATTGTAATCTCTAGTCCAATCAGTATCATTTTATCAAAGAAAGTTTACATTGAATATTATTTTATAAAAAATCCCATAAGAAGATTTTCATTTAACATATATGAGAATTTTTTTCTTTTAATGAGTGAGATTATTTTTGGTCACTCTTATATCTAGAATATAACGTAACAATATATACAATGTCTAGTCTTGAAGCTGTAAGATAGATACATCTTCTTATCAACTTACAAAAATATTTCTGATTCTCACTTTTACTAGAATTATATTTACTCATATTCATGAAAATATAAATATGAGTAAAAAATTATTTGTAATATTCCATGATAAGCTTTTGTAAAAACTATATGACATACTTTTCTTGTGATATAAATATATATATTTCCATTTTTTTCACTTGTAAGCCCAAAAAGAAAGTTAATTCTCTAAGAATTGACATGTCAAAGTTTTACTTTATTTCTTAAGATAAATCTTAATAAGATTTATCTATCTCCCCTGAAAAATTATGTTATCAACTTAAAAAATAATAACCAGGGTACCTGATTTCATCTCCTTCAAATATATTTTTTTTTCATCATTTCCTTTATAAAAGTTCAATTTATTGAGACAACTATAAAGTTTTGATTACCAAGATCATGTATCTTGTTTCAACCCATAAAAATATTTCTTCAACTTACACACTTTGGTTCCATATTTTTTAATTAAGAACCTACAAGGTTTCTCAATATAAAATTCTTCCTCAATCTCTCTATTTAAGAAAGATGACTTGAAATCCATATGATAAACTATGTAATAATGATGTTAATCCACTTAAAATAACATTATTATTATTTCAAATCTCATTATGTGGGGAAAAGTTTCTTTAAAATCCACACCTTCTACATATTAATAAACATTGAAAACAAGTTGTTCTTTCTTTCTTGAAACTTATCCACATTCATTCAGGTTGTTTCTAAACACCCATTTTATCCTAATAATATTCTCTCATGTTGGTTGTGGAAAAAGTTCATAGGTTTAATTTTTTCCAATATGATATAAATCTTTATTCATATCATTTACCCATTATTTATGTTCAACTGCCTATGAAACAGATTCTAGTTCAACCTGTGATATAAGTGATACTTTATTTTCTAATTTCAAGTTTCTTCTATTCTGAACCAGAGATTTATTATTTCTAATAATGTTATTATATCCAACCTATTTTTTAAGGTATGAAATTTTAGATATTTTCTACTTATCTCAATTTATTCATCACATGATTCATCTGAATCTTCATGTACATGTTTTGGACCACATTCATCTTTACTATTGTTATTCTCATTAGAAGTATTCAATTTATCTTCCACAATATCTTAAACGACTTTTGTTAAGTAAGTTTAATTTTCAACAACTTTCACATCAAAGTAATTCACTAAATTTTTGAAACATTTATTCCAAAATTTATAACATCTTATATTAGGTGAATATCTCATGAAAATTCCTTCCTCATTTTTTCATCACATTTTCCTTGATCTGCATTTTTTATCATTATTATGAAGGGACTTCAAAATACCTTGAAATATTTCACTAAATGTTTTTTCTTATACCATATTTTGTAAGAAATCTTGTTGGATTCTATCCATATAAAGAATCTTTTTTGCACTTTTATAATAAAACTAACAAATTCTCTCTATAAAAACTTCAAATGTTTATACTCAGCCAACATAATTCTTCCCATTTCCACTAAACTTCTATTTTTCCTTTCTACCACTCCATTTTATTAAGGGGTGTATAGAGCATAATATTGATGTTTCATTCCACATTTATTTATATAATAATTTAAATCATTTTATATATACTCTTTTCCATTGTATTTTCTTAGATTTAGTATATAAACACCCATCTCTCTTTTAGTTTCCCTTCTAAAAAATCCGAACATTTCTATAGCCTCTGATTTATGATTTATAAACATTATGTTGTTAATCCAAGTGAATTCATAAATAAAATTTAAAAATCAAAAACCCCATTTTGTTGATTGGCGTCTCATCTACCCACAAATATAAGAGTGAATGAGCTCAATAGGTCTGGTAGATTGAATTTCAACTTTCTTATGTCTTTCACTAATAATCTTCCCTTTCTGACATATTGTACAAACATCATTTTCTTTCCTTTTCCATAGTGCAAAGTTTCTTATAGAATGTAATTTGGAAATTCTATTCATAATTTTATATTGAAGATTCTCAATCCTATATTCTACAACATATTTTCATCCTCAACACTCAAGTAGCATGATTTACATGTTTCTCAAATCTAAAAAATATTCTTAATGGTGAATTTTCCTTTTAAAAAAACTTTACCATATGAAAAACTTCTGATGATACAAAAATATTTTCCAAATATAACTTTATTACCATCATCACAAAGTTTGATAACACTTAGTAAGTCTTTTTGAGCCCATCAACATATAAAACTTCCTTTAATTTGGATTTTTGAGTTTCAATATCCTATGTTCTAATTGTTCTTATTTTTAAGGAACTATAATTGAAGAAAGTAAATACCCCCTAAATGTTTTTCAACATTTTTAAATATTTTTATATCACCTTTCATGAGTGGGGAACAACCACCATCTAGAATCCAAGGTTTATTCCTTTTGCTAGCTTTTAGAGTTGTCTCAAAAACAAAATATATTTCTTCAAATTTATTATTTCTAGACAATTTTTCTTTTCTAGAATAATAAGTTTGTCCTGGAATATTTTTAAAGTATTCCTGGTAAAGTGACCTAGTTTTTTACATCTTCCAAAAACTTCCTCCAGATAACCAAACTGATTTTTCATTGGAAACTTTTTGGTATCTTATGATTTTTCCTTTCTTTCTTACCATGGTTTGGGAAAGTTTCTTTATTTTATTCCACTATTTCTCCCCCTAAGTTCATGCCTTTTTATGGGGAGAGAAATTTTTTCCCAATAGATATAATATTTGTGCCCATATATTCTATAGAACAAAAAAAACTATCAAATATCGATATTCTGTTGAAGGAGGGTGTTTCCCTATAGAAAGTTTTCTATGGTTAATAACATTTTTAAATTCTTGTTTACTCCTATCATGGGGAAAATTTCTTATAGATTTTATTTTATTTTATTTTTGATGTGATGGATTTATAAAATATTTTCTCAATATTATCTTTCCTAACATTTTTTTAACACCTTCATGGTTATTAAAATTAGATAAACTTTAATATTTAGTCGGTAAAGATTTCACTTGATTATTGGAATGATATTTCTCATCAGGTTGATATGTTTTAGATTTTACCTCTAAAACTTTGTTGAAATTTTTATTCATATTTATTAAGGAAATTTCAACCTCAATAAGTTTTTATTTACTTTTAAAAACCTCATATTCCTTATAAAAAAGTATCTTACTGATATCTTCCACCATCATTCCCTGTTCAGCAACTTTCAGTTTGAGTTTTATGATCTTCTGGATGTACTCATATTTTTATTTAAGGAAATATTTACTTACTTAATTTTCCTTTAAACTTTAATTATTCAATATTATGATATCATTCTTGAGTATTGTGTTTTTATTAAGAAATTAAATGATCTCAACTGATATTCTCTATAAGTTTATTCACCTTTTTTATTCTTCACTATTTGAGGAATCTTGCTTCTTATCAACATTTGAAAAGAAAGTTTTGAACTTTTATAATTTTTTATCTTCTAAGGATTTTTTTTGAAGATTCATCTTCAACCTTTTCATTAAATATTCTTCTTCTGTTATTTATGGTGAACTTTTTCTTATTTTTGATGGATTTATCATCTTTTTTGGAAGTATTACTCCACTTCTTCCACTGAGGTTTTTATTCATAATCATGTACATATTATGAGAATTTCTTTTTAAGAAAATTAATAGAAAAATGACCAAATATTACAAACTCAAAAAATTTAAGTGGGAGTTTCTTTCATATTTTCATCTACATCTTTGGTATTTTTTGAAGGTTAAAGACATGTTTTTTGCAACATATTCCTTTTATTTTGAATCATTGGGATCAACAATCCCATCATCTTGTATTTTTAACTTTCTCATTACTTAAAAATCCATTTCATACTTGATTTTATTTTGAGTTTTGGAGCTTTCCTCATCTTATAATCAATAATAAATTTATTCAGTTCATGAAGAGACAAATAAATTTTATCTTCTAAAGAATAAATTTTAGAGTTAAACCTATCTAGAAAGTTTCTCATATGTTTATTCATGATGTTAGAATATTTTGAGACATATCTAGATCCTATGATGTTACAAAAAACTTTAATAACTCTAGTGAAGTACTCATAAAATTTTTCTTCATCTGCCATTATGATATCTTCAAACTTCATACGCTGGATTTATATATTTACCCACTTTGGTGTTTCCCTTGAATATACTATCATGTTTTTCCCAAGTTTCATTAGCTATTTTTAGATCCATCACCTCCATGTTTTTTTATGAAAAATACATAAGAATAAAATTTATAGATTTCCCATCAACCATAATATTTATTTTTTCAGAAAAATTCATAGGAGCATTTTTCTCAATGGATGGGAACCTAATTTTCACTACATCAAACACCTCCATGTCAAGTGATAGAATATAGGGTGTCATTATGTTTTTCCAACCATGATATTTTTTCCACCAAAATTTTTAATACCTCTAATGTTGACTGAATTCATATTTTCCATGATAAGGATCAAATAGGGGAACCTTATCTCTGATAACAATTGAAGTTTCTTAGGATTATTGGAACCACTGAGAAGGGGGGGGGGGTTAAATTATTGGCGATATTTTACAATTTCAAACTCTCTAAAATTAACCCCTACAAATTGTTAGAGTTTTATCCTTATCAAATTTTTATAAAAAACTCACAATAATTAAATGATAAGAAAGTACACAAGGCACTCAAGATTTATAAGGTTTGGCCTAAGTGTGGGAAACTACATCCTTACCATGGCGACTCCCATCAGTCCATGAAAACTCACTATCAGTAATAAGTTAATACAACTTGAGTCAAATCTTATTAGAATCATTCTCTATCCCAATATTAATGATTATACTGAATCTATTTAGTTTATAAAAGTTTTTATTACAAAATCTATTCATAAAAAACATGTGAAACTATGTTAAATAGATCCCAAAAAGTTTATATGGAAATATCCATTCGATTTACTCCATCCAAAAATGTTTATTAGGTGTTCCTACCTTCATCTAGTATTCTCTATCTGATGTGACACCCTGAAACCACACCTTTTTTAACCCAAGTTCTATCCCTTGAACACAAAATATTGTGCCTCAAACTTTACTTAGAAACCCTATTCGTTAGTCTATGTATGGTTTCTTGAAACTGAAAACTCTATCTGATGCTCTGATCGAAACCTCTTTCTAATAGATATTCTTAAAAGGTTATAATAACTTGGTTATAAACTTATTATGACAACTATTTTTTAATATTTTAGCTTCCCGTACTAGTGAATGGTGTTAATTACACATTATACCTTTAATCCTTTTATATAGACTCCCTCAAAGTAGAAAATGAAGGAAAATAATTTCACTTTCCTTCTCACTGAAATTTAAAAACAAAATATATCCCTTAATTGAAATTCACTAGACACCTCAAAAATCCTCTAGAATATTCATGAACATTATTGAAGCTTAATTAATTCTCCAATTATTGAAACATTCTTTAAACTTCCTTATCCTCATATGTTAAGGAACTTCTTCAAACTCCCTTTTATCAACTAGATTAAAAACTAATTCAAAAATAGCATAATGTCATCATTATTAATTATTTTAAAAAGTTATGTAATGTTTCTCTGAGAATCCATGTAGTGGAATATTTGTCTGGTGCCTTCTTTAATAACTCCTCCACCTAGGGAAAAATTTTCACTACTTCACTTTACTTCATCTGGATAACTCTTTTTGGTCATATTGCCTCATCTCAGACTTTTGTTAAAAACAAAATTCTCTAAAACATCCATCCAATGAATGTTCATCCATTGGATTTTCATCTGATGGACTCGATCCATTATAATTATTTCTTTAGCACACTTCATAACTTCTCAACATCAATATTCATATAAACTATGACAAAAAATTTCGATTTGAACATTGTACAAATTGTATGTCTATAAACTCTATCTTCCTCTATCTATTATACTTGAGATGATAAATATGGTTGAATATATTATTAAAACTTCTAAATAATTTTTCCCATGAAACTTATCTATTCGAATCCCTACTTAGATTTACCCACCTTTTTTCACTGATAAAAACTTGAAATCCTAACTTCTCATTTTTAGACTTATCCCACTTTGTACTTTAGAAATTATATACAAACTTCACCAGCAGTAATTTCATGAAAATATTTATCTAGAAATTTTGTTTTACATTTCTCCCCATGGAATTAATATACCACTTCATCTCCATCCTCTTTCATCTATCTAGTTTTTTGTATCTCGTTATATTTTCTTGGTAAATTGTATCTGAAACTCTACATCCAGAAATCTATGTCTAGAAGTTTGTGTCCAATAACAAAGTTTTACTACTCTCCCTTTATAAATTATTCATCAAATGAATTTCTATCTGGTGACAAATATTCAAGCTTCTCAAAAATCTATGTCTAGAAAACTTGATCCCCCCTTTGAACAAAATCATGATTCATGACTTTTTTCATAATGTTAGTAACCTATTGGACAACTTAGCATCATTTGAATTTGTAGGAAAATATCTTAATAAAGTTAATAAAACTTTATAACATCCTCCATAAACTTTATAATAAAACATTCATAACAAACTTCCACCAAATTATTTCTCACCTTCTTACAAAAACACATTTAACAAATCATATTTTAAAAAATTACAATTTTTTTTATGAAAAAATCACAAAGGATATTCAGTCAGTGCAACCACCCATCATATATACATTAAAAGAGCATCAAGAAATAAAGAGATAACTTGAGACTTCCTACCTCAATTTTTTTCCAACAACCAAAAAAGATCAACAAGACAAAGGGATATAGGGATCCTATAGCCTAACGAACAATAAAAACTCAACCAAAACATACCTGGAATAGAGAGACCATCTAAGGTATCCATTCAAATGATAAAATACCACCCATAAATCTCCCTAAAATCAACTAAATCTATAAAATATAGAAAAGGAGGAACTTTTTTAGAGAAATCAAGTCAAGGATGAATTTATAACCATCCCATAAATATCACATGTTCTCTCATAAATGGGTATAATTTTATGTTGAAGATCAAAAGGTCGATTTAGTCATTTTAAAAAAATTCATATATCCATCACCATGATGTGGGGATTCCCACCATGTCCATGGTGGATTCTATCAAACCATTCCCAATAGATCCACCATGATGAAAAAACATGTCAAGGAGGAAAAAACTTTTCCATTTTAGAATCACCACGCATTACACTATAGTGTGGTGAGCCTATATTTACTGTGGTCCATAGGGAGACTCCCCATGCTCTGCACTCATGTCCATACCCATCCTTTTCGTATCCATATCCCCATTTTAGATGAGCGATCTCTAGGTGAAACACAACTTGTATCTTAAAATTCCCAAAACCACATTTAATTTCATCGAGAACAATTCGAAACATCCCAAACCCTAAAAAAACCACCATAAGTCTAAAAAATACACACCTTAAACTGAGGATGTGGAAATATTCCCACTATAAAATAGCTTATCCTTGAGATTTCCATATGAGTATCACTGAGAATAATTGGAGAATAACATAGTACACTAGACCCACATATCCATCTCCCACTCTCATGTCTCCTCCTGGATGCGTCTGTTTTTCCATAACACTCATACTAGATAAATCATCTTCCCGTGTAGAGTCTTTTTTCTTCAATCCATTATACAAATATAATGTTCCTAAAAAGATGCATCAGTATCAAGATCGATGTCATCAGTATTGATCACATGTGAAGGTTCATGGTGATACCATCGAAGCTGCGACACATAAAAAACATTGTGAATGGCACCGAAACATTATAGAAGGGCCAAACTATAAGTCAAAATGTTGATATGCTACATGATCTCAAATGTAACAATATAACTAAGTGCCAACTTCCCCCCCTCTTGAATACTATGATGTACTAACCTTGGAACCACCTATAAGAACACTCAGTATCCAACCTAAAAATGTACAATGAAAGGAAGAATTATGATCTGTGTGATCATTTAGAGGGAAATGGGTTGAATTAATGATCATCTACTTTTATGTTTTCTTCATTAAGAAACAACCTTCACCTCTGATTAGTGAGAAGTGAATGTGATATAAAACATAAGAAATAACACTCACATGAGCATAAGTATTTACAAGTTTCACTACTAAATAAGAGTAGTTAGTCCTTGGTATGGTTTGAAAGTAATCAAATACCATACAAACCACTAGAAATCAATAATTTTTGTGGTTCTAGTAAGTAGGTAATATCCATAACTTGTATAACACTATAGTAATTATGACAGTGCATGTGCTCCTTGCACAAAATAAATATATAAAAATGTTATGTAACAATATTAATAACCCACACTGACATGATTTAGTATGTTGACACTATAATTCTTGGACTATCTTCACACTTACCTTTATTGCAAGATCTTCTTCATCTTTACTTTCTTGCATAATAGTAAGCACAAACATCTTCCCAGACTTCTATATGAAACTATTTTTATGATCCTTTATTCATCTGGTATACTTTGTTCAATACATCAGTCTGATACCCTCTTTCTAGTACATAATTTGACTAATACCACCTATTTAAAAACTATACATGGTATCACTTTTAATAATATCAATTGAATACCTATTCATCTGATCGTCTCTTCAGATTTTTTGTTCGATCGTCTCTTCAATATATTTGTCCAATTCCAAATTATAGGGATACTTTGTCTCATATCAGTTTATCCAGTGCTACTGCATCTAATTTTTCAATAAGAAAAATTTCTTGAGATCCTACATAGGCACCTCAATCTCCAGTAATTCACCTAGTAAAAACTTCTTAAATAATAACAATAAATCCTGCAATTCATCATCACCCCTTTTATATTTGAAGCGATCCTCCAAAGTTTTAAGGTGAAGAACACACTTTCAAATTCATAATTCCCACTTAAATTTTTCTTCATTTGACCACATCCAAGCTTTCTAAAATATAGGAACTTTCCTTAAGAACTGGCGATAACCAACTTCTTCAAAACTTCCTTGAGAATAAGCTTGAATCATAATATTCCTTTATGATTATTGAAACATTGAATTACCAACTCAAAATCATCACATGAAACCTTTATAAATATCTTTCAACCTTATATCTTGTAAAACTTTATTGAAACTCTTCCATTTGGTTCATACTTACAAATTCATAGGAACAACATATAAATCTTCCACAAGAAACTACGTTTTTCTGATGACATGCTTCACAATCCTTCATCTATTTACTTTTATAGGAAACCTTTGTCCGAAGAACTTCATTCATAATTTTTTTTCCAATGAATATATATGGATACTTCTTTATGATGAATCTATAACTTACTTCACATATTTGTATAAGTCTTTCTAATAGAATTCATACACAAGTAAACATTCTTTTGTTTGATGAACATATAAAAGTTTTTTTGGTGGACACACAAATTTTTCTATAACTAAATAACTAATAAACTTTGGTCTATATAGTAGACTATGTAATATGACTTTGTAAAAGTTTTTCTGAAAAATTCTATCTGATGACATTACCTAGAGACCTATATTCAATACTTATTGAAATTTTCTCCAACTGAAAGACTTCATAAATTATTTTTGATAACACTTTGAATCATTGTAACTCTATGTCTTCATAAACCTTGAACATTGAGTCATGAAAATTTATTTACTTATGACTTGGACTTTGTACAATATCACCTTTATCTGATAACTTCAACCTGGGTTACTTTACACAACTTCGTAATACAAACATTGTGCAACCATACCTAAATTTCCCCTTTTAGACTCAATCTATGATCATGATAACATTCAATAATCATGATTTTTTTACTTTTAAAATAATTAAATCATCTCATGATTTTCTTTGTTGAAAATCTCTATCTGATAGATCACTTAAGCACAATTGGATAAACATTCAGTGTTATATTCTATCCGGTTACTTCAGACTGATAGACTCTATCTGCCAGACTTAGTCCATTATCCTCAAGTGTTAAAATCAATTTGTTCATCTTTTTAAGTAATGCTCAATAATGTTAAGCTATTTATGTTTTTCAAAAAAAGGCAATATGAAAGTAGACCTTCTTCTTTAAATATATTCTTCATAATGAAACATAACCTCAATACCTATTGTCCTCTACATAGAGTTCTACATCAATGATCATCATAATACATCTACCTTCTCTGGGAAGTTGTTAATTACTTTCCAATCTACTAAACATGCTATGTCATCTCCTAAAAGAGACTTGTCCTGACAAGTGTTGACTCACCGACTTCTAATATACACAATGGTGAATGACATGACCTACCATACAAGGCCTCAAATAGAGCCATATGAATCAAATTCTAGAATATATTATTGTAAGTGAGCTCTGGTAAGTCTCAGTGGCCCTCCCAAGAGACACCAAAATATAATATGTATGCTCTCAATATTTCCTCTAGAATCTAAATGCTATGATCAGACTGTCTATTAGTTTAAAGACTGTAAGAATTACTAAAGTTTACCTACATATCGAGTGACTTCTTTAATCCTTACTATAATAATAGGGTAAAGTGTACATCTTGATCCAAAACTATACTCTAGGTTACTACATATAGATTCACTATCTCTTAAACATAAATCTTGACCAACTCATCCAAAGTGAAAGTCTCCTGAATAGGTAAGAAATGATCTACCTTAGTCAACCAGTCAATGATAATCCAAATAACATAATTCCTATAGGGTTTCCTTGGTATACTAGTCATAAATTATATAATGAAATCATCCCATTTACACTCAGGTATAGGAAATAGATACAAAGGACTAGCGGACTGCTGGTGCTCAGCCTTCATCAACTGACAGGTAGAGCACCATGTAACAAAACCCACTGCCTCCTTTTTCATCCATATCTACTAGAACTATCTATGAGTGTCAAAATATATCTTGGTCAAACCTAGGTGTACCAAATGCTTTAAATAAAGAAAATAATTCATCAATTCCTCTTGTATACTTTTGGGAACTAAGATAAAACCATGTACATGAATAATCTCATCGTCGTTAATGGTATAGTTCGATGTTGGATCCCCACCATATATATTTCCCCCCAAGGGTAAACACTCTAGAAATGAAAACTAGCTCCTCTTTATCCTGTTGAGAAGAGAAGAAGTAATGTGAAGTGTCCTGGAATGTAGCACCACAAAGAGGGGGGTGGGGGTTAATCAATGGTGATCTTTTTAAAATTTCCCTCTTGGAAATAAACCTCTGCAACTTGTTAGAGTTTTGGTCTACTCAACTTTGTAACTCAACCTCAACCATATGAAAATATAATAAATATAAAATGAAAGGAACATATTTTTACAAGGATCAGTCCTAATGTAGGGTACCTACTCCTTGATGTGTTTTGAATCACACAAGACATATATTTTCTACTAAACTCTCTCATAGATACAAATGTGGGTAGGGAATAAATCAATCTTAACCCAAATAATTGAGGGAAGGAATCAACCTTAACCCAAGAATGTTTTTTATAATGGTTCCTCCATTTTAAAAAATCCTCACTTATATGAATATCACTCATCAAATCGAGAAATATATATTGAACCTTTAGCTTCTTCAGCTATAATGAAGATCTTCCTCAGAGCCATTATATTAGAAACATTTTATATTTTTCTCCAAAATCAAATTTTTGGAACTTTTCATTCAGAAATTATTCTTCCAGAACATTTTATTTCCAAAACTCCTTTCATTATTCTTCTTAGCATATCATCATTCTAGATATTTTAAACAACATTAAAAATGAGACTATAATCCATTTATATACTTAATCTCCCTCTGATAAATAAGGAAGAAAATGCTAAATCCAATTTTAAAAATCCCACTCAACTCAAACTTCAATTGAAAACATAAAAATCCACTCATTTATTTAGAGTCAATAAACTTCATAATATTTTATTTAAATCTCAATGTCAATGAACATTTCAAACCTTCCTAAAATCTTAGCGAGAATCATGAAAATTCCTTCATGAATGTTGAATCTTTTAATGTATAAATTAACATCATAACAATATTTAAAGTGTAAAAACATGAACAAACTCAATCTAATAAATTACAAGAACTTCTCCATCCAGTTCTTCATAAGAAATTCTTTATCTTGTAATTATTCATTTGTTATTGCTATGTATGGATCCCCTATTTTCAAAAACCTATGACTGATGAACTCAATATTTTAGTTTATAAACATGAATATAGCTCCATATCATTACATCACATTTTTTTGATCGATAATATTCACATTTATTCATTCAATTATCTCAATATTTCTCCAGCTGGTGCTCTACATAGGTTTTCTAAGACCGGTTTTCTCTATCCGATGGATTAAAGAATGTTTATTTGGTAACCTCATAAGATTTTCTTCATCTTCCATTTGATCATACCAGTCCAATGAATTCCTGAGATTTCTTCTAGTGGATTCATGAATCTATACTCTATATAGTGATATTTGTCCGGTGAGCTTCACAAAAATTCATTCAATAAGAAAGGTTTTTTTTTGTTTCATATATTCACAAGATTTACTCTATCTGATGAGGTTTTTCTGGTAAACGCATAGTATTTGATCCTTATGTTTATCATATTTTTGATATTCTCTATCTGATTAACTTAATATATTTCTTTATTTGATATAAATCCATCTGAATAGCTCTCTCTATTTGATAGAATTCATTTTTATGTCCATCCGATACAACTTCATACAATCAAAACTCTATGAATTCATAACTCCAACTTTGTATAGGATTTATATATAATTTTTTTTTTAAAAATCATCTTTAACCACCATAAAATTTAGTAATCATGATGTTAGAAACATTGAGGATCAGCAAATAATTTTTTGACTTAATATCCAGTCCTTCTGAAAAAATTCTTCAGTAAATGTCCAAAGTTATCCTTCCAGAAATTAACTTCTAGAAATGGTAGCCTAAAAAAAATTCACGTTGAAAAAAAATAAAAAACCTTCAGTAAAACCATGGGCTCTTAAATCTCCCACTTTTGATTTTTTTATCTATATTAAAACAAATTCTTTTCAAAATCTCCATCAAACCATATCCTTTCTTAAAGAGAAATGTCCTAACACCACACTGCCAAATAAGGTAATAATTTTGACATAATTCCATACCTTGGTGATAATAAATTTTATGTCTATGATATTGATAAATTTCCCCCAATTTTATAAATTTCAATTATTATAACTTCCAGAACCTTTACTCCCCCTTTTTATGATAACAATAACTTAAAATTCATGAGTTGTACTTATTATCCCACTTTTAAAATATAATAAAAGTAAAACGGGGGTTTCTCAAGAACATTCCTTAATTAAGTAGTGGGGGATGAACATGTAGTTTCATCCTCAATTACTATAACCTTTACTTGGGAAAATATTTAGTGAATATGTCTACAATTTATTATTTTTTGTAGATATAATCCAGATTTACATCTCCAATTGTAAAATTTTATTTCATGAAATGATACTTAATATCAAAGTGCTGGATTGAGAATGTTGAACAATATTTTTATAAATATCAATTGCATTTTGGTTATCATAAATAATTTTAAATGTTTTTATATCATTCACCCAAAAATCTTCGAGTTGAACTTTCATCCACATCATTTGATTACATTCATGAGTATCAATAACATATTCAGATTTCGTTGTACTCAATGTTATTGAACTTTGTTTCTTACTGTGATAATAAACATAAATCTCTCCCAAGAAAAATGTTCTGTAGGTTTTTTATTTTTGATCATCAGAATCACCATGCCAATCGACATCCGTGAACTCAATTAAGTTCAATTTATTAGTTTTCTTATATAGAAATCCATAATTCAAAGTTCCTTTGATATACCTCAAAATTCTCTTGGAAACTGTCATGTGAGATTATTTGGGATAAATTTGATACCTATAATATAATGTCACAACTAAAATAATGTCTAGATGAAAAGTTTTAATATAGAGTAATACTTCAATCAACTTTTAAAATCCCTTCTAATTCACACTTTGGCTATTTTCATATTTACTTATCTTAATTCAAATGAAAATATTTGTAGATACTTAATTCAAATATTCTATGACAAACTTATTTAATAAATATTAGGAATAATTTTCTTGTAAAATAAATAAATATATTTTAGTTTGTATGATCTATAGTCTATAAAATAAATTCATTTCCTTGAGTATAGGAATCTCAAAGCACCTTTTCATCTGTTCTAAGAACTCATTACTCGTATAATATTTATTAACTAAATAAATTATATCATTAGCATAAATTATAATAATAAAAGTTCCAAAACCTATTACCTTTACATAAATATTACTGAAAAATTTACCTATATAAAAGTTTAATGTTTGTAAGAAATTTTCAAGTTTTAAATACTGAGATCATGGGGACTACTTCAACCCAAACAAGGCCTTATTTAGCTTATAAAAAAAATTCTATTTTTTTGAAGGATGAATCCATTTGGTTTTTAAATATAAAGTTGTTATCCAACTTCCCCCATTTAATAATTATAACTTAACATCCATATGATTGAATTTTTATTTTAGATAAGTAGAAATTTCCAAGAATTTTATGATATTTTTGAGTCTTGCAATAGGGGTTATTTTTTCTTTAAAACAAACACCTTAAACTTGTTCATAACATTTGAAGATGAACCTAAATTTATTTCTTGAAACCTCTCCATTTTCATTCATCTTGTTTCCTAACACCTATTTAGTTCTTATAAAATTTTTATCTTTTTTTCTTGGAACAAATTTCCAAGTATCATTTTTCTTAATCTGATCTTACTCTTCACTCATAGATTCCAACCATTATTTATGTTAAATATATTTTGATAGTGATCATGGTTCTATTTAACAAATGATTACTATATGATTTTGCATTCTTAGTTTCCTTCTCATATGAACCAGAGCTTCACTTCATATGACAATGTTGGTTAGTAACCTATTTATGTACCTTATGAAATTTAGATTCAAAAGTCTCACAAATAATATATATTTTCTTATTAAGTTGAGGAATATCTCTCATAGATTATTTCTTAAATAATTTACAAAGATTTCCTTGCCCAATATGGCCATGTCACCTATGCCACAATTCATTTTTATCTTTATTACTCAAATAAAAAGAGTTACTTATATCTCTAATTTTGAAAAAATTACCACTAGTTATATCACCCTTGGAAATAGTATTTCCATACATTGAGAATTTTATAATGAAATATTATCTTCTGAAGATAAATTCCTTCTTATAATAAAAAAAACTGACTAGAACTTAGTAAATTATGTTTAAGTACATTAACAAATAGAACATATTTGGACTAATTCAATTTCAACAATTCCAATCCCTTTCATTTTTAGAGAACATTCATTTCCAAACATAAAAAATAATCCATCATGATATTTTATGTTTTTTAGGATTTTCATATCTCTTAACATATTATAATATCACCCACTATCGATAATTCAAGGATTCTCCCTTTTCCTAGATTTTAGCACAACCTGAGCTAATAATGTTTTTTTCTTCAATATCTCCTTTACCAACTTCCTTTTATTTCCTGATGAGTGGAAGTTGTTTGTGAAGAGTATTAATACATTCTTCTGAATGATAATCATATTAATTTCACCTTCCATACACCTTATCAATAATTTCATACTAGTTTTGGATTTTAAACTGTTTACCTTCCAGACTTTTCTTCTTAACATCATTTTTCAAATTTTGGAATTTGTTATTACCATCCCTATAATTTCTCATACTTCCATTATTTATCCCCCTTGACTCATTCCTTTTCTAAATAAGTGACATGTTGTACCAAAAATTATAATAATTATTCCCAAATACTCCACAACACCAACAATAACCATTAAATCTTGGTCTTTCATTGTGATATAAATGTTGGTTTAAATATTGTCACTGAGGTTCATAAAAATTTGTAAATTCCTTATTCCATTACTATGGAATATTATTCATATGGGAATGAACATATTATTTTGATTTATTTTTATAGGAATTAAATGTTCACTATCCTTTTTAATCCATTCATTCCTTTCTATTGTCATTGAACCTGTATAGTTAGTTGAAACAATCCTAGAAACTTTTGAATTATTAGGTTGATTTTGAACCTATTTTTTATAGTTGGATTCTATAAAAATTCTTACATATTATTATTTGAATTTATTTTATTTACAAAAATATTCATTCATCATTTTTAAGATTTTTTTAGCTTCGAGATATCTTGATTGAGTCTTTCCCAATTTTTCTTCCTTCATGGAATATTTCACATCATTTTGTTTCAACATATTTTCTTATTATGTGACTTTTACTTCAAGGGATTAAATTTTCTTAAGATATACTTTAAATATTTTAAGGAAATCCTCTATTCCATACTTCTTACAAAGTAGTCTGACTTCCTTATTGAGTTTGGTGTTTTTCTTTAGACATGCTTAAATTTTTGATCTCAGAATATATTCTTTATATGTTTCCTTTCCTTCTCATTCTTCACTATTATAAAATTTTTCATGTTTCTCAACATGAGACATAAAGTTAGTGATTCTGACTAAAAAATATTCATCTAATAAATTACTTCCAATTGATTAATTGTTATATTATTTACAAATCATGCTCTTTCTTCTTCCTCCATAATATATTATTTTTCTATACCCATATTTTTTTACTTTATAATTTTTACCCCAATTTTTCTTTATAGGACTATTCATTCATTTATCTTCTTCAAACCTACACCTTTTGTTTCTTGGGATGTATGAGGAAAATTGGCCAATTTATCAACACTTAAAACACTTCAGAGAAAGTTTTTACTTTCACACTCCTTTACATTATAGAAGTTTCTTTAAGATAAAATCTATTAATCAAGAATATTCTTCAACAAATAGAGATTCATACTCTGATATATTAGATCACTCTTTTTCAATTGAAATTTTGAGCTTTTGTATTACTTCAAAAGAAATTTCATTTTCACCTTCTTTTTAATGACCATAACTATTCTCATTTTATAGGTAATGAGAGTGTTATAAATATCATTAATAAAAATAGTTTCTCTATCTTGGATATTAAATATTTTGGGATAAAATATATCAAGAAAATTCCTCATCAATTTTTAACAATAGTTAAATATAAAAAGTTTCTCCAAAACTTATGATTTTACTAACTATTTCATCCACCCTTATGAAATATTCATCAATGTTTTATCCTTTTAAATTTCCAAATATTCAAATTTACTTCCCCAAATTTGATGTTTTACTTCTTTCACTTTAACATTTTCTTCAAAAATTATTTCAAGTTTATCTCAAACCCCCTTATCTATTTGAAGATACATTTCCTTTGTATAAAACTTTTCTAAAAGAGATAAAAGTATATAATTTTGAGCCATACCTTCATTTTCAATATTTCTATCATCAGAAAATGTCATTATGCATCATTTTCTATAGGTAAAAATATGATAGTTGTGGCATCTACCACTTTTAGGGAAATTAAAAGAAGAAAGGGTATCATCCTATTCTTCCTTCCATGATAGTTTTTCCACAAAAATAACTCCTATACTATTAACTAAATTTAAATTATCTATACTTAAATAAATGGATTTATAGAGGCAACCTCTTTATGATACCTATTGAAGTGTCTAGTAGTATAGAACCACTAGGGGGGGGGGGGGGTTAAATCAGTAGTGAATTTTTTTTATAATTTACCCTCTCCTAAAAATAAACCTTTGTAACTTATTAGAGTTTTGATCTACTTAAATTTGTAACTCATCTTCGCTCATATGAAAAGATAAGAAAGATAAACCATAAGGCACACAATTTTTATAAGGTTTAGTCCCAATGTGGGTACTTACTCCTCGATCTATTTTGAATCACCTGATATATATATTTCCCTCTAAGCTCTATCATATATTCAAATGTGGGTATGGAAGGAATCACCCCATACCTAAGAATGTTTTTATACTAGTTTCTATAGTTTATAGAAGTCTCACTTACAAGAATATCACTCATAAACCTAAGAAATATCTCTTAAACCACAATATTTTTTAGTTATAATGAAGATCTTTATCATTTACTTTATATTAGAAATATGTCATCTTATTCTCCAAAACTCAAACTTTCAGAAATTTGTGTTTGAAACTTCTTTTTATGGAACTTTATGATTTTAGAATTCCTTATTATGATATTCTTATCAGAAACTCACCATTATTGATATTTTTAATAACATTAAAAATGATGTTATCACCCATTTATATACACAATAATCCTTTAATAAACAATTAAAAAAATTAGAACTCTAATTTTCAAAATCCCACTCAATTCAAAATTCATTTTACCACCTTTAAAGACTCCTATTTATTCAGAGTCAAAAACATTAATATGGATTTACTCAAATCTTTTCATAAATAAACATTTAAAACCTTAATAAAATATTATAAAGAACCATTAAATTAACTTCACAAATATAGAGTTATTTAACATATAACTCAACATCGTCATAATGTTTAGATTATACCAACCTGAAGCAACTCTGTCCAATGAAGTGTGAAAAATTCTCCATACAGTTATTCATAGTAAATCCTCTATCTAGTAATTATATGTTTAGTGATACTTTATCTAGATCTTATATATCTAGAAACCTCAATTTGATGAAATTAATGTTGGAGTTTATAAACATGAATCCTGCCCCGTATGGTTCCTTCACATTTTTTTTACTGATGATCTTCAAATTTATTCATCTGAAAATCTTATGCTTTATTCATATGATTTTTTTCATAGGTTTCCTTTATATGGTTTTCTCAATCCAATGGATTTAAAAATGTTTGTATGGTAACCCCATAATATTTTCTCTATCTTCCATCTGATCATCTCAGTCCAATGAATTCATAAAATTTCATCTAGTGGATTCATGAATCTCTACTCCATTTAGTGATCTATGTTCGTTGAGATTCAAAAAATTTCATCCAATAAGAAATGTTTTCACTATATGATACTTTCACAATATTTCCTCTATCTGATGAAGTTCTTATAGTAAACTCATAAGATTTCCTATGTCTAGTTTTCTACTGTCTGATGTTCTCTATCCAGTAGAATTCATATATCTCTTCATTTGGTAAAAATTCATCTAATAAGATCCCTCAATCCAATAGACGTCATATTTTATTTATATGGTATAATTCAATAAAACCTCAACTCCAGGAATTCATAACAAAACATTTGTACATACTATCTCTATCTAGAAACTTTTTGAAGAAAAATTAGCTTTAACCATAAAAACTTTTAGTAATCATGATCTTAGAAACATTTAGGACCAATAAAGAATCATTTGAATTAGTATATAGTCCTTTTGAAAATTTTATTTCTAAAATGTACATAGTTATATTTCTGGAAAAGGTGGACTAAAATAATTTCATGTTGAAAACAGATACAACTCATTTAAAAAAACTCTGTGTTCTTCATAATGGATAAGGATATAATAGCCACTTTACTATGACACTCCTATAGATCCAAATGCACCTCTATGAAAAGAGCCATAATATACCACTCAATGGTGGACTCTTACACAACCCGAGTATGATTTTTCATGATCAAAGTATTGGTAACAACGTTTTCTTTCCCAGGGGTCTATGTTAGCTCAAAATTAAAAGACCTTAGGTACTAATCCTATCTTCTCTATTAAATATTTAAATCATGTTTTGAGAAAATTTATTTTAGGATTTTATGGTATGTATATACTATGAACGTCTCACTCAACACATAATACTGCCAACATTTCAAGGCATGAACCAAAACTGCCAACTCTAAGTCATGTGTCATAATTTTTTTCTCTTTTGGCCTCAAATATTATGGTCTATAATAAACTATGTGATCATATTACATCAAGAATACTCCCAAATCAACTCCAGATATATCAAAATATAAGGTATACTTATTACCTGGATAAAGTAAGATCATAATCTACGTTGAAGTCAACTTTCCCTTCAACTCCTGAAAGGTTTTCTTATAAGCATCAGACCACATGAACGTCACCCCTTTCTTGGTCAATTTTTTCATTAGTGATTCCAAGTGTGAAAATTTCACAATAAACCTCTGATATTATCCATCCAAACCCAAAAATATATGAATCTAAAAAAAGTCATGGGACACTCCAAAGAAACTACTATATTCACCTTATCAGGGTTCACTAATACTCTAGTTTGAGATATTACATATCCTAATAAGTGTACTTGGTCACTCCATAAGCGACACTTCGATAGTTTGGAATGTAACTGGTCCTCCCTTAAGGTCTCCAAAACAATCTCCAAATTTCATGCATGTTCCTCCTATGACTTAGAGTACATGAAGATATCATTGAAAAAAACGACCAAAAAATCATCCAAAAATAGGTGGAAAATAAATTTATCATACCCGTAAACATTGTTGGTTAATTTTTCAAGACAAACAACATAAATAAATACTCATATAGGCCATACTTACTCCTAAAGGTAGTGTGATGTATGTATTAAGGCATTACCCTCAACTGGTGGTAAAAAAATATCGAATAAATATTGGAAAACACATGGGCTACTTTGAGTTGATCAAATGGATCATCTATACATGAAAGTGGGTATCCATTTTTTATTGTCACTTGGTTTAACCTTTGATAATACACACATAATATCAAGGAACTATCATACTTTCTAGATAATAGGATTGGAGAACCCCATGGAGAGGTACTCATCTGGATAAATCCATTGGCTTACAAGTATTTCAACTAAGCCTTCAATTCACAAAGTTCTATGGGAGCCATCTGATAAAGAGGAATGAAAATTGGCTCTACCCCTGACATGAACTCTATATTGAACTCCACATAACTCTCTAGTGGTAGTCCATATAAATCATTGAGAAAAATATATCAAGTGGAGGACCAATTGGTGATATTCTATATACTAAGTGGGGGGGGGGATGAATTGATGTAAGTTTCCAATTTATCACTTTTTCAATCCCTTCACACTTTTACCTCTTTTACTATTAGGTTATGATATTCTTGTTATCTTTCTCTTTATATTGTCATTTTTTATTCCAAGAAACTCTACTAAACACACACACACACACAAGAGACATGATTATTTAAATGGTTCACCTTTAAAAATGAAAGACTATTACTTGGTATTATCTGGATTCCACTGAGATCATACAATCTGCTAATATAAACCTATGGAAACAATTGGGTAGGGTTTATCTTTGTACCCAAGTTGGGTGCATCCCACTCTACAGAATCCGTTTGTATATTTATATTTCCATATCGATAGTTTCATATATATATATATAGATAAAATAACCAAATAGTCTTCTTTAGAACCTCTATAAGGTTATTGATGTGTTTCTCACTCTTTTCTTCATAAAATTCTTTCACTTTCACAAAATCATGCAAGGACCTTAAATTATTTTGTATAAAAGTAAAAAGGCACAAAAATTCCTTCTTTCTTCTTCACATTAGTAAGATTTGAGTGATGACTTTTTTTACTTGGAAGAAATACTTATTTATTCCACTTATTTTTGTACAAATTTGAAGTGCACATAAATTAATCATCCTTTTATTCTTCTAATTTAGTGTATGAAACATTTTTCACTAGATTTGTTCTACTGGATTTGACACACAACAAATATTCAAGTTGAGTGATGTGTCAGATCATCTTCAATCATCACACACACACAAATATTCTTCTCTATGAAATGGTAGTTCAAAACTCCTTATATTTTTTACACTAAATAGTATATCCTTTGAATTACATTGTTGAACTACACTATAATATCTCTTATACATCTTAGATATTCAATTAAGGATCAATTATTTTCTTCCTTTATTTCTTCACTCTTTTATATGTATATAATATGATTTGTATAGTAACATTACATATGTTTGGATTTTAATTTAAAATTTAAACACTCAAACTTATTTAAACCACTTTCATAACATCCTCTACATTATGTTAAGCCATTGGATCATTTTTACCATCTAGATACCATTAATGCCACCAAAAAAGACCTTATAGATCAAGTTAGAGAGCCCTTGAGTCATCTATGAATCCACATTAGCAAAAATTCTTGTAATTAAAACAAAACCTCTGACACATATTTCACTATGACCTAATGAAAAATACTAATCCATTTTGCCTCTAAAACTAAAATCACTATGGATAGACCTCTGATTTTGGCTGTTTTGAATCTTTACAATACTTTTTACCACATATTCATACACGCACCACCATATGCATAGTGGGATTTTCCATTTTGTACAAGTAGGTTCAAGGAACACCATAAGAACCGCCATGTCTATTTGGGCCTTGACTGTTTCGAATATGAACACTATAAGATCACCACAGGGACCACCACGACCATTTTGGCCTTGATTATTTTTCATATAAACACTACCAATTCACCACGACCATAAAAATTCCCTACCATCAATGTGACCTTGAACATTTTGGAGATAATTCTCATTAACATGCCCTCTAACATGGGTGTGGCCTTCCTGTATTGGCCCTTATTTCATCCAAGAAACTTTATTACTCTAAAACTTCTTTCACTAGTACAAAAACTTTTTATAACATCAAATTTTTCATGTCGGTTTTTTAGAATCGACGTGAAAATCTCTGAAAATTTCCTTTTCACATTGTTTCATATACAACCGATGTGAAAAATCATTTTTCATGACTTTTCTATAATGTTTCTAAATAACCGACATGAAAAATCGGTTTTTCACATTGGTTATTTAATAACCGATGTGAAAAATGTTTGAAAAAATTTAGTTCATCTCCCAATCTTTGATCTGACTAGCCTTGAAACATAAACAAAGTTACATATCAAAATTTATTTCTATAAAAATCTGACCATCTCTAAATAATTTCTTAGATAAGTACAACTTCCAATGGCCATAAATTTTGATCCATAACTTCATTTGACCTCCACGACCAGTAAAATTGAAGTTTGGGAAGTGAAATAATTTTTTTTATAAATTTTTAACGTCAGTTTTATGAAAACCAACATGAAAAATATACTTTAATATTTATTTTTATAAAAATGATGTGTAAAATTTCCTTTAACGTTAGTTCTTGAAAAAAACTAACGTTAAATGCTAGTTTTCTACACTGGTTATCATAAAACCAATGGGAAAAAATAACTTTTCACATCAGTTTTATGATAAATGATGTGAAAAATGAAAATTTTAATATATTTTCATGAAGGTTATCATAAAACCAATATGAAATATAATTTTAATATCCCACTAATGGGGAATTCAAATTTTTTTATTGCGCGACATCAAAATTTCCAATTGGAACCTAAAATTTATAACACCATATTTTCCTTTACCATATCATTTATATGTTTTCATTCTACAAATATATTAATTTAATGATCAATTATTTCAACCATCATCATTCCACTGACTCAACTCGCTTGATCTTCATCATGAATCCACTATTTCTTCTTTCGGTGATCTTGTCTAGGTATTTGTAATTACTTTTCCATGATTTATGCATTTTATAATGATTTTTATTAATTTTTATACCGATGAATGATTCTGATTTTATTATAATGAAGTATAATTATTTATATCTAGGTAAAACTATAAATATTCTTTCGAATTCTAAAATTTATTCTAAGATAAAGCTTTGGTTGCCACATGAGATCTTTCCTCGAAAAAAAATTATATCCATATTTTGAAGATCATAAATTTTTATCTGTAACTCCATTTGAGCTCGACAACCAGTAAAATAAAATTTTAGGAAATTATCTACAAGTTTATATACATTTTTCACACCATTTTTTAAAAAACTAATGTTAAAAATGACTATTATCATTAGTTTTTTAAAAACCGATGTTAAAAAAATCTTTTTAATGTCATTGTTAATAAAAATGTAATATTAAGATGGTCTTTCACATTGGTTTTTAAAAAAATAACATGAAAAAATAATAAAAAATAAATTTTTAACATCGGTTATTAAAACTGATGTTAAAAAATATGTTTAAAAAATCACCTTCAAAGACGCCGCCTCAAGAACCGATGTTAAAAATATAAAAAAAAACTGATGTAAAAAACATATTTATGTACTAGTGTATTAACCATCTAAGTTCCTTAAAAATTCATAAAGTCCTGAATAATAATAAATTAATCATGATATATATCACCTTAGAATATCATTTCACATGGAATCATCTGACTTAGCTTCATCAAAAGATCCATAGATGAACGTTGTGCAAAATCCTTCATTATAGAGATATTTAGATCTTATCCATGGAACTTCAAATCTTCAAACCAAACCTATAAGAATTAAGAACCATAATACATAAAAACTTAAACTATCAAACCATCAAACTAACAAACCAATATTCCAAAGTTTTATTATCCAATCTTCCAAGATATATATACACCTTCTTGGAAAATTCTTCTCTAGTTTAACAAAATTTGATATTTCAACTAATAATAATTAATACATCATAATCAAAAAGATTATTCTTCACTTCAATTCATTTTTCAACATATTTACATCAATTAGTGATCCTTATTCATTGAAAATAATCAACACTCATTTAAAATCTCATTGAAAGTAAATACAACACACTAAAGTGGGCTTAACAAACTCCCTCTTTATATTTATTATTGATCCCATCTTACAATGATATGTCAATATATGGTCATCAAGTCTTATTATCAAATTTAATTTCATTTATATCCACTTTCTCATCAATCCTTTAATTTTACTTTATTTACTCATTATTGACAAGAAATATAAATTATTTGGGAAAGGGTATCAATTCTTATAAAAGTGTCATTAACCATTGCACTTTAGGTATACCGATCAATTATCGGTGTAGTAAACTAGAGGGTTTGATTAATCTATGTATAATAAATTGAAATTGATACCAATTATAAATGGAACCACTTACTATCTACCTTCAAGAGCTTTCCAACAATTATAGGCTGAAATAATTTATGATACCACTTGATATACCAGTTGTGATACACATTTATGAGGAATTTTATCAGCCTAAATTTCCAATACTCACTTAGACGCATAATTTAGAACATTTCAAGTATAAATAATAAGATAAAACATACTTATAACTTATTCAATTTTTTTACTTTTCATGATTGATTAAAAATTCTCCCCCTTTTGTTAGAATATGATTTTTTATTAACAAGGTTGATATATTATGATAACATAACTTTTCAATGAAACCACCTTCAAGCACATTCCATAAAAAATTCATATTTGCATGAGATAATATTTTCTAGTAGCATATTCATCATTATTCATTTGTATCCCCCTCAAGGAATCATCAATATATTTATAATGTTGAATCTATTCAAGAATTTATTTCAAGAGGTTCCAATATTGAGAATAAACCAAAATAGAATTCTTTATATTGTTTTATAGATTTTAAAACTTTCACATATTCACCAAGGATGATATTATTCAAATTATAATCTTTATAATAGGTAGATCACTCTAGGATGGAATCATTATTTTCTTTATGTAAAATGTTGAAAAAACTTTCTTAAACTTCATAAATAATGATTTTCTTTTAGATTTTCAGTATACCATTTGAGGAATCATTTCCATGATGGTTTTCACTTTATCTTCTTCATCTAAATATGAAAACCCACTTTACTTCTTGGGTTCTCCCCCTAAGACTATAAATCACCTTTAATTCCCTACATTAAAAGTGTAAATAAATTACAAAATTGTTAATAGAATAAGGTGGATCTCCTTTATCCTAAATATGAGTAGAGAGGTTTAGTTTTTCCTAACCAAGTTTCTCTATTTATTATTGTATTCATGAATTCACATATTAATTTTAATTATGATTTGTCTTGAGGTAGCTTGATACTCATAAAACCTTCCATTTATTTGTGTGAGATGTTTTTTCTCTCTTTATCCATTAAATCATATTACCACATTGTGAATCCTTCATTCTTTTAATGGCTTCTTTTTATATTGGAAATGTTGTTAAATATACTTTGGAAATGTATCCAGAATTATTATATATCTTACACGTAACTTCCATAACATAAGAATTGTCATATTTTGATAACCAATCATGAAATTTTTCTTCTTCATATAGAATGTTATCTTTTTTCCTTTTTCACTAGACTTTGCATATGCTCATTCCAAATTTCTTGCCCTCTCTAAATATGCTGGCTAAATCATAAGAATGTATTTTGGTACACTAGAAAATTTCTTGGATTTTCCATATGGCTTAACATGAGTTCCTTTCTTCACATATTTCTTATGAGATATAACACTCCTAATGATAATCTTTTTAGACATATTTTGGATTTTATTTTTATTCATATTTTTGTCCAAGAATGACTTTTATGAAACTTCTTAGGTGTAATCTATTTTTCAACCTTCTTCATATTTACACCCAAGGATGACTCTTCCTTAATATGTGGCATTATATTTCCATTATCTTTTAATACCTATTGATATGTACATGCATCAATTTTTTGACCACCACCATTTCAAACATCATAGATATTTTCAGATTTTTTAAATATATGTGAGTAGGATATATTCTTCATCATCTATGAATATTACATATTATTAGGATTCCCCCCTTAAAATGAACCTATTTCGTGTTTCACTATTTAAAGGATTATACCAATTCTCTAATAAACAATTGAAAAATCTATTGACACACTAACAATGACCCACAAACCTTGATCTTTTCTTCTCTATTATTTTTTGTACAAAAATTCTAGACATGTGATTAAACTATTTTTGGGTTTTCTCTACCATTTTTGTGATATTATTGGGGAACCAACAACCATAATCCTTATTACATATACCATTTATGTAATTTTAGTATTCTAATCACTTATTATAATCCATACTTTTATAGGTTTGTATTTTAACCCAACACTTTTCATGAAAATAGATTAATAAAATTCATGAAATAAAGATATGGGTGGTACCTTATTCTTTGATATTACTTTGGGAAGATCATTAAATGATGTCATGATATTATTTTCAAATAAGAGAGGTATTTTGACACTATAATCCTACTTATAATTTTCTAAGGAAACAACTATATACTTATTTTATTGTG
The DNA here is from genome assembly GCA_963277665.1 of Viscum album. Lineage (NCBI taxonomy): Eukaryota > Viridiplantae > Streptophyta > Magnoliopsida > Santalales > Viscaceae > Viscum > Viscum album. The sequence continues at coordinate 1,677,432,178 of OY728126.1, forward strand.
AGGTCTCAACATGAGTCTTTTAAATATTGGCCAATTTTATTTTCTAGACATATCATATTGAGTGAATTATTTCAATCTTCAATAAATTACATTCTATCTATAATGTCCTTCCTTATCTTCCCAAAATTTTCATCATGATTTTTTATCTTCTCATTTAACAAAGTGTTATGATTCTTAATACTATTGGATTTAATATCTAATTATACATTATTGACACCAATGCTACTTTTTTATTTTATTCCAATGCATGGATCTTCTTCTTAAATTATTTAGTGGCCTCATCATTTTCTTATATTGTGTTGAGACACTCTTCTTCAAATTTGGAGCATCACACCATAATCTCTATATACTAATATTCTTTGATAGTAATTTTTTTTGATAATTTAATGAAAGTAAGAGATATTTATCTCAAAGAATTCTCCAATTTATCTATATCACCTTCAATTCTAGTGATATCTTCCAAACAAATTTGAAAAATTCCAAAAATAAAAGAAATAATTTAATTTGTAAAAGATTTCAATATATTATTCAAATCACTATCTCATATGTCAGTTGACATGTGATCACCCCCACTGTTGTTTGATTCTTCTTTAGGATATATTGAATGAAAATTAACATATACCTTTGGATCACATGTGTCCCTTGATTCATTTGAGGTAGCAATATTTTACATATCCTTTGTGGTACATTAAACCAGATGTTATTATCCTTCCAAGCAATATTTTGTTTCTATCTTGGAACACTTGAAACTTCTTCCTCTTTTGACAATAATGACATCTTCCTAATTTTTTTTATTCTAATTATTTTTCGTGTTCATCAAAGTCTTGGAAGAAACTGATTTATGATTTAACATAGAAATAAATTCTCCAAAACTACACTTTATAATATTTATAGGAAAGAAACTTTAACTCTTCAAAGAGAATAATTTCAATCTGAGAATCAAATCAGAGGTGAACTAGGATGATCTGATACCAATTGAGAATAAAATAGAGGTGAACCACCCTCTGATACCAATTGATGAGGAACATTTGGAGATATTTTATACACTAGGTGGGTGATTTATTTTAGGTTTCCAATATATCACTTTTTCAATCCATTTAGACTTTTACCTCTTTCATTATTAGGTGATTATCCTATTGTTATCTTTATCTCTTTCCTATGATTTTTTCTTTCAAGAAACACCACTAAACACACACACAAGAGACATGGATATTTAAAAAATTTTCCTTTCAAAATTAAAGTCTAGTCCTTGGCATGATCAAGGTTCCACCAAGATCATACAATCCACTAGTATAAACATGTGGAAACAATTAGGTAGGGTTTATCTGTTTACCCAAGTTTGGTGCATACCACACTCTATAGAATCCCTTTGTATATTTATACTTCCATCCCAACAGTTTAACATATATAGAGAAAACAACCAAAGAGTATTCTTTGAAACTACTACAAGGTTATTTATGTGCTGCTTCCTATTTTATTCTTCCACTTCTTTCACTTGCATAAAAATATGCATGAACCTTCACTTATTTTGTATGAAAACAAAAATGCACAGAACTTATTTATTTATTCTTCACAATAGAAAGATCTAAGTGATATATTTATTTTTATAATCAATACATATTTATTAATCTTTTTTTTTTAAAAAATTTGAAGTGTATAGAAATAAATTGTCCTTATATTATTCGTATACATTAGTAAATGAATAAATTTTCACTAGATTTATTCTATTGGATTCATCACATAGAAAATATTCAAGTTTAGTGTTGTGTCATATCACCTTAAATATTGGAACACACACAAATATTCTTCTTTATGAAATTTTAGTTTCAAAATACTTATCTTCTTGATCCTAAAGAGTATATCCTATGAATTCTAGTTTCAAACTACACTACACTCTCTCTTATTCTTATAATATATTAAATTAATGATCAAATATTTTCATCCTTTATTTATTCACTCCTCTGTATGTATATAATATTCTTTTCTCATCATATTTCCTTATGTTTTAATTTGATTTTTAAATTCAAATGCTAAAAATTTTTCAACAACTTCCATAACTTCTTGGACACAAATTCAATCCATTTGATAATGTTGATCATCTAGATAGAATTTATGCTTCCAAAAAATGACCTCATAGATCGAGTTAGATATACCTTGAGTCATCCATGAATCCACATTAGTAGAACTACTTGTAACTAAAACAAAACCCCTGACACAACTTGCACTATGATCTAGTACAAAATTATAAGATGTTTTAACTCTAAAATGAAAACCAACAGAACATAATCCTCCTACTTATAGCCATTTTGTATCACTACATTACCTGGAAACCACATCTTGGTACACACACCTCCAAAATCATAGTAGAATTTACCATTTTTTCATAGGTAGGCTCAATGAACACCATGAGAATCAACATGGTCATTTTGGCCTTGGTTTCTTCACACAAGAACATTGGAATATCACTACAGGGACCACCATGACCATTTTGGCCATGGATATTTCACATTGTAATGCCACCAATTAACCATGTCCATAAGAACACCCTACCATGGTCATTACATTTCCCATTTTTGTATTTACTTCTCATCAACACACCCTACAACATGGGTGTGGACTTCCTAGATTGCCCCCCTTTCTTCAAAGAACCTTCATCACTCCATGAACCTTCTATAAACCATCTAGGTTCCTTAATACTTCATAAAGGCCTGATTCATAATATACCAATCATGATATATATCAACTTAGATGATTATTTCACATGGAATCATCATATTTAACTTCATCTAAAGATACATGGATAAAACTTGTGAAAACTCTTTCATCATATAGATATTTAGATCATCTCCATGGAACTTAAAATCTTCAAATAAAAATTCTAAGAACCAAGAAACAAAATACTTATAAATTACAAATAACATATCATCCACCTACCAAACCAATCTTGAAAATGTTTATCATCCAATATTATAAGATATGTAAAAAATTATTGGGAGATTCTTATCTACTTTAATAAGCTTGGATACTTCAACTAATAACAATCAATAAATTATAACCACCAAGATTATTTTTCAATTAAATTCCTTATTTAATATATTAACATTAATGATTCATCCTTAGTCATTGAAAATAAATACAACAAACCAAAATGGGATTTAAATCTCAAAACTATTCAATAATAGGAAGTTAAACTTACTACTATGTTATGTCATCATTCAATATGAGCCTGTACACCTAAGACATAATTTAACCAAATTTATGATGGCCAAGTCTTGAACATCCTTCCTGTAAATCCAAATCTCCCATATAAACATGATTACTACCATCAAAAGATGTGAAGGATATCTAATAGTGGTAACAATTGATATAATCTTGATATGGTACTAACTAATCCATCCAAAGAATCAAATTAGTACCGTTCATTTCATTCATGTAGAAATCCCAAAGAAACCAATAACCACCAACTTTGAGGGTGCATTCCCTACAATAATGAATGCCATCAGGCTGATTTTCTAGTGGCATTTCTATGGTCATTACCCTAGATAAGTAATAAATAATTAGGCCCAATATATCAATGAATTGAACAACCATAAAGGAATTTTAATCTCTCATATAAAATAAAATAATTTCTAATGTAGAATCCACCTGAATCATACCTTAAATAGTGGAAGGTTCAACATCCTAATTGGATAGAGTAATATATACAACCTAAAGCTAGAGTATCCCACAACACTAAGTCCTAGACTTTCCCCTATATACTGTACCACTCTATTGGATATTATTCCCTCACCCTTGGGTACCACATCCCCCACCTTTTCCTGTATGACCTATAAATATCCAAATGCCTATTCATTGCGGTGCAACTGATCCCATTATCAAATTCTATGTCAGCCTGAATTCCTCATTACCAGAAATCTATAGAGGTTTATTATATTACCTTTTAAAGTTCCCCATATTTCCATGAGATCATCACTCTCCTAGAAGTTGGTTACACTAAGGTCTCTTATATCTATCATTTCCACACCAATAACATTGCACTAGACCGCTACCTTTGATGTTATACCCACTATTTCATTAATAGTAATTCTTGTATCAATGATTCCTACTTCCAGAAGATTCATTACTAGCTCTCATGGAAAAAAATTCCTTTCCATTACCCAAGTCATCCTTCAAATTTCTATCAGTGATAAGGTCTTGGTTCACCACCTCAGAGAAGGTTATCAAGAAAAATACATTCACCTACTACCTAATATCATACCTAAGGTTATATTCAAATAACTTCACACTAATTACCTCACCCACTTCCAACATTGGAGAAAAATGTTGCATATTCATGAAATAGGTAACAAAATCCATCTTATACATTCCTATCTTTTTGTGGTGCATGAACTACCTAAACTTATCCACCCTTAGGGTATCTAAAAATTAATAATCAAAGAAACTAGTTTATAAGTCATTCCTGGTCATGCTAACTTTCTAGTATTATAGGAACAAAATTCCCCACCATTTCTTCACCGATACTTGAAGCATATAAGTTGTAAGCTTTAATCTTCTCTCTTGAGGAGTCTTCATATGGACAAATATGGTTTTCACTAATTCCACCTAGAATTATACTACTAGGGGGCCCCATTCCCCTGTAAAAGTTGGTGGGTGTTGCAGAAAAAAAATCTTTGGTGAGGTCTAACATCATTTTCTTAGCTTATGGATTACCTCTCTCTACCAACTTCACAACTCTAAATAAGCTATTATGGAGTTGGTAATCTAATGTATTCTCTGGAGCTAGTTGAGGCTCTGGTCTAACAACTGGAGGGGCGTGCTCATTGCCACCCTCTCATCATACTATCAGAAGTCTTCATTGATGTATTTCTCTGAATTTTCCAATACACACTTTGAACCACACTACAGGAATTTAGAGAACCATATTTAAGGGAGATCACAATAAGGATATCATCATTTTATTTATTTTCTATAATTGATGAGGTATAAGGAAATCACTTTTTACCCAACTACTTTCCATAAATAAACACACAATGAAGTGAAATCCCTATGTTCATATCATGATGTATGGACAATAACCCTCATGTTATACTATCCCCTAAGTAAAATCTCATAAATAATAAATTTTGAAAATCAAGTGCATCACTTGAGGTGAAATCAATCAGCAGTAAAAATGAAAACAAAAATAACAATCCTTCCCCTGGTAACTTGAGATTTCCTCATTTGTGGGTTAGTTGTTCCCAGATAAGAGTTCCATACCAAGTTTTGAAAATTACCTATCTCGTGTCTACCTTGGCCTAAATAGTCATACAAAATAAAAATATTTGATACAAATTTGTAATGTCCCTGACTTGGTTCACTCATAAATAATCAAATTGAGTAACTATATAGCCCCAAGCACATATCCCCATATAATGGAGGTTTCCAACCAAAAATAAGGGTCTAAAGGATATCATGGGGATATTATACTCTTTTATTAGAGTATAAATAAGAATATAAATCATAACAATTTCATCCATTACATAAAAAAACAAGAACATGACAAGGAAAGTTCTAGATAATGAAAAGTTTATAACCATGATAAAATAAAAAGAATATAATAAATTAAACTAGAAAAATCCAAAAATAATCCCAAAAGAATGATAAAATCAAAACTCATTATGAGGATACGCTCAGTCCTATCATCCATTCTCTAATCCCGACACACTCGATCACCCAAAAAACTCAGGGGACTTTCCCTTATACTGACCTACAACCGTGAAATATTCTTGGGTATTAAATGTAGTTCGAATAAGGTGTGATTAAAACTCAATATTACACCATAAATGGTGAATAAATCATACCAAATATGAGTAAGTCATATACTAATGTTCAATTAAATAAATAAGGTGTGGAAAAAAATTCAAAAAAATATACTATCAAACCTCAGGTCTAGGGTGGACCCGAAGTTCGACCGCACCTGCTTTGGCGAGTGTTGTATGCATCTGTACATAGAATCATGCATACATGAATTCTAGATAGTTGTAACTAAATAAAAATTACCCCAACCATAATAATCATAAAAATTTGCATACCAGATCCTTATAATTACATCAAGGCCCCCAATGATAAGAATCATAACAATTGGAATACTAAATCCTTGGAATCACATCAAGGTCCCCCAATAATAAGAATTATAATAATGATCATACTGAATCCTAGGAATCACATCAAGGCCCCAAATATTAAGAATTATAATAAGGGGAATACCAGATACTCATGATTTAACAATAATTAATTCAAATTAATCTTTTGACATTAGTGTATGTACCAAGAATCTTGGAATGGTCAATTAACCCTTGTGTAGGCCCATGGAATTGATAAATTCACCACTTTATTTTCATTTTTAATTACCAAGGGTTGGCTCACCTCATGCAATGGCATATATTTCAGCCTTTACTTGCTAATGATCCACTTGGAGTCTCTGAAAGGCTCTACTAAATTTAAATAAGGATAATTATTCAATTATTAATCAGGGAAGGTCAAGCACACAATATAATAGCACAACCAAACATCATATATACATGAAAAGTGAATGAAGACATCAAGTAATAACTTGAGACCACCTACCTAAAACACATGAAATTTATAGAAACTAAATGGGATCCACAATACAAAGAAAAATAGGGATTCTCTAGTCTAAATAGACAATAAAAACTCATCCAAAACAGACCTGGAAGAGAGATACCATCTAAAGTAGCTATTTGAATGAAAAAAGGTTGTCCAGAACTCACAATGGAATCATCTAGATCAATAAAATCTAGTAAATAAGGAGTGATTTTAGAGAAATCAGGTTAAGGATGCATTAATAACCCTACCTTAAAGATTTCATGCTCTCTCATCAATGGGAGTAACTTCACCCTGAAGGTCAAGTGACCAATTCAAAAGTTTTTAAAAAATCTGAGCATTTTTCACCATAACATGGTGATGCCCACCAAAAATATGGTGACTTCAACCGCACAATACATAGGTGACCCACCATGATGATTGGACACATCTTGGAAGAAAAAACCTTGTCCATCATAGACCCAACATGCCTTATACTATGGGGTGTTGTGACCATCTTGGTCGTGGTCCACAGTGGGACTCCCTACACTCCATGCTCATGAGCAGGCCCAACCTAGGCATGTTGATCTCCCCATTTTACATAGGTGATCTCTTGGTGAAACATGTAATGGCTCGGACCTCTCCGACCCATTCCTTTGTCAAAAAGAAGGTCACAAAATGTTCTGTAGGGTAAAATGGACTTTTCCCAAACTTTCCAGAATTTTGAAACTACACGCCATGTAGTGTGAGTACATGCTGTGTACCCCCTCGCCGGGTATACCCTGTGTTGAAGGTCGTGTCCTTACCATGTGAAATAAATGGGTACACGCCGTGTGTCCTAAACTACACGCCGTGTAGTCCCTCCCCGCGTACGTGTTACCAGTCAACGGCCGTGTGCCGTGTTGGAACCGTGTCTTTGCCGTGAGAAATAAATGGGTACACGCCGTGTGTCTAAACTACACACCGTGTAGTCCCTCCCCGCGCATGCGTTACCCTTAAACCATGTGTTGACCAGTCAATGACCGCAGAGCCGTGTTGGAAGCCGCGTGGAGACCATGTAAAATAACCGAGAATACGCCGTGTACCATAAAGTACACGCCGTGTACTTTTGATTTTCTCACCTATAAAAGGAGGGGTCCCATCCTTCTTTTCAACTCACTCCTCTCCTCCTCATTCCTCTGAGCAGAGCTCTCCCAAGAGACTCGAAGGCTCCTTTTCTTCCATAACTTCTTCGTCTGAGCTCCAATTTATGATCTGTCAGTGGCCACAGGATCGTAACGATGAGGCGGAACTTCCAAGATTGGATCCCTTGTCTCTCCTTCGGCCTTTCCTTTCCGACTTCCACCTGAGGAGGGTTTTTCTGGGACCCGAAAGAAGTGACGGATGCCGACGGACGTCTTCTAAAGTTGATCCAGGGGAGCATTGTGATCAGAACCTATTGAGGTAGGGATTTTACCTTCGTCTCTATAAATTGTGCATCATGCGGGATGGGTGTGCTCTTTCTTTCATGAGACATAGTTGAACCAGTTTAAATAAAGATAATAACTGGTTAAAGAACAGGGATGGGGAAGTTGTTATGTTTATCTTTGTTTATCCTATTGATATGTTATGAATTGAATATGATTATGCCTACTGAAAATCACGGTCGTTGGGGGACTTTGCTTGCGCAATTAAATGTTGCCATATCTTTTTAGACCATTTTTTGGATGGAACCTTGTGGAATGTGGAATTTGGTTAATCACGTAAAGTTGGATGATTTAAAATCTGGAACCCTTGTGTGATCACCCTGGTTGAACAAAATGGAATATTGAACATGTGGGTGTTGGCTTGGATACGTGGCATGTGATGGGGGTGTTTTGTGGGTTGTTGTGGTTTGGGTGAGCAGCGGGACTACGGTTGGCTTGGTTGTGGGTTGGTGTGAATGCTTTGTTAGTGATGGGCAGCGGGGCTGTAATAAATGGTATTAAAGGGATACTGATGTACGGGTTCAGTGTGATTGTGGTTATGGTGGTTGGCAGCGAGGCTGCAGGGATGGGTTGGAATGTGTACGGACTATGGGTTGTGAATACTAAATAAAAAGTGGAAGAGTTAATGAATGGTGGGTCATGGTAATGGAACTAGATTAATAATAAATGGGTTATTTGGTTAATAAGAAGGGATTTGTTGTGCTGCTTGTGTTTTCCTAACTTGATTTGTGGATGGTAGGGATATATTTTACGAACGATTGATGGGGTTGGTTGTGGATAGTTGCCCAGTAGTTAAGGAACTAATAAAATAATTCTGTTGAAATGTGAAAACCGAAATAGGGTTGGGATTGTTTGTTGTATGCATGCTTCGTAGTAGCAGTGCCAAGGCACGTGCTCAGTTTCTCTGTTTAGAAGCCATAGGTTGGGATGTGTGTTTGGTATACATATATATATGTATCTTTTGTGTTTTATCGCACCCCACCCATGTTGAGCACTTAGTGCTGAACACTCCCATTTCATGGGAGAGGGTGTTTTTTCCCTTAGTTACTAGCTCCTTCCTCCTCCTTCTTCCCTAGGCTGTGATGGCTTGAGGTGACCTTACACCTAAGACTCTTCAGGTAGGTTTCGATTGGGGTGGTTCTAGCCCAGGACTCTTCGGGCAGGTTTTACTGTTTCCCAAGAATCTTCAGGATGAGGCCCAGGTGTGTGCGGGCGGGATACGTGGTTGTGAGGCCCAGGTATGTGCGGGTGGGATACGTGGTTGTGAGACCCAGGTGTGTGCGGGTGGGATACGTGGTTGTGAGGCCCAGGTGTGTGCGGGCGGGATACGTGGTTGTGAGGACCAAGTGTGTGCGGGCAGGGAGATTGTGGCAGCGTCAGGACGTTCGCCGTTAGGAAGAGCAGCTAACTAAAGGGAAATGGTGCAGGGTACCCAATAATCTTGTTCTTATATACTACTACCTCTGGTGATTGTGTTTTTGGTGAGTGTGGCCGGTGAGGTGGGGTGGATAGAATTCCTTGATAGGTTTCTTCTGTTGTTCTCACGGGACATTAGGATGTCTCTCCACTTGTGCACGAGAGATTTAGGTTTCCCTACTGATTATACTTGTATGTTCACCCTACGTTTACTTTTAGGTTTCCAGGAGGACTACCAGGGCCGTGCGGGACCCTACTAGTCGGACAGTTGGAGTTGTTGTAGTTGATGTACTCTTGTTTTCTTTTGGTATTGTACTTTGAGATTTCTTATACTTGCACCTTGTTATAAAATTTTTTAAACATGCATCTGGGCTTGGTTTGGGTTTATTTCTATACACTTGTTATTTTTTTTTGTGGTTGACTTGTCATATTTCCCAATCTTAAAATAATAAAAGGGAAATGCCTCCCATATTTGTGAAAACTCATACCCTTGGTGCTAGTCGCCAACCCGGGGCCTACTGGAGGCGGGACACGGGGGTCATTATCTCCCTTTCACCATTGCCAACTCAGGAGGGGCATCTTTATTGGGAGGGGGTTGTGATAAAACACAACTTGGGTCATGAAGTTTTCTAGCCTGTGTTTCACTGTAAAATGCCCCAAACCCCATTTAAAGTCATTATGAACCATATGAAACATCTTGAACCCAAACAAATCCATCAAAAGGCATAAAAATACATACCTTTAAACCAGGTATGTGGCAAGAGATATCAGTCAGAACCCCTGTAACCCACCTGTAAGAAGATGTTACATCATCATCCCCATTCAATGCAATGTGGTAGGAAACCCCCTTATCCACATCTTAATAATGAGGGGGAGGGCCAAATGATGAGTGTCAGCACACTCATCTCTCTTTCGAGCTGCCCACCTTGGTGATGCCTTATGTGGTGCCCCATATGAACTACCACCAATCATGATGCATCATCTTAATGGTATCACTATGCTGATAGTCATATGGTAGGTGTCCCCTCTATCCTCACAAGGATAGATAACTGATGATAAATGCAAGAAAATTTATCCCTCTTTTGAGGTTTCCCACCCATCATTTTTTTGATTGTTTCCTTGTTGCACTACCATCCAAATGTGAAAAATTGTTCATATGGTCCTACCTTTATGATGCCCTTCTATAACCTTCATGGAGTTGGTTGACATGCTCATCATTTTTTTGGGTATTAAAAACCCTCCTGTCCGCATGTGATGAATTTCCATCACAAAACGGGAACCTTCATTCTCCCCCCACCATTAAGTGAGGATTGTCTCCATCCGCTACGTCCTACATATGCGGCTCGCCATCCAATCATCACCGCTGGTGCCACTGTTGATGGCAATGAACAAATAAACCACCCCCTCAATTTGAGAGGAAGGTCAGCGAGTTTGATCTATCGACCCCTACTTCATGGGTGTTGAGGCCAGGTTGTGGCTGACTAGTCAGCTGTGCCTTTATTGGCATACATATGTATAAAAATATATTTACATATAAATTTATATAAATGTCATTATATATAAATTTATAAATATATGCATATATATATATATATCAATAAATTTACATAAGTTTATAAACACACACACACACACATATTTATTATTCAATAAAATTATATACAAATATAGATATATATAAATATATATACATATACACACACACATATACATATATTTAAATATATATATATTGACATAATATATATAAATATATATAAATGTAGACATATATATACATAAATAAATATAACTATCCATGAATATAAATAAATTTACCTAAATATATATAAATACATACATACATACACACATACATATATATAATTAAATATAATTGTATATAAAAATATATATATAAACATTTAAATATACATATATACATATATACCTTCACATATATATACCCACATAATATATAAATATATATATAAATACTTACATACATACACAAACACACACACTCAAATATATATAATTAAATATAATTCTATATAAACATAAATAAATAAATAAATAAATACTTATAAATATACATACATAGATATAAACATACATACATACATACCCACATAATATATATAAATACTGATATAAATATAAATAATTAAATATAGTTGTATATAAACACACACACACACACACACACATATATATATAAACACATATAAATACACTACTCGAAATCAGTGTTTTAGTGGCGGTTTTCAAAATCGTCGCTAAATGTTTTTTGACCAAAAATTTAGCAGCAGTTTTTAGCAGTGTTTTTAAAATATGCTCCTAAATGTTTTTAAAATATTTTTTATAATAGTTTTAATATTTTTTCAAAAAAAATTACAATTAATTTTAGTGGCGGTTTTTTAAGAAAACCTCCGCGAAATTAAAGAAAAAAAATAAAAAATTATTTATTTATTATTTACAATAAAATATAGTTTATTATTTATAATTTTATTTATTTATAATGTGTCAAATAATAAATATTTATAATTATTAGTTAATAGTATTTTTAAAGTGAAAACAAATCTTTAATAAGTTGAAAAACAGACTTCAACATCAAATGACCATAACTTTTGATCTGAGGGTCAGTTTTAGCTCCACAACCAGTCAAATCGAATCTTATGAAATAAGATAAAACCAAGTCACATTCAAATTGGGTGAAAACTAATGGAATAAAAGTTATTACACTTTCAAAAAAATTATAAATCGAACTTGAACTTCAAACGACTATAACTTTTGATTCGAGTGTCTGTTTGGGCTCTACCACATATCAAATCAAAGCTTGTGAGGAACTCTACGTCGTGTAGGTTTGAGACTATCTCTTTGAGAATTTTCCCTCTTTTTTGTTTCCCAGAAAGGTCTAGAAGGCCTCAGAAACACAGTTTTTAGTCACTGATTTCGATTTCTTAAAATTTAAACGACTATAACTTCGGATGCAGGTGTCCATTTGGCCTTTACCACATACCATATCAAAGTTCGTTTCATGATCTTCAATTTGACTAGTTGTGGATCTGAAAAAGGAATCCTGAATCAGATTTTATGGTCATTTTAGTGTTTTTAGGGTTTTCAGAGTTTCTTAACGTTTTATGATTTATTTATTTATTTATTTATTAACTACTTAATTAATTAATTATTAATTATTTATCTATTATCTATTATCTATTATCTATTATTTATTTATTTATTTATTTATTATTTATTTATTTATTTATTTATCTATCTATTTATTTATTTAATATTTAATATTTATTTATTTATTTTATTTATTATTGAGTTATTATGAACATATTAATTATTAATTATTAATTATTAATTAATTAATATTAGTTTATTATTCATTTGTTATTTATTTATTATTTATTTATTCTTTATTCATTATGTATAAATTATGTGTAAATTATGTATAAATTATTTATTAATTATTTATTAACGAAACATTAAACATTAAATATTAAATATTAATTATTAATTATCAATTATTAATTATTAGTTATTATAAATTAAAAATTAAAAATTAAAAATTATTTATTATTTATTATTTATTAATTATTAATTATTAATTTATTTTTTATTAATTAATTAATTATTTATTATTAGTATATTATTTATTTATTATTAATTCATTTATTTATTATTCATTATTTATTAATTATTAATTAATGATTTATAAATAATTTATAAATAATTTATCAATTATATATAAATTTTAAATATTTATTATAAATATTAATTATTAAATATTAATTATAAATTATCAATTATTAGTTATTATTGATTATTGATTATTAATTATTAATTATTAATTATTAATTAATTAATTATTCATTATTTATTATTTATTTACTTACTTATTATTTATTTATTCATATATTGATTATTGATTATTGATTATTGATTATTGATTATTTATTAATTTCTATTTATTATTTATTATTTTTTAATTTATTTTTAATTTATTAATTAATTATTTATTATTATTTTATTATTCATTTATTATTTATTTATTTATTAATTTTTTATTATTTTATTTTTATATTATTAATTTATTATCAATGAATTATTAATTATTTATTAATTATATATTGATTATATATTCATTATTTATTTATTCATAGTTTATTCTTTATTCTTTATTATTTATTATCTATTATTTATTAATTTATTATTAATTTATTATTTATTTATCATACATTAATTTATTTGTAAATTAATCTATTATTTATACATTACTTATATTTTATATATTATATAAATTATATATTGTATATTGTATATTGTATATTATATATTATATATTATATATTATTTATTTTGTATTATATATTATATATTATACAGTATTTAGTATTTAGTATTTATTATTTACAATTTAATATTTAATATTTAATATTTACTAATTATTATTTACTATTTAGTATTTAGTATTTAGTATTTATTATTTCTTATTTACCATTTATTTACATATTATACATTTATTTATTTATTATTTATTAATTAGTAATTAGTAATTAGTAATTATTAAATATTATTAATTACTTATTACTTATTAATTATTAATTATTGATTATTGATTATTGATTAATCATTATTGATTAATAATTATTGATTATTAATTAATTAGTGTGTATCTATTTGTTATGTATTATTTTTTTTCCAATTAATATATATAGATATATTAAATTAAATTTATTGACCACATGAAGAGCCAACTGGAGTGGTAAAGTCCTTGGAGAATAAAGAAGAGGTAAGGGGTTCAAATCTCACTCAATGTAGAATTTCTATATATGGCATGGTCATGTGCATAGACATGAGCTTGTTCATGGATATGGACATGAGTATGATAATAATAAATAATAAATAAATAAATTATGAAAAAATAATTAATTAATTACAAAAATAAAAAAACAAAAAATAATAAAAAATTATTTTTTTATAAAAATTAAAACAATTTAACGGCTGTTTAAAACGCCTTTAAAAAACCACTGCTAAATCATTCTGTGTTGATTTTGGAAAACCGCCACTAATTGATTACCAATACACTATTTAGCGACAGTTTAAAATGCCGCTAAACGAAAAAAATCCGCCGCGAAATGAAAATTTTGGAGTAGTGATATATATGCACACACACACACATACATATATATACCCACACAATATATATAAATACATATAAATACATATATATAATTAAATATAATTGTATATAAACATAAATATAAAAGAACCCACCTTTTAAATATATATAAATATATATATAAACACATATAAATATACATAAATACACCCACACACCCACACCCACATAATATATATAAATACATATAAATAAATAAATAAATAAATATATATAATCACATATAAATATATATATATATACACATATATACACATAAATATATATAAATATATATAAATATATATAAATATATATAAATATATAAAAATATATAAAAATATATGTAAATATACATAAATATACATTATACATATAAATATCTATAAATTATAAATAAGAAAAGATAAATATATTTGAATTATATAAAAATTAAAGTAAATATATATAAATACAACTATATATATAATTAAATATTCTTATATGTATATATAAACACATATAAATATAAATAAACACATAGACACATATGTTTATATATATATATGTGAATATAAATACATATAAATATTTATATATATAAATATACATAAATACATATAAATATCTATAAGTATCTATAATTATACGCAAACACAGATATATATATATATGAGTGTGTTTGTGTTTATATGTAAATATATCCATATGCAAATAATTTCTAATTAAAAACTACCAATTAATAATTAATAATTATTAAATAATTAATAATTACTAACTAATTAATAATTAATATTGTAGTTAGTTTTAAATAAATAATAAATAATAATAATAAATAATAATTAAATAATAATTAATTTTAATTTTAAATAATAAATTTTAAATGATTATAAATAATAAATTATAATTATTAAATAAGACATAAATATTAATTATTAATTATAACAAGTAATTAAGATTTTAATTAATTATTTATCATCATTAATTTCATTGTAATTTTTAAAAACTGCCACTAAGATTAAATAAATATTTTAAGAAAAATAAAATTTCAGATTTAGCTGTGTTTTTTAATAAACTATTATGAATTACCATAGTTAGAACAAAAAAGTTAGTGATGATTTTGAAAACCACTATTAAATACACTTTTTTCTATAGTGAGTGGTTATTTTCAAAGATCCTAGATCACAAAAATTGAAAAAGAAAATACTTTGGAAGGATAATCTATTGAAGATATTTACTCAAATAGATGAAGTTGTAGTCAAGAGAGTAGCTACAAAGGGAATTTTGATAGACCCGTCAACTAAATCCATAACTCAACAAAATTATGGATTTCATATGAGAGATAACCAATGGGATAGTTAACAATTGGCTCTAATGTTTGTGGGAGATTGTTAGGATTGGTGCCTAGAACTGGAATTCTTCACGTACTTTTGATTCCTAAACCGCATACATTCAGTTTGTTATGTTAATTTTGTATTCTTATAATATATTGTTTATTCTTCTATATGCCTTATGTAATGAACCAACTAGGTCTACCCTATCCCAACACCCTAACCGATCCACTACAAGGCCCAAAACATGTTATTGATTGCCATGGGATGGAAAAAGTGTTGGGACATCCACCAACTCGAATAGGAATTATTTCTCTAGATAAATTATTAAATTTAACAAGGGGTTTCAATTGGAAACCTGACATGAACTTACCATATGTTAATGAGTCATATGTACCAAATAAATAGTTTTGAAAAATATAACTTAAATAAACATAGAATAACATAAAATAATAACTAAATATTCTTGGAACTCAATAATATCAAGATGAACTCCAAATTAAATAACAAGAGTCATAAACAACCATATCTATAAAACCAAGATGTCAGTCAGAATGGCCTGAAGGCCTTCATTTTTTTTGATAATCCATCTTTCAAGGGGTGAGGTGGAACCCTTACAAGGCCTGAAGGCTCATAGACAATTATATGACCCGTAGGTCTTAGAGGGAATCACCCAGACAAGACAACTTGGAACTACTCCTCCCTAGCATATGTCATGATATCAGCACTCTACCTTTGTAGGGCTGGTCGGCTAACTATCCTATGCAAAGATGCACAGGCCCGGTACTGATGGAAAAATCATACCCTCTCATTCTTTCAATTCCATTTAGATATGCTCTAGTGGATGTGCCTGCCCTGAATCCTCCTCTGAAGCCTTGTCCTTTGTAGTATGACTGGTACATCTGCATTTCATGTGGCCTGAAGGCCTTGGGATGACCCTAAGCCCTTATGGTTGCCCGAAGACCTTGAGAATCAACTGGCCTGAAGGCCTTGGGTGGCCCGAAAGCCTTATAGGACCCGAGGACCAAACCGGTGGCCCAAAGACCCAGATGGATGAATAGTTCCAGCTGTTACAGTACCGAACATTGCCTGCTACCGTACCTGCTACAGTACTGCTACAGTACTATTACAGTACTGCTACAACACCCAGAAATCCTCCTCCGCCTGGATTTGATCTCGGGTCTCTTGGATGCACCCACCGAGTCCTCACTAATCGGGATGAGGCTCATGTGCAAACCAAGATGTAAAAAAAAAGAAAATAATGGGATGGGAAGCTAACATTACTAAGTATATGAGGAATACTAAAAGTAAAATCCAAAAATATAACCAAAATTCAAACTATCACTACCCATATCCATGTGATACATGAACCCCCTCAACCTATCACATCCTCAAACCCTAATCAAAAGATATCAATAATTTACCTTATTAAAGCAGGTATTTCTCTTTACCTCTACCAGATACGACCAAATCTACATAGAAATAAAGTGTGTATATAGGGTGTGAGAAAATAAGACCAGTAGGATTCCATTACATGCTCTATGTATAACCTTTTTAAAATGCTAGTTTGAACTACAATTATTAAAATAACCATTTATCTTTTATGGAAAATAATTAATAGGGTAAAGATAATTTCAATATTAGTTTAAAAATTAAACAAGTTAGATAAGTTAATGGAAAATATACATATTAATCAAAATACACAAGATTATATATAAAGTCATTAATGATGAATAGTTTATAATAAATAAAATATCAAAGAATCATGGGAGAGTACCTATAGAACCAAGGCAATGAAACCTAGGATCCTTATACTATCCATATACACCACCAAATACATATCCATCTTTTTATAGACCACTAGTCATAACTGAATCATAAATTAGTGGGCGAATCCACTAGCCAGAGAAGAATCCTAAAATACCGGTGAAACTATAATGGAATTAGCTAGAGTAGTATTGTAACCATCCCACCCTAGTTAGGGTGGCATCATAACTAAAAGGGAATTGGCTTGATAGAGTGGAATCATACCTTAATAAGGTACTTATCTTAGTTACCCTCCTAAATACCCAAGGTATTCCAATGATGTTTTTACCATTATTAATAAGATTTGTATCATCCAATCACAATATATAAAACCACATCTTTCTTCATTTATCAATATTACATTAATAAAACAAAGTCATATAAGTGTGTACTTTATAACCAAAGGATAAACAATAGTAAGGGGTGAATCATGCAACATGAAAGTTAAATAATCCAAAAAATACTTTATCTATGGAAAACATTTATAAAAACACTTTGACAATTCTTTGTAATTCAAATCCAAAAATTTCATAAAAACTAACTTAATTAAATCTTTATAAAACTAAGATTGACATTTCAAAATACACCTAATGTACATCATTTATATAAAAATAAAAAAATATATATTTGAAACAATATGTAGATTCCTAGTTTTTTCCTTATAAGACTTTGAAATGTTTTTATATATATTTTCAGAGCGAGGCCATGAGATGACATGCGATTCCAAGGCCTGGTGTGCTTGAAATTAATTTTATAAAAATATTAAATATATATTATATTTTACGTACAAATGTTATTAAAAAAATTGGATAATTATTAAACTAAAGCTCAGATCATAAATTTGAGACCGTGGTTGAGTTTGTAACACGATGTTTACCCTAGGTTTGACCTAAAATAGGTCATCATAGGAAGTTAGAATATCTCACCTATTTGAGGTACATTCAGTGGATTAATTAATTATTTTAATTAATTAATTAATTCATTTAACCTAACAAAATTTCATTTAAATATATAGTTATGGATAATTTCTCAATATTGTCCTCATAATCCTGGGACCATCGAGATCTTCTTCCTCCTCTCCTTCCGTTGGCAAATCACATCCGATGATGATAAAACTCTGGATCAAATCATATCAGAGCGCACAAAAATGAAAAACTTATTCCATTCATTATAGGATGTGTTATTTGATGACAAATGATCCAATATCTAGGTAGGACTCATCAATTTTTGTATTACACCCATTTTGATTAAACTGATTGAGCAGATCAATCCACTCCTTTGAACTGCGCCAATTGTGGCCTTTGCATGCTCTTGTGTACCAAATATTTAATTATTCTTTGGTTTTTATAATCTTGTATATCTCTTTTCTTTATCTTTGGATAATAATTCTTGTAAATGATCGATAAACATTGGTTCTTATGCCTTTCCCCCTCAATTGCTTCATGTTCTTCACCAGTTGGACCCCGCGGTCCTGGTTTGACGTTGCCAGGCAGTACTGAGCCCGGTCAGACCCCAAAAATCACGAAAGAATGACATAAAAGGGATGTATTAATGAATCAGATATAGATTTGAGATATTTTTAGGATTTGGATGATATTTTTGGTGATCAGAGATCAAACATTAGATGGTGTAAGTATTATAGGTGTGCGGGACATGCGACGAACCTTCGAGGACCGATGGAACCAATTTCTAGCCACCGGATGGCCAAAAATGACAGATCCGGACTAGATCCAATGATTTTCAGATAGTTTTTAGGATATATCTATAAAGAAATGGTTGGATTCTAATCATGGATAATGGATTTGGATTTATGAAAAAATGATGATTACACGATGTTTAGTTTTAAGAACACACGACATGTCCGTACCCGGTTGTGGAAACTTGGATTTCAGCAGATTATAAGTATCACACACCATAAGAGACCCCACACACCATGTGAAATTATTATGGATGACTCAGTGTATACTTTGGGAGTAAACCTACATGGGCACAACCAGGCATTCCATGTTCATAAACACGAGGTAAAGTACACGGAAACAACCAAGAACATGGGAGGGAACCTAAGTTGCATGGGCATGCCATGTATATCCCCTAAATTCCATGTATCCCTATATGGTTGGTGATCCATGTACCTCCATGGAAACTTCCAGGTGATGGAGTGGGACCACATACTGTGTGTGTCCCCTCACATGCCATGTACCCCTTGGTTAATTTTGAGGAAACTTCAAACTCTCATATCTCCTTCACTTGGACTCATATTTTAGACTACGAGTAACCTATACTAAGTGTTTTTTCACATAGAACAGAATGGTTCTTTAAATTTTGAGTTTTGTGATATGATGTGATATGTTCTAAGCATGAAACTTGTTTAGGAAACACTCAATGATGGCAGTGATCATGCAGGATCACCAAAAGCATTCTGAGTGGAACCTTTTAGTTGGGATGGACATGGGTCCTCAATGACTAGAGATGAACTCTCCAGTTGAGCTAGGAATGGGTCCTCTACTATCATAGTGGAACCATCCTACTGGGTAGGGCATGAGTCCTCTATTGACTATTAGAGTGGAACCCTATTATTAGAATAGTGTATGGGTCCTCTATTTATACAATTAATGGAACCCTCCTTCTAGGTAGGGAATGGGTCCTCTGTCGACTATTAGAGTGGAACCCTTATACTGGGAAATGTGTGGGTCCTCTATCAACTACCAGAGTGGAAACCTCTAGGTGGGTTGGGCATGGGTCCTCTACCTAGAGATTGTGGCCCCTCGACTGTGCGGCACAATGATGAGGTGGCTTGACTTGGATGGTTTCTATTGGAAAGATGCACAAAATTCTGGGCATCATTGTTGGAATTATGGAACTTTTGGAAACTCTTTTCCTGAGATAATCTATGATATAGAGACCCCCTTTATCTCTCAATTGGTATTATTTTCCTAAGCTCTCTCTCTCTCTCTCTCTAACACACGCACACATATATATATGCACATCAGTATCTATACATTTAGATTTGGTAACTCTACTACCATGGGCTGTGAAGACGTGCATGATATGCCATGTGCTTTACATTTTTATCTTCTCATGGTTGGATGAGTTTACTATCCTGCTATGGGTGGAAAAGAATCAATGTGTAATCCACCTACACACTATGTTGATCCCCCTATTCTTGGATGAGGTTACTCTTTATCTTGCTTTGGGTTGAGTTTCATCATTTTTACCATCTTCTATCTTTATGTCCCCATTGTATCTCTTAATTATCACCCTTCATCTTTCAGAGCATCCTACTGGGTATGTTTATACTCACCCCTGCATGGTATTTTCCCACACATGTCATGTATTATGAAGATGAAGGTTAGGTCTACAGTGAATTCAGAGGAGCTTTGGGATTCTGGGTGCTTGGGACTATGTACAATGGTTATAGTTTGAAGATTAGGAGTCAGGATCTCTAAGTAGTTTACTTTCCAGTTTATATAAGGTTTGGACACATTTTTGGTTGGGCATGTATTTTCCCCTTTACTTTTCAGTTTACACTTTCATACTCTTATAAACCCTATAGATTTTGTATGATTGGTTTAATTTCTATATATTTCATCTTTTTATTATTATTAATCAACACTTATACTTTGAGATTATTGGGTGTGTATGCACACATACTTAGGAAAATCCCTCCCTATGTTAGTTATTCCTTCATCACTGGTTTCCATCTCCTGACCTATGGAGGCAGTCTTGGGGTAGTTTCGAATCAAGCCATGGCTAGGGTCAGGTCATAACAAATTTGTATCAGGGAAGTTTATTCCTTAAGACATTGTTTGGAGTATTCCCCTTATGAGTATTTGATTGAGATTAGTGAAACAATTCCAAAGTTTCTTGAGTGCGGCTCTCAGGCCAGAGAATCAAATGATGGAACAGATGACTGACATATCCATTCACTATGACCTTGATCACCTGCTTGTCGACTCGAAATACCATGACATTGGTTGTAGGGATTAATGGTACATGAAACATATATGATTGAGTATTTTAATGTCCTTCTTGAGTCATATCCCCATTGTTATATATATATATATATATATATACTCGTCTGACTATGGAACATCTTGATAACTTTCCGGATGCCTCCCCAACGATAGCTGACTCGGATACTAGTTACAAATCATGAAAACTATCTAATGAGTGATGAGGACTCAGTTTAGGGTCCATTCCATGAGATTATTTATCCAAGTGGGTAGGTAGTAACACCTACACCTATTAAGAAATAGATTATCCCAGCAGAGCAGACTGAGGATGCACACAAGATTAACATGCTCGATGAGTTCTAGTGCTAGAATCCACTGAGGTTCTGCAGTGATCTAGATCTCCAGGTAGCAAAGGATTGGATAGAGTCGATGGTCTATATGTTTAAGCTTATTTGGACCCTGAAAGATCAGGTGGTTGTGCTGGCATCTAGCATTTTTCACAAAGCAGCTACGTATTGGTGGAGTCTTGGAATATAGATGCATGATGAGTCGACACTCTCATGGCCTGACTTTTAGCAGTTGTTTCATGAGGAGTACCATACATACTATTTGTTCTCAATTAATATTTAGGAGCTTCTAGATATGAAATATTGAGAGATGATGGTGGATGAGTACATAGTGGGGTTTACCAACCTTACCTGATACTCCCTTAACATGATTCGAGATGGATACTTTTGAGCATGGAAGTTTGGGAAGGGACCCCACAAAGAGATCCATGCTAGTGTGGTGCCATTGTGCATTCCCACCTATGTAGGGGTGTTGGAGAAAGAACCAATGATAGAGATATTTCTATCATAGGGACTCCAAATGAGCTAAGTCATCTACAACAGCTTGAAAGATCCATTCAGTGGGATCTCGACATAGGAGATCCTATCATGATCAGACTTAGAAGCGTGGTTGCGTGGAACAAGGAAATCATAGACCATTAGGGAAACTTAGAGAGGGTAAGTTATTTTATTGTGATGATCAAGGTCACATAGCATGTGACTGTTTGACTATACATGTTGAGGAGTGTAGACAAATAGCTGATACAACACCACAATAGAGACAACACTATGATTAGGTATCCCCTTGGAGAGGGTAGGGAGGCCCCCTAGGGAGGCAGAGATGGCAGAAGAGGAGGAACTATGGGTGGTGGATGATGCTATGAGATCCTTACACCACCACCGCCAAGAGGACCATGTTAGGCTCTGGGATATGGTGGTTGGATCCGTGGACAACTGCATGCTCTGGGGGATTATGACCCCGCATCGCACGAGATGATAGAAGGTACAATCTATGTGTTTTATAATCTTTCTTCAGTATTATTAGACATAGGTTTTAGACATTACATTATCTATATACTCTTATTGTGAGATCTAGATCTCTTAGTTAGGGCACTGGCTTAGCAGGTTCATCTTGAGGATCCTACAAGGAACACTTCTTATGTATCTTTTATCTACCAGAAGTGTGAGATATCTCTTGGTGAAGATAGGTTCACATGGAAACTCTTAGTCATCAAAATGGAACCCTATGACACCATATTGGGTATGGATTGATTTTCCATGTTCCAAGACCAGATTTACTATCACCATAGAAGAGTCAGATGCCTTCACACTAATGGGAAAAGATTCACCTTTATGGGTGAGAGAGATCTCATGGAGAGAAAAGTGGTTTATATAAAAAGAATTTTGAAACCCATCACCCATCAGTTGGAAAGTATATCCCTTGGAGCATCATACTCTCCATTCTTTGAGATTCCTTCAGTTTTGGAGGATTATTTGGAAGTTTTCCCTGAGGATGTTCCAGGACTACCTCTGAGGTGGGAGATGAATTTTTTTATCAACTTAGAACTCAATACCACATTGATATCTTATATGGAATATTGTATAGACCCTAATGAGATCTGGGAGCTATGACTGTAGTTAGAGGACCTTTGAGAGAAGGGTTTCATCAGTCCCAGTGTGTCCCCTGGGTATCTCCAATGTTGTTCATGAAAATGGTGGATGGGAGATTGTAGTTTTTCATAGATTATCATCACTTAAACTAGTCCATGATAAATAACAAGTTACCCTTTCCGAGGATTGACAACCTCTTTAATCAGTTTCAAGGTGTGAGATTATTCTTGAATATTGATCTTCGGTCTGGTTACAACCAATTTAGGCTTCAAAAGGTTGATATTACAAAGTTTTCATTCCGATGTTGCTAAAGATGGTATGAGTTCTTAGTTATTCCCTTTGGTGTGACAAATTCCCCTATCGTGTTTATAAATTTGATGATGCAGATCTTCCAGCCGCACTTGGACTAGTTTTTGGTCTTCTTCATTGATGACATACTCATCTAATCTGCATTAGAGGAGGAGTATACAGATCACTTGAGGATGATTATAAATTTTCTTTGAGAGAAATGGTTTTATGGGAAGCTATTGAAGTGCAAGTTCTATACACATGAGGTCCACTTCTTAGGGAAATTCATTTTTATCATGTTTTATCCATAGATCAAGTGAATATCGATGCATTAATTTCTTGGGATCCATACTAGAGTGTGTCAAAGGTGAAGAGATTTTTTGGTTTGGTTGGGTAATACATGAGGTTTATGGTAGAATTATCCAGGATTTAAGCCGCTTTGACTGCTATGATGTGGAAAGGGAAATCTTTTACCTGGAATGAATAGTTCTAGAGGGCCTTAGAGAAGTCGAGGCTGAGGCTGACGAGTACTCATATGTTGAGACTACTGGAGGAGGGTGTAGAGTACGTAGTGTATTGTGATACCTCAAGAGTTGGGATTGGCTACATGTTAATGAAAAGGAAGATGGTTTATCACATAAGAGTCGAGGTAGTTGAGACCCCATGAGCCGAACTACATGACTCATGACCTAGAGTTGGTATTGCTAGTATTTTGCTTGAGGATGTGGAGGCACTACCTTCCATTAGAGCACTTTGTGGTTTACTCAGACCATCAAAGTCTTCAATATGTATTCACGTAGAGATACTTGAACTTGAGACAATATTGTTAGTTGGAGTTCCTAAAAGACTATGGCTTCGAGATAGTATATACTCTAGGTAAGGGAAATGTAGTGGCAAATTCCCTTAGTAGGAAGTCCCAAGATCACTTGGTGCTGGAGGATTCTGAGCAGTTGAATTCCTTGCAGCTAACCTTGGTGGAGCAGGATGGTACAACTTTTCTTCAGTCGATGGTGTTGAATCATACATTTCATGAGAATGAAAGAGAGTTCCAACTAGGAGACATCAACTATGAGGTCTTACATGACCAGATATCCATAGGGGATTCACTAGATGGATATTTTGAATGAGGGAATCATGTCATCTTTTTCTAGGGACAGACGGTGGTTCCTGTTACGATGTGGGAGGTGGTGATTCCAGAGTTCCAAAATTCTCCCATAGCTGTACATCTTGGTGTGAATAATATGTGAAAATACCTTTAATAGAAATTTTGGGGGTTTGACATGAGACCGAGTGTTTTCGAGTTCATCTCTCGGTGCCTCACCAGTCAGCAAGTGAAGGCTGAGCACCAGGTTCTGATAGGTTTGTTTCAGCCCCTTGAGATCCCAAAGTTGAAGTGGGATAAAATATCCATGTAATTTTTGATAGGGATTACTCATACAATAAAGGGCTACGGTTCCTTCTGAGCAATAATTGAATGACTCATGAAGTCAGTACACTTCCTTGCTATCAGGGTGTAGATTTATGTGGAGATTTTAGGGAATTTGTATATATGGGAGATTATTGACCTCCATGGGGTGACCTTTACAATTATCTCTGATCATGATACATGGTTTATGTCATAGTTATAGAGAGGCATAAAAGTTTAATTTAGTACCTAAATGAAGATGAGTACAACCTTTCACCACCAGAAGGACGGGAAGACCTAGAGAACTATCCAGGTGTTGGAGGATATGCTGAGGAATTACATGTTAGACTTCATTCGAAGCTAGGAGGGTCATTTTCTATTTCTAGAGTTTTCATATAATAAAAAATACCACTATACCATCGATATGAAACCTTTTGAGGCCCTGTATGGGAGACCTTGCAGGCCACCCTTGTGTTGGATGAAGACCGACGATATGTCCCTTGTGGGTCTAGATTTGGTGCAGGTGATGACAGAGAAGGTCTAGGTCATCCATGAGTGGATGAGTACAATCTTGAGAAGACATAAATCTTATTCATATTGATTTCATATAACTTTATAGTTTTATTAGGGTGACCAATTTTTCTTGAGAGTCTCCCCATGATGATAATTGTGGAGGTTTGGTCAGGGAGGAAAGCTATCCCTGAGGTTCATTGGGCCATTCAAGATTGTGCAGAGGGTTGGAAAGGTTTCTTATTGCCTTTACCTACCCCCATTGCTGGAGCAAGTGCATGACGTATTCCATGTGTTTTAGATGGGGAGATATGTTCATGACCCCACACACATTATTGACTGGGGAAAGCAAGACATTGAGGACAGAACCACGTTTGTTGAGTACCTGATGGTGATCGAGGATCAAAAATAGAGGACCCTATGTGGATAGACCATACCCTTATTTCGCATGTTGTGGTACCCTAAAAACATGCAGGAAAGTTTTTGGGAGCAAGAAATCCAAATGTAGGATCAATATGCTGAGTTGTTTGTTTAGTTTTTTCTTTTTTGGATGAAATTCTTGAAGGAGGGAATGATGTAGAGACCCAGTTTTTTCCTTGTATGAATTTAAAATATTTCTATATATATTTTCAGAGCCATGTGCTAAGATGAAATGCAATTATGAGGCCCAATATACCCCGAATTAATTTTATAAAAATATTAAATATATTTTATTTTATACTCACAATTTCTTAATAAAAATGGGATAAATATTAAATGAAATATTGGATCATAAATTTGAGATGACATTTGATTCTAGAACGTTATGTTTACCATAGGGTTGATCTAAAATAGGTTGGTGTGAGGCATTCAAATATCTCACCCATTATTGGTACGTTCAATGGATTATTTAATTATTTAAATTAATTAATTAATTCATTTAACATAATAGAACCGTATAAAAATCTATCATTATAGTGAATTTACTAGAGTTAGACTCATCATCTTGGGACCATTGATAGTTTCTTCCTTCTCTCCTTCTGCTGGAGAATCGCATCTGATGATGATGAAACTCTGGATCAGAGTAAATTAAAGTGAAATGAACAAAAAGTCTTCTTACATTAATTATAAGAAAAATTCTTTGATGATGAACAATATAATCTCCAGGTAGGACACTTAAATCCATGGATTAAATGTATTTTGATTAAACTGATTGAACAAATCAATCCCCTTCTTTGAACTGCACTAATTGTGGCCTTTACAAGTTCCTATATACCATATATTTAATTATTATTTGGTTTTTATAACCCTAAATATCTCCATTCTTGATTTTTTTCCAAGAACACTTGTCAATAATCAATAAAAAATGGTTCTTGTGGCTCTTCCCTTTAATTTCTTCACGTTATACACCAGTTGGACCCTACGGTCCTAGTTCGACGTTGCTAGGCAGTACCGAGCTTGATCGGACCCCCAAAATAATGATGAAACAATTTTAAAGGGATGGATCAATGAATCAGAGATAGATATGGGATTTTTGTGGGATGTGGATGATATTTTTTATAATCAAATATCAAACCTTCGATGATTGAAGGATTTGAGGCATTGTGAGATGTGTGATGGATCTCCAAGGACAAAAAAAATGATTTTGCATCCACTAGATGGCCAAAAATAACAGATCCATACTAGATGCACTAATTTTGGATGGTGTGGATTTGAGATGTATAGAAAAATGTACAAATTTGAAGTGTGGAGAATGGGTCTGGGTTTCTGGAATAATGTCAACTACACACCATGTAGTTTAAATAATACATTATGTGTCAGTCCCTAGCTGCAGCATCTAGGGTTTTAACGGATTATAATTATCACATGAAATGTGGGACCCCCACAAACCATGTGTCCTTGTGTTGGGGGAATCAGTGTGTACTTTGGGAGTACACGATCATGGGCATGACTAGGCATGACATATAGAGAAGTATACAGACACAGGGTAAAGTACATAGATATGGGATGGATACACAGACATGACCAAGCACACGGGTGGGACCCCAAATGGAATGGGAACACTGTGTATATCCCCTACATTCCATGTATATCTATATTTTTTTAATCCATGTACCTACAGGTATATGACCATGTGATGGAGCGGGACCACACGCCGTGTGGGTACCCTCACATGCCATATACCCCTTTGTTCCTTTTGAGGAAACTTTAAACTCTCATATCTCGTTCATTTGAACTCATATTCTGGCTCGTGAGTATCCTATACTAAGTGTATTTCCATTCAGAACATGATGGTTCCATAGATTGTGGATTTTGGAATATTATGTGATATGTTTTGGGCATGAAACTTGTTTAGGCAACACTCAATGATTATAGTGATCGCACCGGACCACCAGAGGCATTTAGAGTAGAACCCACTAGCTGGGTTGGCCATGAGTCCTCGATGACTAGAGTAAAACCCTACAGCTTGGATATGAATGAGTCATATTTAGTCTCTTATAGGTGAAACCTATAGCTAGGCTGGGCATGTGTCCTTTATTATAAGAGTGGAACCCTCCTGTTGGGAAGGGCATGGGTCCTCTATAGACTATTAGAGTGGAACCCTTCTATTGGAACAAGGTATGGGTCCTCTATCCATCTACTTAATGGAACCCTCCTAATAGGTATATCATGATTCATATATCTTCTATCAGAGTGGAACCCTTCTTCTGGGTAGGGCATGGGTCCTCCATCGACTATTAGAGTGAAACTGTCCAGCTGGGCTGGGCATGGGTCCTCTATCTATCCACAAAGTAGAACCCTCATGTTGTACCATGGCATGGTTCCTATAACTAAAGATTATGTATGATCTTCTGTGTGGAACAGTGATGAGGCATGTCTTGACTTAGATGGTTTATGCTATAAAGATGCGTGAGATGGTGGGCATCATTGTTGGACTTCTGAAACTGTTTGCGACTCTTTTCCTGGGCTGAGTTGTGAGATGGGCATCCCCTTTCTCTATTGTTTGGGATTCTTTTGTTGAGAATATATATATAAATATATATCCCTACCTTTGGATTTGGTTACTCTCCAACCATGTGTTTCAAAGACACATGAGGTATTCTAAGTTCTTTCTGTGTTTATCTTCTCATGGTTGGATGAGTTTACTCTCCTGCTATGGGCGACAAAGACTCGATGTGTAGTACACCTACACACCATATTGAGCCCCATGTTCTTGGACAATTTTACTCTTTCTCTTTCTTTGGGTTGATCTACACCCTGTTTACTATCTTCTATCTTTCTATTCTCATTTTATCTATTACTTCCCATCATATTTTGGTGTATCCTACTGGGTATTTATATACCCACCTATGCATAGGATTTTCCTCCACCTTTCATGTCTTATAAAGATGAAGAACATGTCAGTGGTGACTTTAAAAGATCTTAGGGATACTGGGTGCTTGAGACCACGTACAATGTTCATATCTTGGAGTTCATAAGATGGGTTATCTCAACAATTTACTTTCTTATTTTTTTTCATGTTGGGACACATTTATGGTTGGGTGTGTATTTTTCCCCTTTAATTTTTAGTTTGTATTTTCATACTCTTCTAAACCCTAGAGATTTTTCATGTTTGGTTTACTTTCTAGTTATCTCATCCTATTATTATTATTACTCCTCAGAACTTCTTATTTGAGACATTTGGGTGTGTGCATACATGTACTTCATCAAAGTCCCCCCCATGTTAGTTATTCCTTCAGTGCGGGTCGCCAACCCTTGGACTATGGAGGCAGGCTTAGGGTAGTTACAACTCGAGCCTCGATTAGGGTCGGGTCATGACATAATCAATTTATTAATTCTTTTAGAAACCAAGATGAACCAAAATATGGTTAACATAAATAATTAATGACAATAATTATAGTTATTAAATCATCTAAAACATCACTTAAAATCATTAAGATGGTTCATGGAATAGAGGAAATAAAAAAGATCTACCTCTCAAGAATCAATGAATTCATTGATAATTAAGTTATTCTACCAAAAGAGGAAATAATATAACATAAAAATAGAATACAAGCTGTAAAATTAGAAATCATCCAAATAAAATCATGAAAAATAAAACCCTAGGCCACTACTATACTGACTCAAACATTTATAAATGAAATTACTTTTTCTAAATGAGTAAATTATTTATTAGGAAATGATGTTATAGAAAACACATGCACTAATTTGGTTATTTTGGACAATTATATGCTATAAAAAATTTAAAAGATGATTAAGCATAATAAATTTTGATAATATATCCATTTTATAGTGACCATTATGATTAGTATATTAAGGGTTATGATAAAATCCAATTGACACAAAAAAAGGAAGTGATGGCCTCAACCAGTAGGATCGTACCCTATGAAGCCCATTTATCAGAGCTTTCAAGGGAGATAAAATCACTGGGATTTTCCCTTGACCAACACCAAGATGAGATTCAATAACTAAATCTTGAGTGAAACCATTTATAAGAGAAGTTCAATCTCATCAAGATTACATCTCGAACCATGTTTTCCAAACCACCCCATGAAAATATCACCATCAAACACCTTACCCTTAATACATTCACTGGTGTAATAAAGGGATATGTATATAAACCATAATAGTATTATTTTTTATATTTTCTTAAAAAAAAACAATAATTATATTTATCCCTTTTTAATATTACTTTTTAAAATATTAAATAATGAGTTTGATAAAAATTATATTTTAATAGGATGAAACATAAATTTTATTTTTTAGAAATATATTGTTTCAAACGAGTAACTCTTTTTGATGAATTAAATAATTTTCGAAAAAAATGATATTTTAATAAGATATTATTATTAAATAATAATAATTAAATATAAATTATAATATAAATTTACAAAGTCAAATGTAATTTTTATAAGGGTAAGAAAACTGTTATTGTAAAAAAAACCCAGTATTTTTCAATAAATGGGGATTTTTATTTAAATTTTAAATTATCATATTTAGGGAATTATTTTGATAAAATAAATAATTATTTTTGAAATCAGGATATCAAAATTATCAAATGGTGATTTTTTCTTAATATTATAAAAAATTCAATTTTTTGAGAAAAAATTAAATATGGTATAAATATATGGTATGTACCATAAAAGCCAAAAAGTGATGTCATAAATACTATAAAGAGTATAAATGAAAAAAATTACATTTCTCATTTAAAATAGTGTATTTTTTAATTTATTTTTTTAAATTTTAAACCTATATAATATTTTAAGTTTTTTAAATCAATTCTTTATAAACATGACTCACTTCCACATCAAAAAGGGAATTATTTTAATGTTTTCGGTTCTCAGCCTTATAAAATAATTTAAAAAACTGTTATTTGATAGAAAACATGGAAAAAAACAATGAGATGATGTGTGATTTTTATTAATTTATTATATAAAGTCCAAAAACTATGTTTTAAATTAATAATGAATTCCCCTCATTTTGCTATATAAACCCACCCAAACTCCTATTTCTATTCACTAAATACCCTTAGATCATGAAGTTACTCTACCTTTCCCTCTCTAGTTCCATCTTATAGTTCCCTTAATCTCTTAATAATCTCCTCCCAAGATTTTAGAAGTTTCCTATCAAGGTAAGGGATCCTCACCTCCTCTTTATTCAAGCACCTTCTTTATATTATGCCTTTGATTTCGATTTTTTTATATTGGGATATATCTTTATATATCCCTATTACTATAATTATGATGTCCATGTGATTAGAGACCCATTTTACTCTCATGAAACCCTACCATGAACCTTTATCTACCCCCATTATGTTGCCAAAGTTATCCTATGATTTTCCATCCTAAACTTTTGTGTAGTGAATACCCATCCCCATTTACACTCAAGGGTATTCACATAGATGTACCCATCCTTAATTGATTGGTTAATAAAATTTATTTAACCCACACTACTTAATCATGAGATTACAAGTAATAAAATAAATCATTATGTTGTATGATCCATGTGGCACACTTATGCATGTACATGATATAAAAGTGATGAGTGGTATTGGAATTATATATCCCTCCAATGCACTGGGTAATGTTTTATCTCATGTGATTCCATGTATGGTTCAAGGGAGGTTATCCTAATAACTCTATTTCATTATTTCTTGGCAGTTAGCCTTGAATTATGTTTATGATGTCATGTTTTATGTTGTTGCTGCATTCCTATGTTGCCTTTATGTTATCATGTTATATCATGCCTCATTATTCAGGATTATGATTCTCACCCCTCTTATGTTACCTTGATATTCCTCTTAAATAAAATGTAATGATTTTCATTATGCTATATCTTTTTTATTCCCTTAATGGGATTCACCCCTTTCTTATGTATGTACCCAGGTTATCCTAACCAGTTTTAGAAGATATAAGGAATTCAAGGGCATGTTTCAGAGTTTTTAAATAATAATATTGTACCCATGTTTCAAGTTAATGTTCTATGTACCCAATTTCCTAGATACACTTTTCCTCATGATCTTATACTGCTGTATTAAGTGTATATTTATGTAATAAATCATGAATTAAGGTTTAATAAAACATGGGTTTTCATAGTTGGTATTAAAGAAAAGACTAGTTATTTTTGGGGATTAGGATTATAAAACTCCAGTAAAAGAATTAGGGATAATACTAAACACAGGAAAACATCTCTAAATTATGGTAAATTTTAGAGTAAGTTATTTCCAAGAAAATAAACCCCTGTCAGGATATGACAAGTGGATGTGGATCTAACATAGTTATACCTAGGGGTAATAACCCTAAAAAGGGAACATTGAGTTGAACTTGATCATCACATGGTGCACAAAAATGATCCTTGATGCACACCTAGTTTGAAATGCCCAGGGGATATGATTTGGTAAATTCACAAGCTCCTTATAAACCATTATTAAGGGAATAAAAATTCCCATAAGATTTTTTGTTAATAAATAGATCATGGATAACTTATATTGAAACGTATAAATTCATTGGTTAAGAAATATATGTCATTTATGAATTATCCATTTAATATTTATGGTTTTCCATTTATGTGTTTAATTGTTTGGAAATTCTCATCCCTAAGTCTATTTTTGGATGAAATAAATGATCATAACTAGAATATAATAGTGAAAGACATGCTTATCATTCATGGTTCTACACATTTTTTCATATCACATAATTTTAGTAGAACTATTTAAACACCAACTCATAACATAGAAGCCCAGTTATCTGTGACGATGTAAAATAGATCAATTATTGCATCCCAAGCATACAAATCATCCCCTGTCCAATTTTTTTGGCTAAATTTTCAAGTAAACCATTTGATACTACCCTTAGTGGAATTTTTTGCTATTCTAGGAATGGATTGGATTTCCTTGTATAAAGACAACATAAATTGTTGAGACAAGGAAAGCACCCCTATATTGAGAATTTCTATATGATTCTATACAAGTGTAATGAGGAGGATAAATATTATTTGGTAAAAAAATATCAGACATAAATATTATTAACTTGAAAGAAAGGGTATCTAGCTCAAATTATTGAGATGAAGGAAAAAATCATCCTTAATGACATACCCATTTTAAGGGAATTCACTAATGTGTTTCTCTAAAAATTTCCTGATCTTCCTCATAGCCGAAAGGTTTATTTCTTGATAAAACTTATATCTAGAGATTTTATAATATCCAATAATCTATATGTATTATCCATTTTTGAGCTTGAGGATATGAAGAATCAACTACAGGAGAATCTAGATAAAGGGTTTATATTCTGAAGTGATTCACCATGGGGTGCACTGATCCTATTCATCAAGAAAAATCAAGGGTCAATGTGCCTCTACATTGATAATTAAGAACTCAAAAAAAAAATCATGGTAAATAATAAGTATCTTATGCCACATATTTATGACTTATTTGATCAACTATGTGAATCCCAGTACTTATTTGAGGTGGATCTTCAGTCGAGATATTATCAAGTAAAGGTAAAAAAGGAGGATATCCCCAAGACTAATTTTTATAAAAGTTATGTGCACTATGATTTCATAGTGATTCCATTTGGACTCATAATGCTCCAAAAATATTCTTGGACTCACTACCTAGACAAATTTATGGTAGTCATTATAGATGATATTCATACCTACTCCAAAAGTAAGGAGGATCATGAAGAGAATTTGGATGATATGATAAAGACCTTGCAAAAATAAAATATGTATGCAAAGTACAGTAAATTCATGTTTTGGATGAAGAAAGTAACATTATAGGAAATGTTATCATAAGTAAAGGGATATTTGTGGATCCTTAAAAAATAGAGGCAATTGAAGGATGACCAAGATCAACTTATATAATAGAAATCCTTAGTTTCCTTGAAATATATAGGTATTATCATCGATTTTTGAGAAACTTATCATTATTTTCAATCCCACTCACCAATCTTAATTAGAAGGGAGTCAAGTTTTTCTAGAATGATGAATGAAAAGAAATATTTAACGATCTTAATAAGTAATTAATCACTCCACCTATGCTCACATTACCCACTACTAGGGAAGGATTTTTGATCTATAGTGTTGCATCCAAAAAGGGATTGTGTTTTTTACTCATGAAAGATGAAAAAGTGATAGAATATGCATCATTCCAATTAAAGATCTATGATCAGAACCACCCAATTCATGATTTATAATTGACAGTATTAATCTTCATGTTGACGATTTGGTGACATTATTAATGCAGAGAAAATTGTGACTTATATATGGATCATAAAATCCTCAAGTATATATTCACAAAAAAGAGTTTAATATGTTCCAATAAAGGTAGTTATAACTAATCAAGGATTATGATTGTTCAATCCATTACCTGTTAGAGTTTGAATTTGTTCTTTAATTCTTCAAATGTTTTGTGTTGAAAAATTACTATATCCTCACTTTTATTAAACTCAAATAATTTTTTTAAATATAAATAATAATAATAATTTTTTTAATTTTTTAATGTTTAAAATGTTTATTGGTTCTTTATAATCTCAATTTTATACTTCATTGTTATTCATTTATTCAATTACTTTAAAAAAATGTTTATTTTTTATTTAACTTTCTCTTTGTGTGACTATTGAAAAAAGTTGGGCCAATCTTGGATATCCTGCATGGTCTATCCCTACTACGAATTAGGGTTACCTAGAGGTCAACCCCCATGAAATAGAATACTAAGGGGACAAACCATGTAGGTAGGCTATATATAGGCCTAACCAAAACAAGACCGTGTATAGGGCCCACATAATGCTTGCTAGAAGATGCATATTAGGCTGGCTATGTTTGTGGGCCGAAGACCAGGCAAGTGATATGGGTGTGTGGGTGTTTATCCACCTATGACATCTTGACAGTGTCATGGGGTGAGTTGTTTGTTATAATGGTGGATCATCCTACCACTTTTCTGATGTGATACATGGGTCTCACAACATTGTTCATCGAGTTTGAAAATTTCTTTCATACCCTCAATCGTCTGATTAGTTCCAGGAAAACTGTTAGATCAAGAATTTGATCTCCCGTTCCTCGATCAATCTCTCATGATTTATTTCTTCAAATCCTCCATCTTCTTCCTCTATTCCCTTGACAAATTCTCTATACACTAGTTCTCTTTATGGAACGACATCCTGATATGTCCAGTCGTGTCTTTGAATGGTTTTTGATCATCCTAAAGTTTCATTTTCATCCTTCTTCTTCCTCAATACCATCATCATTATGCTATAACTTCTCTTCCTTTACATATACTAGTATGATCAATTCAACATTCATCGTGTTCTTCTAGTCTTATTCTCATCTCCATCACTATTTTGACCTATCTTTTATATCAAAGGTAGTTTATTGGACCTCAATAGGTGGATCCTTGTTTACCTTTAGATCATTCTACTAATATACCATTAGACAATGGTAGATCTCAGAACACTGATAGATCATATCAATAGTCAACAATTAAACCAATGATATATCTATTCTTCACTGGTATATCTCTCCTTCACCAGTTGATCCATGTTTCATTAGTAACAACTTCAAGTTTCAATGGAAGATCCCCTGCCACTTCATAGTGATAGTACAATAGATTCCTTCAATAGTAGATTATCTATCTACTGATCTTCTTCAATGGTAGATAACCTAATCAATGGTAGATCACACCACCATTCGAACATTAACCATCCATTGATGGTAGCACCAGATCTTCACATTAGCTCATCGATACTCAATGGCAGCAACATAATCCTTGAAAAGGTAACACCATTCTCTTGCTAGAATGGTAGAAAATTTTCTGTTATATAATTATAAATCACTTTATACCAACATTAGAATAATATACTACTTGACATCAGTAGATCCTCTATTCCATGAGACAATGGTAGATCATGTTTAACACCAACAATAGGTCAATGAAATGGTAGATTTTCAACTACTGCTAGGAATTTCAATCTACCATTAATTCAAATAATTTTTCAAAAAATTATAATCATTATCTTTCTAATATATATAATTAAAATAAATATTTTGATAACTATTTTATTATATTTTTATAAAATATAATTATATGTTATGTAAAAATAATTTTAATCATATTTTTTACACATTTATACATGTAGTGGAAATTGTTTATGATGCTCTATTTTATGACTTTTTAATGTTTTAAAAACTAGAAGTTTATTATTTTTTACTTTAACTATTTTAAAAATATTAATTATATATATATATATTTTTCAACATAACATATTGGATGTTTTATACTGATATTTCATGATGAATAAAAAATTCTAAAGTTCCTTGTTTTTTAGAATGACATTTACAACCAAAGGTAAGAGTAATATTATTTTCTTATTATGTTATAATAATTTTCATGAAACTATTGGTAATATAGACACTCCAAGAATATATTTGTTTTAAAGAAGTAGGATTAATTCATTATAGATTTCAATCAAGATATATAATAACTCTTATATAGATCATTCTTAAAAAAACCGTGACATAATTTTTGCTGCTCTCATATAATCAATAAAATTTTGTGACATATATTCCTTAGCTATGATCATAGAATAACTTCAAAATTTTACCTTCTTCCATTAAAGTGATAAATGATCATTTAACTTCATCATTTTCGACATCATTTTATCATTTTCTTCTTTATTTGTATTTTTTTCTTCATGTTATCTTTTATTTCTTCTATTTTTAATTGTTTAAGTTTGGTTTATGATTTTACTAATAAAAAGAAATTATTTCCTTATCTTATTATTATACCACCAAAAAGGAAGTTTGGGTTGTGACTATCAATCAAAATTTAGGTCACATACTAAGTTTAGTCTCCTATAAAAAGACTAGGTTGTGCCTCTGGGTATTTTTAAAATGCATATTTTGTAATAGGTTCTCACACATTTACAAGTTAGATTATTAGTGGGTACCAATCATCTAATAGAGTAGATAAGGTTGAAGAGTGGACTAGGATCTTGGTGATCTAAAAAACTATAAATCTTTATGTTCTGTCTTTTTATTTCTACTGCAATTCTTTTTAAGAACACAACACTCATTATAGATCATTATTTTATAAACTCTGATTTATTTCTAATAAAAGTTTTTAATATAATATTCATCCCACTTGTCATTATTTCCATTGTTATCAATCAAATAATTGGTATTAGAGGATATGACCTTAATTAAAGGATAATTATCCTCTTTGATTATTTTAATCTAATACTAAACAATTAGTTTCAGATGAGATTTTTCTTTAAAAGGATATTAAGAGTCTCCTTTTGTTTCTGTTGTATATTTTTAACTTTTTTCTAACCTTATATCCTAGACTTAGTGGTCTAAGGCATAAAATAAAAGTTTTCTTTTAATATGGTAGGTGTAAATTCCAACGATGGGTGTATTACAAATAACCACCATTCTTTTATATAAGTGACTATAACTACTAGTAAGGAAAAATGGTATCCTATATAAAATAGTTAATGTGGATCACTAGAAAATCATGGATAATCCATATAAGCTACCCCAAGTTGATATGGAGAAACTTATATGTAATGACATTGTAAAATATTTTTTTAATTATAAAGTTAAAAATATTTTGTACTGTGCTATAAGTAGAAGTGTCTATATCCATGTCTCATATTGTAACGCAACCCATGATATATAGAGAATACTTTAAGTGGCTCACTATGGGACTGGAAATCTGAAGAGAACTAATCTTGGAATGCTCCGAGTATAATACCATGACTTCAAGATGGGAGATGACAAATCATTAATCCAGATGTTCCATTAGTTTAGAAGTATCACTAATGGTACGAGTTATCTTGGAGAAGTTTTGGATAACACAAATCAAGTGTAAATATTACTAAGAGCTCTTTCAAAAATATGGAATTAAAAGAAGGTGTCCATAAATAAGAGTAATAATTTTAAATAGTATACCTTATAGGAACTAATAGGCTCTATATTGTAGTATGAATCAGAGTTAAAAAACATTGATGATAAGGAGTATACAAAGAGAAAAGGTATTTAATTTAAATATAATTTAATTGATTCCTATAATTCCACTGAGTCAAAGTCCTATGAAAGAGACAATAAGATTGATCAGTTTAGTAAGATGTTTTTCAAGTTCATGAAAAAGAGGTGGAAAGAAGCAGTTCAAGAGGAAGTTAAGAAAGGAAAATAAGAAAGGCAATTACAGTAACAATAATGATGTTTTATAATTAAACTTTTATGAGTGTAGGAAGAAAGGGAACAAAAGAACTAACTAACCTAAACTCAAACATCCAAATAAAGATAAAGAGAAAAGAAGAAAATAAAAAACATTCTGAAGATTGGGACAGCTCAAACAGTTCTAACTCTATTAGTGATTCTAGAAGTGAACATGAGACAAAGAATATTTTACTGAAGGGTATAAATTAGGAGGTAAATTATTAAATATTTACTTAGTTAATAAATCCTAAAAATGTTGATCATAATGATATTTATAATGATGAAAATGATTCTGATTCATTTTCTAATTATGATTCTGTTAATTCCAAAGATAAAAAACTGCTTAAATAAAATGAAGAGTTAAGAAATGATGGAGTTAGGATAATT
Source organism: Viscum album (assembly GCA_963277665.1). NCBI lineage: Eukaryota > Viridiplantae > Streptophyta > Magnoliopsida > Santalales > Viscaceae > Viscum > Viscum album. Next base: position 1,677,471,080 of record OY728126.1, read on the forward strand.
TGAAAGTATATTGAAATAAAACTTAAAAATAAAATTTGATAAAATAAAATAAAAAAGATAAAAGGTTAATGTGATAATTTTAAAATATTTTTTCCTAGAATGATAAATATAAAGAGAATTATGATTATGAGTTTTCAAAACTAAAAGATGAAAATGAAAAAGTTAAAAAATTTATGGTAGTAAATGATAAAGATCAATAAATAAGATTTAATTTAGTTCAGTATGATTTAAATAAAGTGGAATATTATTATAAGAAACTTAAACAATAAAACAAGAAATTAATAAACACAACTTTTGGATCTAATGAGAATGTTTGTATAGATTTAGAAACTATTAAAAAGGTGAATATGAATTTTAAAAATGAACTTGTCAATATAAGATAATTTATCTAAATTTGTTGGAGTTAAAGAAAAAAATGATAAAATGATGTATTTGATGAAACTAAACAATAATAAGAATTTTGTTTGATATAAAAAATTATCAACAAGTTTTAATAATACTAAAATTTTAAAAATCTTAAAAGGAAGTGTAAACTATTTTAAATGTATAATGAAAGGGAATTTTTACATTTAGGGTTCAATAAGATTTAAACAATAATTTTTACATAATAGAAATTTAATTTATTCATATTTATTTTCTAAACATACCATTAATAAATTCCTTGAATCAATTTGGGTTCCAAAATTTTCTGCTTCTAATCCAGTTGGATCCAAGTTAGCATGGTTACCAAAATAGTCTATTTGAATTGTTTAATTTAAGAAAATATTCCTTATAAGTCTCAAAGACTCATGTATTTAGATATTGGCTACTCTAAACACATGTAAAGTGATATTTTAAAATTTAAAACCTTCAATTCATCTGATGGTGGCCTTGTCACATTTAGAGACAACTCTAAAGGCCAGATTAAAGGTATTGAAGAAGTTGGTTTTTCTAAAATAGTTATTATTACAAAATTATTATATGTATATGGTTTAAACATAATATTATATTTATATCAAAGTTATGTGATGATAGATTAAATTTTATTTTTTTAAAATTATAAATGCACAATTTTGAAAAAAAATCTGTTTTATTTTCTGTAAATTGAAAAGATAATGTTTACACTATTTATTTCTATGATCTAACTAAAAAAATGTTTAACTATTTAAATTTTGTAGAATAAGATGATTGTTTTTTGGAATATGAGTATTAGGCATGAAAATTATAGACTATGTCACAAATTTTCAAATCATGAACAAGTTCTTTAATTTCCAAAATTACATACAAGGAAGTACCTTATGCATGATTCCTATTTAAAAGGAAAAAAACACAGAGAAATATTTTAATCTTTAAATGATTTTAACACTTTTAGATGTTTAGAACTATTTCATATTGAATTTTTTGGACCTACAAAAAATTTAAGTTTTGGTGTTTAGAGGTATTTATTTTTAATTTTAGATGACTATAGTATATTCTTATGAATTTATTTTTTATCCCATAAAAATGAAACTTTAACCAAATTTTGAACCAAATGTAAACTAATTAAAAATTTAAAACATATGTCAATTATATCTATCATAAGTGATAGAGGTGGTGAAAATTTTTAATTTTTAATTTAATAGTTTTTTTGAAGAAAATAGATATAAACATTATTTTTCATCCCATTGGACACCATAACAAAATGGTGTGGTAGAAAGAAAGAATAAGTCTATTTGTGGAATGACTAGGTCAATGCTAATGGAAATTAGTGTACCTAAATTCTTTTAGTAAAAATATTTTATAGTGTTTTCTATAAGAAAACTACAGTTGTTGAATATTTTGTGCATGTTAAGTTTACTAAAAACAATTCTAAGAAGTAGGATTCTGATTTAAACAAAGAAGATGACAAATTCACGGAATTTAATTTTTGTGAAGAAAATGACCAAGATAATGAGAATGCATATGTTTTTGGGGGTCATATCACTTCCTAATCCAATACTAAATAATGGAAAACACTTCAAGATCATCTAATTGAAAAATTAATTGGTAATTTTTAATCTGGTATACAAACCAAAAAACCCATTTTACATTACTGTGAAAATATGATTTTGTAGCTTATTTTGTTCATATTAATATTGATGATGTGTTAATTGATTAAAATTGGATTAATTCTATGCATGATGAATTAAATCAATTTGAAATGAATAAAATGTGGAGTTTAGTTGATTTACCAAAAGATAAACCTATTATAGGAACTAAATGAATTTTTCATAATAAGCTTAATGAAGCTAGAAACACAGTTAAAAATAAAGATATACTAGTAGCTCAAGGTTATTCCTAGGAAGAGGTAATTGAATTTGAATATTATTTTACTCCTATTTATATGATGGAAGAAATTAGAATTTATTATCCCATGATTGTTTTCAAAACATCAAATTATTTCAAATGGATTTAAAAAGTGCCTTTTTAAATGGAATAATTCCAAAGAAAGTCTATATTAGAGAACCAAATAGATTTGAAAATAGAAAATTTCAAAATCATCCTTTAAAACTTAATAAAAATTTATATGGTCTTAACCAAGCTCCAAGATCTTGGAGTAAAATACTAACACAATTATTATTATAAAATTATTTTGTTAAAGGTAAGGTTGATCCAAACTTATTTAAAAAAATAATTTCAAATAACATACTTATTATAAATATTTATGTTAATGATATAATATTTGGATCAAAAAATTCTTTAATGTGTAATGATTTTTATAAGCTCATGATAAGTGAATTCAACATGATCATAATGGGATAAATAAATTTTTTCCTTGGTTTGAAATTAATCTAAGGAAATATAGTATTTTATTAAATCGGGATAAATATGATAAAGAAACTGTTAAAATGTTTGGTCTTGATTCTAGTAATATCTTGAAAGCACCAATTATTACTAATATAAAATTGGATTTTGAAGAGTTTGGAAAGTCAGTTGATATGAAACTGTATAGAGGCATGATAGGCGGTTTATAATATCTCACTGCATCTAGACCAGACATAATGTTCTTAGTCTGTTTGTGTGCTAGATTTCAGTCTAACCCTAAATAAATTCATCTCAAATTTGTTAAGAGAGTAATTAGATATATCAAGGGTACTATTTTTTATTTATTATTCTATTCTAATGAGGAATTTTTTGATTTACTATCTTAATATAATTATAATTTTGGAGGTTGTAGACTTGATCAGAAAATCACTATAGGAATGTGTCATTTTCCAGGTAAAATTTTAATTTCATGGAGTTATAAGAAATAACTATGAATAGATTTATCAACAACTGAGGCTGAATATATTGTTGTTGCTAGTTTTTATTCACATAGTATATGGATTAAAAAAACACTATATGATTTTAATATTTACTTTGATAAAATCCCAATTTTATATGATAATTCAAGTGATATTTGAATTTATGAAAACCCACTTCAATACTCTATAATAAAAAAATAGATGTGAGATTTCATTTCCTAATGGATCATGTCAATTAAAGTGATATATGTTTATAATTTTTTCTTACTGAGAAACTATTGGCTGAAATTTTCACCAAACCCTTAGATTATGTCAAATTTGAGAAATTGAAGTTTGAATTGGGCATGTTCAGAGCTCAAAATTTCTATTTAATATAGTTATTGTCTTGATAAAACTACACTCTGTTTTATATTTTTTTACATTTATACTATAACTAAATGATATTTTTTAACAGATTTCTTTTCTAATACTTATAAAAAGTTTATATTGTTCTAGAGGAAGAATGTTTTAAATATTTTTTAATGTAGCTTTTGATAAATTTAAAAATGGGGGATATTTTTTTTGAAAGTTTAATAAATTTTTGTTTTTTTAATTTAGAAAAGGGGAATATTTTTAGAGTTTGAATTTGTGTTTTAATTATTTAATAGTTTTGCTTTGATACATTACTATCTCCTCACTTTTATTAAAATCAAATTGTTTTTTAAGAAATATAAATAGTAATAATAATTTTTTTATGTGTTAAGGTTTAAATTTTTTATTGGTTATTTATAATATCAATTTTATACTTAATTTTTATTAATTTATTTAATTACTCTAAACATATTTTATTTTTTATTTAACTTTCTCTTTGTGTGATTTTTGAAAAAAGATGGGCCAACCATGGCTAGCCCACAAGGTCCATCCCTATAACCACTTTGGGGGACCTAGAGGTCAACCCCTATGGGAGAGCAGCCCAAGGGGCCAATACACAGTGGTGGGCCATATATATAACTAAGAAGAAAGGGTCCATGTATAAGGCTTATAGAATGCATGCTAGAAGACACATATTGGGCAGGCTATGCCGGCGAGCTAAATCCTGGGTGAGTGATATGGGTGTGCGGGTGCTGATATACCACCAAGAGATTGATGGTAGCATGGGTAGAGTTTTTTTATAGCGGTGTATCTTCCTACCACTTTTCTTATGTGGGAGGTGGGTCTCACAACACTACTCATCCGATTTAAAATTTTTAGACATATGCTCAACCATCCAATCTATTTCACATAAACTGTGAAATCAATCATTTTATATCCCATTAATAAATCAATTTATCAATCTTAACCTCTTAAAATCCTTCATATTCTTCCTTTAGTTCCTTAAATTTATCTCTATGCACTGATTCTCTTCATAAAACAACATCCTAATAAGTCCATACATGTTTTTGAATTGTTTTTGATTATATCAGAGTTTCATTTTCATTCTTATTATTCCTTGAGATCCTAATAATTGTGCTATAACTTATCTTCCTTTCCATATGGAAGTACAATAAATTCAACTTTCATCTTTTTCTTCCAGCCTGATACTCATCTCCAGCACTGGTTTAACATCAATTTTATATCAAAGGTAGTTCACTAGACTTCAATAGGTGGCTCCTTATTTCACCAGTAGATCAATCTACCATTGAAAAATGGTATATCTCAGACCACCAATAGATCATATAAATGGTTAACCATTTTAAATATAGAAAATTTATTCTTCACCAATATATATCTCCTTTATTGGTAGATCCATATTTCACCGGTAGAAGCTTCAATTTGTAATGGAATATCTCATACCATTGCACAATGATGGTATAACAGCTTCCTTTAATGGTAGATTATCTATCCACCAATCTGCTTCAATAGTAGATCACCTGATCAATGGTAGATCACACCACCGTTCAAAGGTTCACTATCCACTGATAGTAGAACTAGATCATTACATTAGATCATACATACTCAATAGCTACAGTAGGATCCTTTCAATGGTAGCACCGTTATCTTGTAAGAATGGTAGAACCTTTTCTATTATACAACAGTTGATCGCTTTGCACTAGTGGTAGATCAATCTACCATTAGAAAATAGTATATCCTCTTTTCCATGCAACAAAAATAGATCATGTTCAACACCAATGGTAGATCTATACAATGGTATCTTATCAGATACCTCCATATATTTCAATCTACTATTAGTTCAAATATTTTTTTTTAAAATTATAATTCTCCTATTTTTAATATATATAATTAAAATAAATATTTTGATAACTATTCTATTATATTTTTTTAAAATTTAATTATATTTTGTGTAAAAATAATTTTGATCATATTTTATACACATATATACAAGCAGTTCAAATAATTTATGATGATCTGTTTTATGAATTTATAATTTTTTAATAATCTAGAAGTTTATTATTTTTATTTTAACTCTTCTATAAATATTAATTATATATATTTGTTATAATTAACATATTATATGTTTTATAATAATATTTCATGAATAAATAATGAATGATAAATTTCCTTGTTATTTAGAATGAAATTTAGTTTCAAAGTTAACAGTAATATTATTTTATTGTTATGTACTAACAAGTGTCCTTTAACTATTGGTTATGTAGATGCTCTAAGAAGATCATTATTTTAATGAAGTTAGATTTTTGTTAGAAATTTAAATCAAGGGATATAACATCTCTCATGAAGATAATTTATCAAACAACTATGACATAATTCTTTCTGCTCAAATACAATCAAGAAACTTCTTTGAATTATATTCCTTGGTTGTGATCAAATAAGAACTTCAAAATTTGACTTTATTCTATTCAAGTGATAAAAAAATTATCGAAATTTATCATCTTCAACATCATTTGATCATATTCTATTTTATTTGTGTTTGTTTTTCTTCCTGTTATCTTTTATTTCTTCTATTTTTAATTTTTTGAATTTGGTTTATTCTTCTTATAATCAAAATAAATTATTTATTTGTTTGGTTATTCCACCACCATAAAAGGAGTCTGGGTTGTGACTACCAATCAAAATTTAGGTCGTAAACTAGGTTTAGTCTCTTATAAAAATACTGTATTGTGTCTCTAGGTATTTGTAAAAAGAAAAATCTATAATAGGTTCTCACACTTTTTAAAATTGAGGTTCTTAGTGGGTTCCAATATTCTGATGAAGTAGAGAAGGTTAAGAAGATAACTAGGATCCTGGTGATCCAAACCATTATAAATATTTGTGTTCTATCTTTTTATTTATACTTAAATTAATTTCATGAACACAACACTAATTCTAGATCATTATTTTATAAGATTTTATTAATTTATAATAAAAGTTTTTAAAAGACTATTCACCCCCTATAGTCATTATTTTCATCACTATCGATTCAGTATTACCATCCTTGGAAGGTAAAAAAAGTGGTAGATACTTTGAATAAAAAGGATCCCACAACCTTATCCACGATGAGGATTTAATGGGATCTAATATTATTAGAAATTAAAATGATGGATATGGGAATAATAAAAGGATCTTAATCCTACCTTGGTCAAATAAGAACTTAACCATCTATTCTTGGGAGGATTAAGGAGGCCTAGAAAGATGATGAGTTTCCACAGAATAAGGTACTGAATATTATCGAGTTTAAATTTTTTGAAGATGGAGTTATAAGGTTTGGAACCTAGATATGCATCCTATAAAAACCAAAACCAAAGAGGGATCTTTTGGATGATGCACATAGCTTATCCTTCTCTATTCATCTAGGAAGTAATAAGTTTTATAAATATTTGATGTAAAACTTCTAGTGGGATAACATAAAGATGTATATTGTGAAGTTTTTATCTTGATTCTTGGTATGCTAAAAATTTAATGTGGAACGAAAAAAGTTTAAGGGTATTATGAAACTATTTCCCATATTATTATGTAAATGGGAAAATAGAACCATTTATTTCATCATAGGACTCCTAAGGAAAACTAAAGACAATAAAACCATTTGGGTGGTAGTTGATTGCCTTACAAATTCATCACATTTCATTGTTATCAAGGAAGATTTCTCTTTTGACCAACTCACCAAGAGATAAAAAAGAGAAGTGGTAAGACAGCATGGAGTGCCACTATCTGTTATATTGATCAAGATCCAAGGTTTACCCAAGGTTTTAGAGAAGCCTTCAGCAAGTGTTGGATACAAAATTGAGCTCTACCATTGATTATCACCCTCATATGGATGACCAGTTTTAAAGGACTATTCAATCTCTGGAGGATATGTTGATATCATGTTCAATGGATTTATAAGTATGTTGGGACCATCACATTACCCCAGTGGAGTTATCATATAATAATAGTTTCCTTTAGCATTCAAATGACACTTTATTAGGATATATATGAAAAGAGGTGTCAGAATTTGACATGGTGGGATGAATTTAGAGAGCATAAGTTGATGGGACCTGATCTTATCTTTAAAATGATAGATAAGGTTCAAAATATTTATCATCATATGAAATTCTCACAAATTCAACAGAAAATCTATGTAGACAATCATAAAAAAAACCCGGAGTTTAAGTTCAGAGATAAAGGGTTCCTTCATATATCATTGTATAAGAAATTCATAAGGTTTGGGAATAATTGAAATATTATTCCTAGATACATTGACTCCTTTTATATCCTTGATCACATTAGAGTAATGTCACATCTATTAGAAATTCCACCTAAATTATCTATAGTACATGATGTGTTCCACATATCCCTCTTGAAGAAGTACATAAAAGAACCACCACATGTACTGAATCTAGAGGTGGTACCACTGGATAATGATATTTTATATGAGTAGTAGTCAGTGAAGATATTAGATCATAGATACAAAGTCATATGAAACAAGATGACTCACCTGGTCAAAGTGTTATGGCGAAACCAGAAGTTTGAGTATAAAACATTGTAACCGGAAGAGGTCATGAAACACAAGTACCCTTGTCTATTTTAGTGTATGAAATGAAAATTTTGAGAGTGAAATTTTTTAAGTGGGGAATAATGAACTGACTCTATCATTTAAAAATGAAATTACTTTTTTTAATGAGTCAATGCTTTATTAAGAAATGAAGTTACAAAAAACACATGTACTACTTTGGTTATTTTAGACCATTGTAAGGTCTTTTCAAATTCAAAATAACATTAAGCATCATTAATTTTGATAATATATCTATTTTATTGTGAAAATTAATATTATTATGTTAAGGGTTATGATAAAGTCCATTTGACATAGAAAAAGGAAGTAATGAAATCGACAATAGGATCATACCCTATGAAGCCCATTTATCAGAGCTTCCAAGGGAGATAACATCACTGGGATTTTCCCTTGACCAAAAAAAGATATTATTCAATAATTTAAGCATGAGAAAAAACATTTATAGGAGAAGTCCAAGCTTATCAAGTTCCCTATCCAGACCATGTTTTCAAACCACCCCATGAAAATCTCCCCATCACACACCTCCCCCTTAGGGTATTTTTTAGTGTAATAAAGGGATATGTATCTCGACCCTAACATTAAAAATTTGGATATTTTATTTTTAATAAAACAATTATTTTATATATATTATTTTAATAATACTTTTAAATGATTAAATAACAGGTTTGATAATAATTATATTTTGATATGATGAAACACAAATAGTATTTTTGGGAAATATATAGTTTCAATCGAGGCACTCTTTTTCATGACTAAAATAGTTATTTAAATAAATTTTATTTGAATAAAACATTCATATTAAATAATATTTATTTAATATAAATGATAATATAATTTTATGAAATCAATTTTAATTTTTATAAGGGTTAGAAAACTATTATTGTAAAAAACACAATATTTTTCAATAAATGAGGATTTTAATTTAAAATCATAAATTATCATATTTTTTGAATTATTTTTATTAAATAAATATTATTTTTTAAATCACAATTTCTAAATTACCCAACTATGAATTTTTCATAATTTTTCAAGATAGTAAAATTTTTGGGTAAAAATTAAATACGGTATAAATATACAGTATGTGTTATGACATCATAAAATAAAAAGAGTGGTTTAATAAGTAATATAAAAAGTATCCATGTGAAAAAATATGTTTCAGCTTTAAAATATTTTGTTTTTGAAGTTATTTTATTAATTTTATAAACCCTTAATTAATCCTAAAAAAACTATATTATATTTTAAGGTTTGAAAATCAATTCTTTATAAACATTACTCACTTCCACATCACTAAGGGAATTATTTTATTGTGTTCAGTTCTTAGAATTATAAAATAATTAAAAACACTCTTATTTGGTAGAAAAAATGGGAGAAACATAGTATGTTTTTTGGTTTGGATTACTCTATTTTATAGAGTCCAAAACCTAAGTTTAGAAATTAATAAAGAATTACCCTCTCTTTTTCTATATAAACCCACACAAAATCCCATAAATATTCACTAAAAACCCTTTGATCATGAATTTAATCCAAATTTACCTCTATATATCCATGCCAAGGTTCCCCCAAGATCTTAAGAAGCTCCTCCCAATCTTTTAGAATCACCCTCTCAAGGTAAGAGATCCTCTCCTCCTCTTTATTCAAGAACCTTCTTTATATTATGCTCTTTGATTTATAATTTTTCATGTCGGAATATGTTTTAATATATATATCTTACTGTCCTTATTATTTTCATGTTATTATATACCCCTTTAACTCTCATAAAACCCTCCCATTAACCTGTATGTACCCCCATTATTCTGCTGAAATTATCCTGGAATTTTCCATGTCAAAATTTTGTGTAGTTAATACCCATACCCATTTTCACTCAAGGTTATTCACCTATATATACATATCCTTAATTGATTTTTCACTTCCATTTATGTAACCCACACTCCTTAATTGTGACATTAAAAGTTATAAAATAGATCCTTATGTTTTATGATCTATGTTGCACACATATGCATGCACATAATATGAAAGTGACGTGTGGTCCCAGAATTATATAGTCCTTTAATGTATTAAGTAATGTTTTTATCTCATGAGATTCCATTTATGATACATGATATGTTATACTAAGCACACAATTTTACGATATCTTAGAATTTATCCTTGACTTATGTGTTTTATATCATGTTTTATGTTTTTTCCACATTCCTATATTTCCTTTATGTTATCATGTTATATAATGCCTAATTATTCAATATTATGATTATTAACCTGTAAAGACCCAGCAATTTAAAGGATTTTTTTTCTTAAATACTTTGGAATTTTACGAGTACGCAGTTTCTGACGGCAAATGATTCCGAGGCCCGGTGTTCCCAGAATAATTTTCCAAAGTTTAGCTCGGGTACGTTCAGTAAACGAACAAGCGGGTTTTTCTATCTTTTGAACCGGTGCTCGGAATTGAGATCCGAGGGAACCAATGAACTCGCAGCACTGGTAATTTCTTAAGGGGACCTTTACCGCAGTTGCGTTTTATCCAGGTTGAAAGTTAATTTTTGGGTTTTAATCTTAAACTAAATAAAATTGTGTGGTACAAAATTTTATTTGTAAGTTGTTTTTTTCTCTCAAATGTGGATATTTGTGAGGTGGGGCCACACGAGACCCAACTTTTACCTCCCCATTAATTCCCTGCTGTTGCTTTGGCAAACTCCAAATATTCATTATGGTGGAGCCTTCCTACCTCCCTCATCCCATTAAATGTGCCAAAACTTATAATTAATATCAGTGTTAATTAATTGACGCACTTTTGAATTAATAAGAATTGCATGGAAATTCTATTAATCGGAGAGCCTATTGTTTCCTTTTGTTGGAAAATCACTTTTGGAAAAAGACTTGGGAGAACTAAAGGAGAGGTGATCCTTCATCGGCGAAGAACGCCGTTCTTCAACGAAGATCACCCCCGATGAAGAACGCGAAGAACTTCTTCCAACGATGCATCTTCCTAGGATGCACCTCGACATCAAGGAGCATACGTCTCCTATGGAAACGACCCTTCATCCATTGTTGATGGAATGAAATCATTTTTCCATGAAGCTCATCTTCCATGGATCAACGACGCACGACAACAACTTCAAGGTAAGGGGATTTGTATATTTCATTTATGTGATTTATACTCCCGAATATGGCGTTTAATTGTTGGGTGATGATTTGAGCCACTAACGCGGTGGGTATGGATTAAAGAACAAGTTCGGACCCACCGCTAATTTTTTCTTGATGCGCGGAGTGTCTGGAGACGACGAAACGGGACCGCAATGACGATTTGGGGCCTTCGTAGTGGAGTTCGGGTCCCGAGACGACCGCAGGCGCAGACAGGAGCAAAAACGGACCACCGGAATGACTCTGGTGGCCCGCGGAAGACCCTGGCGGCGCTGGCAGCCGGAGGCGGCATCCGACACCATCCGCGGCAGCGAGCAGCGGATCCCGCGGCCGCGCGGGATCCGGGGAGACCAGCGGCGCCACCCTGGCGCCACGTTCGTGGAACCGGGTCCGCGCCCCCTGCTCGGCCAACTGACCGAGCCAGCACACCCCCCCCCCCCGGCCGGGACGGGGTGGGTCACGCGGACCGGGCCGTGCCCAGCCGGGCCGGACCCAGACCTAGGTCGGGTCGACCCGGTTTGGGCCGACCCAGGGGGTGTTGGGCTGGGTCGGACCTGGCCCACACCCCCACTTCGGACCGGTTTTCGGTCTTTTGACCATAACTTGAGCTACGGACCTCCGATCGATGCACCGTTATTTTCGTAGGAATCCTTGGATCAAGACGGTCATTTCGGTATATTACACTCGAGGTTTTGGTAAAGTTTGGGTATGGATGGGTTGGATCGAACCCAAAACCAACCAGGCCCTTGGAGAGGAAACACTTATAACTTAAGGACCGGACGTCCGATTGACGTGCTATCAACTACGTTGAATTCTTTTTGATGTTGTTGTTTGTGGTTGCTTTGTGTATTTTTACTTTGAGCTGCAGTAATAAAAGACACTTTTCCATGTGATGCTTGATTTACTACCCTTTTTGTATGGTTGATACTTAGAGGTTCCGATTAAAACCGTTGACTTGACCCTCACATTTGAGATTCCTACTAGAGGAGACCCAGTGACCACACACTACTACCGACATTGTGACTCAACCCTTGGAGGTGAGAGTAACAATTGGATCTGGATTTCTGGAGGACGACTCGGTGTTGCTGTTTTACCTTACTACTCCTGTACTTTCTTTTCAGTTGTATTGTACTTTCTGTTGGGTATGTATACTGACCCATTTTCTTTTCAGCACTTACTTTGTACCCAGTTTTACTTAGTGATTACTTCACTTGCGTACTCTGTTGTGTTTGTTTACTTTATAAAGGAAATTCCTTCCCTTTTATTGGGATTTACGCCTTTGGTGCTAGTCACCAGCCTCTGGCCTATGGAAAGCGGGCTTGGGGTAGTCACGACACGGGCCCCGAGGACAGGTCATGAAAAATTGGTATCAGAGTTCGTTTCACGATGCCTCACTTGTCAGCAAGTGAAGGCGGAGAACCAGGTACCAGCAGGCTTGGTACAACCCTTGGAGGTTTCGGAGTGGAAGTGGGATGGGATATCCATGGATTTCATGACAGGGATCCCACGTACTTCCAGAGGACACGACTCCATCTGGGTGATCGTAGACTGAATCAACAAGTCATCCCACTTCCTTCTGATCAGAGAGCAGGGCTCAGTAGAGAGTTTGGGACGCCTCTATGTTCAGGAGATCATACGGCTTCATGGTGTGCCATCGTCTATCGTCTCAGATCGAGATGATCGCTTTACTTCCCGGCTTTGGAAGGGGTTGAAGGAGGATTTTGGGACACAGCTATGCCTAAGCACCACCTTTCATCCTCAGAAGGACGACCAGAAGGAGAGGACCATTCAGACACTCAAGGACATGCTCCGTGCATGTGCCCTTGACTTTGGCCACAATTGGGAGGATCACCTACCTTTTATGGAGTTTATGTACAACAATAGCTACCACTCCACCATCGAGATGGCACCTTACGGGGCATTATACAGCCGACCATGCAGATCACCTCTATGCTGGACTGACCCTGGAGAGTCAACACTTATAGGACCAGAGATGGTTTAGGCTATGACGGAGAAGGTTCAGATCATCTAGGAGCAGATGAGGACTGCACAGAGCAGACAGAAGTCCTATCCTCATAGAAGATGGAGACCACTGGAGTTTGAGGATGGCGACCATTTTTTCCTATGGGTCTCACCTCGATGAGGTCTATGGAGATTTGGATGGGGTGGCAAGTTATCTTCGCACTTCATCGGACCATTCCAGGTCCTCAGCAGGGTAGGCGAAGTGACTTACTGCCTGGACCTTCCACCTCAGTTGCACCGGGTGCATGACGTCTTCCACGTATCTCAGCTAAGGAGATACGTGCACGACCCGACCCACATCATCAATCATAGGGAGATGGACATCGACGACGGGGTGACATTCATGGAGGTCCCGATGGAGATCAAGGATCGACTGGAGCGGGTCCTATGTGGATGGTCGATTCCTCTCGTGTGCATTCGTTGGAAACACGAGAACCTCCAAGAGAGCACATGAGAGAGGGAGGTTCAAATGCATGCTCAGTACCCTCATTTGTTTCCATAGTTTATGTTGTAGCTTTATGGGGACGTAAATCCCTGAGGTGGGAGTAATTTAAAGACCAATAAATTTCAAGGAATTTTTTTTCTTAAATACTTTGGAATTTTTTGAGTACGCAGTTTCTGACGGAAAATGATTTCAAGGCCCAGTGTGCCCAGAATAATTTTACGAAGTTTAGTTCAGGTAAGTTCAGTAAAAAATGAGCAGGTTTTTCTATCTTTTGAACCGGTGCTCGGAATTGAAATCTTAGGTCACCGATGAACTCATAACGCCGGTAATTGTTTAAGGGGACCTTTACCGCAGTTGCGTTTTTTGCGAGTCGAAAGTTAATTTTTGGGTTTTAATCTAAAACTAAATAAAATTGTGTAGTACACAATTTTATTTGTAAGTAGTTTTTTTCCTCCCAAGTGTATATATTTGTGAGGCGGGGCCCACACAAGCCCCAACCTTCAACTCCCCATTAATTCCCTGTTGTTACTTTGACAAACTCCACATATTCATTATGGTAGAGCCTTCCTACCTCCCTCATCCCATTAAATGTTCCAAATATTATAATTAGTATCAGCTTTAATTAATTGATGCTGTTTTGAATTAATAAGAATTGCATGACAATTCTATGAATGGGAGAGCCTCTTGTTTCCTTTTATTGGAAAATCACTTTTGGTAAAAGACTTGGGAGAACTAAAGGAGAGGTGATCCTTCATCGGTGAAGAACACCGTTCTTCAATGAAGAACACCCCTGGTGAAGAACGCGAAGAACTTCTTCCAATGACGCATCTTCCTTGGACGCACCTTGACGTCAAGGAGCCTAGATCGCCTACAACAACGACCCTTACTCCATCGTTGACAGAACGACATCGTTATTCCACAACACTCATCTTCCTCGGATCGACGACGTACGACAACAACTTCGAGGTAGGGGGATTTTTATATTTCATTTATGTGATTTATACTCCCGAATATGGCGTTTAATTTTTGGGTGATGATTTGAGCCACTAACGTGGTGGGTACAGATTAAAAAACAAGTCTGGACCCATTGATAATTTGTTCTTGATGCGCGGAGTGTTTGCCGACGACGAAACCAGACTACAACGATGATTTGGGGCCTTCACAGTGGAGTTCGGGTCCCGAGACGACCGCAGGCGCAGATGGGAGTAAAAACGGACCAACAGAATGACTCCGGTGGCACGCAGAAGACCCCGACGGCGTGGGACGCCGGCGCGGCAGTGCCCCGGCGTGCCGCCGGTAGAAGCCCACCGCGGCACTGGCCGCGGCGGTGAGCAGTGGATCCCGGGACCGCGCAGGATTCGGGGAGACCAGCGGCGCCACCCTGGCACCGCGTTCGTGGAACCGAGGGCTGCACCCCCCGCTCAGCCAACTGGCCGAGCCAGCACACCCCCTCCCCCCCGGCCGGGCTGGGGCGGGTCACGCGGACCGGGCCGTGCCCATACGGGCCAGGCCATGCCCCACCGGGCCGGACCCGGACCGAGGTCGGGTCAACCCGGTTCGGACTGACCCAGGGGGGGTTGGGCCGGGTTGGACGGGGCCCAGACCCCCACTTCGGACCGTTTTTCAGTCTTTTTCCTATAACTTGAGATAAGAAACTCCGATCAATGCACCGTCAGTTGCATAGGAATCCTTGGACCGAGAAGGTCGTTTCTGTATATTACACTCAAGGTTTAGACAAAGTTTGGGTAGGGCCGGGTTGGTTCGAACCCGTAACTAACTGGGCCCTTGGAGCGGAAACTCTTATAACTTAAGGACCATATGTCCGATTGACGTGCCGTCAACTACATTGAATTCCTTTTGATGAGACGGTTATTTTGGAATAATCCAATTGAGGTTTGGACGTAGCTGGAGTATGGTTGGGTTGGTTTTATCTTAAAAACCAACCGGGCCCCTGGAACGGAAAAGCCAATAACTCTCAGACCGGTCGTCCGATTAACGCACCGTCTGTCGCGTTGGGTTTCTTTTGAAGAGAAGGAACTTCGGGATAAATCAAATCAAGACTTTGTGGCAGTTGATGTATCAACCCCCCTTGCTCGAGGTTCGACAACGATGTCTACCATACTAGAATCCTCCGTGGGTTTGACGGTGAGATCTACCATACTGGAATCCTCCGTGGGTTCGACGGTGATGACTTCTGTACTGGGATCCTCCGTGGGTTTGACAGCGATGATTACTGTACTTGTATCCTAAGTGGGTCCAAAAGTTTGACTTTTGTTCTAGTATCCTACATGGGTCCAACAGAGTAGCTGGTCTAGTATCCTACGTGGGTCTGACAGCTTAGCTGGACTAGTATCCTACGTGGGTCCAACAACTTAGATGAATCAGTGGCTACATCTGATAATCTTTATCACTTTACTAAAGATGTATACCTGTGTGAGATGAGTCTTGATTTTCAATCATTATCATCGATGTGATTGACTTGCTTTCCTGTGTGGATTGGGTTGTGTTTCCTGTGTGGAATAGGTTGTGCTTGGGCTCGAGAGTGGGAGCCGAATTGTAATTGATGACTTAGGTATATGTATGGGCATATACCTAAGTAGAGTCGGTTGATACTTCGCAATTTTATATTTCCTTTTTGGTTTATCCTTCATGGATTCTGAGAGACATTCGGGGGTCTCGGGGTCCCTATTGAGTATCGTATACTCACACCTACACGGGCTATGCCCGCACTATGTTGTGTTTGATGCAGATGACGGAAAACACTGATCGAGGTGGAGGCTTGTGGAGCTGTATGGTACCTGGAGGTGGACCACTTGGCGGGACGTACACGGAGCGGA
Source organism: Viscum album (assembly GCA_963277665.1). Classification (NCBI taxonomy): domain Eukaryota; kingdom Viridiplantae; phylum Streptophyta; class Magnoliopsida; order Santalales; family Viscaceae; genus Viscum; species Viscum album. The sequence continues at coordinate 1,677,487,724 of OY728126.1, forward strand.
CGGTCGGACCCGAGGATCTAAGGATACTATCTGTACCCACCATTCAGGTGGGATTTCCGGAGGAAGACTCGGTGTTGCTGTTTTACCTTACTGCTGCTGTACTTTCTTTTCAGTTGTAATGTACTTTCAGTTGGGTTTGTATACTGGCCCATTTACTTTTCAACACTTACTTTGTACCCAGTTTTATTTAGTGCTTACTTCACTTGCGTACTCTGTTGTGTTTGTTTACTTTATAAAGGAAATTCCTTCCCTTTTATCGGGATTTATGCCTTTGGTGCTAGTTTCCAACCCCTGGCCTATGGAAGGCAGGCTTGGGGTAGTCACGGCACGGTCCCCAAGGACGAGTCGTGACATAACCCTATTATGTTACCTTGATATGCCTCTTGGATCACATGTACTTATTTAACTTATGATATGTATTTTTTATTCCTTTACTAGTCTTTGTATCTCACCCCTTTCTTATATATGTCCCTAGGTTATCCCATGCAGTTTTAAAAGATACAAGGAATACAAATACATATTTTAGAGTTTTTAAATAATTATTTTGTACCCATGTTTCAAGTTAATGTTCTATAAATCTAATTTCCAAAATACACTATCCATCAAAATTTTATGGGGTTATATTAAGTGTATCGTTATATAATAAATCATGGATTAAGGTGTAATAAAATATGGGTTTTAATAACTACTACTATGGGAATGATAGAAAATGAAAGAAAAATAAAAATAAGATAGAGGAAGATGGTCTAGAGACACTTACTTGAATATTTAAACCACATTTATGGAGAAATAATCAATAAGAAGTAAGGATAAAAGGTGATACAAGGGGTATAATGACCTGTAATATTCTCTATCCAACAATAATAAAAATGAGGGAAGTTTCACTTAAATCCAAGTTATAAATTTAAAATTATATAATTTTTTAAGTTAATGCATTGATAACATGAATGGTTAGGAGGATCATGAGTCTAATAATGCATACCATCATTATAATGACCTTGAAATTTGTAATTTAATTTTTTAGTAAAACTAATCATTTAATTTTGGGGGAATTTGAATTTATAGTCTAGGTTAAGGATGAGGCTATGTTTGCTGGTTTTAGAATGCTTAGAAAGGTGTTTTAGAGTTGAATTGGGTGTTAGGAAAGTTTGGGATAGATTTAGTGAAGTATGGATGAAGAAAAATAAAAATGGAAGGAATCTACCTACCACTAGAACTTAGGTGGAAAACCAATGGCCAAATAGCCACTGGAAGTCTGACGGGGGCTATTGGAACTCTAGTGATCCCTTGGAAATTTTTTTCATAAATTTTCAATTAAGGGGAAAAGTTTAATTTTATTTTTCCTTTTTAAACCCTTGAAACCTTCTATACATTCTCCCATTTTCCCTTATGTAAATTAGAATGATGGGACATCTCCACACTCTCTTCAAATGGACTTCATTATTCTTCAAGTTGGAGCTCAAATTGGGAAGATCTATTCATTTTCAAGTCTAAGAAAGCCTCTTCTTCACTTCTACCCCATCTTTATCTTTATTTTCTGATTAACCTCTTGCTATAATGGATTCTATAATTTTTTATTTCACCAAAATCTTGGTGAAATCTATTTTAATACCTTAGATTCTTCTTTTTTGGGTAAGATAAGTCCCAAGTGAGTTATTTCTCAACCCTTTCTCATTACTTTGATAAGAGTTGGTTTCAAAACAACTTATTTAGGGGTTTATTGATTTGGTAATTTTATTTATGTCTATTTTGGTCTATTTTAATTCAAATATTCTATTAATTGGTGATTAACATGATTTTTGTGGAATTATTTTAGGGTTTTGGTTCGATTCCAGTCAAGTTCTCAATATGGTGATTTTAGTTTATTAGGTAATTGATTATAAATGATATAGATTATAATTTTATGACTATTATGGGATTATTTAGTGTCATTAGAGTGCATGGGGAGTAATCATGAAGTCCAACTAAATGGATGGTGGTTTTGACCCATATAAAAACTCTTGATACTTTCTTTGGAATTATTAACCACTATTTTTCATAGGTTAATAATCCAAATTCTGTATGTTTTTTATTAATACAAATCAATGGTTTTTAGTGAACATATAAGTTGTTCATTACAATATATTTTCTACAAAATATCTATTTTATACTTGAAAAAATAATTTTCTCTATTTTTTTTAATTTGGGTTTAATTTTTTTATGAATTGTTGAAAAATATTAATAGGTGAATTAAGAATTATTTATCATTTGTTGGTAATGGAAGCAAATTTAATTTTTTCATCCTTTAAAATCATGTTTTGTATTTAAAATAAAATCCTTTATCTCCCTTAGTTAAATTATTTAAGTATAAAGAGAGAATGTATTGTGGTCTAAATAATTTTTTCCGGAAAAATAAATAAAATATTTTTCCTTATTGAAACTAGTAAAATAACTTTTTTTATACCTAAGTTCTAAGTATGTTTTAAATGAATGTATTTTTTTAATACTTATTATTTGGTTGGTAATATGTCACCTATGTACTAAGTAATGTGCATAATTCACTTGCTTTTTGTTAGAAGTGTTGATTTTATAAGTGGGTAAAACTCCTTATATAACCTTAAAGAGGTTCTCTTGAAACCTTGTGAAAATATTATGGAAGTGGTAGTTATTTAATTGGTTTATAATAAATGATAAATAATTGGTACTATGATTATATTTAATTAAAATACTTTCTCCTTAATATCTAAAACATGTTATTAAAGTGATCATCACTTTGCTCATTAGCTTGGATGAGTCATAAATCAACGATCCACACTTATCTTGGGTTAAGAGGTTGCATCGGTGGTAAGGTGAAGACTGTGTTAATTAGGTTGGAAGAAATGATAAGATTTTTAAACACTTTTAATGTTAAAAACCATATTATCACCCAATTAAAACTTACTTTTCATAGAGAACCCTCTTTTTCTTCTTTTTTAAAGTGGTATAGTTTATGATTAGTTATTTTATAAAAATTCAACATTTGAATTTGGTTTTATGAAACTTCCTCTTCTCAAAAACCTATTAAATGATATTTTCTACAAGGTATAGTGTTCAATATAAAACATCCTTGAATATTAATTCTATACTTGAACATATGTTTTTTTAAAACATTTTTTAATTTAGAAACATATTTTGATGGAAATATATATTTAAATTGGAATTCTAATTAAAAAATTATGCATTATTTAATTTTATACTTGAATTAGCATAGGTAGGTTTCAGTTATGAATGAAAAAACCATTATTATTTTTCCTAGAATTTATGAGTATACACTAGTTGCTACCCATTCATGAGTTAAATATTCATTTGAATTTATTTTTAATTAAACATATTCCACTACTTACTACATATTTTGAAGTTTTATAGCGTGGTTTTAGAGTAACATGAAGAGAAATATTGTCTCACGTATTATTTATTGTTTTTCATGGTGTTTGAATATTTGTATGGATTCAAAAATATAATATTCATGGATTACCCATGATAATGTTTTGTTTATGAGAACTTTTATTTGGATTTATTATTATGATAGTAAATATATAACATGAAATAATATTTATCATTATATGATTTTAAGCATTTCAGTTTTTATGGTCAATTTTCTACTTAAGAATGTAATATTTTTTACTATGAATAACATGCTTAAAAAGGGGTATATTGATGTTTTATTTATTATAAGAATATTTAGTTATTATAAAGGATGATGTGGGTTTATGTTGGAACTAAGGATTTCTATTATATAGTCCAATAGAATCTAGGTATTTTTTGGGAGAATATTAGAAAATTGAGTATGATTTTTCATGTTTAGTAGAAATAATGAGTGTGTTATATTTTTTATCAATACATTATCAGATTAAAATTTATGGTTGAGAGAGGATTTGTGTAGAATAAGTGAGATGTTTCCAATGAAGTTTCATTTGTAAAGGAGGATACAATGGTTGAATCTTGGGAACAAAATTGGAATTTAGAAGAAGATGTTTTAGAAGTCAATGTTCTTCGTGTTCTTTTAGTTTTAGAGAAAGATAATTCCATTCAAGAAGATTTATTAATATTTTAAAGTAATTTAAATTCTATTTCATAAGTTTATCAAAACTTTTATGGAAGTTTAGATTTAATAATAGTTTGACCAAAGGGAAGATTCTCAAGAAAGTATGGAATACTTTCATGGAAGTGAAGTTATGAAAACATGATGTGAGTTTTGAGCTGCATGAGGTTTTCCACAATCATGGTGGAAAATATTTTGGGCATGGAAAGGGTTACATGATGGGTCTATTTTTGATTATAAATAGGGAACCAATTTTCATTAAGAGTTATTAAAAATATAGAGAAGGTATAAGTGACCTAATTTTTTGTAAGGATTACGCAAGCATATTCCTTTTCAATAACATTTATGTGTCTATAAGTATCACACACATAAAAAATTACATTAATAAATTTTTTCCCATGAATATGGTTTCTATAAACATATATTGACACAAAATAAAAGATTTTCCCAAAAGGAAAATGTTTGAGTGAAGAATTTACTTAGTGAATAGTATATAGTATGGAACATACACACATATTGATGGTTGTTATTATTAAGCTATATGATTTAATTGGGGAATCATATTCTGGCTATTAGGATGAAAATTAAAGCATAAATTCTTGAAAAAATGAAATTGGAATTCATGTTGATAAAATAAGGATACTTTCTTCTGAAGTAGTGAGAAAAGAAAAAGTTTGAATAAGTGTTCTGAGTGAGGTAGTGCACTATTCCTTAAACATTATTTCCAAGGTAGTGAGATTTTAATATATTTACTATGGATTAAAATTTTCATCCACTAAACTAGTGAATATTAATTTATTCTTGTACACTGACAGACTATTGTGTGTATGTTTCATAGACTATCTCTTGGTAGTGAACCAAGTAAAATTGTTGTGGCTTGTTTTAATTTCTATATTTATGATTTTGATAGATGTATGGTTATCTATGATGGGTTAAATAAGTCCCTAAAAATTTTAGAATATTATCTAATAAAATTTATTAAAAAATTCAGATCTTGATTCACCCCCATTTGGGTGTTTCAGGTCATAACAAGTTATATTAGAGCTATAGGCCTTAGACATTACTTTTATCATCATAAGTTTATTATATAGAGAATATAGTGAATGTAAATTGAATACTTATATTTAATAGAATAAAATATCAGATTTTTAAGCAAAAAATGAGACCATATTTATAATCACTTACGATATATGCTTCCTGTACAATAATGGATGGGATACATGTTAGTGATGTATCGGAATTTTTTATGACTAAAGCGGATAAGAAGTTCCTCAATACCAATACCAAGGACCAAAATTCATTATAAGAAGCACTTTAAAATCATATTTATATAAAGGTGATAATCTACAACAATTCTTAGGCCATGTGGGATAAATTTTATAATATATATGAAGGTGTTAATAAGGTTAAGTAATCTAAGATTAAATTGATTCACAATAAGTTTAATGATATGAAAATGTCCCTTGATGAAAATATTGATGAATTTTTCAATAAATTTATCATAGTTGTTAGAGAAATTTATGGACTTGGTTAAGAGTTAAAATATATTGATATTGCGAAGAATATTATTTAGAGACTTCCACCTCTTTATAATATGATAGTATTTTCTCTTAAAGAGAATAATTTTGTAGAAATTTCACTGGATGATCTGCTATAAATTTTGATTATAGATGAAATGTGGGTTAATATAGAGGAAATTTAAAGTCACTCAAACAAGGATATATATTTCAAATCTATGTAAAATAATTATATTGATAAAGATTAAGATGAGAAAGAAGAAGTAAGCGATGAATTCTTGTATCTTATATCAAGGGAATTCAAGAGAGGAAAGGGTAGATTCTAGGGAAAGCTACTGTTGGATATTTTTTTCAATGGGGGTAAATTTGATAACATTACATAAAGGTCTCCAAGGAGGTTTGATGATGATGGGTGTGAAGAATAAATTAACTAGAATCAATGTATGAGGTTCCTCTTAAAACTGACTTCAAATTAGAAAATTCATCTCGAAAGAAGTTTTAAAGGAAGATATTGAAAAGAAAGAAGAAGAAGATGATTCCGATTATTTAGAGTATATTGAAATATATTTTAAGTCATATTTATAATATTATATAATATTTAAAATTGAAAATAAAGGTTTTTAAAGGAAAAAATATAATTAACCTGAAGGTGTAGTTAATCTCAAGGTGGAACTTGAGGGGGATCTCGAAGAGCTCGATGGTCAAAAAAATAAAAATCAAAAGAGTGATTTTTTTTGAAAGAATATTCCAAATATTTGGATCATATAAAAGATGAGATTAAATAATTATAAAAATAATTATAATATCAATTAGTCAGTTAATGGAATTCATAAGAAGTTTTGGAACTCTAGCTAATGATTTAAGAACAAACTAAGTTTACCAATGACCTTAATGCTCATTTAAAGGAGTGATCTAAGAAGGTACAATCACTTGAAGAATACGTTTTTTCATTGAGAATTATTTTTAATAAGATATGAAATCATGATATTCAAATAAGAAGCTATACTTTGAGAAGTTATTAGATGAAGAAGTATTAGAAAAGAACAAATGAGGCTCAAAAGGTGTTGAGAAAAACATGAATGAACAAATAACTAGGATCACAAGTAAAAATGGAATTAGTTGTGATAATGATACATCAAAATCAGGAACAATAATATATTAGAACAAAGGTAAGAAGAATATTGGTAATTATAGAATCAATACTAACACACCTGAAGTGAAAATAGCGATAACTCCAAACATAGTAAAATATTAGGATTGAAATAATCCTCAAACTTAGAAGGCTAATAGATAATTAAATATCTATTAGAAGGGTGTAGAAATGTGGAGGAAATGTGATAAGATATTTCATCTAATAAAGTGTCAATTTTGTGTCTATATTATGAAGATACCACTTTGTGTATGGATTTTATTTCTTGTAATTGGTTGTTACTGGTTGTTGGTGGTTGTAAATGAAATATAAAGATTTTATTAATGTCAATATTTTGAATAATTTATAAAGAAACAAGTTACTAAAGTATCAAACATATCCAAGCTTGATGAAAAAGATATTATTTATTGGATAAGTGGATAAAGAAGATAGTACTAAAGTATTATTATACTAAGGAATTTATTTTTAAGACTTTGAGTTTAGAACTCTTGCGATTGTTGAAATGGTATTAATTTCAGAAGACACATGTCACTAAGTGCTTTGGCTTGACATATTTTTTTAAAATAACGAATAAGATGTGAACAATCGAGATGATTTGATGCTGGAGATTTATTTGGAATTTATATTACAAAAATATAAGAAGATGATGGATTAATAAAGATCAATTTTTTTTTCATGAATATAATTTGAAGGATAAGGTCACGAAAATATTTATTTCATAGGTATCTTATTTGAACACCATGCAAAATGATATTTTTTTTCATGAAGAATATTGAAGGGAGAAGCTATTAATTGGTGGTTTTTCATTTGATGATGATATTTGGATTGATATTTTACACTTAAAATATGAACCATGTATTCTTTTAGTTGGTATTTATTGGAAAACAAGGACATGAACCTAGCCAAAAAAGAGGAATATACAACCACTTATTAGGTGGGAAGTTTACACCCTCATCCAGCCTTGTTATAGTAGAGGAGTGCTAGAGGATGGATAACAAGATCCTATAGAGGCATGCTTGGGACCATGCAGGTTGGAATATGCAAGTGGGCCATGCCGCGGGTCGACAACATGGTGTATCTCAGGAGTAGACCATAATTACTCACTTTTGACCTATTTATGACAAACAATTACTTATTAATTGTATGACTACCAAACTAAAGTTCAATATGGGATGAGTACCACATGAGGTATTGTTCATGCATTAAAAAATATACACATATAAGGAGATCTACCTAATCAGATTAATCTTAGCCACCCGATTGAATCTAAGCCTTTATCTTAAACCTCATGCTTAAGGGATTCTCCTCCACTCATATCCAATGTTATATGATGGATCAATTGTTTGATGAATGCTATTTTAGATATCTCCAGTGATCAAATTGAGAGGAATAAGGTATAATCGATCACCCAAAATCATGCATGCAACTTCATCTTGAATGCATGCCATTATTTAAATAATACAATACCACCAATGATAAAAATTATGTTATGGTGTGATATACGATCATCCAAAATCATAAAGGATTTCATGATGATTTATTTGATATTATTTCATGCACATGAGTGATTTATTACAAAATAATAAACCATTCTTGCATAAGAAAGGACACCACAATTTTTGGTGTTATATATTAAAAACTGAATTTTAAAAAATATAGAGATCTTTGGTATTCATGATATGGATTGATGTGTCATAAAATGTGGGATTTTATTCAGATATTGAATAAAGGAAGGTGGTGCATTCTCACCTATAAAAGAAGAATCACCCAAGGACAAAGACACTCCCACTGCTCACATTTTCATATGATAGCTCTTAAAATAGAGTATCTCAAAATAACTCCTATTATGTGAAAGGTAGAAGATCCATGATCCTCTTGTCTATGTGGAGAATGGGTTTTCCTCACTCATCTATAGAATGAAGAAGAATCACACACTAGTTTTCATGAGAAGAAGAACCGTAGGAATTTAACTTGTATGAAACACACTCAAAGAGTTTTTCCAAAGAACAACTTTTATAAATCTTTATGTTATTATGTAAAGAACTATCTTATGATATTTCTTGTCTCATGAAGGAAGGATTCATGATACTCAGTTGAGTACATGAAGAAGAATGAGAAGAGGTTCTGTGGGAGTCATTCACAATAAATAAGAGATTTATCACATGAAGTATGAGATATATATATAAAGTACCTATAATCATTTGTGTAAAGGATATTATAATAATTGGGGAGAAGAAATTTCATGTGTTTAATGAATATATGAATTCCTATTCATATGTGAAGATAATCAAATATAACAAACAAAACATTATATAAAGGAGAATCCATTTCATGCACATTCATGTTTGAAGGTCATACATAAGATTTGAGATTTAATATGTTGTGCACAAAGAATATTAAAATGTGCATGGATAAATTTAAAAGAAAATAAAATGAACACTCAAATTAAACTTACACTTGAGAAAAAAATAAGTTTCACTAGATTGAGAAATAAATATGCGATATGATTTTCATGAGTAGTGTGTATCGAACTTAAGAATGAAGCTGGTCAGAATATCTGAAGAATTCATATCTAATTTGTTCATGTATTGATTTTTTGAAAGATAATTCTTTTATGAATTAATATTGAAAGTTTGATACAATCTAGTTGAATAAATATTTTCTGCACTAAGAAGAAAAAATATAAACTAATACTATATTCACTGTTAATATTGCATCGAAGAAGAAGAGAATTAATTGTGATCATGCTGAGATGATCTTTCATTATTTCAATATTCAAAAAAGTGGTTTGTGATTATAGTTAGAAAGAAGAAGAACCAGTGAAGTCTGTTATGAACTAAATAATAAAGAGAGTTATGAGATTATCATTATATAATTTATTCATATTATTGTGATTGAAGTTAGAAGAAAAATAAGTACAACTTTTAGTTTTATTCTATGAAGAAGAAGAAGATTTGATTGCCTATTAATATGAAAGTAACATGTGAAGAATTTAGAGGATGAACAAATCAACATTGTGAAATACGATATAAGTATCATCTGGTGAAATAATTTATTTGTGTTATAAAGTACCTTAACAAATAAGGTGTGAACTATCTTTAGATGCAGTATAAAGAACCATTGTGGAGATATAAGTTAGACTAGGTCATCACTATTACAGGGAATAAGAATTTTTTCCTCCCATATCCTAAAGTGTAGGGACCCACAATGGCTAAGGATTGTTTTCTAGACACACCACTATAACTTTATATCTCATTATAGTGTAGAATCTATGTATTGGTCATCACCATGAATGATAAGGACTAAATGCTCTTATTGTGCAGTGAATCTTATAAAAACATCATGTTATATCATTTAATTATTTCATATACTTTCATGTAATAAGAAAAAGAGAATAGATGAATCAAGATCTTAACAGGTCCAAGAGGTAAAAGGGATAAAAGTTATAAATGGTAAAAAAGTTCCCAACACTAATTCACCCCCTCTCTGTGTTGAGTATATTTCCTAAAGTGGTACTCTCATCTTAGCCACACCATGTCCCACTATGAAGAGGTGATGAGATATTTTTATGGAGAAACATCTAAAATTAGAAAAATAATAATGATACATTATACTTCATCACCTAAAAGAAATTATTTCTAAAGATATTGCTTTCACTATTCCTATTTTTTTCATCAAACATGAAGTATCTTCGTTAATAACTCCACTATATAATAGAGTTATTGAAAGAAAAAATTAGTTGGTGAACATTATGAACAAAATATTTCTCATCAAGAGTGTTTTCTATCACTAATAATAGAAGGAGGTACTACACAGTGAGGTGTATACTCATAACTAGTAAGTGATAAGGCCGAGGAAAGAGAGAACACCCTATGAAATGTGGAATTAAAGGAAACCCTCTCTAAAATATTTTCAATTCATTGTAAGTAGATTATATATTCAGAATTAATAGGGAAATCAAGGAAAGTATATTGATGTAGAATATGAAGGAGTAATTTTAATCTACTGGATGAATATTAAGTCCTAAAAATTCTATAAAAATGATAAATAATATTATGGAAAGTAATGATGTAAAATTCATCTAAGAAAGAAATGAAAGTATTTTTTTAAGTTTAAAATTTTATGAATTTTTTGATTAATATTAGTACAAATAACAAGGTCATACTAATATCCCTAAATAATAAATATTATAAGGATGAATTAAATAAAGAGACAATTTTTGAGGAAACTAATCCTATCCATTAGAGGTGAAATAAGAGAGGAAGTTGATCCATCCAATATAACTAGAGATAGAACTACACCAACACAAACACATATGATAAGGAATGTAAAATCCTAGCCTTTAACAATAAAACTAACTTTATTACATTGAAAAATATATTTTAGGTGTAGAATTTTAGATTGTTAGTTCATAAATATTACATAAAAAACCCATATATTACAAAGTGTACACTTAAATTTACTATCCATTTTTTCCACAAAACAAAACTTAAAAAAAAACATGTTTTAATTTAATGAAATGTATTTATAATTTTCATATAGACCTCATCCTTTTCCCTACTAATCCTATGATGTTTTTAAAACATGGAATGGGCATAAAAATATTAGTAAGACACATAAAAATAAAGAAATAAACCATTCATCCATGATACTTAATTTGTTTTACATTTTCAAAATAAACTTTGGATTCAAAATAAACATTTTCTTGCCCAAGAAATCAACTTCTATGCCCAAATATTTTCATAAAACATTTCATAATAAATATTAAATGAAAAATAAAATTAATAAATGTTTCTTTTCAATAATGGAAATCTCATGAATAATTTTTCACGAAGTTATAACTTTCACCCATAAGAAGTAGTAAATACTTTTCTTTAAACATAAACACCTTAGCTTACGTTACAAAATCATAAGATTTTCATAAAGAACATAGATGGAATAAATAAATCATGTAGGTAACTTTTGGAATAATTTTCATATCAATCTTACATATAAATTAACCCTTACAATTACACATGGAGTAACTATTACAGTTACACTTAGAGTAACCATCATAGTTACACATGAATACTTCAAGTATCCATCACAATCACACTTGAAATACTTAGAGTAACCATCCCAATTACACTTGAAACAATCATCACAGTTATAATTGGAATAAAAATTATAGTATATTGATATAATATTTTAGTAGAAAACTAATCAGTTGACTCAGTCCCTTTACCCAATGCATTGGAGAGCTATAACAGGCTCACCCTTCATATAAGCTATATCAGGCTCACTCGTGAGATATAATGGGGATCAATACATATTATAAGATATATCAGTATAACCCTTTTCTAATATATAATTCTCAAGTACCATATTATGAATAAAACATTTTATACTTTCTTTATTCATCATAAAACATTTGAAAAACTCTTTTAAACCCGTATGCAAAATAATTTTGGATATCCAAATACCACTTTATTTTGAAAACCAATTTTTAATACTAGAATACCTAGAAAACTTTGAAGAGGGTTTTTATTTGAATAAAACAATAAATACTATAAAGAAAGATAAACTTCAAATAATTGTTTCAATAATGGGAAAAGTTATGGACACTGTATAAGTTAAAATAGAACATTTTTTTTGTCTTTTCTAAAGAGAGTCAAAAATTTCCATAAAAAGATTAATTTTGAAAACCTTTGAAATAAAGTAAAAATAGACATAAAATTTCCTTTATAAATCTTTTATTTCCATATAAAAACATCCATAAAATTATTTTTTTATAAATATGGACATGAAAAAAATTAGGAAGAGAAACCTTAAAAGAGGATTTTTAAAAGAAAGTCCCTTCCCTTAAGTCCGACCTATCACTTATGTTCTTAATATTCTTGAATAATAAACTTATGTTAATTATTTATTTTATTTGGAACTTTTTTAAAGTTTATTATTCCTTTCATATCACTTATTAAGATGTTATATATAATTAATTAATCATTTAAGTTCATATCATACTTTTTGAAAATATTCGGTACATAAGTCTAAAATAACTTTGGTACGTTGACTATGGTAAAATTGATAATTATTACATCAAATACATAATAATCATAATATAATTAAAATTTTTATACATAAATTACACTTTTTAATCCAATAATGAAATATTATTATGAAAAATGAACTACATTACAATCACAGATACAGTAGGTCATATGTACGCATGAGCAACGTTTTAATTTTTCAATGATCATTATGGAAAAAAGGTAAGTATCATTTTATCATTATATAATTATGATAATATAATAAATATAATATTATTTCTTTAATTATAGTTATATATATCATCCATATGATGTGGTGATGAAAAACAAATCACGTCGTTTTGTGGAGGTGGTAGTCCACACATACGCACAAACGACATTATCATTTTTCAATGAATAGAATTTTAAGAAGGTATATGATATTTTAAAATTTAATAATTGAAAATATTTCACTAATATAATATATAAACATTAAATCCATCATTATAACCACCCATGAGAGGCAGTGATGGGAAACAAATTACACAAGTTCATAAGGATATGAATTCTTCTCCCATTTGATGGAGTTTGGATATTAATATTGGTTATTAAATTAAAATAATAAAATATAAGTATATGGAATATAATAGTGTTATTATTTTATAAATTTTTAAGAATATTTTAAGGAGGCATAATAAGAAATAAAACAAAAACACGTGGTTAAAAACTACACCTCTTCTTTGTAAAGTTTCCCTTTCTTAATACCTTAAACACTATAAGGTTGGTATTATGCCTAAAAAACTCTATAATTAGGGGAATTATTATAGGAAGGTATTTTCTGATAAAATTATTTTTAAGTGTGAATAAATGAGGGGAGTGGAACTCTTGAAATTTCTTAAAATATTAAATTAATATAAATTAATTTTGATGTAAAAATGACTCTAAGTTGATAATATTTGAATATAATATGATTATTATTTTTAATAATCTCATAAAATAAAATTTGGACAATTTTGGATCACATTTTTACCTTTATCTTTTTGTTTTATCCCCTCGTTAAACCTTTTGACAATTACCATAATATAAAAATTTTCTACCCATTAAGGGTTAATAATGTTACTATAAAATTATAAAATACCCATAAATGAACCATGACTTATGTAAGAGACCATGTAAAATTAATTTGGATGAATATAATATTTTTATGAACTTTAAATAATTTAATAATTATTATTTATTATAAAATATCATTAATTCCAATTTCAAAACCATTCATATACTTTGACTTTAATAACATCAAGACAACAAAAGAATTAGAATAAAATGGATCCTATATCTATAATAAGTCATTTTTATCTAAAAAAATCCTTTAACACAAATATTAATTCATATCATATTATTTTTTATATTTTTAAAATCATTTATTTTATTTTTCTATTAATTTAATTATTACTATATTAGCATTTTGTAAGATTTTAAGAATAATATTTCTTCAATAAAAATTAAAATTAAATTACTATGATAAAAAATAATTTATATTTAAAATTAATATTTATAATTGAACATATCCTCTGTTTATCCTTATCTGAAAAATATTATAATTATTAAAAGCAATAGTGCGACATTTTTGGATTTATATTCACTGAAATATTATAAAGATCAAAATCATAACCAAAGAGAAAAAATGAAATATATTCTAATTTTTAATTATTATGGGTTATATATACTAATAAAATAAAATTAAGGCTAGTAGTAGGGTCATTTTATAGTCCTTATCATTTTTTAACTTTAATTACCCGATTTACCCTTTATCATGATAACAAAAATTACTAAGGTTACTATTCATAATGTCCAAAAATAAAAGAGATATAATTATCAAATTCAGAACCCATTTATAAAAATATTTAATCCATTTTTCAAAATTAAAATCTCATAATTTTTAGAATTTAATTTAAAATTAAACCAACAAATTGTGAAGAAAAACAGTTTTTAGAAAAATGCCTTTTCAAGTATAAAATGTTTTTATTCTAAATTAAAGTATAAAATTCATTTAAAAAACCATAATTGGATTATTTTAAATCAATTATAACTAATTAAATTTTAAAAATAATCCAAAATTTAATTTAACTTTGTAAATACTTTAAAATTAAATACAGTTTTCAATACAAATAAGTATTTTTCACTATTCACTGAAAAATCAAACTTTTCAGAAAAGTTTCAAAATTTTACCTTAATATAATTTTGATATGATAATTTAAAAATGAAGTTAATTTTATAAAATAAATTTTCTAAAAGTTCCATAAATTATTTATAATATTTTTTTTACAAAAATCAATAAAAATCATTTTTGAATAAAAAGTATTTTTAAAGCCAAAAATGACTTTTCTAAAAATTGAGTGCTTATTTATGAAGAATTAATCAATAAATTTTTATTAATTGTAACCTTTATATATTTTTTAATAATTCTTTCAATCCAATCCATACCCAATAATTCATTAGTTAGGTTATAATTTTCATATTTAAATAATAATATTTTGTGGTTCTTTTAAGATCAGTGTTGCGTGTCATACACACTATCGAACATAGTTTTATTTTTTTAGAATCTCAGAGTGTTAAATTATCCCCCTTTAATAAATTTTATCCTAAAAATCTTAACTAAACTTTGGAAATAAATTTTTTTTCATCTAAAAACACCTTTGTTGAAATCCCACATTATAAAAAGGGTTAATAAAACTTCCTCTTGAAAAAGGTAAAGAGAAATATAAAGGTTATTTTAAATAACACATATCTGGGTTTCTATGTAGGAAAATATTAGTGTTAAGTGAAAATATGGGCATGAAATAAAATAATAATGTCCAAATAGTGATGTAGAGTGATAAATATTATTGATCACATGAAAGTGAATGATCATGAGAAAGCCAACGACCATAAAACCATAAACCAAAGATGTGTGAAAAAGACCATTAATTCATCAGGAATGAAGGTAAAAGGATAAAATTTTCTATTTCAAGATCCTTTAACTATATTTGAGGAATTAATTTACTATATAGATGAAAAATATAAGGAAATATACTTACTTGATAAGTAAAATTTCATCCTTTAATAAATTTCCACATAATCTCATTTCTTGCTCCAAACAATGAGTATTCAAGATGATTTTTTTTATGCTAGAAGCACTAAAATAAACTTTCATCAGGTCATATACTTCTAAAAAAGGGTAATAATATATTAACCAAAACCAAAATTGTTTTTAAAATATTAGATAAATCAAAAAATTAATAAACCATCATATGAAGAAAAAATACATTAATCTTCAAAATTCAACAGAAATACCCAAAGTTCAAACTAACTCATTATTTAAATAACTATCCTTAAAATTATTCAATATATTACTGAACAATATTGAAACCAAATATTTTATAAAATATTATTCAATAATTTTTCTTTAAATAATTTCAATCACTCCTAAAGTCTCATACACAATATGCATATGACCTAATATTATAATCATTTCCATAAATAACATGTTTCACCATAAAGAAACATTAAAAACATATATGATTCCAAAAAATAAATCAACCTTTAATCCTCAAATAAAATCCCATAAGATTCTATTTATCTTAACTATATAATATTCCCAAAAATAAGATGAATATACTAAAAAATATCGTTAATCATCAAATCACCCTTTTAACCTTTAAGGTTTTCTATATATCTAATTTTTACACAAAATCAAATAATCATAATTGACCATCATCAAGAGCATATTAACTCAAATGTTTATTTATCCCTTTTTCAAATTCCCTTAAATTAGTGTCTTAAAAAATTATCACCTTTCCACTATGAAAATTTTTAAAGGTATTGACTTCATCTAACATATGTTTCCAAATTTTGAGAAAAAAATCTACTATTGACAGTTTCATAATTCTAATAATATTTAGAATATATCAGAATATAATTGATAAACACATCCTTTATTCAATTTTTTTATTAAAACTTTTAACTATTATTTTTCATATTATTCAATTATATAAAATATGTCCTTATGATTCGTTAATATAAACTCAATAACGATTCATACTTTGATTATAAGAAAATAATCCATACCTTACATCCAAACATTAGGGCCATCCTTTATGATTTTGATATTATATTTTTTTTCTAGCATGAAGTTCATATATATAGAAAATAAATATTCATGTCCTTTATGGTATTTCCCATGCCAAATGAGATGTATGAGTTGAGATTTTGAAATCAAATAAAATATATTCCATGATACATATAAATTTTAAATAAATTAAAAGGTTTTGGATAGATCAAATAGTTTCTTATAGGTGATTTGGATGTTCAAAAATATTTCAAATTCATTTGAGAAATATTTCTCCATAGTAGTGATGATTAAATCTTCTAGAAGTGATAATAAGGCTGTGTGAGATCCCTTTTCTTCCATCTTGATAAATGATCTTTAATCTGTAGAGAATAACATCATTAAAAATTGAAATGAATTATTACACATTAAAGTGAAAATGATATTTATAAAGACAATTACCATAGAAAATATACAATACAATAACCTTAAAATCCTAAAAAATAACCTTAATAAATTAAAAGTTAAATAATGATTTAAACTCAAAGGTTATATCATACCTTTATTTTTATATCCCAAAAATATGAAAACATTATTATGAAATAATTCTTCATATTAAACTCTTGGGTTATATATACCTCAACCAATAAAACATCTCTCAAAATCTCATTAATCACTATAAAATACCATCACTTAAAACCTAAAAAAGTGTATATTCCCTTGAACTTATGATCAGACTTAGACTTATTAACCAATGTTGGTATCTATACCTCTTAAGTTAATATCACATAAAAACATACAAATCATATAAAGTTATCTAAACCCATATCTGATACCAACTGTAAAACTTGACCTTAAACATTATAATTCACTTTCTTAATTTCTAAAATATCTTTTAGGTTTAGTTTTTTAGAGAGTTAGGTTATAAATATTACATAAAAATCCATATATTATAAAATGTACACTTCTATTCAGTATCAATTTTTCCTATAAAACAAAACTTTTAAAAAGAAACATGTTTTCTTTTCATGAAACATATTCATAATTTTCATTTTAACTGCATAATTTTCCATAATAATTCAATTAAAAACATTTTAAAATGGTTATGATTATAAAAATATTAGTAATAGACATAAAAATAAAGAAATAAACCCTTATTCCATGAATACTTATAAAAATATACCCTTTTCAAAATAGACTATGGTTTCAAAATAAACATTTTATTACCCAAGAAATAAACATCTCTTCCCAAAAATTTTCATAAAACATTTCATAATAAATATTAAATGAAAAAATAAAATTCATAAATGTTTCTTTTTAATCAAGTAAATCTCAGGATTTGTTTTCATAATGTTATACCTTTCATCCATAAGAATCAATAAATAATTTTCTTTAAACACAAACTCCTTTACTTACCATGAAATCAAAATATTTCTATAAATTCCATATAAATCTTGAATAAATTATATAGTAATATTGAGTAATCATTTTCATATCACTCTTAAAAATGGAGTAACCCTCTCGGTTACATTGGGTGTAACTAACATGGTTACTCTTAGAGTAACCATCACATTTACACATGAATACTTGGAGTAACTATCATAATTACACTTGAAAAACTTGGAGAAACCATCATAGTTACACTTGAAATAACCATCATGGTTATAATTTGAATAACCATCAATATATTTTCCAATAATATCTTAATATAAAACAAATCAGTTAACTATGTCCCTTTATCCAATGAATTGGAGAGATATAATTGGCTCACCCTTCATATAATAAATATTGAGCTCACCAAATAGATATATTGGAGATAAACCCATCATATAAGTTGTATCGGGATCATCCATTTCTCATATATAATTACCAAGTACCATATTATTAATAAAACATTTACTTCTTTCATTTTGTTTCATAAAACCTTTTAAAAACTCTTTTAAACCTAGATACAAAACACTTTTGGATATCAAAATAACATTTTCATTTAAAAACCCATTTTAATACAAAATACCCATAAAAAGAGAAATAAGGGTTTTCTTTGAATAAAAAATGAAGTCTTGTAAATGAATCCAAACATTAAATAATGGTTGTGATGGAGGGAAAATCCATGGATTACATATATGTTATAATAAAATATTCATTTTTTTATAAATAGTGTAAAAACATACAGAAAAACATTCATTTTAAAAAAATATAAATAAATTAAAAATATAAATAAAATTTTATTTATAAATATTTTTTTCCATATAAAAATATCCATATTTTTTTAAAAAAAATATGGATATAAAAGGAAAAGAGATGGAAGGGAAACTTTAAAAGAGGATTTTTAAAAGAAAGTCCCTTACCTTGAGTCTGAATAATCATGTATGATATTTATATTCATGAATAATAAATTTATATTAATTATTTATGTGTTTAATAACCCTTTTAAAGTTTATTATTACTTTTATATCACTTATTACCATGTTATATACAATTACTTAATCATTTAAGTTCACATTGGACATTTGGATGATATTCAGTACATAAGTCCAAAATAACTTCGGTAGGTTGACTATGGTCAAAGAGATCCTTATCCCATCATATAAAGAATAATAATAATTAAATAACTATTATTTTTATACTTCAATTGTACTTTTTAAACCAATAATTAATGACGATTATGAAAAATGAACTACGTTACAATAACGAAGATGGTGGGTCCTACATACACATGACCAATGTTCCATTTTTAATAGATTATTATGGAAAGAATTAAAGTATAAATTTAAATTTACATAATAATAATAATATCATAAAAATAATATTATATTTTAGTTATACTTATATATATCATCCATGTGATGTGGCAATGAAAAATTAATCACATCACTTCATGAAGGTGGTAGTCCATATGTACACACGGATGACGTTATCATTTTTCAATGAATGTAAAGGTAATAAATTATATTATATTTTATCCTTTATTAATGATAAATATGATATTAATTTCATATATACAAATTAAATCCATCATTATTACTATATTTGAGATGCAGTCATGAAAAACGAATTACATCGGTTCGCGAGGCGGCACTCCACCGTACACAGGAATGACAAATTACTCTCCTATTTAATGGAGGTTGGAGATGAATATAAGTTATTAAATTATAATAATAATATCTAATTATATTTTTTATATTGGTTTTATTATTTTATAATGGTTTAAAAATATTTTAAGGAGGTGGAAGAAGAAATAAAACTAAAACATGTGGTTAAAAACTATACCTCTTCTTTGGAAAGTCTCCTTTTTTTAATACTTTAATCCATATAATTTTTGTATAATTCCTATAAAAAGTAATATATAATGATTTTAGGGATTAAAGTAAGGTATTTGGGTAGGTATTGGAAGAAACAAAAGGCTTTTTAAGTGTGAATAAATGAGAAGAATTGGTTCCCTTTTATAAGAGAGGGGAGGGACACTCTTGGAATTTCTTTAAATATTAAATGAATATAAATTACTTTTGAAGTCCAAATGGATCAAAATTTTAAATATTAAAATATAATATGATTATTAGACTAAATAATCTCATAAAATAAAATTTTTAATAGTTTTGATCTCATTTTTGCCTTTATCTTTTTGTTTTAACCCTTTTTAACCCTTTTGACAATTACCATAATATTAAAATTTTCTACCCATTAATGGTTAATAATGTAACTATAAATTAAAAAAATACCCATAAATGGAACATGATTTATTCAATTAGCCATCTAAAATTCATTTTATTTCATCTAATTTTTTATGAATTTTAAATCATTTAATAAAATATTACTTATTATAAAATATCATCAATATGAATTTTAGAATTATTCATTTACTTTGATTTTAATAACATCAATATGAAAAATGCATTAAAATAAAACACATAAAAACCTCTTTAATAAGTCATATTTATTTAGAAGAATATTATAACACAAGGATTCATTAAAATAATATTATTTTTAACATTTTTAAAATCATTTATTTTATTTTTCCATTAAATGAATAATTAATACAATAGTGTTGCATAATATTTTAAGGAAATTATTTCTTCAATAAAAATTAAAAATAAATTACAATGATAATAAAACTTATCTATATTTAAAATGATGATTTATAACAAAAAATATCCTCTATTTTACCCTATATTAAAAATATTATTGTTATTAAAAGTAAGAGTGTGACATTTTTGGATTTATATTCACTTAAATATTATAATGGTCAAAATAATATCCAAAAAAAAGTACATATATTTTAATTTTGTAAGATTATTAATAAAATATAATCATCCAATAAAATCAAGATAAGTGTTAGGTCATTTTATAGTTCTTATTATTTTATTTTTAACTTTAATTACCTTATTTACCCTTTATCGTGATAACAAAAATTACTAAGGTTAATATTCATAATTTCCAAAAATAAAATGGACTAATTAAAAAAATTTGACCCCTTGATTTAAAATATTTAATCTATTTTTAAAATTTCAAAACACATAAGTAGAATAATTTAATTTAAAATTAAACAGACAAAATCTGGCGTAAAATAGTTTTTCAGAAAAATGCATTTGTCAAGTATATTTTTTTACTAAATTAAAGTATAAAATTAATTCATAAAACCAAAATTATATTATTTTAAATAATTATTAAGTAATTAAATTTTAAAACTAATCCAAAATGTAATTTAAATTTTGAAATACTTTAAAATAAAATACAGTTTTTAATAAAAATCAATATTTTTCACTATTCACTGAAAAATCCGACCTTTCAGAAAATTCTCAAAATTTCTCCTTAAGATAATTTTAATATTATTATTTAAAAAAGGAATTTAATTTTATCCAATAAATTTTCTGAAATTTAAAAAAAATAATTATAAATTTTTCTCACAAAAAACAACAAAAATCATTTTTGAAGAAAACATATTTTTGAAGCCTAAAATGACTTTTCTAAAAATTGAGGGATTTTTATGAAGCATTATGAAATAAATTTTATTTTATAAGTAAATTTATATTTATTTCCCAATATTGTTAATCCTATTCATATCCTCCAATTCGATGACTAGGTTATAAGAGTCATATTTAAATAATGATATTTTATGATTCACTTAAGCTTAGTGTTGCATGTCTTACATGGTATCAAACATAGTTTTCTTTTTTAAAATATTAGGATGTTATAAGGAATATATAAAATACACTATATTATTAATAGTAGAACCTACATCATTTTAATAAACAAGAAAATATGAGTCATGTGTTAGAGTCATGAATGAAGAATTAGATCAAATTGATAAGAACCAAACTTAAAAACATGTGAATAATATTAAACCTCACAATGTGATCAGAAGAAAGTGGGTTTTCAAGAATAAAATTTTATGAACATGGAAATGTGATATAAAATAATTAACACCTTATTTTTAATGGATATACATATATTTAAGGATTTTATGTTTAAGAAACATTTTCACCAGTGGATTAACTTTATTTGACTATTATCTTCTTAGAAATGAAAATTCAAAGAGGATTCAAGCTCTATTAAATGGGAATAAAAATGAAATTATTTAATGGCGTACTCTAATAGGAGGTTTATATTTAACTTCCAGTGGGATTCTTGATTAGAAATAATGAAACTAAAGTGTACAGGTTGAAGGTGGACTTATAGGGTCTAAAATAGGCACCAAAAGCAAGGTATACATGATTGGATTTACATTTGAAGAAGCTATAATTCAAAAGGGGTAGTGTAGATCACAATATCTATGTGAATACATCCAAGGAAGAACAATCTATAATGGTTTTTTGGATGATATTTTATTTAGTGGAAGAAAAAAAAATTATATTGATGATTTTTATACTCTAATGAGTTTAGAATTCAAAATGTATATAATTGGTAAACTCACACAATTTATGGGGGTTAAAAGTGGTTCAAAGAGAGAAATGAACTTTTATCTCATAGGCTAAGTATGCAGGAGAGTTGGTGAATAAATTTTATATGCATCATTAAAAACCAATTTCAACTCCGATTATGGTTAGAACCAAGATTTAGATGTATGAGGATAGGAAATATATAAAATCCCCCATGTATAGGAGAATAATTAGAAGCTTAATATATTTTTATCAAACATAGATATATATTATTTTTGATACATTTTTAGCGATCTATTTTCCAAGTAATTTTAAGGAGGATCATCTCTCAGTAGTTAAATGGATCATGAGGTATATATGAGGTGCTCTCAATTTTGGTATAATATTTGATTCTATAAAGGATCATAAATTATCTTCAATATCTAATACATATTTGGCTATTTATGTGGTGTATTCAAATACCATAAGTGGTGATTCATTCTTAACTGAAAGAAAATGTGTAGGCTAGTTAAGTTAAAAATAAGATAGCACCTCACTGAGTACTTAAGACGCATAATAAATTTTAGTAACAAAGGGATGCAGTAAAATTATATAGATGAAGAAACATTTATAGGATATTGGTAAAGAAGAGAGACAACCTATGGTGATATTCTATGATAATGGGAGTTCTATTAATCTCATGAAAAATCAATTACAACACTCTCATAAAAAGTATATTGAGGTAAAGTACCACCTTATCAAATAAAAGGTGGAGTAAGGAACGATCAAAGAGGTTTATGTTGGAATGAATTAGCAAGTAGAAGATATCATGACTAATACATTGGATACTCCATCATCTGAGAAACTTCAGTTGAACCTCGATGTTCAGCCACCTCCCTCAGTTTGAGGAGAATTAGATAATCCCCTCTCCCCATTTGTATATAATGTTTTTTATGTTATGTTTCATGTGTGGAAGGTTATTTATCTTTGGGTTTATTGTCAATGATGGGGGGATGGATATTTTTCACGCAAATTCAATAGTAAAGAGGAAATTAGTGGATAATTACTGTGTTTCCTAAAAATTAGTTTTAGTATTGATATTCTCTTATCATGGAGGACGATAAGGTATGAAATTTAGTGGGAGATACAATCCATGGAGAATTGAGTTTGATTAAGATTGAATACAGAGGGAGTTTTGGAATGAGGAATGACATAAGGCAAGGAATTATTCCTTGAACTCTTATTTTCTACACTGAGTATTACTCATGTAGACTTAGAGTGATGGAAGGGTTATTATTATTTTTTATTTCTAGATGTTTTAAGTGAGTTTGTAGGAGTTAATTTAACTTTATATTTCCAAAAAAACCAAAAGGGAAGAATTTTGGAACCAAGGTTTTTTATGCCAAAGGATGATGAAATCTACGTGCTTTTTCGGATAATAATGGAAATAATAGGATGATTTTTCATGGATGATAGATATAGAGAGTATATTTTTTTTGTGATTTTTTTATCTAGTTACAATTTCTAGTTGCTTGAGGATTTTTTTAGACAGAGTGATATGTTCCACTGAAGTTTCCTTTGTGAAGAAGGATGTAGTGGTTGGATTTTTTGAACAAAACTGGTGTTGAGAAAAAAGATATTTTATAACTTAATGTTCTGTAAGTTCTTGTAGTTTTAGATAAAGGGTTTTTTTCAATAACATTGTGATGAATTTTGAAGTAAAGGAAGGATTATCACCCAAGTTAGTTATAATTTTACAAAACTGAAGATTTCATAGTAGTTTGAAGAAAAGGTAGGATTCTCATGAAAGTTAGGTAGTCTCTTGCAGAAGTGGAGTTGTGCAAACATGTTGTGATTTTTGAGTTTCATGAGGTCTGTGAAAACAGAGGTGGAAAATTTTATAGGCATATAAAGGGTTGTGTAGTAGGTTTATTTTTACCTATCAATAAGGAAATGATCACCATTAATAATTATTAAAGATTTGGAGAAGGGACGATTTCCCTATTTCCACAAAAGGATTACATGAACATATTCCTCATCCGATAAAATTTATGAAACTATAAGTTGTGCACCAAGGGGATGTTATTTGAATCATTGTTTTTATGTGAACATGGTTTCGATGAACATCTGTTGATGAACAAAAAACAAGTTGCCTGGAATAAAATGGTTTAAGAGAAGAATTTACCCAGTGAATAATATATATTATGAAACATACACACCTATTTTTGGTGTTTATTATTGAGACAATGTATTACATTGAAGAATCCTATTATGGATATCATGATTAAAATTAATGCACATATTATTGAAAATATAGAAGTGACCTCTATGCTGATAAACCTAGGAGACATCTGTATAAAGTTGTGAGAAAAGGTAGAGTTATCAGAAGTGTTCTAAGAGAGGCAGGGCATTGTACTATTCCATAAACCCTATTAAAAATGTAGTGATCATATCATAGAATGACCCTGTTCAAAAAACTGTATCCACATAATTAGTGAATATTCTGGGACTCTGGTACATCGACACACTATCATATATATTCTCTTTGGCCTAGCCCTTAGTGGTGAACCAAGTAAAATTATTGTGTCTTGTTTAAATCTATGCATTTATAATTATGATTTGTGATCATATATGATAAGTTTAATTCATTCCTTAAAACTTTGGAACATGATCTAATGAAACATAGGAAAAAGTTCACATCTCGATTCACACCCTTTTTAGGGTGTCTCAAGTTGCAAAAATTTGGTTTAAAACAATGAATTTAGAATAAACATTTCATCTATTCCCTAGGATGGAAAAATGATTGGTTGTGATGACTATAGTATACAACATTAAATTCCCCCTGAGATGGGTGTGTTACCTAACTACATTTGGGGAATGTTTTATGACCATGATAGGTATGGGTCATGTTTAACATGGTATTGGAACTGAAGATTTGGGACTGTGTTTAACACTTAGACACTTATGTTATACCATTAGAGTTGGTTATATATATCCCATATTTTGGGTATATTTTTATTATGTGTTGATACATTGACACATTTATATAGGAAGTTGTTCTTTACTACTAGTACTATTATTACTAATACTATTATGTTAGTATTTAGATTTTATCAAGTTATAAAATCATTCCCTAATGATTAAATAGAACCCCTGGTGCCAATTTCCTGTCCTAGGGGATCAAGGAATGCCCTGGGATCATGTGATGGCCTGATCGGGAGCTATCAAGGTGACCAAGTCATGGTCTCTACAAAGTGGAATCAGAGTTGGTTCATGATATCATCACTCACTTAGAGCTACCAAGATGGTTGATATTGAAAGTATACCATATCTAGGATTGTTAGTACTTAATAACTAACCCATGAAAATTCATTACAAACCTATTTATTATATAATATCAAGTTTCTAGGGATTTCTGGGTAGTTAGGTTGGAACCACAAATATAGAGGAGGTATTGCTTTAAAGTACCTTGGTTATGTGGAGGTAAGAATTTCTAAATTGTTTTGAGGCTCAACCAGGAACCAAGTATTTTAGGGATTTATGAACCATATAGTTAGACACACATTTTAACATGAATTGTTAAGATATGATCAAATCTATATGAAACATTAAATAATTAGAAGAAACTAATAAAATATACAATTATTTAATTTATTACTAATTAGTGGTGATATAATTAAATATAGTAATCACATGGATGATTGTTAGTTTGTTATTGATCAACATTATTTTATTATTCCTTTATTTTTTTGAAATGATATACTTAAATCCTATATCGTTTTGTATTTTTCCATTATATTATTGTTGATATTTGAAAATGTTTCATTTTTACTATTTACATGTTTCTATCACATTAGTTGCCATTATTTATTTGAGTATTATACTATCATTTTGTTGATGTGCTACTTCCATGCTAGTAGTTAGCACTGGTTAGAGAAAGATCCTATTATTTTTTATTTTTTATTCTTGAAATAAGTACTATTATTAATTAAATAATGATCCTTATTTTGCATTAATAGTTATTTTTATCACTGTTTTGTGCTTGATTACTATTTAGCATTCGTTTTTTATGCCTTTTTAGTATTACAAATCCATTTTATATGATGTTTCTTATTTTTCATGATTCTTTGGTAGGAAAATAATTTTACAAACTAAAATTTGACCTTTGAAATTTAATACACTCATTTTCTGAAATCATGAATTTTAGAAATGAATTCAACATGGGATTTTGAAATAAAGATATGGGTGTTTTGAAAGGTAATAAGTTTTTTTGCCATTAGTGGATTGAAATTTTTTTTAAAAGAATTTTTTTGTTAAATGAGTTTAAAATGATATTTTGGAACATAATTTTAATTCTGATTTTGGAAAATAATTTTTTGATGAACTGAAATAAGTAGTAGATAAGTAGAAGTGGGTCTTAGGTAAGTTTTATAGTGCGGAGAACCATAAGATGACGAGTGTTTTGAGTAGTGGAATCCTGGTGATTAAATTATAGCTAGATTTTCATGGTACTTTAGGATTATATGTATATTTTAGATGAAAGTTGGAATGTTTTGTTTTAGTTAATTATAATATTGGATGGGTTTTCTTTTGGTAATAGAATTCAAAAAACTTGTAAGATGAATATTTTAGAGGATTTTAGTGTTTTTATACCCTATTAAGTGTTATAATTTCATAATTCTTTTGGATTTATGCATTATAAAGTTAGTTCCATGGGTTTATGATGAGAACTTAAGGATATATAAAATAATTAGTCTCACATCATTGATGATTTAGATATTTAGGAAAGATTATTAGAGGATGATGGATTTTATTTTATTGAGGAATAAAAACTCTATTGGGAAGAGTTTTTAATGTTTATGACCATGATAATTAAATTTTTGAGGAACATTAGTCATGGAATTTTAGGGGAATTTAAATTTATGGTCTAAGTTAAGGATTTGGATAAGTTTGGTTGTTTTAGAATGTCTAAAATGGTATTTTTGAGTTTAATTTCATGTTAGGAATATTTATAAGAGATTTAGTAGAGGATAGAGGAATAAAAGTATAATGGTAAAGGAATATTCCTAACATTAGAACTTTATCGGAAAACTAGTGGATATTTAGACACTAGAGTGCCACCATAAGTCCAATGGGGGACACCAGAACTTCAATGACCCCTAAGTAAATTTTTCCTTAAAATTTTAATTAAGGGAAAACATGTAATTTTATTTTTCCACTTTAAAACCTGAACACCTCATCACTATTCCCTCATTATTCCTTAACTAAATTTCATCTATGGGATCTCTCCTCCCTCTCTTCATATGGCCTTAATTATTTAGCTCAGATTGAGTGGATTTCTCCAAGTGCAAGGCATTGGTAAGCCTTTTTCCCTTTATCCTACCTCTTTATCTTATTTCCCTCATTAATATATTGATGTAATAGGTTATATAATTTAATATTTCACTAAATTCATGGTAAAATCAATTTTAATACCTGAGATTCTTCTTATATGTGTTAGAGAATTATTTTTCATTTGATGATGTTGGCATCAATTATAATATATTTATCCCTTACATTTATGTTTGGTGTTTAAAATACATACATTTATCTCCCTTGGTTAAATTATTAAAGTATAATAGAGAGAATTTATTATGGTTTGACTAATATGGTGATGAATAATAGAATATATTTTTCCTTACTGAAACTAGTGAAGCTACTATTTTCTACTTAATTTCTAAGCATGTTTTAAAAGAATTATAATCTTTAAAAACTTTTTGATTTGGTTATAAATATGTAACTTATAAGGAATATATATATTTCACTTGCTTTGAGTTATAAACATAGCTTTTGTAAGTGGGTAAAATCCTTGCATAACCTTAAGGTGATTCTCTTTAAACTTCATGAACTTACGATAGATGTGTCATTACATTTAGTTACTCCTTGATTCCTAAAATGCGTTGTTAAAGTTACCATTACTTTATACCTTTGATTAAAAGATACAAAAGTGAAATATTCACAATTAACTTGTGTTAAGTGGTTTTATCAATGGTGAGGTGATTACTGGATTAATCTAATTATAAAAAGTAATATGATTTTTGAACACTTTTAGTGTTAAAAATTGGGTTATCACCCAATTAAAACATACTTTTCAAATAAAATCCTTATTTTATTCTTTTCATAAATTGGGAGACTTGATGGTTCATTATTTTATAAAACATATATATTAGAAATTGGTCCAATGAAACTTATTATTTTTAAAAACCTATTAAACACTATGTTTTTACAAGGTACATGTTTCAAAATGAAACTTTTTTTTTGAGAATTAAGTCTTTACTTAAACACATATTTTATTTAAAATAAATTGTATGTTAAAAAACTATTTATATGGAACTTTATCTTTAAATTGGTATTCTAATTCAATACTTATGACTTGTGTAACTATTTACTTAGATTACCATTGCTAAGTGTTGGTTATGACTGAGATAACCCTTAGTATTTTAACTACTATTTATTAGTGTATGGTGGTTAGTAATCATTAATGAGTGAAATAATCATTTGGATATATTTTTAATAAACCATGAACTAATACTTGAGACATATCATGAAGTTAGTATAACATTCCTTTTGAGTAATATGAAGAGAAATGTTTTCTCATGTATTATCTCTTTTTTGTCTTGATGTTTGTGTAAGTTTGGATTCCATAATGTAATATTCATGGATTAAATATACTTATATAATATTTATGAGAAATTTAAGTAAGATTTTTTTGTTATGATTGTTAATTTAGCACATGAAATTATGATTATCATTTTATAATTTTAATAATTATAGTTGTTATGGTTGATTTTCTAATTGAGTATGGATTCTTCTTTGTTTGTGACAAGAATGTTTAGAAAGGGGTATATAATTATTATCTGAACTATAATAAAATTTAACTATTTTGGAGGATGATGTGGTCTGAGATCACAACATCAAATTTATTCAATGGGATAGACAAATTCAAATACATAATAACTCTAGTATACACTATTACCTTTACTTGGGGATGAACATGTTCCCTGATTTCATTTGGGGTAGGTTATAATAGGATGGGTGAAATGGTTTCCATACCCTATTAACTTAGAAATTGGGCACTAGGATTAAAGTATATATGATTAGTATAGACTCTCATAGTATTTAGAGTTATCTTTTATTGTTGATACTATTATGTGAAGTGCATAATTATCTACTTCTGCCATGTATTGTTGACTAATAACTATTATAGAACTTATATATATATATATGTATGTATATATGTGTGCGTGTGTGTGTGCGTGGTGTGCACAAATTATTATATTATTCTAGGTAAAAACCTTAGTGAGTTCCATGTATATTGTAATATTAGTGGTTTCCTACTAAGTATTATATTCTCACACCTAGTATGTGAACTTTAGTGGATATACAGATTTTACGATCTATTTTGCAGGTACATACATGTACTAGTAGATATTTGGATTATTTATTTTTTGGTACATGATCATGATAGGTACAGGTCATGTTATACTTGGTTTTGGAACCAGATATTTGGGATAGTGTTTGGAACTTATCCACTGATGTAATACTATTGGATTTGGTTATTTATATTTTTTCTTTTGTGTTTGTTTTGATAGTGTTGTGATACATTGATACATTCATATAGGTATTTGTTTATTATTATTATTTTTATTATTTTTATTTTTATTATTATTTTTTGGTATTTATATTTTCTCCAGTAAGAAAATCATTCCCCAATGATTACTAGAACCCACAATGCTATTTACCAACCTATAGGGATTAAGGAACTCCCTTGGGGTCAAATGACAACCTATCCCAGTATTGTTTGGGTGATCAAGTCATAATAATTTCAAAGTATATCGGATTAGGGTCCTGGTATTATCAATCACTTAGAGTGGTCAGGATGGTTGAGATTGAGAGTATAATGGAGCTAGAATAGTCGATAATTGATATGTAACCCATTAAAAAGCATCATGAACCTATTTATGATGGAATATAAAATTTATAGGGATATCCATGTAGTTAGGTTGAAACTACCAATTTAGAGGTGATATTAGTTTGAAGTACCTCAATTTTTAGAAGGTAAGGGTTTATAGAGTATTGTTGTGCTTTAATAGGAGACAAATATTTTAGGGATTCATGCATCATCGAGTCAGAAACACTAGGAAATGTGGAAACTTATAATTTTATTAAGTATTTGAGAAAGTTTATTTAATTTTAATTGACTATTAAAATACACAATGATTTTTTGTATACCTTGTTAGGGGTGATGTAATTAACTATGGTAATCACATGGATGATTTTTAGTATGTTATTACTCAATATTATTTTGTTTTCCCTTTATTTGTTTGAAATTATATATTTCAAATCCTATCTCTTGTTGTATTTTTTACATACTAGTCTTATTTATATTTGATCATATTTATTTTTCATTGTTGATATGATACTATCATGTTAGTAGTCACTATTTATTTAAGAATTATCATATTGTTTTTTATATACTAATTACATTCTAGAAGTGATAATTGGTTAGATAATGCTCTTATTATTTCTTGATATATTATTCTTGTCCTTATTATCATTATTGATTATAGTATGATTTTTTATTTTTCATCGTCAGTTATTTTTATCACTATTTTGAGCTTGATTACTATTTAGAATTCTGTTTTGTACTGCATTTATAGTATTATAAATTCACATTATACGATGTTTCTTATATTTCACAATGATTTTTTAGTCAAAGGATTTTACAAACTAATAGGCGACCTTTGAAATTGGATACACTTATTTTCCAAAATAAAGTATTTCTAAAATGAATTCTACATGGGGTTTTGATCGTGTAGAGAATTATCCTATATTTTCACCCTTACACAAGTGATTTAATTTTTTATGATTTAATATAATATAATTTAATCTTTTTTTTGACTCTTATTTTTCATTCATTATATAAAAATAAATTAAAGGGAGAAATTTCGCTATTTTGATATTTCCATAGAAAAAATTAATCTCAGTGTTCTTATCATAACATTCACTAGACCGAACCAAATCAAAAAAATTATTTTTTTAGAATTACATGGTTGTTGATATTTATTTCATTAAACTAGACCTAGTTCTAAATCCAACCATATGGGTCACAAATAGATCATGAAAATTGGAAAAACCTTTGGGCGGACATAATTGATTAAACTTTTATAATTGAATTATAACATGGTATACATGGATCTAAATGGGATGATTATTGTTTTAAATGAAAAATATCTTGACAATGCATATATCTATAAAATATTAAGTAAATATTCAATATTTAATACTTTTGGTTAGTGCGTGTGAGTGGAGGGAACTGAACAACCTGTTAGGATATAAATGTTTACTTTAATAGTTATGATGTAATATTTTATACACTTGTTCAATAGATCAAATATTTTATTATTTAAGAGATAATACGTAGAGAAAAAACTTTATAATTAACTACCTTTCTTGATTTAGTGTTATAGCGTGTAAAAAATTCATTAAAATTAAAAGGATAGTTTTAGAGGGAAAATTAGCCACCCTAATTGCTTATAAATATGTGTCTCCCATTATATTCAAGGAGCCATCCAATTTTAGAAGAAAAGGAGAAAAATATATGTATAAGGAAGGAGTGACACAAATTATAGGGATTTTATTTATTTTCTCCTCTTTTATACTATCTCTTATGAATTATTATTAACATTTTTGGCCTATTCTGAGTCGAATTATTTTGAATATTTGGTTATTGATCTTTTTTTCTTATTTTCTACTATTTTATTATTATTATAATGAAACATGATATATTATGGTGATGAGATTAGTTATTTTCATTTCATAATTATCATTTAAAATATTAGTGAGTAGTATATGTAAGGATTTGGTTGTTTCTACTCTCTCACTTATATTATTCATTTTCTTGGATACTTATACTATTTAATTTTTTGTCTCCCTTTTATTGGATTTGGTTTTCATATGGTGGAGAAAATGTTATTTGATAGATTTATAGTGTAACATTCCCCAATCCAGAACTCTTTCACATGGAAAAATCTGGTTGGTTATGGGACCTTAAAAATGCCTCCCTGTATTCCAGAGGCTTCCAACTAGCAGCAGAGGTGTGATGAGTATAGTGTGGAGACTATATCTCTTGGTTCAGAGTTACAATACAAAACAAATAATAGTATAAATAAATATCAGAGTAATAGAAATAGGGGAAATAATATATCACACAACTAGGAGGGAAAAGGAGGAACCAAAAAAATCAAATTATGGTGATCCATGTAATGACATGATGAAATGTATCTAATTGTCAAATTGAATGAAAAACAAATAAAATAACCATCCTTCACAAATAAAATCAAATAACCCAATTCCAAACCCTATGTCAGTCCAATCTAAAAACTCCATCCCATCCAATATGAAATAATCAACAACATGGTTCCTTTCCATTTTCCAAACTTGCATCTATGTAATCTGTTTAGGTACCAAATGGTGACACAAATAGGGTGTGAGTAAAACTAAATAGGTCAAAACCACCATTTCTAAAAAAAACAAGTCTTATAATAAGTGCATGCAATAAAGAAATGAATAGGTGTATTAATTAATCAACTTAATATAATACAATAATCAACCTACTCCAGTTATATACCAAAATGCCTCTGATCAGGTTGTACAACAATTCCAACCATAACCACATATCCATGGAATAATCAAATAACCAAGAATATCCCTTTTTATATTCATTTCAGCCTCTAAGAAAAGCCTTTTATATAAGAATTTTAGCATCTAAGAATAACCCTCTATATAATAATTTCATTATCAAACTGGGCTAAGCCTACTATATATGAATTTTAGCATCCGGGCATAGCCCTCTATATAATAATTTCAACATCTGGGAATATCCCTATATATAATCATTTCAACATCTAAGAATAGACCTATATATAATCATTTCAGCATCTAATTGGGAAAATCATTCTATATAATAATTTCAACGTCAATCACAACATAATTGATAATAGAAAGGATATCAAAATATCATATCATAAGCCTCAATGGTTAATTATGCAAATTACTATTTATCTTTAAATTTCACATTCATTTATTTATAAATTTATCAGCATCCATTCGATAAAAAATCCTTTTCCAAAGTGATTCTATATCAAGAAATAACCTATGTTCTCATATCATGCTAAACATAATTTAATCCTTTATCAAATTCATTAAAATTCAAGGGTTTACTCACCCAATGGTTAGCCACAGGCCATGCCACATCAACATTGAATCCAAAGGGATCCAAGGAATAACCCAATCCATGATTTATCATCATTTTTACTTCAATTAATTAATGTGCACATTTTGTTGGTAAAATTCACAATATTTCACATACTTGACAATTAATCAGACCATATGGTTAGGTTTTAGACCACCAACATTTAACCAGTTTTCAACACAATGCTTCTAGTTGATAATGAAAATAATAACAAAGGTGAATAAGATAAAAAGAAGAGAAAAATATCTATAACAACACCCTAAAAAAAATATGGTCAAAATAATACCACCGCCATAATGAGGAAAGATAGAAGATAAAATAACACCTAAGGAAACAAATCATCAGAGATTGATCACTTGAACCAGATGTCCCGAATAGAGGAAGGTGCTCCCAAATTGCATGGAAATCACCTAAGGATTGAGAGAGGGGAGTTTAAATTTATAAAATGAATAAAATATACATATCATTGCTTTAAAACTACCAAAACTGAGAAATACAAGGTGTGTAACACCCTTTAACATAATTTATTTTCTATTTAAGAGTTATGCTAACATTCATATTGCCTTGAGTGAATTTAGCCCTGCCAAAACATTACATGTCATGAAATATATATCCATGGTGTGTAGCCATTTTCACACCATGAACTAGTTCACAACCTATAAACCTTTCATTAAATCTTCCTGAGGATAGTTACACATCATGTAATACATATACATGATGTGTAAATGTCTTGCAGGCAGTTTTAAGCCCAAAATTATGAATAAGATCCTAAAATACCTTAAAATCCTTTCAAAATCATATGAAACCATCGTGATCCCATTTAATATGCTTATAACCAAACTCCATTAATTCAAAAAAACATACATTCTAAAAAATTAGGCAATTTATCCCCAAAAAGGCTCTTTGTATCCAAACAAGACTCAACCAACAAGGTTTAAAGACAAGGGAACAAAAAAAAAGTTTTAATGAAAAACCCATAGAGGAACATACTTTAAAAAATATGGGATCTTATAACCACCACACTATATAATAGCTCATACCTGAGCTACTCCAAGAATCATTATGGGGTATCAACAAACAAGTATGACCACTATACTTTCATATTAGACTCCCTCTCCCAGGTCTCCTCCAGAACATGCCCATGATACCACTATACTCAAACTAGAGGTATAGTCTTACCCAAGATATACTTCTCACTACGTTCCATAATCCATATCAGTTTCTCCTCAAAGGTCACATACACACAAAGCTCAACATCCTTGACATCTATCACATGAGAAGGGTTGGGATAATATCTCTGAAGTTATGAAACATGAAACACATCATGCATAAAACTGTGACACTATAAAAGGGATAATCTGTAAGCCACTAGAACGACCCTTCCCACTATCTCAATTGACTTGACAAACCTGGGTGCTAGATTTCTCTGTTTCCTGATATAGAGTTTCCCCAACCTAGCTGACACCCTAAGGAAAAAATTACGACCAACCACAAAATACATAGGTCTTATCCAATGGTTATTGTATGATTTCTACCTTCTCTACATATCCACCAATCACCTACTAATTAACTGAACCTACTCAGAAGTTTCCTGTACAAGACTAGGTCCAAAAAGCACTAATTCACCTACCTCCAACAAACAAAGAGTCGAACAGAACAAACTTCTATAAAAATCCTCAAAAGGTTCCATTTGGATTGATTATTGAGAGATATTATTATATAGAAACTCTATTATTTCCATATTATGATCCCATGAAACAATGAAAACCAAAACATAGGCTCGTAACATATCCTATAGAATCTGAATAGTAGAAACCTTAGGATCTGGATTTAAGAAAACATAGATTAGGGAATATAACCATATGAATGACTTTGAGGATAAGTATAAGTATATGATAAAATCCTAATATTTTTTTAAAGTAGTGATCATGTGGTTTTACTAGTAATACATCCCTATGTAGATACTAATAGTGGATGTGGTTCTCGAATAAATGTACCTAAGAGTAATAATTTTGAAAAAGTCATGTTAGGATTGACACAATTATTAATTGGTACATGACAATGATCCTAACAGTTCACGTAGTTTCACACTCCTAGGGGATATAATTTGGTTAATTCACATTTTCTTTACAAACCATTTTAAAAGATTTGAAAATATTTTTATGATTTAAAAAATTTCCCAAATAAACCATGTTTATGATTATGAGATTAGTCATGCATAAAATTTTCAATTTATGTTAAGTTGTTCACTAGTTTTGGGATTATAAATTATTTTTCATAAAGTTTTGATATAATTTAGTGCAAGTAATTGTTTTGAAATGGGAAATAATGGAAGTAATGAGAACCATATTAATGTATATACTCCATGTAGGGATTTACCTAATGGGCATGATAATGAAGCTAGAGCTAGAGATATAGATATAAATGATCAAATTATAACCATTTGGGGTAGAAAACTTAGGTTTTGAGTAATAATCCTACTCATATGAAGAATCCTAATGATCCAAAATGAGGGAAAAATGTTAGACTTATCATGTGTTAGTAACCTCCACCATTCAAAGGAATTACTAATGCATTTTTAATTGAGAAAAGGATAAATTCTTTAGATAATATATTTCTTACTCTAGGTAGTATTGAAATGGAGAAGGATTTCATGGAATTTTATATTCTCTTAGGATATGGGGATAAATGATGGTCATTGATTCAAAAAATAAGTATGAAGAAGAGATAACAAACATTAAATTGAAGTATTTTAAGGTACTCTTCTTGGAAAAGTATTTTCCTCATGGGAAAAGTAACGACCCAAAGTTTTTCAATGGAAATTCCCTAATTATATTTATGTCATAAAATAACATGAAATCACAACATAATGAACTACTAAGTGATAAGTGACCTTTAAACATAAGTTTGTCACTTCTGTGTTTGGAATTTTAAAAATCCGACATACACGGTTGTGTTCAAGATTATTTTTGGAGTCTAATGAAACAAAAATAATTTTTGGTGAATAGTGAAATACCATTATGAATAGTAATATAACCCTTATGGATAGTAAATCATCCAACATAAGAGTAACATTACCTATGAATAATTAAATAAAATTTAGACATCTTAGAAAGTGACAATTTGACCTTAGTAAATGTTTTGGTATTTTGTAAGTAATAATTAATTAATTATAAGTAATTAATTAATTTAAAAGAAAATTTATTTCCCTAAAATGTATTCATAAATTATTGAATAAATGTATTATAGTTTTTATATAATTTTATAAGACCCTACGTAATTTTTGAAAGCACTATAAAATCAGTTTTAATCTTAAAAACGGTATTTTTAAGTAAATTATGATTTTAATTAAATATTAAATTAATAATATTTAGAAAATTATTTTTTAAAAATGGAATTCATTTTTAGATTTTACATGTCTAAAAATGGTTGGGGTAAATATTTGGGATTTTTCTGAGATACTTGAATTTTTGATGAATACTAAAATCTGATAATTTACAATAAATACTAAATAATGGATTAATTGAGTCATCGATGATGCTCTGCTGATGTAAGACCACTTGCTTCGGGATAAAAAGATAAAATTACTATTCTTGGTCATTCAAGACTCACTATTCCTTGTCTTAGGGGAAATTAATAAACTAATGAATTTTATATTAAGGAAACCCCTCTCCCCTCCACTATAAAAGCCACCCTTCACACCCTCATTTCCTCACACCTCTCAAGCTCCAAGACTTCTCTAAACTCTACCCAAACACCTTCCCTAGCCCCTCCCCCACGTTCAAGAGCTTCTGGTACCATCAAAAGAGCAAGATTATGCCCTTAAGGAGGTTCTCAAGAGGAGGATTCTAGAGGTAATTTCCCTCCCTCTTCTCCTTTAATTTCCTTTCAAGTTCAAGTTTATTTCTTGATCTCTCCCCATCTATATTTATCCAAATTGTATTGTAACTTAAGTATTATACATATAATTTAATTTTATAATTCTAATGGGATATTATATCATCCAACCCCATTTCCCTCTTCCTTTTATTTTATTAAAGAGAATGTTGTTCGTGTGGTGTTAATTTATCACCTTCAAGAACGACATGCTTTCTTCTTCCATTTATACCTTCATATCTGGACATGAAACCATTTTTATGGTATAAAAATAATAATTTACATGTATTATGTTCTATTTAAAGTTCTGGAAATAACCTATGGCCATATTACTAAGTGATAAGTTAAAACAAGTTCATTGTGATCCAAAAACCGCCCAAATTGACCCAAATAACCATCATTTAATTATTATCTAATGATTCATCCACATGGATATAATATAATCCATTATAAGATCATTAAAACTTCTGTAATATCATTAATGACATGTAATATCATTTCTGGATGTTTACTCATGTTCTACCCAAACTTCAATTTAAGAATACAAGTGAACCACCCAAGAAAAAACATAAAAACGAACATCCCCGAACAATGTTTTCAAACTCTATAAGTCATCCAAAGGAACATAATATGACATAATGAAACCATAATGAACCCTAATAATGTACACATGGTTCTTTATTTCTAATTAATGAATATAATGTCATTATACAGGACATTAAAGATAAGGAAGCATTCTGGTACAAGGTAAGGGGAAATTCTCGAACCCAACTTTCATACATTGAGTTCTCCCTCTTTCACTCCATTTTTGATATGGTTACTCCTATGAAATCATTTTCTCATAATTGCCTTTCCTTTTATGATATATTCATGTTTTGCACTACTATTTATGTCAATAAAAATGTTTTCCAAAAGAACTCTTCTTTTAAGAACACCCCTTTTACTTCTCACTCAAAGTGGACGGTTCTTGTAACATATATGTTATTACCTCTTTATTTTGGGAACCCAAAGCTTATTAATGTGTTATTATGAGGTGAAACCCATTCCATTCCTTGGGTTAGTTATGTACATTTTTTTATGTGTTCTATGTGTCAAGCATGATGATGATAATGTTAGGATGTGATGGGTGCGCCCGGAATTATACAGCGCTCCAATGCATTGGGTAAAGTGATGAATCTCATGAGTGAATGTGAAATGATATGTGAAAAAGATGCTAGCTTTGTTCACAAGTATGTGTGGTAGTTAACCACTAAGACATTATGTTTCATTTTTATGCTTTGCCACATTTCATGTCATATATTTATACTTCCTCTCATGTTCATGATCTTTTGCCTATGTTATGATTATGCTCACCCCATGATATATTGTTCTTATCTATCATATTACTAGGCTTCTAGATCACCCCTTTTGATGTATATCCTCAGGTTGCTTCATGTACTAAGGAGAGGACAAGTGACAATAAGAATCCAGCGAAGAAGAAATTAAATAAATGTTTATGCTAGATGTTGTATTTGTTATGTGTGGTCCTAGTTTGCCCAAGACACTAAAACTTTGGATCCTCTATGTGTAATAATATTACGTTGTTTATCTTTAAAATTATGTAATAGTAATGTAAGAAAAGGCCCGGGTTGCTATAGTTGGTATCAGAGGCATGGTTTAGTTAATTTGGGAATTAGGATTAGTGAACCCAAGAGAAAACCTCTAGTATGAGATTAAGTTCAAATATTCACACAAGAATATTTACATAGGGATCCCATATGTTATGTCTTTGGTATAAATTGTTTAAATGAATAGGTTATTCATGACTTGTTTACTTATGTTTTGTTCTAACCTTTTCTATTTTAGAAAATGGTGGGAACTAGGAGAAATCCGGCCAAAAACTCATGTGAGGGCCAATGCAACGATTGCCCGAACGACATCCCCAATGATTTGGGAGGTGGAGTTAAAAAATTCATGGTGATTCTTACCCAATTATCACAGGTTATGAACAATAACCATAATAATGGGGAACTTCCTCCTTCACCAAAGAGGGAGAAACTGGCTATCGAATGTTTTATGCAGCAACGACCACTGACGTTTAGTGGATCTTCCGATCCACTAGTTGCGGAATAGTGGGTCAACTCCATGGAGAAGACCTTTTCCATTCTTCACTATTCTGAGAATGAGAAGGTGACTCTAGCTGTTTATCGTCTAGATAGAGAAGCCGATCAATGGTGGGCTTTGATTAAGAACACCAAGCCAAGGGAGGAAATTGAAGAGATAGAATGGAAAGACTTTAAGATAATGTTTCTTAATAAGTACTTCCCACAAACTCTTCAAATGAAGATGGAGAGAGAATTCATAGAGCTCAAGAAAAAAGAAGGAGAATCTGTCACAACCTATGAAGAAAATTTCACAAGGCTTTCAAGGTACGCTTCGGGTTTTGTTATCAATAATGATAGCAAAATTGATAGATTCTTTGGTGGATTAAAACCACACCTTCAAAAGGATCTTGCAATTTGAGACTTTGGGAGTTATGAAGAAGTTGTTCATTGTGATCTCAAAGTGGAGATAGAGTTTGGATAATGGTCCCATGGCTATGGTGATAAGAAGAGAAAGATGGAGTTTCAAGCTGGTGGATCTAATGACAAAGGCGGGAAGAAAAATCAACGACCCACATGCCAAAAATGTGGGAAGTTGTACAATGGGAACTGCCTCAAAGGGATGGGGAAATGCTTCAAGTGTGGGAAAGAAGGAATCCATGCTCAAGAGTGTCGAAAAGACATGAAAAGGAAGGATAAGGTAGCCGATGAAAGGAGAGAACCACTCATGGTCCAATGCTACAACTGTAAGGATCTAGGACACTATACAAAATAGTGCACTAAACCTCGAGTTCTCGAGGGTAATCAACGTCAATAGCCACAAATCTAAAGGAACAAGGGAAGGCTTATGCCATCACTACGGCGGAGGTGGAGAATGATAATTAAGTCATACAAGGTACACTTCCTATTTACTCAAGAATGGAAAAAGTATTATTTGATTCTAGTTCTATGCATTCCTTTATATCTTGCAAGTTTGCTAGAACTATAGAATCGAAGCCCCAAAACCTTGACGTAGAGATATCTGTAAAAATACCAAGTGGTGCAATCATTGCAACCCAAGTGTTTGAATCTTATCCTGTTGGAGTATGTGGGAAGATTCTCCCGGAAAATCTCATAATACTTCCCTTTGTAGAATTCGACGCTATAATGGGAATGGACTGGCTCTCGTTATATAGAGCACATATCAACTGTCGGGAAAAAGAAATATCTTTTCATATTCCGAACCATCCCATGATCCTATAAAAATGCAAGGAAGATCATTAATATCCTTTGAAAAATCCTTCAATGGTGTGGGTGTTGATTCCCTATGAAGAAGCATACCTCACCCAAATATTTGAGTCCAAGGAAAGTTCCGACCTTGAGGAAATTCCCATCGTGAGGGAATACAATGATGTATTTCCCGAAGAGTTACCCGGAATTTCCTCGGATCGTGAGGTAGAGTTCTCAATTGAAATCATACCTGGAGCTACTCCTATCTCGAAGTTCCCCTATAGGATGGATCCTATCTAACTGGAGGAGTTAAAGAAGCAGCTGCAAGAGCATCTGAACAAAGGGTTCATACGCCCTAGTGCATCACCTTGGGGTGCACCGGTGCTCTTAGTGAAGAATAAGGATATAACAATGCGGTTGTGTATCGATTATCGGGAACTCAACAAGATCACCATAAAGAACAAGTATCCTCTTCCAAGGATTTATGACATTTTCGATTAGTTAAGAGGAGCTCAATTCTTTTCAAAGGTGGATCTTTGTTCTGGATATCATCAGGTAAAGGTGAAGAAGGAAGATATTCAGAAGACTACCTTCCGTAAAAGGTATGGGCACTATGATTTTTTGGTGATTCCCTTCGGACTTACTAATTCCCCTACAATCTTCATGGATTTGATGAATAGAGTATTTAGACATTACCTCGACAAATTTGTGGTAGTGTTTATCGATGATATTCTCATCTACTCCAAGAGCAAGGAGGAACATGAAGAAAATATAAGACTTGTGTTGGAGACATTAAGAAAGGATAAGTTTTATGCCAAGTTTAGCAAGTGTGACTTTT
The DNA here is from genome assembly GCA_963277665.1 of Viscum album. Taxonomy (NCBI): domain Eukaryota; kingdom Viridiplantae; phylum Streptophyta; class Magnoliopsida; order Santalales; family Viscaceae; genus Viscum; species Viscum album. Next base: position 1,677,529,695 of record OY728126.1, read on the forward strand.
GGATGAAGCAAGTCACGTTCTTGGGCCATGTGATCACAAGTGAGGGAATTTCTGTGGATCATTTAAAGACAAAGGAGATTGAGGAATGGACCAGGCCCTCTAGTGTCACAGAAATCCATAGTTTTCTTGGATTAGCTGGGTACTACTGATGTTTTGTGAGAAACTTATCACGATTTTCAAGCCTGCTAACTAAGTTAACAAGGAAAGGGGTAAAGTATGTATGGACAGAAGAATGTGAGGGAAGCTTCAAGGAGCTAAAGAGAAGGCTGATCACTGCACCAGTACTCTCACTACCAAAAAGTGGAGAAAGTTTTGTGATATATAGTGATGCTTCAAAGAAAGGCTTGGGTTGTGTACTCATGCAAAATGATAATGTGATAGCCTACGCCTCACGACAGTTGAAGATCCATGAGCAGAACTACCCAACGCATGATCTAGAGATGGAAGCCGTGATTTTTTCCTTGAAAATTTGGCGGCACTACTTTTATGGAGAGAAGTGTGACATATACTCCGACCACAAGAGCCTAAAGTATATATTCACACAAAAGGAGCTCAACATGCATCAAAGGAGATGGTTATATCTAATCAAGGATTACGATTTCTATATTCACTATCATCTTGGAAAGGCGAACAAGGTAGCTGATGCTCTAAGCAGAAAAGAACCTGTGACTCTATCCATGTTGCGGATTGAGAAAGACCCTATCTTCTTAGATATGAAAAGGATGGATTTGGAAATTATAAGGGTAGGGGATACATCCTACCTTACCCAAATTATTACGCAAACATCCATCCAGGAGAAGATTAAGAAATCACAAAGGGATGATGTGGAGATACAAAATAGGGTGAATGCAGTAAAGGAAGGGAAGCTGCCAGAGTTCCATATTGATAATGATGGTGTGATTCGGTTAGGAATGCGGCTTTGTGTGACTTCATCACCTGGGATAAAGAAGGATCTATTGGATAATGCACATATCTCAACATTCTCTATCCATCTTGGGAGTACCAAGATGTACCGTGATCTCTGAGAACACTTCTGGTGGGATAACATGAAGAAGGAGATTGTGGAATATATATCAAGGTGCTTGGTATGTCAGCAAGTTAAAGCTGAGTGACAAAAGTCCAAGGGTATGATGCAGCCATTGACTATACCCATGTGGAAATGGGAAAATGTTACTATGGACTTTGTCACGGGTATCTCGAAGACGTCAAAGGGAAATAATGCGATATGGGTTGTGGTTGATCGACTCACCAAGACTACCCATTTTATTACTATTCGGGAAGATCTCTAGCTTGAACAACTTGCAAAGATATATGTGAAGGAAGTGGTGAGACTGCTTGGTGTTCCACTATCAATTGTCTCTGACTATGATCCAATGTTCACATCTATGTTCTGGAGGAGCCTTCAACATTCTTTGAGTACAGAATTAAATTTCAGCACGACCTATCACCCCCAAACTGATGGCTAGTCTGAAAGGACTATTCAGACACTTGAATATATGCTAAGAGCCTACTCTATTGAATTCAAAGGTGGTTAGGATCAGAATCTCCCATTGGTTGAGTTCTCATACAACAATAGCTTCCACTCGAGTATTCAGATGACTCCATATGAAGCTCTGTATGGAAAGTGATGTAGAGCTCCAACCTGTTGGGATGAAGTTGGAGAGAGAAAGCTACTTGGACCTGATATTGTTCAAGAGATGATAGAGAAGGTTAAAGTCATCCAGAAACACATCAAAGCTGCTCAAAGTCAGCAAAAGAGCTATGCTGACAACCATTGAAGGGACTTGGAGTTCGATATTGGAGATAAAGTCTTCTTTCGAATATCTCCATGGAAGAGAGTCATGTGATTCAGGAAGAAAGGGAAGCTAAGCCCAAGGTATATTGGCCCCTTTGAGATCCTTGACCATATAGGAGTTGTGGAATATCTTCTTGCACTTCCACCAAATATGTCTCAAGTTCATGATGTGTTTCATGTATCACTACTAAGGAAGTATATACCAGACCCCTCACATGTACTAAACTCAGAGGTGGTGCAGCTGGAAGATGATATCTTCTTTGAGGAGCAGCCATTAAAGATTCTGGATCGGAGAGATAAGGTTCTACGTAACAAGACAACCCATCTTGTCAATGTGTTGTGGAGGAACCATAAATTTGAGGAAGCAAATTGGGAACCAGAAGAGGCCATGAAGGAGAAACACCCTCACATGTTTGTGTAAAGTGAAATTTCATGGGCGAAATTTCTTAAGGGGGGAAGAATGTAAAGACCCAAAGTTTTTCACTGGAAATTATCTTCTTATATTTATGTCATAAAATAGTATTAAATCACTACATAATGAACTACTAAGTGATAAGTGGCCTTTAAACATAAGTTTGTCACTTCTGTGTTTGGAATTTTAAAAATCCGATATACACGGTTGTGTTAAAGATGTTTTTTGGAGTCTAATGAAACAAAAATAATTTTTGGTGAATAGTGACCTACCCTTATGAATAGTAATATGACCCTTATTAATAGTAAATCATCCAACATAAGAGTAAAATTACCTATGAATAATTAAATAAAATTTAGACATCTTAGAAATTGACAATTTGACCTTAGTAAACATTTTGGTATTTTATAAGTCATAAATAATTAATTATAAGTAATTAATTAATTTAAAAGAAAATTTATTTCCCTAAAATGTATTCATAAATTATTTAATAAATTTATTATAGTTTTTATATAATTTTATAAGACCCTACATAATTTTTGAAAGCACTATAAAATCAGTTTTAATCTTAAAAACTGTATTATTAAGTAAATTATGATTTTAATTAAATATTAAATTAATAATATTTAGAAAATTATTTTTGAAAAATTGAATTCATTTTTTTATTCTACACGTTGAAAAATGATTGGGGTAAATTTTTTGGATTTTTCTGAGATACTTGAATTTTTGATGAATAGTAAAATCCGATAATTTACAATAAATGCTAAATAATGGATTAATTGAGTCATCGATGATGCTATGATGATGTAAGCCCACTTGGTTCGGGATCACATGGTAAAATTACTATTCTTGGTCATTAAATACTAACTATTCCTTGTCTTATGGGAAATTAATAAACTAATGAATTTTATATTAAGGAAACCCCTCTCCCCTCCACTATAAAAGCCACCTTTCACACCCTCATTTCCTCACACCTCTAAATCTCCAAGACTTCTCTAAACTCTGCCCAAACACCTTCCCTATCCCCTAACCCACGTCCAAGAGTTTATGGTCTCATCAAAATACCAATATTAGGCCCTTAAGGAGGTTCTCAAGAGGAGGATTCTATAGGTAATTTCCCTCCCTCTTCTCCTTTAATTTCCTTTCAAGTTCAAGTTCATTTCTTGATCTCTCCCCACCTATCTTCATAAAAATTGTATTGTAACTCCAGGATTATACATATAATGTAATTTTATGATTCTAATGAGATATTATATCATCCAACCACCTTTACCTCTTCCTTTTATTTTATTAAAGAGAACGTTGTTCGTGAGGTGTTAATTTATCACCTTCAAGAACGACATGCTTTCTTCTTCCATTTATACCTTTAGATCTGGCCATGAAACCATTTTTATGGTAGAACCAGAATATTTTATATGTATTATATTATATTTAAAGTTCCGGAAATAACCTATGGCCATATTACTATGTGATAAGTTAAAACAAGTTCATTGTGATCCAAAAACCGCCCAAATTGACCCAAATAACCATCATTTAATTCTTATGTAATGATTAATCCATATGGATATAATATAATTCATTATAAGATAATTAAAACATATGTAATATCATCAATGACATGTAATATCATTTCTGGATTTTTACTCATGTTCTACCCAAACTTCAATTTAAGAATACAAGTGAACCACCCAAGAAAAACCATAAAAACGAACATCCCCAAACAATGTTTTTAAACTCTATAAGTCATCCAAAGGAACATAATATGACATAATGAAACCAGAATGAACCCTATTAATGTAAACATGGTTATGGATTTCTAATTAATGAATATAATTTCATTATAAAGGACATTAAAGAGAAGGAAGCTTTCGGGTACAAGGTAAGGGGAAATTCTCCAACCCAACTTTCATCCTTCGGGTTCTCCCTCTTTTACTCCATTTTTGATATGTTTACTATTATAAAATCATCTTCTCATCATTTTATTTCCTTTTCTGATATATAAATGTTTTCCAATACTGTTTATGTCAATAAAAATGTTTTCTAAAAGAACTCTTCTTTTAAGAACACCCCTTTTACTTCTCACTCAAAGTGGACGGTTCTTGTAACATATATGTTATTCCCTCTTTATTTTGGGAACCCAAAGCTTATGAATGTGTTATTATTAGGTGAAAGAAATTCCATTACATGGTTTAGTTATGTAAAATTTTTTATGTGTTCTATGTGGAAAGCATGATGATGATAATGTTATGATGTGACGGGTGCGCCCAGAATTATACAGCGATCCAATGCATTGGGTAAAGTGATGAATATCATGAGTGAATGTGAAATGATGTGTGAAAAAGATTCTAGCTTGGTTCACAAGTATTTGTGGTAGATAACCAATAAGACATGATGTTTCATTTTTATACATTGCCACATTTCAAGTCTTATATTTATGCTTCCTCTCATGTTCATGATCTTTTGACTATGTTATGATTATGCTCACCCCATGATATATTGTTCTTATCTATCCTATTACTGGGCTTCTAGATCAACCCTTTTGATGTATATACTCTAGTGGCTACATGTACTAAGGAGAGGACAAGGGCCAATAAGAATCTAGAGAAGAATAAATTAAATAAATGTTTATGATAGATGTTGTATTTGTTATGTGTGGTCCTAGTTTTCCCAAGACACTAAACCTTTGGATCCTCTATGTGTAATACTATTATGTTGTTTATCTTTGAAATGATGTAATAGTAATGTAAGAAAAGGATTGGGTCTCTATAGGGAATGATCATATATGGAGAGAAAATTCCTGAGTCTAAGGTTAGATAAAAAGAAGATGAAAAAGTTTCTAGGTATGGAGAAAAATTTACAAAGTTATAAAGGCATGATATGGACTTCATACGTAATCCAAAGAGAAATATTGACCATTTCTATGATGGGTTAAATCCAATTCTTTGAAGGGAAATAATATCTCCTCCCATCATACAAGGAAATAATATCATGTTCTATCAATATAGAGAAATAATTATCCAAGTCTTATAAATTTGAAGGGAATCAAGATAAGAATAGGATGATAGAGAAAAAAATGATGATTGTAATAAGGGAAAGAAGGATTTTCCCACATATGATAATTGTGGAAATAATTACCCTGGTACTTGATTGAAGGGAATGAGAGTTTTTTAAAAATGTGTACAGAAATTTCATCATTCTCATGATTTCAATGGAAATAAATAATTTTCCAATATTCAATTCTTTTAATGTAAGTATATCAGTAACAAAACAAATAAATTCTTCAAGAATTAAGTTAATATACCTCAAAAGTAGCTAAGAGATAATGTCCAAGTGTATTCGATTAATACAATTGAGGTTAAATGATTAAATTTCTTGTGTATTCAAAATAAATAATAATGTTATAGAAGTATTTTATAAATTATATTCTCAATACTTATAATTATTATACTTTTGTTGTTTTTATATAAGCATTTTAAAGCATATGTTGAATGGTATCGATGACCAAGAAAAGTGATTCAGTGGAAAGTTGATATTTTTGGAAAACAAATGACTAAGGTAAGATAACCCTTAATATGTTATCTATGTTGAGATAATAATGGAAAATATATGTTTATGGGATAATATTGGTGACCTTGAAACTGGTTAGTGATTTTATGGTTTATGTTATAATTTCTATAGTTTACTTCATGTTGGGATTTATGTAATATATTCAATAAGTTGATATTTTATTTTTAGAATCATTCATGTTTTCATTAGGGTTTTATGGTCATTAAGGTATTCAAATATTTTTTATGTGACATTAAGATATACTTTATTCTATTTGGGGAATATAATTTTATGTTGATTTTGAAAATTTGGTGGCATCCCTTATAAATTTTTGGAATTTGAATTTTGTCCAACATATTTGGTATTAAGGATAAATATTTATGGAATGGATTAATTTGAAATTTGGGTGTTTTTGGATAACTCTTTCTAACCATTTTGGTTTTGGAAAATATCAGAGGAAGTACTTTTCAATCTTTTATGGATCTTATAACCTATTAAAAGTTAATTTTAGTGCTGAAGGAATGAATATTTAAACTAGAATACTCATTTTTTAGAGAAAAATATGATATTATAGTGGAAATTTTTTAAATAATAAAATTATACTTTCCAAGTAATTATATATTTTTTATATTCATAGTCTAGATGGTAAATTAATTCCTCAACTCTAGAAAAAGGAACTTGAAAAAAATGTTATCTTAGTACCTTAATTTCTGAAAAAATAATGGTCTCTTACCTCATCATATATTTATGAATTTTTGGTCATCAAATTTTCTAGATCATTCAATTTCTTGTGATCAATGATGCCTATCACTCTCCATAATTATTTATGTTTTTCCTTAATTTCCATATCTTCACTTCTCACAAATATTTTCCTACATGGAAACCTAGTACTGTGTTATTTTATATGACCTTCATAATAAACATTATCTCTTATTAATAGGAAGTTTTATTAAACCTTTTTATGATGTGTGTTTCCAACAAATGTATTTTCAAATGTCAAACCCTTGATTATCAAGAACAAGATTAAATTTTGAGGACACAATTTATTTAGGGGGGAGAATGTAACACCCCAAGATTTTAAAAGAGGAACATAATGTTAGATAACATATATGACATGAAACAAAAAGATTATAATATAATGAAACAACCAATAATTTATGATATATTTATTTTTAATTAAATTCAATCTCTTCGATTGCTTGTCGAACAAGCTACCCTAAGTCAATATGAACCGTAATATAATATACCATTATAAAATAGCTATTAAATTAGTGGGTATGATTAAGAATAAATAAATTATGAAAATTATATTTTTTACACATGTATAAAATAAATTCAATTCTTATCTATTTATTATAAATAAAATAAAAATCATATGAAAGGATTTATTTTTTGAAAAACTGTATTTTTATAAAAGTCGGTTTTGTCGTACTTTGCAAACATATTTTAATTTTTTTTACCAATTTTAGAAAATTTATTTTAAAATATAAACCTAATTTTTGAAATAATTATCCCAAAATTAACATAGAGTGATTTTTTTAGAATTTTCTAAAAATATTGATCTTTTGATGAATAGTAAAAAATTAAATTTTATTAAGAACTGCTTATTCGTTTACATTATTTACAAAGTTAAATTATATTTTAATTTTTTTTAAATTAAAATTAGTAAAATTATATTAAAATTTAACCAATTTATCTCCTTTTATTAAATTTTATATTTAATTATAATATAAAAACTTTTTTAGATTTTGAAAGTTTTTCTTTGGGAAAACCATTTTTTTGATGCGTCTGTAGGATTAATTTGAAATTGGATTCTACCAATTATGTGATTTTAATTTGAAAAAATCGATTACATATATTCAATAAGTATAATTTATATTATATAATACTTTCAAATTAATTTTTTCTTCAAAATGAAAAGTAAAAATAGTAAAAATTATTTATAGCTGTTGGGGTTAAAACGAGTTTACTGGGGGATAAAATAAAAATACATGGGTTACAAGTGATCCAAAAATTTTATAAATACAATTTGTGGACATATTTATACCTTATAAATTCCATTTTTTAATAATGACTCATTTTTATCCTTTCTTCATATGAAAAATATGGATACCACTTTTTATTTTCAAAAATTCCAAGTGTGTCCTCACCCCCACTTATAAAAGGCCATCTTCTCTACTTTATTATTAAAACTTAAAAAGCCATTTTTTGGACAATACCTACCAAAATATATTTCTTAAATACCTCCCCAAATATAATAAGCCTTATTTTTATTACAAAAACCTCCTAATAAGGCTTTAAGTATAAACCTAAAGAGGGTCCCTAAAGAAGAGGTCTAATATTTAACCATGCATTTTCATTTTATTTCTTCCTCCACATCATTAAAATATTATTAAAATATAATAATATAACACAAAATTATCTCAAATATAATTATATGTTATTATGTTAATGTAATAACCTAGATCAATATTCTATTCCATCAAATGGGAAATGGAATCATCATTCGTGTGTACGACGGTCTACCGCCTCGCAAACTGATGTAATTTTTTTCCATCACCACCTATCATGGTTTGATATAATGATGGATTTAAATTATTTATATGATATTTTTGACATTAATACAATTATTTAATTATAATATCACTTCAAACTTGTTACCTTCCAACATGTTTGAAAATAATAACATCGCTCGTGTGTACGACATACTATCTCCTCATGAACTGAGGCGATGTGTTTTTTCCCATTTAAATTTTACTTGGATGGTAATAAGGATATATTAAATAAATATATATGATATTTTTAAAATAATTATAACTCTGTAATTATTATATCATATATAAATTATTACTTTTCATTCCATGGAGGATATGATAACGTCACTCGTGTGTACGACGGACTACCATCCCCCGAAGCGATGTGACTCATTTTTTCACTAATGATTAAATGGAAAGTAATAAGGGTACATTTAATTAATATATGTGATATATATTATATAATAATTAATATTAAAATATTATATATTATTTACCTTTATTTTGTTCCATCTATCGATAAAATTGGAAACAACATCCATACGTACGTAGGACTACTATATCCATCAATAGTGTAATCAATTTTCTATTCATAACTTTTATAGATTACTATAAATAAATATATAATGAATATATATGATATTTATATCATGGATAACATTATGGATATTATATAACCATGATCAAAGTAAAAGGAACCAAATTAATGAACCAAAACATACATGAAAAATGAATCAATTATCACCCAAAAGAGTGATTTTAACAATGAATTATTAATAGAAAAGTTTTTAAATACTATAAGTAAATCATATATGGTATGAGATATGTGATTATGATTATATAATGGATTTATAATAAACTTATATTTATTATAATGTAGGTTCAAATGCATATAAAGGAAGTTTAACCTGTGGTAAGGGTTTCTCATCTCGGTTTTACTTCTGTGAGACATATGCCATATTCACCACTTGTTTCTTTTGTGTGGTGTATATAATACCTTTATGATATATTGAATCATGAATATATTTATCTTTCTGCTATTTTAAGGTTAATTTGAAGTTATTTCTTATATGATTCTTATGATTTGAAAGTTACCAAAGTGGTAAGTGTTTATTTCACAATCTTATCTATAACATCTCAAATTTTTCATGTAATTTTTTTTATATAGAATTATTTCGAGACCAAAAAATTCGATGGAACATGATTATGAGGTCCAGAGATCCTGGAATGGAATTTTGAACATTTTTTAAGGTATATTCAGTAAACGTGAGAACATAATTTTCTATCTTTTGAACCATCGTTTAGATTTAAAATCCGAAGGTACCATTGAATTACGAATGCCAGGATTCGCATGGAAATGACTTAACTTTGGTAAGAAAGGGCTGAGAAAAAAATTTATTTTTTGGACTTCTCAAGAAAAATAATAACATAATTTAAAAGAATTATTTTACTTTGTTTCTCACTTTTGAGTGGCAGACGAGGACTCTGCAGGGCGACGATGATTCACATCAATGAGGCTCATTAATGGATCGTTAAACTCGCAGTGTAATGACCCTTTAATAATGCGTAACAACAAAACTTTTTCTTAAATAAAATAGTGCAACAATGCGACATCGCATCATAATGGGAACGCTGTGATGTGATACTATTTATAGTTCGATGTGCTGGGGAAATATGGATTAAAAACTTGGAGGATTCTCTGGTGAACCTTTGACGGACTTCCACCCTAGCGAAGAACGAAGAATGCTAGAAAAACTTCTTCTTTATCAATGACTTTCAAATATAGGAGCCGGGAAGCAACGTCGACATCTTAAAACCCTCGAGGACAAACATTTGGAAACTAAATTCAAAGAGGTAGGGGTTTTTAATTTTAAAATTTATCACCCATTCCATTTTTGAAAAATGAAGAATGCTGATCAACCCACGAACCGGTTGATCCGCAGATCATGCATTATAATGGGAGGGTGAATTTTCTTTTGGGGTGATTATTTGGGGTTAAACCTTGACATGAATGACTGAACGCAAACCTCCCCGATCATTCCCCTTGTTAAAACCTTTAGCGCGGAGGGCCTAGGTTGATACAAACAAGGCCTGAGAACCTCCGCCCGTGTGTTCTTGGTGGCCGCATTTCTTAAAGAGATATCAGGAAAAGTTTGAAGGATTTATGAAAAAGAAATCCTTTCCTAGTGACCGTTGACACAAGAAATGCAAGGAACAGAACACCAGAGCGCATCAGGGGGCCCGCCAATGATTCTGCCGGTGCCGACATCAGCAGCAACGGTGGCTGACCCGCACTGGTGGGTCGTGTTGAACAGGATGACGCGACTCCAGGTGGGTGCTACATGGAGGGGTGGCCTACGTCCGGGCCCCCTGGTAGGCCAGAGGTGCCGCGACCCATCAGCCGCGACATGACTTGAACATGACACTAGGAGGGAGCCACGTAGGAGGTGCGACCTTCCGTTGCGGGACACGTTCGGACCAGAGGGGACGCGGATGACAGTCGCGTCCCAGGGGATCACACCGGCCACACCACACGGTCAGTCCCTTTAATGGAGGGCCGGGATGGACTCGCACTGGCGGGATGGTCCGTGCCCCTTCGGGCTGGGCCGAACTAGACCGGGTCACCGGGCGACTCGGCGGGCTATACCCTCGGGCAACTGGGCCGGGTCCAGAGAGGTCTATTGGGCCTAGTCCACTGGCCAGGCCCAACCAGACTGAAATTAACCCTAAACAGGTTGGTTCAAGTCTATCTAAATGAACCGAGGTATTTGGGACCCTAGGCGGGGTTGGTTAGGTCGGTCTGACCGAGTCAGACTGGGCCCTGTCGCAACCGGCCCCCTGGTTGCTGAAACCCCAATATCTTGCAAACTGCGCGTCTGATTGACGAGCCGTTTGTGGCATTGGGACCCTCTCAATGTGGAAGATCTTTTTCCACACTCTATGGTAACTTTTGGGGAAGTTGATATGAGACTAAGGTCTTGAGGAGTGGTTCTCCCAAGCACGCTACATACATAACCCTTCAGTTGGATGAGACCTGAAGAATGCTCGACGACAACCCAATGGGAAGTGACTCTGTGTGACCCAAAATTCCCATGGTGGGGAGTGGCTCTTTGTGACCCGAAAACCCCATGATACTCGATAGGAAGAGTACCCCAGTTCGGCCAAGGTGGGAAGCGACTCTGTGTGACTCGGCAGACCCACGGTGGGGAGTGACTCTGTGTGACTTAGCATACCCACGATACAAATCAGGGATGAGTAACACAACAATCCAAGGTTAGTTGGAAGAGGCTATGTGTGACTTGATAGGCTCATTGTACTTAATAGAGGAGGAGTTCTCTAGTGGCTGAGGAGTTCGACGTTTGTGACTGACGATGCTACTATTACTACCCTAGAATATACCTTGTGTGAGCAGTCTTGTGTTTCATGATTTACTTTGAGGAATTTTTGTGTGGTCCTTACTTTTTTTTTTGGGGTCCCTAATGGGTACTGTGTTACTCAAACCTGCATGGGATTTTCCCACATGCGTTATGTCTTGTTCGGACGATCAATGTTTAGACAGGGGTGATTAGGGAGACGGGACTGACGAACGATTTGACGGTGGACTTGGTGGCCTAGGACCAGGTGGGGACCCATAGGACTGGGCAGCCATTAAATACTACTTCGGATTCTAGTATCTTCACTACTCTCGTGATAAATAGGGGTTTACTACAGATGGCCATCAGAGTTTCTTTTTTTGTATTCGCTATTTTCAATTCCTTGTTGGGTTTGTATTCTGGACCACTTAATTTCATTTTTACTTGCACTCGGCTTTGTTTTAGTGGTACTTTTTTCCCATTTTGAGTGTGTTGGGATGTGGTTGAGTGTGTGCGTGTGCAGACAGGTACTTTGGAAAATACCTCCCACTCACAGGTTGATGCCTTTGATGCTAGTCTCCAGCCCTTGGCCTTCGAGAGGGAGGCTTGGGGTAGTCACAACATGGGCCTCGGGGGACAGGTCTTGAAAAAGTGGCATCAAAGTGCGGTCAGTTCCCCCTCAAAGACCGGGAGTCTGTGTTTTGTTTTGGGGCTACAATGTTAATTGTTGTGAGTTCAACTTTCAGATTCAGGGAGTCTAGTGTTGGTGCGATGGATGATGTATCCATACACTAGGACCTTGAATTCTATTTTCAGCTCAATACATGAAAACACATGTTTCATAAGTGTCTCCTTATTTTTGAATAAGATTCATCCCACCAGGTATAACCTTATAACTGTGGTACATCTTGATCTATCTCAGGATGCCTGCACGTGGAAAACCAGCCAAGATTCCGATACGAGGTCATGAGGATAACCTACCTAGCGACGAGGAATCCGTACAGGGACCAGTTCTAGAGATGTCCCCACCAGGTGGTGCACCAGTGATACTACCACCTGATGGTCAATATCTATTACCGGATGTTCTGGAAGAGAATGTTTGTAGGATCAGTTCCCTACACAAGTTTCAGTGACAGGGACCTCCCAGGTTCAGGGGAGAGTGGGATCCTCAAGTCGGTGAGGACTGGCTAAAGGTTGTGACGTGGGTCTTCTGCTTAGTGAGGACACCGCCTGACCAGATGGCGATCTTGGAAGTGAGCCTTCTACATGGCTCAGTAGGGAGATTATGGATTTTGACCACCTAGACTCATGATGAGGTGACCCTTACCTGGGTTGACTTCGATAGGCTTTTTTGGGAGGAGTTTTTCCTCGTGACCTTGTGTTTTGTGTACATCCAGGAGCTGCTTCACCTACAATATGACAACATGATGGTGGCTGAGTACTCGGTGAGGTTCACAGAGATTTCCCACAACTCCATAGATATGGTGCGAGACATTTTCATTAGGGACCGATCCTTTGAGCTGGGAATTAGGTGGGAGATCAGTGCCTCTGTGGTGTCTCTCAGCATCCCTACCCAGGTCGGGGTGATGGAGTAAGCCCATCTGATAGAGAGATTCTGGGAGGAGAAGGCACCCACAGGTAGAGCCACCAGAAAACCCCATGATACATAGTCTTTGGCAGGCAAAAGACATCAGATGCATGTGCCCAAGCAGGCCGGGTCTTTCAGAGGACGACCCCAGTACTCAGTGTCGGTGGTGCAGGGCTCCCAGTACGGAGGGAGTCGGCAGGGATCTAGGTAGTGCTACGCGTGTGGAGGATAGGGACACATGACACGAGACTTCTTGAACTACCATACAGATGATCAGAAGATAATAAAGGAGCCTATGAGGCAGTGGCAGCGGTTTGAGTGAGGAGGTCCATAGGGCGGTAGATGTGGCGGGGGAGCTGGCTGAGTAGCAGGCGGTGGGCGACAGTTTGAGATGTTACCACCACCACCAGGTGGTCCACCCCGACCTTAGGGAGCAGGCAGACAGGGGAGATCTTAGCTCCAAACAGTAGAGGATTATGGCCACGACACTATAAAGATGATCTGAGGTACGATCTGTGTCTTCTACACCCTAGCTATAGTACTTGTAGACACAAGTGCTATTCAATCCTTCCTTTCCTTGAATCTCGTTCGGAGGTTGGAGATTCTGGTGGAGCCATTGACTCGATCCTTATGTCTAGAGACTTCTATAGGAGGGGATTCGATGATTACACACTGGTGATGGAAATGTGATATTACTCTAGGAGGTAAGATATTTGGCTGGGATCTCCTAGTAGCAGCGCCAAGGCCTTATGAGAACATCTTGGGTATGGAATGGTTATCCACAGTCCATGCTCAGATCGACTGTTTTAGGTATACAGTGTGGTGTGTCTATGGATATGGGAACATGTTTTCATTCACTAGTGAGAAGGAAACCCTTGTGGTGTAGAACATACTCTCAAGGAGGAGGGTGCAACCGATCACTCACCAGTTGGCTAGCCTCACCCTCAGTGTAGTGGAGGAGAGGAATCCATACTTTCTTATAGTGGTGGATGAGTACAAGGATGTTTTTTCTGATGAAGTTCCAGGGCTACCTCCTCATAGAGAGGTATAATTCTGTATCGACCTGTACCCTGGGACAACACCAATATCCACACTGTCATATCATATGGATCCTGTAGAGCATCGCGAGCTGAGGGTATAACTAGAGGAATTGCAGGAGAAGGGGTTCATAAGACCCAACGTTTCACCATGGGCAACCCCAATGCTTTTTTCCAAGAAGGAAGATGATAATTTCAGGTTGTGTGTGGAATTCCATCACTTGAACTAGGAAATCGTGAAGAAGAAGTACCCACTACCTAGAATTGATGACCTCTTAGACCAAATGAAGGGGGCAAAGTGGTTCTCAAAGATAGACCTCATATCAGGATATCACCAGCTTCGGGTATGAGATGAGGATGTAATGAAGATGGCCTTAATGTGTATTTATGACCACTATGAGTCCCTGGTGATGTCTTTCAGTGTGAAAAATTCCCCAGCAGTGTTTATGGGCCTCATGAACAGGATCTTCTAGCCTTACCTCCACTGTTTCATCATGGTCTTCATCGATGAAATCTTGGTGTATTCAGCATCGGAGGAGCACCACACTACACACCCGAATATAGTACTGGATACACTCTAAGAGCACTAGATTTATAGTAATATCTCTAAGTGTCAGTTCTAGATATGGGAGGTCCACTTTCTAGGACACGTCATCTCAGAGGCTAGAGTTGCAGTAGATCTAGTGAAGATAGAGGCGGTACTTTCTTGGGATTTTCCCAGGATCATGATTGAGGTGTAGAGATTCTTGGGGCTGGATGGTTACTATCTGAGGTTCGTGCCCAACTTCTCTAGAGTAGCATCACCCTTGTAAGCTTTGACATAGAAGGGACAACCCTTCGTGTGGACAGAGAAATTACAACAGAGTTTCCAAGAGATAAGGCAGAGACTAACTAGTGCCCCCATCTTGAGACTACATGAGGAGGTCATGGGGTATGTAGTTTACTAAGATGCAACATGGACTAGGCTCAGTTGTGTCCTGATGTAGTAGAAAGCGGTGATCACCTATGGATCATGGTAGTTGAGGCAGCATGAGAAGAACTATCCAAACCATGACCTGGAGTTAGCAGCGGTGGTCTTTTCCTTGAAGATGTGGCGACACTACTTGATGGGTGAATGGTTTATAGTTTACTCTGACCACAAGAGTCTCAGGTATTTCTTCTCCCATAAATACCAGAACCTAAGATAGAGGTTATGGATAGATTTCCTCTAGGACTATGATTTTGAGATTGTCTATAATCCTGGAAAGGGGAATGTGGTGGAAGACACGCTCAGCAGGAGGATCGGGTTGCAGCTACAGAGTGAGGCAACAAAGCAGTTAGCAGTGATGCATATATCCTTCGTGGTTGATAGTGAAGCTGCTTACCTCCAGTTGATGGATGTTACTCCCCTATTCTTATAGCAAGTTAGGGAGGCATAACTGGGGGATGTTGACTGTGTGGCCCGACATGCTCATATATCCTCAGGACATGCTCTTAAAGGATTTTTTAAACGTGGGGAGAATCTCACCCTTTTCAAAGGGTACACATTAGTACCATTGGAGTTGCGGGAGGAGGTATTGAGGGAGTTCCATAATTCCCCTATGGTGGTATATCCTAGAGTGGAAAAGATGTACCAGGACCTACGGCGTTAGCACTAGTGTCCAGTGATGAAGAAATTAGTGGCCGAGTTCATTTCACAATGCCTCACTTGTCAGCAAGTGAAGGCCGAGCACCAGGTTCTGGCAGGCTTGACTCAGCCACTCGATCTACCTGAGTGGAAATGGGATGGTATCTCGATGGAATTTGTGAAGGGGTTACCATGTACGTCTAGAGGCCGTGACTCTATTTGGGTTATCGTTGACCGACTTACCATGTTGGCTCACTTTCTACCCATCCAGGGGTAGGTAATGGTAGAGGGATTGGGACGCCTCTACATCTTGGAGATTGTACAACTTCATGGGGTGGATTCGACAATAATCTCAGATAGTGACACCCACTTTATGTCCTATTTGTGGAAGGGATTACATGATGCATTCAGGATGTAGCTCCATTTGAGAACACCTTTTCATCCCCAGTAGGATGGTTAGACAGAGCGAACCATACAGACCATGGAGGAAATGCTTCATGCTTGCATCCTTGACTTTGGTCAAAGTTGGGAGGACCACCTACCACTGGTGGAGTTTTCATACAACAATATATATCACTCCACCATTTGCATGACACCATTTTAGTCCTTGTACAGGAAGCCTTGTAGATCACCCATACACTGGACAAACCTAGGGGAGTCAATACTCATGAGTCTAGAGTTGGTACAAGCTACCACCGAGAAGTTGAAGATCATCCAGGAGTGAATGAGTACTGCACAAAGTAAGTATAAGTCTTATGACAACATGAGTTGGAGACCCTAGGAGTTTGAGGAGGGAGATCATGTGTTCCTTCGTGTCTCACCCCGATGAGGATTGCCGAGATTTGGCTAGGGTAGTAAGCTATCTCCAAGACTCATCAGTCCCTTTTAGATTCTGAGTAGATTTGGTGAGGTGGCATACCTCATAGCTCTTTCCCCATAGATGCACCTGGTGCATAATGTTTTCCATGTGTCTAAGCTGAGGAGGTATGTGCATGATCTATCACATGTCATCGACCGGAGTGAGATGTACATTGATGATGGGGTGATGTTTGCAGAGTTCCCAGTGGAGATAGAGGATTGAATGGAGCGGGTCCTACACAGATGGCCGATTACTCTAGTGTGCGTTTGATGATAGCACGAGAATTTCCAGGAGAGAACATGAGAGAAGGAGGCTTAGATTCATGCTCAATACCCCCCATCTTTTTGTTTAGTTGTTGTTTTGGATTTTGGGGATGTAAATCCCTAAGGTGGGGAAAGTGTAACGTCTCGGATTTTATGTGTAATTTTATTTATTTATATAGAATTATTTTTAGACTGTGAAATTCGATGACATGTGATTCTGAGGTCCGGAGAGCCCATAACATAATTTTGAACTTTTGTTAAGGTACGTTTAGTAAACGTGCGAGTGAGATTTTCTATATTTTGAACCATCGCTCGGATTGAAAATATAAGGGAACCCTTGAATTTAGAATGCTGGGATTCACCTAGAAATGAGTTAATTTCATCTGGAAAGGGATGATCAGAATAGTTATTTTTCATAATTTTCAAGAAAAATAATAAAATAATTTAAAAGAATATTTTTATTTTCTTTCTCACTTTTGAGTGGCAGATGACAACGCTGTTGGGCAGCAATAGGGTGGCGACGATGCACATCAACAAGACTTATTAATATCTTGTTAAACTCGCAGCATAATAATTATTTAATGACATGTAAAAACGATGTTGTTTATTAAATAAAATATCATCACGACGTGACGTTGCATCATAATGGGAACACAGCGATGTGCTCCTATTTATAGTTTGATGCGCTGGGGAAATATGGATTAAAAATTTGGAGTATTATCTAGAGAAACTCTGTCAGACTTCCACCCCAGCGAAGAATGATGAACTCCGACGAAACTTCTTCTTCTTCTTCGATGCCTTTTGAATATCAGAGTCGAGAAGTGACGTCGACGTCTTAAACCCCTCGAGAACGAATGTATGGCAACGAACTTCAAAGAGGTAGGGGTTTAAAATTTTAAAAGTTCTCACCAGTTCCTTTTTTAAAAAATGACGAATGTGGATCAACCCACGAATAAGTTGATCCACGGATCGTGCGTTATAACAAGAAGGTGAGTTTTATTTTAGGGTGAGTATTCAAAATTAAACCTTGGCATGAATGATTGAACACAAACCTCCCTGAGTCCCCCTTGTTAAAACCTCTATCTCAGAGGGCCCGGGCTGACATGAACAAGGCCTGAGAACCTTCACCCTTGTTTTCTTGGTGGCCACATTTCTCAAAGAAATGGAAAGGCCAGTTTGAAGGCTTTGCGGTACAGAAATCCTCTCCCGAAGACTGTTGGCGCAAGTGGTGCAAGGAACGGACCACCAGAGCGCGTCCGGTGGCCTGCCGAAGATTCTACAGGCGCTGGTATCAGTAGCAACAGCAGCCAGCCCACATTGGCGGGCTATGTTGAACAGGAGACCATAGATCATCAGTTGCGGTGGCACATGAGAGGAGTCGGACGTGGCAGGAGTCGGACGCGATGCTAGGAGGGCACCATGCAGGAAGTGTGGCCCGCCCTTGTGGGCCACGTTCGGACCGGAGGGGACACGACTAGATGCCGCGTACCAGGGGCTCACACTGGCCACACCATGTGGCTGATCCCCTTACTGGTGGACCGGACCCGCACCCCTTTGGGTCTGGCCAGACTAGACCGGGTCACCAGGTGACCCAGTGTGCTGGACCCTTGGCCAACCGGGCCGGTTCCAACGAGGCCTATTGGGCCTGGTCCACTAGCTAGGCTGAACCAAATCGACCTCGACCCGCACCAGACTGGGTTGATTCCATATAAATGAACCAGGATACTTTGGACCTCAGGCCGGGTTGGTCGGTTCGGTTTGACCGAGTCAGATCGGGCCCCGTCGCAATCCATCCCCTGGTTACTAAAACACAAGTGTCTTGCAAACCATGCGTCCAATTGACGATCCGTTTGTGGCGTTGAGACCCTCTAGATGAGGAATATATTTTGGGATGATCTATGGTGACTTTTATGGAAGTTGAGATGCGAATAAGGGATTAAGGAGTGGTTCTCTCAAGCGCACTACGTACAGAACCCTGCAGTTAGCTGAGACCTGAAGACTACTCGATGACGGCCTAGGGGGAAGAGATTCTATATGACTCGACAGGAACATGGTGGGGAGAGGCTCTGTGTGACCTGGAAGGCCCACGCGGTGGTTCCCCATGATTGCGGTCTAGGATGGACCCGCACTAGCAGGCTGGACCCGTGCCCCTTTGGGCTGGGCCGGACTAGACCGGGTCACCGGGCGACCCGGCGGGCTAGACCCTCAGGCAACCGGGCCGGGTCCAGCGAGGTCTATTAGGCCTGGTCCAATGGCTAGGCCAAACCAGACTAACATTGACCTGAAACAGGTCGGGTCGATTCTGTCTAAATGAAAGAGGTATTTGGGACCTTGGGCTGGGTTGGTCGGGTGGGTCTGACCGAGTCAGACTGGACCCCGTCGCAAATGGCCCCTGGTTATTGAAACACCTTTATCTTGGAAACTGCACATTTGATTGATGAGCCGTTTGTGGCGTTGGGACCCTCTCGATGAGGTAGATCTTTTGGAACACTTTATGGTGACTTTTTTTGGAAGTTGAGATGTGAATAAGGTCTTTAGGAGCGATTATACCAAGCACGCTACATACGGAACCCTGCGGTTGGATGAGACCTGAAGACTGCTCGACGACGACCCAGTGGGAAGCGACTCTCTGTGACTCGACATGCCCATGGTGGGGAGCGGATCTATGTGACCCGATAGAACCATGATACTAGACAGGAGGAGTACCTCAGTTCAGCTAAGGTGGGAAGCGTCTACATGTGACTCGGCAGACCCATAGTGGGGAGCGACTTTGTGTGACCCAACATACCCACGATACTAATCAGGCATGAGTACCACACCAATACAAGGTTAGTGTGAAGAGGCTATGTGTGACTCGACAAGACCAATGTACTTGATATAGGAGGATTTATATAGTGGCTGAGGAGTTTGACGTTTGTGACAGACGATGCTATTGTTACTACCCTAGAATATACCTAGTGTGAGCTGTCTCGTGTTTCATTATTTACTTTGAGGAATTGTTGCGTGGTCTTTCCTTTTTGTTTTGGGGTCTATAATGAGTACTGTGTTACTCAACCCTGTATGGGATTTACCCACACATGTTGTGTCTCATGAAGATGATCGACGTTTCGACAGGGGTGCTCAGGGAGACGAGACTGATGGACGATTCGATGGTGGACTTGGTGGCCTAGGACCAGGCGGGGCCCCGTAGGACCAGACATACATGAAATACTACTTCAGTTTCCAGTAGTTTCACTAATCTCGCGATCAGGTAGGGTTTACTATAGATGTACATAAGAGTTTCTTTTTTTGTATTCACTGTTTTCAGTTCCTTGCTGGGTTTGTATTCTGGCCCACTTACTTTCAATTTTACTTGCACTCAGCTTTGTTTAAGTGGTACTTGTTTCCCCTTTTGAGCGTGTTGGGATGTGGTTGGGTGTGTGTGTGTGTGTACAGGTACTTAGGAAAATTCCTCCCGCTTTTAGGTTGACACCTTTGGTGTTAGTCACCAGCCCCTGGCCTTCGGGAGGATAGCTTGGGGTTGTCACGACACGGGCCCTAGGGGACGGGTCGTGACATCATCATTATTCAAGATTATTTATGTTTAAGTATCCCTTGGGGAAATTATTTGGTATTTTATACTAAACCCAACATATTTCCTTATAATATGGTTATTTATGAACTTTTAAAGTAATAATATTAATTTTTATCTCTTTTTTATTTAAAATTATTGAGAAAACATTTTTAAGAAAAGGAAACATTATTTCTCTTTTTTCGATTGAAAATGTTTTTCCTTCCAAATCTATGTTTTCAAAAAAAATTCAAAAATATTTTTAACAGTATATAAATGATTTATTAAAGAATTTTTTACCCAAGTTTCACTTTTATTTTTTTAAATGTATAGTTTTATCATTTTTCAAATGAGGTAATTTTTAAACTTTTTAAAATAGTGTGAAAGGAATAATTTTTTTACTTATACGACATGTATAGAATTTCCTAACAACATGAACACTCAATGTTTTAATTCTTCATTTATAATTTTCAAATTTTATTTTAAAATAAAAAATATTTGAAAACTATTTTGTGAACTTTTAGTTTTAAAAATATTTCCAAAGTGGAAAGGTTATTTTCCTTAAGAATGCTTTTTAATGACATTTTTATTGTATTTCTATTCATCAAAAAAATTAAACCTTTATTTTAATTATGATCCACTAGAAATATATTTTAATGGTACCAAACTTATTATTTTTATGGATGGTTTATGATCAATTTGACTGGGGATGTACTATTTTATTACTATTCACCACATTACTCTGGATGGTTTTGGATCATGTTTACTAGTTGGGGTATGTTTTAATATTTCATATGTTAGTTTTTCAATATGAATGTTTATATTGATTATGTTTAAACCCTATCATATAAGTAATGCATTATACTTATTAAGTTATGGGTGGGGCCCAAAATTATATAGCCCCTCGATGCATTAGTAGGTCTCATTAAACAAATTAATTGGCCAAATTAAATGGGGTTTTACCCATAGTTTTAAACTATCTTGTGATAGGTCTTGACAATATGTTTATGATGTATGATATTGCACATTCCCTCATTATGATATTAGTTATTGATGTCCATGTTATTATTCAATTAGTTAAAATATCCATGGATAAGTTTCTAGATCATATTATTATTTATATGTATTTATTTGACCATAATTTATTCCTACCATATTATGCTCAAGTTATTATTTAAATGGTATGTGTTTCAGTTATTTATCTTTTCATACTGATTATGCTTATTTATTCATGATAAATTTCACTGTATGCATACCCTTATTGAAAATATAATATCACCCCTTTCTTATGTTTTATTTTCTCTAGGATACCATTAAGAGTTTTATTATTTGATATTTAGGGATATGACAAGGAGAATACCGGTGTTCTCAAAGAAAAAACTTTGTATATTTTATTCTTTAAAATATAATGTGGATTTTAAGTATGTATCTAGTTTACAAAACTGCTAAATTATTAGGTCATTTAGGATACTATTTCTTCTATCTAATTCCAATTTAATAAAGTAACCACTGGATATAGGCTACTAGGGTCGGGGTCTTCACATATTATTTCTTAGAAACCTATACTCTTGATGAAAGAAGAGGATTTAATGGTTCAACAGGTCAAATAGACTATACATTTTATTTATTTTGAGTTTGAGACTCATTTGGAGAACCATAATAAAACTTCATCCTAACCATTACAGAACATCTGTGAGGATTTAAGATTATAGTTCAAAGGTCTGGGTTCAAGAGACAAAGGAAGAAGAGGTCTGAAGGGGTGTGCATGAGAAAGGATTAAATTCAGAATCTTAATATCAATTGTTATCATTTAGGGAATAAATATAATTTTGAATATATAAATATTTTAATTGAAATGAAGTAAATAATTTTATATTTAAATAAAATAATATAAATATTAGAAAAGAATTACAAAAGCACGTCTATGGCAGTGGAAACATCCAATGGTAGCATCTGATAGTAGCAACCACCGATAGCATATAATGATATCATTTGATAGTATTTTCCAATGGTATTACCTAGAGATAACAATTAGATTGGTAGTATCCACTGATAACATGACAATGATAATAATCCAATGGTATTAATACAATAGCATCACTTGACAATATCACCCAAATGATAGCATACAACGGTAGTACCCACTGGTAGCACACAACTTGTGAATAAACTATACAAAAAACAAAATAATTAAGGTAATTATATTCTTAATAGTTATTTATTATTACAAGATCATGTTTTATATAAATTATTCTATCACTATTCAAAGGATTTATAAAATCTTAGTAAGTTGATGTTTAGTGGGAATGAACTCAAGAGTTATGTCAAATTTTAGAAAAATTGTCTCTCAAAAAGTGATGTCTTATGTCAATATGATTTGTTATAGAGTGAAACATAAGATTATTATAAATTTTAATAACACTTGTATTTTCATATTATATAAGTAAATTTATAAACTGATATCCATAGTCCAATAATGTGTGTTCCATTAATAGAATCCTTGCAGAACAAATTCTTGTTGCTTTTTACTCAAATTTAGAAGTGGATAATACAAAAAAATTCATCTTTTTTACTATGCCATGATACTAGAGACTTGACCAAAAAGCTACATGTTCTAAAGGTTCTTTTTTCTATCTAACTTACAAGCATAAAAAAAATTTATTTGAAAAACTAACTAATTAAAAGGTTTGTCCTCTAGAGTAAAACAATAAAAAATTAGTTGTATTCTTAAGGTATTTAGAAATTCTTTTGAAAAAATTCAAATTATATTCCATGGTATTTTCTTGAAAATGAGCACACATACACACAATAAACATAATATCAGACCAGATAGATGTTAGGTAAAGTAAACTCCCTATCATAACTCTATAAATGGTTTGGTTAACTGGTTTACCAGTTTCATCAAGATCCAATTTATAGGTGGTACTTATTGGAGAATCACTTACTTTTGATCTATCCATGCTAAAAAATTTCATAATATCCTTTTTTTATTTTCTTTAATTATAATATTTCCTTTCATATTTATTAAAAATATAAAAAACATGGAAGAATTTTAACTCACCCATTAAAATCATTTCAAACTCACTATGCATAATTTTTGAATATTCTATACATGAGGAGTTTTTGGATGAACCAAAAATAATATTATTGACATATATTTGGACTAAAAAAATATATTTGGAAATATTTTTTGTAAATAAGGTTGGATCAACTACCTATTTTTAAAAATATTTATAAATCAATAAAGAGTTGTTCCTATCATACTGAGCTTTAAGAGATTGTTTTAAACCATCAAGTTTCTTTTTTAATTTGAAAAAATGAATTTTAAAATTATGAATTGTAAATCCTGGGGGTTGTTCAACAAAAACATCCTCAACAATATAACCATTAAGAAAATCACTCTTGGAATCCGTTTGATATTGTTTGAAACTCAAATGTTCTGCATAAGAAAGCATTAATTTAATATCCTCGAGTGTAGATATTTCAGAAAAGGTTTCCTCATAGTCAATACCTTATTCTTGAATATATATTTGTGACACCAGTCTAGATGTATTTATTACTATGGTTCCAGACTCATCAACCTTGTTTCTAAACACCCATTTTGTGCTAATGGTTAGGTTTTATTTTGGAATTTTCATTAGTTTATATATTTTGTTTCTTTTAAATTGATTTAAATTTTATTTCATATCCATTACCCAAAATTCATCACCGACAATTTTAGTTATTTTATTATGTTAAAGTTGAGATAATAAGGACTGGTATTCAACTTGTTTTCTAAGAGATGACCTAGTATGAGAATCTCTATCTAGATCTCCAATAACAGTATCTAGAGGAAGGTATCTATGGGTTCCAATGGATCTATGGATAAAAGTACTTGGTAATTTATTTTCTTCTTTAGGGTTTAGTTCAAACACTTACTCATAACTTGGTGATTTTTTCACAACTTGTATTATAGGGTGATCACTAGTATTGGTTGAGGTATTGATATCCAAGTTTTAAAAAATCATCCTCAAGGTTTTCTAAATGTGTTTTAGGATCATGTGTATCTATTTCATAAAATTTGACATTTAAATATTATTAGATTTTTTTTATTTTATTAAACATACTATATAATTTAATGGTGGTTAAATAACCAAGGAAAATTCCTTTATCACTTTTTGATGAAAAATTATTTAAAATATATTTTTTGTTTAAAATAAATACCTTGAATGAGAAAAATATAAACTAAATAACACTTGGTTTTATTCCATTCCATAACTCAAATGGGGTATTCTTTAATATTTTTTTGTTAAGATCCCCATTTATGATATAATAGGTTGTATTAATATCTTATACCCAAAATTTGATAAGTAAGTCATATTCATTGAGCATGGTTCGAGAAATTTCTTGAAGTGTCTTATTCCTTATTTCAACTACAAATTTTGTTTAGGATTACTAAGAGAAGATAAGTTGTGATTTTAGACATATTTTTAGAATAAAGTATTAAATTATTTATTTTCAAACTCATTACTATGATCACTTCTTAAGGTCTTAATATTAAATTTGTTAATTTTTTCTATAGATTTTGCATATTTTTCAAAATGGGAACAAGCTTGAATTTGGTGAGATAAAAATAATTCCCAAGTAAATATAGAAAATTCATCTACAAGAATATATAAATAATTCTTCCCACCTGGTATATAAATCCTATAATGTTCAAATAAATCCATGTGAATAAACTATAGGGTTTAAGATGATGAAACTTCTTTCTTTGGTTTGAAAAAAATATTATGTTGTTTCCCTTTTTGATAGGGGTTACATACTTTGTATATTGGGAAATCTATTTTAGGAATATCCTTAAATAAAACATTACTAGTTATATTTCTATGAGAGTGATGGTTTCAATTTACTTCTCCTATTCCACAGTCAATTTCTTTATATAAGGCTATTAAACAAGATATGTTTTGAGGAAATAATGAATCTGAATCATCTGTAAAAACATTATCATTGCGTAAAATTGTAAAAACTAAATCATGATTATAATCATATATTTTTCAAGAATTATTTTCGAAATTGATATGATAACCATCATCACATAATTGTGAGATTATAATAAAATTATACTTTAAACCATCAAAAAATAAGACTTTATAAATCAAAATAGAATTACAATTACCAATTTGACAAAGTCCAATTGTTTTTCCTTTTTCATTGTCACCAAATGTGACATGTCCAATATCCACCTTTATAAGTCTATTAAAGCTTTAGTAGTTTTTGGTAATGTGTCTAGAACATACACTATATAGATACCATAAATGATTATTGGTACTCTTCACGCATATTTTCTACAACAAGTTTAAATAAACAATAATTTTGTTACCCAAACTTTATTGGGTCTAGAGAAGTTAGAAACAAGAGAATTTAAAATACAAATATGTTTAATAGTTTTAACATAAGTATAATTAGGGATTTTAGAAAAAAATTATGAGTTCCATAATAATATGAGTTGTTTAAAGAACTAGAAGTGTTTGATCTAGGAATAAATTTATTTTTATAAATTATCCTTTGAATATGATGGTACCTAATCCTAGTTTTGTACTTTGGTATGGTATACTTTCCAATAACCCGAATAAAGTTTCATATTACATTTTAAATTATTCAATATCATTTTATGTTTTTTCATTTTGAATTTTATGTTCATTATTCTCCTTTAATAAAGAAGCATTATTTTCTTTTTCTTTAGATGTAACACTTTTATCACTAGTGCATAAAACATGTGAAATTTTCAAATTTTTATATTTTTCATTCATAGTTCCTTGAACCATGGAATAATATTCCTCAAATTCTTTAATTTTTTTTTCTAATTCCGGATGAGTATCACTAGGTGAAGTTGAATCAGTTACCTAAGATGCATTTTCCATAAAATGCATATATTCCCCTTCATTATTATCTTCCTAGCTTGAATCAAATTAATTGGAATTTCCTAAAAAGAACTCTAGTTCACCATAATTGTAACAACTTGATAATTTAAAATAACACTTTGTTTGATAACATATATAACACACAACAATGAGTCTAAATGAACGGTAATATACAATTAAAATATTATTATATAATGTAATAATTATCTCCCAGATTTTTGAATTGGTGGGTATGAATAATATTAAATGAATATGAAATATATATAAAGAGACTAATTATTTAAAATTAATTGATTAATTCTTATAAAATAAGTACTCAATTTTCAGTAAGGTTATTTTATGCTTTAGAAATATGTTTTCTTCAAAAATGAATTTTATTGCTTTTTGAGAGAAAATATTATAACCAATTTTCGAAAATTCTATAAATTTTATTTTATAAAAATAATATAATTTATAAAATTTTAATATTAAAATTATCTTAGGGTGAATTTTTGGGATTTTTTAGAAAAGATTGATTTTTCGATGAATAGTGAAAATATGATTTTTATTGAAAACTATATTTTTTCATGAATTTACAAAGATTCATTTTATTTTAAAAAAATTAAAAAGTAAAATTAGTTCTATTATATTATGAATAATCCAATTCAGTTTATTGGAATCAATTTTATTGTTTATTTTGGTATAAAAACATTTTTATACATAAAAATTATTTTTTTCTTCTGAAAAACCATTTTCATTGAATTTTTCATTTTGATTTTAAATTAATTACCACCAATTATAGAAATTTAATTTAATAAAATTAATTATATATTGGGAATTATGAGGTGAAAATTTTCTAAATTGGCACCTTTTATTTTTGGTAAATATGAATAGTAACCATGGTATGATTTATCATGTCGGTAAAGGGTAAATCAGGTAAATATAGGTTAAAAGTAAGTAATAAGTTCGTAATATTTCATCATAATTATCATTAGATGAATGTAATTTGAAAATTATAACCACGTTATTAAAATGTTTTTTTAATGGACACTTTTTTGTGAAAACAACTAATATAATATTTAAACCAAACAATGTTACAAAATGTCACTCTCTTAGTTTAAAATTTCTATTATGTGTCCACATAGTGAAAAACAAGTTTTAAATGGATAAAGATATAAATTTTTTATCATAATAAAATTAATTTCATTATTTGAATTTATATATAATTTTTAGGTATTAAATAATTATCCTAAATACTTACATAATGCCAAAAAAATATTTATTCAATTAATGGAAAAATAAAATAAATGATATTAAAAATATTAAAAGTGATATAATATTAATGAATTAAAGTGTACCTTGAATTATATATATATATATATATTACATTTTTAGGATGTTTTAAAGGATTAAATTTTAATTCCCCTTTTTTCTTGATGTAATTAAAGTCAAATTAAATGAATAGTATTAAAAATGATATTAATGATATTTTATAATAAATAGTATTTTATTAAATAATTTAATTTTTTTTAAAATATTAGATTAAGAAAAAGGAATTAGATACGATTTTAAACATCAACCATGATCCATTTGTGGGTTGTTTTTTAAATTTATAGTAAAATTGTTAACCCTTAAAATGTAGAAAACTTTAATATTATAATAATTGTCAAAAAGGTTAACAAGGGGTTAAAACTAAAGGATAAGGGTGAAAACATGCCCAAAACATATCCAAATTTTATATATTTAAATGTATTCTCATCTTATAATCTAATTAAATCAATTTGGAGCCATTTTGGAATGAAAAATATTTTATATTAATTTAATACTTCTGTAAATTACAAGAATGCCCCTGCCCTCAATTATAAAAGGAAACCTCTCCTTTATCTTCTTTACCCCACTTTGAGCCATATAGATTGACCAAAACCTAAAAATTCCTATTATCAAAATACTCAAAAAAGTTTTAGAGGTTTTTTTTCATTCCAAATGGCCAACCCTAAGTCTCTTAAGTAGTGATCAGAAGGAAGTATAACGAAGAAGAGGTAATCATCTTTATCGACTCTTTAATGTTTATTTCTTCTTCTAACTACTCTTAATGTGTTGTACCCATAAAAAAATAGTAACTCCAGTATGATCAATAAAATGATATTTTATTATTATTATGGTACAAAAATATTCCATCACTTTTCCATCATATGAAAAATGAAAACATCACTCGTGCATACGTACAAAATTACCGTCTCCACATAGTGGTGCAATTCATTTTCCACCACCACTTTACATGGATAGATATAAATATGAAATTGATGATTATATATGATATTTATGAAATAATTATGATTCTTTAACTATAACATCATATTTAAATTTTTACCTCACTATCTGTTAGAAAACGATAATGTCACTAGTGTGTATGTGCGGACTACCACCTCCCTAAAGCCATGTGATTAATTTTTCCTTTCTATTTCACTTGGAAGGTAATAAGGAATAATTTAATGAATATGTAATATATATATGATATAATAACTATTTTGGAAATTTGAATTATTATTTACCTTTCTTTCATTTCTTCTGTAGAAAAATGAAAACAATGTTTATGCATGCATGTGGCTAGGTATAAATGGGTCAAATGTTACCAAGGTTTTTTGGTAAGTCTATATGACTTAATGTGGGTTCGGGTTTTTAGAAGCAATCTGGGATGAAAACAATCGGCAATACATTTACAGGCTGTGTAAATGGGTTACACGATGTGTAAAATCCACCAGAATCATATGGTGAAATGATTCATGATGTGAAATGGTTACACATCATGAACCAATCACACAATGTTTAATATTTAGGAGAATTTAATATTTATCTGAGGTGATAGGTTTTTAGCGTATCCTTCTAAAAGGAAATACATGACATGTAAATGAATTAAATGTAGTGTAATTCCTTGATCAATAGTTTTAAATTATATCGTGTAGCTTCTTTCTCATTCATATCACATGCAACCTTTCCCTCTCAACCCTAGGGAAACTTCCATGTGATTTTGGAGTGACTCTCTCTATTCTAGATGTCCCGTTTGGGTGATCAATCCACAATAAGTGGTTCTGATTTGTTTTCCTTTCTCTTCCGTCATTCTCTGACCATTTCGGTGTAATATCTTGATCATGGTCATTGTTGGGTTTGATATTGGTTGGTTTTTATCTAGGTTATCCTTTCAATATTCTTTACCTTCATCTTTGTGGGAATTTTCCATTTTAAGTGTTGTATTATTTTCTAGTTAAAGGTAGGCGGTCTAAATATTAAACACATGTTTTGATTTTCAATTGAGAAGTGTATTCAATATTGGGATTGTGCTAGTGCTTGTACACATTAATTAATTAATTTAATAGAATGATGATAATCCTATGTTGGATTATTTTTTAGATCCCTTTGGATTTAATTGATGATGTGACCTGAATTATGGATACCTATTGGGTGAGTGAAGCTTTGAAAATAATGAATTGGAAGTGGATTACATATTATTTTAACATGATAGGTGTTTCAGGTGATTGATTGATATCGATTAGCCATGAAAAATGGCTTAAATTGATTAATTTAAACAATGGGTAAATTGAAAGACAAATGGTAATTAACACAATTAACCATTTGTTTTTATGTGGTCATATTGTGATATGATTTCTAATATGATGTGAACTCCTCGCACAAGCTGAAATAATTATATACCAGGCTATTACCTAACACATGTTGTGATGCTTATATACCAGGATATGCCCTGACACGTGATGAGATTATTATAAACCAGGATATGCCATGGAACATGCTGAGATGCTTATATATTGAGCTATTCCCTGACACATGTTGAGATGTTTATATTTAAGGATCTTCCCTAAAACAGGCTGTGATGCCTATATAATAGGCTTGGCCTAGTGATTTTTTATACCAGGTGTAACGACCTGAATCCGGAGCCCCTTAACTGGTGCCCCATGCCCGGTTCGCCACATGACCTCAAGTGCATTTCCCCAAATGCCAGAGGCTGCCGACTAACAGCGAGGGCCTTGGTAAGTTATTGGGGAAACTATGCCCTCATTTGGTAAGGTATACAAGGTACATGAAATAATAGTCAATAGCGGAAGCAGTAAACAACATACAAAAACTGAAACTAAATAGCGAAAGTAATGTATAATATAATAATGATGCAGCATGGTACATGTATCTAAGGAAAGCAGCAAACACAACAACGTGATGAAATACAACTGAGAACAAATCGCTAAAAGTAAACAACAACTCCAACAGCATCGCAAGCCTAAGATCGGTCCTATGCTCTCCAGCTCCAACCAGAAATCATGTACTTGAAGTAGAAGGGCCACAATCCCTATCCACACCTGCAACCATATAACCCGTTTGGGAAAAAAATCAGGACCCAAACAGAGTGTGAGAATAATCCCAGCAGGCAATCACCACAAGATCTGTGCCCTACTGTCAGTGAGCAATATAAAAAAAGTAAAGGAAATAAATGCAGCAGAGAAACAAGAGTACTCTAATGTAAACAATACTACCAATATCCATTCAAATTTATTTATTAATTTAATTCACTCATTAAATTATCAACCAAGGAATCTAGAAAGCAGCTCAATATTCTCAAGGCAAAGCAAGTAACACAACAAGTATCTCAGCAGACTTCCTAAACAACAAGCAGTACAAAACCCAAGCTTGTTCTTTGGCTTGGTGGACTCGTCACAACCAACCAAAAATAATCATAGTGACTCTCTTAGTGGCTCACACTTGGAGACCCCTCTAGTCAAGTAAACACACAAAGGCACAAACACTCTGGGAAGCTCTCACAGTCAATTCCCCTACGGTCTTGCAACGATAGCTATAGACTCTATGAGGAAGAACTTACGTCTAATTCCACCTATAGTCTTGATACATAACTAAGGAAACTCTAAGGAATCACAAAGTCCCATTCCTGTAGGTCCTACGAACGATACTAATTTATAACAGACTCTCTAGGGAAGCCCTTAATCATCAATTCCCTCTTTAGTCTACCACACTAGGTTCCCACAACCCTGAGTAGTGTAGTCATGTGTAATAGACTGTTATCAGACCAAAGTAAGCTCAAAAATATACTTGGATAATAGCTACAATGCATCAAAATCATATAAACAGCAGGCAATACATGCAATCAATTATATCAAGGTAGGCAAAAAATGCAACAAGGTATGCCTCACATGCAACCTAAGACAAATGGAGATAAACAACCAAAGAAGGGGGAACACCCATGGGGTGATCCTCAAACATGATAATAAGAAATTATAAATTATCTAATAACCTCAAGCATACATGAAATCTAAGGCAGATAATAATACATGATCAAAACCCTAACCTGAGATACCCGATGCATGGTTATCCAACACTTTTGCACCAAAAACTCAATGACATTAAATGTAGGGCAACAAACCACCTAAATCGATCCTAGGAAATCGATATACTTGAACCTAGGCTTGTGAATCATCCTAGAACAGAGAAGATCTGCAAAAATTTCTAAAACATTCAACCTCATATAACTCTCACAATAGAAGGAATCAGGAAACATGGCCAAAGAAGAACCAAGAACTCACCCTTACGATTCTATTGCAACTGACAGCGTTCGATTCGGACAACAGGTGACAGATCGGTGGCTCATAGAAGATTCTTGGCCGTACCCTCGCTCTCGGTCGAAGAGGCTGGAGAAGAAGATATATTCGGGGTTAAGTCGTGACCCCAGTCAGTTTAATGAAATAAAAAATAAAAGTACATGACATATACTTCATGAGTACAGAGCGTGTACTCGCCCTTTCTGTACACCACATTAAGCGTCCTCCACATCACCGCTACACACCATGTGTGTGGCCTCGACACGGCCAACACATGGCCTCGCACGGGAGAAAATTACACGGCGTGTACTCATAAAGTACACGACGTGTACTTAGAAAAATTCCAGATTTTCTTCTTTTTCTAAAAAATGTCCATAAACGGAAAAAAATACCTGAAACAAAGATATGGGTTCTTAAAAACTTCCCCCCTTAAAGAAATTCATCCCTGAATTTTCCTAACTTGGTGGCGAAGAAGAAACCTCAAACAACTCTGGCCATTGTGACCGCATATCGGCCTCCCTCTCCCAAGTCTCATCCTGTACACAGCCGTGCTGCCATAACACCCATACCAGATGAACAGACCGACCATGGAGTATCTTTGCACTAAGATCAAAAATCCTGATAGGATGATCCTCGAATGATGAATCCTTCTCCAGCTCAACCTCCTCGGGTTGAAAAACATGAGACATGTCTGAGAAATAGCGGCGAAGATGAGAAACATGGAAAACATCGTACATATCCTGGTACCTCTGAGGCAACTACAACCTATAAGAAACCAGCCCGACTCTCTCCAGAACCTCAAATGACCCGATGTATCTCGGTGAAAGATTACCCTGTCTCCTGATCATCTTGTGTCCCAACCTCGGGTAACACATAGGAAAACCTGATACCCGATCTTAAACTCCAAAGGTCATCTCCACTGATCAGCATAAGATTTATGCTGAGACTATGCAGTAGCCATCCTTTCTCGAATCAACTCCACCTGCTCTGTGGTCTCCTGAACAAGACGAGGTCCCAGCATAGCTGCCTCTCCTTCCTCCAGCCAACACAAGGGTGATCAGCACGACCTACCGTACAAAGCCTCGTAAGGTTCCATATGAATAGTTTCTTGAAAACTATTATTATAGGAAAACTCCACTAGAGGTATATGTCTCTCCCAAGAACCTCTAAAATCAAGGACACATGCTTGTAGCATGTCCTCCAGCACCTGAATCATGCGCTCTGATTGGCCATCTGTCTGGGGATGATATGCTGTACTCAGAAGTACCTGTGTACCCAAATCCCTCCATAGCCCTTTCTAAAAATGAAACGTGAAGTGGGCGTCCCTATCTGAAATTATAGTACTCAGAACCCCATTAAAGCGTACAATCTCACGGATGTACAACTATCCAATCTCATCAACACCAAAGGTCTCCTTAATTGGAAAGAAGTGAGCAACCTTCGTGAGCCTGTCAATGAAAACCCATACCATGTCATTTCCTCTAGGTGGTGTTAGTAACCCTGTCACGAAGTACATCGCGAAATCATTCCACTTCCACTCAGGAATGGGTAGCTGCTGTAAAAGCCCTGCTGGTCGCTGGTGCTCTTCCTTCACCTGCTGACAGGTGGAACATCTCAGGACAAAACCAGAAACATCTCTCTTCATACCTGGCCACCAATACTGGCGGTGTAGATCACGATACATCTTGGTGATGCCAGGATGAACTGCCCAGACTAAGGAATGAAATTATCGCATCAGCTCCTCACGTATATCTGCTGAAACCCATACGAATCCCTAGAAACGCAAGATCTCATCCTCGCCTATGGTCCATCCAGGAAGAGGGTCCCCTCCTGACACGCTTTCCCGCAAGACTAGGCCTTCAGAATCTGCTAACTGTCTCATTCGAACTCGGTAGAGAAGCGTAGATGTAAAAACTACAGAAGAAAGGAAAGTCTGCCCCTATCTGTCATGAACCTCCAAATGCATCTCAGAGAACAGAGCCATAAGCTGCCACTCACTGCTGGCCTCCTGAACTGCCTGTATCTAAGTCCTCCTGCTCAGTGCGTCTACCACAACATTGCCTTTCCCAGGCGTATTGGCAAGCTTGAAATCGAAATACTGTAGGAACGCAACCCACCTCCGCTGTCTCAGATTCAAGTCATGCTGCGTGAAGATATACTTGTGGATATTGTGGTCCGTATACACGACAAAATACTCTCCTAGAAGATAATGTCACCAACAATGCAAAGCATGAACAACTTCAGCCAACTCCAGGTCATGCATGGGATATTTCCTCTCATGTGGCCTCAACTGCCGAGATCCGTACACAACAACATGATCCTCCTTCATAAGAACTGCTCCAAGCCCGATGCCAGATTCATCACAGAAAACAGTATAACTCTTGCCCGGATCCGGAAAAACTAGAATCGGTGCTGAATTCATTCTCCCTTTCAGCTCCTAGATGGATGAATCACACACTTTTGACCAAACATACTTCACCCATTTCTTAGTCAATCCCATCAACGGCGCTTCTAGGCATGAGAAGTCCTGTATAAACTGCTTGTAGTAACCAGTCAGCCCTAAGAAACTCCGTACCTCGAAGATGTTCTTCGGCTGCTCCCAGGTGACTACTGCTCTCACCTTCTCTGGGTCTACTGATACTCATGTCTCTGAGATGAAATGAACCAGGAAGTGAACCTCGTCCATCCAAAAGTGGCACTTTGAGATCTTAACATATAACTAATGCTCCCTCAGTGTACTCAAAACGATCTCAAGATGGGTAGCATGGCCGTGTTGAGTGTAAGAGTACACCAAGATGTCGTCTACGAAAACCACCATGAAGGAATCTAAGTAAGGATGGAAAAATATGTTCATTAGTGCCATGAAAACTGCTGGCATGTTCGTGAGACCGAACGACATAACCAAATACTCAAACAGACCATACCTGCTCCAGAAGGCTGTAAGAGGTATATCAGATGGTCTGACACGCAACTGATGGTAGCCAGATCTCAAGTCAATATTTGAGAACACTCTGGATCCTCGAAGCTGATCAAAGAAATCATCTATCCACAGAAATGGATATCGGTTCTTGACCATCAACTGGTTCAGCTTCTGATAATCCACACAAATCCTAAGGGTTCCGTCTTCCTTCTTTGTAAACAGGACAGACAAACCCCAAGGAGAAGTACTAGGTCGGATGAAACCCCTTGCCTGCAACTCCTCCAACTACTTCTTGAGCTCCTGCAACTCAGGTGTAGCCATCCTATAAGGAGGAATGGAAACCTGTGACACTATTGGCACAAGCTCAATTGAGAAGTCTAGATCTCGCTCCGGAGGCAAACCTGAAAAGTCTTCTGGAAAGACATCTGGAAAGCGATCAACCACTGGAGGAAAATCTATCTGAGAAGTCCCGTGGTCATCCAGATATAAGCTAGAAATCTAGGCCATAACATCGCCCAACCCATGATGATCTGGTCCAGCTCTGCTCTCCTGGACATCCCATTCGTCCTTGTGAAGAAAATATCCACCCTCTAGTTATGTGAAACTCACCCTGCAGTGATAGAAATCAACAAAGGCCTGGAAGGGAACTAACCAGTCCATCCTAAGAATGAAATCATAGCCTGACATCTCTAAAACATAGAGACTCCACAAAAAACGACACCCACCATCCTCGAGGGGGTAGTCTAAGCACTGACGCACGCTAGAAGTTCTAATTCCCAAGGGAGTGTCTAGCGTCACTATATCCTCAGAAGTATAAACAGTAAGTCTAAGGCTTTCCAAAGTATACACAGAAATAAAGCTATGAGAAGATACTATATCGAAAAGTGAAGAGGATAAAACTAAGGCTACTAAAATCGTTCCTCGAACTGTAGAAGGTCCAGGATCCTGCTCCTGATGAATATGCTCTACAACAAAAGTCTGGCATGTACCGTGGCCCTGCGTAGCAGCCTGAGATCCCTGTGCTGCTCCCCCCTGAGCCTGACCACTACGTCCATGACCTATACCCTGGCCTGAATGACCTGAAGAACTCCAGACCTCAGTCTACTGTGGAACTAGTAATCCTACTCCTGTATGAAGAGTCGAAACTGATCCCCCTTCACTAGCCGCTGGCAGAAGAACCTTACAGAAGTGCTGCAGATGACCCATCTTGCCGCAAGATCGGCACTCTACTGGGTCCCTCGGGCATTGGGGCTTCTTATGACCATTTTTCCCACACTAATAGCATACTAATTGGTTTCCATAAGGAAGATCTCATCTACCAGAAGGAATATCTCGCTTCCTTGAGTCACCTCATGTAGACTCTCGGTGGCGCTTCCTGCTGTCTGTTTGGAGAGAATCAGCCTTGGATACTGAACTGCCCTAGTACACATCTCTAGTATCCTTAGGTTTCTCTCTATAATAATCACTTGGTTGACTATCAAAGTGATAAAAGTCAACTGAAATACATTCACCTGTGACCTGATATCCAGTATGAGGCCTTCCTCAAACTTCCTTTCCAAAAATAGCTCGTCATTTCCTAGAATGGGAGTGAAATGCTGTAACTCTGTAAAGTGGGAGGAACACTCCATAATTGTGAGAGTACCCTGATACAGGTTAATGAACTCTCTGGTTCTGTTGGCCCTTAGCATCACCAGGTAGAAGTAGTCATAGAACGTATGCTGAAACTCATCCCAAGCCATAGCCTGTTGGCGCCCTGTCTGCGAAACCACATCCCACCATCTCTTGGAAAAATCTCATAGCATATAAGTCGCGAGATTCAATCTCCTCTTCAGAGGTGTATCTAGATGCTAGAAGATGGTCAGCATGGCTTCTATCCATGACTCTGCAACCTGTGGTCCTCCATCCCCTATGAACGTGGGAGGGTGCTGCTGCTGAAAAACCCATGTCAGCTCTTCCATAGATGGGGCAAGATGCTAAGATCCTTGGAAGTTCTGCATGAATCTCTTGAAACCCTCTCTGAACTGAGCGTCGGCACCAGTGTCTAGAATCACTGTAGGTTCCATGTCCGGAACGATAGGCAGAACTACTGGTAGTCCCTAATCTGCCGTATTAGGCGTACAGTCACTACCTGGTTCCTGACGTGCAACGGGAGGATGTCTTGGTGCCATAGATCTGAAAGGTCAAAAGCACACTTTCATTAATGCTGAACATAGATGAAACTTAAGAGATCAAAATGGAACAGAAGGGAAAAACTTTAAGATATGGGAAAACATGACTACACAACGTGTAGTACTACTACACGACACGTTTTTTTAAAAGTTTACCCTGGGCATGTACCTTGGCCATACATGGCTGTGTAAACCACCCAGCTACATGATGTGTTCTTAAACTACATGGAGTGTACTAACCCCTTTCCTCCCTGCCCGTTCACTCCTACACATCTGGGAACACGGACTGTCCCAACAGGAAACTACACGACATGGTCGTCCGCTACACGACATGTCCTTAAGATCTCTCCCATGTCCATGTTGTTAGTCACACGGGCTGGTATGTGGACTACTAATACACGACATGTCCTATACAGACACAACGTGTACACAAAAGGATAACACCAACCCGTTCTATTGGCTACATGGCTGGCTACATGGTCAAATATACACGGTGTGTTCCTAAGGGACACAACATGCACTTAAAGGAAAACCCCGACCCGTGTTGTTCGTGACACGGCTGGATACCTATTCCAGACTACAAGACGTGATAAGTTGGTACACGGCGTGTTCCCACAGGAAACTTTACAACCCCGTGTCTCTGCCCAACATAGTCAGTGACACGGCTAAAAACTACACGGTGTGTATGTATAAAGTACACGCCGTGTATTCTGGGTTTTTCTAGATAGTAGCCTTAGAACTACACCGGAGCCTAGAAAACACATAAAAACAAGTGTTAAGATGCCAATTTCCGATCCGTGGGGGCCCATACTCCCCGCGAATCAAAGCTTTGCATCTTAACAATGGATATAATAAGTAAAAAGTATAACAACTCATGATACACCAACTTCCGATCCTTGAGGGCCCATAACACCTCTAAGACCAAAGTTTGGCATCCATGATAAAGAAGATCTAAACAAACGATACCCTATCAATATAGTAGGTATTCTATCACAGCATCTATTACAACAACATGCATCTTCTATCACAATTCTATCAAAACATCATGCAAATTCTAATGCAATCTAGATGGCATGGAAAAATGAATGACATGTGATTTTTTAACAAGTGCCTATATGATGCATGAGATGGAATACCCTCATCTCATTGGGTTGAAACAAAATAGAACCACAGTCATATAAATAGTAACAACACAAAACAAGTGCACCACCCAATGGTTAAATCAAGTAAACTGTAATATTTACAAAACTCAAAAATTGCAATATTCGAGGTAATCTGGATTTTTCCCTGTACACGGGTTCTAGAACGCCTGGGCATAGATATTTACCATTTAACTATTCCATACTATCCCTGTCTAATGTCACTAAATAGTAATTCAATAGAAAAGGAAAGAAACTCATCTAATACCACTTTGTAACGACCTGAATTCGGAGCCCCTCAACTGGTGCCCCATGCCCGGTTCGCCACATAACCTCAAGTAAATTTCCCCAAATACCAGAGGCTGCTGACTATCAGTGAGGGCCTTGGTAAGTTATTGGGGAAACTATGCCCTCATTTGGTAAGGTATACAAGGTACAAGAAATAACAGTCAATAGCGGAAGTAGTAAACATCATACAACAACTGAAACTAAACAGCGAAAGCAATGTATAATATAATAATGATGCAGCATGGTACATGTATCTAAGGAAAGAATCAAACAAAATAACATGCTGAAATACAACTGAGAACAAAGAACTAAAAGTAAACAACAACTCCATCAACATTGCAATCCTAAGCTCGGTCCTATGCTCTCCAACTCTAACCAGCAATCATGTACCTGAAGTAGAAGGGACACAATCCCTATCCACACCTGCAACCATATAACCTGTTTGGGACGAAAATTAGGACCCAAATAGGGTGTGAGACTAATCCCAATAGGCAATCACCACAAGATCTATTCCCTAATGTCAGTGAGAAATATAACAAAAGTAAAAGAAATAAATTCAGCAGAGAAACAGGAGTACTCTAAAGTAAAAAATCCTACCAATATCTATTCACATTTATTTATTAATTTAATTCACTCATTAAATTATCAACCAAGTAATCTAGTAAGAAGCTCTATATTCTCAAGGCAAAGAAAGTAACATAACAGGTATCTCAGTAGACTACCTAAAAAGCAAGTA
Source organism: Viscum album (assembly GCA_963277665.1). NCBI lineage: Eukaryota > Viridiplantae > Streptophyta > Magnoliopsida > Santalales > Viscaceae > Viscum > Viscum album. Next base: position 1,677,568,986 of record OY728126.1, read on the forward strand.
GTACAAAACCCAAGATTTTTCTTTGTCTTGGTGGAATCGTCACAACCAACCAACAATAATCATAGTGACTCTCTGGGTGGATCACACTGGAAGACCCCTCTAGTCAAGTAAACACACAAAGGCACAGACACTTTGGGAAGCTCTCACCATCAATTCCCCTACGGTCTTGCAACGATAACTATAGACTCTCTGAGGAAGCACTTACATCTAATTTCCCCTATAGTCTCGATAATTAACTAAGGGAACTATAGAGAAGCACAAAGTCCAATTCCCATAGGTCATGCGAATGATAATAATTTATAACACTCTCTAGGGAAGCCCTTAATCGTCAATTCCCTCTTTAGTCTACCACACCAGGTTCCCATAGCCCTGAGTAGTGTAGTCGTGCGTAATCTACTATTAGCAGTCCAAAGTAAGCTCAAAAAATACTTGGCTAATAGCTACAATAAATCAAAAGAATATAAACAGTAGGAAATACATGTAATCAATTATATCAAGGCAGGAAAACAATGCAATAAGGTATGCCTCACATGCAACCTAAGCCAAACGATGATAAACAACCAAAGCAGGGGGAACACCCATGGGGTGATCCTCAAACATGCTAACAAGTAATTATCAATCATCTAATAACCTCAGGCATACATGAAATCTAAGTCAGATAATAATACAGGATCAAAACCCTAACCCGAGATACCCGATACATGGGTATCCGACACTTTTGCACCAAAAACTCTAAGACATTCAACTTAGGGCAACAAACCAGCTACCTCGATCCTAGGAGATCGATATACTTGAACCTAGGCCTGTGAATCAGCCTAGAATGGAGAAGATTTGCAAAAACTTCTAAAATGTTCAACCATAGAAAACTATCACTAGAGAAGGAATCAGGAAACGTGGCCAAAGAAGAACCAAGAACTCACCGCTGCGATTCTATTACAACCGGAGGAATTCGATTCGAACTGCAGGTGAAAGATTGGTGGATCAGAGAAGATTCACGGTCGTACCCTCTCTCTCGGTCGAAGAAGCTGGAGAAGAAGACGTATTCGGGGTTAAGTCATGACCCCGGTCCGTTTAATGAAATAAAAAGAAAAGTACACGGTGTGTACTTCATGAGTACACAACATGTACTCTCCATTTCCGTACACCACATTAAGTGGCCTCCACATCACCGCTACACACCGTGTGTGTGTCCTGGACACGGCCAGCACACGGCCTCGTGCAGGAGAAATGTACATGGCGTGTACTCATAAAGTACACGACGTGTACTTAGAAGATTTCCATATTTTCTTCTTTTTCTCAAAAACGTCCAGAAACAGAAAAACATACCTAAAATGAAGATCTAGGTTCTTAAACCAGGGGTATATGGTTGTGTTTTTCATGGTTATGTGACATTCTTAGATAAATTCTCGCATGTCACTGAGGTGGGTTATGTTTTACCATGGTTATGTGGTTATGGTTGAAATGGTTGTGATACATGCTTAGAGATATTCCAACATGTTTCCAAAGTAGGGTTTTACTGTATTTTTTTAATTTTTGAGTTAATTAATACACCTTTTTATCACATTAACTCATGAACTTATTATTAGGCTGTTTTTTTAGACATGGTGGTGTTGACCTACTGAGTTTTACTCACACCCTATTCAGGTTTCCAATTGGTAACCGAGAAGATTTCATTGATGTAGGTTTGGACAAGGGAAAGGGACCTTGTTGCTGACTTGTTGCTTATTGGATGGGCTAGAGTTAAAAGATAGTCCCAACATGGGGTTGAAGACAATAGTCTTTTGAGTTTATCTTGTGTTATATGACTCTTTTATTTGTGATGTTTTTATTTTGAAATTTAGAAACATATCATCCTTTCATTACATGATACCTCATTTTTGGTATATTGGTTTGTCCTTTATTTTCCTAGTTCTGTTATTTGGTTTTCCTTTATGTCTATTACTCTGATTTTATATATATCTTATTTACATTGATGTGAAAATTAAAAATAGGGAGTATAGTCTCCTCAAAATACATATCACACCCCCTATACTAGTCAGAATCCTATGGAATATGAGGAGGTGCGATTGAGGTCTTGCAACCAACTCTTTTTTTCCACATGAGAGAGTTTTAGATTAGGGGATGTTACAAAGTTAAATTAGAGGAAGCATGTTTTCTTTTCTATTTATTTAATGTTTGGGAAAGGTGGAAAGGATACTTGGTTGTGTTGGGACTTGGTAATGAGCTTATTCATGTGATTAACTAAACCTTGTATGGGGGAAAACCCAAGTGCCTAGGGATGGTATTGTTCTTCATGATGTTATCTTGTTATGGTTTGATGTTATTTTACCTTAAGTGATTCACATGTTGTATGATGTTAGTGTTTCCTGAGATTTATATTCATGGCCTGATATGGTGGGAGATGATTATACATGCATCATGATAGGAATATATAGATATATACTAACATTCATGGTTCATGATAGGGACATACTTATATGGATGTGATTTATTTCCTATGTAGACTATGGTATGATATATCTATTATACCTAATAATTGAAATGAAAGAACTATTATTTCATGATAAATCACTTGTAAATCCATGTTTAGAGAGACCAGGAGTTAGTGGTTCTCTATTGTAGTCACCTACTGAAGTTGAAATTATTTTTAACCAGTTCTATAAGGTTTTTATTTTTATTATATAGGTAATTCCTCCTCTTCATCTTTGAATTGAGCATTATGAGAGTGGAAATTAGAATTATCCTAACACAGTTGAGCCGAATCTTCCTATAGCTCTTAAGGATCATATGGATTTTCAGCTTCATGAAAAATTTTAAAGGGTCATGCGATCCATAGAGAAAGAGACTGTTCACACTATATCTTTGATGTTTGAGCTTACTAGAGAGTTTTAGTTGTATAATATTCCTACATTCACTAGGGAGGGAGGACCCCAATTAGCCAAGTTCTGGATTGAGTTAGTTCAGAAAATCTTCATGCAACTCGAGAAACCCACAAATAGGAGGGTGAAGCTTGCTTCACATATGCTTCATGGACCAACCAAAAAATAGTGAGACATTATGAAGCATTCAATATAGAAATAAGAGTTATCTTGGAAGAACATTGAGATTAAGTTCCCAATTCACTTCTATATAGAGATGTTGAGGGATGATAAGGTTCACATGTTCATGCATCTGGAATAGGAGGGAATGTTAGTGTTGGATTACGCTGGACGTTTCACAGACCTGAAACAATTTATTTCATCCTTGTAAGTTGATGAGATCTCTAGGATGTGATGTTTTTAGGATGGTCTTATCTATGACATCAAGTCACAAGTGAATGTTTTTCATTTGAGCAGTTTTAAGGATGTGCTGAACCATACACTCATTACAGATGGTAATAAGTTAGAGACCCATGTAGAAGCCTGGCTATTTTAGTAGGGAGAACTATAATATTTTCTTCAGGTAGAAATAAGTGACTCTATTATATTTTTCTCCAAGGGAGTAGTGGTTAGAGCATCTAGGGTAGTGGATAACCATCTCATGACCTTGTTCCATTACAGTTATGTTAGTGTGGAATGTTTGGTCACAAGCTCCTACAGTGTCCTTATCTCGCAGTTGAGTGTCATGTCTATGGAATAATGTGTTATCTTTAGAAGTTTTGTGGTAAATGTTAGTAACGAACTAGTGGAAAGGGATCAAGATAGGAACCTGAGTCTGGAAGGGGATCAACTACCCCTCAACAAGTAGGTAGCTAGAGTTCTACTGGTCATTCCAGATGAGGAAATGGATGTGGTACCCCAGTGCAAGAGCGATAGTACCACCCAGAGGAAAAAACATAAGAGAGTTAGACTGAAGCCCAAGTAAGAGGGGAAAACTAGTATCATGCTACATAGTCTGGTCCGATGGGTTTGGATGTAGGTTCTTCTATCATTTGAAATAAAATTCTTGTGTCATATACCTTATCTTAAATTTTATTCGATACAAGAGCATCTCATTCCTTATTATCTTATCTTTTTTCAAATAGTTTGGGTTTGGTTGTGAAAATATCAAATGGATATTTTACCATCTATACAACATTGAGAGTGTAGTAAAAAAATATCAAATGCTGTAAGATGTGTTCTTTTGATATTGGTGGTTATAATTTATTTTGGGAACTGTTTTTATGGAAATGATAGGTTTTAATTTGATTATTGGTATGGATTGGGTAGTTCTATACAAGGTTCATATTGACTGTTATAGGAGGAAATTTACCTTTCTATATCCATAAGGAGGTAGTTATTCTCATCAAGTTGAGTCGTATATTTAGGCTGGTCATGCTGAATCAATTCAATGTAGATTGGATTATCTCATGGATCAAATAACCAGTATTTATCTAGATTATGGTGGAATGTATATGTATTTATTTCCTTTAGTGGTATATTATTTATAGTACTTCTTTATTGATGAGTTCTATGGCTTACCACCTGAGCAAGAGATCGAGTTCACGATCAAGTTGGTGCTGACAGTAGAGCTAGTTTCTATTTTGCCTCAGAGAATAGCACCAGTAGAGCTTTTAGAGTCGAAAATATAGTTGGAAGGTCTAGAATATAAAAGTTTCATATATCCTATTACATCACCTTGGGGTTATCTAGTTCTCTTCACCAGAAATGATAATGGTACCATGTGCTTATGTGTGTATTATCATAGATTGAACCTAATGATGGTCAAGAACCAGTATCCCCTTTCCTGAATTTATGATCTCTTCAAACAACTAAGTGGTTCTAGGATATTTTACAAGATCAATTTGAGATCAAGATACCACTAGTTAAGGGTGACACCATTAGACATACCTCATACTGCTTTTTGGAGTAGGTTTGGCTTGTATGAGTTCGTCGTGATGCTATTTGGGTTGAGTAACACACTGATGATATTCCTGGTCTTGATGAATTAAATATTTCATCCCTTTATAGACCATTTTTTTGGGGTTTTCAATGATATCTTTGTGTAATAGCAGTCATTAGACAATCATGCAAAAAATCACGACATCATCTTGATTACATTGATAGAACATTGAATTTAATTCAAGATAAAAAAATTCAGTTTTTGGACTAATAAAGTGTCCTTCTTGGGCCATTTCATCTCAGAGGCATGAGTTTCTATTGAACTAGAGAAGTTTGAGGCCATGATATATTAGGAGTATCCTAATAATGTCTTAGAGATTCATATCTTTCTGGGTTTGGAATGAATTATACCATCTAGAAGAACCGATTTCAGGACTGACTAAGAAGGTAGTGAAGTTTGTTTGGTCAGATGCTTACAAGATATCTTTTAAAGAATTTTAAAGTCATTTTGACCTTAGAACCTATCCTCACTTTACCTATATAGGTTAATGCATATATCATGTATTGTGATGCATCCAGAGCTGGACTCAGAGCAGTCTTGATGTTTGAGGATAAAGCGGTTTCTTATGGATCCAGGAAGACGAGACCACATGAGAGGAATATGGTTATTTATTTAAGGAATTATATTTGTTAAAACTTTGGTTTTATTGATGAATTTTAAATATTAGTGAATTATTTCTTTACAAGAAAGATTATTGATCATACCACGATCACTGTTTCATTTTCACCCTTACACCATTGTATTAAACTGAATTTGTATTGTAAATTACAAATATAATAACAAAATGAACTTCATTTTTGATTAAATTATTTTTTTATCACTATTAAAAAGGGAAATGTTACTTGTTTTGATAATTTCATTGAAGGTGGAGGTGATTTGGAGGACCCATGATGAAGTCCAAGAAAAATGGGCCAAACTGCACAGGATCTAAGCACACCGGTGGATTAATCTGCACACTTCTACTAGACCGTCCATCTAAATGGGATGATTTTTTTGGGATTGTCCAAAATTTAATAGGATACATTTCATCTCAAGAAACCAAATCCAGATTCATCTTCTAGAGGTCCCATACAAACTAATCTGTCCAAGCTACCAAATCTCCACAAAGTCAAAAGTGGCATTCTATAATATGACTATATCTAGAGCTGTGATTTTCCAAATGATGCCAAACTTTCATTTGTGATAGTAAGGAAGTGGGGATAAAACTTTCCAGTTTTTTCAAAAGGGATATTCGACTGTCTAGTAGCCAAAATCCATCCTACAAGTAATTTATCAAAATTTGGGTGCTCAAATCCATTTCTCATTTTGTCTATAAAAAGGCACCATGGGAACCTCCTTTGGAAGTTCGAATCAGAAGTGATGATCTGCCATTTTTGAGTCCTATAGTAGTATCCTTATTATCATTGAAGTTATGGAGGCCCCTATCCTCATGGGGGGATCAATAATGAAGAAGGAGTTCTACCCGAGCTTCCTCTTCCTCCCGATGTCGAGCTAAACTATGGGTGATCATTGCAAGGGAGCTACACAATTGAAGAGGGAGTTATGGAACCTTATATTTTAATAATTATGTTTAATTTGTGTGTGAATTATTTCACTTATGTTTAATATTTATATTACTCTTCTCTTAATGCATTTATTTGGTTTAATTAAGTGAAACATTTCTCATTTCAATACCGATTGGGTTGAGATTCAAGTGGGAATCTTGGGTTGTTCTGATTGGACAACACAAGCATCCTCTTTCTCTCACACATACATGATATTTCAGTATGTTTTGGTAGAGCTCACTCTATTCTTGAGGTCCAAACCTTGACAGAATGATTATTGTGTTAAGGGGTGGTTCTTTCTGCATCATTTTAAGAGGAAAGAGGAGAACAAAGATCTTGGTCATCCCTCAACCAAAGGATTACAACAAAACCTAATAACTAATTGAGAACAAGTAACTCTTCAAGTGATGTATCAACTTAGAAATGAAAAATTATTTATCTCATATTTTTCAAAATCCACTTTGTCTTTCAACTTTACAACTCTTTACCTTAAGTTACTTTCTTAAAATTGTTTACAAAATCACCCCCCTTTTTTAGTACTTTTAAAAAAAATTCATACTCTAAAACTACTAACACTACTTGAGTTATGAACTATGGTCTTACCTATACTTAAAATCAACCTTAAAATCATAATAAATTTGAGGTTTCATGACAACGCATTCAAATTTTGGCACTATTTCAAGGGAGTGCTTTGGTTTTTAGTGCGTATTTTTGATAAGATTTTTGTAAATTTGTGAATATTTATTTGTTTTATATTATACCTTTACCTATATTTTTGTGTTCTAATTTATTTATTATATAGGTTTTGTGCATGACACATTCTAATATAGGAGATTTACCACCTTTTGAACCCAAACCGGAGAGGATCTTACGTCAGTGACCCCAAGACGCACAAGAGAACCCTTTGAAGGGGGACAAACAAGACAACAACACTCTTCTTGATACTTCATCTTATTCTTATAGAAACAACATAAAAACTGAAATAAAATTGTATAACAGGGATGAAAATAGTAGAACACTAAAAGAACTAACCTCACATAATGTCGATATCCAACCCACATACATTCAATTACAAGGCGATGTGCCCAATTTTGAACTAAAATCTGGTTTAATTTGTCTATTACCAATATTCCATGGACTTCCTAGAGAGGATCCACATAAGAATTTAAAATAATTTCACACTGTTTTTTCAACATTAAAACCTACTATTGTGGATTAGGAACAATTAAATATTATATAATTCCACTTTTCTTCAGAAGATACTGCAAAATAATGGATTTATTTTGTTAATTCCCCAATAAGAGGTTAGGTAGACATGAAACAAATATTTCTTGAAAAATATTTCCCAGCCTCTCGAACTGAAACAATAAGGAAATAAATATGTGTTATAAGACAATCTCAAGGGGAAACACTTTATGAATATTGGGAAAGATTTAAAATATTATGTTCAAGTTATCCACACCACCAAATAAGCGATCAACTTTTAATACAGTATTTTTATGAAGGTTTAATTTCAATTGATCATAACATGATTGGTGATACTGTAGGTGGTGCACTAGTAGATAAAACCTCAATCATTACAAGAAAACTAATTGAGAACATGGAACAAAACACTCAAAAATTCTGTACAAGGTCCAGTGTACCCATTCGAGGTGTCCATGAGGTGAAAAGTACTGAATTTGAGAAGAAGGTGGAAAAAAAGTTTGAAGAGGTAAGTAACCTTTTATGAAAACTCTATCTCTCCCAATAGAAATCTCAATCTTCACCTCCCATCCATTGTGGAATATTCTATTTTGACACCCATTTTTTTGACAAATTCCCCCAACTGAGAGAAACTTCTGAGAGTTGTGTGGAAACATTTCCATGCCGCCCCTATAACCAACGCTTTAGGAAAGAACCTTACTATCCATCCAACCCTGAGAGGAAAGAAAAATAAGATTATAGTCAAGGGGGGTATTCAAACCAACCTCAATTACAATGGAAACAACAGGGTTAGAGTAGTCATCCACCACCACCACCCAGAAATCCTCAACCACCCAAAGGCCTTTACAACAACCCCATCCAAAAGTAGATCCTATCCTTAAATACATGATGAAACAAATGTCTTCCAACAATATCCAATTCCAAAAAACCGCCCAAGCATCCATAAAAGACCTAAAAAAAACATTAGGCCAACTAGCTAAATCTGTGGGGGAAATCCAACGTCATGGGTCGGGTAAAATACCTTCTCAACTAGTATTCAACTCTAGGGATAAGGAAAATGTTAGTTCCATAACCCTTAAAAGTGGGAGACAACTTAAAACCCAAGTGAACCCTCCATTAGATTCATCCACTCATGAGGAAACCACCATACCAACTGCTGAAAATGGTCCAAGAGAAGAAAATCCTTATCCTGAGAGAAGACCTTCCAAAGTAAAGAGTGTGTATGTAGATGAGTCTACTAGACAACCCATTCCTATTCCATCTCCCCATAGGTCCACCTAACCAAGAAAAAAATGAAACAAAACTCGATATGGAAATTTTGGAGATGTTCAAAAATTACAGGTAAAAATCCCCTTGATTGATGCCACAAAACAAATTCCAACATATTATTTTTTGAAAGGAGATGTGTACACATCGAAGGAGACTTCATGGTGATGAGAAGGTAAGCTTGGGGAGGAATTTATCAGCATTGATTGAACCATCACTGCCTACCAAATGTAATGATCCTAGAACCCTCTTGATTCCATGCACCATAGGGGAGTATCCATTTTCCAATGCTATGCTTTATTTATGTGCTTCTATAAATGTGATACCTCAATCCATTTACTCTTCATTGTAGGTTGGAGAATTGAAGCCAACTGGTATAGTAGTTCATCTAGAAAATTGGAGTACATCACACCCTTCTGGTGTGTTAGAGGATGTTCTTGTGAGGGTTCAAAATTTAATTTTTCCTGCTGATTTATATGTGCTAAAAATGGAAGATAATAGGATGAATGGACTTGAACCAATTATATTAGGGAGACCATTCTTGAAAACTTTCAAAACCATAATTAATGTTGACAATGGTACATTATCTATGGAGTTTGGTGGTGACATTTTCCACTTCAATATCCTTGATGCCATGAAGTACCTCTCAAAAGAACATTCATATCTCTTTGTTAATTTAATTGATGTACTCCCTTCCCCTAAAAGAACATCTTTTCTTTCCCCCGATCTCCTTTCTGAGTTTTCATCATTGATTGAAATACTAGGAAATGAATCATGCATTGATTGTTGTAGTGGTCTAGAAAAGTGTCATGCATGTTTATTAATTGATGATTTCTTGAACACTGAGGATCACATGACCATCAATGATACTGCTAAGATTGTAAAAGCCCATTCCTCATATAAGGGTGATATCATTGAGCAATTAGATGAGATTAGTGACCTCTTAATTACACACAAACTTCCACCAATCCAAAATCCACCTGAATTGGAACAGAAACAACTACCTCGAGATTTAAAATATTCATATCTTGAGAATGGAAACAAGTTTCCCATCACCATTTCTAGTTCACTCCCTCCTAAGCATTAATTGAGACTGATTGAACTTTTGAGGGAGTATAAAGAATCTTTGGGAAGGAAACTTGCTGAAATTCTTGGTATTATCCCATCAATTTTCACACATAATATTTTATTAAATGATGAGGCTAAGCCAGTGATCCAGGAACAACGTTGACTGAACCTAAACCTCCTAGAAGTTGTGAAAAAGGAGGTAATAAAATTATTGGCTGCTGGAATCATTTACCCCATTTATGACAGCCAATAGGTCAGTGACATTAAATTATTTCCTAAAACAACTTTCCTTACAGTAATCAAAAATTAAAACAATGAGTTTGTTCTAACTCATGTGCAGAATAGTTGGTGTGTCTACATAGACTATTGGAGACTAAACCAACACACTAGGAAGGACCATTTCCCTTTTCCTTTCATTGACCAAATGCTATAGAGGCTAGTGGGTAAGTCCCAATACTATTTCCTTGATGAGTATTATGGATAATTTCATATCCATATTTCCCTAGAGGATTAGGAAAAGACAACCTTCACTTTCCCCTTTGGCACATTTTCATATAGAAGGATGCCATTTGGTCTGTGCAATGCTCCAGGTACTTTCCAGCGATGCATGGTTATTATTTTTTCGGATTACCAGGAGAATTTCATGGAAGTTTTCTTGGATGATTTCACTATGTATGGATCCTCTTTTGATGAATGTTCAATTAGTTTAGGTTTAGTACTAAATCTTTGTATTGAAAAGAATCTCCTATTAAATTATGATAAATGCCATTTCATGGTGCGATGAGTTATAGTTTTGGGTCATGTAATTTTTGGGGATGGTATCCAAGTAGATAAATCAAAATTGGATTTCATTTCTTCCCTACCATTCCCTAAAAATGTACAGGATGTGTGGTATTTTCTAGGTCATGCTGAATTTTACCATCATTTAATTTGTGAATTTTGTAAAATTGTAATCCCCCTCTCCCGATTACTCCAAAAAAAAAAGATTTTTTTTGATAATGAATGTGAAGAAGCTTTTAATAAGTTAAAAAAAAGTCTGAAATCACCCCCAGTAATCCAACCACCTCAATGGGATTTACCATTTGAGCTCATGTGTGAGATCTATAAATATTCAGTTTGGGAAGTCTTATCATAAAGGTTCAGTCGAGCTCCACATGTCATTGCCTATGCTTCAAGTACATTGGACCCTGCCCAATTAAACTACACCACAACTAAAAAATAATTCCTTTCCATTGTGTTTGCCTTGGATAAATTCAGGTCGTATCTTTTAGGATCCAAAGTCATTGTTTTCTCAGACCATGCAGCCCTACGATATCTCCTTAAGAAACCATAATCCAAACCATGTCTCATTCTTTGGATGCTCCTTCTTCAAAAATTAAATCTATAAATTAGATATAAAAAAGGATCAGAGAATGTGGTGGCTGACCATATCAGTAGGATTCCCCCATCCTCATACATTGACTTATCCCCCTGTATTCCTATAAATGATATGTTTCCCATTGATCAATTGTACTGAGTGAAATATGATATTCCTTGGTATGATAAAATTGTAAATTATTTGGTAACATCTTGTATTCCTTTTGATTTTAACAAAAACCAAGCTAGTCACCTAAAACATGAGTCTTTTTGGTACATTTGGGATGACCCCTACCTCTTCCGCACATGTAGTGATCAAGTATTTAGGAATTGTGTTCCTGATAGCGAGTTTCAGTCTGTCCTTAGATTCTACCAAACTCTTGATTGTGGGGTCCACTTTAGTCCCCAACGAATTACTCGCAAAGTCCTTGATTCTGGTCTCTCTTGGCCAAAATTTTTTGGGATGCCCATAATTTTTGTAAATCTTGTCCTCGTTGTCAAAGAATTGGAAATGTCTCTAAAAGAAATGAAATTACAAAACAACCATTTCTCTTTCTTTACATTTTTGATGTTTGTGGTATTGACTCTATGGGGCCATTTCCTAATTCCTTTGGCAACTTGTACATTCTTCTGACAGTTTATTACAGGTCGAAATGGGTAGAGGCATGAGCTACAAGGACTTATGATTCTGAATCAGTTGTAGAATTCTTGAGAACCCAAATATTTTGTAGGTTTGGCTTACCTAGGTTCATCATTAGTGACCAGGGTTCTCATTTCTACAACTGAACAATGAAATCACTTTTGAGTCGGTATGGGGTCGGTCATAGAGTGTCTACTTCATATCACCCAAAGACCAATGATCAAGCCGAGGTGTCAAATAGACAGGTAAAACAGATTTTTGAAAAAATGGTTCAACCCAATAGAAAATATTGGAGTCTTAAACTTGATAATTCATTATGAGCATACCATACTGCTTTCAAAATTCCCATTGGCATGTCACCATATTGGCTAGTGTTTGGAAAGAGTTGTCACATACCTATTGAGATTGAGCACTAGGCCTACTATGCCATCAAACAATGCAATTATAATATTTATGGTGCAGGTTCTCAAAGGAAGTTGTAGATTCAAGAGTTGGAGGAAATGAGAATAGATTAATATGAAAACTCCAGGATTTATAGGGAGCGGTCCAAGGCTTCCCATGATCTTATTATCCTTCATCGTCAGTTCCACATTGGGCAGAAGGTCCTCCTTTACAATGCAAGTCTGAAGTTGTATCCAGGTAAGATTCACTCCCACTAGTTTGGCCCATACAATATTACTAATGTATCTCCATTTGATATTGTTCAGGTTCAAAATGAAATAACCAAGCAAACCTTCACTGTCAATGGGCAGCGGCTGAAGCACTTCTATGAAGTCCTTCCAGAGTTCCCGATGGAGGAACTCCATGTTCAAGTAGCAATATATGAATGAAACTCACCAGGTTTTATCCTTCCTTCCCACATTCTATTTTATTATAGTGAGGACACTACACATTTTAGGTGTGGGGGGATGGGTATATTTCTAGGTCATTTAAGAATTTTCATCATCTTTCTTCCTTTTCCCTTTTTATCTTGCTGAATTGTATTGTTACTTTCCACATTCCCCACTCACCTTTGGGCCAGAATATTACCTTTTTTTTATTCCCACTTTATCATGGAAAATAATTCCCATTTAATCGTGGAATTTATTGAAAATGCATGTGGAATATATGTATTCTATGTATTTTTTACATAAAAAATTAGTTACAATTAAATGTACATTTTAGCAAGAATTCAATACTGTGGTGTGAATTTCTTTTGAAATTTGGTTCTTTGTCGATGATATAAATGGTTGTATCATTTTGAAACCTTTGATAAGATTGGTGCCCTTTTTTGTGAATATTTAAATGGAAAATTTTTTCACTTAATCTCTCCACACATTTTTCCACCCAAAAATGATGTGTGAAAATTTCTTACTTAATGGAAGGTAAATATAAGTTAGGTTGTTTCTTTTTTCAACTTTTTAAAATCATTTTTCCATACATTCATTCCTTATCCAATATATTTCATTAATGTACTAGATTGACCTATGCGTGTGTACCTATTATCTGATTATTATACTCCCTCAAAAATAAAAATAAAAAAGGGTTGTATATTGGGCAGGTCAAAACCACCCTTCCTTGACCTTTGATCTTGTTATAACTATTACAATTAGTGTTGTGAGGAGATCAAATATGGGTTGGGGGAAGAGTGTGAGATTTGTTCCAAGTGAAACTTTTGAAAAAAAAAAATAAATGAGGGGAGTGATGAAATGTGCAACATATGGGGATATCTAGGTCAGGATCTTATGGTTTGACTTTTGGGAATGCTTAAGCGAGCGGGTCTTGAAATTTGATTGCAAAGGAAGTGGGGAAAGTTTGATGGAAAGGGTCTTGTAAGTAGAAAATTATTAAAATAAATTATATTTACTCCATAGAAAGTGGAAAGAATAGTATGAAATAGTTTTCATACACACGCATGGTGAATTAGTGACTTGATTTACTTTTTAATTATTTTCTTTGATTGGTATCATGCATCTCTTGAAATTTCGTTCGGATACAATTTTTGAGATGTCTTTTTCAATGATAATTGAGAATAACTCCTCAATGTGATTTTTTCTTTGATCACATTTCAATCAAGAATTAAATTTTCATTGAATGTTAAATCTTTATGAAGTTGTAAATATCAACATGCATAATTTTTGGAAATATGACTTTTCCCAGGAGTGAAATTATTTAGGTGTGGGGGTGTGATCATACCATGATCACTGTTTCATTTTCACCCTTACACCATAGTATTAAACTGAATTTTTATTGTAAATTCCAAATATAATAACTAAATTCACTTCATGTTTGATTCAATTATTTTTTTATCACTTTTAAAAAGGGTAATGTTAATTGTTTTGATAATTTCATTGAAGGTGGAGGTGATTTGGAGGACCCATGATGAAGTCCAAGAAAAATGGGCCAAACTATGCAGGATCCAAGCACACCAGTGGATTAATCCACACACTGCTACTAGACCGTGCATCCAAATGGGCTGAAATTTTGTAGGCCAGTACAAAATTTAATAGGATAGATTTCATATCAATAAATCAAATCCTCATTCATCATATAAGAAGCCCATAATAACTAATATGTCCAAGCCACCGAATCTATACAAAGTCAAAAGTGGCGTTATGTAATATGTATATATCTGGAGCTTTGATTGTCCAAATGGTTCCAAACCCTCTGTGATGATTGTAAGTAAGTCTAGATACAACTTTCTAGTTTTTTAAAAAGGAATATTATACTTTCTTATAACCTAGAACCATCCAACAAGTGTTTTATCAAAATATGGGTGCTCAAAACCATAGTTCGAACCAGAAGTTAAGCTCTGCCATTTTGGAGTCTTATATGATTATCCTCCTCATCCTTAAAGTTTTGGAGGCCCCTATCCTCATAGGGGGATCAATAATGATGAAGGAGTTCCACCCAAGATTCCTCCTCCTCCTGATGTCAAGCTAAACGATGGGTGATCATTGCGAGGGAGATACACACTTGAAAAGGGAGTTCTAGCACCTTATATTTTACTGGTTTTGTTTAATTTATGTGTGAACTATTTCATTTATGTTTAACATTTATATTCTAATTCTATGAATGCATTTTTTTGTTTAATTAAGTGAAACATTTCTCATTTAAATACCGATTGGGTTGAGATTCAAGTGGGAATATTGGGTTGTTCCGATTGGAAAACACAAACATCCTCTTTCTCTCACACATAAATGAGATTTTAGTATGATTTAGTAGATCTCAATATATTATTGAGGTCCCAAACTTGACAACATGATTGTTGTTTCAAGGGGTGGTTCTTTGTGGATCATTTTAAGAGGAAAGAGGGGAACCAAGATCTTGGTAATCCCTCAACCAAAGGATTACAAAAAACCTAATAACCAATTGAGAACAAGGAACTATTCAAGTTATGTAGTAACTTAGCAATGATCACTTATTTATCTAATATTTTTCAAAATCCACTTTGTCTTTCAACTTTACAACTCTTTACATTAGGTTACTTTCTTAAAATTGTTTACAAAATCACCCCCCTTTTTAGTACTTTTTATTAAAAAAGCATACTCTAAACCTATTAATGCTCTTTCAGAGATGACCTAGGGTCTTCTATATACTTAAAATAAACTTTAAAATAATAATAAATTTGATGTGTCATGACAATGTGTTCAATTATACATTTTGGTTATTATTTTACCTTGTATTGAATTTTGGTTAATGTCTAAATATAGGAGAAATATATTATTATCCTTTTGTGGATCATGTGATCTGTATATTTTAGATAAAAAGATGATATTATGGTAAAAATTGATAAGTGGATGAAATTATATTTTTCAAGTAAGTATATTTCCTTATGTTCTTAGCCTAAACATTAAAGTAATTCCGAAACTCTAGGAAAAATATCTCAAAAAAAATGTTATCTGATTACATTTGTGGTTTTATGGTTGTTAGATTTCTCATGATCATTCACTTTATCATGATCAATGATCTTTGTCACTATCCATCATAAGTTAGAAATTAATATTTTCTTCCATGTCTATATGTTCACTTCTCACTAATGTTCTCATATTTGGAAACATAGTTTTGTGATGACCTTTTTATTTCCCTTTACCTATTTTAAAAGGATATTTTATTATCCCTTTTTATGATGTGGGTTTTCCACAAAGTAATTTTCAATTAAAAACCCCTTTATTATCGAGAAAAAGTTAAAATTGTGATAATTTTTTTTATTTAGTATTTCTAGAATGTAACACCATGATATTTTAAAATCACACTATGTGATATATCATACAAAACATGCAACACCGATTCTAAACAAACTATAATATTCTATTAAAATATTATTATTTAATGTAACAATTATCTCTAAGATGTTGAATTAGTGGGTATAAGTAGTAGTAACCAAATTATAAAATATATATTTATGAAATACTCAATAAAAATACATTGATTAATTCATAGAAAATAAGTACCCAATTTTCAGTCAGGTTATTTTATGCTTTAGAAATATTTTTTCTTTAAAAATGAATTTTATTTATTTTTGAAAGAAAATATGATAATTAATTTCTAGAACTTATAAAAATTTTATTTTATAAAAATAATATCAAAATTATATTAGATTGATTTTTTGATATTTTTAGAAATAGATTTATTTTTTCAACGAATAGTGAAAAATACTGATTTTTATTGAAAACTATATTGTTTCCATGAATTTACAATATTTAATTCTGTTTTAAAATAATTTAAATGTAAAAAAGTTCTATTATATTATGAACAATCCAATTAAGTTAACTTAAATCAATTTTATGCTTGATTTTTTTTAAAAACACATTTACACATAGAAAACTATTTTTCAAAAAACCAATTTTCATTACCGAAAATTATATTTTTATTTGATTTTCAAAATCCTCTTTTTAGGTGAGCGGAAACCACACAATTCTAGGTAACCGATTCAAAAACACTACAAAATACACTACAGCTTTCAACAAAGTCATATGCCTATCGGTATAAACCAGAATCAAAATTCAAAGGTAGAGAAACGCCATAGCGTCGGGACGTAAACCAAGAGCTTTCGGAAAATCAATACGCCATCAACTCGAGATGCCTACCATGAGCTGGCCACAAGCTTGTAAGAACCCGGTTCTTATTTTTTAGGTGCAAGCTTCTTCTTTTTTCTTTTCCTTAAGTGTTTTTGAGAAAATATGGAAAATGGGGAAAAATCCTAAATTTTGGAACTACACGTCGTGTACTTTTCCACACACCGTGTAATTTTGGCTGTGTTGGGATGAGTACACGGGGCGTGTAGCCATGTCGGCGACGCGGGGTGTAGGAACCGACTACACGCCGTGTAGTGGTACTTACACGCCGTGTAGTCAGTCGGCATACCTAAATAGTAAGGCGGTGGAGCAGCCGATAGCTGGGTGACAGTACACACTGTGTACTTTAGAGTACATGTCGTGTACTCATGTCGACGATTGAACAGTATGGCGGTGCCGCCAAATGAACAGTTAAATGAAAGGAGTACACGCCGTGTACTTGGAAGTACACGCCGTGTAGTTGGAAGTACACGTCGTGTACTTTGTTTTTTCGGCTTAAAGCAGTCAGTAGCCTCCTCATTTGGAAGAGGAGACACTTGAGCCGATTTGGAGCCAAAGGAGGAGGCCGGACCTTTGAAGCTCCACCGGGTGTTCGTCTGGAATCAGTTTCCTCCTCGGATGATCCCATTGGAACTGCACGGGTAAGGGATTCCACCTCCTTGGCTGGTTCTTACCAATTCTTCTCCTAACAGGAGTTGTTTACTTTTGAATAGTTTTTGTTCTTCGTCAGATCTACGCCGTTCTTGGGCATTTCTGGAGTCGGCGTTCGGGTATAATGTTCGTTGGCATATAAGGTAGGTGGCTCGGTGTAAATTTCCAACTGTTGTGCGTTTTTGTGCGTTTTTGTGCCACGAACCCATGTTGGGGTGTCGTGAGGCTAAGGCCGTTTCTATATTTAATGCCTAGAATTGTATAGGTGATTAAATTGTGATGATAAAATTCTGGTTGGGATCATTGCTTGGATCTGGAACCACCCCGGGGGGTGTGTTTCTCTATTTAGCCGTTTGGCCAGGATACCCGAGGGTATGCCTTCAATGTAGTAATTATAGAATTTCCTTGAGAGGAATTGCTTGTTTACTGAATTTTGATATGTTGGGCATGGCCCGGTTACCTGTTTAGCCTCAGGGCGTTCTTGTGATTAGCCTGGGGGCACTACACTGTTTAGCCCGAGGGCTGTAGTTATTTCTGCCTAAGGGAAAATTCTTCCGTGCTTAAGGGCCATAGACTCTTTTCCTGAGGGAGAAACTACCTACACCTGAGGGAAAAATTATGTTATGCCTGAGGGCAATTACCTATGGGTTGGGTTCTACTTACATGTGGGTAAGGTTTTACTTGTCTGAGGACGTGGACTGTTTACATAGAAATGCACTATGGTGATTTCTAATAATTAATGGATTAAATGAATAATAAGATGGAAATATAACTGGTAATTAGTGACTTTTAAGTACTGCTTACTTTATTGCATTTTACTACTGCACACTATTGTTGCATTCTTACACGCAGTTGGGCACGAGCCTTTGGTGGGTGCCTACTAAGATATATTTATCACACCCTGTTTGGGTCATGTTTTTCGGCCCAAACAGATTACGTCTCTGTAGGTGTAGATAGGGGCAAGAGTCCCTATACAGGTACTTGACTGTTGCTGAGGAGTAGGAGGGAATGGGACCGAGCCTAGGCTCGCGATGCCGCTGCCAGCTGTTTTGCTTGTTTTGTTGTACTCTGTATTTTGTTGTACTGTATTGATGTATAACATGTTCTGGAAGTTTTCTTAGAACTTGAAACATGTTGCATAATCACTTCTATACTGTTGGTTATATCCACTGCTGTAGTTTATTTCAGTTGTTTATGTTTACTTCTTCTGCTGTCGTTGTACGTTTATTATGTATTCCACTACGCTAAACTTTGACAAATGAGGGAATAGTTTCCCCACTATTAGACCTGGGCACTCACTGCT
Source organism: Viscum album (assembly GCA_963277665.1). Classification (NCBI taxonomy): domain Eukaryota; kingdom Viridiplantae; phylum Streptophyta; class Magnoliopsida; order Santalales; family Viscaceae; genus Viscum; species Viscum album. The sequence continues at coordinate 1,677,587,934 of OY728126.1, forward strand.
AGTCGGAAGCCTCTGGCATTTGGGGAAATTTGCTTGAGGTCACGTGGTGAACCGGGCTCGGGGCACCCGTTGCGTGGCACTTGGGTCCAGGACGTTACAAAGTGGTATCAGAGGGGTTCTTTTCTTTGACTTACTATTTGGAGCCGTAGTCAGGGATATGACGAACGGTAGTTGGTAATAAGCTGTGCTCGGGCGTAGCTAACCCGTGTACAGGGAAAATCCAGTCTACCTCGTATTTTTCATTCTTTTGATTTTTCAAATTTTACGGTTGATATGTTTTCACCGTTGGGTGACACACTTTGAGATTGTGCAGTTTATATTTTATCTATGGGTTCTATTTAGTTGCAACCCGATGAGATGAGGGTATTCCATTTCATGCATCATGTAGGAACATGCTAGATATCACATGCCATGCATAGTTTACAGGCCATGTAGGTGCATTAGAAATTCGCATGTTGTTGTGATAGTTGTTGTGCTAGAAAAGCATGCTGTTGTGATAAGCTGCTTGATAAATACCTGCCTTGTGATATGGTATTTTTTTGTTTGAGCTTGTTTATAGAATGGACGCCAAACTTTGGTTTTTGGGGAGTATGGGCCCCCATTGACCGGAATTTGGTGGATCATTAACTGTTTATTGGTTATAACACATATAAGATGTCAAAATTTGATTCGTGGGGAGTATGCCCCCCACGGGTTGGAATTTGACACTTAGGTGTTGGTTTCAGTATTTTCTGGGTTCCAGAGAAGTTTCTGAGGCATACTGTTTAGAAACCCAGTATACACGCCGTGTACTATTTTATACATGCCGTGTATGCTCTTCTATTCGGGAAGAAAAATGTGCTTTTTGAGTACACGCTGTGTACCCTGAGTACACGCCATGTAGTTTCTTCCCATGTCAGAAACTGTGTGGGAGGAGACATGGGGTAGGGAAGGGCTTGGGTAAAACACACCGTGTAGTTTTCGTACACGCCCTGTAGTGTTGACCCGGAGTCCGGTCGTGTAACTAACAACACGGGTCGGTGAACTCCTGTACAGAACACGCCGTGTCAATGATGAACACGTCGTGTAGTGTGACCTGGGGACTCAGCCATGTAACTAACAACATGGGCCGATGTCACCTCTCCATGAACATTCCGTGTATCTATGGGACACACCGTGTATTCTGGTCCGAGGACAGATCGTGTGGAGTTATCCGTGTGGCTAGGAAACGGGGTGGTGTACACACTGTGTGCGGGTGTAACACGCCGTGTAGTGTCAAGCCGAGTAGTCAGCCGTGTCACAGGCGACACAGGAAATTGGAAAATAACACCGTACACGCCATGTAGATATTATACACACCGTTTAGTGTCAAGCCGAGTAGTCGGCCATGTCACAGACGACACGGGTAGTTGGAATATAACACCGTACACGCCGTGTAGATATTATACACGCCGTGTAGTTTTTTTCAACGAAAGTCGTGTGGCTTAGCCGTGTAGAAGGACCCGGGAAGGGGAAGGGAAGTCAAGTACACACCGTGTAGTCATTGTACACGTCGTGTAGTCTTGTTTTGACAATTTTGAATGCCTTCTTCCTCTTGTTTCCTTTGTGGTTCCTTCGCTTTTCGGTCATAATAATCTTGAATCTGAGGCGTGATTTTGACCTTGTAGTGTCATTCCGCCTAGATGACCATGAGTTGTTCTCCAGGAGAGCGGCGACGATTATACTCTGGAGATGGTGGGCCATGGGATACTAGTAGATCCTCCAGCAGAGCCAGATGTGATGCCAGCTGCTATACCGGACACAGGCGCAGAGGCGCAGTTCCGTGAAGGCTTTATTCGGTTCATGCAGACCTTTCAGGGAGCACCGTAGGCTGCTACATCTATGGCTGAGCTGACTCGTATCTTCCAGCAGTAGAATCCGCCTACATTTTCAGGGGATGCAGGACCACGGGATGTGGAGTCTTGGCTAGGATCGATGTAGACTATTTTCGAGCATCTGGAGATGCCTCCAGGGCGGAGGGTCAAGCTCGCGACTTACATGCTGCGTGATTCCGCCAAGAGGTGGTGGGATGTTACCCCCAGTCCGAGCATCAGAGAGACACGGCGTGGGAATATTTTCAGGTATTCTTCTATGACTTCTTCTTTCTCGAGACGCTGAGGGATGATAGAGCTTGAGAGTTCATGAATTTGCAGTAGGACGCCATGCCGGTGATGGACTATTCTGATCGTTTTACGGGGCTTCAGTGTTTTGCACCCGTGCTAGTGGGTGATGAGATGTTGAGAGACAGACGTTTTGAGGATGGTCTTCAGTATGACATCCGAGCGCTGGTAAATGTTTTCAGGTTGCCTACTGTACACGCGATTGTGAATTAGGTGCTGATTACAGAGAGGAACCTGTGGGAATCTAGTGGTGTGGGCCAGGGCGGTTCAGCACAAGTTACTAGTATTATTTCTGCTGGCAAGAGGAGGAGACCGATGGACTTCTCTCAGGGTGGCAATACCTTCCAGGTAGCTTCTTCAGGTGGTCCAGGCAGGTGCTACCTGTGTGGCAGAGAGGGGCACAAGAGACCACAGTGTCCAAGAGACCCAGTGGAGTGCCGAGCTTGCGGAAAGATGGGTCATCTACAACGCTTTTGTAGGGAGTTTCCACCAGTGGCTAGTGAGAGGGGTTCTGTGTAGACTCCGCGTGCGGGAGCAGGACCAGTGGGTTCTTACCAGTCGGTGAACTGGAATACATCAGGGTGTACAGGCCGAGATGGTGGTTGGGGCCGTGGTAGCCAGACACCAGGATCGCAGAGGCAGCAGGGCGGGACAGCTTAGGGTAGCCAGGCTGTGTCACAGGGCCATGGCACTGGGCAGACATATGCATTGCAATAGACCCATCAGGAGCAGGATCCCAGACCTTCGACAGTCAGAGGTACTATTCTAGTATCTTCTGTCTTATCTTCAGTACTTTTCAATATGGGTGCTACACATAGTTTCATATCTGTACCCATTGTGGAGAGCCTTGGGCGCTCTGTTTCTACTCCTTCCGATATCTTGACACTAGAGACTCCGTTGGGGACTAGGACGACTAGTGTGCGTCGGTGCAAGGAGTTCCCCCTTGAGGTTGGTGGGTGTCACTTTCTTTGGCACCTCTATGTCTTGGAGATGGTGAGCTATGAATTCATTCTTGGGATGGACTGGTTGGTTCCCTTTCGAGCCTTCCTAGACTGTTACCGTCGCAGGGTGTGTTTCACGTCACCAGAGTGTGGGGAGTTTCTATACAAGGGCGAGTGGGATGTTCAGGTGAGTCGAGCTGGAATAGAGCATCAAGGGCAAGGTGGAGTCACAGCCCAGATAGAGAGCTTATATATGGATGATCAGGAGACTTTTTAGATGGATTTCCCTCCAGTTGTTGATTGTTTCAGGGATGTCTTCCCGGACGACTTTTCAGGTCTACCTCCGGAGTGAGAGGTGGAATTATCCATTGAGCTTGTGCCAGGAGAAGCACCGGTGTCCATTCCTACTTATAGGATGACTACACCGGAGTTTCAGGAGCTCAAGAGGCAGTTAGAGGAGCTACAGGCAAAGGGTTTTATCTGACCCACTACTTCTCCTTGGGGTTCTCCGGTCCTTTTTGGAAAGAAGGCGGATGATACCCTCAGACTTTGCGTGGATTATTGGAAGCTGAACCAGTTGAAGGTTAAGAACCGATATCCCTTATCGAGGACAGATGATATGTTTGTTCATCTTCGTGGAGCATGAGTGTTCTCGAAGATTGAATTCAGATCCGGATATCATCAGATGCGTGTGAGACCATCTGATATACCTCTCACGGCTTTCAGGAGTAGGTACGGTCTATATGAGTATACAGTTATGCTGTTCGGACTGACGAACGCACCATCGGTTTTCATGGATCTGATGAATCGTGTGTTTCATCCATATCTTGATTCATTTGTGGTAGTATTCGTGGACGACATCTTGGTGTACTCTCACACTCGACACGACCATGCCACCCATCTTGAGATCATATTGAGTACACTAAGATAGCATTGGCTATATGCTAATCTCTCAAAGTGCCACTTTTGGATGGACCAGATTCCCTTCCTGGGTCACATTATCTTAGAGGCAGGAGTGGTGGTAGACCCAGAGAAGGTGAGAGCAGTAGTTTCCTGGGAGCAACCTAAGAACGTGTTTGAGATACGGAGTTTCTTAGGGCTGGATGGTTACTACATACGCTTCATACAATACTTATCCTACTTAGAAGCACCATTGACAGGTCTGACTAAGAAGGGTGTGAAGTTCATTTGGTCAAAAGCTTGCGAGATAGATTTTCAAGACCTGAAGGGAAGGTTGACATCAGCACCGATCCTGATACTTCTAAAGCAGGGGAAGAGATATATAGTTTACTGTGATGCATTAGGGATTGGGTTGGGAGCCATTTTGATGCAGGGCGACCGAGTTGTTGCGTACGGGTCTCGGCAGTTGAGGCCACATGAGAGGAATTACCCGACGCATGATCTCGAGTTGGCTGCAGTTGATCATGTGTTGCACTGTTGGAGACACTATCTGTTGGGAGAGAATTTTGTGGTTTTCACCGACCACAAAAGCCTCAAGTCTATCTTTACTCAGCATGACCTTAATCTGAGGCAGAGAAGGTGGGTTAAGTACCTACAGTCCTTCGATTTTGAGCTTGCCTATACACCTGGAAAAGGTAATGCAGTAGCCGATGCACTGAGCAGGAAGACTCAGATACATGTAGTACAGGAGGCTAGTGGTGAGTGGCAGCTCATGGATTTGCTCTCTAAGATGCATCTGGAGGTGCATGATAGTCAGGGGCAGGCTTATCTTTCTTCTTTATCTGTGATATCTACCCTCCTGGATAGAGTGAGGATGAGACAACTATCAGATTCAGAAGGCCTAGTTTTACGAGATTCGGTGGCAAGTGAGGACCCTCCTCCCAGTTGGACGATAGGTGATGATGAGGTTTTGCATTTCCATGGACGAGTATGGGTTCCAGGGGATATACCTGAGGAGCTTACGCAAGAGTTTCATGCTTCAGCTTGGGCAGTTCATCCCGGGGTTACCAATATGTACCGAGACTTGAGACGTCAGTACTGGTGGCCGGGTATGAAGAGAGAGATAACTGGTTTTGTTACGAGGTGTTCCACCTGTCATCAGGTGAAGGCAGAGCACCAGAGGCCAGCTGGGCTGTTACAGCAGTTTCCCATTCCAGAGTGGAAATGGGATGATGTCGCGATGGATTTCATGATGGGATTGCCAAGGTCACCTCGAGGCAATGACGCCATGTGGGTTGTTGTGGACAGACTCACGAAGTTAGCTCACTTCTTGCTGATCAAGGAGACCTTCGGTGTGAACAAGCTCAGAAGGTTGTACATCCGAGAGATCGTACGTCTTCATGGGGTCCCTCATTCTATCGTTTCAGATAGGGACACCCACTTTACGTCTCATTTCTGGCAGAGTTTTCAGAGGGCGCTGGGTACACAGGTTCTTCTGAGCACATCATACCACCCTCAGACAGATGGCCAGTCAAAGCAGATGATACAGGTGCTAGAGGACATGCTGCACACATGCGTCCTAGACTTTGGAGGCTCTTGGGAGAATCATATACCCTTAGTCGAGTTTGCCTATAACAATAGTTTTCAAGAAACTATTGAGATGGCACCATATGAGGATTTATATGGTAGGCCATGTTGATCACCTTTGTGTTGGTTAGAGGTAGGTGAGGCAACTTTTCTAGGGCTACAACTCGTACAGGAGACATCTGAGCAGGTCTAGTTGATTCGGAAGCAGATGGCTACCGCGCAGTCTTGTCAGAAGTCTTATGCTGATCACCGCAGAAAACCTTTGGAGTTTGTGACCGGGGATCAGGTTTTCTTGCATGTTTTGCCGAGGCTGGGACACAAGCAGATCCAAAGACATGGTAAGCTTTCACCGAGGTATGTGGGACCATTTGAGATTCTGGAGAGAGTCGGGCTGGTTGCCAATCGGTTGCAGTTACCGCAGCGGTACCGAGCCATGCACGACGTCTTCCATGTGTCTCAGTTGCATCGCTACCATTCAGACCCGTCTCACACCTTTCATCCAGAGGAGGTTGAGCTTCAGCATGATGCATCCTTTGAGGAGCATCCGATCCGTGTCATTGAAAGGATCACGAAGGTTCACTGAGGCCGATCAGTTCCTGTCGTATGAGTACTATGGAAGCATGGCCGAGTGCAGGACGAGACCTGGGTGTGGGAGGCTGACGTACGTGCTCAGTGGCCAGAGCTATTCTGAGCTTATTCTTCGCCACCCTGGGAAGGGCAATTCGGGGACGAATTTCTATAAGGGGGGAAGTTTGTAAGAACCCGGTTCTTATTTTTGAGTTGAGGGCTTCTTCTTTTTCCTTTTCCTTAAGTGTTTTTGAGAAAATATAGAAAATGGGGAAAAATCCTAAATTTTGGAACTAAATGCTGTGTACTTTTCCACACGCCGTGTACTTTTGGCCGTGTTGGGACGAATACATGGGGTGTGTAGCCATGTCGACGACACGGGGTGTAGGAACCGACTACACACCGTGTAGTGGTACTTACACGCTGTGTAGTTAGTCGGCATGCCTAAACAGTAAGGCAGTGGAGCAGCCGACAACTGGGCGACAGTACACGTCGTGTACTTTAGAGTACATGCTGTGTACTCATGTCGACAGTTGAACAGTATGGTGGTGCCGCCAAATGAATAGTTAAATGAAAGGAGTACATGCCGTGTACATTGTTTTTTCGGCTTAAAACAGGAAGTAGCCTCCTCATTTGGCAGAGGAGACACTTGAGCCGATTTGGAGCCAAAGGAGGAGGCCAGAACTTTGAAGCTCCACCGGGTGTTCGTCTGGAATCAGTTTCCGCCTTGGATGATCCCGTAGGAACCGCACGGGTAAGGGCTTCCACCTCCTTGGCTGGATCTTACCAATTCTTCTCCTAACAGGAGTTATTTATGTTTGAATGGGTTTTGTTCTTCATCAGATCTACGCCGTTCTTGGGCATTTCTGGAGTCGGCATTCAGGTATAACGTTCGTTGGCGTATAAGGTAGGTGGCTTGGTGTAAATTTCCAACTGTTGTTCATTTTTGTGCGTTTTTGTGCCACGAACCCATGTTGGGGTGTCGTGAGGCTGAGGCCGTTGCTATATTTAATGCCTATAATTGCATAGGTGATTAAATTGTGATGATAAAATGCTGGTTGGGATCGTTGCTTGGATCCAGAACCACCCCAGGGGGTGTGTTTCACTGTTTATCCGTTTGTCCAGGATACCCGAGGGTATGTCTTCAATGTAGTAATTATAGAATTGCCTTGAGAGGAATTGCTTGTTTACTGCATTTTGATATGTTGGGCATGGACCGATTACCTGTTTAGCCTAAGGGAATTGTTGTGATTAGCCTGTGGGAACTGCACTGTTTAGCCCGAGGGCTATAGTTATTTCGGCCCGAGGGAAACCTCTTTCGTGCCTGAGGGCCATAGACTCTGTGCCTGAGGGTGAAACTACTTACTCTTGAGGGAAAAATTCTGTTATGCTTTAGGGAAATTACCTGTGGGTTGGGTTCTGCTTACCTGAGGGTAAGGTTTTACTTATCTGAGGATGTGGACTGTTTACGTAGAAATGCACTGTGGTGATTTCTAATAATTAATGAATTAAATGAATAATAACATGGCAATATAATTGGTAATTAGTGACTTTTGAGTACTGCTTACTTTATTGCATTTTACTACTACACACTATTGTTGCATGCTTACATGCAGTTGGGCACGAGCCTTTGGTGGGTGACTACTGAGATATATTTCTCACACCCTATTTGGGTCATGCTTTTTGGCCCAAACAGATTACGTTTCTGCAGGTGTAGATAGGGGAAAGAGTCCCTATATAGGTACTTGACTGTTTCTGAGGAGTAGGAGGGCATGGGACCGAGCCTAGGCTCGCGATGCCGCTGCCAGCTATTTTTCTTGTTTTGTTGTACTCTGTATTTTGTTGTACTGTATTGATGTATAACATGTTCTGGCTGTTTTCTTAGAACTTGAAACATGTAGCATCATCACTTATATACTGTTGGTTATATCCATTACTGTAGTTTATTTCAGTTGTGTATATTTACTACTTCCGTTGTCGTTGTATGTTTATTCTGTATTCCGTTGCGCTACACTTTGAAAAATGAGGGCATAGTTTACCCACTATTAGACCTGGGCCCTTGCTGCTAGTCGGCAGCCTCTGGCGTTTAGGGAAATGTGCTTGAGGTCACGTGGAGAACCGGGCTCGGGGCACCCATTGCGTGGCACCCGGGTCTGGGAAATTACAGAGCTGCAGACCATGATGCACCTATAAAACCATACCCATCATCACCCACTGATCGAGAAATGCCCATCAGAGACCATCCACCTAGTCGTCGGAACCGTCACATCAATCCCACAAAAACAATATCTTTGTAGACACCAAAAATAGCATCAACCAACACAAACCGAATCAGATAAATCGCCAACACTTCACCTTCGTCATCACCATCAACATCAACTCCAATTCCTCACCAAAAATAAGATTACTCGAAACAGAACAACTTAACCAAGATATCAAAAATCACACACAATAGTTCACCCAAAATGAGAATGCGATTCAAAAATCAAGGAGTGAAAAACATCAACGAAATGGCAGCCACCTGAACTCCAGAACATGCCATAAGAAAGGCACCATCACAAGATAGATCCCCAATCCCATCACCGCCTTCAAGACCACACTCGAAGAACACAAAAGTCCTCCCAACGCTCCTATAGCTGGTGCAAAAATAAGGATGCAACTCTCAAACCGCAGAGATGGTACTCGACCACAGACTCACCGTGCTGCCGTGAGAAACCTTAGCCAGATCGGAGGATGGGGCATGCGGATGGGCCAACAATGATAATAATTTCCGAGAGTCGAGACCATAAAGCCACAGAAAGAGCACCTCACACCACAACCACACTGAGCAGAGGAGCTGAGGAGAGGAGCCACCACCACCATAAGATGGAGAAGAGAAAGGCTATGACAGGGGGAAACCCTAGCGATGCGGATCCCCTTAGGGGCTCATCTTCTTTCTTGTTTTCCTTAAATTTTGTGTTTTGATTTAAAATTAATTAATAAAAATCTTTAAAATTGAATTTTATAAAACTAATTAGATATTAGGAATTATTATTTTAAAGTTTGGTAAATAATCCCCTTTTATTTTTGTTCAATATGAATAGTAACTGTGGTAAAATTTACCACCCCAGTAAAGGGTAAATCGGGTTAATCTAGGTTAAAAATAAGTGATAAGGTCATAATATTTTATATTAATTCTTATTGTATGAATTTAATTATACCCTTATCACATTAGGCTCAAAATGTATTTGTTTAATGAAAAAGTTTCCATCAAAATGACCAATATAATATTTAAATCAAAGTTATAAAATATCACTCTCTTAGTTTTAAATATCTATTATGCGTCTAGATAGGCACAAAAAAAGTGGTGAATGATTCTAAATGGAAATTTTTTATCATAATAAAATTATTTTGATTATGGTAGTTTATTTATAATTTTTATGTATTATATAATTATCCTAAATTCTTACTATACGTCGAAACAATATTTATTCAATAAATGTAAAAAATAAAATAAATGATATAAAAAATACTAAATGTGAGATAATGTAAATAAATTAATGTGTCTGATGAACTTTATTGATATATATAATTTTTTTGGAAGTTTTAATGGATTATATTTTAATTCCACATTTATATTGATGTATTTAAAAAAAAATTAAATGAATAGTGTTAAATATGAAATTAATGATATTCTATAATAAATTATAATTAATTAAATGATTTAAAATTTATTAAAATATTATATTCAAGTAAATTAATGTGATATGTTTTTAATCATCAACCATAGTGCATTTATGGTTCTTTTTTAATTTTACATTAACATTATTAACCCTTAAAGGGTAGAAAACTTTAATATTATGGTCCTTGTCAAAAGGGTTAACAGGGGTTAAAACTAAAAGATAAGGGTGAAAACATATTAAAAAATTGTATAAATTTTATTTTATGAGATTATTTAAACTTATAATCATATTATATTTTAATTATATCAATCTGGATCCATTTTCACATAAAAAATAATTTATATTAATTTAATACTTTAATAAATTATAATAATTCCCCTCCCCTAAATTATAAAAGGAAACCTATCCTTTATCTTATTTACACCACTTTGATCCATATAGATTGATAAAACCATAACTATTACTATTATAAACATCATTATCCAAGTTATATAGGTTTTTTTCATTCCAAAATACCAACCCTAGACCCCTTAAGAAGAGTTCTATAGGAAGTTTGTGAAAGAAGTAGTAATCGTCTTTACCGACTCTTTCAGGTTTATTTATTCTTATAATTCATATTAATGTGTTGTAAACATCATAAAATAGTAAATATAGTATAATAAATGTTATGATATGTTATAATGAATATGAAACAACTATATTCCATCTCTTTTCTATCCTATGAAATGCTAAAACATCGCTCTTGCGCAAGTTCAATTTACCGTCTCCATATAGTGGTGTAATTCCTTTTTCATCACCACTTTAACTGTATGGTTATAAAGATGAAACTAATGAGTATATATGATATTTCTGACATTAATATTATTATGGAACAATAATATATTATATACCTTTTTACCTTCCTATCTGTTGGAAAATGATAACATCGCTTGTGCATAAGTGTGGATTACCACCTCTACAAAGCGATGTGATTTTTTTTCATTTATATTTTACTTGGATGATAATAAGGAAATATTTAATTAATATATAATATATATATGATAAAAATTATTTAGAAAATGTAAATTATTATTTAAATTTCTTTCATTACATCTTTCGAACAGTGAAAACAATGTTCATGCGTACGTACGACTTACCATCTCCATGAATAGTGTAATTCATTTTTCCATCTCTATATTTTATGGATTACTCTAAATACAAATATAATTAATATATATAATATTTATATCATGGTTAAAATTCTAGATACATATGGAACCATGATAAAAGTAAAGGAATTTACAATACCAAACTAGAACATACATGAAAAACGATGTAGTTATTACCTAGAACAATGATTTTAGCAAAGAATTATTAATAAACGAGTGAAAAATGATTATATGTAAATAATATATGGTATGAGATATATAAATATATATGATTATGTTTATGTAATATATGGATAATAAATCTATATATATATTATACAGGAGGTTTGGACACATATGAAGGAAATTGAACCAGAGGTAAGGGTTTCTCGCCTCACTTTTACTTCCATGATATATATGCCATATTCACCACTTATCTATTTTGTGTGGTGTATATAATTCCATATTGATATGTTATATCATGAATATATTTTTCATAATGGTATTTAACATTTCATTTAAAGTTATTTCTCTCATGGTGGCTATGATTCAAATAGTACCAAGGTGGTAAAATTTATATCTCCATCTCATCATTATTTAGGTTTGTTTATATTTATGTATCCCTTGGAATTTTGTTTGATATTTTTATCTTAAAAAAATTTATTTTCTTGTATTACTTTTATTCATGAAGTTTTAAAGTAATATTACTATTTCCCTCTCTTAATAACATAAAATTATTGAGATAATGATTTTAAGAATAAATGACTTTACTTCTCTCTTTTGTTGAAAATCCTTTTTATTCCATATCCATGTTTTCTAAAAACAATTTCAATATTTTTTTATAAATTATATAAATTAATTTTAAATAAATTTTTACCCATGTTTTAATTTTTTATAGAATAGTTTGTAAGATTCTTTCTTTTCATTTTCTGAACAAGGCGCTTTTTGACCTTTTTACAATAGTGTGAAAGGAATGTTTTTTAATTTATACAGTATGTATGGAATTTCCCATAGTCCTGGCCACATATTGATTTGAATATCCCTTTACATATTTTCATGATTATTTTAAAATAATTTTTTTTAATAATTTCCTAGAAATTTTTAGTTTTTATAAGTGATTTTCATAGAAAAAAGGGTATTTTCCTCAAGAATGTTTTTATTGGATTTCTTATGGTATTTCTATTCATCAATGTCAAAAACCTCATTTTTATTGTTATTCACTGGGGATATGTTGTAATGATACCATCATTATTATTTATTTGGATGGTTTATGATCAATTTAACTGTAGATGTACTATTTTGATACCATTCTCCATATTACTCTAGATGGTTTATGATTATTTTTATTGATTGGGAAAAGTATTAACATTCTGTCTACTAGTTTTTCACTATGGATGTTCACATTGATTATGTTTCACCAATTTCATATGATTAATTCATTTATAATAGACCATAATTTTCATACATAGACATTACATCTAAATAGAATTATATTCATTACATAACATATAAAAACCACAATTGGACCATATAGATTTAGTGTCTTTAGAAACTGTGAAACAAAAATGACTGGTTTATAAAACATCTACATCATATCCTGTTTATTCCTTCATATCTATAACCCTTTTTGACACATATTACTTAATAACCTTCTCTATATCATTGAAAAAAGAAACCTAAGAAAGGGTGAGATCAGGTGATCAGTAAGGGTAAACAAGGGAGAAATGAATCATATCGTAATCATAAGACATAATAACATAAAAATATCATTTGAAAATTGAATCCTATATATCAAAGATCATGATATCATGTCATGGGATAAATAATATAAGTTCATCAAATAACATATTCCCAACTATCAAAACATAAGACATGGAATTTGTGGAATACAAATAATCATATAAAATAATTTCCATATTAGTCAAGTATAATTACAAATACCATCATAGTGGAAAAAGTTCATTATTGAATGGAGTCCACTGCTCGTTCTAGCTCCATGTTACTGAACCAGATTTAATTCCCATTCCAACCTAATGATACTAAATTGATATCATTTCCCATTCTATTCACATCTATCTCATTAGATATAAATATTTACCCAATTCATTGGAGGGGGATATAGTTCCCACCCATCACATAATGAAACCCATACATATATGTGCCACAAGAACATAAATCAATCATCATATCAGAACCCATGGAATGAAATGAGTTTTATAAACTTCATTCAACCATAAAATAACCCAGGAAAAATAGATAGGTTTCATAAATATCATTCCGTCATAACATAATCTAACCATAAGGATGATAGGGATAATATCCATGAAAAATATACCCATTAAATAATAAATAACCTCAAATAATTTTATCATACATGGAAAGTAATTTTGGGAGATCAATTAAAAGTAATTATTGAGGAAAATATCCTTTCTTCTTCGAAAACATTTTCTTTACTTAAAATTACACACAATTTTAAAAGAAAATATTTTCTTTGAAAATAACCTTATAATATTATAAGGTAATAATCAAGGTATTATGGAATAATGAATGTGTAAAAATCCATTCATACTTTATAAGTTAAAAAATATTCTTCTCATAATTTTTCCAGATAATTCAAAAAGTGCCTCTATGGAAAACCAAAACAAGATTCATTTCATACTATTTAGAAAAATTAATAAATGTGTAAAAATTAATTTAAAAAACTATAGAATAATATTTAAAATATTATAGATTTTTTTAAGAAATATGGACTTAGAAGATAAATATTTCGCAGTAAATACTTACGCATAAACAATCCCAGAAAATAATGATATTGTGAAAGTAACCATTACCTTAGGTATTATTTACTTCATATGTATCTAAAACTATTGTATAATGGATTAAATAGTGTTATTAACTTATTAATGAACAATATTCATATTTAATATATCATATATGATCATATTATCACTCATTTCTTAATACTATTTCATTATTACTCTTCTTTTGGGTGTCGACTGCTTCATTTTCCTATGCATGTTTTGTCGTTTAAGTCCAAATTCTTATTAATAGGATGTAGTTACATAATTAATGTAATATATATATATATATATATCATATTTATTCATTATATACATTTATATAATCATTCATTAATAGTGATCAGAATGAATCACATCAAGTCGTTGAGACGGTAGGCCGTACGTACGCACGAGCGACAATATCATTCCCTTAGTGGTAGAATGGTATGGAAGTGTATGATGTATATATTTTTCCAGAATCAATATCATGTTATAATCATAATATATAGTTATTATTTCCATCATTATACCCATCCAAATAAAGTTTTGATGAACCACGACGTGGAGACGGTAGGTCGTACGTACACACACGCGGTGATTTCATTTTTAGTTGGATAGATAAATGGTGGAATATGGTTATTACATAATAATAATAACATATAATAATATATGTGATAATTTATTTATTACTTTATAATGTAAAAAACACATGAAGATGAATTATTAGAAGAAATACTCTTGAGAGAGTCGGTAAAGGAGATTACCTCTTCTTCTGCGAGCTTCCTCTAGATCTCCTCTTAGGGACACTAGAGTTGGTATTTCTAGAAGACAAGAACCTCTAAAATGTGACTATTTAAGTTTATAAGGGAAATGGGTAGGGTATGGATGAGAGTTAGGGCTCAATGTGATGTGAATAAGTGAGGATAGATATTTCCTTTTATAATTGAGGTGAGGGGCAGTTTTGAAATTTCAAAAAATATTAATTTATAATAAATTAAATATCAATAATAATACCTAAAAAAGGACTTCTATTAGAACCTAATATGAGATAACTTTTTAATATCATCAATAAATATATTTTTTACACGTTTTTTTATTTTTTAAACCTTATCATTTTGATTATCCCTTAGTTAACATATTTTAATTTTAACTGAGGTAACAACTTTTTTAATATTAAAATATTGTAAATTTTACTTATTTTATGCAATTAGACCATAAATGAACATTTTATAATATTTTAGACCATATTTTAATTATTTTTTATTTTTAAAAAAGATTTATTATTTTTAAATAATTTAATAAAACATTATTTCGATAAGAAATCGATAGTGTCAATTTTGACACCATTCAATTCATTAATTTTTAAAAATATTAGGAGAAAATTTTAGATTATAAGTAATATATTTTATTATATCCCTAAGAGGTCAAGGTATTCTATAAAATTCAGTTATCACATTAATTATCTCAAATTAAATTTATTTTAACATTTTTATTAAATTTATTTGAAATTTCTATTAATAAAATAATTGCTACATCATATTGTATAAGACTTTAAGATAATTATTTATTTTATAAAAATTAAAAATAAATTTCCATGACAAATAAACAAACTTTAGTTTTCAAATTAATAATTATAGTAAAATTTATATTCTATATAGAATTATATTAAAAATGATATAGTTATTAAAAATATGAGTATGACATCTTTAACTTTTCTTTAAATAAAATATAATAAATGTCATAGTCTCACCCAAGTGAATTAAAAAGGATATAATTTCGGAATAGGGAATATTTTTATATAAAAACACTCATCCAATTAAATTAGTTCAAGTGTAAGGGTAATTTTATAATATTTATAATATTATTTTTACCTTTAATTACCCGATTTTCCATTTATTATGTTAATATGAATTACTAAAGTTACTTTTCATAATGACCAAAAATAAAAGAAACATATTTAAATAATTTGGACCCACTGATTACAAATATTTAATATATTTTTAAAATTCAAAACATATAATTTTCAGTAATTAATTTAAAATCAATCCTCTTGACGGAATGAGAAAACTTGTTTTAAAAGTTCAAAAGTTTAAAAGATTGCAATGTTTTTATATCAAAATTCAATGTGAAATTGATTCCAATGAACAAAATTGTATTAAATGATAATTGTTTTTTCTAATTATACTTTTAGTCCAATTATAAACATATTTTTGACACTATAAATTATTTATATGAAAAAATTGTTTTCAATTAAAATGAAATATTTTATTACAATTCATCAAAATATGAAACTTATCAGAAAAATAAAAAAAATTAAAACATAGTAAAATTTTATATTATAATTTAAGATATTAAGTTTATTTTTTCAAATATAATATATAAAATTGAAAAAATGGATTTAAAATAGGTTTTCCATTAAAAGGCGGTAAAATTACCCTTTTTAAAAGATATAGTTTTTTATGCATAAAATTGGGTTTGTTCATATCTTATTTCTATAAAATACATTAAGTGAATATGAAAATATTTGATCGAATATATGGCATATATATTCAGTTAATATAATTCACCAATTTTAATTTATTTAATTTATTAAGACAAAACAACTTTCGGAGTATAAAAATAGAAATATTTCCTTTTCATTTAATTGGTTTATATTTTCTTTTCTAATTAATTTCTAACCAATGAATTCATATTATATTTTTTTGAACCATATATTTTCATAATTTAGTTAATACTATTCATAACCACTAATTTAATGACTAAGTTATAATGTTCATTTTATAGTGTCTCCTGATTTCATTTAAACTCAGGGTTTCATGAAATGAAAGATATTAAAGAATTAAAATTACTTAAAGAGAAATATTTATTAAAATAGTAGGGTGTTACATTATACCCACTTAAAATGAACTTCTCATTTGAAAATAATCACTTGGATATAACAGATGAGGATACCTCTACCTTATCACATCCTCAAGTTCCCACATAGCTTCCTCAAATTGGTGGTTACACCATAAAACTTTAACCAAATGAGTGGTCTTGTTTCATAGAACCTTTTTCACTATGATCCAGAATCTCTATATGTTATTCTTTAAAAGAAACTTCTTTCTCCATTGGTATGGATTATGAGTTTACTACATGTGAAGGATCAAGTATATACTTTCTCAGTGTAGATACATGGAACACATCTTTAACTTGAGAGATATTTGGTGGAAGTGCTACCTTCTCAAAATGATCATGAATTTCCAAAGGACTGATATAACTATGGCACATATTTTCCTTCTTTCCAAATATCATTACTCTTTTCTGGGGATATATTCATATAAATACCTTATCACCCGCTTCAAACTCTAGGTCTTCTCATCGATTGTCAACATAACTTTTTTGTCTTCTCTGAGATACTCTTATATTATTTTGAATAGATCTAATATTCTCTTCCATTTCCTTAACAAGACCAAGTCCCAATAGATTTCTTCCTCTAACTTCATCCCAACATGTTGGAGTTCTGTACTTATTACCACAGAGGGCTTCATAAGGAGCCATATTAATACTTGAGTGAAACCTATTGTTATAAGAAGATTCAACCAAAGGTAGGTATTAATCCCAACCACCTTTTAAATACATAGAGAAAGATCTCAACATGTCTTCTAGAGTTTTAATTTTCCTCTTAGACTAACCTCATATATGAGGATGATAAGAAGTGCTAAAATTTAATTATGTATCCAAATCCTATTAAAGACTTTTCCAAAAATTTGAGGTAAACATCATATCCTAATCAGATATAATGGAAAGTGTTATTCCATGAAATATAACCATTTTATTTATATATATCCTAGAAATATGATCAAGGGACAAGTATTACCGAATAACAATAAAGTGTTCGAACTACATAAGATGATCAACTATAACCCATATAGCATTATGGAGATGTTTTGGGAAGTCCGATGACAAATTCCATGGTGATGTTTTACCATTTACATTATGGTATGGGTAATGGTGGTAACATACCCTTAGAATTCTATCTCTCAGCCTTACCTTTCTGAAAAACCAAGCACCGAGAAACATATTCTGTAATATCTTTCTTCATACCATCCCACCAGAAATACTCTTTCAGGTCTCTATACATCTTTGTATTTCCAGGATGACTAGAGAAGGATGAACTATGAGCCTCATCCAACAACCCCTTATTTAATTCTGGTATGGGATGAATAAAAACAAGGTTCTCAAACCTTATTATTTCATCACAATAAATGGTAAACTTAGGAATATTTCTCACCTTCTTTTTTTGCTCCACATCATCCTTCTGCGCATCCTTAATCTTCACTTGTATAGATGGTTGAACATTCATTTGAAATAGATAAAATTTCTCCCCTTCCTTTATTATTTCAATACCTATCCTTTGAAAATCCATAGAGATTGGATCTTTTGTGATCCTCATCATATATAGGCTAGCATGGTCCTTTCGACTCAAATAATCTGCCACCTTGTTGACTTTACCAAGGTGGTAATGTATTGACTATTTGTAATATTTAATAAACTCAAACCATATTCTTTGGCACATATTCATCTACTTTTGAGTGAAAATATACTTTTAAAATTTTATGATCAGTTTATATATCACATATTTATCTATAAAGATAATTCCTCCATATCTATAATTCAAAGATTACCGTAGCTAATTCCAAACCATTAGTTTTGAAATTTTTCTCATGGATTTTCAATTTTCCTGAGGCATAAGCTATAAACATATCATTTTTCATGAGAACAAAACCCAAATCCTTATTGTATACATCACTATAGATCACTAACCTCTCTACACTATAGGGTAGTGTGAGTATAGGTTCATTGAATAACCTTCTTTTTAGCTCTTTGAATTTTTCTTCACATTCCTCCATCCATATGAACTTAAATCTTTGCCAAGTCAACTTGGTGAGTGTATTAGAGAATCATGAAATATATTTCACAAAAATTTGATAATATCCAGCCAAACTAATAAAAATATGGATCTTAGTTAGCATTATTTGTCTAGGCCAATGTTTAATAACTTTCATCTTTGCTGGATCCACAGATATCCCCTCTCTTGTGATTGTTTGACCAAAAAATTAAACTTTCTGAATCCAAAATTTATACTTGGTAAAATTTTTATAAGGATTATCCTTTCTTAGGGTCTTCAGTACAATCCTAATGCGATCTTGATGTTATTACTTACTATTCAAATATACAAGAATATCATCTATAAAGACTACTGAAAACTGATCATGATGGTCTTGAAAGATTCTATTCATTAAATCCGTGAAGATAGTGGGGGAATTAGTAAGGCCTAAAGGCATCACTATAAAATCATAGTGTCCATACCTTGTACAGAATGTCGTCTTGGGTAGATCCTTCATCTTGACCCTTAATTGATGATATCCATAATGAAGATAAATCTTGGAAAAGTATTGAGCTCTATATAGTTGATAAAAAAAGTCATTAATACCGGGAGAAGATATTTTTTTTTGATAGTGATCTTGTTAAGTTCTTGATAATAAATGAAGAGTATCATTAATCCATATTTCTTCTTAACAAACAAGACTAGTGAACCCTATGGTGAAAAAATAGGGTGTATGAATCCCTTTTCAAGATTCTATTAGAGTTTCTTCAGCAATTACTGCAACTCAAATGGCGCCATTCTATAAGGAGTATTTGAAATAGGCATAACACCTGGTATGAGTTCTATTGAAAAATATACTTCACGATTCGGTGGAAGTCCTAGAAATTATTCCTAAAAGATATAAAAAACTCTCATACAGTAGGTGTATCCCTAATGGTGAGTTTCTTCACAACCATCTAAGATAAATAACCTTCATTTATATGAATCAAAACCTATATGATTGAATAAATTTCAATTGGATGTTTATATTCATCCTTGCATCGATAGATGATCATAAATTCATTCAGAATATGTAATATGATTTCCCTTACTTGGAAATTGATATGAGCTCAATACTGAGAAAGGACATCCATACCAAAAATCAAATTTAATTCCACTAAAGGAAGGATCAAAATATTTTCATGAAGTAATTTCCCACAAAATTCAACTAGAGAAGAATTATAAACCTGTGAGGAAACCATTGTGCCATTATGAGTTTTCATAGCTAACTCAACATCTAATTATTGAGTTAATATGGAAATACCCTTAGAATTTTTTAGAAATGAAAGAGTGGGTGGATCTAGAATCAAATAAAACATTTTCTACTTTAGAGTGGATGGTAAGTGTATGTCTCACCACTTCACTATTGTAGTCCATATATCCAATAGTGATTACATGTGATTTACTTTTTTCTTTGGCCTTAAGAGGTGGATGAAATCAATAATTATCGATAACCCTTGGATTAGGGAATTGGTTACAATAATTACCCATTTCCTTAAACTTGTAACATTGAAGTGTGGGAGGTGAATTTAGTGTATCCTTATCTCTATGTGAATCATTAGCCATATTATTCCCATAACTTTATTGTTAAAATACCCAATGGAATTCTTTCCCATAGTTAAAACATTTATTAGTCCCATTAAGATAGTTTCCCCCATGTTTCTTTCTACACTTTGAGCATAAAAGAAAACTCATATTCTTTTCACTATGGTTTTTATATTTTCCCTTGAATTCCATTATCCTTTTCTTATCAAACCCATAAGATTGATTGGTGACTCCAATATCCATCTCAATCTTGAGAGAACATTGAACAACTTCTTCATAGCTATTGAAGTCCCTTATGGATAATTCTCTTTGGAGACTTGGTTTTAAGCCACTAAAGAATTGATCAACCATACCCTTATGTTAGATGATAATTATAGAAGTGTACCTTGAAATTCATGTAAATTTTTTTTATAGGTACCAAAATATTCATCATCCTTTTTCTTAAGATCAAGTGAATCCTTTTCCATATTCATTCGAAGAATAAGAGGAAAGTACTTATTGAAAAATAAGTTCTTGAACTCCTCCCATTCCATGGATTAAATTTAATCTTGTTTCCTTGCATTATTAATACAATTAAACCATTGATAAACACCACCTTAAAAATGATAGAATGTCAAGATGAATATATCATGTTATGAACATTGGAGAACCGAAATATCTTTTCAGTGGTACTGATCCATTTTTCAACCACTAGTGGATCATAAGACCCACTGTAAGAAGGTGAACACTGTCTCATGAAAAAATCAATAGAATATTGTTCCCTCCTTTTCACATTTGAAATTCCAACATAATTTATAGGTTGATAAAGTTGTGTGATCATAGAAATAATATTTTTCATTACATCTCCCATAACATTCAGTTTCTCAGGAGGAAAATCATTAAATTTCCCCTCACATTCACCAATAATGCAATTCCTTTGGCTTCCATCCATTCGATGAAACCAAGAAGAATAGTGTGAAAAACAATAATAATAATGGGAAATACATATAGTCAAGGGAAATAAAATTTCAATTCAGGAGACCATAGGTTTTATCCTAGGTTACTCATGATCATCACTAAAACCCTTGGATTGTAATGTACAGTTAGACTTATACTTAGGGTTTTTACTATGGTTTTGTTATCCAAGTTTCCAAAGGTTAACTAAAAATTTACTGTAATACCAACTATAATGGACCACACTTTTCATAGATAGATATTACATCCAAATAGAATAATATTCATTACATAACATAGAAAACTCACTTCGGGACAATACAGGTTTAGCGTCTTTAGAAACTAGGAAACCTATACAACTGGTTCATAAAACATCTACACCATCTCCCACTTATTCTTTCATATCTAGAACCTTTTTTGACACATATTACTTAATACCCTTGTTCATATCCTAGGGAAAAGAAACATAAGAAAGGGTGATATGAGATGCTCAGTAAGGGTAAAAAAGGGAGATACCAATCATATCATAATCATAAGACATAATAACATAAAAAAATCATTTGAAAATTAAATCTTTCATATCAAATACCATGATATCATAAAATGGGATAAATCATATAAGTTTATCAAATAACATATTCCTAGAGATAAAAACATAAGACATGGAATTTTTGGAATAAAAATAAGCATAGAAAATAATTTCCATATTAATCAAGGATCACTACCAAGACCATCATAGTGGAAAAATTCATTTACTAAACTAAGTTCACTCCTTATTTGAGCTTCGTGTTACTAAACCAAATTTACTTCCCATTCCAACCCTGTATTAATTAACCAAGATCATTTCCTATTCCATACCTTTCTATCTCATGAGATATAAATATTTACCCAACGAACTAGAGATAGATATAGGTACCACCCATCACATAATTAAAACCATACATATGTGCTCAATAATAATATAAATCATTCATCATATTAGAAACCATATAATGAAATGGGTTTCATAAACTTCATTAAATCATAAAATAACCCATGGAAAATAAATGGGTTTCATAAATATCATTCAATAATAAAATAATATAACCAAAGGAATTATAGGGATAAAATAAATGAAAAATATACACATTAAATAATAATTAACATAAAATAATGTTATTTTATATGGAAAGTAATTTTGAGAGATCACATAAAAATAATTCTTGAGGAAAATATCATTTCTCCTTTGAAAACATTTTATTTACATAAACTTCCATGAATTTTTAAAAGAATTAATTTTATTTGAAAATAAACTTGTAATATTGTAAGGGAATATTCAAGTCATTAGGGAATCATGGAATCAAAAAAAATCCATCCATTCCATATAAGTTAAAAAAATTCTTCTCGTACTTTTGTCGGATAAATCAAAAAGTACATTATATGGAAAATGAAAACAATACATCATTCAATATATTTAGTAAAAATAATACATGGGAATTTTTTTTAAATAATTTTATAACAATATTAAAAATATTCTAGAATTTTTTTAAGAAACATGGACTTGGAAGATAAATATCCCCTAGTAAATACTTACTCATAAACAATCTCAAAAAATAACGAGATTGTGAAATTAACCCTTAAATTAGGTATAATTTCCTTAGTATGTATCAAAAACTCATATATAATGGGTTAAATAATGTTATTAACAAATTATAGAACTATATTCATATTTATGAGGTCATATATGATCATATTACCACCTATTTGTTAATAATATTTCATTATTACTCTTCTTTCAGGTGTTAACAATTTCATTTTCCTATGCATGTTTTGTTGTATAAGTCCTAATTATTGTGAATATGATATAGTTACATCATTAATACAATATATATATCAAATTTATCCACTATATAAAATTATATAATCATTATTTAATGTTGTTCATGGAGAATGAATCACATCGCGCTGTGGAGATGGTAGGCCATATGTACGCACAAACGATAATATCATTACCTTAATGGTGGAATGATATGAAAGTGGATGGTGTTTATATTTATCCAGAATAATTATTATTTTATAATAATAATATATTGTTATTATTTCCATTATTATAACCATTCAAGTAAAGTGGTGATGAAAAAAAGATTACAGCGCTGCGTGGAGATGATAGGTCGTACGTATGCACGCGTTGTACTTTCATTTTTAGTAACATGGATAAAAGGTATAATACTGTTGTTACATAATCATAATAGAATCTAAACATATATGTGATACTATATTTATTACTTAATAATCGAAAAAACACATGAAAGGGAATTATAAGAAGAAATACTCTTGAGAGAATCGGTGAAGGAGATGACCTCTTTTTTGGAAATCTCCCTCTAGATCTCTTCATAGGGACACTAGAGTTTATCTTATGAGAATACCAGAACCTGTAGAATGTGAATAGGGAAGTTTATAAGGGAAATGTGAAGTGTATGGATGAGATTCAGGGCTCAATGTTATTTTAAGAAGAAAGGGATGAGGTTCCCTTTTATAATTGAGGCGAGGGCTACTTTTGGAATTCTAAAAAATATTAATTTATAATAAATTTAATATTAATAAAAATTCATCCAAAAGGGTATTGATTGGAAGTTAATATGAGATAATGTTATAATCTCTTAAAACATTATATTTTTGACAAGTTTTGTTATTGTTTTAAACCATATCATTTTGATTAACCAATAGTTAACATATTTTAATTTTAACTCTAGTAACAACTTTTTTAATATTAAAAGATTGTAAGGTTTAATGATTTGATGTTACATTGACCATAAATGAACGATTTAGAACATTTAAAACCATATGAATTTTTTTTTAATTTTTTTTATGATTTTAAAATAATTTAATAAAACAGTATTTTGATAAAAAATTAATACTGTCAATTTTGATGCTATTCATTTCATGAATTTTTAAAAATAAAAAGATAACAAGTTAACTTAAAAAATATATTTTATTATATCCCTAAGAAGTTAGAGTCATCTAAAAAATTTATTTATCACATTAATTATCTCAAATTAAATTAAATTTAATATTTTTAATAATATCTATTTGATATTTCCAATAATAAAATAATTATTACGTCATCATTGTATAAGCCTTTAATCTAATTATTTATTTACTAAAAATTAAAAATAAATTAGCATAATATATAAAAAAAAATTAGTTTTAAAATTATTATTTATTTTCAAATTTATATTCTATATAACCTTATAGTAAAATGATATAGTTATTAAAAATATGAGTATCACTTCTATAACTTTTCTTTAAATAAAATATTATAAATGTCATACTCTCTATCAATTGGATTAAAAAGGATATAATTTTAGAATAAGGATTATTTTGGTAAAAAAAACTCATCTAATGAAATTATGACAAGTGTTAGGGTAATTTTATAATATTTATAATATTTTTACCCATAATTTCCTGATTAACCTTTTACTATGTTAATAAGAATCACTAAAGTTAATATTCATAATGAAAAAAATAAAATAAAAATATTTACATAATTTAGTCCCACTAATTACTAATATGGAATCCATTTTGAAAAATTCAAAACAAAGAAGTTTTAGTAATTAATTTAAAATTAATCCCATTGACGGATCGCGAAAATGGGTTTTAAAAGCAAAAATGTTGAAAGCATTGAAATATTTTTATATCAAAATTAAATGTGAAATTGATTGCAATGAACTTATTTGGATTAAATGATAAAAATTTGTTCTTATTAAACTTTAAATCTAATTAAAAATATAGTTTAACACTATAAAATATTTATACGAAAAAGCTGTTTTCAATTAAAATGCAATATTCTATTACAATTCATCAAAATATTAAACTTATTAGAAAAATACCAAAAATTCAACCAAAGTAAATTTTTATATTATGATTTAAAATAATAAGTTTATTTTGTAAAATTGAATATATAAAAGTAAAAAAATGGATTTAAAATAGGTTCTCCATTAAAAGGCGGTAAAATCACCACTTTTAAAAAATATAAGTTTTTATGAATAAAATTTGGTTTGTTCTTATATTATGCCTATAAAATCCATTATATGAATATAAAAAATATTTTCTCGAATAAATAACATATATATTTCATTAATATCTTTCAATAATTTTAATTTTTTTAATTTATTTAATTTATTAAGATAAAACTACTTTGGGAGCATAAAAATAGAAATATTTCTTTTACATTCAATTGGTTTATATTTTTGTTTATAACTAATTAGTAACCAATTAATTATTCGTATATTTGTATAAAAAATATATTTTCATAATTTAGTTAATACTATTCATAACTTCTAATTTAACTTCTATGTTATAGAGGTCATTTTATAACATCTCACGGTTTAGTTTAAGCTCACGGTTTCATACAATGAAAACTGTTGAATAATTATAATTATTTAAAGAGAAAATTTTATTAAAAAATATGAGTGTTACAGAATTGGAATTAGTAAGTGATGTGAGGGTCCCTTTATATCCCCTTGATGCATCGGTAATTCTCACGAGATAAACTAGATTGAGTATTTAGCTGTGGCCTTATCCTTTTACGTTAGATGTCTTGGTACAAAGCCTTGACGGTATGTTTTAGATTTATTGTAAAAAGGTATCGATGATAAGTTTTAGATTTCCAACACAATGCACTCCATTATTATGATGTCAGTTATTAATTCACATGAGTTTATTCAAATAGTTTTTATAACATTGGATAAGTTTTCAGTTCATGTGATTAATATAGAGAATTATTTGATCATCATTTATTCCTACCATATTATTCATTGTGATCAAGTTATTTATTAAATTACATGTTTTTCAGTTATTTACCTCTATATATTGATTATTCCTTATTTTCTCATGATAGATTCCATTGTGCATAACCCTTTCCGAGCACTCGAGTTAACCATTATTTTATTTCCTTTCCCTAGGGTATGATGAAGGAATATCTAAAAGATTTCAAGGATACAAAATATTTAATTTCACTATGTTATCTATTTTATGTTTTCACATGTAATGTAAGATTAAAGTATATATCTAGTTTACCAATACTACTAAACTATTCAGTTTTTTGGGATGATATTTTTTTTTTGTCTAGTTCCAATGTAATAAAGTAACCACCGACTCTACGATACTAGAGTCAGGATCTCTACATTCATTTCTCTCTTGGGTATTTTCCCTCTATCTATATACTTTTTATTATACTTTAATTTTTTACATTTATATTTTATATACACTTTTCTCTTACACTCATAGAAATTTACTTCTTCTGATTGTTTTCCATTCTTCTAACTCCTCATTTTTCAAAGCTTCCTCTATAATTTAATTTATTGAAGAATTTATTCTTCTTGTAGAATTTATTAAATCTTATGGATAGATGAGCCATCTACTCATCACTTTTAGAAGCTGAATCATCCTCACTTGAGTTATTCTTTTTGATTTTATATTTCATACTTAACTCTAATGTTTTAAAAGTGACTATTTTTCATTTTGGTTCATCATACTATTTATTAAATTTTTAATTTTCCTCATAAATCATAGTTTGATGATCATATCCTTCACTTTTAGTTTTATTATGTCGCATGACTCTCGAATGGAGATATAAGTTCCTCCCCATTAATTTTGAAAACACTGTATGATTCTAATCACTTGATCACTATCTTATATTTTCTTTATAAGAACCTGGATCATATTAATTATTTCATTGAACCTAAATAAATTTCAAAAATTAATTCGTCAAGATTCATTTTAAATGTATCATATTAAATTTTAGAAGTATTTTTGTTAATTTCATTAAAATTTTATGTTCCTTCACGAGACATAACAGGTGTATCCCATATTTAAAATGATATATCACATGAAAATATTCTATTAAACTTATCTTATCCCAAATCATGGTATATGGATTTCATAACTTTATAATTACAATCATATTTAGCCTTAGTGTCATCAATCCAATCATCTCTAACATCTTTAGTTTTTTTCTTATTGATCCTCTATTATTGTCTATATGTCAAAACCTATGCTCTTGATTTGTAATCTCATTTTTTTCCATTGATCATAGTTAGTACCATTAAAATGAATAGGTCTATTAGTATCAGTCCCCTCAAGTCTATTGTTATCCATAAACATATAAATTTATAATAAATAAAAATTTAGATATTTTAGGTGAAAACATGATCACAATTAAATATAGATATGAAATAATAAAAAACCTCTGATACTAAATAATGGTTTTAGTGGATTACTCAAGAAGGGAGAGGGTGAATTGAGTATCTAACAAAAATGTTTTAAAAAAAATTTATTTTAAAAAATTTACCCCAATTTAGAAAACATCCTAGTTAACTAAAATAGTAAAAATATAAAATTTTTTATTTTCAAAATGTTTCTCAAAGGCTTGTCACAACCTAGTTAATTTTTTTTTAAACCAATTTAACTTTAAAAAAAAAATCAAATCATATAAAAAACAATATATAAAACACTGATTAAAGATAACTGTAAATGTTTTTTCTAAAGAGTTTTTAAAGGATAAGTTAATTTTAAAACAATATAAGAAAAAATAAATAACACAAAATAAAAATAAATACAAGCGGTTCAATTTAAATTAGAGACTTAATCCTCTCTACTTGATAGTGACCCACTACCATGAATATTTATTAAACAATAAACTGATCTACAACCTAGATTATGTTTTATATACAACTGCACACATGGAAGTCCAGGCTGATCCCAATCACTTATATAGTCATTCTTGGTGTAAGAGATGTAAAAAAGGAGTTAAGAGAGTATATAAATACTCTCTAATATAGTACATGATTTTATGATCAAGAAATAAACAATTACATCTAGAGAAACTAAAGATTAAACAAAACTATGAAGAATAAAGAAAAAATATAGAAGTGATTTTGTGTTTATATTTCAATGACCAACTTTATTTGATCAGAAATGATCTTCTTCTTATTCACCTATATTGTATTTAAATGTATCCTTGAATTCACATAAAATATTATTTACAAGTTTTATTCTTTTTCATGAAAAAAACTATTTCATATGTTGCATAAAAAAAGCCTCAATTCTTTCCAAAAGACACAATTAATCTCAGCCAGCTAGTTAGTTAGCAGCACTAAGTAATCAAGAATACTTTCTGCATGAGGAGTTTTAAAAATTTATAGATTTTTAGAAACTACAATTATCCATTAAAATGTAATAATAAAATAAGATAAATTCACATAATGAGAAGAAAATCAAGAAATTTTAACTTTGTCTTCAATGCGTCTTAGTAGCCATTTTAAGAATAATAATTCTTAAATCCTCAAAATTAATAAATATATAAATTTCATTAAATTCTATAAACTATAAATTGGAATAATTAATTTTAATTTAATTCTAGTTAGATATAGATTCATAACTTCAATTGGCAATAGTAGTTTCATCCAACAATAGAAGAAAATTTTTGGTGGCAGTGGATTCACTATGGGGTTTGTTAATCTTCAAATAATGGTAGAAAAAATAACTTGGATATAGCATTATTTAACTAATAGAAGGAGACTAAGCCTAATAATATCTATTTTGTACTAATTATATCAAAATTCAACTAAAATTAGTGAAATCATAATTGTGGTAGTAACCTTCAACTGATGGTAGAGAGTATGTTCTAGCGGTAACAGATCTTTGTTGATGGTAGTATATATGTACCAGTAGTAGAACATTTTGAACTAGAATTATCATAAGTGTATTGGTGGTAGGAAATCTATTCTGATGGTAGTATTCTTCAATGTAGCATTGTCTTGCCCCACTTGGTGAGGGTTCCTCTTGGACAACGATTTAGAGGGGGGAGGACGTTGCACTTTCTTATTGACATCACCTATCCCTCTCTTTATTATACCCATATTGCCTCCACTTAATGGCCTCTTTTCTCTTACCCCCATTAATTCTAGGGTTCATTCTCTCTGGTGGTGTTTCCTTCTTTCATTTTTGTTGTTCTCCTTTCTAGTCGACATTCTTCACAGGATGATTTCTGTTGATGAGATGTTTTGGGTATTGGATTACTAGAGCTCACGTTTATCCTATGAAATTTCTTATTCCTATTGAATTCATCCATATCACTTCCTCTACTCTTAACTTCTATGTCACAACCCATTCTAATGGGGATCATTCCATGACTTCCCCAATCCTACCTCCAATAGGCCAGGTGATGGAGACCAATGCTGAGTAGGAATATCCCACACATGGGAGGCCTTAGTATAATGTATTTATACGAACACACACATCTCAAATACCTTATAATGTTGAAATGTAAAATAACTAATAACCATACATGCATAAATCTAAAATACAACCATAAGAGAAAGACAACAAGTACTAGAGAGGAAAATTTTCCAATAAAATCCCACCATAAAGAAACTGAAAACAAGCCCAACCTGAAAGTATAAAAGGGGAATGATGTTAAGTTAACCACATTAACACACCTCATTTTGTCTAGATGACTAAGATCTGATTGGTCCTAGTCACTCTAGGACTTCGTCAAATAGACGGTCATTTTCATAATACATGACACGTTCGAGAAAATCCCATCCAAGGGTGAGTATAACAATAACCAGCAGGACATCCCAAAATCACTAAGCATATTACAACAAGAATAACAGTTGGCTCATTATAGGTATATGTCTACAACACATATAACACGAATATCTATATGTACTCAACAAAGAAACACAATCTAAAGGTAAATTCATAATCATATTTTCAGCCTAGGATTCCCACTCGAAGGTTCCACATAGCACTCATCCAGAAGAACACACCCCACAAGTCAAATTGCATTGATGTCGTCCATTAGAGATGTCATGATCATTGGGTTGCACTATAATAATTACACACTGGATGTTTAAAGATAATGATACAGAAATGAGGGTCACACCAAAATCCATGGGGTATACTAGAAAATCAATTTGGAATAAATTTCTAAGTGGTGGATTGACACCGGAATAATTTTGGTCATGGTTATACTAAGAACTCCTCTTAGAGAAAAGATTATGATAGAGGATATCACTCTAGGACTCATAGAAGGATTAAAACAATTATATCCAAGACTAAAGTTCCTCTAAATGGATCACCATCCCATTTCTAGGACATTATTCCATACTAAACGCTCAGGGAATGGATCAAGGGAACATACCCTAACAAAACTTGTCCATAATGAATGGGAAAAGGGATCTAAGACATATTTTAAGGGGCCCACATAATGTACTAGAATTATATAGCATGTACCTTTGGCATTGGGTCCTACCCATGTATAAAAACCCATGCCCGTTTCCATGTTAGAGTACATGACATGTTCGATCCCATGTATTTTTTACCGTGCCTGTATCCCTCTCGGCGTGTCCATGCCCAAGTACATGGAATGCACAAGTTCGTGTAATCATAGTCGTGTCTATATACCCTCCACAGTACACACTGATCCAATAAGTAAGTTTCACACACCATGTTATATTTATCTTTCTCATGGAAACCCTAGAACTGTATCCAGGGCCCCACATGCTGTGTAATCATGGATTACATACCATGTTCTATGGGATTTCACATAACCCTTTATTCTTCCTCCACATATGTGATCACCACCCCCGCTTCCAATTTCCACCATTGATCTCATAGATAATTAAGGATCTAGTCTGACCAAACCTCACTATTGCTACTCACTGAAATCCATCCACCCAAACGAATGAAAAAATGACCATCACTGGTCCTCATCGCCATGACTTTCCCCACTTGAACCAAGGGTATCAAATATATCTTCAATCCATCATCAATACCATCATAGATTGATCCCATCATCGATCTAAACTTTGATCTTTGTTATCAATCTTTTGTTCCAAAAAATGGGTGTACAACGATTGATTATATAGTATTCTGGTCGAACCACTAGTAAAAAAAAACAATGGTGATAAACACATGAAGAATGGTGGGAGAAATCCAAGAAACACTCAAAATAAGAATGAACCTCAACTATGTTCAGTTGGCCTCAATTGTTTCCATTAGAATGATGAACGAAGATCTATATTTAATAAAAAATTATCCTAAATTCCCCATAGATAAACCTGTAACTGCAACATGATCGTTCCGTGAATCAATCTGTTGGTCAATTTATTCATGTTCTTTATAAGATTAAACAAACAGGGTCAAATCCACATAAAGAAAAAGTAATACCTTGATTTGGATCAATCACTTGGGAAGTACTATTTCAAGTTGTTATCACTGGAGATATCCTCGAGTTCCATCCCACACCGATCAACGGTCCATGATCTATTCATCTCTCACCAATGAAAGATCCTCCAATTATCTCAAACTAATCCTTTAAATTTAAAGGGTTATATGGGTTACCCTATGAATTTTTCATAAGAGAATATTTATAAGGAATTATAGTTTCAGGCTTATAATTAAATAATTTTAAAAAATATAATCAAATTTATTTAATTATTCACCCACGATGGAGCACAAGCACAATGACTGATGCCAACAAAGATTATGTCACACTTAGGGTAAAAACCACACTCTGAACTCAATGAAGAAATTAGATTCCTGATCTGATCCTTTTTTTATAAGTTATTATATGTTTTTAGTAAAACAATGTGTGATTTAATTTTATATATTTAATATATTTCAAAAATTAATTCTAGGGACACCAAAACTCATAATCTCACTCCATCTCTACACCTAGCTCAGAAAATATTCTATACAATATTTCAAAAAAATACATAAAAAATAGGAGTCTTTACATTCTCCACACCTTGGGGATTTACATCCCAAAAATATAAGAAAAAGGATAAATAAATATATGTGGGTACGGATCATTCCCTGAGTCTCCCAATACAATGTTATCTCCTTAAGATTACCTTACTACTACTAGACACACACTAGGGGAATCAATCGCATATGAAGGATCATATCATGCCTATCCTCAATCTCTGCCGAGTACTCTACAAAGGTAGATCAATCCTCAATGTCTAAATAATCCCAATCAATAACATACGGAGGATCATGATTGTACCTCCTCAACTGTGATACATGGAATATTTCTTATACTTGGTCTAATTTTTGTGGTAGAGTTAAGTGCTATGCCACCTCACCAACTATACAAAGTATTTTGAAAAATCTAAAAAATCTTGGAGATAGGTTGTCGCCCCAACCAAATATATATAGTCCACATAGAGGTGAAACTCTCAGGGACACATGGTCTCCCTCCTAAAACTCCAAATTCCTCTATCGTTAGTCTGCATATGACTTATGATAGTTCTGTGTAGTCCTTATCTACTCCTAGATGGTATGAACCTTCTCTGTAGTGGCTCACACTAACTCTAGACTCATAAGTTATGAATCTCAAGGGCTAGTCTAGCATAGTGGTGACCTGCAGTGTCACCCATACAAGGCCTAAAATATTTCCTTACCAATGGTGGAATGGTAACTATTGTTGTATAGAAACTACTACAATGATATGTGATCCTACAAAATACGAATAATGTATAACATGTAATCCCATAGAATTTACTCCAAGAATTTAATGATATTCTCAATCTAGCCATCAGTATGGGGGTGAAAAGCCATACTCAAATGTAGCTGATTCCCAAATGCCTCTTGAAATCCCTTCCATAATCGAGATATGAAGTGGGTATCATAGTAGAAAAAAGATCGTTGAGGGAACTCTATGGAGTTGGACTATCTCTTACATGTACAGATGTCCCAATATCTCTATTTAACTCTTCTCTCAAATAAATAAGAAGTGGGTAACTTGGTGATCCATTATATGATCACCTAGATAGCATCATGTCCCCTAGACATACGTGGTAACCCCATCACTAAGTCCATAGATATCCCATCCCACTTCCACTCTGGAACATTAAGGGGTTGATATAAACACATTGAAACCTGATTCTCATCCGTCACTTACTGAAAAGTAAGGCATTGAGAGATAAAATATGCAACTCCCTTTTTCATCCATGACCATCAAAACTACCACCAAAGGTCTTGATATATCTTTTACACACTTGGATGTACCGTTAAGGGTGTATTACTAAAGTAATTCAGCACCTCCTCCCTCATCACGACTGGTACCATCATCTGTCCTTTGAAAACACATCATGTTCCCCACCTTTAGAAAATCCATTTGGAGTATGTCTAGTGCATATCTGAGTACGTAGGGTCTCACAGTTGGCATCACCAAGGCGTGCCTACCCAAATATCTATAAAATAATTGGGGTAACAACCATTAAATGAAGGTTAGATGATCCATCCCCATACAAAAAAGGATAAATACAACTAGGAAAACTACTCCGACACATCACCCAACAACTGTGAATAAGATATCCTGTTGAGGTAATCTGCTGCCACGTTCCCCTTACTAGTAGTATAGAAAATCTCAAAATCATAATCATGGAGTAACTCTAGCCATCGACTCTATCTCTAGTTAATATCCTTATGAGAGAATATATACTTGATACTCTTATGGACACAATAGAAGATAAATCTATCACCCATTAAGTAGTGTCTCCACATATTTAGTTCGAATATAACTGCTACTAACTCAAGATTGTGGGTTATGTAGTTTTGATCATGTGGTCTCAACTAATGTGAACTATGAGAAATCACCACCTTCCTAGGCATCAAAACATAACAAAGAATGGTACCTAATTCATTACATAATACTATATACTCGACACCCTCCTATGGAAATATTAGGATGATAGAAATCATCAATCTCTACCACAACACCTAGAAATATTACTAGAACCTATCTATCCAGACAAAAGGATTCCCCTTTCAGGTCAAATATATAAAGGTATTGGATATCCTGGATAAATCAAGTATGAATATATAATAGTAGCCTGCCAACCCAAGGAATCTTTGTACCTTTATAATTCTCTTGGGTGGATCCCAATCTAACACTGCCTCATCCTTCACTAGGTCCACTACTACACCATTTGCTGAGATAACATGTCCATGAATGTGGAACTTCTAAATCCTAAACTGGCACTTTGGGGGATTCTCATAAAGCTAGTTCTATCAGAATACATCCAGAACCATCCTCAAGTATCTCATGTGAACCTCCTCAGATTCTGAGTACACTAGGATATCATCGATGAAGACTACAAAAAAATGGTCCATGAAAGGCTGAAAGATCCATTTCACAAGTACCATGAAAACTGTTAGGGAATTATTCACACTAAAGGACATCAAAAAGTACTCATAGTGACATTAGAATTCTATATTTGGTATATCCTCATCCCATACTCGTAACTGGTGATAGTTTGATTTGAGGTCAATCCTTGAGAACCATCATAAACCTCTCAACAGGTCAAAGAGGTCATTGATCCTTAGTATTGGATAATTTTTATTTTTAATTCATTTGGTTTAGGTGATAGTAATCCTCACACAACCTCAAGATCCCATATTCCTTATTGGAGAACAACATTGGAGCTGCCTAGGGTGAAACACTAGGATTTAGAAATCCTTTCTTCTACCAGTCCTCCAACTACACCATCAGCTTGTAAAGATTTGTGGGAGCCATATGATATGTTGGAATAGAAATCCAGGTTTTTCTAGGGTTTATATAAATGTATAATTCTATCTATTAGTGAGTAGGTAAGCCTAGAACATTATCGGGAAAGATATCCTCAGACTCCACCACCACTACATAGAATTGAAATCTCATAGAATCTACAGAACCAAGGGTCATTCTATCCAAATGATGAGTAATCATATTCACTCTCCCATGAATGTGCCCATCCCATGCTACTGGGGTTTCCTTTTCACCCAAAAAGGAAAACATCATCCCATTACTATGGACACATCATATCCTATACATAAAACAGTCTATCTAGGCATAAAATATAGATAAATATCCAATACCTGAGATGAATTCATAAGGCCTCATATATACTACAAAGAGATCCAAAACTAAACTCTTTTTTCCAAGAGTTAGGTCACACCATTGGTAGATTTATGTAATAACTTTTTTATGTACCATATAAGCCTCTAAGCGCATGGGTCAAGCTAGGGGCTCAACCATACTTTCTAAGTCTTGAACCAAATAAGTGGAAAAAAGGAACAAATAACACATATATCTATCAATAATATATATAAGGTAGAGAAAACATAGATCATACCTTGTATCATCCCTAGAGACTCTGGGTCATAATCTATGATCACCTGTAGCTGCCCTTGTCTTTGACCACCAACTCCACGAGCCTTATTTAGACCACTTAGGGGTGGTGGTGATAAAAAGTCAAAACATTTATCACTTATAGATGATCTACCAAATCCTGTACCATTACCTCATCCATGAAGACCTTCCTAGTGCTACCACTACCTATACCTAGGCATCTCATCCACTATCTCTCTGTCAGCCGTATGATAGTTCAGACAATCCCACATGAGGTGTCCCTTTCCATCAAAAGAGTAGCAACATATCTCCATGGGGATGACTAGATCCATACTAAGATCCCTAAAACATAGAACCTATATCATGGTATCACCTCCTGAAACTCCCTGCACTTCCAATTCTCTGATTCTAATTTTTTCTCCCTACACCGAAGTCTCTGCTCTTAAGTTCTCACTGTCGACAACAATTGTCTGCATCTGCTCAACTAGAAAATTATCAACAACCAAAGAAGGATATATCACCCCAACATATGTAGGAATTATTATAGGTATCATAATAGGTCATATTTCTCTATGTATTCCTCACTCAAAGGTCCAAGTTCAAAATTACTATTCACAAACCATATTCATCGAGTACTGGGAGAGGTTGGTGAACCTCGATGAATACTCAGGCACTATTATACTTTCTTACAAAAGTTGTAGAAGATCATGGATGCACACAACCCTCAACATATCTAGAGGTAACTCCTCTATGAAAGGGTTCTCAAACTCTGACCATACTAGATTCACCTCATTATACAACTAGGCCATTAATCCCTACTATCTTCCTATGGAGCTGTGAAGA
This sequence comes from Viscum album, assembly GCA_963277665.1. Classification (NCBI taxonomy): domain Eukaryota; kingdom Viridiplantae; phylum Streptophyta; class Magnoliopsida; order Santalales; family Viscaceae; genus Viscum; species Viscum album. The sequence goes on from OY728126.1 coordinate 1,677,624,030, forward strand.
AGGCTCTATTCCAGGACCAACATCTGGTCATAAAGTGTCATGAAAAGATGGAAAACTCATGCCACACCCTCAAGATAGTCCTTAACCACCTATAGGTCGAGGTCACCTCAGAACTTTATGGGTCATTATTGCTAAAACTCATGAAGAACACTCAACCTACACACCTCATCTACTGGTAATGCATGTACTATCTGCTACTCGATAGGTGGTGGTATGAATGGTGCACCACCTAGAGGTAACACCTCCTGAAAAAGACCCTATATTGAAGAATCACCCCTGAGGGGATCATACTCATGATCCTGATGATGAATCATAGTTGGCATAAATCATGGAGGCATCCTAAATAGACAATATATACCACAATTCATGAGTATATTTGGAGAGATGACTCAAGAAGGATATGGAAACCAGAACCCAATCCTATACGATGCATGTAATTTTCTTTTACCTAAAATCAATGTCTAAATGTACCTAGTCGGAAGGAAGGCGATCAGAGTCCTAGTTTAAGGATACATCGACCATCACACTAACACTAGAGTCCTTGGCCTGAAAGCCTAACTAAAAGCACTTAACACTATTTCCCCAAACCAATCTCACAGACTCTAGTCTCAAGGTAGAACTGAATTCTCTGATACCACTCTTTCATGACCCATACTAGTGGGGCCCGTGCCGTGACTACCTCAATCCCACCTCTAATAGGCCAGGGGATAGTGACTAGTTCCAAGTAGGTATATTACACACATGGGATGATTTATAAAAATGTACTTGTATGCATACACACATCTCTGAGCCCATATAATGATGAAATATAAAACAACTGATAACCATGCATCTATACATCTAAAATCCCACCATCAAAGTATGATAACCATTACTAGAAATAAAAATGTCCAAATACAAGCCCACCATAGTGAAATTGAAAACAATTCTAACATAGTGAAATTAAAAACAAGTCCAACCTGATAGTATAGAAGGGAACTACTGTCAAGTAACCACATGAACACACCATGGTCTATTTGGATCAATAGGATATACCTAGTTATAGTCCCTATAGGACTCAATAAAATGGTCAGTCATCTACTTAATACATGACACATGTGGGAAAATCCCCTAGAGAGGTGATTATAACAATACCCATTAGGACACCCTGAAACCACTAAGCATATAAAACCAAGAATAAAAGACATCTCATAATAGGTATAATTCTAAAACACATATAGTAATAATATAAAAATATACCCAAAAAAGACACAAAGTCTCAAGGTAAATTCACAAGTGTAATACTAGCCCATGATTCCTGGTCAGAGGTTCTACATAGAACTCATACAGAAGAACACACTACATGATTCAAATATAAATGATGGTGTTTTACTAACATTTCATGCTCATTGGGTCTCACCATAATATGTACACATTGGAATTTTAAAGATAATGATACACAAATAAGGATCTTCCCACGGCCATGGGGTCTACCAAAAACTCAATCTGGAATAAACCACTATGTAGAGGATTGATGCCCATGTAGTGTTCATCATGAATATACCAAGAACTCAACCTTGAGAAAATATGATTATAAATATCTCACTCTAGTCCTCACATAAAGATTCTTACAACTCTATCCAATTTTGAAGTCCCTATGAATAAATCACCATCTTATGTGCAGGATGTGATTCCATACTAAATACTCAAGGAATGGATTAAGGGAACACACCCTAATGAAACTTTTCCAAGATAAAGAGGAAAAGGTATCCAATCCATCTTTGAAGGGGTGCATGGAATTTCCCTCCAGCACTAATTCCTACCCATGTATCATGGCCAAATCCTGTGTCTATGTCAGAGTACACAACCTATCTGATCCCATGTAGTACAGAACACATACATGTCCCTTTGGCCATGTCCATGCCCAAGTACACATCATTCCTAAGACTATGTACTCCCAACCATGTCTTTTTACCATCCACAGTACATGTTGATCCACCGGGTAAGGGTCACACACTGTGTGATATTTATCTTTCTCGCGAAAACCCTAGATCCATAGACAAGGCCCCATATGATGTGTAATCCCAAATTAAACACCATTTTCTATGGGATTTCAAAGAATCCATGGTTCTTACTCCATGTATGCTTATGCCACCACCACTTTTGATTTACACTGTCAAACTCACCAGTAATCAAGGATCTGGTCTGATCGTACCTCCCTATCACCGCTCATCGGAATCTAGCCACCAAAATCAATGGGAAAATGATCTCCATTGGTACCCATAACTATCTCAAAACCTAATTAAACAAGGGGTTTATAATCCATCCTCAATCCCTCATCTCAATCATTTCATCTTGATTCTGTTATCGATCTGAAACTGTATCTACAAGATCAATCCATTGCACCAAGAAATGGGTGCACAATGATTGATTATCCAGTATTCTGGTTGAACCACCTTTCAAACAAAAACCAATGATGAATTCATGGAGAATGGTGGGATAAATCCAAGAAACACACAAAAGATGAAGTAACCTCATCTATGTTCAGTTTTCCTAGATTTGTTTCTGTTAAAATGATGCATAAAGACACAAATTGAATAAACAATTCTCCAAAATTCCTCATAGATGAACTCGTAACTACAACACAATAAATCCATGAATTAATACATTGGTATATTGATTTAAATTCATTGTAGGAATTTATAAATGATTCCAAATACACATAAAAAATTACTACCTATATTTGGATCAATTTCAAGTAAATAATGGTTCCAATTCATTTTTTTGGTGAGATCCTCGAGTTCCAATGCACACCGATCAATGGTCTATGATCCAATGTTTTCTCACCAATAGAAGCTCCTCTAACAACTCCTATCAATTTTCAGGGTTATGAAGATAAAACTAAATTTTTTTCATAAGAGATTATTTATAAGGAATTCTAGGTTTATGCTTATAATTAAATAATTTAAATAAATATTATTAAATTTATTTTATTATTCACCCATGAAGGAGCTCAATCCCAATGCCCAACATCGACAAAGATTATGTCATGACTAGGGTAAAACCCATAATAAGAACTCAATGAGGACATTATATTCCTGACATGAGCCTCTGTTTAGATGTTATTACACTTTTTTAGGAAAATGAAACTCATGTGAATTTAATATATTTAAAAAATTAATTCCAGGAACACCGACCCTAATAATCTAACTCCATATGAATGACTAGATTCAAAAATAATCCATACAATATTCCAAAATAATAGATGAAAAAACAAGATTCATTATTTTCTACTTCCATGGTCTAACCCTTCTATTCAGGGTGCGTTGTTTTGTTGTGTTGGTTTGGGAGGTGCTGTTTGAGGCTTCGTTCATTCCCTTAGAAGAGTATCCCATGATATGACATTGGGATTTATGGTTTGGATGGAGATCCGATTCTTCTTAAAGTTATTTTATGGAGGAATTATTGCAGAGGATTGAGATTTTATTGGTGTGGTTTAAAAGCTAAGGGTTATTAGTCCTAGAAAAGGATTTTTTTATTGATGAGGCCCCATACCACCTCAAACTCTAATCTAGATTCCTACTCCATCATTCCTACTTAGTCTTGTTTGGTGTACTAGTTTTTAAAGAGGTTTTTTGATGTTTTATTCAGGAGATTGAGGGTGTACCAAGTGGTAAAAAATTTCTTGAATTTATTTATATTTTTGTTGGTGTTTCCTTTATGATGTTAATATTGGTTTTACATTGGAAATTTGAGGTTCTAAATCCTCAAAAATGATGGTGGGTCCATTTTCGATGTTCTTTATGGTTTTGATGGTTCTTAGTGTTATGCGATGGTGTTCGTGATGGTCCAAATTTTTTGGATCAACTATTTCATCAATGAAGCCATTGGTTCTTGGTTTCATGATTATTGTTCTGTTCATGTTGTTTGTTTCTATTTTGGAGATGGTGGAGGTTTTTAGAAGTTATAAAGGTTCAATCAATCAGAGTTGTTTATCTAGCGTCTTAGAGATGGTGGATAATCGATATGATGGTAATGGATGCTTGAAAATGGTAGTTCTATTGGTGTTAGGGATGACAATGATAATGAAAGTGCATGAATTTGGGTGACTGAAAAGACATGTAATTATTTTAGTTAGGTGATGTGACCTTGGTTAACATGCTGGAATAGTTGAAAACCTCACGGTATTAACTATGCGGTGGTTTAGATTTCGATTTTTTGGCTGATATTTGAATTTTTGACATGTGATGACTGTATGGAGTAGAATTGTGTTTTATTTTTGTAATATGTTTGGTTCTCACTTTACCCTAAAGTGGATTTTAAAATATATGATAATATGGATTTGTATTATAGTGTACTTTAACTATAAGTAGAATAACTTTTACTACTGATAGAAACTTGGAATTTGAGAAATTTTAAGTAAATTCTTGAATTGTGAAGCTTCCATGATTCAACACATTAATAGCCAGCAATAAAGTAAACATGATTTATGAGTATTAAAATAAGGAGTTTCTGGACTGATCTAATAATTAACCTTACTTTTATAATAATAACCTCATATATGTAATTATAAAATATTAAACAGTTTACTTATTAAATTAAAATATAAAAAATTTATATCATTATAAAAATTAATAAATGTTTTAAAAATGATAAAATAAGTGTTTGGACCTTTTGTAAAACATATATGTTTTATTTACATTTTTATGATAAAAAATTAAAATAAAGTTTATTATCAAAGATAGTTTTATAAAATAATATTAAGTTTCATTATAATTGTAATATAATTTTATGAGACCATAAATAGATTTTAAAAGTGCTAGAAAACTGATCATAATATAAAAAATGATATTTATCAATTAAATAAGGAATTCATTTTAAAATTAAATTTATCATATTTAGAAAATTATTTTCATAAAATGGATTTCATTTCTTGAATATAAATGTTGAAAAATGGTTAGGGTGATTTTTTTTTGAGATTTTCCTAAAATAGTTAAACTATTAGTGAATAGTGAAATACGAAAAAAATATTTAACAATATAAGTAAAATTCATGAATAAATGAGTCTTAAATGACGTAAGAAGAAATTTTCTCTAACTCACATGCATAAATTACTGTATATAGTAACCAAATTCATCAGTACTGGTAGCCTTGAGCTAAAATAATAAACTAATGAATATTATATTCAAAAAATCCCTATCATCCCCTTATAAACACCCCCACACCACCCCTTTTCCTCACACATTATAAAACTTTATGGTTTCCAATTATCTTCCTAATTTTCTAACCAAACCTCCTCCCACATCCTCATTGTGATGAGATCACCAAAAGACCATCCCAAGGTTCTTTAAAGAGTTTTCTAATAGAGTACATGTAAGATCCCGGTCTTCGTGATGGTTTGAACTTGTTTAAATTTTGGTTTTAATCTATTATTTCTAGTTAATGTGATATTTATTGGGATTAAGGGGGGACTAAGGAGTGTTTTGGGGGGTTCAGACACGAAATGGAGGAAAATCAGTCCAACCAGGGCAAGGCGCATGGTAGACGCATGGTTAAGTAAATCGTGTGGCCTTCCCAAGATCACCATGAAACCTTAAACAATGGCATTATGATTGGTTAGATAATGGTTAGTCAAAAAATGTGGAGCTTTCTAGGTAACTATGTGACCATTTCCAATCCTCCAATGGCCCGAAGGCCTTCATTTTTTATTGAATTTTGATAATACACCTTTCAAGGGGTGAGGTGGAACCCTTACAAAGCTTGTAGGCGTAAGTATTACATGGCCCGTAGGCCTTAGAGGAATTAATTTCCCGTAGGCTTCAAAAATTACATACAACCCAGACTAACTACTTGGAACTTCTCCTCCCCAGCATCTTCATCGTGAAATCATCTCTCCACCTTCATATGGCTGTTCGACTAGGAATTACCGGGCATGCACAGGCTTGTCTCGATGGTAGGTGACATACCCTCTCATTCTTACAATCCGTTTAGCTTCTGCTATGTTGAAAGCTCCTTACTCATCCTCCTTGTAGAGCTTGTTCCTTGTAGGTTGTCTGGTTTGCATCTAAACTTAAGGTGGCCCGAAGGCCTTCAGGTGGACCAAAGGCCTTACTGACCCGAAGGCCTGTGTGGCCCGAAGGCCTTATCGAACTCAGGGACCAAATCGGTGACCCGAAGGCCCAAACGGGGGCATATTCCTGGCTGCTACAGTTCCAAATAGTGCCTGCTACAGTTCCCGCTACAGTACCTACTACAGTACTACATAGTTCCCGCTACAGTACCCACTATTGTGCTGCTACAGTACCTGCTACAGTACCCGGAAATTCTGCCTCCACCTGGATTTGATCTCTGGTCGCTTGGATGCACTTACAGAGTCCTTACCAACCTGGCTAAGGCTCATGTGCTATGTGACCATTTCCACATATATAGTATCCTACGCACGGTTTGAAAAATCATGCAGACAAATCGTGCACCCCAATAAAAGTTAGAAAATTTACAGTTTTTTCATTATAGGATATTTATATCTCCACCTTAGTTTTCCCTCATTTCTCACCATATAAACCATAAGAATTATCTAAATCAACACAAGCTTTGCAATGGTGGTTTTACTTATATTCTTTTCTATTTGGAGCACCATTGGTTATGGATCGAATCCCCTGGTATGTCTAACACTCCTCTTGATTCTCTTTTCTAGATTAGGGTTTGTAGTGTCTCATATCTTCTTTGAAATCCCTAAAAACCATATTTTTATAGTGGAATATAGTTTGTCTCTTCAAAGGGTGTTTTTATATATTTTTGCATGTGTGTTGAGATATTTCTTCCCTCTTATAGTGAATTTGTCACCTTGAGTAAGATTTGATAAAATCATAGGATATATAACAATTTATACCCCTTATGAACCCCTTGGGATGAATTGAAGATGATTAGAATTATCAGGGTCACCCATGGGGTGCACCATAATTCCCAAACCTAGAGGTTATTAAGGTTAAGTGTAGAGTTGATGTGTGATAACATAGATCCCATGAAGATCATGTTAATATGGTTGGTTGAGTTGAAATGGAATAATGGTATTTTTTACTAGGGCTATTAATGGCATCAAGGGTCGTTGGGTTGAATACCAATCAGTTATATGAACTGTGAAATGGAAAAAGGGTAATGGTTTGATGGTCTAAGGCATATGAATGATGAATGAGTTAAATGAGTTAATTGAGAAGGTGTTTAACAGATAATGAATTATGTTGAAATTCCAAAAAAGTATTAGTGTATATGAAATGACGAACATGTTAAATTGACAATGGATTGTGAATTGAAGAACATGAAAATGGGCTAGTATACGGTAATTGATAAATATGTTGAATGGGTTAATACATGGGAATTATAGGTTATACCTAATGGGTTAAATGTAATAAAGTGGTTCTGCTATGTGATATAAGAATTGTACATGTGAAATGATAAATGGGATATATGGGCTAATTTATGGTAATGGATGAATATTGGCTAATTTGTGAGAATTTTTTAATATACTTAATGGGTTAAGGAATGAGAATGGGAATTGGTCTAAACGAATCTGAAATGTTAATGGAAATTTTGTTAATGGGTTATGGAATAGTATTAATTCCCATGTTTATGGTTATAGAATGCGATTTATATTTGGATTGGTTGTGTTTGTTTGTGATATGGTATGTATGTGGTGAATGGATAAATAAAAACATTCACATGGATTGGTAGAGTTTGGTATTGACATGAGGTTCTATGCACATGGGTTGAGTTAGAGTGAGGCTCTAAACTCCACCCCAAAATGCATGGGTTAGGGAAGGGGATGAAGGATCTATTCCCCTAATAGTTTCATTCCACCCGAACCAAGGTTTCGAGGTGAAGATAATTTGTTGATGTGATGTGTTTATCCCTAGTGAGATATGGACTTGACTTATTCCCTTATTCATAGTGATTTATTTCATTAGACCCATGTTTATATGATGTATATGCATAAACCATGGAATGTGTGATGAAAATGTATTACGTAATCAATATGGAATAAATGATTGAAATAGTAAAAATGATTGAAAGGTTTGATGTAAATATTGTTAACTAATGGCTCTGAGTTGTCCTTGTTTATTTTCATTTAATTAGTATATGCATGAACCATTAATTTAGAATGGATATTTTATAGACATCATTGGTGGTGGCCTACTGAGTTTTACTCACACCCTGCTCGGGCCGCCGTTGGGTACCCAACCAGTTCTCATGGTTTCAAGTTAGGACAAGGGAAAAGGCCCCATGCTAGGGAGTTAAGTTGGGTGTGGGACATGCATGGATGAGGATCTAGGCATGGAGTTAGAACCATTTTTGGGGATTCCACTATTTGTATTTATTTTGGGTTTCCTTCACTTTTAGAACTATTATCATGGCATTCCGTGGTTATTGTTGGTTTGTGGTTTGTACACAGTCTTAGGAGATGTTTGGTTATTCATATTTATTTTTTATTACATATTTTTTTCTATGTTTAAACTGTTATATACTATGGATTACTTTGGTAAAGAGGGTATAGTCTCCCCACATGGATTATTAGACCCTTGCCACTAGTCGACAACCTTTGGCATAAAAGGAGGCATACTTGAGGTAATGTGATGACTCAACTCAGGGTTCCAGTTTAGTGGTTCCCAGGTCAGGGATGTTATAAAGTGGTAGTGGAGTAGTTATTTTCTGGGGTATTTTTATTTTGGATGGTGGATAGGAGTTTAGGATGTGTCAGGTCTTGGTAATGAGCTCATGCTTGGGTGTAAATAACCCATGTATGAGGGAAAACCCAAGTCACTTAGGGTGGAAATTGTTGTTCTTGATGCATGTTGTTATAGTTTAATGATATTTAACCATTTAGTGATACAAATTTTTATGATGTGATGCATTTATGATATTTTTCTCATGGATGGAATGGCATGAGTTTGTGAATTCATGCATCATTTTTGGCACCTAAGGATATATGTGACATGCATCATGATAAGAACACACGATATGGGTGTGTGAGACATTAAGGGGGAATGCATTTTAATTTCATGAAATTTTAAGAAAGTTTTGTCTAATAATGGTAATGAAAGTGGGTAAATGAAAATAATGTAAATGAATAGTTAAGGAATTGTGTGTATAGAGAAACATTATGTCTAGGTTAAAATTTTGGGTTATGATAAATTGTAAAGATTGAATGGTGTCTGAAAGTGATATATTTTCAAATTGATGGTAAAATTATTAATTAATTTTTCCTAATTAAAGGATGTGTGGTGATGGGAATTTTGGGTGAACCGAGTAGTGGGAATTCCTTGTGTTGTCGACTTGACCCTTGTATGGGTGGTTGTGGAAGTGAGAGTGTCCTAATTTGGAACCTTGGATTTGGGTTTTGAGGCATTTTGTTTATGATATGGAATAGAATATGTGATCCGGGAACCCTTTTTATGGTTGTGGCCTTTAGGTCATGAAGCCTTGTTTGGTAATGATAGTGTGGAAACTCTTGTGGTTCGTGACCGTACGGAGTGCATGCTAGACCTTAAGGATGGTGCCTGGGTTTTGGTGGCCATGTGAGTAGGGACCTTGAGAGTTTTTTTGGATACAGGAGAGGGTGTTTATCTTTTTGTGCTGATGTATGTGTATGATTACCTTTGGTAAAAAACATAGAGTAAATGGTATCTTTGTGTGCTAGGCACAATGTGTATCAGATCAGGGTCAATAATGTCATTTGTGAACATTGATTTGTCCATAACTTGTTGTGTAAGGACCCCGAACCAAGTTTCCCAGAGCCAATGCCCTATATTAATAAATTGATATGTTTACAAGGATGTCATATCCCAAAGGACTTAATAGTTTATTAGTTTTGGAAAACAAGATACAAACATAAATTTTACATTATAGCGGAAAAACAATATAGAAAATCCATTGGAATCATCCATAACTCCTAGGTTATCCCTACAAGTCATTCATAATATTCATCTTTGAATCCTGGGGAGAAATAAAAAAAAGAAAGTGGTGAACTTAGATTCTCATTAGGGGTAATTAATGCAGTGTAAGTTATCATAAACATAAACACTAGGCAAGGTGAACAACTCTAAACACATGCCCTTAAAAATATACTTGAACATAATATGGAAGGAATGAAAGATGATTAAATAAATCCATATAAATGAACATAAGGGAATGAAACATTACCATTTATATTCTACTAGTTTAATAATAACATGGTCTATCAATTACTAATATCATAATGAGGGAATACATAATGCCAGATATCTGAAACATATTGTCAAGGCCTCAGCCTAGACGTCTGAAAACACTAGGGTAAGGCCTAGGGAAAAACCCTATTCTGTTTTGTCTCATGAGAAATACCAATGAATCAAGTGGATATATAGGGTCACACCCATCAATTTCTAATTCTAATTAATTCCTCATATGAATGGGGTTAAACATAAAAATCGTATACATATGCAATGTAAATAACTTTCCCCAATCTGTAAACATAATTATTAACCATTCTGAGTAGTATGGTGAATGATATTAATATATCACATCAATATTTAAACTAATAATAAAACATATAATAAAAATTGGTAGATTATATCATAAAATTTTAATCTCAATTAAACATAATAATCAACAAATATGTTTAAATAGATGAAAATACTCTTATAAAGTCATTGAGTAATTTTGAGAGAAATACTCTTTTACTTTTAAAAGAGGAGTCAATTTGGAAAATATTTATATAAATATAGAAGTGAAATAAGAAATTTTATATATAATTAAATTATTTATTTTATAAAAATTATGGTGGATTAAAATATATTATATTTTTCACTTGAAAATAGGAAAGAATTCGAGAAGTTCCCTTGAATCAGGCTTGTTTATCAGGAAGAATTTGAGAAAGATATTTTTTTAAAACATGTAAATCACCATAAAAGAAAGAAGGATTATTATTGGTAAATATATATAACATTAAAATAGAAGTTATGATTAGTACATAGAAATTATTAAGAATTTTATTAGGGTAAAGAGAGAAAAAGAGTAACCCGAAAGAAAATGGAGGTTCGGGTAGAAACCCTTTCCTTATGTACGAATGAGTTATTCACTTGACCTTAATGTCATGGATAATAAAATTAATTAATTAATTAATTAAAGACCTTATATAATTTATTTTATTTATTATAATTTTATTAAGCTCATTTATTTCCTTTTTGATGTGTTATAAGATACTGTTTTATTTCTTGGGAGAGTTCATTTCCTTGGTTTTCACAATCGGTATACTTGTATATGAGTATAGAACTTCATGTGGAAAGGGTATAATTCTTCAGAATTGAATTTATATGATATTAATGAACATAAATAAGTTTAAATGGTTTTAAATATCATTTATTTATATGATATGAGGATAAATCATTAGATAATACATTTAGTGATAATCATTTTCATTATTACGACAGTTATTGATGATAATGAACTCATTTTGTTTTATGAATTAGTATTATGTATATAAACTACTTTAAGATATTTAATTAAGTTATAATACATATATTATATTCTATTTTAACCATGAAAATTTTATTATGACCATCTTGGAAGAATAAATTGAATAATGAAAGTTCGTCATCCACAAAGGTTGTAAATCGGCACCTCCCGGATGATGATTTCATTTTTAAAATAAGAAAGAGAGAGTAAATAGTTTGATGATGGTTATTCCATTAACATGATATAATTATTTTATATAAATGATATTGATGTTATCATTATCATTTGTATAAAGGAGTTAAAGAGAGAATAATAAAAGAAAGAACTTGAAAAGAAACCAAAAGGAAAAGGAAGAGGATTTTACCTCCTGAATAATCCTCCTTGGGAACCTCCTAAATGGAATGGGTTTTGGTATTTTGGAAAGAAAAAGAGATCCTGGACACAGGGAAAGACTATGGAAAAGGATTTGGGGAGAAATTTTACATGATTGAATGCTTATAGGAGTTAAGTAAAGAGGGGGCGGGGGGGTGAGGGTGGTTTTTATAGTGGAGAAGAGGGGTAATTTCTCATTATTCTATTTATTAATTTATTATTTTTCTCAAGAAAACCAATTGTGTTGATTATTGTGAATAAATAAAGTAATAAGTTCATGTTATTTCTAACCAAGGGTTCTTACAACATCCATGACTCTAGGAATAGTGTATTTATCTTATAATGTATTTATATTGTAAATTACCATATATTTATTGTTCTCTAAAAATTCATGTATTTCAGAAAAATAAAAACAATTCACCCTATCCATTTTTCAACAAGTAGAATTAAAAAATGGACTCCATTTTATCAAATTAATTTTCTAAATATGTGAAATTTAATTTTTAAAATAAAATCCTTATTTACTTGAAAAATGTTGATTTTAAATTTAAAACCAATTTTACAACACTTTTAAAAATTAACCAAGGTCTCATAAAATTATCCTAAAATGATATGTGAAAAAAATATTTATTTATGAATCCATTTTATGAAAATTAATTTTCTTTTAAATTAATTTAGTAATTATAAAATTGTAATTAGATATCTTTGACTTATAAAAATACCAACACTTACATATTTCTTTTAAAATATTCACTTACTTTTTCTATGAAATAATTATATCACACTTTAACTTATGAGATTTATAATTTTTATTTATACTTTCATGGGTGAGTTTACTATTCATTGAGATGATTTACTTTTCATTAGGGTAATATTTCTATTCCAAAGGGAAAGTTACTATTTCATCAGTATAGGTTCCTTATCGTCTAGAAATACCTATTATTTGTTTCATTCTTAATTTATAAATATTGTGTTGTGTTATCTATATTATTGATAATATATAAAATAAACATAAGATGGAAAATTTCATTGATTGAATTTTGGGTCATTATATTCTCCCCTCCTACAAAAATTTTATCCTCGAAATTTCCAAAATGTCACCTCACAAAAAGATCCGGGTAGTTCTTCATCATAAGGTCATTAGGCTCCCACATCACCTCTTTAATTTTATTATTTTTCAAAAGTACCTTTACCAGCTAAGTCATCCGATTCCTCAACACCCATTCTTTAGTGTCCATAATCTGGATAGGCTCTTTGTAGTAATATTAGTCAGGTTCCAATTCTATACCTTCAGAAGTGAGTAAATGTGTTGGGTATTGCATGTAATTTCTCAATAATGAGACATGGAACACATTGTGTACTTTAGAAAGGATAATTGTCATCACCAAATAATAAGCCATAGTTCCAACTCTCTCCATAATTTCAAAAGGACCAATGTACATGGGTATCAATTTCCCTTTGTTTACAAATATTATAACACCCTTCCATGGAGATACTTTCAAAAAAACATTATATCCAACTTGAAATTCCAAATAATTACTTAGATTATCAGCATAAATCTTTTTCAAAATTTGAGCCACTTTGATATGGGTTTGAATAGTCTTTGCCTTCGCTGTTGTTTCCTCTACAAAATTTGGGCCTACAAGATCTCTTTCACCAGCTTCATCCCAACATGTCGGTGTGTGACATCTCTTTCCATACAATGATTCATATGGTTCCATTTGAATACTATAATGGAAACTATTATTGTAGGAAAACTCTACCAAAGGTAAATAATGATCCCACATACCTTGAAAATCAAGTGATAATGATCTCAACATGTCTTCTAATGTTCAGATCGTTCATTATGATTGCCCATTAGTTTGAGGATGATAGGCAATACTCAAATGAATCTCTGTATCCAAATATTCCTAGATAATTTTCTAGAATTTTTATGTAAATCGTGGATCATGATCAGAAACAATTGTGAGATTTTCTCCATTAATTTTTACAACATCATTAATATAGATTCATTTAAGGTTCTCCAGTTTCAAATCATCCCTTAAAGTGAGGAAATGTGCATATTTGGTAAGTCGATCAACAATCACCCATATTGCATCATTCCTTCTTTATGTTTTTGGTAAGCTAGTGACAAAATACTTAGTGATATCATCCCATTTCCATGTAGGAATTGGAAAAGGTTGCAAGAATCCTCTAGTATGTTATCTTTAAACCTTAATCTGTTGACATACTAAACATCTTGATACAAAATCAACAATTTCCCACTTCATGTTATCCCACCAGAAATGATCCTTCAAATATCTATACATCTTAGTACTAATAGGGTGTATTGAGAAATTGGAGCTATGGAAATCATCCAATAACTCTATTTTTAGCTCTAGTATAGAGGGAACACATAGACTCCTCCCAAATTTCATAATTCTGTCTTCATACATGAAGTCTTCCAACTTCCCATCATTAATAGAAATAATTTTCTTTTGAATATTCTAGTCATTAGGATGACAAAATTTAATACTTTCTAATAAAGATGGTTGGGAAACAAATTGATAGAGTAATGATGTTTGACCTTCTTTGATAATTACCATATACATACTTACTAGATCAATGTACATAAGATCCTTGTCAAAACTAATTTTGTTCAGGACTCCATGATCCTTCCTACTCAATTCATCTACCACCTTATTTTCCTTCCCTAGATGGTTGTGTATGTAACAATCATAATCCCTAAGTAGCTCATTCCATCACCTTTGCTTCATGTTCAGTTCTTTCTATGAGAATATATATTTCAAGCTCTTGTGATCAGTATATATCTCACATCTTTCACCATATAGATAATGTATCCATATCTTCAGAGCAAAGATTATAGCTTCTAACTCAAGATCATGAGTTAGATAGTTTTTTTCATAAATTTTTAACTACCTTGATGCATATGCAATAATAATATCATTCTGTATAAGGAAAAATCCAAGTCCTTTCTTTTATGCATCACTATAAATAAAAAATCCAACATTTCTCAATAACAGAGTCAATATTGGAGCATTCAATAACCTATTATTCAATTATTCAAGACATTATTCACAATATTTTTTCCATATAAACTTAACCCCTTTATGAGTAACCTTGGTTAACGGGTTAGCTAATCGAATGAATTTATGAAAAAAATGTTGATAATGACCTATTAAACTAAAAAAACTACGTACCTAGGTTATGTTCATTGGTGTAGACCATTCATGAACCACCTTTTTATTTGGAATATCCACTAAAATTCCATCCTTATAGGAAATATGGACAAGTAAAGGTACTATTTGAAGTTAGAATTAAAACTTTCTAACCATCCCATATAACTCGTTTCTTCTAAGATTCATTAGAATAATTCACAAGTGATTCTCATGTTCTTCATATATTTTGAAGTATACCAATATATCATCAATAAATTTAACAATAAAGTCATCAAGATATTCCTTGAAAACTGTATTCATTAGATCCATGAAAAAAGAGGGTGAATTAGTTAGTCCAAAAAGAATTACTGTAAACTTGTAATTCCCATTCCTAGTTCAATATTCTATCTTTGAAATATATTCCTTCCTCACATGAAACTCATGATATCCAAATTGAAGGTTAATCTTAATTTTTTTTTGGATCTGTGAAGTTGATCAAATAAATCATCAATGAGAGTAATAGGATACTTTTTATTTATCATAATAGCATTTATCTCCTTGTAGTCAATGCACAACCTCATTGATCCGTCTTTCTTCTTAACAAAAAACAACATGAGCTCCCCATAGAGAAACACTAGGGAAAATAAATCCACCATCACTAGATTCCTCTAGTTGTTTCTTCATCCCTACTAATTCCACTATGGATTTCCTATAAGGGTTCATTGATATAGTCCTTGCAACAAGAATTAAATCAATAGAAAAATCAATTTACCACTCAAGAGGATGTACATGCAAATCCTTTAGGAATAAATCAATGTATTCATGCACAATATATACACCCCCAATTTGAAGATTTCTTTCCTCACCCATATATATTGTTTTATCTTCTTCCCCAAGAATTTCATTTTGTAGAGCTACTGATGGTGGATATAGATAAGAATAAAATGATGAGGTTTCTACTATAAAGATAATGGGTTCTACATCATTCTAAAAAATTTTAACTTCCTTCTTCTTTTAGTATATTTTTCCATTATAACTTGAAATCTAGTTCATTCTAAGAATTATTCCAAAGTCAATCTTGGGTATGATGATAAGTTCAACAACTAAAGAAAATTTATGTGTCATAAGTGGGACTAATCGACACATCTTTATTACAATGACACTTCCCTGAGGATTTTTGACTGAAAACTCCTTTAATAAATCAAATTGGAAATTGGGAAGATATAAAATAATGTGACGATCTCGAATCAAATAAAGCATTGGCTAATTTTGTGGAAATAATTAAAGTACCTAACACCACATCATTAGGAAATTAAAATTCAACAGTTGTGATCGTATAAGCTTTGCCTTTCTCCCTTTTCCTTCTCTGGGGAATGTTTCCTTGATGCTTAGGACAATCATTGACATAATATCCCATATATTTATAATAGTATCATTGAAATTTGTTATATTATTTCTTTCCCTTGCAATCTCGATATTGGTGGCCTCTTTATCTACATTTTTAACATACTCCTTTTCCTTTTAAGTAGGATCTGAGATGTTTATTTCAAAAGTATCACATGTTCCAAAACTCCCCTTATTATTATCCCCTTTATCCATTCTTTCCTTCGATACCCTCTTGTTCTCTTTCTTTACCTTAAAGTCAAAAGACTTAGAGAATTATTTCTCTATCTTGATAGCACATGAGACTATATCTTCATATGATGAGAATGTTAGGGAGACAAGATCCATTTAGAGGAATGGTTTTAAACCATCTAATAATCAATCAATATTTCTCCTTATATTGTGTATGTAGTTTGTGGAATGCCATTCTAGCCTTGTGAAATTGTCTTCATACATCGCAATGTTTTCATCCTATTTTTGTTTCATACTCAATAATTTACTCTCCATATCTTCTCAATGTCATTGAGGAAAATAATTTTATAAGAATATTTCATTAAATTCACTTCATTCCATTTCTTATATTTCTTCCTCATCCTTCATGTTTTGAATTAATGACCACCACAGATCCTCTTCTCCCGATAGATTATAAACTGCCATGACAACCTTCTCCCTTTAGTTACATCCCAAAGAAAGAAATATCTTCTCTAAAGAACTTATCCACTGCTATGTTACAAATAGGTTCACAGTCTCATTGAATTATAGAGTATATTATCACATAAAGAGGTCTAACATTTCTCCTCCACATTGTGGACCAGGATGCTTCATACAGGTAAGGTTATTATTCATAACCTAAGTCAGATGTCCCAGTTATAAGTTGCTCAACACCAGTCACAACTCTAGAGCTAACATTATTATCTTACATAGGTGGGAAATCCCTACATGGGATATGTGCATTCATATAGTTTCCATTCCTTATACTATGAACCATTTCTAAATAATGGAATACACTAAATTAGGTTAGGAATCATAATTTATAATGTTGAACTTGAAAAAATTAACATAAATTGAAAATTTATGCATGTATAATTTCATAATCATAAGAATGGTTACTTTGAGTATATATTTACATTTAAATCCTTTATAATGGTTTATAAAGAAAATGTTAATTATCTAAGAATATACCACCAGAGTTTCAAATGAGGTGCGATGTAAGGCCTGTTGTCATGTACCAGGTTACCCGAGTCAAGCCCAAAACACCTTGTCAGAGTTTTTACTCCTAGTTACATTTGTGCTAGAACCCCATCGACTTGTAGTATCTAGATATGGATGTATTTTCTAGAAAGATCCACATAATATATACCTTACCAAAATTCTAGAATGTTCTTCCATACTTATCCTCAAATTATATCTTAGTGTTTTGTTCCCTAATTTAAGTTTTCTAAATCTAGTTTCCTTGTTTTCTAGTAAAATTACTTTAATACCAACTATAAGGACCTCGACCCTAGTTTACCAGATCCTATGCCTTATATTAATACATTAGTATGTTTAAAAGTATGTATCATCTTTAAGGACCAAATAGTTTAGAAGTTTTTGAAAACCAAATACAAACATAAATTGTACATTACAACTTTAAAGGAAAAACAATATAAAAATTCCATTGGAATCATCCATAACTCCTAGATTATCCTTCTAATTCATTCATAATATTCATCTTCGAATCCTGGAAAAAAAAACAAAAGAAAGGGGTGAGATTAGATAACCAGTAAGGGTAATTAATGTAGTGGAAGTTATCATAAAAATAAACACTAGGCATGGTGGACAACTATAAACACATTCCCTTAAAAATATACTTGAACATAATATGGCAGAAATGAAAGCTGATTAAATAAAGCCATATAAATGATCATAAGATAATGAAACATAAACAATGATATTATAATAGTTGAATAATCACATGTTTTATAAATTAATAATATCATAATGCGGTAATTTATAATTCCAGACCTTTGAAATATATTTTCAAGGCCTCGACCAGGAGGTCTGAAAATACTAGGGTAAGGCCTCAGCCAAAACCCAATTCTGTTTTGTATCATGAGATCTACTGATGCATTGAGGGTCTATAGAGGTCCCCAACCATAAATTTATAATTCCAATTCATTCCTTATATGAATGGTGTTAAACAGAAACATCACATATATTTACAATGTAAATAACATTCCCCAACCAGTAAATATAATTATTAACCATTCTGAGTAGTATAGTGAATAATATCAAGATAGAACATTCATATTCAAACTGATGTTAAACTATATTATAAATCATGGTAGATTTTATCATAAAATATTAATCCGAATTAAACATAATATTCAATATTTTTTTTAAATAGATGAAAATACTCTTAAAAAATCATTGAGTAATTTTGAGAGAAATACTCTTTCACTTTTCAAAGAAGAGTTCTTTTGAAAAACTATTATATAAAACTAAAATTGAAATAAGATAATTTTTTCATAATAAAATGAGTGATTTTATAAAAATAATGTTGGCTTAAAATATATTATAGTTTGCACTAGAAAATAGGAAAGAATTCGAGAAGTTCCCTTGAACCAGGTTTGTTTATCGGAAACAATTTGAGAAAGATCATTTTTAAAACATGAAAATCCCCATAAAATAAAGAATTATTCTGATTGGTACATATATATAACATTAAAACACAAGTTATTAGTAGTACATAATAATTATCAAGAATTTTGTTGGGGCAAATAGAGAAAAATATTAATCCTAAAGAAAATAGAGGTTTGGGTAGAAACCCTTACCTTATATTTGAACGAGTTCTCTACTTGGCCTTAACATCATATATAATAAAATTAAATACATTAATTAATTAATTAAAGACCTTATATACATTTATTTTATTTATTATAGTTTTATTAAGCTCATTTATTACCTCTTTTATGAGTTATAATATACTATTTTATTGCTTGGGCGTCTTCGTTTCCTTAGTTTTCACAATTGGTTTACTTGTATATGAGTACGAAAATTCATGTGGAAAGGGTATAATTATCCAAAACTGAATTTATATGATATTAATGAACATAAAAAATTTTAAATGATTATATATATCATTTATTTATATGGTATTAGGATGTATCAATAGATAATACATTTAGTGATAATCGTTTGGATTATTACAACAATTATTGATCAAAACGAACTCATTTTGTTTTATGAATTAGTATTATGAATATATAATTGTTTAAGAACGTTTAATAGGTTATAATAAATATATTATTGTATATTTTAACCATTAAAATGGTATCATGAACATCATTGAAGAATAAATTGAAGAACAAAGTTTTTTCATCCATGAAGATTGTAAATCGACCCCTCCCGAATAATGATTTCATTTTTAAATAAAAGAGAGAGAGTAAAGAGATTGATGATGGTTCTTACAGTAACAAGATATAATTCCATTGTATAAATTATAATGTAGTTATCATGACCATTTATATAGAGGATGTGAGTACATTGTAATAAAATAAAGAACTTGAAAAGAAACCAAAAGGAAAAGGAAGAGGATTTTACCTCTTGAATAATCCTCCATGAGAACCTCCTTAATGGAGGGGTTTTGGTATTTAAGAAAGAAAAAGAGATCCTAGACATGGGGAGAGACCAGGGACGAGGATTTGAGAATAAATTTTACAAGATTAAAGGCTTAGAAGAGTGAATAGAATAGGGGGTGAGGGTGGTTTTAATTGTTGAGGAGAGGGGTAATTTCTCATTATTCTATTCATTAATTTATTATTTTTCTCAAGACAACCAATAGTGTTAATTATTGTGAATAAATAAAGTAATTAGTGCATGTGAGTTATAACCAAGGGTTATTACATCATGCATGAATTCTGGAATAGTGTTTTTATCATATAATGTATTTATATTGTAAATTACAGTATTTTACTATACACTAAAAATTCAAGTATTTTTGAAAAATCCCAAAAATTCACCTTGTCCTTTTATCGATGTGTAAAATTAAAAAATGGACTACATTTTGTAAAAAAAAATTTATAAATATTTGAAATTTAATTTTTAAAATAAAATTATTATTCACTTGAAAAATACAGATTTTAAATTTAAAATTGATTTTACGACACTTTCACTAGTGGAAAAATGTATTTCGACGTCGGTTTTTTTTACATTTTGACGTCAGTTTTTAACAGACATCAATAAAGGCGATGTAAAAAATATATGTTTCAACGTCGGTTTTTATAAACTGACGTAAAAAACCTTCTCCATACGGGTCTTTGGCGTCGGTTTATATAAAAACTGACGCCAAATTTCAGGGCCTCGGGGATCTTTCGCGTCGGTTTTTATATAAACCGATGCCAAAAATCAGGCCCTGGTGGTCTTTGGCATCAGTTTTTTAGAAAACCGACGTCTAAATCTGGCTTCTACACGAGTTTTAACGTCGGTTTTTGATAAAAACCGACGCAAAAAATACGTTTTATAAAAAAAATAATTTCCACGTTGGGTTTCAAAAAAACCGATGTAAAAACCTCGAAACTCTGAATATTGGAATATATATCGTTTCCCAAGCTTCGATTTGACTGGTTATGGAGCTAAAACGGACTTACGGATCAAAAGTTGTGGTCGCCGTAAGTTTTACCTCGTTATGGGTCGATAGATACAACTTTCTTCGAAGAATACATGAAAAAAAGAACCAAAATGAATATTCCAAATGAAAAAAATATAATTAATGATTGAAACTAAATTTAATTCTTTTATTGGTCCATTTGAATCAATATGTTGTTTATCATTATTTCACTTCGTTTTAAGGGAGAACTCACGCGGTAATGAAAATAGTGAGTGATAAAAAAATTTCCCAAAAACTAATGAATCTTATGCAGAAGTTTTATTTTTGTATGTCAGTTAGAAAAATCCTTCATCATCATTATAAAAATATTAAGACTTTTAGTGATAAGGAAAACAATAATAATGAAATTAAATGATGAAAATAAATACCTTGTACAAATCGTCGATTGAAGAATATTTGAAATATTGATTGTATCGAAGATGTAAAAAATGTTGAAAGAAAGAGGATGAGATTTTATATAGTGTAAATGAAAATTTCTACGGCGGCAATTCAATAAAATTTGAGCGGGATTTTGAAAATAGGAACACGCGTTGGGAAAAAGTTGAAATATCAAAGCCGCGTATTTGAAATTTTACTTTTAACGTCGGTTAAATATATAACCGATGCTAAAAATATTCACATGTTGGAGTATTAACATCGGTTTTTGAAAAAAACTATACAAAAAAGTGACTTTTAACATCGGTTTTCTGTAAAACCGACGCAAAAAAGGGACTTTAAACGTTGGTTATTGAAAAAAACCGACGCCAAAAATCAAGTCATATAATCTCCAACTTCCGACGCCCATAACTTTGGATCCGTAAGTCTCTTTTCACTCCACAGCCTGTCAAATTGAAGCTTGGGAAATTATATAAAACATTAATTTTGATCTTTGGCATCGGTTTTTTGTAAAACCGACGCAAAAAATGGACTTTTAACGTCAGTTATTGAAAAAAACCGACGCAAAAAATCAAGTCATATAATCTCCAACTTCCGACGGCCATAACTTTTGATCCGTATGTCCGTTTTCACTCTACAACCTTTCAAATTGAATATTAGGAAATTATCTAAAACTTTAATTCTGATCATTGGCGTCGGTTGTTTGTAAAACCGAGGCAAAAAAGGTACATTTAACGTCAGTTATTGAGAACAACCGACGCCAAAAATCAAGTCATATAATCTCCAACTTCTGACGCCCATAACTTTTGATCCGTAAGTCCTGTTTTCGCTCCATGACCTATAAAATTGAAGATTGGGAAATTATCTAAAACTTTAATTTTGATATTTTGCGTCGGTTCTTTTTAAAACCGACGCAAAAAATGGACTTTTAACGTCGGTTATTGAAAAAAACCGACGCCAAAAATCAAGTCATATAATCTCCAACTTCCGATGCCCATAACATTTGATCCGTAAGTCCGTTTTCGCTCCACGACCTGTCAAATTGAAGCATGGGAAATTATCTAAAACTTTAATTTTGATATTTGGCATCGGTGTTTTGTAAATCCGACGCAAAAAATGGACTTTTAACGTCGGTTATTGAAAAAAAACCGACGCCAAAAATCAAGTCATATAATCTCCAACTTCCGACGCCCATAACTTTTGATCCGTAAGTCTGTTTTCACTCCATGACCTGTCAAATTGAAGCTTGAAAAATTATCTAAAACATTAATTCTGATTTTTGGCGTCATTGTTTTGTAAAACTGACGCAAAAAATGGACTTTTAACGTCGGTTATTGAAAAAAACCAACGCCAAAAATCTGGTCGTATAATCTCAAACTTTCGACGCCCATAACTTTTGATCCATAAGTCTGTTTTCACTCCAAGACCTGTAAAATTGAAGATTGGGAAATTATATAAAACTTTAATTTTTATCTTTGTCATTGATGTTTTGTAAAACCGATGCAAAAATGGACTTTTAACGTCATTTATTGAAAAAAACCGACGTCAAAAATCAAGTCATATAATCTCCAACTTCCGACGCCCATAACTTTTGATCTGTAAGTCCATTTTCGCTCCACAACCTGTCAAATTGAAGCTTGGGAAAGTATATAAAACTTTAATTTTGATATTTGGCATCAGTGTTTTGTAAAAACGACGCAAAAAATGGACTTTTAACATCAGTTATTGAAAAAAACCGACGTCAAAAATCAAGTCATATAATCTCAAACTTCTGATGCCCATAACTTTTGATCCGTAAGTCCGTTTTCGCTCCACGACCTGTCAAATGGAAGCTATGGAAATTATATAAAACTTTAATTTGGATATTTGGCATCGGGGTTTTGTAAAACCGACGCAAAAAATGGACTTTTAACATTGGTTATTGAAAAAAACCGACGCCAAAAATCATGTCATATAATCTCCAACTTCCGACGCCCATAACTTTTGATCCGTAAGTCCGTTTTCACTCCACGACCTGTAAAATTGAAGATTTGGAAATTATCTAAAACTTTAATTCTGATCTTTGGCATCGGTTGTTTGTAAAACTGACGCAATAAAGGTACTTTTAACGTCGGTTATTGAAAAAAACCGACGCCAAAAATCAAGTCATATAATCTCCAACTTCCGACGCCCATAACTTTTGATCCGTAAGTCCGTTTTCGCTCCACGACCTGTCAAATTTAAGCTTGGGAAATTATATAAAACTTTAATTTTGATCTTTGGCATCATTTTTTTGTAAAACCGACGTAAAAATGGACTTTTAACGTCAGTTATTGAAAAAAACCGACGCCAAAAAACAAGTCATATAATCTCCAACTTCCAACGCCCATAACTTTTGATCTGTAAGTCAATTTTCGCTCCACGACCTGTCAAATTGAAGAATGGGAAATTATCTAAAACTTTAATTTTTATCTTTGGCATCGGTTTTTTGTAAAACTGACACAAAAATGGACTTTTAACGTCGGTTTTAGAGAAAACCGACGCCGAAAATAAATCTTATGGCGTCGGTTTTCCAAAAAACCGACGCAAATTTTTTATTTTTTTATTTTCGGCATCGGTTTTCCTGAAAACCGATGCCGAATTTTTTTTTCAATTAGTTTCGGTGTCGGTTTTCCTCAAAATCAACGCGGTAAATTGGTTTATTATTATTATCGGCATCGGTTTTCTTCAAAACCGACGCCAAAACATTTTTTTAAAAAATTTTGGCATCGGTTTCTTGAAAAATGACGCGAAATATCATCAGATACTTGTTTTTGACGTCGGTTTTTTGTAAAACCGATGCTAAAAATTTCCCGCACATACTATTCGCGTCTGTTTTTAAAAAATCAACGTTATTACGATGACTTTAAAAACCGTATTTCCACTAGTGTTTAAAAAATTAACCAAGGTCCCATAAAATTATCCTAAAATCATAAGAAAAAAAAATATTGATTTATGAATCCATCTTATGAAGATGAATTTTCTTTTGAATAATTTTATTAATTATAAAATTCTAATTAAATATTTATGACTTATAAAAATACCAACACTTAAATATCTTTTTAAAATATTCACTTACTTTTATTATGATATAATTATTTCATAATTTCACTTATGATATGTCTAAATTTTCTTTATACTTTCATGGATGATTTTACTATTCATTGGGTCAATTTACTATTCATAAGGTATATACTGCTATTCCTAAGGGTAATTTACTATTTCATCAGTATAGGTTCCTTATCATCTAGAAATACCTCTTATTTATTTTATTATTCATTTATAGATATTGTATTGTGTTATCTATTTGATTCATACTATATAAAATAAAACTGAGAAGGAAAATTTCATTGATAGAAATTTGGGTCGTTATATGATGTGTATGGTTTTAAGAGATGACCAATGGATTTTGATTATCGTGACTCCGGTTTAGGGAGTTGGTATTATTCAACCTTTAAGGTGGACTATGAGAGATGTCAAAAATGGTTCCTAGTGCCTTAGGGTTTGTGTCACACAAGTTGATGTTTTGGACTTTGATAGTGGGACACAAAGAGTGTTTCCTTGCCCAAAATTGTCCTAGAGAGCTAGGTGAGAAGGTCAGTGGTTTTGGGAAAGGTGTGACTCGTGTTGTGGAAATGATTTGATAGTCTTGGGAAAACAAAGGGTGTTCTTATGGGGGGTTATCCAAGTGTTGCAGGTGTATCAGAATAGAAATCATGTGGGATGATTGATAGGTGGTATCAATATATAATGCGTACCATCACATTTTGATAAATGGTATGGTTGTGACCTGGTTCTTTCAGAAGGTAACCTAAGTACTTGTAGGTGTTTGTAAGTTTAGTTTCAAAAAATTTTATCATTTGGATGCCTGATCCATCTATCTAAATGATGATTATTCAAGGCCTTAAGGTTGTTTTTGGTTGGAATAGTCAAGGGTGACTAAATAATGGTTAGATGATTTTGTTTTGAAGGTGAAACTTGAGGTGAGAGTGGTCACATGGCTGAGCTTGTTTGTATTAATGGTTTAGTAGTTGGGTTAGATGTTGAGAATTCCATAGGGTCGATGAGGCTGACTAACCAAGAGGTATGGTTTGGTGAGTAAGCAAGTGTTTGGAAATTATCAGGTGATGGTGGGACTGTCTGGACTAAAGTTAGTGTGAGAGAGGTCATAAGAAGGTGTGAAATCTTGATGGATCTAATGAGGTCCAGATGTAGGAACGTGTTGGTGTGGCATGATTTCTATTAGGATAAGCATCTATCATTCTCTATGAAACCAAATAAGGGAGCATGGTTATGAAAGATACCATTCGTTTGATTAGTGTGGTGGACCATTTTGTTTCATTTTTTAATTGTTAGGGGTGTACCAAAATAGATTAGGGGTGTGGTAAAAGTAGTTCCATAGGAAATGTTAGTTCATGGCTGCTTGGTGGATGGTCATGGAGTAATTGTGATTCTTGGTTAGAAATCACACCTGATTGGTGGTGGTTTTGTGTTGATGAGATATGTGTGGGAGGGAAACCTGATATCCTTGGTAGGTTATGGTGTCCCATAGTAGAAGGTAAAATCAGTAATGGATAAGTTGGTGGTGGAGTTATTCTATAACTTATTAGCATATCTCAACTAGTGAAGATCACGCACAACATCTTAACATCATCCTAGGTACATTGAGAAGCTCTGGATTAATGCCAAGAAACTTGAAGGTGTTTTTCTTGGATGAGGGAAATCATGGAGTTACGCTCATGGGGGTAGTATATGGGGAGATGGATGATGGTATGTACACCATCAATGGTTTATGGGTGAAGTCCTCAAGATGGAATGGGTGTCAACGAATTTCATGGGTTCCATTCATGGATGTCAGGAATAGGATCTAGGGGATGTTCATTTTCTTGTTCTTGGAAAATATAGATATCCATGTCTATGTTTTTGGGTTCGTCTTGTGATTGAGTGTAAGATGTGGTGGTTGGCATCCCTTATGGAGAGCAATGGTAATGACACCCCTAAGATGGGGAGTGATAATTCAGTCTATGATATAGAGAGGATAATGATGAGTTGATGTAGTGACATCAGGATGCCAATGAGGAACCTGTGAGGTGCATGTTGGGTCTCTCTTAGAGGCATGACATTCCTTGATTATGGTGTTTTATTGATCCAAACATTGTATTTTGGCTCAAGGTGGCTCCGAATGAACTTTGAGATTCCTGTTCCTAGTCATCAAAGGGCATGGTGAGACATAAAAAAAGTTTATGACAAGATAGGATGGGTTATATAACTCCAATGAAGATCATAAGTAGATGTAGGTAAGTTTATTTGGATGGTATTAGAATGTCTTGAAGTTTGAAGGTACCTTGGCCATGTGATGTAGTGTCATTCCAATGGTGAAGCTAAGCATTCATGGATGAGTCAATCGGGGACAAATCAACTCGTCT
The DNA here is from genome assembly GCA_963277665.1 of Viscum album. Lineage (NCBI taxonomy): Eukaryota > Viridiplantae > Streptophyta > Magnoliopsida > Santalales > Viscaceae > Viscum > Viscum album. The sequence goes on from OY728126.1 coordinate 1,677,650,873, forward strand.
TGGAGAAAAGGATGAATGAGGAAAGTGTTAAATCACCTTTGGTGGATGTTTTTGGATGATAAGTACATTTAAAATTTTGGATTGGGTTTGAGTGTGAACCTAGCATTATTTAGTTATTCTATAAGGGTTCTTGTGTTAGGAATGTTTATTTGGGCAGTGGATCCCGATGATGGTTTGGAGGGAAGTGATGATGTGATGATGGAATTATACTGGAATTCCGGGAATGAACTCAATGGGTTCATTGGATTATAATGATAGGATACAAGTCAGTAAGTTCATTGGGAAGGTGAAAAGGGGTAGTGTTTCATCGGTGGAAGATGGGTGTTCTAGGACAAGCTAGTTGGGGGCGTTCCGGCCTAAGATGGTAAATAAAAATGGGTGTGGTGAGAGTGATCCACCTGTGGTTTGATGTTATAGTATAAAGTGTATTTAAAAAATGAATTCTTACTTGAGTGAGGTAAATTTGATCTTATTCCTCGAATATATGGAGTAGGAATGTCCTCTCAAGTGGTTTAAATGACAAGGTAAGAGGCTAGTTTAGGGAGAAGTCCATATGGAAGTTTGGGTGTAGTGAGTTGGAAACACATTAGGTATAATGTGAAAGTCAAGTTGAGATTCTAGAGGTCTTTTATAGATAGTTGGGGTTCCAAATAATAGAATATAGTGGATAGAACCATAACATACAAGTGATTTATTGATTATGTGATTGGAGTTTTGAGTTGGAGGGACTCGAGTGATCACCATTCAGGTGAATTAGATCTGATGAAAAGCATTGTCACAGGTTTAATCAGTTGAGTGCACTAAGATTTTTAGTTACGTATTGGATGTAAGGATATGAAATGGGATCATTGGGACATGAGTGGTGGATCGGCGTATGTTGGGAAATTTGGTTAGAAATATTTTGTGTTTTCCTTTGGGTGATATCAAGTTTTGGTCAACGTTAGAGTTTTGAAAAAAGTGTAAAATGACGCCAAATGGTTTGGGTCATGAGTTGTGAAGAGGATCAGACTGATGGGGTGTTGATTAGTTCCTCCATGATGATTGATTCTATGTGTGAAGTTTTTCTGTTCTGTGAATTAGGCATAATTGCCTAAGTTTTCCTTATGAAGTTCTAGTGGTTGATGTATGATTGAAGTTGATACACCCTTTGAGAAGTATTCAGTTCGTGTTTTGGGTTGTGATGAGGAAATATTATGGGGGAATACCATGCCTTTGGTTTGAATTATATGGTAGAATTATAATATTCAATGATAAATTTGGGAAATAAGAATTGATAGGGGGCCTAGTGGATTGATCTTCTTGTTACGGAAGCACAATGATGCTTGGGTATACAGCTTGAGGAAGATCCGCTATAAGGTGGGGAGGTTTTAAGATCTCGATCTTCATGAAGGTGTTCCCTTGTTTAAATTTTTAGTTTAATATATTTTTTCCAATTAATGATATTTTTACCGGAAGTAATGGGAGCCTCATCGGTGTTTCTATGGTTTAGGACATGAAAAGGAGGAAAACTGGTCTAACTTGTGCAAGGTGCATGGTCGGGGCATGATTAAGTAAATATTGTGGCCTTCCAAGGAAAACTGTCCAACCTTTGATAGTGGAATATGAACTATTGGAACATGTTTAGTCAAACCATGAAGAGCTTCCCAGGTAATGATTTTAGAAGCTTGGACATCACTGAATAGATCAAGAAACCATGAGTTCATGCGGTTGGCTAATCAATAGCCTACCTTGAACCCTACAAGTAGTGGCATAGCCATTGATTTTAAAATATGAGAGGAGGTTCAAGAGTCGTTTCCATTATAATACTCATGTGATAGAGTATTCCGATTCTATCATACAGGGTTCCTAGAATTCGATAAAATATTGAGAGACATTTAATTAATTAATCAAAATTTCTAAAAGAATAATCATATTTAAAGTAATAATCTGTTAAAATTTACTTTTGTAGAAAATGGAATGTTATACCTTAAAAATTGAGATAAATAATGAAAAAAGTAAATGTCCACACTAGCATGAGTATCCAAGAATAGTACAGGCACTTGTGTATAGTACTATGATATAGGAAACTCAATGTTTCAGTGTCCCCAACACTTGTTAATCACCTCAAGAAGTGAGGATGACAAATTTCTTATAGGAGACTCATGTAAAATGAATCATATGATGGTAATTTCATTATGTTATCATCAAATTCTAATGATAATTTTTGTTTCCACATCAGGACATGTATGATACAACATGTAGTCTCATCTATGAGAAGTTTTCAAGGAAAAAGTGAAGAAAGATATGAATAAGTTGATGACTACACTAGCATGTGTAAATTGAAAGATGAATCATGTTATTTCAATGGATCTATTTGTCATATCATTTTCACCTATTTAATAAAGTTTCATTTTAGTTTAAAAAATTAATATTAAAGAGTAAACGCTTTATTACCTATTTAGGTAAGGATCACAAAAAATAAGAATACAAAATATATATTAATCTTTAATTATTATAGGAAAAAAATTGAAAGGTAGAGAAAAAAATCCAATGAAAATTAATTCCAGAAGCACATTTTCAACATAATTCAATGAAATAGGTATTAACAGAGGTTATTTTCTTTTCATATCATAAAATAAAACAATGTAAGTTTAAATGAAATTAACTGAATTAAATAATAAAGTTATTGCTTATTATTTAGGTTTATTCATCAAATTAAAATGTAATGTTTCAATCTTACTTATTAGGTATTAAATAGAGTATGTATTTCAAATATGTGTATTTAAATATGGTATCCAAGTAAGTATTGGAATGTTATAATAATTCACGTGTATTCTCCAAGTGGTTGAGAAAGGATGATTTCTAAGTCAGCGGAGAGAAGTAAAAGAATTATATGTTTCCAAGTAAATGATTATTGTAGAAATTTCACTGAGTATGATTAAAAAATTTATCTCACATTCCATTTAGAAACAAGGAGACAATATTCATGGTCTAAGAATTAATGTTTTTTTGGAGTTAAATACTCAAGTAATAGTTCAGTAATATATGAATCATAGTCAATTCTTGATGAATATAAAATTGCAAGACTTACATTTACCCATTTGTGGAAAGATAGATCTTTATCAAGAAAAAAATTAAAGTATACATCAAGGAAATTCATGGTTTGGTATTCAGGCTTGGAACAACTAAACACCTATTGTACTATTGACATATATAATCAGTTTTGTGAAAATGAACCTTTAAAAATAAATGCAATCCACAAGGTTATTAGAATTAGTTCAACAAGTTAGCGTGAAAAATTATAAAGGGTAAGATAGTGGTAAATATAATTCATTATGTTTATTTAAGTCATTATATAAAGGTAAAATGATGTATATGCATGGTCAGAAGATATGAGTTTATTTGGATTGGTATGCTGAATAAGATCTTGACCAAACATTCGTTGATCGTGATAATGTAGCATGAAGTAATTCCTAAACGCAAATTACCTTATCTACATCATGAAATTGATGTTAATGAGGAAGATCAATGATGAAGTCTTACGTGTTAACATTGATCAACAAAATTTATCATGGAGTAATTCCATAATTCACATTTTATACATTTGAGTTATGATGTAACTAGTATCGATGTTGAAACTTGCAGAAACATATATTATATTTTATGATGTTCTTTGAACATAACAGTAATATATTATAATCATATGAAAACTAATATGAACAATAGATATCATATGAGTTATAGTATGATGGAAATCTATTATGTCATAAGGACATGTGTTTGGATGCAAAGAGTTTTTTAGGACATAAAGAAACTTGCATCAAGTACAAACATGTGCATCTATTATAATTGTCCAAATATTTTCTTAGGATATTACATAAATCCCTAAGATATAAAAGTAGTATTCAAGTGATTGAATACATTTTTATAAGGGTTCAAATATTTTTAGAGATAGTGGGAGACAGATTGACGTAGTTTTAGTAAATTCTAGAGATTCACATATAGTTGCCATTGGAACTAGTTCCAAAAGTGCATGTGGAACAGAGTTTTTTCTAGAGACACATACTTCATAGGAAGGATAAAACTATAGTGATGGTTTTTGTATTCACCACGGTCAATGATCTTTTATTCATTGCAAATAATATTTTCTATAAGTAAGCAGTGTATGGTAATTATCTGAGATTGAAAAGACCAGTTAAAATTCAATAATGGATTCCATGTATCAAAGTGAAAAGGGGATTATTATTTTGAATACTGTGGTGGGTATTCAAGTGAGTTGGTACATGTATGGTACAAGTGTAGTACTAATAAGGATCAATTGGTAATACTAGGGTGTTATGCCTAAATCTATTAGAATTTTATTTTTCAAAGATAATTTATATGATCATTATATTAAGGATTTGATGTCATGAACACCAATCATAAAAGGTGTCTATATGGCACAAACAAAAAGGGATGGTCACATCACAAAATTCAAATATAGGTTGAAAGTTACTAAAATCCGATTTTGGATTGAAGTAAGCAATAAGATCATAGTATATACATTTGGAATAAATGTTTGTAATGTATCTACCAATGGTTAGTGGGAGAGACATAGTTTTTCAAGTAAACTATGATTGGTAATATATAGAAAATATATATTGGTCTTAAAATTATTTAAGACCATGATGATATTTATTCTCTTGTGATTGACTTAAAATAACAACCAAAGTTCTAGAGAACATGATATACTAAGGTAGATCTATAGGGTTCTTGGACCTATTCAATCGTACATATAGTGACATGGTATTGAGAAATACCAACCAAAACAATTCAAGAGAGGATTTTTTGCCAATTTTACATGGTATGTGTGTCTCTAGGTTGACATGTTTAGGACATGGGAAGAGATAAATGTGGTGAGTTGAAATCCATACACTTTTGCGATGGATCAATCATGTATACCCTGATTTTTACAAGAATTGATATTTCCAGGATATTAAAAAAAATAGTTATATCTAGGAGAATTACAAGAGAGGTAGTCATAACTATCTTATTTTACTTCAGCAAGTACAAATGATATGTACATAGGAAGCAGATAATAAAGGATACTAGTTTTCATGGGACACAAATTAGTCTTCCTTAGATCCATGTGATATAGTATCACTGTTAGGCTAAAGGTGATGAGCGAGATAAGATCATGTAATCCAGTGGTAGCCGTTCCTACACATTCTGAGTACGTTGCAACATATGAGGAAAATATGAAGAAGTTATACACAATGATTTGTTCCATTTATTGGAATCACATATAGTAAGTATTATCATAATGTAAATTATGATACTCTTACTAGCCAAGATGTACAATTATGATAATGGTAAAAAGGGATATACTTCAGGATATCATCTCTCAATAATTTTATACTTAAGGTGATGAGTTCCCATGTAGAATAAATGACACATCGCAGAATCATGGAAGCCCCAATAGTTAAAGTTGCAAATCAGTAGAAACATGATCTTAATCATGAAAGTGATAACAGTTTTGGTTAGAAAGTTGGCTCTAGTGCAAGTGGGAGTGTTTTAATAGTGGGTACCCTAGACCCAATTATTCAATGATATTTATTACCATATCATGTATATAGTTAGATATACATGATTAATACTTACCATTGTAGTGTAGATATTTCTGCATCCACTATTTAATGGGAATGTCCACAGATTTATTATTGTATCAAAAGGTTACAACAGATCCCATAATATAATGAGAACCTTGAGATACTATAATATTAATCTTAAAAAAATGTCCTATGGTTTAGATACATCTTACTGACTATAAATAGTAGATATTTGACTATCAAGTGCTAGGGGATCATAAGCATTGAGACTTATTTACATGAAGTTCTCACTTGGTGATATCTAGTAGTGAGATCATGAGGACATACCCACCAATAGGAACACCACATGTTTTGGGTGTAATTTGTTGTTCCTATCTATGGAACTGTGTAATGGTCTCTTGAATTGAGATCATTACCAATTTATTCCATTTTAACGCAAACTTTTATGCAAGAAAAAAAATGATAATGAAATTGTGGTGAGGTAGCTTGTGTTGGGTGCGTCATTAGTGGTATGTGTAATGACCCAAATTTTTATCTATATAAATTCCCTTAATATAATTGTTTCATATGGTATAATCACATAATATAACAATGTTAAATCTATATAAATGAATAATGAATGAAATGGGAAGCATTTCTTGAAATTAAGGAACCTATACCGATGAAATAGTAACTTGACCTTTGGAATACTAATTTGATTTTTATGAATAGTAAACCAGCCAATTGAATTGTAACCTCACAAATGAAAGTATAAATAAAATTTATCCACGTTATAAGTGAAAATATGATATAATTATGTAACAATATAAGTAAATAAATATTTTAAAAATTATTAATTAAGTGTCAGTATTTTTCTAAGTCATAAATATTTAATTAAAATTTTATGAATAATTTAATAATTTAAAAGAAATTTAATTTTCATAAAATTTACTCATAAATTAATTTTTTTATGCCTTAATATTATAAGATAATTTTATGAGACTTTAGTTAATTTTTCAAAGAGTTAGAAGAGAAGCTTTAATTTTAAAATTTGTATTTTCCAAGAAAATAACTATTTTATTTAAAAATTATATTTCGCATAATTATAAAATTATTTTCAAAAAATGGAGCTCAATTTTTAATTCTACACGTTGAAAAATTGTTAGGGTGATTGTTTGTGATTTTTTCTGACATACTTGAATTTTTGGTGAATATTAAAATATGGTAATTTACGGTATATATACATTATAAGTAAAATATACTATTCATTGAGTCATGGATAATGTAAGTAAAATTGGTTTGAACTAACATGATATAATTACTTTATTTAATCTAAAGAATCAACACTATTTCTTGTCTTGAGAAAAATAATAAACGAATGAATTAAATAATGAGAAAACACCCCCTCCTCAAATATAAATACCACCCCTCACCACCTATTCTCCTCACACCTTTCAAACCTTGATCCTTGTACTAATACTGCTAAAATATCCTATAAGACCCTTCCCCATGACCATGAACTTTTGGTCTTAATAAAATATCGAAACCAATCCCCCAAGGAGGTTCTCAAGAAGAAGGAATCAAGAGGTAAAACCCTCATCCATTTTCTTTCAATTTCTTTTCAATTTTCATTCTTTTATTTTTCTATCCTCACCTCCCCTCATCCATATGGAATGAAAAATACAGTATCTTAAATATAATGTAATTTTATCATGTTTATGGAATAATTCTTCCTAAAATCCCATCTACTCTCTCTTTTATTTTAATAATGAAAACATTATCCGTGATGTGCTGATCTATCACCTTTGTGGACAACGATATTCCTTATTTCAATTCATTATTCAAGGATGATCATGAAACAATTTTTATGATTAAACTAGATTATAATATAGTTATTATATCTTATTTAATTTTTTATAATCATTTTTACTCATTATAATAATTTATAAAACAAGACGAGTTCGTTGTGATAAAAATGCTAAATTAATTTAAATGATTATCATTAATGGTTTATCTAATGAATAATACTCACTTTTAGAAAAAAATTGTATTTTTTTTAATATTATATAAGTTCATTAATAACATATAAGTTCTGTTATGGACATCTATCCTCCTTCTAAAAGATTTTGAATACACATATACAGGTGAACCAATCATGAAAACCAAGGAAACCAACGCTCCCAAATGATAAAATGGAATCTCTTAACCCATCAAAAAGTCCATAAATGGAGTTAATAAAGCTATAATAAATAAAATAAATGTATAAATTATTATTTATGTATTAATTAATGAATAAAATTTGATTATCTATGACATTAATATCATGTGAATATCACCTTCACACTAAAGGTAAAGGATTCTACTTAAATCTCTATTATTCCTTTGGGTTATTCTTCCTCTATTTTTACACAAATTAAATTATCTTTTCTTCTTATGTACATATTATAAATTATTTTTATATATTAAAAACTCATTTATCAAGATCAATTAAACCTTATTTTCAGGGATATATATGTTTTTAAAATGTTCTCTACCCAATTCTTCCCGATAAGCAAGCCTGATTAAAGAGAACTTACCAAATTATTACCCACTTTCAAGTGTGCTACATAATATATTTTAAGACACCATTTTTTTATAAAATCAAAACTTTTATCATGAAAAACTATCTTTGTTGAATTCTGGCTTTATTCAAACAATTATTCCTTTTCCATTTTAAAGAGTATTGAAAATTTTCCCTTAAACTGTAAAAAAATGTTTTATTTATAAAGTGTCTTAAACAATCTTTTCACTTTAGTTTAAAATAACTTGTCAAGATATATACCTATATTTATTTATGAATGTCCATATATGATTTAATTCCATCCATTCATGTTCATTTTTTTGATACACCCATTTATAATGATTTTGACATGATTGTGATTCCCAATTCTTTCCATGGGTAACCCTTATATTTATTTTGATTAATTATGTATGATTCTCTATGTGGAAATAATATTAATGAAAATGTTATGATGGGTGCACCTAGATGGAAATAAAATTAATTGGGTAATGTTTAAGATCATGAGACATTATGTGCAATAGTCTCGGTGGTTAGCCTTGACTCATGATCCTCTATGTGAAGTGAGCCTTGAATCGTGCTCCTCTATGTGAAACAAGCCTTGTATCGTGATCCTATATGTGAGATGAGCCTTGAATCATGCTAAATTCATGTTTTAAGTTTCTTCTACATTAAAATGAATCCATTATTATATTATCCAATGTTCTATATGTTATGATTTTTTTATGTTTAATCATGTTCCATGCCTTTACATATATTTATGTTATGCCTTCTAACCCATGTGCTAAGATTTATTTTAATATTTATACCCTTACTTGTATTTTTAGCTCATCCCTTTGTTCATGATATCCCCAAGTCATAATATGTATATGTAAGGGCTCAAAGGATTTTATGATCTCATAATGGATGATAAATAATGAAATGTTTTATTTAGTCCCATGTTTCTATTTTTATGTACCTAGTCTTCCAGGACACTAGACTTTACGATACTTGGATTATAATTTGTTGTTTAATTATGTATAAAATCATGTAATTATATTTTTAGAAGTAAAGGGTTTATATAGTTGGTATCATAAGAAAAGTTTAGTTATTTGGGAGGTTAGGAAAAGATTAAATTAGTAAGAACTTTAGGGATAAGACTATGTGTTAGAAAACAACCCTAAATTTTGTTAAGTATGACTGGACTGAAAATTATTTTTTATTAATAAGGCCACTTTAAGGAAGGAAGTGGGAAACCAAAAGTACAGCAGACCCAAACAGCAACAAACAAAAAGCAGGAATCACCTCATCCAAGGAAAAACAGCACCGCTCACTCCACGGGAGAGCCACTCAGCGACCCCATGAAAGCATGGTCCCTCCCGATGGCAAGCCATCCCTCCAATCAACCACCTCCCAAGTGACCTACCAATGAAGGAGCAGCGTGTTCTAACCCATCCGATCCGATCTGTTCCTCCGACCTTCCACACACAACAAGAACAGCAACTTGACAACGCATTAGGAAGAGAGAATATAAACAGATTCATTGAAAACAAGTCGAAATCCACCAGAGGCCGTGTCCCTAAAAAACTTCCAGGATAAGTCACAGACCTGCAACAGGGGGTCCCCCCTTTTCAAGGCCTCAAAGGCAGTGGTCAATCTATTCCAAACCTGCATGTACTCCACGAGACTGATCAACCCCTTGTTGAAGCCTCCAACTAGGATCGAATCCTGCTTATCAACCCAAACATACTGCTCTTCATTCAGCTCTGCTTCAAGGTTCCGGCCCATCATTTTGGATGCATCCTCTTCTAATGCGTTAAGATATAACACCTGTTCTGACACCACATCCTCCGAGCTTAACACCAAGTCCGAGGAGATTTCATGCTGTCTAGGAGAGCTAAAATGACACATGATCTCCCTGTCCAGCGCCTCGACCGTTGGTTTTTTAGTTGACCGGGTCCTCATAGGAGGAGGTAAGGAGGAGTAATCCTTCCTACCTCTCCTCCTCCTCTTCCTCATGTAACTCCTTGCCTCGGTTTCGGCTTCAGAAAAACTTCTACATATCCCATCAAGTCCTGCTTCCCCTCCACCATCAACACACTCCAGGAGAGCATGCTCCCTTATCTGACCTTCCAACCCGAGGCCATCAGTGTTCCTCCTGTAGTCTTTATCATCCACAACCAGCGCAGAAGATTCTACTCTGGAATCCACCTCACCCAGTTCTGCAAATCTATTGCTCAAAACAACTGGAATCTGGGCTGGAGCTACACTCTCTGGCAGGATGCCAGAACCCGAACCCTCTGGGTCTCCAATGTTAATCTGAGCCTGCACCTCCTCCCCATTTCCATTCAGCTGACCAGGGGTGTTACCCAAGGCAGGTCCAACCCCTTTGCCCCTTCCTTCTACCTGACACAAGATTCCCCAAACCCAGACCCATCCTGTAAAGCTGGTTGCTCAAAACCCCTGCCCATATACTGCATCTGAGGATTCTGAACCTCCCCGCCCATAAATTCACCTGGAGGCAGAGAGATCCTCTCCAAGGACTCATCCGCCTGAATCGTACACTCCTTCCCCATGCTACTGGCCGTCTGGACTACACCTAAGTCCTTCCTGAGGCGATCAAACACAGCCTTCACCTGAGGCCCCGAGTCCCTGACAGTCTCCTTCAAGATAGAACCGGCAGATATCTCCCTCCCCGAGCCAGATGGATCCACCATCGAATCGTTGGCCACACAGTGCAACCCCACCCCCGGTTGACAAGGAGGCCCGTGCTGTTGATCCCCCCGAGGAGTCTCAACAGACCTCAGGTTGCACACAGCAGGTTCAAAACCATGGCCGGAGCCTGACCCATCTCCTTCGACATTCACTGAGACACCCTTATCCACCGCATAAGTATCAACCACCACAGCCGAAGCCCTTTTGCGGCATTCCTCCAGACGGTGGCCTTGTCTGTGGCAGAAAGAGCAAAACAAAGACCAAGATTCGTAAAACACACTTTGTACGTACCTGTATTACCCCTCAATCACAATCCACACCTTGTCGGGTGGAGGACGAGAGAGCTCTACTTCCACACAGATTCTCGCTACAATCGGGTGCACCATAGCATCCGTTTTCCAATCCGCACAGAGGAAGCGACCCAGGGAGTTACCTATTGAGAGGAGGAGGGCTGGATTCTGAAAGGGGAGTGGCAACCCTGGAAGTTGAATCCAGATCACCGTAGAGGAAGAGTCCCGATTCATGTTCAAATCAAACGTCCAGTGATTAAGATGGAACAATAATCCTCTAAAGGACCTGCTAGCTCGAGACCAGGCCAGCGCCATGTCGTCTTCATCAGCAAGGCAAACAAGGATTTGTCGCGGCCCGAGAAGACTGACAATCTCCCGATGACCTAAACCCCAATCCTGATTCACGTACCTCTCGAAAACCTCCACCGGAGGCCTACGACGGGTGAACTTTTCAACCAAGGCTGTGGAAAGAAGTGATGAAGCTTCCGAAAATTCCTTAGACGAGACCGGGACCACAGGTTGACCATTACACACTCCAGGCACCTTTGGAGCGACCTCAATGTCAGGGAAGAAAGGGCGCCACCTAAGAACAACATCTCTAGAAGAAGAACCCAGCCCCTCCCCCGGACGGGGAGGGGTCGTCGCCGCCGCCATGGAAGCTAGGGCATCCAATCGCCCAATCGCCCGTCGCCCGCCGCCATGGTCCTTTTGGTAAGTATAGAGTAAGTGGTTTATCAAAAAAATACATCCTTGTATGGATACTACAAGTGGACTTGGTTTTGGTAATGGTGTTCCTAGGAGTGAAAAATCTAACAAGGTGTTCTAGGTCTGACTCGGGGTAAGCAGGTACACGAAAATAGGCCTTACTACGCACCTGGTTTGACACTCGCGGGGGGTATGTTTTGGAAAATTCATATTCTCATTACGAACCACTATTAAGGGAAAAAAGAAATTACCAAAATAATATATGTTGGGAAATAGATCACGGATAACCTTGATTAAAACCTAGGGAATCACAAGTTAGGATATGCATTTCCTTTAAAATTTTATCCTTTTATGTTTAAAGTTTCTTTTTATTCTTATTAGTTAAGTATTCAAGACCCATAATTGCACATTATTTTTATTAGATAATGGAATGAAATATAATAACACATGAAAACAATAAATGTTATAGGTAATGTGATGATTTTCTTAATTAAATGCTAAATATTATGGGAACAGGTGCTCAAAACCTTATGACCGTACATGCTCAGTTGGCTCAAGTTATGAATAATAACTTGAATCATGTAGAATTCCCCCCTTCTCCAAGGAAAGAGAAAGTTTCTATAAAAGTTTTCATTTGGAAATGACCTCCTAGGTTTAGTGGATATTATAATCCAATCCTCATGGAATAGTGGATTAACTCCATTGAAATGATATTCTCTATTCAGCATTTCTTAGAAGAAGAGAATGTTGTGCTGGTGGTCAATTGTTTTGATTGGGAAGATGATCAGTTATAGACACTGATCAAAAATAAAAACTCTAAGGAGGAAATTTATTTCATGTATTGGGAGGAATTCAAGAAAATGTTTTTCAATAAATATTTTCCATGAACCCACCATATCAAGATGGAAAAAGAGTTCCTCAGACTTAAGTAGAAGGAAGATGAGTCTATTAGGGAGTATGAATCAAAATTTACCAGGCTTGCAAGATATTCCTTCATCTTTTTCATGAACATTTAAAGAAATGTGGATCACTTATTTAGTGGAATTAAGCTAAGTCTATGAAAATAATTGGTCATTTGAGACTTTGACAGTTATGAGGATATTGTCCGCTGTGCCCTCAATGTTGAAATGGAGATCAGAGACTCTCAATGGTCTCATGGTCTCGATGAAAAGAAGTGGAAAATGGATTCTAATTGAATCACACCTATTTTAGGGCATGGAAAAAGTGTATTTCTATTTTTCTTAGTGTAGCATAGTGGCTGACCAAGGCCTTCTCACTTGAGGAGCTTTCGTAGTTTGTTCACCTACTTAATCTAATTCACCTAAGAACTAATTATTTTTGTTTTTTTATGTTTTATGATATAAATAGAATTTAATAAAATAAATGAAATTAATAAATAAGAAACAACTAAAATGAAATTATAAATTAACATACAATGCTAAATTGAATGGAATTAGAGAAGAAAAAAATGTTCTCCTGAGAGAATTTTTAGGGAGCACCTTTATTGACCAGATTCAAGTATCCTTAGTGAACACACTCCATCTTATGTGTTCACACCTCAATCTACCCCGATTATGAAAATTATACTTGGTGATTTCCCACATCACCCTCCATTAACCTCCTCGATTGAGGTAAATGGTTGTATATTAATAATTTAAACTTTATACAACCACAATGTTGATTATAAACATAATAAATTATCCTTATAATTAACTCAAAGAAGATAAAAAACATGGTCTCAGGTTCAAGAATCTGATTACTCCCCTAGGGTATTCCTCAGGTCATTTACTCATGATCATGAGTATTATAGTCCATAATGATAATATGATAAGAATAAAATAAAAGAATAATAATAATGGAAGAAAAATAAGGTTGAAGAAGACGAACAAAAATTAAAAACAATGCATGAATTTATTATAAATATAAATTATAAATGAAAATTCAAACAAAAATAAATAAATAAAAAATAAATGAAAAAGAATAAATGAGAAAGATTTAAAGCTGAAAGCCGTCTATTTAGATCTCCTCCTTGGTGCCTCAGAAGGAATGTGATGGAATGGAATTAATTGATTTGGGAAGTAGGAGCTCTCCTCCTTTTATAGGCCAATATCTATCCTCCAAAATATGTAGCATGTTTTAGCCACTAAATGGAAAATTCACGCATTTAATCCTTCCTAAAATTTGTTCAAAATTGTATCCTCCATTAACCCTCAAAATTTTAGCTTAATTGGACACCTTATATAGGAATTATGAATTTTTTATTTGATGTTACATTTTTTTGGAAGAAGGTTCCAGGAAGCTTCCTTAAAAATATTTCATTCAAAGTCCACCTCGATGATCTATAAACTTCATGAAATTAATTTTATGAATGTACCTATGAGTCCTTGTTCCATTAAAGGTATAATATCCTCAATTTGAGGTGTATAGACCAAGTTGTACTTCTGTTACGTGGGTTGGATCCATATTGTGTGCCCGAACAATTATTTAATTTGATTGATTTTTTTCATGCCTCTAGATCCTCAAAGCATCCCCTTGTCCAGAATAAAAAGTTGAAGGAAATAAATCAAGTACTTAAAAAAATCACTCAATTTGGAATTATTTTTTTAAATAAATGACCAAAATACCCTTGTGGAAAAAATCTGTGAAAAATCCAAAATTAAGAACTTTTCACAATTTTTCTCAAAACGCATCATAAATCTAAAATTGATCCATGTAAGCTGAAATTGATAAATTGAGATGCTTAAAACAATTGAAATGAATTTAAAAAATGTAGAAAATATTATCTCTATTAATTCTTCCACACTTAAACCATGCTTTTCCTCAAGTATAAAATCTAAACATGGAATTAAAAGGACACCAATGTTACTAATATTTAAATCCAAAAGTAATAAAATCAAAAAACTTTCAATGTGAAATAAAACATTCAAAATTCTATATAAATTATAAATTTAATTTCTCATTTTTCAAAGAAATAATAAATTCATTTATTTTACTTTTTTCCATTGAAAAATGATGGAACTTATCCATTCATTAATTCAAGATACTAAATTCATTATTATTAAACATGCCACATCATGATTTACCTCACCTTTGAATCTTTCCTAACATCTCTCATGATAAAAATAAAGTAGAGTTATGATCATATCATGATAACATATTACTTATCCATAGTCTTGTAAATTAACTAATTTCTCTACTTTTTAATGACAAAAGGCATATAAAATCACGAGGACTTACAATAAAGGTTTAAATGACTATGAGACTTAAGGTTGGTAGGATTTGGTGATTTTAAAGATTAGGGATCAATGAGGAGGTTTATCTCTTAAGTATAATGCATAATATTAAAAATTGTAGTGAAATTATCCCCTTAAATGTAGAAAATACCATTTACCCTAAACTCAAATTAATGTTATGATCAAATTACGCATAATGAATGATCTATGAACCATCTTGTTTTTTTATATTTTTTTGTTTTTTAATGATTTTTTTTCATTTTTTAAAGTTATGATTAGAATAAACCTCAAATACACCACCTAACCATGTATGATAAAAATAATTGGTCTAGTAATGGTGATGTTTTTCCCCAAATCACAATCCATTTTCTCATTTTTTTGGTTCTTTTTTTTCATTTTCATTTTTCTTATTCAAGAGGGGCAGCAAAAATAGAGTACAATAAACGATTCTAAAACCTTTTAAAATTCCCACAATAATAACCCCATAATTTTTCCTTATAATGTATAACACCCATTCCACCATGATTCCCTTTACCCCAACACTTCAACTTTAAAATATCATTCAAATACTAAGAGTAGGGTAATAATGGATAAAAATGTATTTAAACATGGATCGTACCTAAAAAGATCATTCATGGTCTCTATGGGATAAAATAAGGATTGATTTAAAGGTGGTATTTTAAGGATAAGTGGTTTATCAAAATATGCCTCAATTATTATAAATTTGTTTTTTCATAGTTAGTAGCTTTGACAAGTTTCAATACAAGTTCCAGTAGGTGACATGTCCCATGATCACCCAATAAATATGATCAATAATTAATAGGAAGTACTTGGTCTAGAAATACTCTAGGGAATGAAACATATGATTTTGGACAATCAATCAAGACATTATTAATAATAACATGTCAATTCACACAAATTTCAGAAATTCAAAGCATGAAAAAAAGTTGGGGGATTTCATTTTCATGAATCAATTAATTCCTTCAAATAATAAGTCATAATTTTAATATCTATGCTTGACTTTAGAAAATTCATTTCAATCATTCAATATCGTTAACACTGAATTCTAAAACATGGCATAACTGGATTCCTAATAAACTCATGTATCCTAGATAAGTCAAGTAAAGTATTAATTCAAGTGTGGGAATGCAATTATTATCATTAAAGATAGAAACATGTATTGAACTAAATAATGTAAGTAGTTTAAATGTTTTAAAAAATAACAATTAACTCCCTTTCCAATGAATCATAGTCATTATCTTCCACTGTTTGAGGATTACTTCTTCCTTCATGAACCTATAATAGAAAACAACTCAATTAATAATAAGGATCATGTCATTATAGCTCAAAAATATTGGAGGGAGTGGGTTTCATGCTTGACTAATTTTTTTTTAAAGTTTACGGGTCCAATCGCTGCAAATTTATTTATAAAAGAGAGTCAAAGGGAGAAACACATGAAAACAGTGCAAACAAATACATTAACGTCCCCTTCCTTGGGAACCAATATGTTTCCTCACCTTATCTACAATTTTGCGTTCTTGGTCTCTCAGTTCATTCCACAGTTTGGCACTGATACGCCCCCGACCTCTTCCTCCAGAGTAGCGGTCTGAAATATCCTGATCTTGCTGCAATAATGTTTCAATATCTTCATCAAAGCTGGCAGTTTGATTGTCTTCCTTCTTATTCATTTCTTCATTTATTTCCTTTTTCCTTTGGATTCTTGTTCTTTGTTGTTTCCAATTGCAACCCTCTGTTTCTTTTTTTCATCTTCAGTCCCTACTGTATCAGGCACCTGCATATTGGAAATCTGAGATTCATAATAAACTCCCCCTGAAGGAGGCATTGTTCTAGCCCCTGATGATGGATCCAAATCCCCTAGAACCGGAGAAACAAGATCAATATTAGAAGAAACATTAACAGATTTTGAAGGAGTTACAGTGTGATCAACATCACTGCACTGCACACTTTGTAGTTTTTCCACCGAATTATCCAAAGTAGAGTTCTGGATGGCCCTTTCTCAGCTTGGGGCTCTGAGCATCCTGCATTCTGAAGCCTCTCAACATCAGGAACACAGTCCATCTTTGATTTCTTTTTGTTATAAGTATCTTTTCTAGTCACTTTAGATGGATCAGATGAAGGCATCAGAATCTGAGATGTAGCTAGTGCTACATTCTGTTTTTGTCCAGAATCATACCCAGATTGAAAATCCTGATGCAAGTTCCCTTGTGATCCCATAGGAGTGTCAACCATATCAGAGGTGGTCTACACTGTAACCAAATTTTCAGAACAAACATAAGTGTGAGTAGGAGATTTCAAATCCATAGTTGTCCTATTCGCTATCACATCCTCCTCCCTAGTTTGCGAAGATGAAGAGGGATCTCCCTCCTCCATAATCTCAACCCAGGATTTCTTAGTTTGATTATTGGTCCTATTAAAATTGAAAGAGTTTGTAACTTCAGGTCTTTGGACATCCTTACTGTTAGAAACAGTAGGCAAAAAATCTTTTCTCTGTTGATCCAGATTAACAGATCTAGGTTTCACCCTCTCAACCTTTCCACATGACTTGGAGTCATGTACTCTAAGGGATCATATGCTGCACACTATAGCCTTCCTACATGTTGTAGAATCATGACCTAAAACCTTACATCTTTGGTAGAATTTATGTACCCTTTAAAACTCAATTCTCACCTCTAATTATTCATCATCTGTGGATAAATAAACCCTATCAACAAGATTGAATATAAAAGTACTAAAAAGTACTAGAAATCATGTACATGATAAATCTTGGTATGATCCCCCATGTGGGCCCCAATTTTTTACTTCCTCCAGAGGGTAGTACAAGCTGTTATCCAAAATCAGAGGGTGGATGAAGCTTATTTTATTTGAGCTATAACATGCGGCTTTTCCCAGCTTGTGCTTCATCCTTGTTGTTGAGGGAATATCCATGGATAGAGTACACCATATCCACCCCCTTAATAATGAGGTATAGATTGCATGGTGTGGGTAGGATGAAGTATGGGCCATCCAATTCCTTGGTTTCTACTTGTGCAATTTTCTTCTCTTCTAGTGATGGATTTATGGGGGATTCAATAAAAGTAGACTCTTGTATCGTTTACTTAGAACCAGCTACATGGATATCATGATGGGGATCCTCCAATACATGTTCATTGAAATTAGGGAGCTCTATATGTTCATTAATAGGTGCATGTTCATTTTCTTCTTATTCTAATAAGGAATAACAACAAATTTATGATTCTGTATAATCAAAACAAATGGGAGTGATGTAAAATTATAATTCAATAAAATCAAAAGAGATAGAGTTAAAGAAAGGTTCAAATCCCTAAGTTGGTTCATCTTCAATATCTTCCTCATTGGTAAGTGCCCCTTAGAGTGGAATCTTAGAAGATAAAGGTAGGTAGTTGAGATCCTCCATCTTGACTTAAAATTCCACTACTTGAGTGGTTTCTTCCTTAAATGGTTCTAGATATTCTTCTTTGTAATGCTTGGGGAGATCAAGGAGGTCCTCACATTCACTCTAGAATTCATCCAATTCTTATTGATCTCCCACATGTGGTTTAGTAGGAAAGTCTTCCTCCCTTTCCTCCTCAGTCTCTTTTATTTAAAAGATATGGTGTAAAATTTATTCCCCCAATTTCTTAGGTTCTTGCTCTGGACCAGGGTTGGGTTTCACTATTAATGCATGAACGTAATCAAACGCTCTATCAGCCTTTTTTGTAAGTTGTTCTCTGATTTCTCTAAGTTTTTGAAAATGAGATCTACTATAATATTCATATTCTTATTCTTTTTGTTGTTTCACCTTTGAGTAATTTATCCATGCATAATACTCTGAATTTGAATAGATAATGGAAGTATTTTTTTATTTTTTTATTAAAAGAAATGAAATCTACCAAAAATGTAAAAATAGAAAAAGTAAATGAGTAACAGATTTGATCCTTAACAAAAATCCAATTTTTTATGCATTCCTATCATAAGGCATGAAAAAATAATATTTCTATGTTTTCCTAGTGAAGAAAAATCAATGAACAAAGTCATATCACTTGAGGAGCTTAATCTGCTTGTTCACTTAACAAATGAGTTTACATAAGAAGTAATTATTTTTGTTGTTTTATGTTTTATGAAATAAATTGAATTTAATAAAATAAAATAAATTAATATATAAGACTAAAGTAAAATTAAATAATAAATTCCCATGCAATGATAAACGTAATGGAATTAGTGAAGAAATGAATTTAACCTGAGATAATTTTCAGGTAGCACCTTCATTGACTAGTTTCAAATCTCCTTAGTGAACACACTCCATCATATGTGCATACGCCTAAATCTACCCCAATTATGAATTAAAATTCCACTTATATATCTCCAATCACACCCTCCATTAACCTCCTCAATCGAGGGAAAATAGATTTAGATTAAGAAGTTAAACTTTAGACAACCACAATGATGATTACACCCACTATAAATTATACTTAGAATTAACTCAAAGAAGAAAAAAAAATTTCTTGAGTTCAAGAACCTGATTAATCACCTATGATATTCCCTAGGTCAGTTACTCATGATCATTAGTATTATATTTCATTATGGTAATATGAGAAGAAGAAAAAAAAGAATAAGAATAATGGAAGGAAAATAAGGGTGATAATGGTGGACTCAAAAATAAAAACAATACATGAATTTATTAGAAATCTAAATTACAATTGAAATATAAAAAAAATAAATGAAAAAGAATAATACGGAAATATTTTCAGCCAGCCTCTTTCAGTGGAGATCTCCTCCTTGGTGCCATAGAAGGAAAGAGATTGAATGGAATGGAATGATTTGGGAAGGAGGAGCTCTCCTCTTTTTGTAGTCCAGAATTTGTCCTTTAAAATATATCAGGTTTTCGAGCCATTCAATGGAATATTCACGCATTTTATCCTTAATAACTGTTGTTTATAATTTTCTCCTCCATTCACCTTCAAAATTTCAGATTAATTTTAAACATGATGTAGGTTTTATGAATTTTTTATTGTATATGACTTTTTTAGGATGAATGTTCCAGGAATCTTTCTTCAAAATATTTCATTCAAAGGACCCCTTGATGACATCCAAACTTCCTGAAATTAATTGTATGAATGAGGCTATAAGTCATAATTATATTAAAGGTGGAATAACCTGAATTCAATGTGTGTAGAACAATTTGTGATTCAGTTATTGATGTAGGGACAATGCTGTGTGCCCGAACAGTTGTTCAACATGATTGATTCTTTCCTGGCCTCTATATACTTGAATAATCCCATAGTATATAATAAAAAGTTGAAGAAAATAAATATAGTATTTGAACAAAAAATAATCACTCAATTTGGAAATATATTTTTAAATAAATGACCAAAATATCCTTGTGGTAAAAATATGTCAAAAATCCAGAATTAATAACTTGTCACAATTATTCTCAAAAAACATCTTAAATCAAAAATTGATCCATATAAGTTGAAATTAATAATTTGGGAGTGTTAAAACAGTTGAAATGAATATAAAAAATTTGTAAAATATTAGCTCTATCATTAATATTGGTGGATCAACAAATAAATCCCATGATGGAAAGAAGACCGAATATCCCACATGTCTAAATTGTGGGAAGAAGCATCCTGGGAACTATATAAAAAAATTAAGAAATGCTTCAAATGTGGAAGAATGAAGAATATGGAAAATAACAACCAAAGGGATATGAATACTCCCACTAATGTGAAAGAATAAATGAATATTCATATCAATTCTCAATCAGTAATGCAGTGTTTCAACTTCAAAAAACATGTGCGTTTTTATAACCAATTCCCTAAGGTGAGGGTTGTTGGAGGCAATCAACAATAAACTACAAGGAAACAAGGAAGGGATTATGATGTCACTAATACAAATATGGAGCCAGAAAATGATGTGGTGACAGGTACGCTAGTTATTCATTCAAGAATAGAGAAAATATTCTTTCATATATTGTAAGTTTAGTAGAACTATTCAAACACCACCTCAAAATATAGAGGTTGAGTGATATGTGAGAACAACTAATGGGGAAATTATTGTATATAAAGTACATAAATCATCCTTGGTTAATGTTTGGAGATTGAACCTACCATATAATCTTGTTATACTCCCTTTGGTAGAGTTTGATACTATTTTGGGCATGAATTGAATATCATTATACAAATACAACATCAACTGTCAGGAATAGGATATCACTATTCTATTCCTGAACCATCCTCCAATTCTATACAAGTCTAAGGTGGAATATGAATCTCCATCAGAATAATCATCTCAAGTGTGGATATTACTTCATTATGAGAGAACATATCTCACTAAAATGATTGATACATAAGATACATGATTGAAGACATGCCCATTGTGAGGGATTACACTGATGTATTCCCTGAGGAATTTCCTAGTCTTCCCCCTGACCAAGAATTTTATTTCTCAATTGAAATTATTCCTGGAACTCTGCCTATATCAAATACCCCTTATATAATGGCTGCCATAGAGATGGAATAATTGAAGAAGTAGTTAAAGGAGAATATAGATGAGTTTTATACGTCTGAGTGCTTCACCATGGGGTGTGCCTGTCCTCTTTGTCAAGAAGAAGTATGGATTAATGTGCCTATGAATTGATTATCATGAGATCAATAAAATCATGATAAAGAAAAAGTATCCCCTTTCATAGATAGATGACTTGTTTGATCAGCTATGTGGGACTAGTTATTTCTTTAAGGTGGACCGTTGGTCGTGATGTCACCAATTAAAGGTAAGAAAGGAAGATATTCCCCTGACAACCTTTCGAATGAGGTATGGACACTATGAGTTCATATTGATTCCCTTTGGAATCACTAATGCTCCATCAATTTTTAGGTATTTAATGAATATATTATTTAGCTATTACCTCAACAAATTTGTGGTAGTCTTTATCGATGATATTCTGATATACTCCAAGAGCAAGGAGGAACATGAGGATAATTTGAATACTATGTTGCATACTTTACGAAGGGATAAAATTTATGCAAAGTACAAAAAATTTGATTTATGGATGGAGGAAGGATCATTATTGGGGAATTTTATCACTAGTAAATGGATATTTGTGGACCCTTCGAGGTTAAACTAAATTGAAGAGTGGCTAATGCCAATAGCTGTAATGGAGATTTGTAGCTTTCTTAGTCTATCCAGGTATTGTCGATGATTTTTAAAGAACTTATCATAATTTTCAAACCCAATAACCAAGCTGTCATGATAGGGAGTGAAGTTTTTCTAAACTCAAGAATGTGAGAAAATCTTTAAGGAGCTCTAAAAATGGATTATCACTATGCCAATGCTCACACTCCAGAAAAGTGGAGAACTCTTTGTGGTATAAAATTATGATTCAAAGAAAGGATTAAGATATGTATTAATGAACAATGATAAACTGATATCCTACACATCATGGAAGTTAAAAATTCATGAGTAAAACTATCCTACGCATGATCTGGAATTAGAAGCTGTGATCTTTATGTTGAAAATATAGTGGCATTATCTCTATGGGGAGAAGTGTGAGATATATACTGATCAACAAAGTCTCAAATATATATTCACATAGAATTATCTTAATATACGGTAGTGAATATGGTTAGGGATCAACAAGGATTATGACTGCTGAATCCACTACCATCCTAATAAGGCAAATATGGTGGAGGATTCTCCAAGTAGAAAGGACACTGCGTCTTTATCAATTATGAGAATTGAGAAGGATCCAATATTATTATACTTATAAAGTATGGACATGGCAATAATTAAGTGAGAAAAATCATTAATAATTATCAAATTATTGATCAACCTTACCTTGTGGAGAAAATAAAGGATGATCAAAGAAATTATGTGGAAATTCAGAATAGGGTGGAAGCTATCCAAAATGGGAAATCCTATGAGTTCAAGATTAGTAAGGATGGAGTCATAAGATTTGAGTCATGAATATGTGTACCATATATTCCAGAGATAAAGAAAGAGATTCTGAATGATGCACATAACTCAACCTTCTCCATTAACCCATGGAGAAAAAAACATGTATCAAGATTTTTGGGAGAACTTTTGGTGGGACAATATGAAAAAGGAGATAACTGAATATACTTCAAAGTGCCTTGTATGTTAGAAAGTGAAGGATGAAAGGAAAAAATTATAAAGGGATGTGAAACCATAACCTATACCAACACAGAAATGGGAAAACATCACTATGGACTTTGTCACTATACTTCTAAAGATATCTAGAGGAAACAATGCTATATGGCTTATTATGAATCGTCTTACAAAGGAAACTCACTTTATCTCTATTTGAGAGGTCTTCTTACTAGATTAACATTCATATATATACATCAAAGAAGTGGTAAGACTGTATGAAGTGCCAATATATATTTTATCTTATTGAGATTCAAGATTCACCTTCTTGATCTGGAAAATATCCAACATGCTCTAAGCACTAAGTTGAACTTCAGTATGACCTATCATCCCCAAACTGATATCCAATCAGATTGAACTATTTAGACACTAAAAGACATGTTGAGAGCATGTTCTGTGGAATTCAAAGAAGGATGAAACCAACATATGCCTCTAGTTGAGTTCTCTTACAAAAATAGTTTCCACTCAAACATCCAAATTTCTCCATATCAAGCCCTTTGTGGGAAAAGATATAGAACACTAACATGATAGGATGAGTTTAATGAACATTAGATTCTAGGACCTTAAATGGTTGAAGAAATAGCGGAGAAGGTGAAAACCATTCAGAAGCATATGAACTAAGCCCAAAATTGAAAAAAGAGTTATACATACAATCATCGATGGGACCTCGAGTTTAAGGTCATAGACCGGGTATTCTTCTACATATCTCCATGGAAGAGGATCATGGGATTTCGAAAGAAAGGGAAGATAATTCCCAGGTACATCGGCCCCTTCCCGATCCTTGATTGTGTTAGAGATATGGACTATCAAATAGAACTTTCACTAACCATTCCTCAAGTGCATTATGTATTCTAAATACCCCTCTTAAGGAATTATATACCAGATCCTTCATATATACTAAACTTAGAGGTGGTACAGTTGAATAATGATCTTTTTTACGAGGAGAATCCAATGAAGATCTTGGATCATAGAGATAAAGTTCTACGCAATAAGACCACTAACCCGGTCAATATACTATGGAAGAACCATAAGTATAAAGATGAAACATGGTAATCAGAGTATGTTATGAAGGAAAAATACCCACAACTATTTTCAACTTAATATGTAAAATGAAATTTCGGGGGATAAATTTCATAAGGGGGGAATAATGTAATGACCCAAAGTTTTATCTATATAAATTAACTTGTTATAATTATGTCATATGGTATAAAAACATAAGATAACACAATATAAGCTTTATAAATAATAAATGAATGAAATAATAAGTGTTTCAAGAAATTAAGAAACCTATAATGATGAAATAGTAACTAGACCTCTAGACTAGTAATTTGGACCTTTTGAATAGTAAACAAGACATTTGAATAGTAACCTCACCAATGAAAGTATAAATAAAATTTATCTATCTTATAAGTGAAAATCTAATTTAATTATATTATAGTATAAGTAAATAAATATTTTAAAAATTATTAATTAAGTGTTGGTATTTTGGTAAGTCATAAATATTTAATTTAAATTTTATGACTAATTTAATAATTTAAAAGAAAATATATTTTCAAAAAATTTATTCATAAATTAATTTTTTTATGTCTTAATATTATAAGATAATTTTATGAGACCTTAGTTAATTTTTCAAAGTGTTAGAAAAGGAGTTTGAATTTTAAAATTTGTATTTTCTAGGTAAATAATGGTGTGAATTAAAAATTATATTTCTCATATATATAAAACTATTTTCATAAAATGGAGTTCATTTTTTAATTCTACATATTGAAAAATGGTTAGGGTGAATTTTTTTTATTTTTCTTAAATACTTGAATTTTTAGTGAATAGTAAAATACGAATATTTACGGTATATATTACATTATAAGTAAAATACACTATTAATTGAGTCATGGATTATGTAATCACAATTGGTTCAAAATCACATGATCTAATTACTATATTTAGTTTTAGTAATCAATGATATTTCTTTCTTGAGAGCAATAATAAACTAATGAATTAAATATTGAGAAAACACCCCCTCCTCCACTATAAATACCACCCCTCACCACCTATTCTCCTCACACCTCTCATGCCTTTATCCTTTTCCAAATTCTGATAAAATATCATCTCAATCCCCTTACCCATGACCAATAGATTTTGGTCTTAATAAAAATCCAAAACCAATCCCCTAAGGAGGTTCTTAAGAAGATGTAATCAATAGGTAAAACCCCCTTATGTTTGCTTTCAATTTTTTTACATATTTCTTTCATTAAATTTTCTCTCCTCTCATCTCCCCCATACATATGGAATGAAAAATAAAGTATATTAAATATACTATAATTTTATCATGTTTATGGAATAATTCTTCATCAAATTTCATCTCATATCTCTTTTATTTCATGAATTAAAACATCATCCGTGAGGTGCCGATCTATCACCTTTGTGGATGACATGCTTTTATCTTTCCATTAAATTTTCATGGATGGTAATGAAACCATTTTTATGGTTGAACTAGATTATTATTTATGTATTATAGCTTATTTAATGTTCTGTAATCATTTTGTACACAAGATAATAATTTATAAAACAAGATGAGTTTGTTGTGATCAAAATATGCTAAATTAATCTAAACAATTATAATTAATGATTTATCTAATGAATTATCCTCATTTATGGAAAAAGGTATTTTTTAATATTCTATAAGTTTATTAATAACATATATGATTATTTCTGGACAACTATCCTCATTCTAAATGATTTTCCATACCCATATACAAGTAAACCGATCATGAAAACCAAGGAAAACAATGCTCCAAAACGATGAAATTGAATCTATTAACCCATCAAAAAGGCCATAAATAAAATTAATAAATTTATAATAAATCAAA
The DNA here is from genome assembly GCA_963277665.1 of Viscum album. NCBI lineage: Eukaryota > Viridiplantae > Streptophyta > Magnoliopsida > Santalales > Viscaceae > Viscum > Viscum album. The sequence continues at coordinate 1,677,676,946 of OY728126.1, forward strand.
TAAATGTATAAATGATTCTTTAAATATTAATGAATGGATATAATTTTATTATCTAGGACAATAATATCAAGTGAAGAACACCTTCAAACTTAAGGTAATGGATTCTACCTGTACCTCCATTAATATTCCTTTGGGTTATTCTTCCTCTCTTTTTACGCAAATGAAATTTTCTTTTATTTTTTACATTTATATTCTATATGATGTTTATATGTTCCAAAATCATTTATAAAGATCCATTCATCCCTATTTTCAGGGATATACATATTTTTAAAATATTCCCTACTCATTTCTTCCTAATAAGCAAGCCCAATTTAAGGTAACTTCCTGAATTCATACCCATTTTCAAGTGTGATTCATAATCTATTTTAATGCACCATTATTTTTCTAAAATCAATTATTTTATCATGAATAACTAACTTGGTTCAATTATGGGTTTATAAAGACCATTATTCCTTCTCCATTTTAAATAATATTGAAAGTTTTCCCTTAAACTGTACTAAAATGTTTTATTTCTGAAGTTTCTGAAACACTATTTTCACTTAAGTTTGAAATCACTTATCATGATATATGACTATATTATTTTATAAATTTATTTGTATGATTTGATTCCATCCTTTCATGGACAATTTTATGATACACTCATTTATAATTATTTTGACATGATTGGGATACCTAATTATTTTCATGGGTAACCCTTATGTTTATCTTTGATTACTTATGTATGATTATTTATGTGGAAACCATATTTATGAACATGTTATGATGGGTGTCCGCAAATATTTCTACAATGAACTGGGTAATTTGTAGTCTCATGATACATTATGTGAAACATGACTCGTTCTCCTCTATGTGCAACGAGCCTTGAATCGTGATCCTCTATATGCAACGGGCCTTCACTCATGCTACTCTATGGGAAAAAATCCATGAATTGTGCTTCTATATGTGAAATGAGCCTTGAATTGTGATAAATTCATGTTTTATGCTTCTTGCACATTACTATTATTACATTATTATATGATCCCATGTTCTACATTTTATGATTCTTTATGTTTAATCATGTTCCATGCCTTTATATATATTTATGTTATGCCTTATAACCCATGTTATAAGATTTATTTTAGTTTTTATACCCTTAATGGGATTTTTATCTCATCCATTTGTTAATGTTATCCATAGGTTTTCCTATACAGATGTAAGGTCTCAAAGGAATTTAGGAGCTCATAATGGATAATAAATAATAAAATGTTTTATTTAGTCCCATGTTTCCAGATTCATTTACCTAGTCTTCCAAGACACTAGAAATTACGATACTTGGATTGTAATTTGATGTTTAATTATCTCTAAAATAATGTAATGATATGTGTAAAAGGATAGGGTTGCTATATTATGAAATTATTTGAATGATCAAGAAAGTATTTTTTGCTTCTAGGTTAAGGAAGTTATATGTCTCATGAAATGTTGATCAGGATGGTAGTACCTTCATAAGACCATGGTCATGGAAGTAAAGGATAAATCCATTCAGTCAAATAAATAGATAATATAAAAATAAAAGGATGATGACATAGGTATGCGTCCTACTTTTTGATATATTAAAGCCAATGAGATCACATTACACAGTGTGTGTTTGAAGGTTGGTTGTCACTACTGTGACAATCCATTTCTCTTTAGGGGCCATGATGGGTTGGTAGATCCCACTCTGGGTCTATGAATATTATTCACTACTATTGATATAAAGGCCTAGAGGGTCAGACACAATAGCATATTCAAGAATATTCCCTATTCAATTGAATATATATATTGGAAATAGTGGGCCCCACCACTAGTGTTCGGGATTTTTCCAAAGAGATACGATCACCAAATAAATAAATAAATTCATATTATTCAAGTTAAGAATAATTGGAATTGAATTTATTTATTAATTGTATTTACAAGTTTTATGTAAATACATGGAAAATATTAATTGAATGAATATTAGTATTAAATATTCAAGGTTCATTTAATATTTGTGGGATTAAAGAGTCGAGTTAAGGACCTAGTTATTATCATGTAATATATTTATTATATTACATGAAATTTTTTATAATATTTATGACTCATTAGAATAATGATAATATAATTTATAGTGTGTAAAATTATTCATGGGATGGGGGTGCCATTTCATGTAATTTATTAAACACTATAAATAGAAGAGGAGAGGTTATCACTAATAACTATTCATGAGTTTTCTATCTCTTATTATCTCTCCCAAGTTCTAAAGGGAGATGATCTGTATCCAGGCTCTCAGATCAAGATCTCTCTCAGGCATCACAAGCTAGGCGATGTAGTGATCGTTAGAGAATCGAATGCATCAATGGATCTACGTAATAGCACCTGGAATTTGATGATATGAACTACCAAAGTTTTTTGAAGCACTTGTGGATGACCTAGAGGAGTTCGACTTTAGATTCTTCAAGTAGTGATTGTGAATGATGAGAAAACATCGAATGTGGCTTCGAATCTAAACCAAGTTTTTTATGGTTTTAATTTTTGTTCTTAAAAATTTTCATGCATGATCTTCGGGAAGTAATCGGGAACCAATTCACTAACGTTGATGATTTCATGTCAATCGTCAGAGGAATTTTTTTAAAATCCAATTTTTCGGGGATTCTTCTACATGCTCGGTACCCTAAAAATGGGCTATATGGGCTAATGTATGGTAACATATGAATATTAGATAATTTATGGGAATTGTTGGATATACTTAATGTATTAATAAATGAGAATGGTAATTAGGATAAATGACTATGAAATGTAAATCACCCATGTTTTAATGGGTCATAGAATAGTATTAATTTCCATGTTGATGGTTATGGAATTTTATGGCTATTTGTATTTGTTGTGATTGGTTTTTATATGGAATGTGTGTGGTGAATAGATAAATAATCATGTGAAAATTGCTTAGTAGAGTGGGGTATTGACATGAGATTCTATTCACATAGGTAAAGTTAGAGTGAGGCTCTAAAATCCACCCCAAAATGCATGGGTTAGGGAAGGATATGGAGGATCTATTCCCTTAATAGTTTCATTCCACCTGGACCAAGGTTTCATGATGAGGATAATGTGTTGATGTGATGTATTTATTATTAGTGAGATGGGGACTTGACTTATTACTTTATAAATACTGATTGATTTCATTAGACCTATGATTAGATGATATATATTCCTAACCCATGGACCATTTGATGAAAATGGGTTAAGTAATGAAGATTTCATAAATGATGGAAATGGTAAAAATTATTGAAAGGGTTAAAGTTAATATTGTTAACTAATGGAATCCGAGTTGTCCTTGTTTTCTTGTCATTTAATTATTACTTTATTTCACTATCTATTTAGATTGGATATTTTTTAGACACCATTAATGGTGGACTATGGAGTTTTACTCACACCCTTCTCAGGCCACCGTTAGGTACCCGAGAAGATCTCATAGTTTCAGGTTAGGATAAAGGAAAGGGCCCCATGTTAGGGAGTTGAGTTGGGCTTGGGACATGAATATATGAGTATCCAGACTTGGATCCAGGATCATTTTGGGGGATTCTACTATTTGTATTTATTTTGGGTATCCTTAACTTTTAACACTGTTAGAATGGTCTGATATGGTTATTATTGGTTTGTAGTTTGTACTTAGTCGTGGGATATTTTTGGTTATGAATGTTTATTAGTTATTATATATTTTTTATGCTGTTTAAATTGTTATCTACTATGTATTTCTCTAGTAAGGATGGAATAGTCTCCCCACATGGCTTATTAGACACTCACCTCTATTCAATAACCTTTTTCACATGGGGAGGTGTGATTGAGGTCATGTGATGAATATGATCAGGGCACTAGTTTAGTGGATCCTGGGTCGGGGACATTATCGGACATCAAAGACATAATACTCTCAACCCATCTCTTTCAATACTTTTCCTATTCTTCCACCTCCACATCTCTTTCATCCAAAACTACATAATTAATCTATTATAATAAATATACTGTAAATTTATTTTTATAGTGTAATACCCATTATCCAGCCTCTTTTCATTTAATTCTAAAACCAAAATTTTGTTCACATTATGGTTGGTTCACAATCTCCAAGAAAAATCATACTTAATTTTCACCACCACATTAAAAATAATTTTAATACATCTGTCATGGTAAAAAATTATCTAAAATATCATAATATGTATTTTTTATTATTCTACGATGGATAAAATGTTATATGGTTAAATAAAACCATGTATGTTCATAGTAGTTGAAAAAACTGCCTATGTTAACTAACCATAAAATGAAAATATTTTCACTCTATGATCCATGTGTATTTGAATACTATTTTTAATTTTACAACCATTTTGAACTCCTATAATATCATGAACATCATTTCATCATAATTTAGAACTATTTCATAAAGAACTTCCATAATTATCTATTGTTGATGCATACTTTGAACCATGACATGGATGACTTTGGGATAGTAGAAAGAGAAATGATATCTAAATTAAATGAATCTAAAATAACATAAAATCTTCATAAAAAATCAAATATATTTTAATAATGTTCCGAGTCATGTAATTAATAAGTATAATTTGATTATTTAGTATGTCAAGTGAAAGTGCAGAGTGAATCCGAACCTAATGTTAGGGAACTCGCAGAACCACCCTTATTTTAGGGGTTATGCCTTATATCTCTCAAACTCACCTTAAATCTTTAATTTTGTGATTAAAACCTTATATATTCTATATATTTATACCTTGTATATATACCTTGTATATCCTTGTTTTCTTTTCTGGGGATATGTAATCTTCCCAAATATTTGTTTTAAGGAAACTTAATTTAAGGGAACATCCCATTTCATGTTATGAACAACCCCATGAAATATTTTAAAATACTTTAAAAATTACTCATCATATTATGGATGAAACATCTGGTTCACTTCTGTTTTTATGAAAAATATGATGTGCTTACCATATTTAATGATTTCTTACCATTCTATTAAAACCGCTCTAAGAAATTTCAATTCAAATAATTACTACTCCACACATTCTCATGAAATTTTATTCAAATTAACTCAATATTTAATACCTTTTCTAATTTATCCAAATATGAACACTCAAAATATTTATTCCTTATTCTCTTTTGAATCCTTATGAGATATCGTTTGATTGTGATTTGAGGCATGATTATATAACCCATTTCTTCTTATGGGTATTTCTTATTCTTATGCCTCATGTTAGATTTACTTATATGGAACACATATACATGTATATGTTATGATGCTTGCACCTATATAGTGCTCCAATTAATTGAGTAATATTTATATCTCATGATTTGATATATATCAGATCAGGGAGTAAACCTAATCCAATATGGGACTCTATCCTCCCTGTTATGATGTCTCGACAGTGAGCATTGGATTATGCTTATAATGTCATGTTTTATAATATTTAGAAAATCCTATGATAACATGATATTATTATTACATAATCATTATATCATGCTTCCAAATGATTATTCATAATCCTTACATTTAATGATATCATGTTATTCCAACTGTCTATTATGTTATGCTTATTTATCATGCTTATTCCCTAAATGGGAATTATATCTCATCCATTTCCTTTATGTATTCCCTAGGTTATCCTATATGGATTTAACATATAAAAGGGATTTAGGATATGATTATGAAGTTTAAAATAATGATGTTTTATTTTAGTTCAATGTGGACATAATATGAACCTTATCTCCCAAATAAACCAGGCCTCTAGATACATAGGTTGTATTTTGTGGATTTTTATGTTGAAAATCATGTAATATATATAAGAGGCTTGGTTTTCAATAAAACTAGTGTTTTAAATTACTTACACTATTCTATATTTATGGGTTTCTATCCACCTATGCTGATCTTCATAGAATATCCTCCATGTAGTCAAAGGCTCTCATTACCTCAGCCATATCTATTAAAGCACTATTCCTATCTTCCAAAGATAGTGTAATATATAACACTTAGAATATCTTCTAGAGAACTATAGTCTAATGGATTGGTTTCCAATTTACCTTCCAGACTATTTTATAAAACATCGAACGATCTTTACATACACTACTGCAATCACCCCATCATGCCTTCCATTTATAAAAAATGAGGTTATCAGAGCTCCTCCTTCCACTAGTCTTATCTTACTTATATAAAAAAATATTCTCACATGGATTGATCTAAATAATATATATCCTTCCCAATTGTTTAAATAATCACAAAAAATATTATATACCTCAACATCATATTGAATAGTTTCCCTAATCATCTATGAATCATTATAATAGATACCATAAAAATACATAATCACTAAACAAGAATTGCAAGGTCCCATGATGATAATCAATGTATGATTTCTTGTGATTCTGAGCCATCACCACATGTTTCTGAATAATAAATATCTTCATAATTTTCCATTGAAATATACTTGAAGCAACTAGATATGTTTCATAAATATATATCCTAATAAAATAAGACCAGTAAGGATAGTTATACAATGATTAAAAAGGATCCATCTTTATTGATGATCAGTATCTATTGTTATATGAAAATTCAACCACTGATGAATGAGAATCCTATGATCCTTAGAAATATTAGACACACACATAGATAATTTATTCTAAAATTTGGATCACCCTATTTGTTTTTTCATCAGATTGGTGATGATATACACTAATAAGTTTATCCTGTTATCTCATATCCTCTTAAAGGACTTTCTATCTTTGATAAGTGAATCAGGATTATCAACCAGAAATGATTCCTGAAGGTACACTATCAAATTTCACAGTCTCATGTAAATAAATATTTCCAAGATCTTTCACCTTTTTTATATACTTGATCAAAAGAAAATGGGATTACTTGTGAATACTATCAATAATTACCCAAAAAAATTATTTCCACATGGTTTATAAAGTAATATAATAATAAAATCCATATATATCTTATCCTATTTAAATTTAATAATAGGAAAATGATAAATAATTCTAGATGTATTTTCTTTTCCCTTATTTACGTGTTGTTAAGTGAAGTACCAAGACACATAATAAGTGATATCTCTTATCATACTAGGTACCCTATACTATAGTTTCATATCATAGTACATTTTTTAGTGCCTGTATATACCAACCATTGAGGGTGATGAAAATTTTCATCTCTATTTATCTCATGGGATGGGGGATAATATAGTTATTTCTAAAAAAATGATACCACCAGGGGATAAAGACTAATTATTAGTGGTCTACTCAGAATTTAGGATCCCATTGATACACTAACATTAAACATTAGTTGTTTTCTTTTATTTAATAAACTCAAGAATAGAATGTGTAATTTGAACATTAATATAAAACATTGCATCATTCTATTCCTTAAACTAAATGTACATTCTTGCAAATAAGCCGTTCAAATTCCATTCTTCACTTGGCTCTTTCAATGCATACAACGAAAAATTCCTATAAATAACACTGATGAACACTTACTATTTCTATATGTACAATAAAGTTCTAAAATAAGAATTATTTAGATATTCCACCAATAACCATTTTTAGAGATTCAAATAATTTTGAGATAATATATATCTTAGAGTTTTTTGGTTAGTGTAAAAAACAAAAAATCTTACTAAAAGGATAATTTAGAGAACATTTTAAGTCATATATGACCACTATTAATTCAATATTATAATTCAAGTAGTTTCTTTCATGTGGATGAAGTTAATATGAGACATAGGAAACGACATGTTCATTTTTAATAAGCATAAAACAAAATCCTTTTTCTAAAGTATTTTTGAAGAACGCATACCATTCCCTTGTCTTAGGAAGGATTAAAACTTGAGGCAATGTCAAAATCCATTTCAATTCATCGAATGAAACTTTATATTTAAGTCTCTATTCAAAATTCACTTATTTATGAGTGAGGATAATACTTTATGAAATTTTTGAGATTTCTTTTATGAATTGCTGGTGGTATCCCTCTAATCCCAATAAGCCACATATCATGAAGATTTTTTTTAAAAACATTTAAAAAATATAACATTGTTCACCTTATAAATATTGATTTAAATTTCTTACTTAGATATCACATGTACCCAGTGAAATGTTTTTAAGGAATTATTAATAATTAAACAAAATATCTAAAGTGAATATAGACCACAAAACCCAATATCACTATTACTTTGAAATAAAATTTGTATGAATATGGAAATAAAGAATTTGTACCTTACACAATAGAATAACACTATATTTTCCTTTGTAAATGATTGATTAATATCACCACGGAAAAACTGGAAGGATATTCCCTCTAAGGTGTATCCATGGGTTATACTAAATCACACAAATGTTTTGGGTAAGTTATTTTAAACCTTCTTGATCTGGTAGTACCTCATGATGATAAATAGGATGAAAAAGATAGATTCAGATGGAAGATAGTATCAACTAGATATCACTATAAGAAATCATATACACCACCAATGTCCAAGAATAATTTATGTAGGCTATGGGAATCTCCTTAATCCCATACAATCACTTGTACATTTCACAAACATATGAGTAATTCCTTATAATAGATCTCATGAAACCCTTATAAATAAACTCTCCCATCAATTTCATCATATGAAATTGCAAATTATATCCTACTTGTATGATTTTTAACATTAAATCCTTAATGTTTAGATAAATAACTGAGCCTTGAAAGTGTCAAATTAATTAAACCATCCAATTCATGACACTGTGACTCAACCATGTTGTACAATATGACATGAAAAAATAGACAACATATAATATCGCTATATTTCAAAATATCACATGCCCACAAGATTAAATATGACCCCTTTTCCATATGTAGTTATAATCTATGAAATACCATATCATACCATATTATATAACAAGGCTTTAATGAATGATAACTTAAATATCACACTTTCACTAAATCTTAAAAGACTTTCGTTCCATTTCACATTATACTATATCATATAAGATAACATGTGAAACCATATAAAAAATATCTTTTGGGTATCCTTTAAAAAACTTTTTAAATTACATAATCAATTTCACCATTTATGACATCATATGGAATACATTTTTAATGGTTATGAAAAACTCCTTTTGGATAAATCTCTAAAATACTTTTATATTAGCTATGTGAGTCAAAAATAAGTCCCCATTTTGTCAACCATAAAGTGTAATCCCATGATTCTTTTCAACATTGATAAAAAATATGAAAAAATAGATCCATAAATATAAGAAACGAGTTGTTTATATCAAAGTATCAATGCTACTCAAGCAATAAAAGGACCTAGTGTGATATTATTCAAACACATGTGTCACTATACCTGTGTCAACCAACAGTACCACATGAAAGAATGAATTTTAATATGATATTTTTTTTCCAAGACAATAAGTGACCATGTGACATAGAGTATGTAAATATCATATATCCTCCTCCAATATTGTGAAATATTTTAGTATATACTGACTAGGTCAAGGAATACATCCCATGTTATTTATATAGTAGATGAATACATCATAATCCACTCATCTAGGTAGATAAACACATTATATGTACCTTACAAGTATGACCATAAATTTCCTTAGTCTATCTCAATATAAGGCCTAAATGTATTACTCATAATACAAGAGGAAAAAGATGATATTGGTTGAGCTCCAACCGATGAAATAGTCAACAACATACCCAACCACCCCATGATTATCTAAGCCTATAGGGTTTCATAAGAAAGGTATAAAAGTATGAAGGTTATCATGCTAAGTATACCACCAACCTCAGGTAATAGAGAATCAAAATATGAATCATTCACGCATAGTATACCAAAGACATAGTGTATGATAGTTAATGTGGTGTAATTAATTTTTCATCCATCACATAACGCATGTTTTGTGCCTCATGTGCACATTCCATATCCCAATACAAGATTCATACACATGATAACTTTATCATTTCATCGCAACCTATAGTATTCCATGATAAACATCAGCTAAGGATAATTCAAAGTCATACTTTGAGAGACCAATTATCATTACACTTCATATAAATGTATATTAGTATATACTTATATTCTATCATTGTGAAAAATGATATAGTTTCAATTGTATTTAATTTTACATGATACATTTTATATTCTTAAACTCTTTAAGAATATCTTAAAAAACCATAATTAAGAACCAATGTAACATATCATATATGATATAATGCTAGATCAGAATTATGTTTGTTATAGTTTTAGGAGTTTTTTAGACTCATTACATTTCTATGTAATTACTTCCACATCACTATGTGGAAAGTGGATAAAACCCTCCTACTAAACTTTTTAATGAGTAACATCTATTAAGTAATATAATTTGAATATTAGTGTAACTTAGGTATCATATTACCAATGTTTAAGTCCTTGAACACATTAAAACTCCTTAAATCCTCAACATAAAATGTTACAATGTCAATAAATTGTATTTTCTACTTATAAATTTTTCTAAGTACATCATCATCATTTTTAAAACCCGTTCAATCAAAATTTTCCTTAAAATAATTTAATAATTAATGTAACTTTTATATTTTATCTTCACTAATATATCCTAAACTATTTTAGGATATTATATGAAATTAAATATGTTGTGGTAACTAAATGTTGATATTTATATTATTTCTTTACCATTATATTATAAACCTTTTAGGATATCAAGTGATAATTCTTAAAACTTTTATAGTGTAATATTTTATTTTTAAACTTTGAGATTCTCTAATTCCAAACATGCTCCCACTAGTCTCTTAGAAACTATAATATTTTTAAAATATAATGATAAGAAACAAAAAAATATCCTTTGTGTTTGGGAAGGATAATTATTTTCTTTTAAGTTGAAATACTCAAAAAATAAACTATTATTTAAATATAGAAAATTCACTAAAAATAAGATTTTATCAAATATTACAATTTTCATGGGGATATTATATTCTTCTATATTCTTGGATAAATACATTACCTTAGATAAAAAATATATTATACTTGTATTATTAACAAGAATTTTATTGAATTTAGATCATTTACAACAATGTGTATCAAATCAAATATCTCATTATATTAATAAGAATAAATTATTTACAACAACACTTCTTATCATATAAGAAGTAAAAGAGTTGATTAAAATACCATATTTCTTTTGATCTAGAAAATATTTAAACTATCCACCATATCCAACACCTTGATGTAAAACCCCTTATTTCACTAGTTTAACAAAAACTTTAAGCTTTTATCTTCAATATCTCATTGTTTATTAAATTCTATATATTTTCAACACAAATAATATATAAAGTTGGTATAATATACCATTAAAAATAAAAGAATTTAATTATATAGAATTGATACCTAAGGTGGAATCTCCTTGAGGTTTCTTACAACTGTTCAAGTATTTTAGATATTTTCTTTTCCAATGGATAGGTTTTACATAATGAAATCACTATCCCTACTTAATTTTATTTGGTTTGGTAGGCTTTGTGGACTTTCCAAAACCTCTTTTCTTGTATTTCTAAAAACATTTACCCTTATCCTTATACACCATTCTTGTGGAACTTGATCTTGGATCTCCCATGTACTACTTATTTATCCAAAATATATTGAGGATTTTCAATAAAATTTTGTTAAACACATTCATGTTATAGTTCATAATAAACTATCAGAACCTTTTAGGTAGTGATTATATAATGATGTTTATAGCTAGATCAAGACAAAGAGGTTAACCTGGTCTCTCTAGGTCATTAGTGTAACTAATATTATTGAGTAAATGAGTTTATATTGATGTTATTTACACTATATTTAACTAAAATAGATACTTTGACACCTCGTACTTCCCATTCCTATCTTATTCCCAATAGATCCTTTTAAAGTTGTCAATAATATTATAACCATCAATGAACTATTTTTGACTTTTAGAAATGTATTACATAGTCACAAGAATGATAAAAAATAATAAAATTTAATCATACAGATTCTTATTATAAGAACATATATCCATTTATTGAACAGATTCACCAGTCAGTTGTTTAGGAAGGGGCTCCTTTAACACATATAATTTTAATTCTTTCTTATGATTTCTTTTTAAGCTTAGATACTAGTCAAGAAAATTACTATAGTTTATTTTTTCCTTATCTAATATAGATCTATAGGTCAATCTCATTGATGATGATTCCATTATCTATAATAACATTTTTTTGGATGAGAATCATGTCTAAAATTCATTTAATATGGACTTTAATTAAATGTTCTCCCACTAAAATGGTGAAACTTTTTAAATTAATCATAGCCATTAGTAGGAAATGATCCAAACTTCACCCCGACTTACACTGAGTAACACATAAATAATCCATGACTATATATGGTAGAACAATATTTTCAATAATACGATATGTAACTCTTGGATAACCAAGTAGATAAATCTTTACCCAACTCCATCAACTTGATTCCAATGGTATCCTAATGGTTTGGGTTTCCCAGGTAAGTGTAATCCAAATAAAACACTAATAAAAAGTCACATAAATGTTAGGTTCACCACATTATTTGATTTCCTTATAAAAGATAACCCATGAACACCAAATGTTTAAGATCAATCATTCTAAATGATCATGTTATTAAGAGGTTCCACTTTGGATAGAATCTAACACTTATAATTTTTAAGAGGTTTTAATCTTAAAATATTACCTCATGGTATCACCTTTATGTATGAATGCTTCAAATGATTTTTTATAATCTTTACACAATACATCAAATTAATTTATTCACACCATATTAATGTAAAACTATTTACACCACCCAAAACTTTTGTTACTCACGTAAAACTAGAAGTTAAACATATTCACACATATCTAAATACATTCTTTACATAAGGTAAATGAAATTTTAATGTAAAGGTTTATAATTATATTATATTGATAATATCAACATGATTAAATCAGAGTTATAGATAGTTAACCCCCACTTTTCTAGAATAAGGTATAATCCTTTAAAATCGTGGGAATTCTGACCCAAGTTACCTATACCCATGGATACTTTATTAAAGAGATAATCCAATTTACCATAACTCTGATAAATAATATGTATAAACTATATTTTATAAATAAATTAAATATAATAACTTTAATTACAAACTAGAGTAAAGGTAGATAAAAACTAAATCTCATGTTGCTCTTAGAATATAATGCATGACATGATAGTTTGTAAGAAGTAATTTATCACATAATTTAAAGAATAATTAAAAATTAAAAATATAATAATTATATCTAAGAATTTATAAGGAAATGAATAATTCAAGAATTTAAAAAATGAGATAAACATTTCTAAACAATTCATAATTAAACAATTATAAACTCTTTATAATTTAGAAATTCATTATAGACAATCCATAATTAAATAAATATAAACACTTAAAATGTATTCACTAATATGAACTCATTTATATTATTCATTATATGTCATTTTAATTTAATTATAATATTTTTCTTGAAATATAAAAATTGTATATTTCAATTTCTATTTGGTGGATTTTTTACATATTCTGAATATTATATATTGATATTATTTAAACCTTTTGTAAAATCATTTATCAAAACTCTTTTGATATTGTTTAGATAAATTCTTTAAATAAGACCCTTTTAAATTGAACAATTAAAAAAAAACAAATCATGTACAATTCATAATTCTAAATATATATACTTTATATTTTACATTATTTTTTTTAATTTTTAAACTCTTTATAAAATTAAACTTATTATTGTCCATATAAAAATTTTATATCTAAATTATAAGACATGAAATATAATTTTAAAATGTATTTTAAAGTTAAAAACCAATTTTTTGTAAAATTTATTAATTTGTAAACAATTAATTAATTTATTAATTATAAACAATTGATAATTAAATAATGTACATACACTTTTATAAATTAATAAATATCTCAAAATAAATTTTATTATAATAATTTTTTTAAATTATGTATTCAATTAAAAATTGAATTTTAAGAAAAATTTTCCCTATTTAAATCATTTTAATGATATATTGGGAATCATAAAATGTTGGAAAAAAATAACTCAAGGTAACATTTTAGTAGTTTTGGGTTGATTATGTTTATTGAAAAATAGAGTTTCTAAGGTATCTTGTGGAGTACCATAGAGATTGTTGACTAAGAATATTGAAAAATATCCAAGATAAAGGAAGGAATACCTTGGAGGTGGTGCAAATTATGTACACAAGGTGACACTGTTTCCCAGTGTTTGCAAATTTTTAGGGTCCAAAATTTAAATTTTTTTTACCAACAAGAAAAGTGTATTTCTTTTAAATAATTATGAAACTATGGAAGAGGAATGAGTTTTGAGAAGAATGGGCTTCACGAAGTGTGTTTTACGAAGGCATGTATATTCTAATAGTGAGCTCTACGAGTACGAAGAGCATCATGAACAAAAAAGATGAAAATAATGTATAGAGGAGCATTGCGGCGGCGTGAGGAGTTTTATGGTGATCTCCACGATTACAAAAAGTATTGAGAATGGGAAATTTCCATTGACCTTCACAAAAGGGGAGCATCATGGTGGAAAAGAGGGAGCATCAGGAAATGGCGATGCCGTGGCCCGAAGGTTCTAGAATCAGTGGAAACGCCTATAAATAGGCCTCTGCCACCTTTAAAAAAGAAACAAGACGTAATGAAAATATTAAGGCTCTAGAATTAGGAAGGTGTGTTGCAAAGTGTGGTTCATGAAGTTGATATGAAAAGAAGTTCAAGAAGGATGTAAAATCCAACTGAATTTTATGAGCATCGTGAAAGTAAGGGAATTAATTAAGGCTAAGTAAGCATTGTGAATGGAAGGATCTTCAAAAATACTAGTTGAGCTTCAGGAAAGAGGTATTCTTCATGAAGGCTAAGTAATCCTCATGAAAGATATGAGATTCGTGAAGGCAGTTTTATCTTTGTGAAAGGGGAGCTTTACGAAGGTAGTGTGCATCATGAAAAGTGTTTAAAAGGGATTGCCCAGTAAATTTGTGGTAAAGTTGTATTCATCAATTGGATGAAAGTGTAACTTCAACAAAGCATCTAACTAAAATTGAGGATGTGTGAATTCATGAAAATAAAGGCACCTGTAAGTCCATAAAATATGAGTAGATCCCTTCCAAGAGTAGAGAGAAAAATAAGAGAAATACAACGATCCTTTCCACTAATAGTGATCCAGATAAAGAGACATAGGGATTGACCCTTGGGAATGCAGTGAGTAGAACCTAAACCTTGTAAAGGTAGTGAGCCTAGTTATAGATGAGATCTATCCCGAAACACCATTTTTGGTAGTGAGCCTTAATGGACTTGGTAAAATTAGCACATTGACATTTCATGCTCCTTAGATGTATCCCATTGAGGGTGAACCAAGTAAAAAAATCTGTGTCTTGTGCACGATTTAATTTACACTCATACATTTCTATAGGAAAGAGAGATAAGTGTATTTTGTTAAATGAAAAAACAAGATCTGAAGCTGTAGAAGTTTTAATCTGTCATACCCTAATTCACCCCCTCTTAGGGTATTTAACCTAGTTGGGAAAACATAAAATATTATTGAAAGGTATATAGTGATTAAACTATTTGAGCACTATATATCGTTCTAAAATAGACACTAATATCATATTTGTGATATGATTCTCTATTTTAATAACATAGAACATTTCCAACATTATCTCATAACATACATTACATCCCCAATGTAGATTACATTATCATATAAGATAATGTCAGTGGCCTCAATGTAAGTTATGTTACCACGCAACATAAGATCCAAAACCCTAATACAAATTACATTATCACAAAACATAATTTTATTTACCCCAAAACAGACCACAATATCATATATTGTAATGTTATGGACCCAAAAATATACTATATTATCACATAATATAATATCAGGGTCTCTCTCGAGATGAATCCATCATATTATGTAATACCAGACACTCATTCAATATTACCTTATCTCATAACACAATTTTGGTCATAATTATTCATTTTCAAAAAATGGTTTCCACAATGAAAATGAATGGAATTATTTGATTCTATTGAAAGGTTTCTAAGGAATGGTTATCCATTAATCAAAGTTATAAAAGTGAATAGAAACCATAAAATTCATGCTCACTAGGTGAAGGAACCAATGTATTGATAAAATATCTAATTCATAATATTCAATAACATAGCAGGAGGTTTTTTCAAACAAAAATACATCATGAAGTGTTCAAAGTGAAAATACCTACTTCAGAATGAATTATGGGGTATAAAATTCTTTACCTTTAGTTGGTGATACACTAACTTGAGGTAAAACATAGAGAAACACTTTCCCATTTCAACTGATCAATTACATCAATAATATATGGTAGATGATTTTTAATATTTATGGTTACTTTTGAACCCTAATTTCAATTTTATGTGCACATATTTATTATATTATATATTCCATTGAGTTTGAAGAGTTTTTGGTTAAAAAATATGCAAATTTTAAAAAATTTTATAGGATACATGATTTTATAAACCATGAAGGTTATGTATGAATCCTAGGGAAGTTCTAATCCAGTGGTAGTTCCATGGTTTTTGTATAGTTTGGTAATCCATTTAACCAAACTATGATTTTTTTCTATAAAATTGGAATTTTGGTCTTTTTAGGTTGTTTTTATTTGGGGATTCCTCCATTTTCTCTCCCATCCCTCATGGGACATTTTAGAGGCCCCTCCAACTCTCTCTCTCTCTCTCTCTATTCTCCTTACATGTTGGAATAATGGAGATTTCTTAGTTTTTTCTCATTTAAATAAAAAGGTTATGGTCTCTACCTTATTATAATTTCTTATTCTCCTCATTTATTCCATATTTATCCCATATTCTATAACATTAGTGTCCATGATGGTAGAACCTCATGTTTAGGGTTGTCTAAAATTTAGATTTTTTCTTCTAGGGATTCTGAAGTTCCTCTCATGACTGAATATTCGATTATTAATTGAAGGCTACACGATTCCATTGATTTAGGTTGGTGTCTCTATAGCGTTCCTTTTATTTGATATTTACATGGGTTCTTGGCTCTTTGAAAATGGTTTTATTATCTAAGTAAAATAAATATAATATTTGTATGGTTTCATTATCAATTATATTCAATCATTTCCTCTGATTAAATTTTGACATGAAGGGGGAATTTCATAATTCAAGTATATTTTCATTAAAATCATAATTTTATGCACACTATAAGTTTGGTAAATTTTAAATAAGGGTTTTATCTAAGATAAATTACTTTTACATGATATTATGAACTAAAAAAATGATTTATAAATCTGATTATTCCATGATTTATGAATTATTATTAATAATAATGAGTGTTCTTGGTCTATGGAAACATATTAGTGATTTTTTTATTTATTATGATTATTTTTTGTTGAAATTGATGTCATTATTAGATTTTATATAGTCTCTAAGATTTATTTTAATAATTTTAAAATAATTTATTTATATTAAAACTTTTTTTTATCAATTCAATTCCTTTTGTAAAACCAATGCCCTCTTTTTAAAGTACATATAATTCTTCCATCGTGTAAAGTAACACCCTTGAAGTCATGTCCCATTTGGTTGTGACCTATTTGGTTATGGAACCCATGTTATACTAATGAGTTATTATTGAATATTATTGATTTAGGGGATTTTTTGAGTAGGGTAAATGGAGGTGAGATGTGTGATTTATATAGTTTATTTATTTTATGCTATAATTTGATATTTTAATTTATACCTCACCACATTAAGGAAACATCATGGGAAACCACGGTCAACTAATTTTGAAATAAAGAGATGAATGATATATTATTTAAGACTATACACTACATAGTATCCCTTATTTGAACTTATAACTTGGCTACGAGGAGTACCCTTGATGAGGCTAGTTTGTAAAAATTTGAGAGGAAAATTTTGGAAGGATTAAAAAAATATATCGACAATTAGTTCTACCTAGGAACATCTAATTGTTAAACTTAGTTCCTAAGGTAGTATCCCATGATGAGTATTATGTTTTATATTTCCTTTATAAATTATTTAACTTGTGAGTTAATTTATTTCTTATTTTATTCATATTCTTGATTTAATGGATAACTTATGGTTAATCATTGATGTTATAAAGTCATAGTTTTCATTTCTTACAAATATTTATTTGATGATTTTTATTTTCATGTTGTTTTTATATTAATCCTTCTTAACTTTGGTTATATTTTTATAAGTATATTAAAGCTTCAAAATGAAGGGGTGGTTTATTTAAAAACTCCATCATTTCTAAATAAACACATTTGAATCTCATATTTGACCAATTTGAGTAATTTTGTTAATTCTTAAAGATTTATAAAGGAAATGTGTTTTTGATAAAGGAAACATTGAAGTGTTATTTTTTTTCCAATTACATAAACAACACAAAATATATTTTCTATAATTTACTTACAAACTTTCATTTTGGGATTCTATTATAAAAGGAATAGTATGGATTCTTGGTGGTACCCTAGTAGGAATTTTATCACACCCGACATACTAACTTTAGTGAGTATATAGTCTCCATGTATTATGAAGTTATATTGGTTTTGACTTATATATTGGGTTTGGCCTCCTCTCCCTTGGGAAACTGGTGTATATTGATACACAGTTGAAACTTCAAGTCACATGGTGATAGATAGTTATTACTTTGGAAATTATAGATCAGTTAGAACTTGTTGTGTAGAAGACACTTTGACATTCATCAATATTTTTATCTTATGGTTGAGGACTATAAATCTTGTATATACCAATTATGTTTCATTGGAAATGAATTTTCATAGTCTTAACTAATTTATTATTATTATTATTTATTTGGTTTCCTTATCATTGAAAAGTAATTATAAGGTGACACCATCCCCATTGGGTATGTTTTATTTCCTTGTCTAAAGACCATGGTGATCACTTTGAGCCTTCTAGTGAGCAGACTTGTGTGACATAATAGGTTGACCAAAGTTAGTTAGCTATTAAAAGGTATCGACCCAATTTTTATTTGGGTAGGAATGGTATTAAAAATATAGGATCAACAAATATTAATAGGTGGGTGTGGGAGAGCATTTGACTAACTATTATTTATGATTATTCTCCAGTTACCATTGGTGGGTGGGAACTATGTCATGAATTTAATCTATATTTTCTAGTATTTATGAGATGTTTTGATATTGGTTGTATCCAATATGAGTTTTAGGGTGAACCTATGGGAAATTTATAGATATTAAAATTTTATAGATGAAAAGACGAGGAAATATAAGGGCACATAATTAGGGTGTACAGTCTGGAAAAATATTTGAAAACCATGAAACCCATTCTTGATAAATCCTCTTGATAGTCAAATAATTGGCCCATGGTCTACCAAAATGAATAAAATGGTAATTTTTTTTGAATATTCTTATTTTTTCACCCATTTGAAATTAAAAATTTCTATCATAATTACTTTTACTTATTTATGAGAAATTGAGTTGGTTTTTTGGATTATTGATGTTATTTTATTAGTTTTAGGGTGATACATTACGATAAAGTATTTTTTTTACAAAAAAAATGTTTTTGTGTCATTGAATGTTATTATGAAATGTTTTTTATTCTTATTATAGTTTATTTGAAAAGGTGAAACAATTTTTTATTGTGTTTATTTTCAAAGAATGAAATTTAGGGTTTTTTATAGTGATATACATATATTTCTAAGTATATGTGATGATCATATAATAGGAAAATATGATGTTTTGGTAACATTTATTACTATCAAGAAATATTGTTGATGAACCAGTTTGGTGTTTTGAAATAAAATATATCCTTCTGATATGTTTATAAAATAAACGTATGACTCGATGTGTAATTGATTTTAAAGATTTATATTTATTTATAGTTTATTTTGGGGTATATATCTTGAGGTGTTTTCAAATATTTTTAAATTAATGTTTTAAAGAAATTTTTATGGTATTCTTTGAATTTTTGGATACAAAATAGTTTTTTTATCATTATAAGAATTTATTTAAATCTGATTTTGAAATATTAATTATTATAAGAAATGTTTTTGATGTATAATGAATTATAAAATTAGATTAGTCTTAATTTATTTGGTGAATGATTTTATTTATTATGTATCTAGAATCATTTTACATTTTGATTAATTTTTTTTATTTTGTGATATTTTAGAATATGAATCATATAAATGTATTTTTGAGTTAAGGATGGATTTCTTCACAGAGTAACTTGTAGGGTAGTCATTATAATATCCTAGATATAGTCTTCTTGATTATTGATTATGCTCAAACTCTAGAAAAAGTGGCAGTGACACAACTTTATTGACTCATGAACCATATACAAGAGTTTTTAAACCATAAACTACCCATTTTTGTAGTGATCAAGGCCCTAAAAAAGGATATTAAGTGGATAAAAAAGTCCGAAGAAAATTTTGATTCTTTATGAACTTCTAAATCCTCTATGGTAAATGCTATCATAGTATCATTTGAGGGAACAAGTTAGGAATCATATAAGACCACTATCCATCCCTAACCAGTTGAAATCATATCTTGAGATTGTTTGATGACTATTTTCATTCAATGAAATTATCTTGAGGATGCGAAGGTATAAATGGTGTTATAATTATTAGGTCTCCACCAAGGCGTCTGGATAGTAAAAAAATTGATTGAACATTTCACTATATTGGGGTATTTCTATTCTAATTTATTTTCTAATGATTCAAATAAGACTCTATTCTTTAAAAAATTCATTTATTCTAATATTATATTTTTAATGTTACTATTGGGCCTAAATATGTATGTGGATTTTTTCAATAAGGATATCATCATTATAGAAATTTTGAAAATAAAATCTATATAAATAATCTTTTCACTGTTATCTCATGAGATTTAAGGTAATATGACTATTCATAAGTGGAAAAAAGAAGAGCATAATAAGGTAATGATGATGCTGAATAATATTCAAAATCGATCACCACAACTTTAGTAAGAATGTGACCACTAGTAAAATTTTTTGGAGTAGGAAACTATGGAGTTATAAGTTCTCTTAATCAAAGTATACAAAGACTTATCACTAATTTGGTATCCTTGATCACCTTTATAAGTTTAATAAATTAAATATTAATGGAGAAAAAAGTATCAAAATCATCCTAAAATAGGGAAATAGTCTATTGTGGAGATTATTCTAGATAAGTTATAGGTCAGATTATAACCAATTGAGGTAAATTTTCTTCCATATTTATTAATTAATATTTTACATAATATGTTTTCCTCTTTCAATATTACGTGTAAAATAAAAAATATTTATTGAACAAGAAATATTATTTTTTGGATATTCAATATGTATTATGTTGTCTTAAAAAAAAGAAAAATACTTTTGGAATTTGGTTGGGAAGTGTTAAAGGAAATGCATTATCTATTTCCTTCTCAATTTTTAATGTTGGTTGGGTTATAATTTTACTTTTATCGTGGTGGCGTCGTTCTCATTCAATTCTCTATCATAAGGATAATTCTAAATAGCGGGGCGATCTATAATAAAGTTAATTTTCCAAGGGAATGTAACCTTGAAGATCCATTATTCTAGTAAATTCATTCCTATGGATGTATTTAGGTTATCATGTTCTATAAGATATATGTATTTTATAGTCGAAAAATCTTGAAGTGTCTGATATGATCTAGTAGAATTACTTATTTGAAACAAAGAAAACTATAATGAATTTTTCACGTAAGTTCATACCCTATCAATTTATGGTGAAAATTGAAATGAATGATCTATGAATTGATAAATTTATGTTATAAATATTTTGGTAATTCCTTAAATTTCTATAATTACAAGTTATTTATGATTTATGGGTATTTATACATCCATAATAATTTTAAAGGATGATATCTCATATTTTACATGTTTCCTAAATGGTTTCATCTAGGTTCTATAATCTGTATATTCAGTGAAGAATATAATTTCATTAATTATTTATATATAGTTGACTGGTGAATTTGAAATCTACATGGGATTTTTATATAGTATGGAAAAATATTTTTATTCTAAATTACATGGAAAATAATCATGATGAAAAATGAATCCTAATCTTAGATGAGGTAGTTTTCTTTTTCATCTTTTCAAAAGTTTGAATGACTTTCTTGGAGAAGAAAGTGGCATAGTGTGATGAATTTTGACACTCTAATTTCAGTTTTATGAGTATATAATTATTATATTACATATTCCACTGAGTTTGAGATCTTTTGGGATGAAAATTTTAAAAGATAGAAATTTTTCTAGGATCCATGGTTGTATAAACCATGAAGGTGAAGTTTGCATCCCGGGGAGTTCGAATCCAGTGGCATATGCACATTTTCAAGATGGTTTGGTAAACCATGTGAAAAAAATTAATTTTATATATTATGACAATTTTGTTCTTTTTTAGGTTATTTTTATTTAGAGATTCGTCCATTTTCTTCCCTACTTTGAATGTGACATCCAAGAGGCCCCGCCAGCTGACTCAATCACTCTCTTCTACTTGTATAGTGGGATAATGGTGATTTATTAGTGGATTATTTTAAAAATACAAAGTTTAAGGTCTCTTAATTCTTATAATTATTTATCTGTGTTTCTCAATTCTTATCTAACCCTAGTTTCCATGGTGAAAAAACCACATGTATAGGGTTGTCTAAAAATTGTTTTTTTTTTTTTTGATTGCAAAGTTCATCTCCTAAACTAATATTATATTATTAATCAATGGTTACATGATTCCATTGATTTAGTTAGGTGTATCCATTATGTTCCTTTTATATTATGTCTCTTTGGTTTCCTGTCTCTTTGAAACATGTTTTCTTATCTAAGTAAATTTTGTATAAAATATCTATTGTTTCTTTATTGAATATGTACAATTATTTCCTTTTGATATAAAAGGATAAATTTATAGTCAAAGTGTATTTTAACTCTAAGTAAAATTTTATGAATACTACATTTTTAATAAAATGATAATAAGGGTTTTATAAAAAATAAATTACTTATACTTGATGTTTTAAACTAAACATAATCTATAAAGTTGGGTGTTCTAGGGCTTAAGAACTTTCATTTTTTATAAAGGGGTTCTTGGTCTATGGAAATGTATTAGTGACATTGTTTATTGATTATGATTATGATTTGGAGTTATTTACGCGTTTATTATAATTTATATTGTTCCCAAGATGGATTTTAATGATGTCACACTTATTTGTTTATCTACAAATGTTTTTTGATAAATTCAAAACCATTTACAAAACCTCATCAAACACTATTTTTTTTGTATTTTTCAATAAATTCAATTTTTTGGGTAAAACGAAAACCCACATGATAAATCCTCCCATGTGACACCCATAAACAAAATAAAACAAAAAAATCAATCCAAATATCACAAACTAAAATAAAAACATAAATCTATAAAACATATACAAAATTTACCAGAAAAAATCAAATGAAGGGGAATTAAAAAATCATCCCAAAGAATGAACAATAATAAATTACCTTAAGATCACTATTCAAAATCTTTAAGGAATAAAACTTTAATATATTGTATCTATTTTAAAAATTATTCATTACTTCCAAGTATAATTTAATCAAATAGTCTAATATTTTGAAACCAATAGTTCTAGTACTTCTTAAATTATTCAACTCTCATTAATCTATGAAAAAATCTATTTTTAATGTAAATATAATGTTTACATTGTTTAAAGTGAAAACCTTGAAGTGGTTTCCACTATGTATGCAACTTGTTTGATTATGAAAATCATTTTATGTTAATTTTTTATTGGTGAATAGCATGTATTAAGGGGTTTTTTTGTGAAGAGTTAACAATGGGGAGATGTGTGATTTACATAGTGTAATTTTTTGATACTATAATTTGATATTGTAATTTCATTCCTCACCCCTTTAGAAAATTTAATAGTATACCTTGAATAACTAACAGGAAAATCAAGAGGCAAATAATATTCTTGTTTAAATTACACACTAGATGGTATCCACTATTTGATATTATTCCCTAGCTATCAGGATTCATCCTAATGAGGTAGTTGAGAGGAAGTTAGGATGGATGTTTTTGAAGGATTGAAATATATACTGGTAGTTTGTTCCACATAGACACATCCATCTAGTACCTGAAGTTCCTATAGTAGTTTCCCGTGATGACTATTATGTGTTATGTTTCTATTAAACTTATTTTACATGTGAGTAACTTCATTTCTTGGTTTATTCCTATTATTTATGTAATAGATAAATTATGGTTGAGATTTTATGTCTTAAAGGAATATTTTGTAGTGATTATCGATAATTATTTCATGATTTTTCTTTTGATGTTTTTTATAATGGCCCTTATGCACTTTGGATGTAAAGGTTTCAAAACAAAGAGATGGTTTATTTCGAAAATCTTGAATTTCTAATTAAACACCTTTGAAACTCATATTTGGCCTATTTGAGTAGATTTTTTTTCAAAGGTGGTTTTATAATAGTGGAATAAGGACATGCTTTGTAATTTATAAAGGTAATGTGTTTTGAGAATGGAATGTTTGAAGTGTTATCTATTTTCTATACACATGAATAACATGAAATCAATTTTCTATACTTTACTTTAAAAATAATTTTTTTTCTCTTAAAAAAGGAATTGTATAGATTCTTGAGGGAATCTTACTAGGAATTATATGACACCATTCGTAATCAGTTTGGTGGGTATGTATCCTTTATGTATTATTCTGGTATACATGACATGAATTCCATGTTGGGTTTAGACTAATCTCTTTTGGGATGCTAGTAGATATTGATACATAGTGGTGACTTCAAGTCACATGGTAAATATTAATCAATACTTTTGGAACTTTGGATCAATTGAGACATGTTTAGTATCATCCTCATTAACCTTTAAACCTCCTTTTAGTTTCTTATTGTGGATTCTAAATCTTTTATGGACCTATTATATATTTTTGGTAGTTTGATTGTTTAAAGATTATGTTACTTATTACTGTTATTCCTTATTTGGCCACCTTATCTTGGAAAACTAATTATTTATTTAGTATGATTATCCAACATATTTATACCTCATTATAGATCACTAGTAGCATTCCATTGATTATGTATTTATTTTTATGGTAAAAATATTACAATTTGGTTTCTTTTATTCCCTCAATGCCTGTTTCTAGACCATGGTGATGAGGAACTTTCTCTAGGTATTATGGAGAGCTGACTTGAGTGACATGGTAGGTGGTGCATTTTTATTTTTTAGAGTTAGAAAATGTATTTGTGTTTGTTTTATAATGGGTGTATGAACACTACTGGAAACAGAGGATTTCCCAACGGTTCTAAACTGTTGGGAATGGCCGCAGAACCGTTTGTATATGTTATACCAACGGTTCTGCAAACCGTAGGGAAGTAAGCCGTTGGGAAAAGTTTTTCCCAACGGTTTACAGTGAATCGTTGGGATAGGGTGCTAAAAAATTACCCTATCCCAACGGTTCTGGAAAACCGTTGGGAAATCGTTTTCCCAACGGTTTTCAACCATTGGTATACATGCACAAAATTATCTTGTTTTTACCAACGGTTTGTTAAACCGTTGGGAAAAACCCAACATATCCTCTTTCCCAACAGTTTAGAACCGTTGGTAAAACAAGACCTACACATTTTATGCCAATGGTTTTGAACCGTTGGGATAACCTCTAATGGGAAAATTGCACATCAGCTCTCCAATTTACCCAGAAGCTCTCCAATTTGACCACCTGCTCTCCAATTTGCCCACCAGGTCTGATTTTGTGGGTTCCCTCTCTTTTTCAATCCAATTATTGTACCTGCAATAACCAACTAACACTTACATATAGAAAACAAATTCATACACATTTAACATATAATGGTGGAACTATACACATCCATAATTAAATTAGAATTCATACCGTAATTATAAACATACATAATTCATTTAGAATTCAATTTAAAATTTAGATGACAATTATATGTGGAATCCGGAAGTCAATTCATAATTTGATAGGTTTTTTGTATACCATATATTTTTAATTGAAATAATGTCCATTTTAAACATAATACATACACCTGGAGAGATACCGGCCACACCGCACCTCATATTGAGGCATGGTTGACTTGTACACATCACATATGACCCATGGATCGTTGTGCTAATGTATCGACACAATCCGAATGCGTTTGGTCAATTTTCCATATGCCAATTGATGTTTTTCAATTAAAATGACGTACTTTTGAAACAAAAGGCTGACACTTTGAGTGGTTCCGGCCACACCGAGCCTCGGATTGAGGCGGCGTTGACCCGTACACGTCAAATATGACCCATGGATCATTATTCTAAAGTTTCAATGGAAACCGAATGCGTTTGGTTGGTTTTCCGTATGTACTTAAATTGTTGTCCATTTTAAGCAAAAGACAGTCACTTTGAGTGGTGGTGGCCACACCACGCCTTGGATTGAGGCGGGGTTGACTCGTACACGTCACATATGACCCATGGATCGTTTTTCTAAAGTATAGACACAATACGAATGCGTTTGGTCAGTTTTCCGTATGCCAGTTGATGTATTTCACTTCAAATTATGTCCTTTTGAAACAGAACACAGACACGTTGAGTGGTGGCGGCCACACCGCGCCTTAGATTGAGGCAGGGTTGACTCATACACGTCTCATATGACCCATGGATCGTTGTGCTAATGTATCGATATAATCCGAATGCATTTGGTCAGTTTTCTTTATGCCAGTTGATGTTTTTCAATTAAAATGACATACTTTTGAAACAAAAGGCAGACACTTTGAGTGGTTCCGGCCACACCGCGCCTTGTATTGAGGCGGCGTTGACTCGTACACGTCACATATGACCCATGGATCGTTCTCCTAAAGATTCAATGGAAAACGAATGCGTTTGGTCAGTTTTCCGTATGTACTTAAATTGTTGTCCATTTTAAGCAAAAGATAGACACTTTGAGTGGTGGCGGCCACACCGCACCTCGGATTGAGGCGGGGTTGACTCGTACACGTCACATATGACCCATGGAATATTTTTCTAAAGTATCTACACAATACGAATGTGTTTGGTCGGTTTTACGTATGCCAATTGATGTATTTCACTTCAAATTATGTCCTTTTGAAATAGAAGACAAACACTTTGAGTAGTGCCGGCCACAACGCACCTCAGATTGAGGCGGGGTTGACTCGTACATGTCACATATGACCCATGGATCGTTTTTCTAATGTATAGACACAATCCGAATGTGTTTGGTCTATTTTCCGTATGCCAGTTGATGTTTTTCAATTAAAATGACGTACTTTTGAAACAAAAGGCAGACACTTTGAGTGGTGCCGGCCACACCACACCTCGGACTGAGGCTTCGTTGACTTGTACACATCATATATGAACCATGTATCGTTCTCCTAATGTTTCAATGGAAACCAAATGCGTTTGGTTGGTTTTCCGTATGTACTTAAATTGTTGTCCATTTTAAGCAAAAGGCAGACACTTTGAGTGGTGGCGGCCACACCACACCTCTTATTGAGGCGGGGTTGACTCGTACACGTCACATATGACCCATGGATCGTTTTTCTAAAGTATCGACACAATCCGAATGCGTTTGGTCGGTTATCCGTATTCCAGTTGATGTATTTCACTTCAAATTATGTCCTTTTGAAACAGAAGACAAACACTTTGAGTGGTGGCGGCCACACCGCACCTTGGAGTGAGGCGAGGTTGACTCGTACATGTCATATATGACCCATGGATCGTTGTGCTAATGTATCAACACAATCCGAATGCGTTGGTCGGTTTTCTGTATGCCAGTTGATGTTTTTCAATTAAAATGACGTACTTTTGAAACAAAAGGCAGACACTTTGAGTGGTGCCAGCCACACCACGCCTCGGATTGAGGCGACGTTGACTCGTACACATCACATATGACCTATGGATCGTTCTTCTAAAGTTTCAATGGAAACCGAATGCGTTTGGTCGGTTTTCCATATGTACTTAAATTGTTGTCCATTTTAAGCAAAAGACAGAAACTTTGAGTGGTGGCGGCCACATCGTGCCTCAGATTGAGGCGGGGTTGATTTTTATACGTCACATATGACCCATGGATCATTTTGATAATGTATCGACACAATACGAATGCGTTTTGTCGGTTTTCCGTATGCTAGTTGATGTTTTTCAATTAAAATGACATACTTTTGAAACAAAAGGCAGACACTTTGAGTGGTGTCGGCCACACCGTGCCTCAGATTGAGGCAGATTGGACTCGTACACGTCACATATGACCCATGGATCGTTCTCCTAAAGTTTCAATGGAAAACGAATGCGTTTGGTTGGTTTTCCGTATGTACTTAAATTTTTTGTCCATTTTAAGAAAAAGACAGACACTTTGAGTGGTGGCGGACACACCGCGCCTTAGATTGAGGCGGGGTTGACTCGTAGACATCACATATGACCGATGGATCGTTGTGCTAAAGTATCAACACAATCCAAATGCGTTTGGTCAGTTTTCGGTATGCCAGTTGATGTATTTCAATTCAAATTATGTCCTTTTGAAACAGAAGACAGACACTTTGAGTGGTGGCGGCCACACCGCGCCTCAGATTGAGGCGGGGTTGACTCGTACACATCACATATGACCCATGGATCGTTGTTCTAATTAATCTACACAATCCGAATGTGTTTTGTCGGTTTTCCGTATGCCAGTTGTTTTTTTTCAATTAAAATGACGTACTTTTGAAACAAAAGGCAGACACTTTGAGTGGTGCCGGCCACACCGCGCCTCGGATTGAGGCGGCGTTGACACATACATGTCACATATGACCCATGGATCGTTCTCCTAAAGTTTCAATGGAAATAGAATGCGGTTGGTCAGTTTTCCGTATGTACTTAAATTGTTGTCCATTTTAAGCAAAAGATAGAGACTTTGAGTGTTGGCGGTCACACCACGCCTCGGATTGAGGCGAGGTTGACTCGTACACGTTACATATGACCCATGTATCATTGTGCTAAAGTATCGACACAATATGAATGCGTTTGGTCGGTTTTCCGTATGCCAGTTGATGTATTTCACTTCAAATTATGTCCTTTTGAAACAGAAGACAGACACTTTGAGTGGGGGCGGCCACACCACGCCTCGGATTGATGAGGGGCTGACTCGTACACGTCACATATGACCCATGGATCGTTTTTCTAATGTATCGACACAATTCGAATGCCTTTTGTCGGTTTTCCGTATGCCAGTTGATGTTTTTCAATTAAAATGACATACTTTTGAAACAAAAGGCCGGAACTTTGAGTGGTGTCGGCCACACCGCGCCTCATATTGAGGCAGCGTTGACTCGTACAAGTCACATATGACCTATGGATCGTTCTCCTAATGTTTCAATGGAAACCGAATGTGTTTGGTCGGTTTTCCGTATGTACTTAAATTGTTGTCCATTTTAAGCAAAAGACAGACACTTTGAGTGGTGGCGGCCACACCGTGCCTCAAATTGAAATGGGGTTCACTTGTACACGTCACATATGACCCATGGATCATTGTGCTAAAGTATTGACACAATCCGAATGCGTTTGGTCGGTTTTCCGTATGCCAGTTGATGTATTTCAATTCAAATTATGTCCTTTTGAAACAGAAGACAGACACTTTGAGTGGTGGTGGCCACACCGCGCCTTGGATTGAGGCGGGGTTGACTCGTACATGTCACATATGACCCATGGATCGTTGTGACAATGTATCGACACAATCCGAATGCGTTTTGTCAGTTTTCCGTATGCCAGTTGATGTTTTTCAATTAAAATGGCGTACTTTTGAAACAAAAGGCAGACACTTTGAGTGGTGCCAACCACACCATGCCTCAGATTGATGCGGCGTTAACTCTTACACGTCACATATGACCCATGGATCGTTCTCCTAAAGTTTCAATGGAAACCAAATGCGTTTGGTCTGTTTTCCATATGTACTTAAATTGTTGTCCATTTTAAGAAAAAGACAGACACTTTGAGTGGTGGCGGCCACACCGCGCCTCGGATTGAGGCGGGGTTGACTCGTACATGTCACATATGACCCATGGATCGTTGTGATAAAGTATCGACACAATCCGAATGCGTTTGGTTGGTTTTCCATATGCCATTTGATGTATTTCAATTCAAATTATGTCCTTTTGAAACAGAAGACAGACACTTTGAGTGGTGGCGGCCACACCACGCCTCGGATTGAGGCGGGGTTGACTCGTACACGTCACATATGACCCGTGGATCGTTGTGCTAATGTATAGACACAATCCGAATGCGTTTGGTCAGTTTTCCCTATGCCAGTTGATGTTTTTCAATTAAGATAACGTACTTTTGAAACAAAAGGCAGACACTTTGAGTGGCGCCGGCCACACCGCGCCTCGGATTGAGGCAGCGTTGACTCGTACACGTCACATATGACCCATGGATCGTTCTCCTAAATTTTCAATGGAAACCGAATGCGTTTGGTCGGTTTTCCGTATGTACTTAAATTTTTGTCCATTTTAAGCAAAAGACAGACACTTTGAGTGGTGACGGCCACACCGCACCTTGTATTTGGGAGGGGTTGACTCATACACATCACATATGACCCATGGATTGTTGTTCTAAAGTATCGACACAATCCAAATGCATTTGGTCGGTTTTTCGTATGTCAGTTGATGTATTTCACTTCAAATTATGTCCTTTTGAAACAGAAGACAGACACTCTGAGTGGTGTCGGCCACACCGCGCCTCGGATTGAGGCGGCGTTGACTCGTTCATGTCACATATGACCCATGGATCGTTTTCCTAAAGTTTCAATGGAAACCGAATGCGTTTGGTCAGTTTTCCGTATGTACTTAAATTGTTGTCCCTTTTAAGAAAAAGACAGACACTTTGAGTGGTGGTGGCCACACGGCGCCTCAGATTGAGGCAGGGTTGACTCGTACACGTCACATATGACCCATGGATCGTTCTACTAAAGTTTCAATGGAAACCGAATGCGTTTGTTCGGTTTTCCATATGTAGTTAAATTGTTATCCATTTTAAGCAAAAGACAGACACTTTGAGTGGTGGCAGCCACACCGCGCCTCGGATTGAGGCGGGGTTGACTCGTACACATCACATATGACCCATGGATCGTTGTGCTAATGTATCGACACAATCAGAATGTGTTTGGTTTTTTTTCCGTATGTACTTAAAATGTTGTCCATTTTATGAGAATCCTCTGTGCGGGGGGTTGTTCGGGGTTGAAGGAAGAGGGTGGGGGGGCTGTCCGGGGGGCTGTCTGGGGGGCTGTCCGGGGGGCTGTCCGGGGGGCTGTCTGGGGTCCAGGGAGGAGGGTAGGGGGGCTGTGCGGGGGGCTGTCCGGGGGGTGTTCGGGGGGTTGTCCAGGGTCCAAGGAGGAGGGTGGGGGGGGGGGGGGGGCTGTCTAGGGGGCTGTCCGGGGGGCTGTTCGGGGGGGCTGTCTGGGGTCCAGGGAGGAGGGTGGGGGGCTGTCCGGGGGGCTGTTCGGGGGGCTCTCCAGGGGATGTCCGGGGCTGTTCGGGGGGTTGTCTGGGGTCCAAGGAAGAGGGTGGGGGGGGGGGGGGGGGCTGTCCGGGGGGCTGTCTGGGGGGTTGTCTGGGGTCCAGGGAGGAGGGTGGGGGGGGGGGCTGTCTGGGGGGCTGTCCGGCGGGGCTGTCCGGGGTCCAGGGAGGAGGGTGGGGGGTTGTCCAGGGTCCAAGAAGGAGGGGTGTTCCCAAACACACAACCACTAAAAGAAAACAACATCCATAAAAACAGATAATATATAAAAATAACTTAACTCCGATACTATACTACGAGTCTAGATAAAACCAACAACTAGAATAGATTAAATATCAAATCTTAGTAATATCATTAAAAAATGTATTGGATCAACTTGTCCCACATCACCATCACCATCATCACCATCACCATCATCACCCTCATCCTCGTCCCCATCATCATCGTCGCCCTCTCCCTCCTCCTCATCCTCGCCCTCATCCTCGCCCTCGCCACTCGCCTCGCCCTCCTCCTCTCCCTCCTCTTCCGCATCAGACTCCTCTCCATCATCATCTTCAAGCTGTAAATCATCTTGACCACCAATAGAACTGCCACCTGGTGCACCGTATATAGAACGTATCGACGACATATACTCATCAAAAGCCGGGCTGGCCTCTACTGGAAGTGTAGGACGTAGAACTTCAATAAATTTCATAAACGCACTGTTTTCCCTAACAGACTATTCTGCTGTCTCTGTGGACCTTTTCTCAGCCTTTTCTTCCTGTTACCTAACTTGCTCCAGCTCGGTGGCACTAAATCTTGTACTTGAGGAGGTCCAATACCTCGTCGGGGCTATCCTAGGTCGGCAGCGTACTCTGCCAGAATGCTCCTCTCCCAACACCTGATGTAAGTGATCTGTTGGCCCAAAATTGTCTGGTTCTTGGGCATCGAGGACCTCTAAAGCATCCTATTACAAATATAAATATATCATTAAGTTACAAAATAGATATTAAAAATACATTCAATAGATAAAAACTTACAATCTGCTGCTGAGTCGCTTCGTTGACGACACTTCCATCCTTTTTCCGTCTACTCGAGAAAAACAGTTTTGCTCGAGGCACACACCCTTCAATATTTTGTATTTGCCTCTACAATGACATTGAAAACTAAATTTATATGAAAAATTTAGCAAATATTAAATAATTTAAGAAACAAAAGAAATTTTAAGTCGTAAAGAAAACTTATAAACAATTGTTATACCTGCTTCCTCTCATGATCAGGCATCGTAGTGCGTCCCAGTGTGTGGAGATATTTTTTTTCATCAATGTTCTTTTTATTTTTTCCAGATGATTCCTAAATAAAATTCGAAAATGCAACAGATAGTATTAATGAAAAACATGAAAGTTATTATTTAAATACCTCAAATGTTATTAATACCTTAAACTGGGTACTCGTCCAATGAGTAATCATCTGACGATACTTCTCTATAGGACAATCATGCACCACTGGTACCGCCTCTAACTCAGTGCCAACTCTAGAAACCCAACCAATATACAACTCATGCTTGTAGGCTCTCCAAATCTCACCTAAATCCTTTAGAAGTTCTGATCGTGCACCCTCACCATCGGGAAAATTAAATCGAAGCTGAAATAAAAATATTAATTAATATATATACAAAAATAATTCATGGAATTAAATAGAACAGATTTTTTACCCATATCTCTGCCCAAGCTCTATCCTTGACCTCATGTGGAAAATGTCTCCACGATAGCGGGCTGACGGGAATGATGTCGGAGTATTTGTCAAGCGTCGCCAAAAAACTCCGACATTGCTGCCCTGTTTTGTCAACCATTTGGTTGTCTTCATTATAATCCACCATAACCTATGTGCGGAGGTTCCACACCGAATGCATGCGTGTACGCCCCCGCCCACGCCTCCTGTCAGTAGATGTATCTGTCATGAAAGAAAAACAAATATTTTATCAAAACATGTTATAATGAAAATAAATATTTCTATAAAAATTTGTTAGGGTTCGATAAATATACCTATGCCGGTCTGATCGCTGAGTGCCACTGGATCCAAAGAAACTGATGGAACACCCTGTGGTGGAATAGGAGTCAAAGACGATGGAATATAGAAGCTCGGAGAGACAGAAGTAGAAGGAAAAGAAGATGGGACGACTGTCTGACCGGATGTTGACTGAGGAGTGGGAATCATCATGGGATGTGAAAATGATCGGCCAGAAGATGAAGAAGGTAGCGAAAACATGGGAGGCCTAAATATTCCGTGTGTCTCTAATGACACACCAGGATCAGAATGTGGGAAGGATGACATGTCAGTGGGAGGGGCAGGGTCTAGTCGGGTACGCTCAGCTGCTCGTCCACCTCTGGTACGAACCCTCCTCGTACCACCGGCCTGAGTACGAGGACCAGTACTAGGATCCTTGTCGAATAACTGTCGACGTATAGGTGGATCCTACAAAAATGTTTACAAGAAAATTAATCACATGACATTATATATTCTTTAAATATATCAATTTGAAATAAAGTACTCACTGTAGGCACTAATGGTGGAACGCCCATATCCGTCATTCGACGATTGTTGTCCATCATGTTTTTTCCTTCGTCTCTCTTCAATTGGCTTCACTTCCTGCTTTTCAAAACAAATATGTAATTAATTAGAAAAAGAAAACTAATGTGTAACCCAAAAAACTAAATATATGAGGGAATACGAGATTCATAGGTAATTTAGCTATCACTTGTTTTAGAAGAGCTTGAATGGATTTAATAAATCATACAAGTTGTAATGTTCACCAAGTTTGAAATATTGTTTTACTATGTTTGAATACAGTTCAATTCCAAATTAGAAAATGAAATTCAAATAAAATTGCAACCAATAAACATTGAAAATTCATATAATGGTCAATTAAGCTATCAATTGTTTTAGAAGAGCTTGAATGGATTTAATAAATCATACAAGTTGTAATATTCACCAAGTTAGAAATATTGTTTGACTATGTCTGAATACAGTTCAATTCCAAATTAGAAAATGCAATTCAAATAAAACTGCAACCAATAAACATTGAAAATTCACATAACGGTCAAGTCAGCTATCAATTGTTTTAGAAGATCTTGAATGGATTTAATAAATCATATAAGTTGTAATGTTCACCAAGTTAGAAATATTGTTTGACTATGTTTGAATATAGTTCAATTCCAAATTAGAAAATGAAATTAAAATAAAACTACAACCAATAAACATTGAAAATTCACATAACAGTCAAGTCAGCTAAAACATATTTGTGATCAATACTAAATCAATTTGAATATTACCAACCTTAACAACCCAACTCGAGGTAAACCAAAAGAATTGAGAACATGGATGAATGATTCTATATATTTTCAACCACAACTTCAGGTTCACAATCAACTCTGACAATTGATCTATTTGAGTCATCAAAAGAAATAAATGGATTGGTTCCAATGGAACTAGGGACAGTGTCAATTCCATCATCACCATCATCAAAAATATGTCTTGTAATTACTTCAACTATGACACCAAATTCAAGTCGAAGTTGGTCTTTGACATAAAAAACTTGTTTAGCCATTGATGCCAACACATATGGTTCTTCGGTAGCAAGAGTGCGAGTCATATTAATTAATCAAAATCCACAATCATCAATAAATGTGCCATGTCTCGTCATCGAATCAAACCAATGGCATTTCATCATTGTGACTCGTCCATGAGAGTAATAATACAATATTATTATTTTCTCAAAAACTCCATAATAACCCACATTTTCAAATCGCGGTCTACTATCTGATGCACTGGCATAACAATCTGTTGTGGTAGTAACCATAACACCATCATGTTGTGTTCTCATGTTATTTTCTCATTCAGTGACAATAAATTTGTACCCATCGATAACAATTGATTTACAGTCATGAACCACGGTATTAGGACCAAAAGCCAAAGCTCTTATTTCCTCAAAGACAGAGTCAGCAGACAAACTCAATAATTGCAATATAAATGACTATAAAAGTTAATTAAATATTGATATAATTATTTTAAACATTAATTTTTTATACATTCAATTTTAACCAAGCAGAAAACTCTTTTCTTGGCAAAGTCTCTCTCCTTCTCAAAGATAAAGAACGATGCTTCCTATTTATCATTGTTTTATGTTCCCTGTAGATAAAAAATATTAATAGTTTAACAGATATATATGTAAGATATACATAATCAATTTAGTTACCTGATATAGTCATCGAACAAATCACAGTTTAACAAAACTGTGCGATGTGCCATCTCCCGCTCTTCATGACTTAATGTCTTCAATGTATATGATCCAGGAATTACTACTGTTTGAGGAAGTGACAGAAAACTGGGTTCAATTTGCTCATACTATTCTTCTTCATTTCTCATTGGTTTGTTCAATCATGTAGTAAGATCATACAAATACATCGAGCAGAAATCCATACATTCTTGAGCCAAGTAACCGTTCACGATAGAACCTTCAGGATGATTTCTATTTCGGACATAAGACTTTAATGTGAACATATTTCTTTCAGTTGGATACATCCAACGAAAAGAAACAGGTCCTCCGAGAAGTATTTCAGTGGGAATATGGACAGTCAGATGCAACATGCATGTGAAAAATGATGGAGGAAATATTTTCTCCAACTCATACAAAATTAATGGGGCATCTGTCAAATTTTTTTTCAAGAAATACGTGGACAACTTCTTAGCACAAAGATCTCTAAAAAAATGGAACAACTGAATAACAACCACCCTTACATTATTGGACAAAAGATGACAGATTGCTATTGGAAGAAACTCATGCAGTAGAATGTGATAATCACGAGTCTTCAAAGATTTTAGCTTCAACTCTCTTGTTTTGACCCGTTTAGATATGTTGCTTGAATAGCCATTAGGAACTCTAATAGTATCTAATACTTCCAGAAATTGTTTTTTTTCGCATGTGTCATCACATAAGAAGCACATGGATGTTGCCATTTAATTTCAATGATACGCACAGGATGCAATTCTGGTCTGATTCCCCAATCCACCAAGTCACTCCGAGATCGTAAATAATCTTTTGTCTTCCCCTTGAAATTTAGAAGAACCGAAAGCAACATTTCGCATATATTCTTTTCAATATGCATTACGTCTAAGAAATGACGTAACAAATTGGTTGACCAATAAGGAAAATCAAAAAAGATACTCTTCTTCCTCCCATTGTAAGAGGTTTTAGTGGAAACATTCTTTCTCTTTCCAGATTTCATTTGACCCTTCCCGAACGAAAAACCGAAGTCTTTCAATTCATTAAGCACATCAGTTCCAGACATACGCTGAGGTGGATCATTGGTCTCTATGGTATTATCAAATCTTCGACGATTAATTCTATATGGATGATCCTTTGGAAAGAATCGTCGATGTCCCATAAAACTGAAACTACAACGATGTTTCAGTCTTCTGGATTGTGTATTCTTCATACAAACTGGACATGACAGTTTTCCCTTTGTGCTCTATCCAGACATCATTGCATAAGCCGGAAAATCATTGATCATCCACATAAGTGCAACATGCATCTGAAATATGTCTTTCGAACATGCATCATATGTGCGCACACCCACATCCCAAATAAGTTTCAACTCTTTTATTAAAGGTTGCATGTATACATCAATATCAATGCCAGGATCAGAAGGACCAGATATGAGTATACTCATGAAAGTGAATGGTTTTTTTATACACAACCATGAGGGAAGATTATAAATGTGTATAAAAACTGGCCATGTGATGTGTGAAGTAAGCATCCTCCCAAACGGATTAAAACCGTCGCATGAAAGACCCAGCCTCACATTACGCATGTCAACTGCAAAATCAAGATGTCGAGCATCAAATCTCTTCCATGAAAATCCATCTGCAGGATGAACCAACTCATCATTAGTCTTCTTTCTCTCGGTATCATTCAATCTCATTTTTATTGATATGTCCTCAGACATAAAAAGATTCTGAAGTCTGGGGATCAATGGAAAGTGCCACATTACTTTTTGTGGAACGCGGGATGGTGTTCCATCAGATTTTGACTTCCAGCGGGATGTGCCACATTTTATACAATCATTTCGTTCAGCGGTTTCCTCCCAGAATAAAATGCAATATTTCGGGCAAGCATGAATTTTGTTTCTTGAAAATCCAAGTTCGTCAACTAACTTCCATGCCATATAGTGGTTTGAGGGAATATCTGCATCATCTGGAAGTAAATCTTTCAAGAGGGTAAGAATGTAATCGATTGATGTATTAGAAATTCCATACAAAGTTTTCCCATGAAACAATCGGATTAAAAATTCTAGCTTTTTCATTTTATCGCATTGTCTATATACTGGAGTCGTGGCAGCATCATTCAATTTTTTCACCCTATCAATATCATCATTTTCACTAGATGCATCAGCTGTCCTCATATCGAAGTCTTCTTGATTTGAAATCCTTTCTTTTTCATGATGATGAATAAATGAAAACTGGTCATCTAACAAATTCTCCATTCCAGTCCTTTCATTTCGATCATCACCAATTTGAGATTTTATTTTCTCCCCATTGTGATACCACACAAAGTATTTTTCTTGAAATCCATTTTTGGTTATGTGGTAGCTGAATTATTCATGGCTCAACCAAGGTCTACCAACAGAACTGGAACATGGGCAGTGTATGTGACCACTATCTGAAGCATTGTGAAATGCAAAATCTATAAAGCTCTCCAAATTGTTTTGAAAATTGCTTGAGATCCGATCGGTTTCATACATCCAACTTATGTCCATTCTGTAAAAAGAATTTATATAAGTCATTTTGTCATAAACAATTCAATAGGATTGAACTTTAATAGAAAATACGTTTAAGTAAATGATAAAGGAATAAAATAATCAAGGTATCAACTACACATGTGAAAAAAACATATAAATGTGTTATTGAAAAAAATGTAAAACCAACAAGAACTTAATGTGTTATATCACATCACAGCATGCCTCATCCCATAACCATATCAGTAGGATATCATGAACATGAATAACATCAACCTTGTGCCATCCTCCTACCCTACATGACCCCAACCACATGCCACATCTTATTATAGCCTTATCACATCACAACTCACTGGAAAACACTCGGGAAATCATAGTACATCTCACCTGAAGACACATGGACAATCACATTGCATCTTGCCTAAAAACACATGGTCAATCACTTTTTAAGGAAGAGTAGGGAGGAAATGGTATCTATCCAACCATATAACCACCATCCTAGATATTAGAAAAAATACCCATAACTCAAAACCTCTGATCGTTGGTAAGTTTATCCAACTCTGGTTGGGAATGTGTAGAAATAACATAAAAATACATGATATATAGATAGCACAAAATTCTCAACCTATGGG
This sequence comes from Viscum album, assembly GCA_963277665.1. Classification (NCBI taxonomy): domain Eukaryota; kingdom Viridiplantae; phylum Streptophyta; class Magnoliopsida; order Santalales; family Viscaceae; genus Viscum; species Viscum album. The sequence continues at coordinate 1,677,715,960 of OY728126.1, forward strand.
TTCACATTAACTACATAATCACACACTTCACTACTACCATAAAACACATAAACCACACCTCCACCACACAAGATGCATAACATTTCTCACTTTCATTTATAATCCACTTCATTCACACTTACATTGTCCATTCATTTAATGTTAAATTAATTAAATCCATTTACCACACATCCATTTCTATTCCATCTCATTTATTTAATATCTTGTTTTTTTTGTTTTAACAGCATAATTTACTCCATAGATAACCAGGAAACTAATAAAACCACCACACAATAACTCACCATCTCACAATAACCATCGACGCCATGTTACATCTACCAACCATCTCACCAAAACAACCAAATATCACAACAAAAATATTGCACATCACAAACCACCGCACAACCAAAACCACCTCACCACATCATACACCACAACTTCATCACACAACACCTCCACACGACACAACACCACCACACATCATCACTATCATACAACTTCACATGTCACATCCATGCCCACTAACCATCACATTACAACCCCAAATATCACAAAGCCCAACTGGTCACCTCAATCCCCATAAAACACCCTACAACATACAATGAAACACAACAAAAAACCTCTCATAGAGGCAACATACCCCAACTTTCACAATTTATTTATTCAAGGTCTTTTATTACATTACCCCTTTATTTAAAACGGACATTAAAACACAACTGATATTCTAGGGGAAACTAATTAATTAACAAAATATTCATTCATTTCCCTATTTTTCACGGTGAAATCACATCAAAATCCAAACTTAAAACAAAAATATTAGATCAATAACAATAAAAACAAGGTACCATATGTGTATAAAGAATAAAATACCTGATTTGAGATGATTCAGATGGGTTTTCACCTATTTGGATGGGGGAGTTCGAGAGTAGCAGAGAGTTGGAGCTGGATTGATAACTTAAAACTAAAATATTAGATCAATAAAAATAAAATTAAGGTAGTATATGTGTATAAAGGAAAAAATACCTGATTTCAGATGGGTTTTCACCTCTTCACATGGGGGAGTTCGCGAGAGGAGGAGAGCATTGGAGCAGGATGAATTTAGGGTTCTGTCGCGAATGGGGGAGAGCAGCACCGCAATTGTATTTGGGGGAAATCTTTCCCAATAGTTGTTAAAAACCGTTGGGAAAGAGATGTTCAGGGTACCATTTCCCAATGGTTCTATATAACCGTTGGTAAAAGGGTACCCTTTCCCAACAGTTCTATTGAACCGTTGGCAAAAGGGAACCTAAAACACCCCTTTACCAACGGTTTGAAGAAACCGTTGGCAAAGGGTGACTTTTCCCAACGGTTTTAGTGAACCGTTGGGAAAGGCTTCCCTAATCCTTCTACACCAACAGTTTAAGCAAACCATTGGTAAACACCCATTGGTAAAAACCAGAATTCCAGTAGTGGAAGGATTATTTTTTAGATAGTATCTGTTTGGCCTTTTTGTAAACATACATTTCATAATTTTTAGGGAATGTAATTTGGGTTGAAGAGTTACTAATAAATTGAAAAAAGTGTATTGAGTAATGAATTTATAATCTAATAATGTTTTATGAAAATTAATGATTATTTTTTATTAATTTTTTAAATAACTATTGTAATATAAAACATATTTAATATATTTACCAATATGTGTCTCCATTCACCTAGTTAATTTATTTTTTGCCAAAAATAGATATTTGGAATATTAAATAATTTCAATAATATGATACCACATATGGAATGTATCATGTTAAATTAAAATATGTACATAATATTATATTTAAGATTCAATTAAATCCAAGACACTTAAAAATAATTTTTTTTTAAAAATTTAAATCATTGAAATTTAGTAATTCTATTTTTTATTATAATTCCTTAATTCATAGTGGATGTTGATTCTGCTATTTTTGGGTCTATGGGTCCTTAAAGAATTTGAATATGTATTCAAACTATTTATTAGATTTTTAAATTCTTTATTTTAAAAATTCAGTGGCATCGTAGTTACATATCAGGTGGATCTTTGGATAACGATCCCTGAAATCAAGTATGATTGTCGCATTAGTTAGATTTATCTATAAGTTCAGTTAGACTAAACTCTTATAGTTGATGCTTTACGAAGTAGATCAATGAGATTTCCATGGATTATAGTAAAATACAAGATATATTACCCTAAATCAATGGATAAAATTAATTTTAATAAGAAACATGTCTACAAATAATTAAATAAAGAAGCTTATTATCTTTCCCAAAAGGAAATAACTGATTACAGATCAATGATGTATTTCATTTTACATGACTTTTTCTCATCACTAGTTGACTCAGATTCCAATATTATAACTAAAACACATTTATTTAGACCCTCCTAGTAACTCCTTGAACTATATATTTTTAATATTTATTTTGGAATGGGATAACTTAGTAAATGAAAAATTATGAATAATTATATAATTATTCAATTGTTGAGATAAAATTATATATATTAAATATGTTATTTCTAATACATTATCCTCTTCAACATAAATTCCACATGATAAATATAATAAAATTAATAAAATCAGTGGTAATATATATACTTAATGTATATAAAATGGTTACTATATGTTTTTTACATTTGAATGTATTTCAATAAAAAATTACCTATATATTTTTCATCATATTACTATATATATTCCCCAAAAAATATATCATATTAAAAATATATATTATTTATCTTTTTCATTGAGTCTTATTGTTTTAGATTTTCTTGGCATCTATGAACCATAATATTTATACCATATATATGTGATCTTTCTTTTTGTTTGTATTCCAGTATTATTTGTTTCAATATTGTGAAAATACACCTTTGAGTAATTTTTTTATAATAAAATAATACTATTATTATGTATTCTGTTTCAAAAAGATTGTTTTTTAAAAATTATTTTATTATTTTAAAATGTATTTCAATTAAATTATTTTATAATGAGTATAAATTTTAGATAATGAAAATAAATGGATAAGAAATTTGTTTATTGTACATGTAAAATTTATTTGAAGAAAATACATAAAAAACTGGTGATGTTACATTCACCAGCATATTAGGAATTGAGTCCTTGATATTTTTCCTGAATGATATTCAGTGCGAATAAATATCCACATTCCATAAAAATATGTAACACATAGAGATAACATCCTTTAATTTACTATATTTTCTTCATCCAACAACTAATCAAGTCCATGAAGTGAAACACTCCAATTGATGGTTATAAATTTCTTTTTATATATTTCTCCAAATATGGTTGGCATGATAACAATATTTGAAGTGGAAATATTTTTATAAAAAAATTATGAAAAGTAAAAATCTGATAATTTAATTAATAAAATTTTAAAAGATTCATTTAAAAATATTATTTCTAAAATAGTATACTGTAGGCAGAGTTGAGTTCCTAGATACATTTATATTTTAAAAATATTTCAATATTATAGGAATACTAACTTGAAAATAATGGTATATATGTGTTTCTTAATGATCTCCCTCCCTAGAATATGTAGTATGTTTTTCAAGTCTGTCATCAAAATGTGACATTATTAAAAAAATATATAAATTCATTGCAGATATTTTTTTAATCCAGTGAGAAGGAAAACATTATCACTAAAAATATGATAAACAAAATTTCATTACTCATGAAAATTTTAAATATAAATAGAATAAATATATTAGTAATATTTTTATTATCAAGATAGATTGATATCATAAAATTATTAAAAAATATATTGACCTATATTTTTCTATTATAATGGAAAGCCTTCCATTTTTTCAAATAATAATGAACTTTGAAAATTTATCAATTTATTTTAGGAAATAATTTATCATAAGCCAATTATTTATATAATTTATATAATAAAGAATAAAATAATGTAATTACATCCATTGTTTAGGACATGTTGAGTTTATCCTTACACCGCCTATTATTGTTTCCTTGTATATTTGATAACAAAAATCATAACCTAAAAGTTATTTAAGCCATTATTTACTATGTTCATATGGATTATTTGTTTCTATCAAATAACTGTTACACAAATGTTTTTATAAATATAAATAATAACAAGTATATATATTGTAAAAAATTATATTAATTTAATAAATTAATATTAATATATAATTAATGATATCACAATTCATATAATAAATGATTATTTAAACAGTATCATCTTATTCTTGTTAAACTAATCTATAAAAAAAATTAATCATGCTCTAATACCAAATGGAAAAATCCTAAAACCATAGACATATTTTATATAATGTTCATGATTATTCATAACAAAATAATATTAAAACATGATCCCACAATAGAAAGGATATGTATTATTAATTTTTATACATATATATTTCCTTCTAATAATCAATAATATAATCATCTTCAAAAAAAATGTTATATATGAATTTTCATAAAGATGTCACTACATATTCAAGCAGGGTGAGAAATTAAAAAAAAATAAAGGGGGATATAATGAATATTAATGGTACAATTCGTGGTATATTGTTTGAAAATGAATGATTGAAGTTTAAAATATATATATATAATTGAATAAGAACATGAAAAACATATAATAATGACACATAAACATGGAACATGGAATGATTATATGGTATTAAAAACAAAAAGATATGGAACCACGGAACCATAAATATTAAAAGGAATAGATATGCTATGAATAATTCACCTAAAACATTTTAAAAGGGTGTAATAAAAATGGTTATGAAACATGAAGACCAATTAGAATAGTACACTAGTTAGATACTAACATCAACTGTATATAAAGAATGATTTCAGACGAATTTACCTCTATATTCTCATATAGGAAGAATGAAACAACCAATAAACACATATATTCCTAGAATATAAGAATCATTCCATCAATTTCCCAAATATATATGTCATTTCATAATAATATTGAAAATATAAACAACTCCCAGGTCAGGATTGATTGACTAAAAAGTATAATGAAAACAATAGGTGTAACACCCCAAACTTCTATGATACGCTTCTCTTTGAATAATGCAATAGCGTGTGTTGTACGCAATATCGAGTTCTAACACACCACAACCAAACAAACTGGCCATTATGAATAGTAATACCCACTTTTTAAAATTTATAAATTTTATTTTTCAAAATGGACTTCATTTTTGGGTTCGGAATATCGAAATTAGCCTAGGGTGAAATTTTGGTATTTTTCTGAAAAACTTCATTTTTTGATGAACAGTAAAACCACTAAGTGGTAGTTAAAAAACAGAATTTTTCATAAAACTTAATTTTACAACTTTTGTGAGTGGAATTTCGAAAATATGAGAGACACGGTTAATATCAAGGAGTAAAATGTGGTTCAATGAGATGAAAATAATTTTTGGGGAATAGTAACTTTTTACTTTTATTTACCACAGTTAAAAGTAAATAGGGTAATTAAGGGTAAAAATGATATTAATATTACCGTAAAACATGTCCTAATTCTATTGGAAAAGTGTATATCGACCAAAAACAACCTTAGGAATAAAATATTATCATTTAGGTCCACTTGGATTAGAAAAGGACATTTATTATTATTTAATTCAAAGAAAAGTTAAAAGAGTTAAAATCAAAGTTTATTTACTAAAACATTTTTAATATTGGGTTATATATAAGATAAATTAGATTTTAAATATTAATTAGAAAGATAAAACGATTTAATACATAATGATATTTTATTTATAATTTTTAGACATGAAATATATTAATTTATTTATGACACAATGATGATGCAGTAATTACCATAATAGTGAAAAATTAAAATAATTGATATTATAAATACCCAAATAAATATAATTTGAGACTTTTTATGAATTACACTAATTTTATAGGTTAATATGACATGTTAGGATTGATTTAATTAACTTTTTTCTAAGTAATAATTCTGTTATGATTTTCACAAAAAATAATTTTCCAAATAGTGTCAAAATTGACATAAAAGAGTTTTTAAAACAAATATTATATTATTAATTGATATTCAATTCCTAAAAATCTAAGGTTAGGAAAAGAGACTTATATCATGATATGTGTATAATTAATGGACCACTTGGGGGTCTCTTGGAGGTATATAGTAATTTTATTAACTATATAGTATAAAAATACAATGTGACATGGTAAGTGTCAAACTAATTAACAAAGAGTTAATACTAAAAGATAAGGTTAATATAATGACCCAAACCTGTATAAATTATATTGGTTGAGTGGTTTTCGACCCATCCCCACCTTAAATGTTATATAATCTACTTTGGAGCCATTAGAAACCGAATATGAATTTATTATAAAATAATATTTCTAGCTTTTCCAAAGGTGCCCCTCACCCTCTTATAAAAGGGAACTCACCCTTCTCACTAATTCACACATTCAAATCCATTTGGCTCGGCCAAACCCTGCCCAAATACTCTCTCAACTTCCCTCAATTTAACCTAGAGGCCTTATTTTGATCATAAATCTGACCTATGGATCCCTTTTGATCAAATCAAAAGAAAGAACCCGAAGAAGAGGTAATGTTTTCACCACCCTCTTTCAAGTTCCTTTCTTCTTCAACTTCTTCTTTATTTATTATTCCCATTATAAAATAATAACTCCAGTATCTTATATATAATGTGATGTTATTATAAATATGGTACAACCATATTCAGTATTCTATCCATCCTTTGAATGACATGTCACCATACGTGCGTACGTACGACTTACCGTCTCCACGTCGTGGTGTAATTGTTATTCAATAAATTATTATTTGGATGTGTATAATAATGATGTTTAATTAATTTAAATAATAAATATAACATGATAATGATTCTTTATATATGATATACCATCCAATTATATATTATTTTATTATCAAAAGAATGATATTGTCGCTCATGCGTACGTACAGACTACCGTCTCCACGAACGCGATGAGATTCATTCTCCATCGTATCCATTCAAGTATAATTATCATTTATGATTAAAAAAAATGTTTAAGGACTTGATATGATTTGGGATATGAATAAGATACAACCTATCCATAACAAAAACGGCTTATGTAACAAAACATATAAAAGAAAATGAGTAAGTTAACGCCCAAAACGATGATAATTCTAAGATATTATAAACAAAGCAATGTTAAAAGATCATATATGATATCATATTAATGTATATTATTCTTGTATAATTTAATAACAATTATTTCACCATTATAAATGAGGTTAACCTACCCTCAACCAAGGAAAATTACAAGGTAAGGGTTTATTTCGCAATCTCTTCATTATCCGAGGTTGTTTATACGTAATATTCTACTGGGACTTCTTTATCATCCACATCCATGTTTCTTAAAAATGTATTTCAAAACATTTTTACTATTTACTTGAATATGGTTTAAAGTCATTTATACCTTTTTTGACTTTTTATAAGAGGTTTATAAAGGAATCTTTCCATCGTTTTCCAAACAAGGTCCTTTTTAACCTTTTCGATAGAATTAAGGTAAGAATGTCTTTTTTAACTTATACGGAGGGTGCGGCTATTTTCTGTTGTTATAAAATCTTTGAAGATTACCTTTCAATATTATAAGGATATTTTCAAAGTAAATTTTTTATTTTATAATTATGCGACTTTTAAATGATTTCAAAAAAAGATATATTTCTCTCAAATAGTTTTGATTTCATCTATGTCAACATCCTTTGATGGATTTTAAGCTTATTTGAAGTTGATTTATTATGATACAAAACTTCCATATTGTATTGAAGGTTTTGTGATATGTTTGACTATGGATGTGTTATTTTTATACCATTCATGGTTTATGGAGAAAGAATTTACATTTCGTATGCTAGTTTTAATACGAATGTTTATGTTATGTTTAAACCTGTTCATATGAGGAATGCATTGGACTTAATATGTGACGGGTGGAGCCCGCTATAGCTTCTCGATGCATCGGTAGGTCTCATGAGACAAACTAGTGTCTTGACACAAGGACTTGACAAAATCTTATTTGTAGTCATGGCACGAGGCCTTGGCTATGTGGTTATGATAGTATGGCATTATGCATTCCATCATTATGAAAGTGGTTATTGATATTGCATGTGATTATTCGATTAGTAGAATAACCATGTGAATATGTAAATGGAATTATTTCATTTAATTTTTTCTATACTATGTTGAAGTTCAAGTTTAAAAGGATTTTGTTTTAGTTATACATTTCCTTAAATGTTTATTCTTATTTATGGATGTTTCCGCAATATTGTTATATTTACTGGGCATTTGAGCTCACCCCTTTTCTATGTTTTATTTTTCCCAAGATGTGAAGAAGTAATTTATGAATGACCTGTCGGGATAGTATGAGGGGATAAGAGTGTGGACTATGGAGACTATATTATTTTGGTTTTCATTTTATGATGTAATGTAAACTTTATTAATGTATCTAGTTATTCCAAGGCTACTAAACTAATCGGCCTTTCGAGACTTGATCTTTCTTGTGATCATGCCAATGTTATGTAATAATTCACCGACTCTGGGTATCTAGGGTCGAGGAATTACAGTTGGTATCAGAGAAAGTTTAGTACGAACCTTGGAAGCTAGATTTAGATAAACTCTTATTAGAGTACATAGACCTAAGATGGAATTTGAGGATTAGTATAGAAGAACTTCCTAGAATTTTGGTATTTTAGAGATTTTGTGAGTTTTTCAAGCAATACATCCCTGTCTGGATACGAGCAGGTAGAGGCATCTCTAGCACAGATGTACCTAGGGGTAAAACATGAAAACACCGCTTTGAGAAAGACTCGAATGGGAACTGGTGCACGACAACGGGCCTTGCTGCACTCTTGGTCATGACACTCCCGTGGGATATGCATAGGATAAATCTCATTTTCTTTACAAATAATTATGAAGGGTTTATAAATATATACTTCCTCAAAAAAAAACATTTTTATGATTATGGATTATATCCATAAATAGTTCAATTTATGTTAAGTGTTTTATAAGTATGGAATTATGTATTTTGATTCATAAACTCATCTAGTTTATGCCATTGATTAGAAATGGTGCCTAGTGGAAGAAATGGAAACTGTATCAATGCACGCACTCCATGTAGGTATTTCCCACCTGCTCAAGATAATTATAGTGGATCTGGTGATGTAACTGGTGCTGATCAGCTTATCACCATACTAGGACAACTCACTCAGGTTATGAATAATAACCTTACCCATATGGAGCACCCCGATCCACAGTGTAGAGGTTCAATGATAGATCGCTTCATGAGGCAACAACCACAAAAATTCAATGGGAGTAAAAAACCATTGGTAGCTGAGCAATGGATAACTTCCCTAGAGAAAATATTTCAGGCTTTGGGAAGTAGTGAAAGGGAAAAAGTTATAATGGCAGTTACCGCCTCACTGGAGATGCTGATAAATGGTGGTCATTGATTCAAAACATGAAGGAAGATGATGATGTATCAAATATGGAATGGAGGGAGTTCAAAGATCTATTTTTAGAAAAATACTTTCTTCGTGACCATTGAGAAGATATGGAAAGACAATTTCTGAGTCTGAGACAAAAGGAGGATGAGAATGTCGCAATGTATGAGGCTAACTTTACAAGGTTAGTAAGGTATGCTGGATATTATATACGTAACCCAAGAAGTAATATTTATCGTTTCTTTGATGGGTTAGAACCATTTCTTCGTCAAGCATTAGTCTCACAATCCTTCTCGTTGTACGAAGACATTAGCTCATGTGCTATCAAGACAGAAAAATAATTCTCTAAGTCTTATGACTTTAATGAAAAGAAAGAGAAGAAGAGATCTGCTGATCAATATGGGAATGGAAATAAAGGGAAGAAGGGAAAATTTGAATATCAATCCTGTAGTAAATGTGGGAAGAAACACCCCGGCATTTTCTTAAAAGGAATGGGAGTCTGTTACAAGTGTGGTGAAAAAGGCCCCCAAGCTCGTGATTGCAAGGGGAAGAAGGAAGCTACTGATGTCCAATGCTACAATTTCAGGGAGATGGGCCATTATACAAATGAATCTCCTAAGCTTCAGGGGAACTTACCTCAGAAAAAGCCAAGGGATCAAGGCCAAGATTATGCTATCACTACTGCTGAGGTAGAAGCTCCGAAAGACGTGGTGGAAGGTAATTTAATGGTTTCCTCAAGTTTAGAAAATGCATTATTTGATTCTGGATCATCGCATTGTTTCATATCTTCCCAGTTTGCTAAGAAAATTAGATATTTCCAATTTGATTTAACAAGGGAGTTGTCAGTTAAATCTCCAAAGGGAAGTATCATTGCAACAAAGTTTTGTGAATCAGTCCCCATTAGAGCACATAAATGTTCTTTATCTGCTGTTCTCATCATCATACCTATGATTGAGTTTGATATAATCCTCGGTATGGATTGGATTTAGGACCATGATGCGAAGATTTATTATGAGAAGAAGGAGGTTATGATTTTTGATGATGATGATAAGGAACACCTTATCTTTAGAGCATAATCGTCACCACCTAATTCTTATCTAGATCCACCCCCAGTAGCTCAACTAAATTCAATTATTGGGGAGGAAGAGAATGAAATTACAGTGGGTGAGGAAAGGAATGTTCAAATAGAGGATGTACCTTTTGGGAAAGAATATGTAGATGTGTTTCCAGAAGATTTACTTGGACATCCTCTAGAACGAGAAGTTGAGTTTTCCATTGATTTAATTCCTGGATCAAGGCCTATATCGAAGACCCCTTATAGAATGGCCACTGTATAATTAGTTGAACTTAAGAAACAACTAGAGGAATTGAGTAATAAGGGATTTATTCACCCTAGTGTTTCTCCATGGGGATCCCCTGTTCTTTTTGTTAAAAATAAAGATGGATCTATGAGGTTATGTATCGACTACAGGAAGATCAATGCTATAACAATAAAGAACAAGTATCCCCTACATCGCATTGATGATTTATTTGACCAACTTCATGGAGCTCAATACTTTTGAAAGATTGACCTTCGATCTGGATACCATCATTTGTGTGTGAAGAAGGAAGACATTCCGAAGACAGCATTTCGAACCAGGTACGGGCATTACGAGTTTACAGTAATGCTTTTTGGATTGACTAATGCAACCTCTATATTCATGGATCTAATGAATAGAGTTTTCAAGGAATATCTCGATGAATTTGTGGTGGTATTTATTGATGATATCTTGTTATACTCCAAAATCTATGAAGATCATGAAAATCACTTGTGCATTATCCTGAAGACTTTGAGAAGACATGAATTATATGGGAAGTTTAGCAAGTGTGAATTCTGGCTTCAGGAGATTTCTTTTCTTGGCCATATTTTCTCTAAATATGGAATCTCTGTTGATCCTTATAAGACCAAGTCAATCCAAGAATGGCCTGCACCAACAAGTATAACCGAGGTATGTAGTTTTATTGGTTTAGAAGGTTATTATCGACGTTTCGTCCAGAATTTTTCCCGATTGGCTAACTCATTAACAAAGCTCACACGTAAAGGGGTTAAATTTGTTTGGACAAAAGAGTGTGAAGAATGTTTTGAATAACTTAAGAGAAGATTATTCAATGCTCATATATTGACTCTACCATCGGGGAATGATGAGTTCGTTATTTATAGTGATGCATCAGAAAAAGGACTTGGTTGTGTCCTTATGCAGAATGATAGGGTTATTGCCTATGCATCATGATAGTTGAAAATTCATGATCAAAACTATCCTACTCATGATCTCGAGTTATCAGCTGTGATCTTTGCTTTGAAGATATGGAGGCACTACCTCTATGGTGAAAATTTTGAGATTTATACTGATCACAAGAGTTTGAAGTATATTTTCTCACAAAAAGAACTCAAAATGAGGCAAAGGAGATGGCTTGAATTACTCAAGGATTATGATTGTACGATACACTACCACCCGGGGAACGCAAAAAATGTGGAAGATGCTTTGAGCAGAAAAGATCATGGAGTTTTGAAAAATATGAGAATTGAAATGGATCCAATTTTCATGGATTTAGTGAAGATGGACATGGGAATAACCAGGGAAGGTGAAACATCAATGCTTTTTCAAATGGTTTCCAAACCATCTTTACCATAAAGGACTAAGAGTTCTCAGACTGATGATGAAGAATTTCAAAAGAAGATTAAAGCTGTGAATGATGGGAGATTGAGAGACTTTGTGTATGAAGAAGGAATTTTGAAATTCGGGAAGAGAATTTGTGTTCCCGATATACCTGATCTAAAAAGGGAATTACTGTATGATGCTCATAGTTCCAATTTCTCTATACACCCCGGGAGCACCAAAATGTATAGATATTTGAAGGAACATTTTTGGTGGGACAACATGAAGAGGGAGATTGTTGATTTTGTGTCAAGATTTCGGGTTTATCAACAAGTGAAAGCTAGAAGCCAACAACATAGAGGAGTCATGCAACCTCTTCCCATACCGGAGTGGAAATGGGACAATATTACGATGGACTTTGTCATGGGGCTACCAAAGACTCCTAGAAGGAACAATGTAATATGGGTCATTGTTGATTGTCTTACCAAGTCAGCACAGTTTCTTGCTATAAGGGAAGATTTACCACTTGAATGACTAGCAAGACTATATATTAATGAAGTTGTGAGACATCATGGAGTACCCCTATCGATTGTTTCTGATCATGATCCCCGTTTTACTTCAAGAATATGGAAAAGTCTTCAGAAATCCTTGGATACTGAACTTCATTTGAGCACTGCCTACCACCCTCAATCAGATGGAAAATTAGAACGAACTAATAAAACCTTATAAGACATGTTGAGATCCTGCTCACTTGACTTTCAGGGTATGTGGGATCAATATTTACCTCTGGTATAATTTTCCTATAACAATAGCTTCCATTCGAGTATTTAGATGGCACCATATGAAGCGTTATACGGAAAGAGATGTCGCACACCAACCTGTTGGGATGACGTTGGTGAAAGAAAACTTGTAGGCCCATAACTGGTAGAGGAAACTATGGAAAAGGTGAAGGTAATCCAAAACCATATCAAAGTAGCTCAAAGTAGGCAGAAGAGCTATGTCGATAATCGATGGAAGGATTTAGAATTTCAAGTCGGTGATCATGTTTTCCTGATGGTATCTCCATGGAAGGGAGTCACACGTTTTGGTAAGAAAGGTAAATTGAGTCCCAGGTACATCGGACCTTTCAAAATTCTAGAACGAATTGGGGTTGTAGCTTACCGATTGGCAATGCCGCCAAGTCTCTCCAAAGTTCACGATGTGTTCCACGTATCTCTATTGAGGAAATACATGCCTGACCCAACGCATGTACTCACCTATGAGGAATTAGAACTGGAACCCGGTCTGTCTTATTGCGAAGAGCCCGTCAAGATTCTTGATACGAGACAACAAGTACTGAGAAACCGAACGACTCTTCTAGTAAAAATCTTGTGGAGAAACCATAAGATGGAAGGGGAAACGTGGGAACCCGAAGAACTTATGATGAAGAACCACCCGAGTCTTTTCATGTGGTAGTATTCTAGAAATTTCGAGGATGAAATTATTTGAAGTAGGGGAGAATGTAACACCCCAAGCTTCTACTGTACGCTTCTCTTTGAATAATGAAATAACGTGTGTTGTACGCAACATCGAGTTCTAACACACCACAACCAATCAAACTAGCCGTTATGAATAGTAATACCCACTTTTTGAAATTTATAAATTTTATTTTTCAAAATGGACTTCATTTTTTGATTCGGAATATCGAAATTATCATAGGGTGAAATTTTGGTATTTTTCTGAAAAGCATCAATTTTGGATGAATAGTGAAACTATTAAGTGGTAGTGAAAAAAATGAATTTTTTATAAAACATAATTTTACCGCTTCTGTGAGTGGAATTTTAAAAATCCGAGAGACACGGTTAATATCAAGGAGTAAAATGTGGTTCAATGAGATGAAAATAATTTTTGGTGAATAGTAACTTTTTACTTTTATTTACCACGATTAAAAGTAAATAGGGTAATTAAGGGTAAAAATGATATTAATATTACCCTAACACATGTCCTAATTCTATTGGACAAATGTATCTCGACCAAAAACAAACTTAGGAATAAAATATTATCATTTAGGTCCACTTGGATTAGATTAGAACATTTATTGTTATTTAATTCAAAGAAGAGTTAAAAGAGTTAAAATCAAAGTTTATTAACTAAAACATTTTTAATATAGGGTTATACATAAGATAAATTAGATTGTAAATATTAATTAGAAATATAAAAATATTTACTACATAATTATATTTTATTTATAATTTTTAGACATTAAATAATTTAATTTATTTATGACACAATGATGATGCAGTAATTACCATAATAGTGAAAAATTAAAATAATTGATATTATAAATACCCAAATAAATATAATTTTAGACTTTTTATGAATTACACTAATTTTATAGGTTAATATGACATGTTAGGATTGATTTAATTAACTTTATTCGAAGTAATCATTCTGTTATTATTTTCACAAAAATCAATTTTCCAAATAGTGTCAAAATTGACATAAAAGAGTTTTTAAAACAAATATTATATTATTAATTGATATTAAATTCCTAAAAATCTAAGGTTAGGCCAAGAGACTTATATCATGATATTTGTATCATTAATGGACCACTTTGGGGTCTCTTGGAGGTATATAGTAAGTTTATTAACTATATAATATAAAAATACAAAGTGACATGGTAAGTGTCAAACTAATTAACTAAGAGTTAAAACTAAAAGATAAGGTTAATATAATGGCCCAAACCTATCTAAATTATATTGGTTGAGTGGTTTTAGACCCCTACTCACCTTAACCTTTGAATAATGCACTTTGGAGCCATTAGAAACCGAATATGAATTTATTATAAAATAATATTTCTAGCTTTTCCAAAGGTGCGCCTCACCCCTCTTATAAAAGAGAACTACCCCTTATCACAAATTCACACATTAAAATCCTTTTGAATCGGCCAAAAACTGCAAAAATACTCTCTCAACATCACTCACTTTAACCTAGAGGCCTTGGTTTGATCGGAAATCCAACTTAAGGAGCCCTTTTGATCAAATCAAAAGAAAGAACCCGAAGAAGAGGTAATGTTTTCACCACCCTCTTTCAGGTTCCTTTCTTCATCAACTTCCTCTTTCTTTATTATTACCATTATAAAATAAACACTCCAGTATCTTATATATAATGTGATTTTATTATAAATATGGTATAAACATATTCAGTATTCTATCCATCCTTTGAATGACATGTCACTATACGTGCGTACGTACGGCTTACCATCTCCACGTCGTGGTGTAATTGTTATTCAATAAATTATTATTTGGATGGGTATAATAATGATGTGTAATTCATTTAAATAATAAATATAACATGATAATGATTATGTATATATGATATACCATCCAATTATAGATTATTTTAATATCAAAAGAATGATATTGTCGCTCGTGCGTACGTACGGACTACCGTCTCCACGAACGCGATGAGATTCATTCTCCATCGTATCCATTCAAGTATAATTCTAATTTTATGATTAAAAATAATGTTTAAGGACTTGATATAATTCTGGATATGAATAATGTACAACCTGTCTATATCAAAAACGGATTATGTAACAAAACATATAAAAGAAAACGAGTAAGTTAACACCTGAAACGACGATAATTCTAAGATATTATTAACAAAGAAATGTTAAAAGATCATATATGATATCATATTAATGTATATTATTATTTTATAATTTAATAACAATTATTTCACCATTATAAATGAGGTTAACCTACCCTCAACCAAGGAAAATTACAAGGTAAGGGTTTTTTTCGCAATCTCTTCATTATCCGAGGTTGTTTATACGTAATAATCTACTGAGACTTCTTTATCATACACATCCATGTTTCTTAAAAATGTAATTCAAAACATTTTTCATATTTACTAGAATATGGTTTAAAGTCATTTATACCCTTGTTTGACTTTTTATAATAGGTTTATAAAGGAATCCTTCTGTCGTTTTCCAAATATATTCATTTTTAACATTTTTGACATAATTAAGGTAAGAATGTCTTTTTTAACTTATACGGTGAGTGCGGCTATTTTCCACCATTATAAAATCTTTGAAGCTTCCCTTACAAGATTATAAGGATATTTTCAAAGTAAATGTTTTATTTTATAATTATGTGACTTTTAAATGATTTCAAAAAAAGAGATATTTCTCTCAAATAGTTTTGATTTCATCTATGTCAACATCCTTTGATGGATTTTAAGCTTATTTGAAGTTGATTTATTATGATACAAACTTCCATATTGTATTTAAGGTTTTGTGATTTGTTTGACTATGGATGTGTTATTTTTATACCATTCATGGTTTATGGAGAAATAATTTATATTTCGTATGCTATTTTTATTACGAATGTTTATGTTATGTTTAAACCGGTTCATATGAGGAATGCATTGGACTTAATATGTGATTGGTGGAGCCCGCCATAGCTCCTTGATGCATCGATAGGTCTCATGAGACAAACTAGTGTCTTGGAAGAAGGCCTTGAAAAAAATCTTATTTATAGTCTTGGCACGAGGCCTTGGCTATGTGGTTATGGTAGTATGGCATTATGCATTCCATCATTATGAAAGTGGTTATTGATATTTCATGTGATTATTCAATTAGTATAATACCCATGTGAATAAGTAAATGGAATTATTTCATTTTATTTTTGCCATACTATGTTGAATTTCATGTTTAAAAGGCTTTTGTTTTAGTTATACATTGCCTTAAATGTTTATTCTTATTTATGAAATTTTCCGCTATATTGTTATCCTTACTGGTCATTTGAGCTCACCCATTTTCCCAGGATGTGAAGAAGTAATTTATGAATGACCTGCAGGGATAGTATGAGGGGATAAGAGTGTGGAATATGGAGACTATATTGTTGTAGTTTTCATTTTTTGATGTAATGTAAACTTTATTAATTTATCTAGTTATTCCATGGCTACTAAACTAATCGGTCTTTCGATACTTGATCTTTCTTGTGATCATGTCAATGTTATGTAATAATGCACTGACTCTGGGTATCTAGGGTCGGGGAGTTACAATAGGACTCTAATGGTGTTCACCAAGTCCTTCCATTCCATAAAATTTGAAGGCATATCATGATATGTGGCACGATCCTATAATTCTGAAAAATATATTATAGAATTTGAGGTGGCTATTCTTGTATATTAAATATCCTCCACTCTCAAAAATCTATTGTTAGTGTGTAATAGTAATACTTAAGCTCTAGTGAGTAAAAAAATTGAAATGTGATATGATCCAATTATTTTCATTAATACATTATCCAATAAGAACACTATGTAAATAAAAAGTTTACATGTAAATCTACAAATTTTTAAATATATGTAATGAACATTATAAAATAAACCCCAACCAAGAATTAGCTTTTCCCAAAACCTCATCTCAATATCGACATCAACCTCATAACCTGTTATTCAAAATCCTACGAACTTGTAGTCAAATCCTAAAGGTCATCAGTCTCATACCCTCTACCTAATGATAATCTCAAACAAGTATCATCATCATAAACCTTCCCATAGGTATGGAAACTAGGATTTCTATTCAGTGACCACACTATCTATAATATTTAGTATGTATTTGGTTGAAAATAATAACATATTTCCATAGGTGGTCATCGAAATGTGACTGTGATTTTCACATCATCCATTATAGAAAATAAAAATAAAAATAAATATATATAATGTAAATAAATCCCTCAAGAATCAATTATTACATTCTAAAAATCCCATTTATCATTATCAACAATACATATATTAGTCCTCACCGAACACATCACCCATATTTAATCATATAGGAGATGATTTAGAAACAATCACATAATTATAATTCATCAAATTTCCCCACTCCCCTTTTCATGTTTTGTACACTATATTGTTCATAACATAATATAACAAGAATAGTAAATAAATAATTATATCCCATTCCACATTAATCACTATCAACACCTAAATCAATCCATTTACCCATTAATCTTATTCATTATTATTCTTATTTGCATAGAACATTACATGATAAAATATGACCGAAAATAATTATTAATATGCAATTTATAACTAAAATAATTCCAAGTCATAATTATATTCATTATAAAACATGTTTGATAAGTTACATAATATATAAATTTAAAATAAAAATTGTGTTCAAATACAAAAAAATATTTATTTTTAATAACATCATTCAAACACTTTATTATTTTCCCTTTAAATTCATGTTGAAATATATAAATACTGTTATATCATATATTTACTATATAAATAAAAATAATCATATAAAATCACACATAGTGAAAATATAACATGTTTTTAATATGATAAAAATTGAACAAACATTTACGATGAATTTCATTATAGAATCTAAACCAAAAAAATGCTCAAATCATATCTTATTAGAAAAATAAGTCAAAATATAGAATTGAATACTAGATATCAATTTCATTATAAATTATTATTTTCTATATTCTTCATTCAATATCTTAAGAAAAATATTTTATTGAATTTCACTATAAAAATCAATATATTTAGAAAATGTACTACACAAATTACTCTAAAATTATTCGAGTCTAAACTCTATATCCTAATATTTATAAATTTTATTATTATGATTGATTAAATTCTATAGTTTTGGAGTTACCTACTAAAATACACATCATAATAAATATGAAATTCCTTAAAATAACTTAATTTTTTAACATTAGAATGAAATTTATAAAAAATAAAATAAAATAATTAATCTTAAACATTATTATATAAAATAAAAAAATATAATATTTCTAATTAATATTTTGAGAATCAAATAAAATTTTTATTTGAAGAAATATAAACTGATATTTTAATGAGTATTAAACATAAAATCATAAATTTAATTAATGACCAAAATATTTTATATTAATAATTATCTGCATTTCAAAGTATAAAATTTATAAGTCAAATGAATATTTATTTATAAATGAAAACGATTCAAATTATATTTTTCTACATTTTTTGACATGTAACGATAATAAAAAATACATAATTGAATTTATTTGTGTTTTATTTACACCTTAAATATAACTCATCCATAAAAATCATAAAATACATTAAAATCATCAATTTCTCAATTATATTATATCATAAAATAATTTATTTAAATATAATAAATTATTTTATGTTCCTTAGAATTACATTTTAGTAATCCAATTTAAATCCAATCATAAAATATAATATCTATAATTTTAAATCAATTCTTGATTATTTATGGGGTATATTTTATTACAAAAAATGTAATATCAAAAATGAGTATAAAAATTTCAATACCAGAGTATCTAAAATATAACACATAGTCAATCCCATCAAATTGGTATCTAAATTACGAACATAGATAATAATCAATTTTAGTAGAATAATTATTGCATTTTGGGAAATAAAATATTTAATTAATAATAAATTAAATTATTTTATCACATTATCTCAAATGTTTTCATTATTACCTTAATTTTAGTAAACTAATAATGTAAAAATTAATAGTGATATGAAATATTCTATATGCAATATTTCAAGATATTGATAATTCTAGAGGATTATTGTCCTCATTTTCACATATTATTTTACCATTGTTTTGATCATACCTTTGTTGGGTTTTAATTTGGGGTATTTAGGGGAATGTTGAGAAATATTAAATCCCATGGGGAAGTGCACGGTTGGGCATGGTTAGGTAAAACCATACAGTTTTCTTTAAGAAATCGTGCACCCATTTTGGATCTATATGAGGTGGTGATTGGTTTGACCAAACTGTGTGACATCCCTTCCCAAACCCAACACCCTCAGAAAGAGGCGATTCTCATGGATAGTGGATGATTTGTCAAACCATGCACTTACCAAGGGAAAACTGTGCACTACAAGAGTAGGTGTGCATAGTTAAGGTGTATTGTTCGACAAACCATGTGTCTTAACCCAAGAAATCATTCCCACATAAAATTTATGCCCCTACTTTGATTTTAAATATTCCCCAACCCTCGGTTATTAATCCTAATCACTAAATTTATACATAACATGATTTTCTATGATTTTGGAGGTTCCAGAGAGGGTTACATGGCTCCTTAACCATACTCCTTTTCTAATCAAATATCTAGTGGAATGATCGACTCTTCCTTAGTAAGTAATTATTCAACATTTAAGATTATTTTCCCCCATATCCTTCCACTATAAAGAGGGAGGGAATTTTACTCAATTTGAAATTGGTCTAGATTTAGTTTTTTATGGAACTCTTTTCATTGGATGTTTATCCTAGGTTTTTATCCAAGAACTCTTTCACCATCGTGTTTTGGACTATTCCACATCAAATTGAGGATTATGGTTTGACGTGCAATCGTCAACGATCACAAGGTTGGTAGTTTAATGGTCTATTATAATAGTTTTAATTATAGTTATGTGTTATTAATTTTTCAATATAGATTTCTATTTTAGGAAATTAATTTTTATGATAACCAATTAATTTATTCCATTGTGATTATGATTCCCTCTATGGATCCCACAAAAACCATTGGAGATTATGAGATATTCTTGATAACAATGGATGGGGTGATCCAAAGATTATCAAATAAAATTCATGATAAGTGAATAATGGGTGCATATAATTGAATTAAATCCTTGATTAATGGTTGATAAATGGGATTATAATATTTTTTAAATAATGGGATATGATGATGGTTGATAAATGGGTCATGAATATAGAACTATGGTATGTAATTTTTTTGAATGATTTGAACAATGTGTTGTGGTTTAGGGACTACTACTCCAAATACCCATGAGTTACGAGACTGCTTCTCATTATCATGATATATATATATAGACACACATAAGTATGTATTTTTATGATATCACTAATTTGTGGGACATGGACATCTCCTCCAAATACTAATGTGTTTCCATACTGCTATTATATGCCCCAGATGTATGAATGTGGATGTGATAATTAAATCGAACGATAAATACTAGGAAATAATTAATTTTAATATCCAATAGTATATTATTGAGAATACAAAAGGGGAAAATAAGGTTTGATTGGTTTGGTTTCCACCATGAAACTAGGGGACTATGTGGTTAATTAAAGAAAAATTAAATGTGATGCCCGTTCACTTTCTAATTTTTACATTATTCATTATAAAACTACACACACTATTATTTACTAGATATTAGACATTATTGTTGGTGGAATACTGATTTGTACTCGTATTCTTATCCGGATGCCTGATTGCAACCCGAACAGATATTATGATTGCAGGAAAAGAAAAGGGAAACAACCCTATGTTAGATGGCATTGTTAGTATTTGGGATGGAGTGTGAATGAAGGAACCCGACATGATGTCGAGACCCTCTTAGGATTTTATAGTGTGTATTTTTTTTAGTTTTTTATACACTTGACACTAATATGACATGACATATTTATATATTTGGGTTTGGATTTTTTTCTTGTAAAGGATTCATCATGTGATGCTTGATATTATTTTGGATTTGGTATTATATTGGTTATTTATTGATATATTTTGGATATTTTTTTATTTGTTTACAATTTTTATGGATCTTTGATAAAGGGGTTATAGTATCCCCATGATATATGTTAGACCCTCAAATCTAGTTGGAAGCCTCTAGTGTACAGGGAGGTGCACCTGAGGTCATCTGGTAGACCTTCTTAGGGAACCGATATGTGGAACCTGGTTTGGGATGATAGAAAGTGGTAACAAAGGTTTTTTATTTTATTTTTATATTTATATTATTTCGTAATGGTAAAAATGAGAATATATTTATTTAGGACATGGTCATGAGCTCGTTTATGGGTATAGATAACCCATTTGTGGGGGAAACCCCATGTACCCAGGGAGGTATTGTTGTTTTTATCTTCAATGATACAATTGAATGTTATTTCACATTAAGTGACATACTTGTTTAGTGAAGTTATTATTTTCTGATATTTGCCTCATTAAATAGTATAGAATAATATCTGAGTATACATATATCATTTTAGGAACTCATTAATTCATGTGACATGTATAATTATTGGAACGCACGGAGAAGAATTTTGTGGGTAAGTAATTGATAATTATAAATGATGAACAATGTGGTAATTTGAAATGGATAAAATGGGTGTGTAATGAGCAACTAAAATTATATAAGTTTTTACCCTATGTTATCCATGGCCGATATGAGGGATGGTTGAGGGTAGGGATGGGGATTCAGTTTTAACAATGTGGTAGAGTTGGGGAGATGAATGTTTAGAGAAATATGTGAATCCCTCTTATGTAACTTTTATAATGTTGTGTTATGTGTCCTTAGATGCGTTCTTGTAATTTTATATACATTCCTATGTTACAGTTTTTTTATATTGGATGAAAGGAGGACATGGTTATTAATGTTCCTCCAGTAGTAGAGCTATAGGATTAAATTGTTACAAGTGAAGAATATGGACAAAATTTCCTTGATAACTTTTCTATATTTATGATGTTTAGGGATAGAGACCCATGGTAGGTTGTGAAAAATATATCAAATCTAACACGAGATTTCTAGTTGAAGCACCCAAAAAACATTATACCGAGAGAGTGGACGTAAGGATATTTCATTATAGTTTGAGTCTATCTTTATGATCCTTCTCCAATTAAAGACGCAAGAATATAGAAGAGTTAAATTGAATACATATATATTTCCTGGATCAACAAAACACTAGAGGGATGTTCAAGCTTGGGATGAGCAGTTAAAGAACACAATGTAGAAATAAATTTAGAAAATTTTATTGGAACACTTGTACCCACATACACTCAGGTAGGAGAGAGAAACACATTTTATAAGGATGAACCACATGAGTATGTCTATAGTGAACTGTGTTATTTTTATTACTAATTTGTAGTGATTTATCAGAGATTTGGAATTATATGAGGAAACTGTCATGATAAATTTTCAGGATAGAATTAAATGAGAGATTAAGTCCATGGTAAACATCATTCGACTGAAGATGTTTTTTGAGGTGGTGAATGTCGCTATCCTTTATTAGGAAAATATGAAATAGGATTCCATTGGAATGAATTTGGTTTCAGTTGGATTCCTAAGTGTTACATATTTTGATTGTATAATGTGTCTCTATGAGAACCTAAACTAAGGAAATTGAATTAAAGGTAGCCAAAGGGAAGGATCTGTTGTTCAAATTAATAACCATGTATACTTTCATCAGTCTGGTAGGTATGGTCACATTAATATTAAGGGTCCATGACCACCAGTTCAGTTCCAAGATTGAGGAATGATGGGTCACTTATAGAGTTGTTATAGAAACCCTCAACTATAGGGTAATGAAAAATGAGTTATGATTTACTATAATAATGGAGGGGGTCTTCTGCCCCATATTAGTAAGGATATTGGAGTTCATCCATCCATGGAAGTCGAGGAAGTGGATGTGGTACATTAGGTAATGATATCATATTTTAAAAGAGTTGTATAGATCATGGGGACTCATAATTCTACACATTGAAGAGGGAAAGGAAATTTTCATGAAGTTCATCTTTCACTTATGGATATTGAGGCTAGACCATCGACAGTCAAAGATACTATTTGTGTAGATTCTGCAGTTTCTACTGCTTATTTGATACCTGATCCTCATATTCTTTTGTATCTTACAAACTAGTAAATGGTTTATGTCTGATGGTGGAGTTTTTTATTGGGGGTATGATGGTTTATACACCATTGGGAGTATAGTAATGGGAAATATATTTATGTAAGGGTTGATATCTCAAGGTTGGGGGGTATCATTTATTTTGGGATATTTACATACTTGACATTTCAGGATTTGAATTTATTTTTTCCCTTGAATGGTTGGTATCATATCAATCCCAAATAAGTTGTTTACATGGGATGATAACCATTAGGTCTCCTAAGGGTGGAAATTATGATCATTGTGGATAATATGATATCCAAGGAGGCTATGCATGGAATATTCATTAGCAACTGGTAGATCTCACCACCCATGTTGCATGTATTTCAATAGATGAAGAGGGTGTGAATCCTAATGTATTTTTACCCATAGTGTATAGGGTCAAGTATGCATTTACTAAAGACTGATTAGGGATACAACCTGATATATATGGGGAGTATATAATTTATGTTATGCGTGATGAAAAACGAGTTTTCATTCAAACTTATCGAATGAAACCAACAATGCTTCAGGAACATAAGACTAAGAAGGAATAATAGACAGGTAAGGGACATATATATCCGTGTACCTCACCGAGGGTTTCCCCGTTTTTGTTTTCTAAGATGTATGAGGAGATGTTTCATTTATATATTTACCACTAAGAGTTTCATTGGACAATAGTGAAGAATCATAATCTTCTTCCATGTATCAATGATATCCTTGACCATTTTAGAGGATCTTGGGTCTTCTCCAATATTTAAAAAATATCGGGTTATTATAAGATGATATTTAAATCTTTTGATTTACCACAGACTACATGATGAATCAGTCATGGATTATACGTGTTTTTCATGATGCCATTCAGGTTAAAGAATGCACAGGTTGTGGTTATTTCTTTGATGAATTGAATCTTCAACCCATACATGTATCATTTTTTGGTTGTTTTTTTGATTAAATCTTAGTTTATTCAATGAATCATGATGATCACTCCCAAAATATTGACACCATCCTAAGTACACTGAGATAACATAGGATTTACAAAACTTTCTTTAATGGTAAATTCTAGAATGGTAAGGTACATTTCTTGGTCTATATAATCTTTGAGAAATGTGTGTCAATAGACACAGATAAGGTGCATGCAGTAATATCTTGGGAGCATCCCAATTATTATTATTTTATATCTAAATATTTCCAGGATTAGCAAGTTATTATCAGAGGTTTTTATAGGAACATTATAGTTTGTAAGAACCACTTTTGAGCTTAACTATGAACAGGATCATGTCTGGATGGTGTAGATCATGTTATAATTCTTTCTATGAGTTGAATAATAATATGACTACCGCTCTATTTTTTTATCCAACCTGAGTTGGGTGAAGAGTATACCTTTTTTGGTGATGCGTCTGGGATTAGACATAGAGTAATCTTAATGGAGGGAGATCAAGTTATATCATATGGGTCATGATAGTTGATTCCATATCAGTGGAATTATCCAATGCATATTCTTGACTTGGTTCTGGTGGTTTATACCGTAAATTGTTGGAAACATTACCAGTTAGGTGGAAATTATACTATGTATACTAACCAAAAAATAATAAAGTATATATTTTTGCAGCGAGATAAAAACCATTAGTACTGAATATGGGTTGATTATATGCAGTTATTTGATTTTGATCTAGCTTATACACCATAGAGGGAAATAGTATAACTAATTAATTGAGCCTAATGAATCAGGGAGTTTAAGAGTCCAGTACTTAGTGGAAGATGATTGAATTTCTAGATGAGATGCACATCGAGGTTCTGGAGGGCTATGAGAATATGACCCCAGTATACTTATTAGTTAATTCTTCACTTTTCATAAAGATTAGGGAGTGTAAATATGAAGATCGATAGTGTTTTTCCTTATGGTAAATACATGGATGTGGGGAGTCACATTTCGATAAGACTACTAGTGAGGATGAGATCATCTATGTATGTAGCCATGTTGTTTTACCAAGGTGTGTGTGTTAGGAGGGGATGCATGAGTTTCATGCCTCAAAGTGGGTTGTTTAACATGGTTTTCCCATAAATGTAACATCAACATTATTGATAGTATTGGTAGTTGAGCATAAAAAGGGGGATATTAGGTTTCATGACACGATGCTACACCTGTAAGTAGGTAAAGGAAAAGAATCATAAATCTTATGATTTTCAATAGTTGTTTCCAATTATAGAATGGAAGTGGGATGAAATTACCATGGACTCTTCAGTGGGACTTCTAAGGATCCCTCAAAGGAATGATGTGATTTGGGTGATTGTGGACAAAAATAAAAAATTTTCCCATTTCATTCTCATCTGGGATACTTTTACTATAAACCAGTTGGGTGAGATATATGTTTTGGTGATATTATATTTTCATGGAATTCCATATAGCATTGGTTCATACAATGACTCATGATTTACTTCACAATTCAAAGAGGTCTTAAAAAGGGTGTCGGGTACCTAGATGTTTATTAGTATGGATTTCAACCAATAGATAGACAATAAATCATAGAACACTATCCAAGTACTAGAGGAAATGATGAGATCATGTGTCCTTGAGTTTGGTGGGTCTTGGGATAAGAAAATTAATCTCTTTTATTTTTAATATTACAACACTTTTCGGGATACAATATCGATGGATCCATATAATGAAATTTATGCTAGACCATGATTTTCACCTTTGTGTTGGTTGGAGGTAAGAGAGTATGAGTTATTTGGAGAGATTATCATATAGGAGACATCATAGTAGGTTCAACAGATTTAGAAACATATGGACATGGATCATAGTATGCAGAATTTGTATGCAAATATACCTTGTCAAAACCTTAATTTTATAGTCAGTGACTGCATGTTCATTTAGGTGTCTCTGAGATTGGTTCACCAAATGATTTTCAGGTAGTTAAATTTGTTCCTAGATTCATTGGACCATTTGTTTCCATGGAGAGAATAATACTAGTGTAATATCAATTAGAACATCCACAGAGTTACAGTGATATGAACAATGTTTTTTAGGTGATTAAACATCAGCAGTATAATCCAGACCAGTCTCATGTGATTGATGTTTATGATGTTGATCTTGAGGCAGATGTGTCATTTAAATATCATCAGATTCATGTTGTGGGATGTAGTGAGGATTTGTTGTGTGGAAAAGTGTGTTTTTGTTATATTATTATAGAAATATGGCCATGTTTAGTAGGAAATATCGGTGAGGGAAGCAAATATGTGAGTTCAATGACTAGAACTTTTTACTTTGGAGGTTTAATAATTCTTGGGAGTGCATCTTGAGGATGATTTATTATAAGGTTTGTATATTGTATGATTCCCACGTTTTTTATGGCCTCTTATAGATGTTATAAATTAATATTTTAGCTTTGATTTTATCCTTACATTTTTACTTTTTTCATTGGAGTTTTTTGTGTTAATTTTGAGAAATTTGGAAGCCCATTGGTTATGAAACACTAGATTAGGGTTAGGAAAAATCATGTGGTTTTCCCTATGAAATTATGCACCCCTTTTTGGATACACGGGAGGTGTCATCTATTTAGATAAAACCATGTATCCTCCCTCACCAAACCATGCACACTATGGTAGAGGGAGTTTCCATGATTGGAAAACGGGTTTTCAAACTATGTACCCATCTATGAGAAATTATTCCCCACATGAGTAGGGGTTCATGGATTAAACAGATGATTTGATAAAAGATGTGACTCTTCCAAGGAAACCATAAGTGTGAAAAATTAAAGGCCCTATTTTTTTTAAAAAAAAATTAACAAAAACTTATTAACCCTAATCACCCAATATCACCCTAACATAATTTCATTTGATATTAGAGATTCTAGTGGGGTTATAAGGCTCCTTGAATGTATTCTTATATGAATAAAATATTTAGTGGAATGATCAAATCCTCTTTGGTAATATATTCCTCCTTATTGAATATTCCTCTCTATCCTATCTTCACACCCTATGGAAATGGATGTATTCTTCTTCTGTTAGAAATTTTATTAGATCTAGGTTTTGATCGATATTGTTTTTTTAGATCTTGATCCAAGGTTTTAATCATATATATCTTTCTGCATTGTGATTTGGACCATTCCACATGAAATTGAGGGTTACAATTAGGATATCATCCATCAACGTTATCAAGGATGGTGATATAATTTTCAATTTCCATAGTCTTTATTATAATTTTTTGCATGTAATTGGGCAATTTCAATTTACATGTTGGGATATTTCATATTTAATTTAATTAATTAATTTATTATATTGTCATTATGAACACCTACATAGATACCACAATAACCATTAGAGATTATTAGATTGGCTTGATGGAAACCCATGTGGTGTGAAAAATATCATTGAATAAAAAAACGATATTTGAAATGTGGGAATAATGGAGTACAGAATTGAATTAAATACTTGATATATGGATTATAAATGGGATTAAGAGTTTTTTGAATAATGAGTTACGAAAATGGTTGATAAATGGATTATAATTATGGAACCACAGTATGTGATTTTGAGTACGATGTGAACAATGAGTTGTGGGTCCGGGAATAATGGTCTAAATACCCATAGTGGACAGACTTCTGTTATAGGCCCATGATATATATATATATATATGTATTTATGTATGTATATTTATATGTATATGTATATGTATATGTATATGTATGTATGTGCATGAGATCACAGAGTTGTGGGATAAATACTACTACTCTAAATAGCCATATGGTTCCATACTGATTCTCTAGGCCCCTAATGTATGATTGTGGAATTAAGAATTTAATAGAGTTGTGAATCATATTATAGAATGAGTTGTTATATACTATGGTTTATGGTTCAGACTCTAACATAGTATGAAGTATCAATGATTAGTTCAGGTGTCATCGTGAACCTAGTGTCCTATGTGGTTAATTAAATAATAAATAAATGTGAATCTTGTTTACTTTTCCATTTGTTCTCTATTATTTTTAAAAATTCAGACACTATTATTGAATGGATATTTCTATAGTTACTGTCAGTGGTGGCCTAATGAGTTTTACTAATACCCAACTCGGGATGCTTGGTTAGTACCTTAATAGACATCATGATTGTAGGATAAGATAAAAAGAGCATCCCTATGTTAGATGGTTGATTTTGGATTCGAGATGGAGCATGGATGAGGGAACTGGACATGATGTTGGGATACACCTGAGTGTTGTTAATGTGTCTTTATTTTTTGATTTTTCTCTAGACACATGACACTATTATGACATAACATATTTACGTTTTCTATTTTGGACATTTTTTCTTATTATTGATTCATCATTTGATTCTTGGTGTTATTTTTATTTTCGTATTTTCTTGGTTATTTCTTGCTATCATTTGATTATTTTTTATTTATTTCCTCTATTCTGCCACTTTAATAAAGAGGGTATAGTATCCCAACCTTACATATTGGACCCTCTCTACTAGTTTGAAGCCCCTGGTTCATGGGGAGTCATGTATGTGGTCGTGTGATGAACCAGTTTGGGGAATCGGTATGTGTCACATGTATCGGTACATCACACAGATCTCTATAATTCTTCTTAGATATATAATTTGATATAAATATTAATTTTTTTTACCATTTAATATAAACACTAATAGTATTTAAATTATACAATTATAAATAATATGAATGTTGTCGAAATCGACTAATAAAAAATGTGCATCAACAAGGAAAATATTAGAGGATATTGGGGTGGGGTAGAGTTTATTGAATATAATGAAAGAATAAATTTTTTAAGGGGTAGATTAAAAAAATAAGAAATAGGGAATAATAATGGTTCAATATATGCTCCAATAATACTATCTAATTGAACTAAACAAACTCAACGACTCTTAAA
This sequence comes from Viscum album, assembly GCA_963277665.1. Taxonomy (NCBI): domain Eukaryota; kingdom Viridiplantae; phylum Streptophyta; class Magnoliopsida; order Santalales; family Viscaceae; genus Viscum; species Viscum album. The sequence goes on from OY728126.1 coordinate 1,677,745,596, forward strand.
AATATCATAATAAAAGTTTGTACAACTCTAAAAAACTAAATCTATTATAATATATACCCCTTGAAAAATTAACATCCTCCAAATTCCAAAAAAAAAAAACATTAATGTACATTTTATGTAAAAATAATTTTAGTTCCTCATAGTTGAAATATCTAAAAAATTCCTACTCAATAATAAAAAACAATGAATAGAATCACCCAGATCTCCAGGAAATGTAAAACTAAAAATTCATATTCATATATATTACACAACTCATAACATAAAAAAATATGTGTAAAAAAACATTTCTAAGAAATTTTAAAAATAAAGTGAACATTTTATTAAAACCATAATAATTTATTAAACCATAAAAACAATAACATTATATTCAATCTAACATTATTAAACCAACTAATATTAGAAATAATATTTAACATAGCTAATTTAAATCTGAAATATTCTTCAAAAAATGGAAAATTCACTAAATAAGAAAATAATTAATAGTTTTGCACATGTTATTACCAATTTAACTCCTCATATATTTGTTAAAAATGGTGATTTTTAAACATTGAATACCCACCTTTAAAATAAAATATCCAAAAATTTTAATCCATAATATTTATGAATTGTATTTTCACATAAAAAAAATAATATTTTCTAATTTATTTCCCTAAAATAGAGGGATCAATATATTTTCAAATTCCTTCAACAACAAAATCACATGATTAAAATTTTATTTTTAAGGGATAAACCATTTATGTAGTGACTAAAATATAAATGTTATTACATATGAACTAACACATTTACCACAAAAATATTATGGTTGAATCAAAGATACCGATTTTATAATTCATTAATGAAAGAACAAAAAATTTAATAAAATAATGCCTTTTGTTTTTAACCATTATTTATCCAACTCAACCAACCATTTCACATGATCAACCAAGCATCACTATGTTTTAGTTCTGTAAAAATCCTATATCATTATAGTTAAAAATAATAATGTTCCAAAAAAATATATATTTACAAAAAATAATCCATAATCCATTAAATATTTTATCTCAATTAAAACCTAACAAATTATCCCCTAATCAAACACCAATTTCAGTATCAAACATTTTTTAAATGGTCCTAAATATTAATATCAAAATTTATAGCTCAATTTAATGGATCATTCATCCTAAAATTAAATTGATATGACCAAGATATTGAGCTGATATAATTTTTGTATCAAATTACACAAAAGGTTTTTTTGTTAGCTTGTTTGGATTTGTCAGTATAAGAGGAAGTGGACCTGAATTGAGTTTTGAGGAACTGGGTAAATGGTTGAGGTTTTAGTGGATGATGTGAAATCCCTAGAGAGTCTCAGTAAAAGGTTGTTGTAGTAATATCAGCCTTTATAGAGGAAATATGTTGTTTTATAACTCACCAATGTTATATTATAGGTCCATTTAAGTTCTTGTAGATTCTTTGGGTTGTCTTAAAATTTTTATAATAAATTAAATTATTAGTTAATTAATTATGTTTTTAAATGATTTATAGAATATTCCATTTAGATCTAGTAGCCATGAAAATCCATATATTTTTTCCACCTCTATCATAATATGAGATATTACTTAATGGTTTTCCATTACTCACATCTATAAGAATGGATGAATCTGGTATTTGAGGCTTGTTGTACTTGAGTAAATATTCCTAGTTCCCCTCACCATTTTCCTATACTTCCTTTATTTTTCCTTCATATAAAAGTTGTTCCAATTTTTATTTATTTAGTTAGTTAATGGAGGATCAACCAATGGAAGTACACTAATTGATTCATTTCTTGTAATGACCCAAAAGTTTGTTAATGAAAATCTCTATTGATCTAATTAAATATGTAAAATGTTTGTAAAAAATATTCACTTCTTTTGTTTAATGTTTTTGGATTATAAAATACCATTATGATTTTTTACTATTGATAATATAGTCATTGAACAGTGATCACATGATTAATATAAATATAGGTTTTTAACAAATCCTTTTTGCTCAGACCAAGGAAGAAATAGCCTCATCTAGTAGACTTGCCCTGTATGAAGACCATTTATTAGAGCTCAGAAAGGAGGCTGATTCTTTGTACTTCGCTCTTGACCAATACCAATATGAGATTTAATACATTAAGATTGAGTGTAACCGCCTACAGGATAAGAGGATGTTGATAGAGATTACCACTCAGACGATGTTATACGAGCCACCCCAAGAGTGTATCACCATCACACACCATACCCTAAGGTCTTATGCAGTTGTTTTAAGGGGTTATGTAATAATACCCTTTTACTATGATTATGTACATCATTTTTGTATATAATAATGAATATACTTTCATTTGTTTATTGTTACTTCGTAAATAGTTTTTAGAGCACAAATAGTATTTTTTTAGTTAATTATTCAACTATGAAATTTATTTTGATGAATTAATGGATTTATTAATTAAATAATATTTCAATAAAATATTATTATTTTTATTAAATTATTTTTTATTAAATATAAATGATAATATAATTTTCTGAATGTAATTGTAATTTTTATTAAGGATTGGAAGCCATTTTTGTCCAAAGCCATGAATTTTCGATAAATGTTGGTTTTTATTTTAAAAGTAAAAATTAACATATTAAGAAAATTATTTAGATAAAATTAATATTATTTCTAGAATCGTGATGTCGAAATTATCCAGCGGTGAATTTTTCATAATTTTCCGAGACAGTCAAATTTTTGGGTAAAAATTAAATACCTTTTAAATATATAATGTGTTTATGACATCATAATGTTTCAATAGTGATGTAAAAAAATACAATAAACTTCATTTTCAGAAAATATATGTTTTAAAATTAAAATAATGTTATTTTTCCTTTCTTTTAATTTTTTTACAATGCATTAGTGGACCCTCCAAGACTTATATGACATTTTGCCTTTTAAAATTGTTTTGTTTGAGAGTGTGACTCACATCTACATAAGCAACCCTATTATTTTAAGAAGTTCGTCCATTTAAATTTTAAAATATTGTTTTCCAATCCCCATTTTCTGAATCCTTGGGAAAAAACCATTATTTGGTTTGTGGTTTTGTTTAATTTAATGTGAGGTGTCCCAAACCTAAATAATAAACAATTCCCTCTCTTTTCCTATATAAACCCACCCAATCTCCGACTTCCTCTTCAATAAAAGCCATTTAAGTTTTCTCAAACTCTTCCCTCCTCACTCTATAATCCTCCCAAGTTTCCCTCAACCCTCCCATGGTCACAACCATCAAGCATTCAATGTTACTCTTCAAGGTAAGGGGTCCTTTCACCCTCCTCTTTTAAGTCATGACTTCCTTTTTGTTATGTCTTATAGTTTCATTTTATTATGTGGCGGATTGTTATTCTATATCCTTAATACTGTCAATTTCATTTCCAAATGATTATATAAACTTTCTTCTCTCATCAATTGTTTTTCATAAATTTTAATTGATGCAGTTAGGCTGCCGAATTTTCTTAAAAGAAATCGCATTTTCTCTTTCCTTTCAAGTTTCCTTTTGTTGTGGTATGTCATCCATATTTCAAAACTATGATATTATTTATATTTTATTATGTCCTTATATGGTAAAATTATTAATTTATGTATGGGAGACCCTTTTCTACTCTATGTTTATTATTTCCTAAAACCATGTTATATAGTTGTTATGCTGCAGAAATTTCGTTTCAAAATTTCTCTCTTTCTCACAAGAAATTATCTTGTTTTATTTATGTCTATTCCCAGAACTATTTAGTATCTATGTGTGTTCATAAATACACAAAAAATATATATTTTATTCTGTAATTGACATACATATAACCCTCACTCCCTTTCCATGGGTTATAAATGACATAATGACCTTATTTGTAAGTACTTTTTAAAAGTCATGATTTTGAAATGAAACCCATTTCCTTTATTCTATTTGGATTACTTATGAAAGGTTTGATTATGATCTATGTGGATAACATGAATGTAAATACATATTAAGGGTGTGACCTGATAGTGCTCTAATGCATTGGGTAAAGAATTTATCTCTAGAGAAGACAAGTTTCATGATACCATAGTGAATGACCTTGGTAATTTTTATGACACCTCGAGGTTGAACCTTGGTGAGACATTCATCAATGTCTAAATAAGATGTTGTAGAAACATATTCAAGTTTTTTCTCAAGTTCATTTCATTATGATATGCATATAATTCCATTCCTCAGGTTTATATGTTTTTATCAAGTTCATATTGATATCTCAAGTAAAATGATTCCCTTGCTTTCCTTGCTGGGCCTTCTACTCACCCTTTCCATTGATGTATGTCTCTAGGTAATAGGATGAAGTAATTGTACTTAGGATTATCCTATAATGATGCCTTACAAGTGGATTAGTTGAATGTTTTATGTTATTTTCATGTTTTATGTTTCTGATTTCCAAGACACTAGACTTTAAAGATCCTCTGTTTGTAAAATGTAATGAAAAGTTATGTAATAAAAAGGTAGGCAGACATAGTTGGTATCTAAGGATAGTTTAGCTATTTATATAAATTAGGCTATGAAAAATTTAGGAAGAACCCTATAGAAAATTTTAAATATAAGAAAACTTCTTGGTATTTTGGTGAGTAATGAGTAAGTGGTTTATCAATCAAATACATCATTGTCTGGATACGAGAAGGTAGAGGAAAATCTGTCATAGATATACATAGGGGTAAAACCCAAAAACAACTCTTTGAGTTAGAATCGAATGGGAAATAGTGCACGATAATGTCCCTTACTGCACTCTTGGTTACGACACTCCCGGGGGATATGTTTGGTTAAACACTATCTTTTTATTGAATCATTATGAAAGAATTATAGAGAAATGTAATTGTTTAAGCATGAAGTTTTAAAACATAAAATCCTTTATGGTTAAAAGATTTGTAAATTAAATAAGTTTCACACTAAGGTTTTATTCTTTTGGAAAATGGAAAGCAATATGAGGAACCATGAAAATGGTGACCGCAATGGACTATGCACTGATGACCCTCCGATGGAAGCTAGAATGGAAACATTTATGCAAATGATGAACCAAATGACTCAATTTATGAGAAATAAAATGTATAAATATGAGATACCAATCTCACCGCAAATGAAAAAACTATATGTTTAATTATTTATAAATCAATGACCGCCAACCTTTAGTGGATCGACTGACCCATTGATTGCCAAACTGTGGATCAGATCTATCGATAAGATATTTTTTGTGCTTTGCTATTATGTATAAGAGAAGTTTACCCTAACTTTCTATCGCTTAGGAGGAGAAGCTGATCAGTGGTGGGAACTGATTAAAAAAACAAGGCCAAGAGTGGATGTTGAAGATATGGAGTGGGAAGAGTTCAGTATATTCTTTAACAAGTATTTTCCTTGATCGATGAGAAAAAGAACAGGGAAGGATTTTCTCAAGCTGAAGTAGAAGGAGAATGAATCTATGGGAAGATACGAGATGAACTTCTCAAGGCTTTCACATTACACCTCTATCATTGTCATGGATCCAAATAGAAAGGTTGTTAGATTCTATGGTGGACTGAGACCTCATCTACAGAAGAATGTATCCAACCGAGAATATGATAGCTATGAGGAGATAATGCAGAGTGTGATGAAAGTTGAGCTGGAGTTTGGTGAGATGCAGGGGTCTCATAAATCAAACAACAAGAAGAGATCGATGGAGCCCAGCATAGGTTGGACCGTTGATCAAGGAATAGGAGGCAAGCAAGTGTAACTTCCCATGTGTAATAAATGTGGGAAGAAGCATTTGGGGAACTTCCTGATCAGGAGAATAATATTCTAAAAGTGTGGAAGATATATCCATATTGCAAGGAATTGTCATAGTGAGGTGAAACCTCAACTTCCAAACACTAATGGCAAGGGTAAGTTGGTACATCCCCTACCTGATGTCCAATGCTTTAAGTGTGGACAACATGGGCACTTCTCCAATCACTTTCCAAATTCTAGGGAAGTGGAGGGGAACCACCATCAGCCTCAAAAAAGGACAAGGGAGCAAGGTCGTGATTTTTCTATCACGACAGCTGAAATTGAAGCTCTGATTTATGTGGTAGCAGGTACTCTTGTTGTTATCTCAAAGTTAGCAAGCACTTTGTTTGATTCTTGTTCTATGAATTCCTTTATTTCCTCCAAGTTTTCAAAGAATTCAGAATCAACCCCTGATTTTCTTAAAGCAGAGTTATCAATCAAGACTTCTTGTGGGATTATCCAAGAATCGCCAGTGTTTAGAAACTATAGTATTTACTTTGGTTTTCACAATTTTATCGTAAATCTAGTAGTCATTCCCATGCTGGAATGTGACATTATACTAGGGATGTATTAGCTCTCAAAGTATAATTCTAATATCAAATGCAGAAGTAAAGAAATATCAGTAGTCTTGAATGTAAAACCTAGAGTTATCTTCTAAAGAGAGATATCTCAACCTGATATTTTCCTAGAAGAACCCCCCTATATCCTTCTTTATGGAGTTGATTGGTAAATAATAAGAAGGGGATGAGAGTTTAAGGATATAAAATGTCCACACCATCCAGTAATATGTTGATGTATTACCTAAGGAGTTTCTCAGACCTCCCCTAGAAAGTGAGTTAGAGTTATCCATTGAACTCGTACGTAGATCTATTCTAATATCAAAGACCCCATATAGGATGGAAAATGTGGAGTTAGAGGAATTAAAGAAATAACTCCTAGATCTTTTAGAGAAGGGGTTTATCTGAACGAGTGTGTCTCCTTGTGGGATAACCAGTTCTTTTTTAGAAGAAGGAATGATCGATGCAGCTATGCATTGATTATAGAGAACTGAATGGGATTACAGTAAAGAACAAATACCCTCTTCCAACAATTGGTGACTTATTTGACCAACTTCATGCGGCTCAATTCTTCTCTAATATTGATCTTCATTATGGGTATCATAAATTGAGGGTGAATAAAGAAGATATTCCAAAAACATCCTTCCGATCAAGATATGGACATTATGAGTTTGTTTTTATGCCCTTCAGGATAACTAATGTACCTATAATTTTTATGGATTTGATGAATAGTCTTTAAGGACTACCTTGATAAGTTTGTCGTAGTATTTATTGATGGTATTCTAATATATTCCAATAGTCACGAAGAGAATGAATACCATATAAGGGTTATTTTGAAAACATTATGGAAGGAAAGTCTTTTTGGAAAGTTCATCAAATAAGAATTCTGGTTACAAAAAGTTGCTTTCATGGGGCACAATGTCACTAATGAAGGGATCACAATCGACCCTACAAAGACAAAAGTTATAGAGAACTAGCCTCATCCTACAAAAATAACTGAGATTCTATATTTCCTAGGTTTAACAAGATATTATAGGAGGATTTTGAAAAATATTTCATGACATTCTAATCCATTAACCAAGTTAACCGGAAAATGGGTCAAGTTCATCAGGACAAAGGAGTGTGAGGAAAATTTCCAAGAGATGAAGAAGAGATTGGTTACTACACCTATGTTAACTCTTCCCTCATGTTGATAAGGACTATTTATTCTTAGCGATGCATCTATGAAAGGTCTTGGTTGAATCCTCATGCAAAATGAAAAAGTCATTGCTTATGCATCTCAACAGTTGAAGACTCATGAGAAGAACTATCCTACGCATGATCTGGAGCTAGCTGTAGTCATTTTTTCTCTGACGAAATGGAGGAACTATCATTATGGGAATAAATGTGATATATAAAAAGACCATAAATGTTTGAAGTATATTTTCACACAAAAATATTTGAACATGAGATAAAGTAGATGGCTGGATCTTCTTAAAGAATACGATTTTTCAATTCATTATCATCCCGGAAGAGTAAAAAATGTTGCCGATCCATTAAGCAAGAAATACCCAGTTTTTTTTATACATGATGAGGATTCAAAAATACCCTCTGATCAATGACCTAGTAATGTTGGACATGGGAATTATAAGGTAAGGTACATCATTAACCATAACCCAAATGATTTATCAACCATCGTTACTAGAGAAGATCATGAAATCTTAGAAAAAAGATCTTTTTTATAGAAGAAGATTAAGGCAGTGAAGGATGAGAGGTTTCCTGAGTTAAATTTTGATCGAGAAGGTGTACTGAAATTTCATACAAGATACTGTGTTCCATATATTCCAGAAATAAAGGAGCTGATGGATGAAGCTCATAACTCTACTTTATTTGTACCTTATGGGAGCACAAAAATGTAAAGGGACCTTTGTGATCATTGTTGGTGGGATAATATGAAAAGGTAGATTGATGAATACACTTGATGGTGTCTGGTATGTCGGCAAGTGAAGGTAGAGTGACAACTTCATAAAGGGGTATTGCAACCACTACCCATACCAGCATGGAAGCGTGACAATATCACTCTGGACTTCATCACTGGTCTCCCAAGAACTTCCAAAGGAAGTAATGTGATATGGATTATTGGGGGACATATAAACAAGACTTCCCATTTTATCTCTATTCAAGAAGACTTCTATATAGATAAACTAGAAAGGATTTATGTGAAGGAAGTGGTAAGGCTGCACGGAGTACCACTTTCTATCGTATCTGATCGGGATCCAAGGTTCACATCAAAATTCTGGAGAAGTATTCAACATGATCTAAGAATTGAATTGAATTTCAGTACAACCTATCACCCCAAACTGATGGCCAATCACAAAGGTCTATTCGAACACTCGAGGACATGTTTAGAACATGCTCAATGTAATTTAAAGGTGGATGGGATCAACATCTCCCTTTAGTTGAGTTCCCTGACAACAACTACTTCTACTCGATCATTCAAAGGGAACCCTATGAAGCTCTATATGGGAAGCGATGTAGAACTCCTACTTGTTGGGATGAAGCTGGTGAGAGAAAGATTATTGGGCATGATCTTGTACAAGAGATGATAGGAAAATTCCACGCCATCCACCAGCACATTAAGGATGCTCAGAGTCAGCAAAATAGCTATTCCAACAACCGTCAAAGGGACTTGGAGTTTGATGTTGGTGAAAACGTCTTTATTCATATTTCACCCTGTAAGAGAGTCGTGAGGTTTGGGATGAAAGGGAAGCTCAGCCCTAGGTAAATTGGCCCCTATGAAATCCTTGATTGTGTGGGATCAGTGGCCTATCATCTTGCACTTCTTCCAAATCTTGTTCAAGTTCATGATGTATTCCACATATCCTTCTTGAGGAAGTGCGTACCTGACCCTTTAGTTTTACTAAACCCAGAGGTGGTACAACTGGAACATGAACTCTCTTATAAGGAGTAGTGTGTGAAGATCTTGGATTGTAGAGACAAGGTTCTATGCAACAAGACTACCAACCTTGTTAAGGTGTTGTGGAGGAACCACAAATGAAAAAAAATCCACTTGGGGACCAGAAGATTCTATGAGGTAAAACTACCCACACCATTTATCTTCTTAGGTTATGAGTTAAAATTTAGGGGACAAAATTTCTTAAGGGGGGAAGATTGTAATGAACCAAACGTTTGTTAATGAAAATATCTCTTGATCTAATAAAATATGTGAAATGGTTATACAACATATTCACTTATTTTGTTTTATGTTTTTGGATTTTAAATTTTTTTTATGATTTTTGACCATTGATTATATATCCTTTGAACATGGATCACGTGATTAGAATAAATATAGGGCTTTAACAAATCCTCTTTGCTCAGACAAATGAACAAATTGCCTCATCCAGTAGACTAGCCCCATATGAATCCCATTTATTAGAGATCAAAAAGGAGTTTGAGTCTTTGGGATTCCCTCTTGACCAAGCCGAAGATGATCTTGAATACGTTGAGCTTGAGCGTAACTGCCTACAGGAGAAGTGGAAGTTGATAGAGATTACCAATCGAGCCATGTTATCTGAGCCACCCCAAAAGTATGTCACCATCACGCACCATACCCTAAGGTCTTATGAAGGTGTTTCAAGGGGATATGTAACTAGACCCCAGTACTATGATTATATACATTATTTTTGTATATAATAATGAATGTACTTTCATTTTATTATTGTTACATCGTAAATGGTTTTTAGAGCACACATAGTATTTTTTAGTTAAATATTCAACTAAGAAATCTATTTTGATGAATTAATGGATTTTTTAATTAAATAATATTTTAATAAAATATTATTATCATTACTAAATTAATTATTATTTAATATAAATGATTGTATAATTTTATGAATGCAATTGTAATTTTTATTATGATTTGGAATCCATTTTTGTCAAAATCCATTAATTTGTGATAAATGTCAGTTTTTATTTTAAAAGTGAAAATAAAAATATTTAGAAAATTATTTAGATAAAATGAATATTATTTTTAGAATCAGGATGTTGAAATTATCCAACTATTAATTTTTCATAATTTTCTGAGATAGTCACATTTTTTGGTATAAATTAAATAACATTTAAATATATAATGTGTTTTATGAGAACATAATGATCCAATAGCAATGTAATAAAATAAAATAATCTTTTTTTCAGACAATATATGTTTTAACATTAAAATAATGTGATTTTGGGTTTTTTTTGATTTATTTTACAAAACATTAGTGGACCCCCCACGACTTATATAACATTTTGTCTTTTTAAATTGTTTTCCTTGAGAGTGTGACTCACCACCACATAAGAAAAACTATTATTTTAAGATTTCCGGACATTGACCATATAAAATATTTTTTTCCACTTCCCTTTTGTAGAAACCATGGGATAAAACCATGGGTTGGTTTGTGGTTGGTTTAATTTAATTCGAGGCGTCCCAAACCTAAAAAATAAACAATTCCCTCTACTTTCCAATATAAACCCACAAAAACTCCAACTTCCTCTTCACTAAATCCCATTTAAGTTCATCCAAACTCTTCCCTACTCTATTTATAATCCTCCTGAGGTTACCTCAAGCCTCCCAAGGTCCTGAACTTCACGCTTTCAAAGTTACTCTTCAAGGTAAGGGATCCTTTCACACTCCTCTTTTAAGTCAGGACTTCCTTTTTGTTATGTCTTATAGTTCCATTTTATTATGTGGGGTCTCGTTATTATATATACTTACTAATGTCCATTTAATTTCCAAATGACTAGAGACCCTTTCTTATCTCATAAATTGTTTTTCTAAAATTTTAAGTGATGCCATTATGCTGTCGAATTTTCGTAAAAGAAATCACATTTTCTCTTTCCTTTCAATTTTCCTTTTCTTATGGAATGTCATCCAAATTTCCACACCATGATATTATTTATATTTTATTATGTCCCTTCACTCTAAAATTATTCATTTATGGATGTTAGACCCTTTCCCCCTCTCTTTTAACTATTTCCTAAAACCATATTATTTAGCCGTTATGCTGTAGAAATTTCGTCTAAACAATTTCTCTCTCTTTCTCTCAAGAAATTATATTATTTTATTTATGTAAATACCCAGACCTATTTATTTTCTATGGTTGTTTATAAATAAAAAAAATATATATTTTATTTGGGAATTTACATACGTATAACCCTCACTCCATTTCCATGGGTTATAACTGACATAATGATCTTATTTGTAAGTACTTTTTAAAACATCATGATTTTGAAATGAAAACCATTTCTTTTCTTCTCTATGGGTTATTTATGAAATTTTGGATTATGATATACGTGGATCACATGAAATTAATGACATATTAAGGGTTCTCCCTCATATATCTTCAATTCATTGGGTAAAGAATTTATCTCTAGTGATGACAAGTTTCATGATACCTTAGTGAATAACATTGGTAATTTTTACGACACCTTGGGGTTGACCCTTTGTGATATGTACATGAATATATAAAAAAATGTTGTGGACACATAATCATTTTATGTTTCATGTTATTTTTTTATGATATTCCTATACTTCCATTTCTCAGGTCTTTATGTTTTTATCAAGTTCTTATTGATATCACAAGTAAACTGATTCCCTTGTTTTCTTTATTGGGCCTTCTGCTCACCTTTTCCAGTGATGTATATCACCATGTTATAAGATGCAGTAATTTTACTTAGGATAAACTTGTGATGAACCCTTAAAAATGGATTATAATAATATTTTATGTTATTTTCATGTTTTTTGTTTCTAATTTCCAAGACACGAAACTTCAAAGATCCTCTGTTTGTAAAATGTAATGAAATGTTATGTAATAAAAATGAGGGATGTCATATTTCTTCTTAAGTAATATGGTTCTTATATATTTATTATTTTATATGTTTGTCTATAAATTGTGTAAAATGTGAGATTGGGTAGGGTTTTGTGAACTAATATGATTGGATTCAAATTATATTTATATAGTATATAAGATCTATCCTAATATTATTGAGAGTTGGTACATGTGGAAATGAGTTGGGTTATGCTATTACCATGTGGTATAATGTTCATTGGACCGCTAATTTATTTATTATGTTATTACCATTGTAATTTAATTAGGTTTGGATACATGTGATTAATATGATATATGGATATAGGTGTATTAGATATATTATTACATTAACAGGGTGATTTATATTTCCATATTTTTAGAAATGTTATTAATTTGTGAGATAATTGTGAATTATTGTAAAATCCTGATATTTGATTCGGTTAATTTTTTCATTACATTTTGTTAATAAAGTTTTAAAATGGTTTATGGAATACTTCCTATGGATAGAGAACATTTCTAGACTACCTTGGAGGTTTGGTAAAAAGGTCATGTATGTTAGACATTGGAAATGGTTGTTAATGAAATGTTTGTGATATTGGATGGGAAGATCCAGAATTATGGGTAAGGATATGAGAAATGGAATTCCTTATACTTTGTTATGGATAGAAATACATGATTATATGCTTAATTGGAATAGAGTGATGGGAATGACACCCCATATTCTTGATTTGGGTGCGGACATAATGATCTAGGAATAAATGATTTGACATAATGTGAGAACATGGATTGGAACACCTTTTATTCTAAGAATATAAATGTTAAAGGAATGATAAATTTTTATATGAAGTGTAGACCATAAGGTATTATGGATTAGAAATATGACATGGGACAAAGATGTATTGGTTTGACCCAAGGTCCCCATGGAACATAGTTTAAAATGGATTAATGACAACTGGTTATTTGAAAATCATGTTTCTATTTTATCACTTATTAATAATTTTCGATAGACATTTTCTTACCCTATTATTTTGAATGGATTTTTAATTATACATAATTGGTGGTGGAATACTAATTAGTAATCACATGATCCTCAATGATACATTAATACTAGATCATATATCGTGGTTCATGGCTAGTATAAGAGAAAGGGTATGATGATAGATGGTTGACTTGGGACGGATCATGGAGAAGGGGAACATGCACGTTTTTGATACCCGTAGTTGGGATCATCTTTGTGTCATATATTAGTTTTTGTATTGAACTATAGAATATCATGAACATACATGTTTATGAATTTCTTATTAATAAATCCCCATTTTTGGGATGTGGTATTTTATATATGGATATCATTTATTTTTTGCATGTCATTGCTTCTAATGATTCTTAATTTTGTTTCAAAATGGTATAGATGGTACAATATCCCCATGTATTTCATTATACAGTTGATGCTAGATGGTATCCACTAGAATTATAGGATTCATACATTAGGTAAAACAATGAACCAACTCAAGGAACTGGTTTAGTGGAAGTTGTTCTAATATGTGACATATATCCTTGACCGTGTGAGGAATCTAATGTTCTCTTAGTTTTTGTTTTTGATTGTTTTTTATTTGAAATCATAATTGGTCCAATATTGTTGTTGTATTAGGTACCAAAAAAACTTCCCCTGAGAGGGTTTAGATAGGTTGGTGACCTTAGTATCCCTTATATATTGTGTTTTTTAGGGGTGATATTGTGAAACATCATTTTTAGGAGGGATACATGATAGGTGTCCCTGGGGTCTTAATGGTGATTGAGATTACCATTCATGTGAAAAATGGTAAAAGAATATGTGTTATATGTGGGGGATGATGGGTTAGGATTGGTAAATTATGTGTGTCTCAATGACTCGTGTATCTTGTGGTTGTTGATCTGGAGGTTGGGGAAGGGGTTTAAGGACCATGAGACTTGTGATTTTTGTCATTGGAATGAACATAGTAATCGTGAATGTATTGATTAGGTTATATTAGTCATGAATTAATGTGTAACATTGTCAAATATATTTTTTATTAGAAACATAAGGGTTATTCCAATTTTATGGAATTTTGATGAATCATTCCACTATATATGAGACTGATTTAAATAATAGAGAAAACTATGGAATTATGAATACAGTGGGATTTGTGCATGTCATTTTTATTTTTTTGATTAATTCATTAAGATTAAACTCACATTCATATAGATATTATGTGATGATAACATTGGATGTTTCGTATAGAATTTATACTCACATGGCACATGGGTCATATGGAACACATACAGAATTATTCTCTATGATCATGGAACGTAAAAGCATCCCATATATAGATTATTATAGCTAGTAGTGTTATTGACACATTATTCATATATCAATTGTTGGATATGGGATAGGTGGATCCTCGATGTCAATATGGGGGTTTTTATTACAATTTGAAAACATTTTTATTTGTGATCTTCTTAAAGGTGATTCAATATTAAACTATATTCATTGTAAAAAATAGTAGATGTTAATTTTTTCCTACCTTGTGTTGTATATTTTCACAATGATTTTATTATTATCATGTTGGTTATTATATGTTATTCTTCCACTAGAAACTATTGATGTTTCCATATAGATTGTATAGTCTCATCACGACCACCACATAGAACCTTGAACCTCTTAAGAATCCACCAATATAATTGGAGGAACATATATTTTTTTGGATCTTCAACATAGATGTTATTCAGGTGATCTGGGTCATGGATTCCCAAATGTTGGATCAACATAGGTTGATGTAGCATGTATTAAGAAAATATATGTTTCATACCTAGTTTGTTTAAATTTGGATTCTAAGGGATGTATCATTACATGGGGTGGATTTTGTGCTATGTTCCTTGAAAATAAAATTAATTGATAATTCCCATGTATCCAGTGGAACCTATATTTTTGTTATGATATTCATATAAAAAATTGATTTATTATATCTCAATAAACATAGAACATGATGTTAGTGATTTTTCATTCATAATAAAGGTATTGAGGTGTAATATATTTTACTCCTTCTAAATGATAAGAAACTAAGATCCAAGGGAAATGTATATGAATACATGTGATTACTACATAGGTTTTATTAACACTACGAGAAAAAGTGGTATTAGCGACGAGTTATTTGCGACGGGAATATGTCCCGTCGCAAATAACCACCGCAATCGGGGTATTTGCGATGGGGCATAATCCCCGTCGCAAATAAAGAGTTATTTACGATGGGATATTCTCACCCGTCGCAAATGGTTTGGCGCGAATGCGCGCCAAATCGCACGAAAGATATTTGCGACGGGATCCCCTTCCCGTCGCCAATAACCGGCGGTGGTAACAGGTTATTAGCGACGGGAAGGGGTTCCCATCGCTAATAACCTGGCGGTAGGGGTTATTTGCGACGGGCCCCGTTGCAAATAACCCCTTTTATTGCCGCCCATAATAAATGCGGCCGTGGTTATTTGCGACGGGACCGTCGCAAATAATACCAATTGCGACGGGAATATCGTCGTAATAAACCCCGTCACAAATAATCTAACCTACAAATACAGCCAGCCTTGACAAGTTTTCTAAATCTGAACGAATTTTTTACTAGTTTATATGTGTTGATTGAATTTTTTCTTGTAAGTCGATTTCAAGGAGGTTGCGGGGATCATCCTACAAGTACAACAAATCGAAAGCTCGAAAATCAGTTTAAGGTTTTTTTTTCTGAATTTTAATTTAATATTTATTTAATGTTTTTGTTTTATATTTTTACATTAGTTTTTATTATTTCTTATTAGATATAATTATGTTGTATTAAGGTATTAAATTTGATTTGTTAGATTTAATTATTAGTAATTAAAAATATTTAATAATTAAGTGACTGTAATTAGCAATTAATAACTTTAATTTTAATTAAAGATAGTAATTAGTAATTAATGAATGTAATTAGTAGTTAATGAATGTAATTAGTAGTTAATGAATGTAATTAGTAGTTAATGAATGTAATTTGTAGTTAATGAATATAATTTGCAATAATTGGAATAATTCAAAAAAATAGTAATAATTAGAAAAAATTAACAATAATTAGTAATAAGTAACATTAATTAGTAATAATTAGTAATAATTAATAACAATTAACAATAATTACCAATAATTACCAATAATTAGTAATAATTAACAATAAATACCAATAATTAGTAATAATTAGTAATAATTAGTAATAATTAGTAATAATTATCAATAATTACCAATATTTACCAATATTTAACAATAATTGCCAATAATTGTCAATATTTTCCAATAATTACGAATATTTACCAATATTTACCAATAATTGCCAATAATTGTCAATATTTACCAATAATTAGGAATAATTACCAATAATTAGGAATAATTACCAATAATTAGGAATAATTACCAATAATTAGGAATAATTACCAATAATTAGGAATAATTACCACTAATTAGGAATAATTACCATTAATTAGGAATAATTACCAATAATTAATAATAATTACCAATAATTACCAATAATTACCAATAATTTGGAATAATTACCAATAATTACCAATAATTACCAATAATTACCAATAATTACCAATATTAGGAATAATTACCAAGAATTAGGAATAATTACCAATAATTAGGAATAATTACCAATAATTAGGAATAATTAGTAATAATTAATAATAATTACCAATAATTAGGAATAATTACCAATAATTAGGAATAATTAGTAATAATTACCAATAATTACCAATAATTAGTAATAATTAACAATAATTACCAATAATTAGGAATAATTATCAATAATTAGGAATAATTATCAATAATTAGGAATAATTTCCAATAATTACCAATAATTAGTAATAATTACCAATAATTAACAATAATTAGTAATAATTAAAAATAATTACCAATAATTAGTAATAATTACCAATAATTACCAATAATTACTAATACTTGTCAATAATTACCCATAATTGTAAATATTTACCAATAATTAGGAATAATTACCAATAATTAGGAATATTTTGTAATAATTAGGAATAATTACCAATAATTAAGAATAATTACCAATAATTAGGAATAATTACCAATAATTAGGATTAATTACCAATAATTAAGAATAATTACCAATAATTAGGAATAATTACCAATAAATAGGAATAATTAGGAATAATTAAAAATAATTACCAATAATTAGGAATAATTAGGAATAATTACCAATAATTAAGAATAATTAGTAATAATTAAGTATAATTAGTAATAATTAATAATAATTACAAATAATTACCAATAATTAGTAATAATTACCAATAATTAGGAATAATTAACAATAATTAGGAATGATTACCAATAATTAGTTATAATTACCAATAATTACCAATAATTAGTAATAATTTACAATAATTACCAATAATTAGTAATAATTACCAATAATTACCAATATTTACCAATAATTGTCAATAATTACCAATAATTGTCAATATTTACCAATAATTAGGAATAATTACCAATAATTAGGAATAATTAGTAATAATTAGGAATAATTACCAATAATTAGGAATAATTACCAATAATTAGGAATAATTACCAATAATTAGGAATAATTACCAATAATTAGGAATAATTACCAATAATTAGGAATAATTACCAATAATTAGGAATAATTACCAATAATTAGTCATAATTACCAATAATTAGTAATAATTACCACTAATTACCAATAATTACCAATAATTAGTAATAATTAATAATAATTACCAATAATTAGTAATAATTAACAATAATTACCAATAATTAGTAATAATTAACAATAATTAGTAATAATTAGTAATATTTACCAATATTTTCCAATAGTTGCCAATATTTGCCAATAGTTTCCAATATTTGCCAATAGTTGCTAATAATTGTCAACAATTGCCAATAATTAGGAATAATTACCAATAATTAGGAATAATTACTAATAATTAGGAATAATTACTAATAATTAGGAATAATTACTAATAATTAGTAATAATTACCAATAATTAGTAATAATTAGTAATAATTAAGAATAATTACCAATAATTAGGAATAATTATTAATAATTAGCTAATTGGAAAAAACCAGCGTGATCATTATCTTTCTCAATTATCTTTTCATCTTTGTATTGGTTTTAAGAAAACTTTTGTCTCCACATGTAATATTTGCATCCTTTTTCAAAATTATCAACCTACTCACCAATAGATAGGTGAAAGTGAATGAAAATATTACATGTGGAGACAGAATGTTAAGCACACAGATGAAAGGAGAATTGTAAAATAATATAGAAAATTATATTATATTAATATTAATAATAAAAAATACTAATAATGTAATAATTTTATTATTATATAATTAATATTTATGAAAAAATAATATTAGTATTATTAAAATAATAAAATATTTATAAAATATTAAAATTATCAATATTTGTAATAGGTTTTTCTTTATTCTTAACATGTTCAATTAATAAAGGGTCAATTTTTAGGTCTATCCCAATAAAATTTTTGCATCAGTCGTGTCTGATGTAACATCTATAATTATCCTTGCTTGAGTGTTTTTTCTAACAAATTATTCAAAACTAGTAATGCATTTATATTTTATAGAAAAATATGGAACAACGAGGTCATCAACAATCATTATTAGATGACCGCATATGGATAAATCAACATAGAAATCCAAATGGTTCTGGTTTAAATTCAGTATATATAGAGGGTGTGGAGACTTTTTTAGCATTTGCGGCATCAAATCCAGAATTTGTTTCAGAAGGCACAATAAAATGTCCTTGTAAAAAATGTGCACTGAGAACATTTGACATGTTTGACAAAGTTGGGGGACATCTCTTGTGTTTTGGTTTTCAACCGGATTATGTTTTTTGATATCAACATGGTGAATGCAGTTCTACAGAAGGTGATACTAACTTGATTCTGGATTCATCCTCGTTTCAAAATTTAGTACACGATGTTGCAGACCCATCTATTCAACATATAGAAACTCAAGATGATATTGATTCAACTACTGAGTTGGAACACTCTGAATTTTATGATTTGTTGAGGTCTGCTGAGGATGCGTTATATCCTGGTTGTAAGATAAGAAAATTAGAAGCAATTGAAAAATTTATGGCTATCAAATCAGATAATGGAATGTCAAACACGGGTTTTGATCAAATATTTCTCTTGGTTAAAACACTATTACCTGAAGGAAATGTTTTGCCTACAAATTAATATGAGAGTAAGAGGATGGTTTGGAATTTAGGACTTAGTTGTCAGAAGATTCATGAATGTTCAAATGATTTCATTTTATATTCTAGGGAAAATGATTCGTTGGATAATTTTTCCACTTTTGGGTAATCGAGGTATAAAGAAGCTCAACATGGGAAGTCTGGGTTGTTTCCTGTAAAACAGTTGAGATATTTTCCTCTTACATCCAGACTTCAACGTTTATTCATTTCTAAGAATACAACCTCAATGATGTCATTGCACAAAACTAATATTTCAACAGGTAAAAGCTTGAATCATCCGGCCGATGGTGATTCATGGAAACATATTGATAGAGTGCATCCATCCTTTGCTTTAGAAGCCCGAAATGTGCGGCTGGGTCTTTCCACTGATGGTTTCTGTCCATTCGGATCTTATGGTAGTCAGTATTCTTGTTGGCCTGTCTTTTTAACTCCGTACAATTTACCTCCATGGATGTTGATGAAGGAACCCTATATCTTTTTGACCTTACTAATCCCAAGAAATCCGAAGAAGAATATTGATGTTTATTTGAAACCATTGATTGATGAATTAAATATACTATGGAGTACTGGTGTCAGTACTTATGATGTTTCTGTGAAACAAAATTTCATACTAAGACCAGCATTGATGTGGACAATCAGTGACTTCCCGGATTATGGCATGTTTTCTGGCTAGAGTACACATGGGTGAAAATCATGTCCTTACTGTATGGGAGAGAACAAGAAATTTATGCTCGTCCATGGAAAAAAACCATGCTATTTTGACTGTCATCACAGATTTCTTCCAGCTGATCATCCTTTTCATAGAAACAAATCTCATTTTAGAAAAGGCACAGTTGAAAGGGATGGACCTTCAAAAATTCTATCAGGTACGGAGTTAAAATCAGTTGTATATTCATTACCTCCCATCACATTTGTACCCATAATAAACCAATAGAAAATTTCTGGTTTTGGGAAAGAACAAATTGGCTAAAATGTAACATATTTTGTGATTTTCCATATTGGTCTGATTTTCTGGTCCGCTACATGTTGGATGTCATGCATATTGAGAAGAACTGTTTTGATAATTTGTTTCATACAGTTTTGGATACACCAGGAAAGAGCAAAGATAATGTAAATGCACGATTAGATCTTGCTCAAATTTGCAGGCATCCAGAACTCGAACTGTTTGAGAATGTCATAACAGAAAGGTTAATGAAACCAAAATCATCTTATACATTGTCCAAAGAAATCCGCTTATTATTTTTTCAATGTATTGTAGATTTGAGACTTCCAGATGGATGTGATTCCAATTTGGGTAGATGTGTAAATAATGGTCATATTACCATATTAAAAAGTCATGATTGTCATGTTATAATGGAAAGACTTATACCCATTGGATTAAGAGGTCTGTTGAATTTTGTGATATGGGATTCCATAACAGATGTATCTTTATTTTTTTGGGACACTTGTCCGGTGACAATAGATTACGATGCTCTATGAAAACTTGAAGAAGATGTTGTTGTAATTATATGTAAACTAGAAAAAATATTTCCGCCATCTTTCTTCGACTCAATGGAACATTTGATATTAAATTTTCCATATAATGCAAAATGTGGAGGTCCAATATAGTTTCGATGGATGTACCCATTCGAAAGATGCATGCAGAAATTGAAAAAAAGTACGTAACAAAGCATCTGTTGAAGGATCTATTGCTGAAGCTTATTTGCAGGAGGAGATATCTTTTTTCTGCTCCCACTATTTTGAATCTGAGTATCCTTTAAAACACAACCACATTATATGAAACGAGGGGAATATTGATGCAATTGACAATCAATTATCTGTTTTTAACAAGTCGGAGCTTGGTTTTGGTGGAGTTCATGAATGATGGCTTTCAGATGATGAAAATCACAGAGCTCATACGTATGTTCTGCTCAACTGTGAAGAGATGACATCATTTGTACTGTATGTGCTTCTATTACTTATTCTAATATTTATGTTACAATAAATAACTTTGTTTTTTATAGACTGTATGATAATCATATCAAGAAACAACTTCCACAAATTACAACAGCTACTCTCGAAGAACGCAGACAAATTTTTTTTCTCAGTGGTTTCAAATACTGGTAACATAAATTTTTCATACTTTAACATCTCCTTCAATTTATAGTTTACTATATTGGTAATTATTTCACAAATTTTTAGGTGTTTCGACATGCTGATAAAATTGACAAACAAATTTGTATATTGAGTAACCCACCATCCAAAATGGTGAAATCTTATAATGCATATGTGGTGAATGGTTTTCGATTTCATACACATGCATATGGGGAATAAAAAAAAACAATGAACAGTGGAGTTTGCTTGAGAGGATCTCATCATAGAGAAAATGAAGTTGAATTTTATGACATACTTGATGAAATCATTGAAATCAGTTATCTAGGACACCATTACATAACGATGTTCAAATATCGGTGGTTGGATACTGAGAGAGGCATGCAAGTTCATCCGAATCATGGAATCATCGATATTAAATGTAAAAGTGTTCTTGCAGTAAATGAACATTTCTTACTGGTTCAACAGGCACAACAAGTTTATTATGCAAAGTACCGTGCTACGTCAAGAGACTTGACTGATTGGTGGAGCATAATAAAAATGAAAATCTGAGACAATCAGTTTAGTCAAAGTGAATTTACTTTCACTGAAGTGAAAAGAATTGAAGTTTTTCAAGAGAGTACTCAAAATAAATCTTTGTTACAAAGAGACATGAGTATCGATGATGACACCCCGTAATTAAGAGTTAGTGATGATGATGATGATGGTAATGATGTCACAAATGAATTTGAAATGGCAAGAGATGAAGAAACTGGAACTCAAATGGATATCGATGATATTGAGGAGGAATATGAAGATGAAATTTACAGATATGAAGATGATGATGACGCTGAACATTGATACAATTCAATGGTAGTTATATATAATCAAAACTAATATATATGTATATATAATAATAATTATAAATTATTTTCTAACAACATTTGTTTTCTGTTTCAGATGGACAAGGACACATTTCGTTAGTTGGCGGATGCTGACCTATCTTTTGATGCGGACGAGTTGCTGGCACCTGACCCTCAGCCTGAAGGTGCTTCAGGGAGTATGCGGAGGGGGCATGGTCTTGCACGACTGATGATTCCTGACCCCATCCCCGAGCGACGTCTAAGTCTTGGGTTCGATCCACGCACCCGTAGGTGTGATAACCTGTGAATTTTACTAAGATTTCATTAATCTATTTACATAATAAATGTTTGATTATTGTTTTTACAGTTTTCCACATATAGCAGTCGGACATGGCAGTGCTATTTTGTGCAACTATTTTTCTCAGCCATGGATAACATGGGAGAATATTCCTGTTGATGTGCAGTAGGCCATGTTCTGTCATTGGTTGGTACGTACATAAATAAATAATTTTTATTTTGAAATTTATTTCATTTACAACATGATATTTTGAATTATTTGTAGGGTTTGTGGTATCCGATCGAGGATACCATGCGTGACGCCATCCATGGGGCATGGGAGGTGGCCATGCATGATCGCTTTCATCAGTTTTTGCACAATTTAAGAAGAGTTTCCATGAAGAAAGTAGGAGAGTCATATTTTGAAGATTCATGTAGAGAACACCGACCAGAGTACATTTCATCCCACGTATGGGATGGATTATGTGCACACTGTTTGAGTGGTGGCTTTCAGAGGAGATCATCGGTGGGGAGGAAAAATCGGGGGAGACAGGAGGTGACTCATCGACTTGGGATTCGTACTTTCAGTACTCATAGACAAAATTTGGTACGTACATTTTTTAAAAATATTTTATATAACTTTAAATATTAACAATTTATTTTATATTCTTATAGGCTGTCAAGAACACCGATATTATAAAGTACGATGTATATCGGAGGATGTACAGTGATCCAGCTACTAGAGAGCTCAGAGGTGATCGCCAACGTCACATCGTGGTAAGTATTATTTGTTTTCAAGTTTAAAAATTAACTGCATATAATATATTCACAATTTTAATTTTAAATTGCAACTACAGGAGTCATATGAGACCGCAGCGTCACAGACCCGGCCTGAGGGTCTGGCCGAGGCATCAGATCAGACCAGTGGCCATCAGTTTGATGAGGCGGCATGGATGCAGGCGACCCAATATGCCTTCGAGAAGGGATGGGTAGTTGGTATCGGCTCTCTACTAGCTCCCAGAGATTATTATGGCAGTGCTGCGATGTCGGCGTCCAGCTCGAGAGGAGCTCGTGTATCTTCTTCCGCTACACAGTATGAGGATCGGTTGCGATCTCAGACTGAGTTGATAGAGAGTCTCCAAAAGGAGCAGGAGGAGATGCGTTGGCAGCAGTAGCAGCATGAGGAGGAGCGCCGATGACAACAGCAGGTGTACGAGGAGCAGATGATTCGGTGGCAGTAGCAGCAGCAGGAGCAGATGGAGTACATACGCCGACTCACTCATGCCTTAGGGATGGAGTTTCCTACACCAGCAGATCCCCCCTCCCCATCCTCCTTCAGATTAGTTATTGTTAAGATGTTATAAAGTTTGTAAATTTAAAATATTACATTTTTTCTATTCAGAGTTTCTGTCTCTCTTATACTGGTGTCAATATTGTATTATTTAATTTCTATTTATTTTTAATACTTTATTATTTATTATTGGTATTTATTTTAATATTTGTTTATTTTATTAATAATAATATTACTCTTAGTATTTTATTATTTGTTTATATTTCTTTTTGCAAATGTTGATAATTTTCATATTTTTATTTTCTTATTATTTTTATAATATTATATTCAGTATTTTTAATACATAAAAAGTTTCAAAATTTTTAATTGAAATTATTATTTTTTCATTATTTATAATAATATGAATTCGGTATATTATTATTATTATATAATATTATATTATTTATATTACAATATTAATATGATTAATAATATTATTCATATTTTATAATATTAATTATATATATATATTTAATTTTTTTAATATTTTAATTTAATTATAAATTTTTAAATATTTGAATGATTTTTTGTTATAATATTTGAATGAATTATAAATGTATTATTACTATTATAATATTAATTAAAAAAAATTTATTAATAAATTTATTTTTTTTATTTTTGTATACATATTTGCGACGAGATAATCATCCCGCCGCAATTAATTTTTTTTATTTTTTTTAAATTTCCTATTGCGACTGGCCCGTCGCAATTACTTATTTCTTTTAAAAACTTTTTTTAACACTTTCGCGACGGTATTCATGGCCCGTCGCAAATAACATTTGCGACGGGCCCATCGCAAAAGTGTTATTTAAAGTTTTTAATACATATATCGATTAGTATTTGCGATGGGACATATTACCGTCGCAAATATTATTTTTAGCGACGGACCCGTCACAAATAGTGTTAGTTGTGATGCCATTTACCGCAACGGGTCATTTACGACGGACCCCCGTCGCAAATAGGCTTTTGCGATGAGATCCTGTCACAACTGACTCGTCGCAAATGAGCTTATTTCTAGTAGTGTAATGAAATATTTTTGGAATTTTTTAGCGCTTACAATTTTTTTTGGTGATTTTACCAAAATTATATTGGTAGAATTATACTATTGCAGACTGAGTATGTAATTCTGTTTTATCTTGACTATTGATATTCTGTGTTTGAATGTGGTCTCGGGGTATATGGATCTTTGGATCATATATGGGGCCATGAGGCAAGATGATACGAGACATGGATTCATGTAGGGATTTTTATGGATGAATATGAGAAATTTCATGCTATGGCTCTCTATATTAATGATATATGAAATATTACATAGTTTTTCATCTTAAAATTTGTATAAAAAAAATTTACACATAGAATACCTATAATGGTGGATCTGGTGGGTATATATGTGGCACCACAAAGAAAATCACCAAATATGTCCCCTAGTAGAGTGGATGATATTGAACCACCGGTAACGGTTGTGAGACAAGTAGATTGGTCTTTGTAGTTAGTGGATATATTCTTGTGGTTTGATGAATACCTAACAGAGATCCCAATATGTGCTATATAAGGTGTCAATTATAGATATCTAGGAGATGATACATTCATACAATATCTGATGAGGCTGTTTCAATTGAGTTATACTCTATTAATCATTGGAATGAGAGATCCCTAGAAATCTAAGTATTTGATTGAGTTCCTATAGGTATTTTTTTATCAGATTATGAAACCACATAGGTAGAGAATAATTTTAGGGTTCTATTATCACTATTGATCAGTGAATTTTTGGGTGTATGTAGGTACATGTTGGTTGGGAGGATGGGATAACATATATGGAATTTGAACTATGGTTGTCTGAGATCAATTCTTGGACACACTAATTATAGACATAACCCATGAATTCATTCACATTATGTAGGGAGATATAATTTACATATACTATTGTACAAGGTTTATATATTTTATATGATTTAATATGAAATTATAAGGAGGTTAAATATCTAAGGAATAGTGATTCAAGGATGGTTGAATGAATTTTATCAGGGTATAGGTGAATATAACTATGTTGATCTGGTTTTTAGATGAAATGAACCATGTGGTGGTTGTGGAATAAAATTTAACTGATGGGAGTATACTAAGAATTAATGTTGGTAATAATGATACATGTATGGATATTACATGTTTTGTGAAGTGGAAACTTGAAGAGGTCCAACAATGAAGCATTGGAATAGAGTCGATGTTGTCATCCTGTAGCAGATTCAAAATTACATGTTAATGTTATAGATAGTTAGGGAATGTTTCGATCCAATATAATCAACAGTTGTAGTAGTGATGGGGTTTTTCCATAATAGAACATATGGGGTGTTTTTTTCAAATTAACTCACACTTATCAAGATGTTGAGGATCGAGATAAAATCTCAAATATGTGGTCAGACCACGAGTAATTTTAGGGGTGGTATCCAGGATTCATCTATATGCTTAGGTAGTGCTAGAATATAGGATACAAAGTAATGGGAAATATTTTCAATAATTATCGTGACCCAATGGAGAGAAAATAAATTACAGTATTAGTATTTTAGTCATCTCTACATTATGTCACAAATATTATTTGTGTAGGGAGGAAAGTTATTAATGATTTTAGGAACAAAATGGGAATAATGATTATACTATTTTGTTTAATGGTTATAATATAAACATCTATATAAGATGTTATGTCATTCATGAACATTTTGAGAAATGTTCATCATGTACAATGTTGGATAATGTTTTTTGTATGGTTAAAACTTTAGAATTCTTGGTTATACATCAAGTATGATTCAACTAGTTATTATGTGATATAGTTAGAATACTACCGTGTAGGAATCTATCATTATGAGTACTTATATGGTTTTACTATGTTATTTGAGTCACACAGTTTTGTTAACATGGATATAATGGATGTGATTGGAATTGTCTTGTTGTTTTAGGAATGATATAATTGGGAAAATAAGGATTCAATAAGAATTTGGTACTTCATTTAGTGAGATAGATTGGGGATGAGAATTTATATGGTGGGGTGGTTTAGATTACATAGGTATTGATATGGGGAAATTTGGATATTATTAAGGCTAAAACATGTGTATTTAGGTTTTATTGAGGTTTTTGGATAATTGGTGGATGTAGAATATTTTATTTTTGAAAACGGGTCATTGGAAGTGGTTTTATAGGATGAGATGAACTCCATATGGAGTTATAGTGGGAGTTCACTGATGATTTTGTGGTATTTATATTGATCAAGTTCCTTTTTTCTAGAAAACTAGAGTTCTGATAGGGATCCACTGTGTTCGATTTAGTGACTTAAAACAAACATCTCTTTACATTATGATAACCTATATTCATAGTCTTAAAGATTAACAAACTTATTCTAACATCTTGATTTTTCTTCTATGTGACATATTATGTGATAATGTAAGATCCTAAACTTCTTTTAATGTACTTAATTGATTGTATTTTTGTTTTAAAAACCCTCAATATGGTTAATGAGATACTTCTTTGGTTTGTGAGGAGAATAGGAGTGTCCTGGGGGTTCATGACATGAATGAAGGGAAAACGGAGCCATCCAGTTCATTTTTCATGATTGGTTAAAATTATGTAGTAATTATATGCCTTAATCATCTTTGACTTAGGAGGTGGATCTCAATTGGTAAAACTATGAATTGGAAGGATCCAAGCCTTGTGTGCTTGGACATAGCAAACCTGTATGGTTACTGCATGGTTTGAAAGACCGTGTGGGCTTCCCATGAGTTATTGTGACCTAGATCCCTCTTAAATAGAGGATGGTGCACGGTTAGTGCACTGTTTGGGAAAATGTGTGACAAAACAACGATCCCCATTAAAAATTTGGGATTTTATAAAATTTCCCCCTCATGATTTATATACCCTTGACTAATTTTTCTTCTTATTTTCTCCTTCGATAGTTACTGTGATGAACCAAAATCTCCCAATCATCCCAAGGATCGATCTACTTCATTTTTAAGCCATTTAGAGTGTCTTTGGGTGGAGAGAAAAGCTCTGGGTGAGTATAACATTCCAATTCATTTTTTATTACTAAATTAGGTATTGTTTAGTTGATCCTCTAATTCTAAAACACTAAAACCATCTTTCAATAGCAGATCATTGGTTAGGGATTTGAAGGGTGTTTGAATCCAAATCAAAGGATAATGTTAAGTGATTTTTCATCTTCAGAATTCAGGTAGGTGGCCTATAAGTTATCTCCCATAGTCTTACGGTTACATTTATGAGTTTAGGGATGTTTACATATTCCACTATAATGTATTTTTGGTTTTACATTGTATAAATTAGGAATTAATTGGTTAATTTATGAATTAAGCCCCTCATGATCCCTATGGGATTCATTGTGTTTGAATAGATAGGGATAGAGGCTACCCATGGGATGTTCTATATTTTTTAACATGTTATTGGTTTATTAAATATGAAAATTCCGGGTGTAAGAGATTGAACATATTTTTTTTATGTTTAGCATGTTAACATGGGTTGATAAAGGAAATATAAATGATTTTATATAGTTGGTAAACATGGATTATTTATTGAAATTTATTTTAATTGTGTTTGAATGAAATCGTGGAATAATGCACCATTTGTTTTAACATAAATGTGTTAATGAGTTATGAATTTTAAATGGTAAATGGGTCAATGGGGTAATTCCTGAATATGATTGAGGTGTTGAAAAAAATATGAATTTTGAATGGTATGTGTACTCAATGAGTATGGTTTGTGAAATTTTATAAGTGCTAAATGGTTAAATATTCATGTGAACATGGCTTGGTGGTATGTTTGGTATTGAATTGACATTATACACCCATGGGTTGTGTTTTACTGAGGCTCTAAACCCCACCCTAGAATTCACAGTTTAGGGAGTTTTACTAATACTCTATGTCCCTAATAGTTTCATTGAACAAGACTACCTAGATTGAGGCACCAATGTAATTATGATTAATTTTTGTTTGAAATATTATTCCTTTAATAGATAAGGAACTTGACTTATCCCATTCCTTATAAAAGTTTTTCGACATTGGTTATAGTGTAATTGATGAAAATTCCTAACCCATAGAAAAAAATTAGAAAATTTGGTATATAGATATTGTAATCCAATGCACACCTATTTATATTTTAATTACCTTATCAATCATTTAGTACTTTCATACACTATCGATTTAGTGTAGATTTTTTTAGACATCGTTAGTGGGGGTGTGCTAAGTTGTACTCACACCCTTCTCGATCCACCATTGTGTACAAGAGAAGAATTAATTCTTGCAATTTAGGACAAGGGAAAAGGCCCAATGTTAGATAGCTAATATTGGCATGGGGAGTGCATGGATTAGGGATCCAAACAAAGAGTCAAGACCTATTTTGTGGATTCTTTAGTTTATCCTTATTTTTTTTGTTTTTCTAACACTTGGAGCTACAATACATGTAATGATAAATTTACTATTTGGTTGTGGTCTTGTACCTAGTTTTTGGAAATGTTTATATTTCATGTTCATTTATTATAATTGGTCATTATTTCATTTTATTATCTTTTTGGGACCACTCTAATAAAGAGGGTATAGACTCTTAATATAACACATTAGACCCTCACTGCTACTTCGCAGCCTCTGGCATATGGAGAGGTGTCCCTTAGGTTATGTGGTGACTTGGCTTGGGGAATCGTATAGTGGCAATCAGGTGGGGTATGTTACAAAGTGGTTCCATGGAAGTTTTCTTTTCTATTGCCTTAGTATATGAGAATTATATACGGGAGGCTAAGGCATTTCTATTATTGGAAATGATCTCATTCATGGGATTAGCTAACACATGTATGATGAAAAACACATGTAACCAGGGTGTGATTGTTGTTCTTGATGTTTTTTTCTTATAGTTGGATTATACTTCACCATTTGGTGACACAATTATTGTGTAATGTGACTATTTTATTTTATTTTCCTCATATCCAAAAGGGAATTATTTTATTATACATGAATAATATTAGAAACGTAGGGATGTCTATAACATGAATCATGGTAGGCACATATAGGAAAGACATGTCGTATGTGAAGGATATAATGATTTTCTTATTTCCTTGAAGTCAAAATAAATAGAGTATAATGAATATGAAGGAAACAAGAGAATAAAAATAATGTGAAAGAATAGTTTAATGTTCTTCCTAATGATGATCCATAAATGGGCTAAAAAATTTGGTTGTAATGAGATGTAAATAAATAATGGTGCCTCAATGATAAAGAGTTGGGTTGTGAAAGTTAAATGATTGAAATGGGTGCCTCGTAAAAATGGTGTTCTTTATGTATATTGGATTACCCCATGTGGACCATGTCTATAATAGGGATAGTTTAGGGTAGTTATAGAAATGTGGATTTATCTCTTGTGATAGTTTTTTTGATACATGTTGTTTATGGTTTGTGGTGGGTCGTCCTTATATAAATTGTAGAAACTATATGTTATGTGTTTGTAATTATGGAGAGATTCTGCTATGATGACAGATGTTGGTTGGGAAGCATGAGGAAATCTCCAAAACACCCCTCCACTAGTGGAGAAGGAAACCCCATTGGTCTATGGTAATGGAGGGGGTATTTCTTCAATGATAACTTTTTTTGTTTTACACAGATGATGGAATTAGACCAGGAACTTGTTTCACTGGGTAAGATTAATTTTAATATAGAGTCTCAGTTTCATCACCCACTGATGTTTCCAATAGAGGGTGGATATGAGTGTTTAATGTGTGGTCAGAATGAATGTGAAGGGACATGGAAAGTGGGTATCCCTAGTATTCTGATCACACCTAATGTATGGGTGGTTTATGAAATGATGGTTCCTTAATTTTGAGACCATATCTAGTATAGATGTGTGGGATAAAGGGGTATTCCTTGTTATTCTCTTGGTAGGTATGTGACCCAAAGGTTTTGAGGTTTTTCCAAACTATATGAATGTTTTAACCTTATTGGTTTTATTTCCCCAAGATATACATTGGACCCTAATAGTGGCTGTCTATGGTTGTGGTGCCAGTATGGGTATTTTTTTAACAAGTGGGGAACCTATAATAACTAGTCTCTTGGAATGTTAAATGTGGTATGTATCAGTAGGAGGGATGGAATTCAACAATTCTTAGTGGTTTTTTGAAGTTTGATGTCTACAATTAAGATTGATTAGTAGTGACCCTTGATGTAAATGACTCTATTTTGGAGAATTGTTTTGTTGTGGACATCAAGGATGACCCATGAGAGGGTTTTATTGGGAGGTTAATTATTTTGGGTGTGTATGAAATCAGTGGACACTTTCGATTATAAAAATGGTAGATGAGAATTGATACCTAGTGTGGGATTGTCATAATGGGGGATGTGGGGAATTCAATGGTTTTTTATATGGATCATGAGTCATGGTTATGAATTAGAGGTTTTTGGGAACCAAGGGGAACCTCAAGTGAGGTTATCCTAATGTTACAGGTGCCTTGGGATATGGAGAATGGGTGAGTACTTTGCTAGTAGAATCAATTCATGGTTGGTTCCATAGAGTATTTGTTAAAAGAGAATGATTATGCATCATTTTTTCTCTTAATGAAGAACATGATCTTTTGATGTTGGTTGAATGACTGGTTTTAAGGGGTTGGATCATTACTGTGTATAAAATTGTTGTTGATAACATTTTATTGGTAATTTGGTTCAATATAGGGGATTATAACAATATGATCGATGCATGGATGGGAAATTTTTATTTGGAAGTGACACATGGGGTGATGGGTAGTCACGTGGTTGGGCTTGTTGTGTGAATGGTTAAGATTTTGGAGGTGAATGGTGAGAATGAATACATTTTAATGAGGCTGATGAACCAAGAGGTATGGTTAGTTGTGTAAGAAGAGGTTTGGGTTTGGTGATATATAAATTATGAAATCTAGAGTTGGATTTGGTGTGTAGTCATTGGAATGTGCAATACCTTGAGTAATATGATAATTTCAAGATGCGGGAACATGTTGGGAAGACACAATTCAATTTGGAATTCCTGAATATGTGTCATAGGATAAGAATATATCTTTTTATATATAACCGAGGTGGTAGGCATGTTTACGTAAGAGACTGTTAGTTTTTATTAATGTGAGAATGATTGAGGTCATGCTAGAATAACATGAGAGGAGTGGCAGTGGTAGTGGCACAAGATGCATTGGTTCATGGATCCTTGATAGAGAGTCACATTGTTTTGGTGAGTTGGTTGGAAATCTCCTCTTGGATTGGTTATGGTGGAAGTGTGTTGATGGGATGTTAGTGTGTAGGGAAGCCTGAGGCTCCATCATGTTACAATATACCTATAGCTGGGGTGACATCATGAATGGATAACTAGTGACAATATTTGTTGATGACTTTGTATCATACTTTTAGTTAGTGATAATCTTGGAGAATATTTGGACATCTTCTTGGCTATATTCTGAGTTCTCTGAATTTATTCCAAGCTACCTGAATGTGTTTTGGTTGGATGGGGGAACTCTTTTAGGTTACTCTCTTGGAGTGTTATGTATGGAGTTTTATGTCTGGAAGAACACCATTAAAAAATTATAGATTAGGTCTTCGGTATAGACTAGATATGGACGGATTAGATGATTTCCATTCTAATATGTTGTTAGTGGGTAGTGGTTGTTGATATTTTGTTGTTATAGTGGAAGCTAGATGGAAACATCCTTATTTCTAGTCTCAACTCATGGTCAGAGTTTGATACATGGAGGTTTTAATTTCCTGTGGAGAGTAGTTATAATGACTCTCTTAATGTAAGTAGTGGTGAGTATGTCATCAATGTGTGGGGATAATCATGGTAAGGATGTAGTGACATCAAGATTCCAATAAAAATGGATGTGATGTGAACGTTTGGGCTCTTTATAAAAATCCAACTGTGTATTGGATGTGGATGTTGATCGATCCAATCATTGGTTTGGTGATCAAGGTGGTTCAAAAATAAATCCATGGTATTTGAGTTAGAGTAATTGATTGGTGTGATAGGGATTGAAAAGGGTTCATGGTAATGGAGTATTTGTTCTAGAACCACATCAGATATAGGTAATGGAATCAGGTATGTGTCTTTGGGTGATATTGTAATGTATTTAAGTGTGAAGGCACATTTGTCATGATTTTTAGTGTTGTTATAATAGTCATGTTTGTAATTCCACAATGATTCAACTAGGGATGAGTCAAATTGGTTATAAATAGGTAAAAAATGTTCTTTTTAAACCGCATATGGTGGATGTTTTGAAATTAAATCGTTGTTTTTTCAATGGAAATGGGTTTTGAGGAAGATCATAATCACCTTTATTCGATTTTGAGGAGGTGGAGGTTCTTATGTTATGAATGTAAATTAGTGTAGTGTATCATGATGATTATGTAAAAATTATTTTATTCCTCAAAGGTAGAGTTTACTAGATGTTGAGAAATGACTCTGGTAGGTGCATTACATGATGGTGGTATTCCTTATGTGAGTAGGTGTTATGGGCAGGTGTAGGAAATATCATGTCAATAGTAAAAAAAGGGGGTTTTGAGAGAATCCAACCAAGAATGGTCCAATTTTAAAAGTAAAGGGAAGGGACTAGGTATGTTATAAGCCATAATGAATTTGTTTTTTATGGAAAGTACATTTCTGAAATGAAGGAAAACATGAGATAGGTCATGTTGCTAATGGTTTATAAGGGATGGTGTTTTCATGTACTATCCAAGTGGTTTTAAAAAAATGTCTATATTACAATGTTGGGTGCAAATCTCATGAATTATTGAGTGTCTTGTGTTGGGAAATTCATCGGTTATGTTGTGAAAGTTGATGTTATGTTATGGAGGTCATTTCGATGGTTGAAGTTCCCAACACCAAAATAAGGTGGTGGTTAGTTAAAGCATATAGTGGGGAGAACCATAGTGGGAATGTGATAAATGTTTTGAGTTGGATGAGCACTGGTAAGTTCAATTTTGGTGTTTTTTTTTGGTGATGAGTGTTGGCTTCTATTTTGACAGATTGAGTGCCTTGGGTTGATGGGTTTTCTAGAGATTAATTTTTAGCGTTCAGATATGTATCGAGGCTGTTGAACCTTAATTTTTTAAACTGATGTAAGTATGTAGATTTTGTAATAAAATTATATGATCCCTATGTGATGTCGGGTTTTAGTCATGTTGTAATTCTTAATGGGTTAAGATGGTGCTAAGTGATTTGGTACATGAGTCATGGAGAGGATTGTGATGGTAGAGTGTTGATTGGATCATCCATAATGGTATAATGATGTTTATGACTTTTCCTTAAATCATGATTTAGTTATCAATTCCCTATCTTCCTTATGAGGTCTTGGTGGTTGATGTTGGGCTCAAGATTTATGCATCCCTTGAGGAGCATTGGGATGCGATTATGGATCATTGTGAGAAATTTTTCGATGTAAGTTTGTTTAGTTAGTTTGAGTGTTGTTGTGGATTGGTAACATTCAAGAGAAATCACGGGGCATGGAGTTCGATATTTGGGCCTAGTGGCATGATATTTTTACCTTGGATACTTAGTTGTGATTCGGAGTGTAGTTTCATGGTGAGACATTATAATGTGGGGAGGATTTAATATCCCAGACATATTTCGATGTACATAATTTTTTGTATTTTTTTAAATCCCATTAAGTTAGTTAATGATATTTTTCTTAGGTTTTTAAAGAGACTAAGGGAATACAAGGTGTTTGGGACATGAGATAAGGGAAAAAATTCCATCTAGGGCATGTTTCATGGTTCGAGCAAGGTTAGAAGTAACCATGTGCCTTAGTTTTTCTTTCCTGGAAAGGTAGAGAATTGCTTGTAAAACCATGAATGTGAAGGAGACAATCCATGTGAACTTAAATAGGGCCATCCCATATTGTTTCTGTAAGGTCTTTCAAACTGTGTTGGATCCCTAAGAGACTATGAAACCTGGTCTCCTCATGGTTAGTGGGAGGAAGATGGTTAGTGCATGGGTATGAAAACTATGTGGCCAAACTGTGTGCCCCACTAAAAATGTTGTATTTTACCATTCCCCCCTCAAGATTTATGAACTCTTTCCTATTTTTCGTCCATATTTATCCTCGATTAGAATTATTTATGAACCAAACCCTCCCAAGATTCCCAAAAATCTTTATCATTTAGTTTTTATGTTGTTTGGAGCACCCTTGGGTGAACATCAAAGCTCTAGGTGAGTGTAATATTCAACTTCCTTTAGTTTTTCAAATTAGTGATTTTTTAGTGGTTATTATTCTTCAAAAGCCCTAAAACCTTTTTTCAGGTGGATCCTAAGTTGTGGATTTGAAGGGTGTTCGAATCTAAATAAATGGTCAAGGTTAAGTGAGTGTTCATCTTTGGAATCGAAGTAGGATGTCTATAAGTTATATCTCATAGTCTTATGGTTAAATTTTTGTGTATGTGGTGGTGCGCTTTTTCCGCTGTGTTTTCTATTTGGTCTTCCATGGTATAAATTATGAGTTAATTGGGTAATTGAGGAATTGCACCCCTTATGATCCTCGTGGGATTTATTGAGGTTGAATAGAATGGGATATAGGTTACCCATGGGGTTTGACATATTCATGAACATGGGATTGGGTTATTAAATATAAAATTGAAGGGTGCATGAGATTAAAATAATGATTGCTATGTTAATCATATTAAGACGAGTTGATGAATTAAACCAAGGAGATTGTGTATAGCAGGTTAACATGGATTGTGTAATGGAATGGATTTCAATTTTTTTTAAATGATAACATGGAATAAGGGGGTTTTAGATTATTGTTAATGAATTAAAAAGTTATGAATTTTAAATGGTAAATGTGTTAATGGGTTAATGCATGAAGATGATTTATGTGTTGAATAAACTATAAATTGTGAAAGGTATATCTACTCGATGATTATGATTTGTGAAATGGTATATGTGGTAAATGGTTGAAGAAGAATGTACACTTGTCCTAGTGGTATGTGGGGCACTGATGTGAGGTTATATACCCATAGTTCAGGTTGGAATGAGGATCTAAACCCACCACAAGAATGCATTGGTAAGGGAGTCAGACTAAGGGTCTATGCGCCTAATAGTTTCCTTGGATGAGACTTTATGGATAGAGGCTCCGAGAAAAGTGTCATATAATTTTTTGTGATATTTTTTCCCCAGTGAGATAGGAAACTTGACTTAAGATCTTATTTATAGTATTTGTCCATCATAGGTCATAGTGTAATTGAAGAAAAATCCTAACCCATAGAACAAAATATGAAATTGGATTAAGTAGATATGTTTAGCTGTTGAAACACAATTTATCTTTTATTTATATTTTCATTAATTTAGTACATGAATATACTATATATTTATACTAAATATTTTTATAAGAACTATTGGTGGTGGCCTACTGAGTTTTACTCACACCCTGCTTGGTTTTCCATTGGGTACCAAAGCAGACTTCATGATTGCAGGTTAGGAAAAGGGAAAATTACCTTTGATAGATGGTTTATTTGGGCCTAGGATATGAATGGGTTATGGATATGGACATGGATTCTATATACATTTTTGGAATTCATTAGTTTTCCCTTATTTTGGGGGTTTCCATAGACATTAAAATACAAGACATGTAATGAAATAATTACTATTTGGTTGTGGTCTTATACCCATTTTTGGGAAACGTTGAAAATGAATGTTGATTGATTTTATTGTTTCTTTATTTTGTATTATTATCTATTTTAGATTTATCTGATAAAGATGGAATAGTCTCCTCATATGACACATTACACCTTATCTGGTTTTTGACAACCTCTAACGTACGAGGAGGCACTCTTGAGGTCATGTGGCGACTCGGCTTGGGGCACCGTATAGTTTATATCAAGTTACGAGTGTTATAGATAATGTTTAAAGAGTATTTGATGCACTAAAAGGTCATTATAGTACCTTTATATGAAGATAACCCTTAAGTGTACCAAATATATTCATTAATATTATTTTTATAGAAGATGAAATCGTTTTAGGGACAAAAATTATATAAGATAACTGGGATAGGGACTCATAAAACTCTTATGCACCTTATCTTGGAGTATTGCCTCGGTAAGTTTTAGTGTATGATATTATAATGATGAGACCCTCCAGTAGGAAGTCCAAATTTATATTTGTCATTGGATGTTCCTATCTACGAGCTTGTATATTGGTCCTTAGAACTTAAGATTATAATTAATGGATATTATGAGTCACGTACATTGATTTATTAAAGGAAATTATGATGACCAAAGTTTGTGGTGAATTTGGATATATTGGGTACTTCATGAGTAATATAAAATTAATGAATAATTAGAGAATAGATTTGTCCCTTATTTTATTTAATATAATATGATATCCTAATAACATTGATAGAAATGATATTGACTAAATAAATCAATGTCTACGGTGTTCTATTAGTAAAATTTAATTTCTATAATTTCAAAGAAAGATACATCTAGCACATAGGATGATAGAAAGAGCATGAAACATTCTTAATTAGAGATATCATGATAAGGGTATTATAGTACATAGTGAGAATCTGTATGAGGTTTTATGTCATTGCGACATTAAATTATTTATTTATGGATTCATTGGAAGGCTTCTAGATGCTATCCCTGGACTTTAGACTTCATCACCTAATCCCATTGAAAAAGAGTCCTAGATGGTCACACACTATGTCTTTCCATAACATCAGTCAAATATTATTATTATTTATTAATTAATATATTGATTTAATATCATTCCTACACGTGGTTTGTTAATTATTCATGTTTCATTGATTTTTTATATTATTTCATCAGTTATTCGAGATAATATTTTATTTAAATAATTTTAAATTAATATTTATTTTCAATTTAGTAAATATAATATTTATGTAATTATTTTAAAATTATATATTTTTATTTATTTATTATATAGATAATCATTATTCAAGGCTTGATAAATAATGTGGAGGAATAGAGGCCGGAGATTTAGGTCTTGTGAGAAATAATATATTTTGAATATTATTTGAAAACATATTTAATTTAATTTTCATGTTTAGTGCATGTCATGGGAAAATAATTATAATATTACTATTACAAATATGGGGTTCCATATTGATTAAGAAAAATAATAAGGGAGTTTATATTATAATTATTTTCTAACACTAGCAGTATAAAAAATGAGTTATTTTTTTGTTAAGGGGTATAAATTTCATTTTTTGTTTATAATAAAATCTGGAGAATCCCCTTGAAGCTGTAGAGGGGTCACTTCTTCAAAGAAATATCATAAGATCAAAAAGAAACCCCCCTACGCCATCCACTATCAAGTCTATAGAGATCATGAAGAATACTCTTGATGCGATTATTAAGGTGATCAGAGACGAACGGTGCATGTGATAGGATCTACCATGATATCACATGGAGAATCCTACGACAATATTTAGAGTTCAGTGGAACACACTAGGATAACCACTAGAGGGAATCTACATGTGATTCTTAAAATGAAATATAACGTAATCTGTCAACATTTTCATATCCATCAATGAAGAAAGAATTCCTCACAAGGTAATTCGTAATTGTTTAAATTAATTATAAACAATATGAAATTATTCAACATTATTATTCTAGGATTATCTTTTATAATTAATATTTGATTCATCTCAATTGGTCATGAAGTTTATCATCGATATACATCTCGGAATAATCATTGATTATAACAAATTGATGAGTTGGGAATTCTCTATCTGACACTTCCAATACACCCGGATTCCTCATGTTGTATCTGAGAATTATCATTATTTTTTATAATTATATACATACCACTGATTTATTTATGAATTTCTTGTTATTTTTCAATTCCATCATAATAATTATTAAATTTTAATGATAATTTATTCTTGTATTCTTGATATTTATTGAAAATATAATCAAATAAATTAATTTTATGAATGAGATAAATTCGAAGAACACATTTGGAGGTGTTGAAGAAAATTTCTCGATAACACAACAGTAGATGACCTGTAACCCAATGGAACATTCCATATACCCATTTTAATGCACCAAATTCATTTAGAATTAATTATCATGTGAATTTATTACATGTATTGTGCATTGAATACATATCATGTTGATTGGGATGACCTGTTGTACTGTCAGCTAGACTACACATTGTGTGACAATTTTTCACAATGTGCAGTCCATTATTCACAGATGGGTTGTGTATATACTTACACAACTTACATGATCAGTGATCATGTAACTTAGATACAGATGTTTTGTAGCCTTTTACATGTAGTTTACTACATTATTTTCCATGTCACAATTACACGCCGAGTCCCTAGTCATGTTTCGTGGATAGATGATGAGAAAAAATATACACTATATATTTGGACTATACAAACCATGTATATTACCAAATTAAATGGAATTAAAATTAATTTATTATACCGATTAAACCATACCAATATGTGTTCCTATTGGTCACTAAGTTGATAGTACACAGCATGTAATGGTTTATATATTTATATTAAATTTATAATTAATTTCTACATAATTACCATACCATCATATCATTTATAAGTCATAATACACTCATTACTCTATGCGCATTGAAACATAACAAACATTGTAAATACCATGTGTTCTATGTTTCCATTTTGTTCATAGTACATGCCTTGAATTATATGAAATTACATCAATTCTAGATTTCATATGAGTAAATAGTATATGAATATAATACTAATTGGTTAGTTTGAATGGGTAGTCATCGCGTTGCATAGAAGGTACTGGTTTTGTATATAGTTAATTTTAAATAAATTTTTTAATAGGTTTAAAACACAAATGGAATAAAATTCCAAGAAAAATATCTGATGATAATTATGATAAAAAAAAATGATTAATTAAAGATGATATTTAATTAATTTTCACCTTATTTATCAAAATAAAAATGATTAGAATTAAATTCTAATTTTATGAAATGTGTAATTCATTGCATCTATGTGGACGATCAAGAAAATATACCATCCATTAGAATGCTGTTGGATTCCATTAAATTTATTATAAAATTAATTTTATTTCATTTGTGTCATCCCACCTTTTATTATGTAAGGGACTTCAAAACCATGGGTTCTTTTATGTAAACCACTTCACCAATACTTCGGATCCCCTAACCTATAAATGAGTAAAAGCATATGTAATGGATGGAGTTCCCAAGTTAGTGGGGTCAGTTCATGTTTTGTGCTAAGTCGCAACAAATCCAAGAGAGATACAAATGTGTATAGATGTAAATATATAATGCAAACCATAATATGGTTCAATGTATCCCTCCCAAGGTCAATGACCAGCTTATCATATATTAGATAAACTTACCATTAGTAAAATATCATGATCATACCACTTTATTATTTAATTTCTATCATGTGAATGGTTATTTTCATTGTGGATGTATTTTTATGATCATATAAATTAATGAATTAATGAGCATTCAAGATAGAACTAAAATAAATAGAATTATGTGTAACTTTTAACTAATATATGGTTAGTTAGTTACGTAAATACACATAAAATTAACAATAATTCAATAATGATGAATTGGAAAATTAACACATAAACATAAAATAAAACATTTATAAATATTAAGTCAGAATATACTTTATAAAAAAACATTAAAATATAACTGCAGTTCAAAGATCATGAAAGATCAAAGTTGGTGTGCCACCAATTATTCAAAAATTCTATCATGATGTGTTTAGTTTAATTAACTTAATTCACATCAAATATTGACTTCAAAAGAAGTAAATATTATAATTAAGTTGAAAGGGTTGATGAAAAAAAACATATGGATTTTAGAATTGGGGAGTCCACCAAATAGATTAAGGAACTATGTGTTAATGCAGTTAGAATTTATAATTCATAACTAATACTTTTAAATTTCTTAACATACCAAAGTACTGGTGATGAGAAAGGGAATATAAATCCCTACGACTTGAATGTTCATGCAAGAGAATATTTTAAATCTGATGGTTAATGATATTGGGTTTCAAAAAATTGGGTAGATTCATATATATAATACATTATTTATTTATCTACAAAAATTGTATAAAGTAATAATTTTTTTTAAATGTTAATAGAAGTGGACTACAAAAATATAACTATGATCCATACTGTGGAAGGATTACATTATCAGAGGAACAAATTTATAATAAAGTCAATGGTTGTATGTGTTATCCTACACCATGAATGGAAATTATATATTCTTGATAATCCTATTATTAATGATTCTAGTAAAGAAGCTAGTGAGGAAGTGTTACATATATATGATAAACATTTGAATGATTCCACAAACGTTCAATGTTTCATGATATAATTCAAGAAAATTGATCTTATAAATAAATATAATCAAATGGATAAATATATCATGATATACCACTCTCTGGATCTCTATCTATAGATGGATGTATAAAATATATTTCAGATATCCAATGCTCTATTTACAACTAATAATGGATTGTTGGCACTAGATGGTCCTCATGTAGTCAATCTTATTGGACACATTGAATTCTTAGACATATATATGATTAAATCCCTTGATTATTTTTGCATTGATATAATGCATTCCACACTAGAAAATACCTTATAATATTTACTTGTTTATTATAAAAAGAGAAATAATGAGAAGATTTATTTGGAACATTATATTATGATTTTCCAATTGTACAAGTACATGGGGAATGAAAATCCTGTAATCCTTATAGTGGATAAAAAAAATTAAGAATGCTGAAATTGGGACCAATATTAATAAAATGTTTCAAAATATTGATCAACACCCTTCAAATTAGTGAAAAAATAGAGGCTTGGAAAAGAAAATGAAGTTTTATGTCTTCCATGTGGCAATGAAGGCCACTAAAAGAGGAAATACACCTTGATGCAAGGGGAATGTAATGGTACATT
This sequence comes from Viscum album, assembly GCA_963277665.1. Classification (NCBI taxonomy): domain Eukaryota; kingdom Viridiplantae; phylum Streptophyta; class Magnoliopsida; order Santalales; family Viscaceae; genus Viscum; species Viscum album. The sequence continues at coordinate 1,677,787,527 of OY728126.1, forward strand.
TTTTATGGAGTGTAATATTTCTATATCTACACATTTGGTAATAGATAAATCTTGTGTTGCTAAAATATCAATCCAAGTGTATTAACTAAATAGATTCGTAAAAATTAGCATTAAAGAGTTGGATTTGAGTGCTTCTAATGTTGTGAGACTATCTTCTCTATCAATTGGTGATTTCCACATTTTTTTCCAATATGAATAAAATTGGTTTTAATGGAATGTTATTTACTGTTATAAATAAAATAATTTTTTATATCCTTCTTAGATATGGGTGGATTTATTTTCATGTTTGGAAATAATTGTTGTTTATTTAATAAAGACAAAATATGATATGGAATGAAACATTTAAATAAAGTCCATTATTAATTAAATTATGAAAACCAAGTATTGGAAATTGATAACAGATTATGTTCGCATGACTAAGTAACACCCAACTATTGAAATACTGTATTGGTCATGTAAACGAGAACCATTTGGAAAAGAAAATATCAAGATGGTTATTTATACTCTTTTAAGAAAAAACCGCTTGAATGATTTCATTCTTATTTTCAAAGACAAAATTATGAAAACACTATTCGGTGGACTGGGAGAATAAATCATAGATATTATAGGATTTTTATGCACTAATGTGTGTGGACCATTTCAAGTAGATGGTAGTGATGGTTATTCTGACTTCATAATATTTATTTATTACTTGAGTAGATATGTTTATGTCTACCTGATGAGGTATAAGTCTGATTAATTTGAAAAATTAAAAATAATTCAAGACTGATGTAGGTAGTCAACATGGAAGAAGATAAAGAATAATAAACTTGATCAAGGTAGTAAATATAATAACCAAGTATTTACTGACTATTTACGGGTGTTTTGGATTCTATCTCAACTCACATTAGCTTATACACCATAGTATAATGGTGTTAGTTAAAGGATGAACTATACCTTACTAGAAAAATGTATGGTTGATAATGATTCCTACAGATATTCCATTATCACTTTTGATATATGATTTAAAACTATCGATTATACACTAAAATGAATACCAACTAAAGTGGAAAAATATATTTCCTTTCAACTTATGGAGTGGAAATAATGATTTTTTGTCACATGAATGTGTATATGGTCAGAATTCATTTTAAGGTATAATCCAAAAAAACTGGAACCCTTGGATATAATGTGTATCATTATATTTATCCTAAGGAAACAAAGTGATGCCACCTATACAAACCACTTTGACAACAAAGTGAATGTTTCTAGAAAAGGCATCCTTCTTGAGAGGGATCATATCCTTAAGAAGGATAATGGGAGAAAAATTAAAATTAATGAAGTTGATTCTCAAGATAAACAAGATTTGTTATAGGAAAAAATTCCCTAGGTCGCAATGGGGGAATTAGAGCTTGAAACACATATATTTCATATGAGAACCAAAGAGGAAAAATAACTAGAGAGAAGTGGTTTTATAGTCACATTACTACAAAACATTCCATTAACAGTGATGACCTTTATCAAAAATAGAAAAAAACGCTGATAAAGGTTACATTTATAAACGCTAAAACAAGTACTAATAAATGTATCATTTTCTCAGATCTTTTTTTAGTTCCCATAATGGGATCCTTAATCAATGCTTTCTTAACGATGATAATGGTCAGAATAGAATGAAATAATTAAATAAAAATGATAATAATTATTATTTTATTAAAAAAATATTAATTATTTAATTAAATAATTATTGATAAAAAGAAATAATTTTATTACATTATATATAAGTTATAAATTCTAATAAATATTATATAATAAATATATAGATATATGTAAAATTAAAATTAAACAAATAAAATTTAAAAATATATAAATTGAAAAAAAATTACATTAAATAAATTAAATAATTATTGATAATTTTAATAAATAGTATATTATATATATATATATATAAATGTATATAAGTATTATTAACATGATAAAAAATATTTGTGCATAAAATATTAAACAGTAATATATTCTGTGAATAATGGTTTATAATTAAAAAATAATAAGAATTAAAAATATTGATTGATTGCATCGAGTATGGTCATAATTGAAAGTCGTTTGATTTTTCAATATAACAAACTTCAAATATGTGTTATATTGATTTCACATATAGGTAATTGATGAATTTTATATGTACATTTCACACATGCAAATATTTATGTAATTAATCATATCTTATATAGAGACACAAACACCTAATATTTATATTATTTCTTCAAATTTTAGTATTCATTTTAGAATTTCATTATAACATGATAAATTTAATATATAATGTCTTTAATCATAAAAATTTTTATTTATTTTTTTAACTTTTATTACAGTTAGGTATTAATTCATTTTTAAAATGTTTTTTTGTTTTTTTTGGGAATTTAATCAATTTTTATTATTATATATATATATATATATATTTACTATGTTTTAATATTTTAAATATGTATTCATCATTATTTCAATATATATACATATTGTTTTAATAAATTATTTTTAATTAGTAAAACTTATCTATTTTTTCAACATTGTTAAAGTGTACACATTTTTAATAATTCAATTTCACTAATTTTTAACATGGATTCACTTAAGAATAAATATTCATTAATAATGTCAAATAAATAATTGTAAATGTATATTTACTATACTTATACATTTATACATTTATAATTATATATAAATAAATATTATTTTCTAAAACGTATTTATATAATTATAAATAATTAACTATATATTTTTAAAAAATAATAAATATATAACAAATTTATTTACATAATGAATAAATTTATTACATTTATATTAAATTATATATATATATATATTAGGTTATTGGGGGAATAATTAAATCAATCACACACACCCCCACAAACTCCTCATGATATCCGAAGCTTTCTATGGAAGCCACCCTCTGCTAGCGCTCCTCCTCAGTCAGCCAAATCTCAAATAAAGGCTCGAAAAATTTCAAGGCTCAAATCCTAGGCTCGAAAGATTCCTGCGTTGAATGATTCCTAGGCCTGAATGTTTTATAAGTTTTTGATATCTCTACGTTCTCTTGCAAAATTCATTGTTTCAGTCCAATGTATCTTATTTTATCCTCCTCCTCTCTCATTGACTACTTTTTTGGGGATATCATTTTTTTTATCATCAATATTTATTTACCACCAACATATCCATGTGGTCAACAATTCTTATTGGGTATGTTTGGATGAAAAGTTATACAATTGTCAGATCTTGAGCAATAGGTGTGAAGGATTGTCTATTCAAATCTATTTTTTCCTCTATTGAGTTTTCAAGTTATGTTGGTAACAATATTTTAATAGATGATTATTTTACCCTTCCATTTCAGCTTGTCCTCAGACTATGCTCATTCACTATATTTATAGAGTGACCTGAATTTTTTTATCAATTTTATTTTGAGTTAACTAAACATTTGATGAATATAAGGATCAATATCAAGAGTTTCTTCACAATGAACCTATATATTTTTAAGGGAATAGGATAATAAATAGATAGAGGCTTTGATATTGAAAATTGATAGGATATTTGACACCCTCAATATTCCACCTTCCATTAACGTGAAATGATGTTCCTTTAAGATTCAATGTTCTAGAAATATATTATGTTATATGATGGACCAAGATTAATTAAATGAAAATCTATAATGCAAAGACTAATTTAGGGAAGTCCCATATTCCTTTGAACCTTACAATATGTCATCTAGATATTCCAATTAAAACATACAAGTATGTTTATATGGGACTCAAATTTGAATTTAACTAGTGGAATCATATTTCCAATACTACCTAATAGATCATATCCAAGTGGAATTCTCACAAGGGGAATTCTAAGGGTCATTTTATTTAAGTCACTAATTTATTGTTTTAATTATTAACAATCTCCCCATTGTAATTTTTAAAACAAATTATATCAATTTAATATTTTCATAATGAAAACATCTCTACCCACCCAGTTTAAGTCATTATTTAAATATATCATTTTATAACGTGAAAAATATTTTACTACCATAAATAAATTTCCCATTTAAAACACAATTACCATAAATGTTTTCCAACCCCAAATTAGAATATGGTTCGGGTATTTTTCTATACCATTGTAAAAATATAACCATCATTTAAATTATAACCCACTCTTTAATTTTTCTTTAGAATCACTTCACTTCCTTCATCACACATATAATAAAAATTATGTATGTTTTATTTTAATTCATCTATAAAAAGATAATTCATTAACATTTCATTTTATTTCCAACATCTTTTAAAAGAAAACAATTTATCTTATGTAATACAAAATATTTAAAATAATAATTACCCTTTGAACTTGGACAAAATATATAATTACATGAATTTACCTACCTTGTGAGATGAAAAACCAATTTATAATATTAAAGGTTGTTTCCTTTTTAAATGCTTTAGTGTGACATCAAATATAAATTCTTCTTACAATACATTCTTTTTCATATAATATATTTCTAATTATTTCTTCACATTCATATATGTTTTTCAGAAATTTTTACAATCCTTTATAAAAATATATAATTTTCCTATGGTCGATATAGGTCATTAAATTTTTGAAATTCATCACCCAATTTTACTTATGAAGATTCATCTCACTTCAAAGCTACTTTTTTAAGAGTCGGACTTCTCACATTTGACTTAAAACCTATATATCATCCATAATTACTACTATTTATTTCATCATGACTACAATTTTATATTATGTTCCAATAATCACCATAGAACCCATAATGTCCAAGAAAATGAAAATTTCTTATAAATATTACTCTTTATCTTCTTGAACACAATTCTTTATTTTCATGTTTTCTAGGAATAATTCTTCAATCAATTTATCAACTAAGAATTTTGAGATGCTTATAACCATTGTCTTTATTATGTATATTCTTTTCCTAAAATAATTTTTTCCATTAATTATCGATTTTTAATTGAAATTATAATTTTGAGTTGTTTTTAAATATTTGATATAACATTAATATAAAATGTAATAATTCATAAGGTTGTTAAATCACTTGTTCCAAAATATATGATAAAGGTTCTGAATATATATATATTTTGGAATATTGTTTAGAAATTATTTTTATGTATTCACCATTTTATGTCTACAGTAGTGGTTCCACCTGGAGAAATATATTGTTACAATCCATGTATATGAAATAAATAAATTTTTTTTAAATTTTTTTATAAATACATTTTATATGTTTTATTGGATCAAATTATAATTTATTTTTCTTGTTTATTATATTTGAGTTTCTTATTACACCTTAATTGCCTATATTATATTTTCATATTTTTAGTTTATTTATGAAAGACTTGATGGATCATTTTTAGTAATGGTACTACTTTTCTTAGTTACTAGATTGAAAGTATTAAAAGTGGGATTTCTCCTATAACTATAGAATTTATAGAGGCCCAAAAGATTTATATGTAATAACATATCCCTACCGATACCCTATGAATCACACACAAGAATGTTTATGCCCCCCAAATCCAACCTTCAATATTCCATCTATTAATAATTGGTTCCAATGGTATAATTATCAGATGTGGGAGTCATTATCACTTTTAGAGAAAACAATGAAGTAAAATTTTCATCCTCATAAACATCATCTCTCAAATAGTTATAAATGAAATTTGTTTATTGAGACTCATACACCATATATTTTAGATTTCATATACTACTCTGAGAATTATTAATCCCATGGATGACTACCATTTAGAGTATATCATGATACATAGTTTTGTGTCCACAAGATATGAATGATGTGAGTTAAATAGTGAAATGCAATGATAAATATTTGGAAGATGAGTTGATAAGGATGTAAGTTGTCTATAATTTTCACCTTTTAATGAATTCAAATGCACTATGATTTTCATGATAATTATGATATAATTTTATTGATCATTTTTTATGTGTATGAGATTTTCTCCCATCAAACTAATACACTATGTGATCGGTATAAGTCAATGTGTGGGTTTCCTGTTTAAAATTACATTTTAGTAAAAAATAAATTTACATAATCAAATTCGAGAAAATGATTTTTTTATTTTTTTAAACTTTATTAAAATGATTCATAAATCATTTGGTATGTGTAGGAATCAACTACACCTTAGTTAGATGCATGGTGTGACCGATATGACTCCATATGATTTTTTATTTAAAATTGACAACAATTTTAGTAATAAGGAAAACATACATACTGAAATCCAAGAAAATGAATGAGAATCATTTAGATACATTAGTAAAATAAATCATAAGTAATTTTTAACAAATATTAATTAGGTCCACATCAATGTTATACACGATGTTCCTAATATGACTCAATGTGCCTGTTATCTGTTTAAAATTCAGATTTTAATCCTAAAAGTGTCACTCACTTAAAACCAAACAAACACACTCAAATTTTATTGAAAATTTCATAAAATTATTCATTAGTTGTTTTTATTTTTTTAATTGGTATCTTTTCAATCTTATACATGATGTGATCGATATTTATCAAAGTGTGTGTTTCTAGTTTGAAATAAAATTTTATTAATGAAGACAACTGATGTAATCAAAACCAAGAAAATGAACTCATATTATTTTCCTACATTAGGGATGTAATACATGTGACATTTTATATGAGAAATAATCATCTTCAACTAAATATGACTCACAGTGTGAATGGTATGACTCAAAGTGCGTCTTTTAATTTAAAATTGAAAACTATTTAAGTAAAAATGACAACTGACCTACTTAGAAAAGAGGAAACATATTAAGGTTGTTTTGATACTTTAAGAAGATGACCCATAAGTCATTTTTCTGTGTATTAATCAAAATCACCTCAATAAAATACATGATTCTCCCAATATGACTCAATGTGAATGTTATTGGTTTAAAATCGAAATTTTAGTTCAAAAATAATCACTCACCAAAAACCAAGAAAACATGCTCATATTTTCATTATAATTTAGTACATTGATTCATAAATTTCTTCTGATGTGTAGGAATCATTATCAAATCAAATTCATACATGATGTGATCGGTACGATTCAATGTGTGTGTTTTTAGTTTAAAATTACATTCTAATAAAAAAGACAAGTAACTTACTCAAAACAGAGAGAACACATTTGTATTGTTTCGATACTTTAGTAGAATTATACATAAACCATTTGAGATGTGAATTAATAATCCTCAACAAAATATGATTTACATTTTGTATGGTAGATATCAAAATTTTCCTTTTTATTTTAAATATACAATAACATTAGAAAAAGGAAAACTGACTTACTCAAAACTAATCAAACGCATTCAGATTATTTTGATACATTATGATAGTGATCGCTAAGTTATTTTTTATGTGTATTAATCAACTTCCCCTCAATATGATACACAATGTATCTGGTATGAATCAATTTCCATGTTATCAGTTTAAAATTGACATTTTAATTCAAAACGTACCAATCACTAAACACTAAGAAAAAAAGCTCATATTTTCTAGAAAATTTATGAAAAATATTTATATGTAATTTTTGACATGTAAGATTCAATATCACTTATAAAAAATACATGATGTGAGTATTATGAATCAATGTGTGTGTTTCAAATTAAAAATGACATTTTAGTAGAAAAACAAATGACATAATCAAAATAGAGAAAACAAATCTAATTATTTTTATACATCAGGAAAATGGTACATATGTCATTATTGATGTGTATGAATCATCCTCAGTACTATATGATGCATGTTGTGACCGGTGTGCATCTTTTTATTTATAATTGTACTCATTTTTAGTAAAAAGGAAAATTGAAATACTCAAAAATGAGAAAACACATTCATATTATTTCATAATTTAGTAAAATGATCCATAATTTACTTTTGATGTGTAGAAATTAAACTCACCTCTATCAGATACCCAACATTTTTGATAATATTCAACCTGTCAGTTTTTTATTTAAAATCGATAATTTAGTTCCAAAAGTTTTACTAATTAAAAATAATGAAAAAATTATTGAATTATCTTTATAATTTAGGAAAGTTATTCTTAGGTTATTTTTTATGTGTAGGAATCAGTATCACATCAACCAAAAATCAAAATTTGACAATTATGCATCAAAGTGTCAGTTTCTACATTAAAATGACATTTTATTAAAAAAAAGACCAGTGGCATACTCAAAACTGATATAACACATTCGGATTGTTTTGATACTTTAATAAAATGATACATAAGTAATTTTAGATGTGTAGTAATTATCCTCACCTCAATCTGACACATGGTGTGACCGGTATGATTCTGAGTGGGTATTTTCAATATATAATTGTCCTTTTTTTAAAATGCACATCACATAGACAAAACTGAGCAAATGATCCTAGAATGTTTTCTCATCATTATATCAGCTATCAATTAATTTTTTTACCTAATATTTTTATCTTATAGTTATATATATTACATCATTCGGGGGAGGGAGAATAAAAAAATTAAAACCTACCTAAATACACATGGGGAGGCTCGAAATGGAGACCTCCCAAACACCCCCATAGGATGAAACCATTTGGTTTGGGACATGAGGCCTTATCTTATAGTTATTTAATTAGTTTTCAAATATATAATGCTTGAATACAAACAAGAAATGGTGGGACATTTAAGAATCAACTACAACTCAATCTGATACATAATGTTCCTAGCATGACTCAATGTTTAGTTAAAAATTAACAATTTCAATTAATTAATTAATTTATATTATTACTAACATAAGAATTTTTTCTAATACAGGTGCATTATCTTTCTCAAGTAGGGGTGGTTTATTTGGGTTTATCATGAGTTGGGGTCTAAATCGAAAGACAAAGGAACATAGACGTTTTTGAATGAATGTAATAATTTATAGTTATGTAATTTTGTAAACCAATGTGTTAAATGTGTCTAATATAGTATATTTTTATTTTATTTATGTTTTAATTTTTTTTATTTATATTTTGTATTGGTAATTTATTTATTTTATATATATAAGTGTTTGTGGTGTTGTGGTGTGCAATTATAGTACATTTCACGAGTACTATAGTGTGTTGTTACATCACACTGTTGGATTCCACTATATCAGCAATTTTACAAATTCTAATAAAGGTACCCTATTATTGATCCTATAATAACCATTAAAGGTCCCCATTAATAGTGATAAATTTACACATTCATAATTTTTTTCTTTTATCATCACTTCTAAAAGAACTGATAAAGAACTACATCTTTTAATCTCACTCTGTTAGTCAGAAAATATATAGCTCTTATAAAGGCTATTTTATGGATTTTAAAGGCCTGTTTTATAGTAGTTGTAAAAATGTGGTGACTCATTATTGGTTGAACATAATGATCATCTATCATATAAAGATAAATTAGAGAGATTATATGTTTCAAGATGGAATGATTCTAGGAATTTTAAAATGAATTCCATATATCATAACCATGTTAGGGTTCTGATCAATCAACTAATTGATGCAAATAATATTGGGTTAAAATTTTTATTCCAGAGAAAATTACACTTTTAAGGTATATTAATTCCATATAAGGTAAGGCTTGTGGCCAATGGTTTTAAACAAAATCAATAAACTCACTATCATGAAACCTTTTCTCTAGTTTCCATGTTCAAAATGCCTCAAAATTATACTTGCTATAACATTTTACCATTACTATGAAACTTGGAAGAAATATATCAAAAAATCTTTCCTTAATAAGAATCTCCATAAATATATATATAATAGACAACATGAAGGTTTTTTCAATCAAATAGATTCCAAAAGAATATGAATGTTATAGAGATACATTTATGGATTGAAGTCCGCAACTAGGTGGAGGAACATTCAGTTTGATGAAGCTATAAAAGAAATTGGTTTCATTAAAAAATAATGTGATTTCTATTTTAAAAATGGTTCAATGGGAAATTGGTCATAATCCTAGTAGTATACGTGAATTAAATATTAGTTATTGGAAATGACATGCCATTCTTATAGTCTGTTACGAAAATTATTAGACTAGTGTTTCTTTATAAATGAATTTGTTGAAGTGCCATATATTTTATGTAACAATATAATTCATGATAGATCCATGAGTAAAGATGGTATATGTAAAGCTAAATACATTGAAAAGATACTAAAGAGATATATTATGGAGCAATCAAAGAGGTTTTTGGTTCTAGTGCAACATGGTATACATATTTCTGAAAAAAAGTGTCATAAGACACAAGAGGATAATGATAGAATTATTATGATCCCATATCCTATAGTGATAGGATAAATCATTTATTACATTTTATGTACTTTACTAGATGATTTCTACTCCTTGATCATGGTTGGAAAATAAAAAACTGGTCAAATTGAACAATATTGGTCTACTGTTAAGGTTATCCTCAAGTATATGAGAATATTTAAGGAAATGTTCCTGGTATATGGAGGAGTTGAGAAGTTAGTCATTAGGTGTTTTATTATGGTTAATTTTTAGATAAATATAAATGATATTAAGTCTATGTTAGGATATGTTTTCTAACATAATGGAGGAGTTGTGGGATAGAAGAGTTAAAACCATCTAGTTTTCAATTAATTTACTATAGAGTCTGAGTATATATTGGCTTTTGAGGAATACAAAGAATCCATTTGGATAAAAAACATTGTACAAGATCATGATGTTTTCACTAGTATTAATGATCCTATCATATTATATTGTGATACTACTGTACCGGTGGAATTTACAAAAGAGCTGTGGTCTCACCAATAGACAAAGCACATATTTTATATGTTTTAACTCATTAAGGATTTTTCTCAAAGCTGTGCAGTTTTAGTACGTAAAATTTCCATGGAAGAGAACACGGAATATCCCATTAATAAAGATATATCCTATCTGAATCATGAGTTTCATTTGATAGAAAAAATATTGAAGTTTTTTAGTAGCTTTCAGTAGTGAAAGTGGGAGTTTGTTGGAGTGTTTTCTCTAGAAATAGCTTCTATGTGATTAATGATAATCATTATTCATAGTTTTGAATATTAATATACTTTTTACCACATTATGATTTTTATTTTGAGTTGTGTAGTATGTGATAATTTCCAAATAGTAGTTGTTGAACTGAATGGTCATAGTGATTTACCATTATGATGAGAACCCAAAATTTCTTTGATAGTATTATTAAATATATAATCTAAACATGATTGAAACAATTTAGGAACACAAATTGTTACAACCCAAAAATTCATTAATGAAAATTCTTCATGGTCTAATAAAATGCCATCATATATGTATGTAAAACATATGCACTTATTTGGTTTTTAGTTTTGGATTTTAAAATATAGTTATAAATTGTGACCATTGCTAATATAGTCGTTGAACATTGATAAATGATTAGTATAAATGAAGGGCTTTAACAAATCCAATTTTATCATACAAAGGAAGCGATGGCCTCATCCAGTAGACTTTCCCCATACAAATCCCATTTGTCAGAGCATGGAAAAAAGTTGGAATCATTAGGATTCTATCTCTAACAAGACCAAGATGAGCTTGAAGACGTTAAGCTTGAGAAGACTGCCTACCAGAGAAGTGGAATTTGATAGAGATTACCACTTGGGAGATGTTATCCGAGCCACACCAAGAGTCTGCCACCATCGTGCTACATACCCTATGGTCTTAAGCAGGTTTTTTAAGGGGTTATGTAACAATACCCCAACATTATGATTATGTACATTATTTTTTTATATAATAAATAATATACTTTCATTTTATTATTGTTACTTTGTAAATAGTTTTTAAATCCCAAATAGTATTTTTTTAGTTAATGTTTAACTAAGAAATCTATTTTGATAAATTAATAGATTTTTTAATTAAATACTATTTTAATAAAATATTAATTTTATTAAATTACTTTTTATTAAGTATAAATGATCATATAATTTTTATGAATACAATTGTATTTTTTTATTAAGGTTTGAAACCTATTTTTGTCAAAAACCATGATTTTTCGATAATGTAAGGTTTTTATTTTAAAAGTTAAAATTCAAAAACTTTGAAAATTATTTGTATAAAATGAATATTATTTTTGGAATCAGTACATTGGAATTATCCAATAGTGAATTTTTCATAATTTTCTGAGACATTCGATTTTTTGGGTAAAAATTAAATACCATTTAAATATATAATGTGTTTTATGACATCATAATGACCCAATAGTGGTATAATAAAATAATAAAAACATTTGGTTCCACCAATATATGTTTCAACAAAAAATTAATGAGATTTTAGGTTTGTTTTATTTATTTTACAAATCTTTAGTGGACCCTTCAAGACTTATAAAAAATTTTAGTATTTTAAATTGATTTGAATGAGAGTATGACTCACCTCCGCATAATCATCCCTATTATTTTAAGATTTTAGTCTATTGGCCTTATAAAATATTGTTTTCCACTCCCCTTTTGAAAAAACCATGATCAAAACCATGGGAAGGTTTTTGGTTTTGATTAGTTTAATGTGTGGTGTCCCAAAACTAAATAATAATGAATTTCCTCTCCTTTCCTATATAAACCCACACAAGATACCACTTCCTCTTCACTCAAAGCCTTTTTAGTTCTTCCAACCTCTTCCCCTATCTCTATAATCCTCACAAGGTGCCAAAATATCCCAATAAGTCTCTCTCAATCCCTCCCAATCATTTGGGATCACATTTCCAAGTACGTGATTCTCACTTTTATTTATTTATGTCCATGTTTCTTTATATTGTTATGCCATTTTATTTTCAATTATAAATCTTGGGGTATAATTTTTTAACTCTCCCATACTTCCCTATTCATGTTTGAATAAATAGAGATCCCCTTTTTTCTCATTAATGCCTCCCATGTACAGCCGTTACCATGGTGAAATTCCATAAGGAATTTCTCTCTCCTCATTTACATTCATGAAATTATTTTATATTTCATATCTAAATTCCATTAATTTTTTTGGGACATGTGTATATATGACCACCTTAATTTCTATTTAATTTATATATTATTATAAACCCATTTATCTCTCATCAACCATCTTTATGAATTCTTATGTCACGCCATTATGCTGCCGAAATTGCACTGTGTTTTTCCAAGACAAGATCATTATGTAGTGAATAACTTACCAATGTATCTATCAAGGGTATTATACATTATTCAAATATACATATTTAATAGTGATTTCATGTATTTATTCCACATTACTTAGTCTTTTAATAACTTATGATTTTGATTTATTCCATGTTATATGATCCGTGTGGCACACTTATGCATGAAATAAAATGTTGAAGAAGGGTGTGCCCTACTAGCACTCTAATGAATTGGGTAAAGATTAGTATCATTATATGTAAAGTGAAATGAGGGTTTAATCTCTTGATAATTCTAGTGAAATTAGGGTTTCCTCATGCTCCATGTGCAGTGAGCCTTGGCTCATGCTAATACCATGTTATGTATTGTTGCCACATTCCCATGTTATGATAATCCTGCTATATCATGCCTTTATGTTTATTTTTCTCTTTCACTACATTGATATGAATATTTACTAAAATTTATTTTAATATCAATGTATTCCCTATTTTTCCCCTTAATGGCATTTATATCTCACCCTTTTCTTATGCATGTCCTCAGGTTATCCCATGCAATGCAAAGTACGAGGGAATGTAGTGGTCATGTAAAGGACGTTTTCAATGAGATGTTGCATTTTATATTTTAAATTACTATGAAATGTTCCTAATCACCAAAGACACTATGCCTCTATATTTTATATGTTGTATGAATTGAAGGTTTTATGTAATAAATTATGTTAAGTGTGTAATAAATATAAGGGTTGTCATAGTTAGTATTAGAGGATAGGTTTAGTTATTTTGGGATTAGGATTAGAAGACCATGGTGAAGCCTTAGATACTAGACTAATTATAATAAAAAACATCCATAAAAGTTTGGTGAGTATAGAGTATTTGGTTTATCGTGAAAATACATCCTAGTCTGGATATGAGCAGGTTGAGGCGGCTTTGGCCCAGATGTACCTAGGAGTGAAAACTCCGACAAGGAGTTTCAGGATTTACCTTGGGTATCCTGGTACACGAAAATGGGCCTTGATGAAATCTTTCTTAAAAAATACCAGGGGATATGATTTGGTAAATTTACAAGCTTATTATGAACCATTATTAATGTAATTTAAAAAATTACCCTAAGAATACATGTTAGAAAGTAGATCATGGATAACATAGATTGAATCTTATAGATTCATAAGTTAAATAATTAAAAGTAATTTACAAGTAATCCATTTTTGCCTTTGGATTACCCTTTATGTGTTACCTATAACTTTCCTTTTATTCCAACCAATGGCTGGTAATAGGAGGACTCGGGCTAACAACCGATGTGGAGATCAAAGAGAATGCTGTTCTAATGAGATGCCAAATCCCATGGGAGTAGGAATCGGGAAATTTTTCATGATACTCTATCAGTTAACTCAAGTTTTTAATAGAAAAATGGGTAAAGAGGAATGTTCAAACCCCCATAAAAAATAACATGTTACTATCAAGAGCTTTACGAGACAATGGAATCCTACTTATAATGGATCATATGAACCCTCAATCTCCGAACAATGGATAAAATCCATTGAAAAGATCTTCCCCATCCTTCAATGTTCCGAAAAAGAGAAGGTTCTCCTAGATCCTTATCATATGGAGGGTGAAGAAGATCAGTGGTGGACAATGATAAAAAATATGATGCTTGAGGAGGAGATCAAGGAGTTGGATTGGAATAATTTTTCGGAATATGTTTTTTGAAAAATATTTTCCATTCACCCTCCAGCTTAATATGGAAAGGGACTTCCATGACCTCAAGATAAAAATAACTAATCTATCAGAGCGTATGAGGAAAACATCATAAGGGTTTCATGATATGCCTTCGACTTTGTCTTTATCCTTGAATTCAAGGCTGAACGATTCTTTGGTGGGCTGAAACCTAGCCTACGGAAAGCCCCGGTGATCCGTGACATCAATACCTATGAGGAAATTTTCCTATGTTCCCTCAATGTCAAAATGGAGATTAAAAATTCTTAGTAGTATCATGGGGATAAGAAGCATAAGGTGGAATTCAATTCTGGTGGTCTGATGGATAAATACAATGGTTCTAAAAAGATCCAGCACCCCACTTTCCAAAGGTGCAGAAAGAAGCAGCCCAAAAATTGTTTGAAGGGGACAAGTAAAAGCTTTAGCTGTTGAAGAGAAGGGTACATAGCCATCAACTATCGACAAGAAAAACCCACGACTATGACAGAGGAGAGGAACACTCCGTTCCAACCTCAACACATTGCTTATTACTTCAACTACAAAGAACCATGACATATTTCCAGTGAGTTCCATAAGCCATGGGTTTTCGGAGGAAACCAATAGCTTCCATGGAAGAAAGGGAGAGATTTTTTCCATCACTACCACCAAAGTGAAACCCACCAATGAAGTGGTGAAAGGTATGCTAGTTTTTCATTCAGAAATAGGGAATGTACTTTTTGATTCTGGTTATACACATTCTTTTATATCTTTAATGTTTAGTAGAACAATCCTAACACCACCACAAATCATGGAATTAAAGATGTCGGTGAGTGCAAAAAATGGGGTAATCATTGCATCCCTTGAATATAACTCCTCCCCTATCATAATTTGTGGATTGAAAATCCTAGAGAACCTCTTCATACTCCCTCTGGTGTAATTTTATGCAATTCTCATCATGTATTGGCTTTCCTTATATAGATCCAACATAAATTTACATGAGAGGGAAATCACTCCCCAGGTGGAGAATCGACCCCTATTCTGTACAAGTGAATAGAGAAAGATGAATCTTCATTAGCATCATCATATCAAGTGTGGATATTACTGCGCTATAAGAACATGTATCTGGATCATATTCTTGATTCTAAGGAATAAACTATCCTTGAAGACATGCCTATTGTGAGGGAATTAACTGATGTGTTTCATGAGGAATTGTCTGGTCATCCTCTAAGAAGAGATGCTGAGTTCTCAATTGACCTTATACCTAGGGCATTGCCAATATCCAAGAATCTGTATATAGTGGTTTCTATAGAGCTTGAGGATCTGAAGAAATAACTACTAGAGAATCTAGATAAAGGGTTTATATGCCCAAGTGATTCAACATGGGGTGCACCAGTCCTCTTCATCAAGAATAAGGATGGGTCAATACTCTTTGGAATCAATTATCTTGAGCTCAACAAAATCACGATAAAGAACAAGTATCCTCTTCCATGAATTGATGACTTGTTCAATCAGTTTCATGTAGAACAATACTTTTCCAAGGTGGATTTTTGATCGGGACATTACCATGTAAGGGTGAAGAAGGAGGATACCCCCATGACTACTTCTCATACAAGGTATGGGCACTATGAATTCATAGTAATTACTTTTGAACAAAATAATTCTCCTACAATATTCATGGACTTGATGAATAGAGTTATTAGAGATTACCTTGACAAATTTATTGTAGAGTTTAAAGATGGTATTCAAATATTCTACAAAACCAAGGGGGATCCGGAGGAGTATCTAATAACTGTATTAGAAACCTTGAGAAAGGAGAAGCGCTATGAAAATTACACCATGTGTGTGTTCTGGTTGAAGGAGGTCTCTTTATTCGGTCATAACATCAAAATCAATGGGATATTAGTGGATCCCTCGAAGATAGCTATAATTGAGGGATGGATGAGGGAAACATCAGTAACAGATATCCATAGCATCTTGGGGTTAGCTGGATATTATCGCAAATTTGTGATAAATTTCTCAAGATTTTCCAACCCTCTTACCAAGCTAAATAAGAATGAATAATACTTTCTTAGAGTGATGAATGTGAAGAGAGCTTCAAAGAGTAGAAAAGGTGGCTTATCACAAATCCCATGCTGACATTACCCAAGATTGGAGAGAATTTGGTGGTATTTAGTTATGCTTCGAAGTAGGGCCTATTTTGAGAGTGGAGGAAATTGATAAAGTGATAGCCTACGCCTCAAGGCACCTAGAGATCGATAAGAAAAACTATCCCACACATGATTTGGAGTTGGAGGCTGTGA
The DNA here is from genome assembly GCA_963277665.1 of Viscum album. Classification (NCBI taxonomy): domain Eukaryota; kingdom Viridiplantae; phylum Streptophyta; class Magnoliopsida; order Santalales; family Viscaceae; genus Viscum; species Viscum album. The sequence goes on from OY728126.1 coordinate 1,677,804,635, forward strand.
TCTTTGCATTGAAAATCTGGTGACATTATCTCTATGGGGAGAAGTGTGAGATATATACAGATCATAGAAGCCTCAAATATATATTTTCACAAAATGAGATTTATATGTTCCAACAAAGATATATAAAACTCATAAATTATTAAGACAACTCAATCCATTACCACCCTGGTAATGAGAATAAGGTGGTGAATGGTCTAAGTAGAAAAGATGCAACGAATATGTCATTGATGATAATTGAGAAGGATCCAATCTTCATAGATTTTATAAATATGGGAATGGGATCATAAAGAAGGGAACATCATCAATACTTTAAAAAATTATTTCTCAAACTTCTCTTTTGGAAAGGGTAAAGGATTTTTAAAGATTGTATGTGAATTTTCTGAAAAGGGTGGAAGCTATCAGAAATGGGAAATCCTCAGAGTTCATGTTTGACAAGGATGTAATTGTGATATTTGGGTCACGATTATTTGTAAAATATAATCAAGAGATAATTAAGGAGATTCTTAATAACACACATAGCTCAACCATTTAATTTCACCTGGGGATCACAAAGATTTATCGAGATCCTTGAGAATACTTTTGGTGGGACAATATGAAAAGGGAGATTGCTGAATATATTTCAATGTGCCTGGTATGTTAGAAAGTGAAGGATGAGAGGAAAAAGTATAAGGGGATTATGAAACCACTACCCATACCAACATGGAATTCGGACAACATTACCATGAACTTTTTCACTGGACTTACAAGGAAATCAAGAAGAAACAATGCTATATGGGAGGTTGTGGATCGTCCTACAAAGATAGCTCAGTTTATTGTGATTTGAGATGACTTATAATTGGATCAACTTAAATAGATTTAGATCAAAGAATTGTTAAGGCTACATGTATTACCACTATCTATTGTATCTGATTGTGGTCCTTGATTCACCTCGATGATCTAGAAAAGTCTCCAACATGCTCTAAGCACTGAACTGAACATCAATACGACCTATCATCCTCAAACTGATGGCCAATCTAAATGAAAAATTCAGACACCAGAAGATATGTTAAGATTATATTCTATTGAATTCAAAGGAGGAAGAGACCAACATCTACAATTAGTTGAATTCTTCTACAATAACAGTTTCCACTCAAGCATCTGAATGACCCCATATGAAGCCCTTTATAGGAAAAGGTGTAGAACACCAGTGTGTTGGTATGAATTCGATGAGCATAAGATTCTAGGACCTGAAAATATTGAATAAATGGTGGAGAAGGTGAAAACCATTCAGCAGCATATCGAGGCAGCCCAAAGTCCACAGAATAGTTGTGCAGAAAACCATCGATGAGACCTTGAATTCAAATATTGAGACATGGTATCTCTACACATATCTCCTTGAAATAAGGTCATGATCTTTTGAATGAAATGGAAGTTATTTACAAGGTATATCAGCCCCTTCTAGATTCTTGATCATGTCGGGGATGTGGCTTATCGACTAGAACTTCCACCTATTATGGACAAAGTAAAATATGTCTTTCATGTATCCCTCTTAAAGAAGTAAATACCAGACATTTCACATGTACTCTCTTTAGAGGTAGTATAACTAGAGGATGATCTTTCTTAAGAGGAGAAACCTATGAAGTTCTTAGATCATAGAGAAAAACTTCTATGAAATAAGACAATGCCACTTGTCACAGTGTTGTGAAAAAACCACAAGTTTGATGAAGCAATGTGGGAATCACAAGAAGTGATGAAGCATAGTTACCCACATCTGTTTTAGTCCGTGAAAAAGAAAATTTCGAGGGAGAAATTTCTTAAGGGGAAGATTGTAATGACCCAAATATTCATTAAAGAAAATTCCTCTTGGCCTATTTAAATGTACACTATTTGTTATTTAAAACCTATTCACTTATTTGGTTTTATGTTATTTATTATAAAATACCATTATGAATTGTGATCATTGATAATATATCCATTGAACTGTGATCACATGATTAATATAAATATAGGTCTTCAACAAATCCAATTTACTCAGACAAAGGGAGCAATGACCTCATCGAGTAGACTTTCCCCATACGAATCCCATTTGTCGGAGCTTGGAGAGGAGGTGGTGTCATTGGGCATCAATCGTGACCAAGCCCAAGACGATCTTGAATACGTTAAGCTTTAGAGGAACCACCTATGGGAGAATTGGAAGTTTATAGAGATTACCACTTGCTAAATGTTATCTGATCCCCCCACGTGTCTGTCACCATCGTGCACCTTACACTAAGGTCTTATGCCAGTGTTTTAAGGTGTTATGTAACAAGACACTAGAATTTTGATTATGTACATTATTTTTTTATATAATAAATAATATAATTTCATTTTATTACTGTTACTTTTTAAATAGTTATTAAAGAAAAAATGGTATTTTTTAGTTAATGTTCAACTAATGAATCTATTTTGATAAATTAATTGAATTTTTAATTTAATAATATTTTAATAAAATATTATTATTATTAAATTACTTTTTATTATGTATAAATGATCTTCTAATTTTTATAAAGACAATTGAAATTTCAATTAAGGGTTGAAAGCTATTTTTGTCAAAACCCATGAATTTTTTATAAATGTCGGTTTTTATTTTAAAATTAAAAATTCACATATTTCAAAAATTATTTGGATAAAATGAATATTATTTTTGGAATAATGACATCAAAATTATCCAATGGTGAATTTTTTATAATTTTCTGAGACACTCGAATTTTTGCGTAAAAATTAAGCAGAGTTTAAATATATAATATGTTTTATGACATCATACTGACCCAATAGTGATGTAATTAAATAATATAAACATTATTTTCGGACAATATATTTTTTAACATTAAAATAATTTTATTTTAAGTTTTTTTGATTTATTTTATAAAGCTTTAGTAGACCCTTCAAGACATATAAATCATTTTAGTTTTTGAAATTTGTTTCCTTGAGAGTGTGACTCAGAACCAGATTAGAAACCCTATTATTTTAAGTTGTTCAATCATTGGAATTATAAAATATTTTTTTCCAATCCCCTTTAGAAAAAACCCGGGGGAAAAATCATGAGATTCTTTGTGGTTTTGATTAGTTTAATGTGTGGTTTCCTAAACCTATATAATAAATAATTCTTTATCCTTTAATATATAAACCCACCCAAGCTCCCAATTCCTCTTAACTCAAAGCCTTAAATGTTCGACCAACCTTTTCCCCCCACTCTCTATAATCCTCCCAATGTTCCCCAATCTCCCAATAAGTCTCTCTCAAGCCCCTCCCAAGCCTTTGGGATCACATTTCCAAGTAAGGGATTCTCACTTTCTTCATTTATGTCCAAATTTCTTTATATTGTTATGACCTTTTATTTTCAATTATAAAACATGGGGTATGGTTTTGAACCTTTCCCATACTTCCATATTCATGTTTGAATAATGATAGATCCTTTTCCCCTCTCATTAATTCTTCCCATGTACACCTGTAACCATGTTGAAATTCCGTTAGGAATTTCTCTCTCCTCATTCACATTCAAGAAGTTCTTTTTTATTACGTATCTAAATTCCATTAAATTTGTTGGGACTTGTATCTATATGAACCCCTTTCATTCTATTTCATGTACGTATGATTATACACCCATTTATCTCTCATCAACCATTTTTAGGAATTATTATGTCACATTTTTATGCTGCCGAAATTGCACCGCGTTTTTCCAAGACAAGATCATTTTTTTGAAGAGGTCCCTCATCCAAAAATCCAGGTTAGTTATTAATAAAATTTAACAAGTTTACAAGAGACGAAAATGAGAGATATTATTACAATAATCCTCATAAATAGGGATTAGGTCCTTAAGAAGGGTATTAAACTAGGTAATAGGTTCACCAAACCTAATAATCGCATGACCCACCACAACCATGTTCGACTCTCAATAAACATGCTTGATGATGAAGTTGAGATCCTAATGAGTATCCATGCATTGCATCCACTTTGCTGAATTCCACCAATAGATATACATTTTACTATTTCTGATGGTCTGTGCAATATTAGAAGAGTCACTTTTAAAATAGATATTATTCCAACCTTTCATTTTCAAAATTGATACAACGTGCGTGATCCCAAGCATCTCAGCCTCAAGAGAACTTGTCACTCCACAAAATCCATAGAAACATCATATAGTAGAGACATCATGGGCCCTAAAGAACGCACCACAACCGGAAGGTCCAGGATTCCCTTTAGAAGTCCCATCTGTATTAACCATAATACAAAGAGTGAATGGAGGGATCCAGAACACCTCAATAGTACCTAAAGCAGGTCTGAAATTTCCTTGAACACCCAGGTTTTTTAGAACCATAATGTCATAATCGCATATAGTTTTTTCACGAAATATTTTGTTAAATATTTTGTTAGAAGAATATTTTATAAATATTTATTTTATGTTTAGTAAATATAATATTTTATTATTTATCAGTGATTAATGAAATGATATTTATTTATTACATATATAGTCATAATTTAAGGTTTGGAAAATAGTGCGGAGGAATGGATGATCATTTTTTAGGTCTTATGTGAAAAAAATATATCCAAAATTATTTCAATAAATGATATTTTTATTTTATATTATTATTTTAGTATAAATAATAATAATAATAATACTTTTATTATATAAATGGGGTTCCATACAGAATATGAAAAATTATAAGGGCATATTTTCATTTTTTTTATTTCTCACCCTAGTGGTCTATAAACTCTATTATATTATTTTTTATTGTGTAACCATTTCCCTTCTTATGCATAAAAAATTATAAAATCATTTCAATTACCTAGAGAGATTCATTGTCCAAGAACACTCTCAAGATTGTATAATGATCCTCCTCCCCTGTTCACTCTTGAGTCGAGAGAGATCATAGAGAAACCTTAGGAATCGATTGTTTTGGTGATCAATGTTCTACCACACAATGCACTATGATGTACTTTGTTATCACCAAGGTATTCTTACAATGATGTTTGAAGGATCATGGAAAAAATTTGTCTCACCATTGGAGGGACTATGTACATGATTCTTAAAATACAATGTCATGAAACAAAGAAACATTATCAGATCCATCAGTGGAAAATTAATTCATTGCAAGGTAATCATAATTTTTTTAAATTAATTATAAATAATATTTCATTATACTACACTCTAGTAAAATAATTGTCTCATATAAATTATTTATGATAAAATTTAATTGGTCAATAATTTTATCATCTATGTACATCTCATATTAATCATGTATTATGACAAAAGACTGAGTTGGGAAGGCTCTATAGGGAGCGTCTCCTACACCTAGAACCATGACAATGGAATTTTTATGAGGCCTTCTGGGTTTTTTTAGTTTTTATTTTCTATTATTTAATAAATTATCTTATAATATGAAATAAAGTGGAGGCCATTTTTCCTAATTATCCACCACCACCCAATACGTCAATACTCTCCATCCTAATAGGGTATAGTTCCCATTAGACGTTCATTCTTCGTTCCACTCATCATGTTGGACACCCATATTAGTGGATAACTATCCTTTGGTATATATTTCAGTTTCTCTCAAAATTTTCTTATTTTTTGTCAGTTGGGTCCTAATGTCGTATTAATGTTATATTTTTTTATTTATTCCCATTGAATATAAATCAATTAATGTAACACTATGAGTGTAGGCCTTATAAATATAAGTAGGTTGTTTCTAGTTATTTCCTTTTTTACACATGTTCTTATGCCTTATGTGATACAATAGTGTGGATAGAGTTGGGTGAGATAATGATACTATAATGTGTTATGGAATCTTAGGTATAAATGTTTAAATCTATGATTTATAGTGTTGGTATGTTTTTATATTAGTTGTGTTACATCGAGGTAATGTCATATAGTGGTCCAAAACTATTTCCTTGTTTTGAAAACTATTATCAAGGTAATTAAATTCAGTTTAGTGAAATTTATTTTACATGATATGTTTATGTGTGGTTTTGGATAACAAATTGATATATTATGTGACATAGGTCACCAAGTATGTGGTGACTTGATTTTCATGAGAAATTGGGGTTATATATCAATCACTCGGTTTAGAGATATATGTTATCAATATTGTGTCCATATATTGTTGGTGATTTACACTAAACCTACAGATCATGTCATTGGGGTCGTATGAATATTTTAGTTGTCCAATGATGTGTTTATGATAATTTTTATTTGATTTATGCTCTATTTATTTAGTGTTTATTGGGTAAAATGTTGGAATATTATTTTGGTTGTGGGATGCTTCCTATATGGCCTTGATAATATTGGGGTGATTTTGATCACTAGTTTTGAGTGGAATGCTCATTGAAAATATGTGATACATTGAGGTTGATTGGAGGATCATGGTAATTGAAAGTTCATTTTTTCATAGCTATTATTAGGATTAGGATAATTGTGAAGTGGTATAAGAACAATGGGACATGGATTTTGGGTTGTTAGCATTCCATCAAGAAGCAAGAATGGATTCAAATTATTTTATTGGTAATTGGTTAGTTTGTGATTCCATGGGGTGTGGATTTTTTTAAATAATAATAGACAATTTTGTGTGAAATTCATGGGCACATCATACCACTACATCGTTACTTTTAGAAGTAAAAATTGATTTCCATGTGTTGATGAGCATGGGTGGAGTATGTTGTGCATGTTTTACTAGTTTTTTGTTTATTTTCTTATTTATGCACTCATATATTTATGAAAATTATCTTCTAAAAATATCATTTCACATACATAATCCTAACTATCTAGAGTCTAACACAATTTTCCATATAATTCATCAAAATTTTTTCATTAGCATACTAGAATGAAAACTGTTATTATATGAAAACTCAGAAATTAAGGTAGTTAATACCAAATTCCTTAACAATCAATTGAAAAACCTTGTAAAGGTATTAAAAAATATGAATCATTATCTATAGATAACTATATATTTTTATGATTAAAATCTTTACAAATATTTAATTAAGTACCCAAAAATTTATTTAGGAAATTCAAAATATTATAATTAAGACTATGATTATGGTCATATAATATATAGATAGGAACTCTATGTAACCTTACTATCTCCATTAGTTATAGTTGAGGTATTTTATCTAATAAAATGTATGTCGAATAAGAAAGAAACATACATGTTTATCAATCAATCAAAAATGACCAAAATTGCCTTATTACCTTGATATTTCATTGCCAATACCGCTTTGGAATCTATAGATATATTTTCTAATTTCCACTCTATCAAAGGAAATGTTTGAAGATTCCCTATCAATGATTTTCATTCATCTTAAACATTCTTATAATAAAAAAGTTTATGGTATAATCTAAAATATAATTATTCATACCATCCCACTAGTAATACACATGGGTTATATTTTCTTATTATTACTACTAGGATGAATAGATAAGGGAGAGTTGTGAGCACAACTCAAATATTAATTTTTCAACTAGAATATAGATTTCACATACATCATTTTTCCAAATATCAAGAATCATCATTGATAATTTCAACTTAAGGTAAGTTATCTTTCTTATCCAAATCTAAATTTTCTTAAAAATCAAAGTCTTTCATGTGATCTTACACGTGTTAATTATAAAATGATAACTACCAAAACCTAAAACAAAATATAGGCTGTTTAGGAAAGGAAATATTCAAAGACATTATTCATCAAATAAGTTACTGATAGATTTTATTCCAAACATAACTTGGTTAATGATGCATAATATCATTGAATAAAAGAAAAAACTATACTATTTTATATCACAGTTAGGTAATAAAAAATAAATCATAATAGTATTTTAATTAAATTTATCATATTTACCTTAGTTTCAAATCTATCTTAGTGAATATATACTTAAAATTTTATCACCATTCAATAATTGACATTTTACTATATATAAATGATATATCAATATTTTTAAATAAGAATCTATGATATCAATGTCTATATTATGCGTATGATAATATTTGTCATGATGATTCTCTTAATTTGAGTCATAATGAAATACTGGATAATTATTCTTTAGAGCACATCAAATTACACTAAAAGAAGCCTAGTCACTGATAAAAAATTCTCTATTTCAAGAGGACATGGGAAAAAATGGAGCATTCACCAATATTAAATTTAGGTCATGGAAATATTCATCACACTCTATCATCTAGATGAATTAAAATCATTCTATAATTAACATTTTTAGTGGTCTAGATAACTTATAAGAGTATTCAATAAACTTCTAGTAGTATCCCACTTATCAATGAAAACTAGGAATATCTATGGAATTTTTTGGTATTTGAAATTCATAAAAAGCTTTAGTTTTTTGAAATGTCAATATTCACATTGAATGAAATTTGAAACAACTAATATTCCCATTTACTAGATGTACCAAATAATAAATTTTCATTCAAAGTTTTCATCACATTTCACATATACCTTTCATGATCATCAGGAATTTTATAATATACTACAATATTATCAATAAAAACAACTGAAAACATATCCAAATAGACATGGTAAATTATATTAATTAAATCCTTGAATAAATTTAGTGAATTAGAAAACCTAGAGGGTATATAAACCAACTCATAATGCCCATATCTATTTTGAAACGTTGTCATTAGAGTATCTTCCTCATTTAACATTAACAATTTGTAACTTTTCCAAAGAACAATCATTAAAAAATACCACACTCTTTAGACCTGATAAAAAACCAATATAAGGTAATGTATAGTTTTTGTTAACATTTATATTATTTTAGACTCAATATTAAATTAAAATATACATTTAACTATATTTATTTTTATCAAATAAATGATGATAACCCAATTGGGAAGTTCGAGGATAATTGAATCCTTTTTAAGACATTTATCTAAAATATTTCCATTCCAAAAACTATATTTCAACCATTCGATAAGGGTGTTTTGAAATTCTATTTGCAATAGAAACTAAGTGAATAGTTAAATAAATCTCTTAATTAGGAACAAAAACTGTAAATCATTAGGAAATATATCTATATATTTATTCAAAACAATTGTATAACTAATTTGAACTATTTAATTTTATAAAAAAATGCCATCTAGGTAAAATTTATTTTCCCCTTTATTCAATTTCATTGCAATTATATCTTTTATCAAAGGAGTGAAATCATTGAATATAAATTTACAAACTCAGAAATATATCATATCATGATAAACTAAAATAAAATAAATACATATAATAATATCAAACATTATTATGGTTTGTTAAATAATATTTGTGGGAAAAACCATCCCACTTCTAAAAATATAGAGATTCCTATAAATCATCAGTTTTTAATACTTACACCAATAGTTTCCACAAAAAGTGTTATGTTCTTTTCATGTTATGATACTCCAATTTAAATTATTATTTTTCATAAATTATAGAATATGATGATCCATAGTTAATAATGGAATCAACATAATTATAACTAATGTGTAATAAACTTTTCACAACTTAATTAGATATCCATACATCAAATCAAGTAGTTGTAAATTATTTTCCCACACCTTTTTTATTTTTATCTTGATGAGTTCCAAAAATATTAAATAACATCATATAGATGTTATTATAATAACAAAACTCATTTTATTTAAGATGTATAATTTTATGATGCCTATATTTTACCACATTTTAGGAATGATCATGACTTTTTCTTTGTAGTCATGAGCCATATAACCAAACATACTCCACCGATAACACTTTCCATATCATATAAAATATTTCTTATGATTTTTATTTTACCAAATATAGATAATTTTTTTGGATTATCTATATATTTATTAGTTCAATGCTTCTAAAATTTATTTCATCCTTGACCAATTCTTAATTGATTCATCATGAGGCACATAAGTGTTATAAAATCCATCTCAACTTTTATTTAATAAAAAACAACATTCTCTTAAGAATTAATTCTATTGAGGAAAAATATTTTCACAAACATGGTTCCATTACTGAGTAAAATCTTTTAATTTTACTATCAAGGTCCCAAATATAATTCTATGGGTACACGGATAATCTTGTTAAATTTTCTTTATATGTGATTACTGAATCCTCCTCATTTTTCATCATTTAATAGAATTATTTCTCCACTCAATGTATAAAATTCCTAGTTAAATATTTCCATGGGAATAAATTTTTAAGTGTACCCCATTCATTTGAATCAATCTCAAATCTCTTATAGTTATTCCTAACCAAATAGAACCCTCAATCATCATTTACTTAACAATTGTAAATTGAATAGATTGATTTTGACATTATAATCACAACATGAAATTTAATATTTTCTCTAGATGGTTGATCAGTCTTTCTACTACCATAGTATTTGAGGTTCCATAAACTAATGGTGTCATATATTTCATAAAATTATCTACTATCAAGATGTTCATCAGTAGTAAATCAACTAAATCTCTTACATGGATGCCAACTCCATTTTTATCATACATCAACTCACCTATCACTATACCAATATATTTAGTAATAATTACATGCATTATATTACTCTAACTTGCGAGTAATGTTTCTTATATATACTTTTCTAATTTATCTTCCCAATTTCCTCTGAGGAATACCATTTATAACATGCATGGATTTGATTAAGAAACATGGTTTTCTAAAACTTTTATATCATATCAACATAAAAAAAGTATAATCTTTCTAGGGTGTTATGTAAAAATTATTGACACTTATAATGATATCTAAACCATCAATTTGATACGAACTATTTGAAACTATCCTTAAAAAATTTCATAATCTTAATAATTTTTACAAGAATTCAAATTCTTGCATTCCCGACAATCTTTTAGGATTATAATTTTTGGAAATTATATCATTAAAATTATATAAGAAATACATATTAAAAATTATAAAAATCAACTCAATATCCATTTTATAAATAATATTGTAATTTTAAATGCAAAAAGTATTGTTTTATTGATAAATCATTAGGATGTTCATCATGATTTTGGAATTATTACTACATATCCTCAAACCCTGTAAAAACAATTCAAAAAGTATTCTGAGAAAAAAATTCATGTTATGGGAATAAAAAATGAAATCTATTTGGCTAGTGAAGAACATAAAAACCCATAAATCCGTAACCTTTTCCACATTAATTTTTTTTGTGTAAAATAAATCAAATTAAAATGGGAAATACTTTTTTCTCAATGAAATCATAAAAAAAATCCAAAAAATTGAATGCCTTGTAAGAAATTTTGAGAATTATATTCATAAAATTTCCCCTAACATGTTAGAAATAATGGGATACTTGTTAAATCTATAAGTGAAATCTACTGGGTTAACACTCTCCTTATTTCATTTTAATGATAAGGGGCATTACCAAAAGCATCAGACTACTATATCGGGCTCACCCATTTTGTAAAGTGTATTTGGATCACATGTCATATGAGTTATATCAAACTCCCCCATCATCATTAATCATTATAATGTACCATAACATGATCAAAAAATTATTAATCATCCCATTATAATCATCAATTCCTTAAAATCTCATTTAAACATATCTGGAAAACAATTTTCAATTTCATGTATTTTTTTGAGAAATAGTGTTTCTTTAAAAAACATAACAATAAAATATTCTTAGAAGATATGGATTAAAATATTATTTGAATATCCATGTTAACTTTAAAAGTAATCTTATTAAATAATAATTGATATGATTGAGGGAAAATGTGACCAATCCATATATATATTAAATTATAACATTCCTTTTTCATTTTTTAAACAAGTAAAATCCTTCCCAGTGAAATACATAAAAATATTTAATTTTGACAGCATATATGGAATATAAAAATAGATTTATATTGTGATTTTAAGATATTAATATCAATATAAGTACATCTATAAAATAATTTTATGAATATGGACATTGAGGATAAATATTAACAAAATAATTCTTTAAAACATATAGAAAATATAATTTTTTCCAAAAAGTATCCCTCATATCAAGTATGACATATAACATACATTATATATTTGAAATAATAATAAATTTTTTTGAATTATTAACCTTCTTAATTTTTATTTTCAATTTAATTATTCATTTAATTTTTTTGTTCCCTTTTAATATTCAATTACATAATCAATTATGTTCCACTCAGATTTTTTGATGATATTTGTCTCATATGTCCCAAATGACTTTTGTGGTTTTACTATGGTAAAATTGATAATGATAATATCATTTAAATATTTCTAATAAATATATAATTTCCATTTTATAAATTATTAAATAATTTATCACAAACTATTAATTGTAGTTTTGAAAAATTAATTATTTTATGACATGGAAATAATAGTCTATATGTACGCATGAGTAACATTTCAATTTTTTGATTAACATGTCGGGAAGAAGGAAAGTATCATTAAATATTTCAATAATAATTATTATATCATAAATATAAGTTTTTTATTTAAATTCACTCATATATAACATCCATGTGTGGTGGTGGTGAAAAATAAAATACATCTGTTCACAATACTGTAGTCGGTATGTATTCACAAGAGATACCTATATATTCCATTTAATCATATGAAAATGATTATAATATTTATTTAAAGAAAAAAATTAAATATATATAATACATATCATATAATTCATTTCAATCTATTATTATCTCTATCCATAATAATTAGGGATGAAAAATGGAATACATTGTATTCTAATGGTGGTAGTTAGCACATACTGATGAGACATTTGTTCATTTTACATATGAAGGATAATTTGATGAAAAAGGGTAATAAAATAAGAATAATAACATTTAATTAAATTCAATTTATTTAATTTATTATATGTTAATGGTTACGTGAGGTTTTTAGGATGAAAAAATAGAAATTAAAAACACTCAGTTAATACCTATACCTCTTCTTCAAGAATCCTCCTTAGTTTTATACATAAATCCCTCTTCAGAAGGAATTTTCATTAATCCTGGACTAATATGGAATGTGTATTGATGTTCTAAAGGGATTCTAGTAGTTATTGTGTAAGAAACCAGTTCTTTTTGAGGTACTGATCCTTTAATTTCTATCAATTATCAATTTTAATGTTTAAATATTGACTAATGTGAATTCTTGTTGAGGTCATGAACGTTTCAGGGGTTGTCTGGGGCCTGTTCAGATCATGGAACCCATGTTCTGGGTTTTAAATGTCCTGGTGCATAGTTTGATTAAACCATGCGGGAAATTTGGCATGGTTAGATTAAAACATGCGAGGATACAAAGAGGGAGATTACATGCCACATAGTTAGAGAAAACCAAGCGATTTTAAGAACATTTTCATGTTGCCATATCCGTAATTTTTATCATATAGTTTTGAAGTATATTCACACAATTATTCAAACACTACAAAAAAACTGTGTTATGTTCCCTTACATACATCTATGCATGCATGGTCGGCATATGGTTTGGAAAACCCTTGCATCCAAACAGCGTGAACCTATTTTTATGGTGAAACTACGAATCTTACCATATTAAATATATTAAACGGATGATATTTTTCATATTTATTCAATTTACAAAACCTTGAACATTTGACAACTTCTTTTAATATCAATAATAGGATTTACCACCGAGTATCCATCTGAGCTCAGATTCAAGATCCACTCATCACGTTGGATCCACATCAGTGAGATATTGACTCTTTTTATGCTATTCTTCATTTTTTATCAAATGTGCTATTTAGGTGTAAGAAAATATTCCAAATTTATAGAGTTTTCATTCGTTCATCATTTCTCACCAAATATAAGTCAAATCAGAAGCTTATACTGGATGATTTATCTATTATAGACCTATGGTTGGTGGTCTCATGCATTTTGTTAAAATTTAAAGTGTTTATATATGAAATTTTATCATGTGCCCAATTCTCACATGGTTACTTGAAATATATATAGATCCTTAATTGGAATTGTTTGTCATGGACTATATATTCATAAGGGACCTCTAATTAATGGTTATATGTTGAATACCTTGATATCTGAACCAACACTATGGTTTCATTGATTAATTAAATGAACCATTATGATTTTTTATGAAATTGGATTCCTTTGAGGTGTGCCCTTTACACAATGCCTAACAATTTTAATAATGGATTATTAAATAGTAATTGAATCTGAAATGAAATTGAATTGAATTAATGAAAAATAAGGGATGGATGACCATTCCCTTGGCTTTACACATATATGTTCTTTTTAAGCCTGAATTGATATTATAATGATTTTATCTTGTCTGTTAAGTAGAGGAAAGCCTTTTATACTTGCCCAATGGTATGAGTCACATTTTTAGGTGATATTTAATTCATAGTTTCTTAGTATTGACCATGAAATAATTAAATGGATTTTGTTAAATGGTATTAGATTAGATAAATGATTATATTCTATGGGTGAAATATAGATTCAATTATGAATGGTATGGATATACTTGATTGTCTTATACATTGTTATGCTTGAATGATACTTAGTCTCCTTGGAAAATTGCTAAGGATGGAATATATGGCTTGAAAAATAATTTTTTGAGTGATACTGGGACATAGAAGGACAAAATAATTTGGGATGACTATTATATGTTTAGTGATACTTGGAATCCATAGTGATTTATTATAATTACCCATACTTTACATACATTGTAATTACATCAGAATTGAAGCACACTTATTACAACATATAACAAAACCAAGAAAGGACTATATAGGTATAGAGTTTTTAGAAACTGGGAAACATAAACAACTGGTTCATAAAGCATCTACTTTGCCTCCCATTTAATTCATCATATCTAGAGTCCCTTTTTGGAATATCCTACTTAATAACCTTCTTCTTGACCTGGAGAAATAAAACATACAAAAGGGTGATCTCAAATGCTCAGTAAGGGTAAAAAAAGAAATATGAATCACATCATATACATAAGAACATAACTTTTGCAAATCTTAACCTGCAAAAGAGATCATAATATCATAACATGGGATAAATCATATAAGTGAAATGTAATCCCAATAATCATAACTTAAAACTTTAAACTTTGTGTCATACACACATAATCATATAGAATAATTTCTTATTAGTCAAGACTCATTGCCAAGACTATCTTAGTGGACAAAGTCCATTTCTGAACCAAGTTCACTCCTCGTTTCGGTCCTGTTTCACTGAACCGGTATAACCTGCCATTCCAGCCATGTCTATCTCATGAGATATAAAATCTTTACCCAATTCATTGTAGGGAGATATAGGTCCCACCCATCTCATAATGATACCATTCTTATGTGTGCCACAAAATCAGAAAACCATACATCATAACATAACCCATGTAATAAAAATGGGAATCTTAAACATCGTGACATCATAAAACAATTCATATAAGATAAAGGAATTCATAAAAATATAATTCCATCAGAACATAATCAAATCAATGTAATAATAGGGATAAAAACAGAACCCTTTATTATCTTAGATGGAAAATAATTTTGATAAAACACTTGAACTCCATTCTTGAGGAAAATATCCTTTCTGCTTCAAAAACACTTTTCCTTTCTTAAAATGTTGTACAATTCTAAACTAAAAGAATTTGATTTAAAATAACCTTGAAAACTTGTAAAAGAAGCTTCTTTGAAATAATTTTTTAAAAATCCATTCATGCCGTATAAGTTAAAAAAAACATTCTTTGTACTTTTGTCGGAAAAGTCAAAAAGTACCTCGTACGAAAAACGACAAAAGATTCCTTTCATATCTTTTACTAAAAACTCACCGAAGGGTAAAATTGGATATAAACTATTTTATAAGGATATAAATATTACATATTGAGGAAACATGGATGTGGATGATAAAATAAACCACAGTAAATTTCAAAGTATAAACTATCTCAGATAAAAATGAGATTGTGATATTTTCCCTTACCTTAGGTCTGATATGATTTGTACATGTCTGAACCTCCTGTATAATGATTTAAATAATGTTATTGACTTATTCCAGAATCATACTTATTTTTATGATATCATATATGGTCATATTCTTAGCTTCTTAGTAGTAATATTTCATTGCTACTTGTTATTCAGGTGTTTATAACTTTTTGTTCTTATGCGTGTTTTGTCGAATAAATTCTTATTCTTCTCTTTAGGTTATAGATACCTAATTTCCAGAATATATATCATATTAATTCATTCAATTCATTTATATAATCATTATGAAACGATGATCATGTAGAACGAGTCGCATCACATCGTGGAGATGGTATTCCGTACGTACGCACGAGTGATGATATCGTTCCTATGATCCTGGAATTGTATTGGAGTGTATGTATATTATTTAAGAATCAATATCACTTTATAATAGTCATATATAGTCATTATATAAACCATTATACCCATCCAAGTAAGGTGGTGGTGGAAAATAGATTACACCACGGCGTGGAGACGGTATTCCATACGTACGCACGCGCGGTAATTTCATTTTCCGTAGGATGGATAGATGGTTAAATAGGGTTGTTTCATACTTATAATAACATATTGGTATATGAGTGATACTGATGTTATTACTTCATAATGAAACAACTAAAGAAGAAGAAGTTGAAGAAGAAAGAAATAGGAAAGGATCGGTAATGGATATTACCTCTTCTTTGAAGTGCTTCTTTGAGACATCCTTTTAGGGAACTAAAATTGGTGTTTGAAGAATACCAGGACCTCTAGGATGTCTCTAGGGAAGTGGAGAGGTGAAAATGGCAGGGGTTTTCCGAGCTTGAAGGCTCAAAGTAGTGTGAGGAAGATGGGGAGGAGGTGCCCTTTTATAAGGGAGGAGAGGGGTACCTTTGGAATAACTAAACATATTATTTTATTATAAAGTAAAGTTCGATTTTAAATAGATCAAAATTGAGTTATTTCGAAGATAAGGTGGGGATGGGTCGAAATACTCTCATCCAATATAATTTAGACAAGTTTAGGTCATTATATTGACCTTATCTTTTAGTTTTAACTCTTAGTTAATTAGATTGACATTTACCATGTCACTTTGTATTTTTATATTATATAGTTAATAAACTTACCATATACATCCAAGAGACCCCAAAGTTGTGTTTTATTAATATATATAACCTTATAAAAGTCATTTGGCTGATCCTTATATTTTTAGGAATAAAATAACAATTAATAATATAATATTTGTTTTAAAAACTATTTTATGTCAATTTTGACACTATTCAATAGTTGATTTTTTTGAAACTCATAACAGAATGACTACTTCGACCAAAGTTAATTAAATCAATCCTAACATGTCATATTACCCTAGAAAATTAGTTTAATTCATAAAAAGTCTCAAATTATACTTATTTAGGTATTTATAATATTAATTATTCTAAATTTTCACTATTATGGTAATTACTGCATCATCATTGTGTCATAAATAAATTAAATTATTTAAAGTCTAAAAATTAAAAATATAATATCATTATGTAGGAAATTTTTTATCTTTCTAATGAGTATTTATAGTCGAATTTATCTTATGTATAACCTTATATTAAAAATGATTTAGTTATTAAACTTTGATTTTAACTATTTTAACCCTTTAAATAAATTAATAATAAATGTCCTAATCTAATCCAAGTGGGCCTAAATGGTCATATTTTATTCCTAAGGTTTTTCTTGGTCGAATTACACTTTTCTAATAGAATTAGGACATGTTTTAGGGTAATAATAATATCATTTTTACCCTTAATTACCATATTTACTTTTAACCATGGTAAAAAAGTAAAAAGTTACTATTCACCAAAAAATTATTTTCATCTCATTGAACCACATTTTACTTACTGACATCAACCGTGTCTCTCGGATTTTCGAAATTCCACTCACAGAAGTGGTAAAATTAAGTTTTATGAAAAATTCAGTTTTTTTAACGACCACTTAGTGGTTTCACTATTCATCAAAAATTGAAAGTTTTCAGAAAAATACCAAAATTTCACCCTAGGCTAATTTCGATATTCCGAAACCAAAAATGAAGTCCATTTTGAAAAGTAAAATTTATAAAATTTCAAAAAGTGGTTATTACTATTCATAACGGCTAGTTTTAATAATATTTTAATAGCATATCATTGTTTAGTGAAACTCGGTATTGCGTACGACGCAAGCTATCGAGGAAGGTCGCGATTTCGTGTAAAGAAAGCCAAGCAAGTGTTGTGTGTAGAAAAAGATTCCTTTGATGATTTATATAACATAAAAGTCTCGGGTGTTACATTCTACCCCCCTTAAAATGAATTTTGCCCTCGAAATTCGTCACTTTGTAACAAACAGATGAGGATACCTCTCCCTCATCATATCCTCAAGCTCCCATGTAGCTTCTTCTAATTGGTGGTTCCTCCATAAAACTTTCACCAATCGAGTGGTCTTGTTTCATAGGACTTTTTAACTACGATCCAGAATCTCTATCGGTTGTTCTTCATAAGAAAGATCTTGCTCCAGCGGTAAAACTTCTGAGCTGAGTACATGTGAAGGATCAGGTATGTACTTTCTCAAGAGAGATACATGGAACACATCGTGAACTTGAGAGAGATTCGGTGGAAGTGCCAATCGGTAAGCTACCTTCCCAACACGAACCAGTATTTCGAAAGGACCGATATATCTAGGGCTCAACTTCCCCTTCTTTCCAAATCTCATAACCTTCTTCTAGGGAGATATTCGTAAGAACACTTTATCCCCCAATTCAAACTCTAGGTATTTTCTTCGGTTGTCGGCATAACATTTCTATCGACTCTGAGCTGCTCTTATGTGTTGTTGAATAGATCTGACCTTTTCTGCCATTTCATCAACGAGATCGGGTCCTAATAGCTTTCTTTCCCCAAATTCATCCCACCAAGATGGAGTCCTGCATTTCTTTCCATAGAGAGCTTCATAAGAAGCCATCTGAATACTGGAGTGAAAGCTATTATTATAAGAAAATTCCACCAAAGGTAGGTGTTGATCCCAACCACCTTTGAAATCCATAGAGCAAGCTCTCAACATATCTTCTAGAGTTTGAATTGTTCTCTCAGACTGACCATCTGTCTGAGGATGATAAGCAGTGCTGAAACTCAACTCTGTATCCAGAGTATGCTGAAGACTTCGCCAGAACTTCGAGGTAAATCTTGGATCCCGATTAGATATAATAGAAAGTGGTACTCCATGCAATCTTACCACTTCCTTTACATATATCCTGGCAAGCTGATCCAGAGAGAAATCCTCTATAATAGCAATGAAGTGTGCAGACTTTGTAAGACGATCAACTATAAACCAGATAGCATTATTGCCTTTGGATGTTTTAGGAAGTCCTGTGACAAAGTCCATAGTGATGTTTTCCCATTTCCATTCGGGTATGGGTAATGGTTGTAACATCCCCTTAGACTTCTGTCTCTCAACTTTAACTTGTTGAAAAACCAAGCATCGAGAGACATATTCAGCAACATCTCTTTTCATGTCATCCCACCAGAAGTACTCTTTCAGGTCCCTATACATCTTCGTGCTTCCAGGATGAATAGAGAATGAAGAACTATGAGCCTCATCCAGCAGCTCCTTCTTTAATTCGGGGATGGGAGGAACACAAACCCAATTCCTGAACTTTATTATCCCATCACAATCAAGGTTGAATTCAGGAACATTTCTCATCTTCTTTTGTAACTCGACATCTTCTTTCTGTGCCTCTTTAATCTTCACACGTATAGATGGTTGAACATTCATTTAAAAAAGATAAGATTTTCCCCTTCCATTATAATTCCAAGATCCATTCTTTGTAAATCCATAAATATTGGATATTTTGTGATCCTCATCATGGATAAACTGGCATGGTCTTGTCGACTTAATGCATCTGACACCTTGTTTTCTTTCCCAGGGTGGTAATGGATTGAGCAGTCATAATCCTTAATCAGCTCCAACCATCTTCTTTGGCGCATATTCAGCTCCTTTTGGGTGAAAATATACTTTAAACTTTTATGATCAGTATAAATATCACACCTTTCACCATAAAGGTAATGCCTCCAAATCATTAATGAAAATATTACCGCAGCTAACTCCAAATCATGAGTTGGGTAATTTTTCTCATGTATTTTCAACTGTCGTGAGGCATTAGCTATCACCATATAATTTTTCATAAGAACAAACCCCAATCCCTTCTTGGATGCATCACTGTAGATCACAATCCTTTCTCCACTACAAGGCAGTGTGAGCACAGGTGCACTAGATAACCTTCTTTTCAACTCCTTGAAATTATCTTCACATTCCTCCGTCCAAACAAACTTAACTCCTTTCCGAGTCAACTTGGTGAGTGGATTAGATAATCGTGAAAAATCTTTCACAAGACGTAGATAATATCCAGTGAAACCAAGAAAACTTCGGATCATGGTTACTGTTGTTGGTCTCAACCATCTTTCGATAACCTCTGTTTTTTCTGGATCCACAGATATCCCCTATTTTGAGATTATGTGACTCAAAAATGAAACTTTTTGAAGCCAAAATTCACACTTGGTAAATTTGGCATAAAGCTTCTCCTTTCTCAGGGTCTTCAATATAATTCTCAAGTGATCTTCATGTTCTTCCTTGCTCTTTTAATAGACAAGAATATCGTCTATAAAGACTACCACAAACTGATCAAGATAGTCTCTAAAGACTCTATTCATTAGATCCATGAAGATAGCAGGGGCATTAGTAAGACCAAATAGAATCACTATAAATTCATAGGGTCCATACCTTGTACGGAAAGCCGTATTTGGTATATCCTCCCTTTTGACCCTTAATTGATGATACCCTAAACGAAGATCAATCTTGGAAAAGTATTGAGCTCTGCGTAGTTGGTCAAATAGGTCATCAATGCGCGGGAGAGGATATTTGTTCTTGATAGTGATCTTGTTAAGTTCTCGATAATCAATGCAGAGTCTCATTGATCCATCTTTCTTTTTAATAAACAGAATAGGTGCTCCCCAAGTTAACGCACTAGGGCGTATGAACCCCTAATCAAGATTCACTTGGAGTTGCTTCTTCAATTCTTGCAACTCAATTAGGGCCATTCTATAAGGTGTCTTTGAAATAGGCAAAGCACCCGGTACGAGTTCTATTGAAAACTCAACTTCATGATTCTGTGGTAGACCCGGTAATTAATCCGGAAAGACATAATCAAACTCCCGTACAATGGGCATATTCTTAATTGTGAGTTTCTCACCAACCATTTGAGATAAATAACCTTCATTTAGTGGAATCAATACCCATAAAATGGATGAAATTTCCACTGGAAGGTTATGTTCATCCTTGCAACGATAGACGATCATAGATTGATCTAGAATATGAAATGTGACTTACCTTCTTTGGAATTTGATATGAGATCCATGTAGAGAAAGCCAATCCATGCCAAGAATCACATAAAATTCCACTATAGGAAGGATCACAAGATTTGCAGGAAGCACTTTCCCACAAACTTCAATCGGAGAAGAATTATAAACTTTTGATGTGACTGTTGTGCCATTAGGTGTTGTCACAACTAACTCAACATCTAATTGTTGAGGTAATACGGTGATACCCTTAGAAAATTCATCAGATATAAAGGAGTGGGTGGATCCAGAATCAAATAAAACATTTTCTACTTTAGAGTGGATGGTAAGTGTACCTTTCACCACATCGTTATCATACTCCACATCGCTGATAGAAATTGCATGTGACTTTCCTTTGTCTTTATGCTTAAGAGTTTGTTGACGTTGACCATCATCATCAACCCTTGGATTTGGGAATTGATTGGCATAATGCCCCATCTCCTTGCACTTGAAACATTGAAGTGTAGTAGGTTCATTCTGTGTATCCCTTCCTTTGTTTTCATCATTAGACATCTTCGTCCCATCATCGCGGAATTCAAATGCCCGATGACCTTCCTTTCCACATTTGAAACATTTACTTGTCCCTTTAAGACAACTCCCTCCATGTTTCTTCCCACACTTTGAGCATAAGGGAAAGCTCATCTTCTTTTCAGTGTGCTCTTTAGATTTTCCTTTGAATTCCATTTTCCTCTTCTTATCAAACCCATATGACTGATGGGTTACTCCAATATCCATCTTAACTTTGAGGGCACATCGAACGATTTCCTCGTAGCTATTGAAGTCCCTTATGGCTAAGGCCCTTTGAAGACTTGGTTTTAAGCCACTAAAGAATTGATCGATATTACTCTCAGGTTGGATAATAACACCAGAAGCTTACCTTGCAAGTCTTGTAAAATTTTCTTCATAGGTACCAACAGATTCATCATCCTTTTGCTTCAGTTCAAGAAACTCTTTCTCTGTCTTTTTTCGGAGAATACGAGGGAAGTACTTATTGAAAAATAAGTTCTTGAACTCGTCCCATTCCATGGAATCAATTTCATCCCTTTGCCTCGTATTCTTAATAAGATTCCACCATTGATCAGCATCACCCTCCAAACGATACACTACTAAGATGACTTTATCATGCTCAGAACATTGAAGAACTGAAAATATCTTTTCAGTAGTACTAATCCATTGTTCAGCAACTAATGGATCAGTAGACCCGCTGAATGAAGGTGAACGTTGTATCATGAAGGATTCAATAGAATGTTTCTCCTTCCTTTGCTCGTTTGGAAGTACTTCATGATTCATAGCTTGAGAAAGTTGTGTCAGCATGGCTACAAGATTTTGCATTCTAGCTCCCATAACCTTTGGTTGTTCAGGGGAACAATCATTGCATTGCCCATCACATTCCGCATTAACACGGTTCCTTCGGGTTCCAGCCATTGACTAAAACCAAGAAGAATAGTGTGAGAAACACTAATTATAATAGGAAAACCACATAATAAAGAATAAAATTTCACACTTAAGGTCTTATCCTAGGTTATTCATGGCCATTTCTAAAAAACTAAGATTGTGTTCTATGCTTAGACTTATCCTTAGGGTTCTTACTAAGGATTTCACATCCTAGTTTCCAAAGGTTGACTATACCTTTCCTCTGATACCAACTATAACGACCCATACTTTAAATAAATTGTTATTACATCAGAATTGAAGCACACTTATTACAACATATATCAAAACCAAGAAAGGACCGTATAGGTATAGAGTATTTAGAAACTGGGAAACATAAACAACTGGTTCATAAAGAATCTACTTTGCCTCCCATTTATTTCATCATATCTAGAGTCCCTTTTTGGCATATCCTACTTAATAACCTTCTTCCTGACCTAGGGAAATAAAACATACAAAAGGGTGAGCTCAAATGCTCAGTAAGGGTAAACAAAAGAAATATCAATCACATCATATACATAAGAACATAACTTTTGGAAATCTTAACCTGAAAAAGAGATCATAATATCATAACATGGGATAAATCATAGAAGTGAAATGTAATCCCAATAATCATAACTTAAAACATGAAACTTTGTGGCATACACACATAATCATAGAGAATCATTTCTTGTTAGTCAAGACTCATTGCCAAGACTATCTTAGTGGACAAAGTCCATTTCTGAACCGAGTTCACTCCTCGTTTCAGTCCTGTTTCACTGAACCGGTATAACCTACCATTCCAGCCATGTCTATCTCATGAGATATAAAATCTTTACCCAATTCATTGGAGGGAGATATAGGTCCCACCCATCTCATAATGATACCATTCTTATGTGTTCCACAAAATCAGAAAACCATACATCATAGCATAACCCGTGTAATAAAAATGGGAATCTTAAACATCGTGACATCATAAAACAATTCATATAAGATAAAGGAATTCATAAAAATATAATTCCATCACAACATAATCAAATCAATGTAATAATAGGGATAAAAACAGAACCCTTTATTATCTTAGATGGAAAATAATTTTGATAAAACACTTGAACTCCATTCTTGAGGAAAATATCTTTTCTACTTCAAAAACACTTTTCCTTTCTTAACATGTCATACAATTATAAACTAAAATAATTTGATTAAAAATAAACTTGAAAACTTGTAAAGTAATCTTCTTGGAAATAATGTTCTAAAAATCCATTCATGCCATATATGTTAAAAAACATTCTTTGTACTTTTGTCGGAAAAGTCAAAAAGTACCTCGTACGAAAAACGACAAAAGATTCCTTTCATATCTTTTACTAAAAACTCACCGAAGGGTAAAATTGGATATAAACTATTTTATAAGGATATAAATATTACATATTGAGGAAACATGGATGTGGATGATAAAATACACCCCAGAAAATTTCAAAGTATAAACAATCTCGGATAAAAATGAGATTGTGATATTTTTCCTTACCTTAGGTCCGATATGCTTTGTACGTGTCCGAACCTCCTGTATAATGATTTAAATAATGTTATTGACTTATTCCATAATAATACTTATTTTTATGATATCATATATGGTCATATTCTTAGTTTCTTAGTAGTAATATTTCATTGCTACTTGTTATTCGGGTGTTTATAACTTTTTGTTCTTATGCGTGTTTTGTCGAATAAATTCTTATTCTTCTCTTTAGGTTATAGATACCTCATTTCCAGAATATATATCATATTCATTCATTCAATTCATTTATATAATCATTATGAAATGAAGATCATGTAGAACGAGTCGCATCACATCATGGAGACGTATTCCGTACGTACGCACGAGTGATGATATCGTTCCTATGATCTTGGAATTGTATTGGAGTGTATGTATACTATTTCAGAATCAATATCACTTTATAATAGTCATATATAGTCATTATCTACACCATTATACCCATCCAAGTAAGGTGGTGGTGGAAAATAGATTACACCACGGCGTGGCGACGGTATTCCGTACTTACGCACGCGCGGTGATTTCATTTTCCGTAGGATGGATAGATTGTTAAATAGGGTTGTTTCATACTTATAATAACATATCAGTATATGAGTGATACTAATGTTATTACTTCATAATGAAAAAACTAAAGAAGAAGAAGTTGAAGAAGAAAGAAATTGGAAAGGATCGGTAATGGATATTACCTCTTCTTTGAAGTGCTTCTTTGAGACCTCCTTTTATGGCACTAAAATTGGTCTTTGAAGAAGACCAGGACCTCTAGGATGTCTCTAGGGAAGTGGAGAGGAGAAAATGGAAGGGGTGTGCCGAGATTGAAGGCTCAAAGTAGTGTGAGGAAGAGGGGGAGGAGGTTCCCTTTTATAAGGGAGGAGAGGGGCACCTTTGGAATAACTAAAAATATTATTTTATTATAAAGTCAAGTTAGGTTTTAAATAGCTCCAAATTGAGTTATTTCTAAGATAAGGTGGGGATGGGTCTAAATCCTCTCATACAATAAAATTTAGACAAGTTTAGGTCATTATATTAACCTTATCTTTTAGTTTTAACTCTTAGTTAATTAGATTGACATTTACCATGTCACTTTTTATTTTTATATTATATAGTTAATAAACTTACCATATACATCCAAGAGACCCCCAAGTTGTGTATTATTAATATATATAACCTTATCTAAGTCATTTGGCTGAACCTTAGATTTTTAGGAATAAAATAACAATTAATAATATAATATTTGTTTTAAAAACTATTTTATGTCAATTTTGACACTATTCAACAGTTGATTTTTTTGAAACTCATAACAGAATGATTAATTCGACCAAAGTAACTTAAATCAATTCTAAAATGTCATATTAACCTATAAAATTAGTTTAATTCATAAAAAGTCTCAAATTATACTTGTTTTGGTATTTATAATATTAATTATTCTAATTTTTCACTATTATGGTAATTACTGCATCATCATTGTGTCATAAATAAATTAAATTATTTAAAGTATAAAAATTAAAATAAAATATAATTATGTAGGAAATTGTTTTATATTTCTAATTAATATTTATAGTCGAATTTATCTTATGTATAACCTTATATTAAAAATGATTTAGTTATTAAACTTTGATTTTAACTATTTTAACCCTTCTTTAAATAAATTAATAATAAATGTCCTAATCTAATCCATGTGGGGCCAAATGGTCATATTTTATTCCAAAGGTTGTTTTTGGTCGAATTACACTTGTCCAATAGAATTAGGACATGTTTTAGGGTAATAATAATATCATTTTTACCCTTAATTACCCTATTTACTTTTAACCGTGGTAAAAAAAATAAAAAGTTACTATTCACCAAAAAATTATTTTCATCTCATTGAACCACATTTTACTTACTGACATCAACCGTGTGTCTCGGATTTTCGAAATTACACACACAGAAGCGGTAAAATTAAGTTTTATGAAAAATTCAATTTTTTTAACGACCACTTAGTGGTTTCACTATTAATCAAAAATTGAAAGTTTTCAGAAAAATACCAAACTTTCACCCTAGGCTAATTTCGATATTCCGAAACCAAAAATGAAGTCCATTTTGAAAAATAAAATTTATAAAATTTCAAAAAGTGGTTATTAATATTCATAACGGCTAGTTTTAATTATATTTTAATAGCATATCATTGTTTAGTGAAACTCGGTATTGCGTACGACGCAAGCTATCGAGGAAGGTCGCAATTTCGTGTAAAGCAAGCCAAGCAAGTGTTGTGTGTAGAAAAAGATTCCTTTGATGATTTATATAACATAAAAGTCTCGGGTGTTACATTTATGAGGATGGAATCAAAGGAAAATTGATCATCTAAAACATTGGTGATACATTGGCTCCTATAGTGGACTTCCAAGGATGGATTCAATTAAAAGTGATGTTATAATACAACAAGAGTGATACTTGTGATCTTGGGGATTTCTAGGGATGAGCATGTAGGTTGTTTGTTTATTTTAAACTTGGAGCGATACCTAGATTCCAAATTAGGAATGCAATGGATGAACTCAGTATTTTAAATGAATAATGAATGAAATTAATTCTATAATGATTCTTCCTAGATAAAGCACAAGCACAGATTCAGTCCTGACTTACAATTTATGGATTTCCAATTTAGGCATCTTTGGATACAGGTGGTTACGAAGGATACTAGGCCATATTCTAGGCCATGAGACTTGATGATTAAATAAATTATTTAGTTAAATGAACATGATTATAGATGACACCGACCTGAATTTTATATAATAGAATTATTATATAAATGAATTTTTTAAATGAATTGATTATTAATTTGAACCTAGACTTTTTAGGATCTTTACATTCAATACTTACTTAACTTATTATATTGATACTTGTACACTATGACTATTATATATTCGCTAACTAGATGGAACTTGACCATTGGTGGTTGTCTACTGGGATTTAGTGCCACACCCTGTTCGGACTACCTTGGGTACCTGAACATATTATATGATTGCAATTATGTATAAGGGAAAACACCCTAATTTAGGTTCTTTATTTCTGATTAAGAGCAGGGGAGCATGGGACCAAGATGAGGCTCGTGATGCTAGATGGATATTTTTGGCCATTTATACTTTTGTTCCATGTATTTTATTGTACTTAAATGTATCCATTATTTGGATACTTTTTTAGAGACACATGACTTGGATCATCATATTTTATATAAGATTCCTTTTGGTATTATTATCTATTCCTGTTGTTGGTCTATTGTCCGTATGATTTACAACTTCAACGACATATCAATTAAAATTATTTCATTTTACTACATTATGGTAATGAGGGAACAATATTCCCAATAACATACCTCGACCCTCACTTCTAGTTGGAAGCCTCCGGCATTAGGGGATATGCACTTAAGATCATGTGGCCAACCAAACTCAAGGATCAGTAGAGTGGAATTCTAGTTTGGTATGTTACAAAGTGCTATTAGAGTATTATTTTCAATTTTTATTTAATATCCGAAGACAATATTAAGTTATAGGAATGAAATAGAATTTGGTAATTTGTTATACCCAGGCGTAGCTAACCCATGTATAGAAAAAAGAAAAATTACCTCGAATTAAATTTCTATTTTCTAGTTTTTGATTATTATAGTGATTTGATTCCACAGTTGAACGAGGCACTTGAATTTTGATGTTATTATTGATTTCATTATGGAATCTATTTTTTTTCAACCCGATGAGATGAGGGTATTCCATCTCATGCATCATTTTAGGCACTTTACTAGAATCACATGCCATGAATTATACCTTAGCATTTAGGATAAATTAATTGGTGCATGTTGTTGTTTTTTGTTGTTGTGATATATATATATATATATATCTTTTATTGTTATAGGAATTTTGAAATGCATTATATTGTGAAATAAGCTGACATAATACTTTGGTTCATGAGGAGTATGTTCCCTCAAGAACCAAAAATTTAGAAAACCATTGTTTCAACATTTTTAATGAATGTGATGTATATGAGGAAGGAGTATGAATTCAAATGGGAATGAATATAAAAAAATTTGTATGTGTGTGTGAATTTAAATGTAAATGAAATGTAAATTGGAATTTCTTATAGGAGAGAGCTTAACCTAGACCTTACCTTGTTAGTGGGAAGTAGGTAGTATCTCTTTCTTATATATGACCGGTACATCGGTCAGGCCAAACTCTAGGAGTAGGAAGTGGTGTGTATTCTTATACTGGAGGCCTTGTACCTATCCTATTTCTATATCTGTGTTTTTGAGCTGTGAACTTTGATAATTATCTCTAACTAAGGAGTGTGTTTGGAAATGTAAAGGCTGGCTATCAGGAGAACCTCTAGTCGTACCATAGGATGGTGGTGATGATCATATAATGGAGGTGGTGTCCCATGGGCTACTAGTTGATCCTAAAATAGTTCCAGTTAATGAACTAGTAGTTGTACTAGACACAGGTGCTGAGGCACAATTCCATAGTGGATTTTTTTCACATCTTGCATACTGTTAAGGGATTACCATGCCTGAGCCTTACTATGTAAGAGTTGACATGTGAGTTCAAGTAGTTCAATCTGCCCAATTTTTGGGGGATGACAGAGAAAAGGATATAGATTGATGGATAATGGAAATTCTATTTATCTTTGAGCATCTAGAGACACCACTAGAGAGGAGGGTACAACTCTCTATATATATGTTGTGTTATTTCTCCAAGAGATAGTGGGATGTTTTCACTCCTACAGATCATCATCAAGAGATTAAATAGAAGGATTTTCATATATCCTTATATGAATACTTCTATCTTGAGACATTTAGGGCTGGTAGAGCCTGTGATTCTTTGCATCTGGAGTAAGTCGTGTTATTCGTTATGGAATTTTCGGACCGCTTTACCGAGCTCCAGTACATTGCAACTATTATCATGGGTTAAGAGTTATCTAAATCTAGGTGATATGATAATGGTATCAAATATGACTTCTGATCATAAATGAATGTATTTTGGTTGACTACCATTTATGGAATAGTGAATCATGTGCTTATCAAAGAGCTTATACTGAGAGAGGCTAGGGGTGCGATCCCGCAGAGTTTGGCATCTAGATCTGGTTCTTCATCGAACAGTAGTAGGAATCTTTATCTGGATCTTCCACATTTTGATATGAGCATCAATAAAACATTGTTAGGTAGTAGGTGAGGTGATACTAGTGAGGTAGTCTAGTACATATGACTACACAATGTAGGAGGGAACCAGTCGAGTGACAATATTTTGTAAAGATGAGTCAGAAAGTGTAATTATGTAGAAAATTTCATTTAGAATCTTGTGAAAGAGGGTCTACACTAGATCCACATTTAAGAGTAGGGTAAACAACTTCTCATCAGACAGGGAGCTAGAGTATAGTTGGGAAATCAGGCTGTGGTGGTGGTTGTGGTAGTGGTAGTCAAGCCCCATTATTATAGTGATAATTTGTGGGATCTTCTTAGGGCATCCAAGAAGTATCATAGGGCCATGATTCAATCCAAATATACACAGTGCAATCACCCCTTGAAGATCAGGATCCAAAAACTTCTACTGTCATAGGTACTATTCATGTAGACTGTACTTTATATTGTGCACTTTTGATATAGGGGGTCCTCATTGATATATATTTGTTCCAATTATGGAGATTATTGGACTTAGTTTTCAGAATTTTGATTGTGTTATTACACATGAAACTTCATTGGGGATTATAACGGACGATGTACATTATTTCAGTGAGTTCCGCACTTGATATTTGTGGGTGTCATGTCTTATGGGACCTTTTTGTCCTTGAGAGGATAGGTTTTGACATCATTCTTAGGATGGAATAGTTGGTTCCCTTTTATGATTCCATTTACTGCTATCACAAAAGGGCGGACTTTAAATCAGTAGAGTGTGGAAATATTATTCAGAAGTGTGAATGGGATGTCCATGAGAGCTGAGATGGACCCCACCATCGTTGTGTGGTTGGGATGATAACCTATATTTCAATTTTTTATCTGGATAATCAAGGAACATGTCAGAAGTACTTCCCTACAGTGGTTTATAATTTCCGTGATGTAGTCCAAAATGACCATTCAGGATTACCATCAGCGAGGGAGATATAGTTCAATATCATTCTAGTACTATGAGCTACACGAGTATAAATTCCTCCTTAGAGAATGGATACTATTGAGAAACAATATCTCAAGAGTTAACAAGAGGATTTAGAGGAAAAGGGGTTTATCTGGCCCAGTACTTATCTGTAGTGATTGATTTTCCTTTTTGTGAAAAAGAAAGATAAAACTCTATGGATCTATATAGATTTTTTGAAATTGATTCAGCTGATGTTTATGAACTAGTATCCACTACCGTGGATATATTATCCCTTTGACCATCTCCTAGGATCTTTGGTTTTCTCAAATATTTAGTTGAGATATATTTATAATAAAGTGGTTGTAAGACCATCATATATACATCGCATAGGCTTTATTAGTTGGTATGGTCTATATATGTATTTGGTTATGTCATTAAGATTCATGAACATGCCATCAGTTTTCATGGAACTGATGAACCGAGGGTTCCATCCCTGTCTAGATTCATTATTACTAGTTTTCATAGATGATATCTTAGTGTATTATCACAATTTACGTGACCATTCCATACATCTTGAGATCATTTTCGATATAATGAGAGAGTATCAATTGTATTCTAGGCTCACAAACTAACACTTTTGGATGGGTCAGATTCACTTAATGCTTCACATTATCTTATAGGAAGGAGTATCAGTTGACCTAGAGAAGGTGACAGATATAGTTTCATAGGATCGTACCAAGAACGCCTTTGATGAAAGAAGTTTTTTAGTACTGTCTAGTTAATATATGGGTTTCGTACATGGCTTCTCATTCTTAACAACACCTGTTAAGAGCTTCACTAAGATGGGTGTGATATTTGTATGGTTAGATTCCTATTAGATGGATTTTGAGAAGATTAATGGGATATTTAATTCATCACCAATATATATTTTTACAGAACCAACCAAGAGTTACACTATGTATTGTGATGCATCTAGTATCAACCAAGAATAAGTTTTTTGTAGGAGGAAATAGTCATGGTGTACAGGTCTTGGGAGTTGAGGTAACTTGAGAAGAATTTCCAGATGCATGATCTCGAGTTAGTTGTAGTTTTTTCACACAATGTGGTATTTGATACATTAATTACTTACATTGATAGTGTTGGGTGGTATACATGGACCAAAATAGACTCATGTACATATTTACACAGCATGATTTTAATTTGAGGAAACTATTAGTTTGTACGATCCTCTTTCAGTGGGAGAGTGTGTTAGGTGAGGAATATCCACCTAGTCAAAATATACGTGAGGATGAAATTTTGTGATTTCATGGTTGTGTATGGGTTTTAGAAGACATTTTTCAGGAGTTAATATGATACTTTCATGCTTAAGCTTATGAAGTGCATCCTAGTTTTAGCATAATGTTTCAGGATTTACATCCCCAATACTAGTGGTTGGGTATGAAAAGGGATGTAGAAAGGTTTTTGATGATATGTTCCACCTATCTATAGGTGAAGTAGGAACACCAGTAGTCAGTAAGACTATTACAGTAGCTGACCATTCCCAATTGGAAATGAAATGATATAATGATGGATTTCATGGTAAGATTACTGAGGTCGCCTCATGGTAATGTTGTTTTTGGGTTGTCATTAATAGTCTCAAAAAGGTATCACATTTCTTACATACCAAGGAGACCTTTTCAATAGATGAGATGGGGAAGTTGTGTCTCTGTGAGATAGTATTATTTCACAGGATCCTGTGCACTATCATTTCAAATTAGGATGCCCAGTTTACATCTCGTTTCTTGAATAGTTTGATGAGTTTATTTAGGGAATAAGTTCTTATGAGCACAAAATACCAACCTCAGGCTGATGTTCATTTAGGGCGTATGATTTAGGGTCATGAGGAAACACTATTAGCTTGCACTCTGGATTTTGGGGGTTCTTTGAACAAGAATATACCTAGGAATGAGTTTTCCTACGATAATATATTTAATCCTACACTTTAGATGGTTCTTTATGAAGATTTGTATGGTACGTCATTCCAAACACCCCTATGTTTGTTATAGGTAAGAGAGGAAACTATAATGGGACCTCAAATTATTTAGGAGACCACAGAACATGTGTATTTTATTCAAAAGTGGATGGATAATGTATAGACTTAATAGAAATTAGATGTTAATTGTCACATAGGACCTTTAGATATTGATGTCTGGGATTTGGGTCTTTGAACATGTTTAACAAAGGTCATAACATAAGAGGATGAGGAGGCTGGGTAATTATTTAATGTGGTATGTTTGGCCATTTGAGATTCTTGAGAGAGTCAAGCTAATAGCCTATCCGTTAATATTACCTTAGATGTATTGGACTATGTGTGAAATCATCCATGAATCTCATCTGTAATGTTACTATTCATAACCATATCATGATTTTCATCCCATGTTGGATGAGTTATAGGTAGATACATCCTTTAAGGATCATTCTACACATGTTATGGGTCATATCATGAAGGTTATTTGATTCTAGTCAATTCCATTAGTATGGGTGTCATGAAATAAAGGTGGATTATAGGAAGAGACCTGGGTGTGGGAGGTCAATGTATGATCACAGTGTATGGAGTTATTCTCATACATTATTGACCTACATAGAGAAGGAAAATATGGTAAAAATTAATTTATGGGGGAGATTTTATGGACATAGTTCTACTTGGATGAATTGATCCTTTATTTTCAATCAATTTTGATTTTAAATGTTTAAATATGGCCTTATGTGAGGGCCTGTTTAGTTTATGGAGGTTCTTCGGGGGTTTTTGAGGCGGGTTTAGAGCCCAGAACCCATGTAATGGGTTGAAAATGTTCTAGCACATAGTTTGATTAAACCGTGTAGGGCAGGCCAGATGGTTAGATTAAGTCATGTGAGGCTAGGGTGAGGCTAAATGCTACACTATTATATAAAATTTTGCGATTTTTGGTAAATGAACATGTGACCTCGTTTTCAATTTTGATAGTGGAGTTTTGAACATTTTCTCATGGTTAGTCAAACTGTATAGAAAAGTTGTGTGACGTGACCTTCCCTATAGCTAATCATGCATGGTTGGCGCAACGATTTTACAAACCATTTGGAAATACCATGTAAACTAATGTTTTTTTATAAAAGTCCATTTTTTGACTTATTATATCAATTAAACCTAAGAAAAGTTACCGATTTTCTCAACAGAAAAAAACCTTGAGATCTTGATAAATTTTTTGAAGCTCTAAATTAGGATTTGTCATCGGCTCTCTATCCGAACTAAGATTCAAGCATCGATTGTCTTGTTGGATCTACATCAGTGGGTTATTAATTCCTTTTTTGTCATTCTCATTTGTTTTGGTATTAGATGTTCTATTTATGATCTAGATAATATGACTTATTAATAGATTCTTCATTTATTCATCAATTTTCTTCTAATTTGAGTCGAATCAGGAGTAGATATTGGATTGGTTATCCAATATAGGACTACGATAGGTGGTGTTCTACCATTCATTAAAATTCCATTTGTTTACATATATTTTTTCGCTTGCCCAATTCTAAATAGACACCTTGAAATGAATTTATATTAATAAATTGAATTTTTGCGCATGTCCTAGGTATTTAAAGAAGCCGATAGATGAAAGGTTATAACTTTAATAACATTAAATATAAAGAGCCCCCTTTTTTGAGTTGTTTAATTAAATGGACGGTTATGATGGTTTATGAAACTGGATACCTTTGAGGGATTCCCTATACCCCATTACATGGGATGTTAATAATATATTACTAAATTGAAATTGAATGTGAAATTTAATTCCAATTAAATTGATTAATAAAAAGGGGTGTATGACCGTTCCCTTGGCTTTATCCATATATATTCTTGTTATGCTTGAATTTATTTTATGAATATTTTTTTCCATTTGAGTTGAATATTGGAAATATTTATAAACTTGTCCAACGAATTTGTGTCACATTTTGTTGTGAGTTTTAATTAAAATTTTATCAGTACTGACCGTGAAATAATTAAATTGAATTGGTTAAATGGTATTTAATTTGTTAAATGGTTATATGAATTGGGTAACACATGGATTCAATAAATAATTTCATGGATTGACTCAATTGTCTTGTACATTGTTTATGCACGAGTGATACTTGGACACCCTAGAATATTTCAAAGGATAGAATTTGAGGGTTGACTATTAATTTTCCAATTGATACTTGGAATACCAATAATGGACTCATAGGGGTTGACTATTACATGTCCAGTGATTACTGGAATCCATAGGTATTTCTGAGGATAGGATGGAAGGTCCTATGATTATATAATCCATGGGTGATACCTATTATCCCTTAGTGGACTGCCTAGGATGGAATCAATTTACACGGATGTTATACAACACCTATATTGATGCTTGAGTTTTTGAGGATTTCCATGTAGGGGATTGTAGGGTGTTGGTTTATATTATACTTATAAATATACATGGATTCCGAGATAGGAATTTTATGGATAGTATCATTTTCGTAAATGAATAATTAATGAAATGACTTATAGGATGTGCCTACTAAGTGCAATCACAATCTTGGATTCCGTCTTCACTTATACTTTATGGAAGTCCTATTTAGAATCCATTGAGACATGTGCCTATAGGGGGATAATGGGATTTATGCCAGGTCCTGGGACTTTTTAATTAAATGAACTATTTAGTTAAATGAGAAAGAATATTATTGAAAAATTCCTTAATGTTAAATAAAATACTGATTTCTTAAAATAATTTGATTAAATTAATTGATTATAAATGTGAACCTAGAATTTATAGGATGTTGACATTCAGTACTTATTTTACATGTTATAATACTTCCAAAAAATTTTCACTAATATGTATTTAGTCTCTGGATGAAACTTGAAATTTTGTGGTTGCCTATTATTATTTAGTCTCACATCCTATTCGAACCACTTTGGGTACCCGAACAGATTGTATGATGGTAGTTTTGGATAATGAAAAATACATGAATTCATGTTCTTGATCACTGCTTGTGAGTAAGGGACAATGGGACTGAGCTGCGACTCATGATTATAATTTGAATAATTTTTTTCCTTTTTATCTTTTGTTCCATTTATTATAATATACTTCAATGTATACATGTTTTGGATACTTTATTAAAGACACATGAAATGTATCATCATAATGTATATGAGATAAATTTGGTATTGTTATCAATTCCTGTTGTTGTTCTATTTCTGGTATGATTTCCATCTTCTATGACTTATTAGTTATTGATATTATGTTTTTCTACCCTGTGGTGATGAAGGAATAGTCTCCCCATAGACACACATATGCCATCAGTGATAGTCGAAAACATCTCATGTAATGGGAGATGCGCTTAAGTACCTGTGTCCAACCAGGATCAAGTCATTGAAGAGTGTAATTCAGGTCTATGATGATACATATTGGACATGCTAATAGGATCATTAGGTGTGGAGAAACAAGTAGAGGGTGTTCCATTTATAAGTGAGGGAGAGGTTTCAATTGAAAGTTTTTAAAATATCAAGATATATCACATCCGTACTCAATCCAAATGGATCAAAAATTAAACATTTTCAAATAAGATATAATATAGAGTAAAAATATCACTATATTAGATGCTTTAAATATGTCTTGAATTAATTTTAATTCTTATAATATGTGTTTTACCCCTTATAATCTATTTTAACTATTGTAGTGGAAATTATTATTTTTAACAATGTTAATTTTCTTAATCATAAAAATTTTAAGGGGAATTTCAACCAAATGTGGAAGTGATAATTAAAAATATTTATTCCATTTTATTATATCTAGTTCTATAAGTGAATTATATTGCATTTAATTTAAAATTTTTTAATAAATGAATGAGAAAAAAATAATAAAAACTGTAAAATAAGTAATATAATTAAGAAATTAATGTTCATTGTGAAAAAATTATCCAAAACATAAAACATTTTATCCCCATAAAGTAATTGTTTAATAAAAAATAAAAAAAATAAATAGATTAAAATAATAAAGAAATATCTACCAAAAATATAAACCATGAACCAAACTAGAACTAAATAAATAAGGATCCAAATTCCCAAATCAGAACCAATAAATCCATGGAAAAGAGCACAAATATGATTATTTGGGGGGAATTCGCAACCATATAATAGTGTCACTAATATGATGTGATAAATAAAGACATTGTGCTCAAATGGAATTATTAAAATTATATGAAAAACACTAACGTATGGAAACTAGATTAAGACACTAAATCATAGGAACGTGCATAAATATGATAGATTTAATTGGATGAAATAACACTTGTAATAGATCCACAAATACATTAAATTTTTTTTATTTATCTAAGTTAATGATGGGAATGTAAACTGTAAACTGAATCCATCCAACCAGATTATGTATCAAAATCCATTAAAGTATTTAACTATAATTAAAAAATAACAATCAATGTTTTAGGATGATGGTGTTTCATCCCACAATATTATGGAAGTTACTGTATGGTGGAACAACAGAACAATGGCACACTAAAATGTATTACTTTGAATGAAAACATGATATTACAAAAATAAATTTCAAAAAAAGGTACATTAGAAGTTGAACAACAATAATATCATGGAATAATAATATTATATCAAAATAATATCATAAATAGAATTTCCCAAACATGGTATAGAGAAAATGAATGGAGGAAATAATGTTACTAACATTTTAGAAAAGGGAAACAAAAGAAATTTAATGGGAAAGAACATCCAAAAATGGAAGCCAATTAACTATGTCTCAAGGGTTTCCTTATAAATTCAAACCCTACAAAATAGGAATTATTACATATATCTATTAAAAAGGCCTATTAAAATAGAACATTTTTAGAGAGTGGTTAGAAAAGATTAATTTCTAGTATTAATCAGGTTCTAAAAAAATATATTGGGAAATATCATTATATAGAGATAGGTTATGTTTTTTATCTCCAATAAAAGTTTTGGTATGTTTAATATTTGGAAAGACTAAAATAAAAAACCAAGAGATACTAATCATATAAATAACTTAATGTATATAAATTTGCATTTTTTTAATATTACTTCCAACGTTAGAGTCTGAGATGAAACGGGATACAAAAATATTCATCATCATAATTAAAGAAATAACCTAAAAAAAATTGAACCTGCAATTAAAAAAAAATAACTCAAGATATACAACATTAAATATAATTTAGAAACAAAAATCTCAAATTATCAATGAGACTAGACACTCCATTTCTACCAATTTTAAATAATCCATTTTAATTTTGAATATTAAGGTTCAATTTTGAATATAAATTTAAATCTCAAAAATTCCATCATTAAAATACAAACATTCCCTAAAAATATTATATCCATTGAAATTCTAAATTGAAAAATGTCTTCATTAAAATCATTAATTAATTTAAAATAAATTTTAAACTTTAAAAATCCTTCATTGAAATGCACATTTAAATTTAAAAATATTACATCTATTTCAAACCATTATAGAAAATGCATTTAACATTTTTTAAAACATTACCATCACCATTGAGACAATATCTTCGTCTCAAACACCAAAACATTCCAACCAAACAATTCTATCATTTCATTGAAAATAATTGTATTTATTCCTAAATTAATGTTAACATTACCTAAAAGAAATTACATATATAAAAATTCAAATACCAAAAAAGTATTAGGTTCGTGATTGTGAGAAATTTTGATTCATGTTTTGTTGGAATGTGTACCAACAATGCAACAGCCATATGAAATTTCTAAAAAACATGATAATAGTCTCTTTATAGTTTACTTGGATCACTAGGATAATTGTGTGCCACGAGTTCGAAAAAATTGTTTTCCCTAGTATTAAGAAAATCTTAAAACACCAAAAATAATATTATTATAATTTTAAAATGCATTAATCAGAAAACAATATTCTAGAAACTAATGAAATAAACAAGAAAATTTATATTTGAAAAAGAAATAACATTTTTACTTGGATTTCGTCATGAGAATTGGTGATCAAGCACCTAATCTTGTCTTACTTTCTTAGTTTCGAGGATACTATCCTCCAGATACTATACTCTAAAAATGAAAAGGGTAATATGATTCCATTTATGTGTGAACAAACCACAGAAACCATGGATTGAAGAACATGATACAAAAAAAATGTATGATTGACCCTCATTGACTGAAAAAAATTGAATCCATATCAAAATATACTTTTCCTAATGATTATACATAGATAAAAGATATTTAACATTAACTTGAATTCCATTGAGAATATGGTATAGTGAGTCTTGATATTATAAATCTACTTAATAATAAAATTGGTAGTTTCAAATAAATAGAACACAAAAATTCTACAACTAGAAAACACATTCATCAAAAAAGTATTTTAACAGAGGTAAAAAAAAGATTACAATAAATTTTAGCTTCACTGATACAAATATAAAATAAAGTACCCAAAAGAGATAGAAAATAATAATGGAAAACCTCTTCATTGCCTAAGGTCACCATACAACTTCAAACATGAATCTTCAAAGAGCTACCAAGACGGAGATGTCCAAAAAATAAAAGATAATCAATGATTAAATATAAAACCCCAAAAAAGACATGATATATAAACTCCATGGTGAATGTTGGTTACAAGCTTACAGTCTAGTAATATTTCACTACAGATTCCATGTTTTTAATTTTTCAAATAATTCCATAAATTCTTGTTTTTAATATTATATATTAAAACTACATTTTTATTGTTCTAAAAAACATAGAAATATTTATTTCATAAATTTAACTATGAAATTGAAAATTATTGTCTGATGTAATTTTCTTAGTTATTAATTGAAGTACTCCTTCTAATATTTAATTTCCATAATAAATTCAGAACTATTTATAAAAAAAATTCTTATAGGAAACTCAACAATAAAATAAACCTCAATGTAACAATTATTTTAGGCAAGAAAATTAAAAATAAAACATGTAACTATATAAAACAGTACTATTTCAATCATAACCCAAGGTCGTGCCTCAATGAAGAACTACCAAATAATGGATAAATATAAACAGTGATATATGAGACAAATAATAAAGACAATATGATAAGGTAGATAATTAATTAATTAATTAATTAATTAATTAATTAAACAAACAAAGATAAAAAACCTATATAAAAATAAAGGAGATGAAATATTGTGTACATAATCATTGAAAAATAATGAATAATAAGTGAGAATACCATAAATATAATTAGGTGGATCTATCTTCCATCCTATCAATGAATTCATATAAAAAATCAAAATTAGATTTCTCTATCTCGCCTCATTATATTCACTTCCTAAGTGGGTATCGTAAAAAATTACTAGTGGATCCTTGTTAGTGTTTAAACCTAACTAACATAGAAATTAAATCTCAATATCTCACAAAAATTAATAGGATTTCTATTATATTATTAGTAAAGGGTTATAAAGGAATTGTAACATATTGAACACATATCAATACAAATTCAGCGAAAATATTAAGCCAAAACAATAACTCCACAAACCCACATACACACTTATAACTATTATCCTACTTAAGTATAGATAAATATAAATTATAAACTCAATTACTCAACCAAATCATAATATATCATGTTACATGGGGATTATTTATGTATATATATTAATTCGGAAAAGACAACTTCTAAAAGAATCCAACCAGCGATGGGTAATAAACTAGTATGGACAATTTAAAATATACTTTCAAAAACCATATAGAACCAAATTTGATAAAAAATAATAATTTTCGGGAACTTTTCTAAACATTCTTCAATAATATTAATTAGAAAAAATTATTAAAATACCATTGAAAATCAATTTGAATTCAATTACATTTGAAAAACTCTTTAAAATGAAATGGGAAATTCATCATTATACCCGTAAAAATAAAAAAAAACAAGGAGTAACATTAATAAACCATTATATGGACACTATAAATAGTTATAATAAATAAACACAGAAGAAAATATTTCAATACATGAATCAAAGTCTATGGAAAATGGATTCTAAATCCCAACCCCCTGAAATGATTAACTCTCTAATTAATTCCAATAGATGTTTTGAATCATCCATTAATTGAATTTTTTAGAAAATATCCCAATGAATTTGATTTAATAAATAAAATGCATAATTTTAGGTTAAAAGTTATTATAAAACTTAAGAATTACATGGATTACTATGAAAAAGGGAATGTCATGAAAACACTTACATATGTCAAGAATTGTTGATGTTAAACCATAAAATACAAAGAGATAATGGTACAATGAGAAATAATTACACTTAAGTAATCAAAACCAAAAATAATTAGAAATAAAATATAACATATGGTTTGTCTAATATTACCCCAATAAAGATATATTAAATGAAAATTTGAAAAATAAGGAATAGATAATAAGAACAAACATTTATGAACATGCTGAAAAATGATGTAGGATACATAAAAAACCAGTAATGGATGAGGGGGTAATTGTGTGATTCCCCTATCTATATTCTGATTGGAATAATGGTATAGGAAGGGTGAATATAATTAAAATTGAAGAGGGTGGGATCATAATTTCATAATTTCTAAAATCTGTGCAGATCACATAACTTTTTCACGATTTCCCATATTGTATGGAGACCGTGCACCCCACACTGGAAAATTTAGGAGTTATCAAATGGTTTTACCACATTGTTGGGAAAACCATGAACCATCTATGAAATCATATCTACTAAATTCTGTATACCTTTTCTCATGGCCATCACACTAATTAAGAAAACATTGTACGAACCATATGCAAAGATACTTTCCAAAATCTTCCAAAAAACATCACATATACAATGTATGGAACTAAATATAATTAAAAAAAATAAATAAATAAATGACCTTAATATGAAAATAGATATTGGGGTGTAAAAATCCATCTAATGATCATATCAATCAAATATCATCACCAAAACCACATCTATAGGTTATAAAACCACGGAAACTAGTTAACCAATAAACTAACCAATCATATAACATATGTTATATTACACATTAGAAAATAAACCTTATGGGGGGGTTTATAGTAGTTGTGGAACTTAAATAATCCACTAGAAAAACAAATATAAAAAATCATATAATAAAACAACAAAAAAATAGATGTCACAACCTAATTATTCAATCTATCACTATTGTCAAGGCATATATCTGTCCTCACACTACATAACTTTTATCCCCAACTGCATATTTTCATATACAACAAAAACCAGAAAATCACAATTTATAAAAATAATTATCTTATCATATATCTTACATTCATAAATTTATAAGATAAACCAACACTAATGGTCAATAATTAATTATACAACATATAGTCAATCCATATCAATCACTAACAACTCTTTAATTTTTCAGTTAATCTATTTATTTACTACTACATTATTTTGTATAATCCATAAGGATTCATAGCTGACTATATGTAATTGCCCATAATTTCTAAGATAATTTTTTATTTTTTTAATAGCGGTGTTAGAGATGGTTGGATAAATGTAGGTGCTTCTATTGATGAGATTTAAAATGAAGGGGTATCTTATATAATGATAGTATGTGTCGCAACAAGGTTTATTTGGCCATTTCATAGGGATATGTCATGAAATGAGGAATGTTTAGTGATTATTAGAGTTCTATCTAATTATGTATGAATTTTTTAGTTCTATGATTATCTAGGATGCATTATTAGTATTGTTTATTATGGTGTGTCTATGCGTATTGTGCTATAAATAGTTATCTTTTGATAATTTATTTGTCTATTTTTCGGAAAACCCAAATAAACGTAACCATTACAAATCAGAAGGACCTTATATATTATTCATAAATTCAATGACTATAGCTATCACAATGTTATTCCCTAGTCATAGGATTCCCCTATTGTATTCCTGGAGTTCCTTTCGTTCTAAAACATTGATTGTAGTATGGGTGTGTTTGTATTCTCAGATTTATTTAACTGGGACTGAATAATTTGGTAATTTAATGTTTTTCAGGTTCTGACATTCTTCATGTTGGAATCGTGACCACTTTATGGAGGAAATAGATTATGGTTTGTGTTTGTTTTATATCCTGACATTCCTAAATAGGGGAATTTCAAAGAAAGGTGTCACACAGTTCAATTTGAAAGTACTATTAATGGTGGCGTAGTTTCCTAGTGTTTTCCAAATTTGTGAGGATGAAAAATTTGGATGCTGGATTTCAATGAGAAATTTTTTTCTTGGAGGACATATTAAAATATGTAAATGACATGATTTTCACGAATATGGGATTTTCTAATTGTGTTTTCATTGAAATAATGAGTTTTTATGGAGTTATTTTCTATTACAATGGGCTTCTCGATCAGAGACGAAGTTATCTGTGATTATGATTTTTAGAGATTTTCAAATTGATTAGTGCTCCAAAAGGAATTGACAGAAGACACTGGGATGACTATGAGATTTTCAAATAGATGATATCCATGGACTTCTGGGAAGCGAGGAGCATCACGAATACATGTTTGAAGGTCTAAAAAAATCTACACAGAGGTAGTAGAGCATTGCGAATGGCCTTACCTATAAATATGAGGATACCCCTCTTCATTTGGATAAGTGTTTTGAAGTAAAATCCAGAAAATTCATTGAGTTAATGAAGAGATTTGTGAATTGGGATATCTATGTGAGATGGTGCATCATGGAGATACTTTTAGTCTTAATTGATTCCCATGCTATTGTCAAAAGTGTACTTCGTGATGATGAGGTATTCTGCATCGAATTAGTGAGTCTAATAAAGATTGTTCTATGAAGGCAAGGACGCTTTGCGAAGACAGTTTGTTCCATGAAGGCATGGGTACTTCGTGAAGGTAGGTTGTTCCAAGAAAGTAAGGGTTCTTTGCGAAGGATTGGGACTCACAGACAGGATTCCTGAAGAGTACTTTTGAGCATCTATTTTTAGTGAACAATGAACTCAAAGAGCATAAACTCTAGTATATGGTGAAATCAGAGGCCCGTTCTAAGTTAGTGACAAAGTATTTAATGAAGAATCATTTATGTGACCTTCATATCGACAAACTGATTCATACATATCTCAAATTAGTGTCCTAGGTGGAGTTGATGGAAGTGTCACAAGGTAATGAATGAATAATTCCTAAACCATTGTAAAGGTAGTGAGCCTAGAATAGAGTGAATGCGAATGAACCTTATAATCCAAAAACTATGAAGATTAGTTGATTTAGGTACGAACGACACACTATCTACATATGCTCCTTTGATGCAGACCATTGTGGTGAACTATGTAAAAGTGCAATGTGGTCTCTTTTCATGTGATTTTTTTTCTTTCTGTTCCCATCAATCTTACAAATTTA
This sequence comes from Viscum album, assembly GCA_963277665.1. NCBI lineage: Eukaryota > Viridiplantae > Streptophyta > Magnoliopsida > Santalales > Viscaceae > Viscum > Viscum album. Next base: position 1,677,848,437 of record OY728126.1, read on the forward strand.
ATGAGTTCCTACCAACATGGGAACAAGATCATTGTTTTAAAAAGAAAAATTTGACACCTAAATTCACCCCTCCCTTATTAGGGTGTCTCGTTGTCCTACAAGTTGTATCAGAGGAAGTTTACTAATGTTAGATCTGTCCTTTTCTGTCATGGAGAATGCAACCAATACTAAGGGAATCCCTCTCTTCGATGGAAGTAATTTTTAGATTTGGAAGAACAAAATGATATCTCATATAAGATCACTTTTAATAGAAGTACTCTTTGCTACAGTGCATGGAATACGGGTTATTGATCCAACAATGCTTACTATGACAGATACAGACATGAAATTTCTTGATGCAGATGCTAAATCTTAGAATGCTCCCATTGTGTCTCGTTCTGATCAGATCAATCTAAAGCTAATTAGTTTCACCACAACATATTCTTTGTATGATAGAATTGAAAATATTTATTAAGGAGATAATAATTTAAAAGAGTAAAATCATCATTTACTTTACAACAGGTTCAACGATCTAAAGATGCATCCAGATAATAATGAAGATTCCTTCATCAATCGAATTATTGAAGTAGTGGGAGCTATTCGAGGTCTTGGAATAGAAATCAAAAACATTGATATCATAAAAAAATCCTGAGAATACTTCCACCTATGTACAATGAAAATGTGTCAGCCTTCAAAAAAAATAGATCTATCTAAACTGTCCTTGGATGATCTACGACGTAGTGTAGTGGTATATTAGATGAGAGTCATACCAGAAGATGCAACAACTTGTGTTAGAAAGGAAATGGATTTCAAAGCCATGAATAAATAAAAAATTTTAGGAGATAGTGTTGGGAAGATTATGAATAAAATGAAATTATTACTCTTATATCCATGAATCTTAAGAAGGGAAAAGGTAAATTTAAAGGTAATTTACCTATGGCATATTTTCTTTGTGGAAGAGTTGGGCACATTGCCTCTCAGTGCCAAAGAAAGCTCTATGGTGAATAGAGAGAAACATAAAAAATTGAGAAGCCTTGGAAAAGGTTCTTAAAAAAAGGGAGACTTAAAATATGGAAATAATTTATAGATTAAGAGTTTTGTGTGAGATGAGGAAGATATTATATTAAATTATATGAAGAATAATAACCCTAAATTCAAACAGGAACCCATTCTTCCATGATGGCTACGATCAGAAAGCTAGAGCCTTTGATTAATAAATACAGAGATAATAAAATTACTTCTAATGATGAGACCAAGTTGCAAATTAAGTATTCCTTTTACTAGATTTAGAATAAATTTAAGAGATGCAATAAGTGAAATGTAATGGTGGAAGAATCTTCAGAATATGTTGAGGAGATTAAAGCTTAAATTAAATGACAAGAAGAACTTTTGAGAGTACAGTCATCAATCCTTGAATGAAAAAATTATGTTGTCGAAATAAATCTTAGAATTGAAGAACATGAAATGGTCATTAATGACTATACATCTAGACTATAAGAGATGTCCAAGTCTATTGAGGGTCCTGAAGAAGATGTTGTTACTATTAGGATTAAACATGAGTTTCAATCAACCAAAAAAGAGGGAAAGAAGAAAATTAATTTTGGTAGATTCTCAGATGCATAATTATTGGTATGATCCAATCACGGTTCAGATGGGATTGAATCAAATCCTGAGTCATCAAAGACCATAATGCATGGGAACTAGTAGAATTGGTTGTGAAGCTAAGACATAAACTGCTAGATGTAAAGTTAGCCAAAAGAAATATAAGGTGAAAGTTGGACACGTTGAAAAGTTTCCAGATGTGCTGAAAAAGAAACCCTTAATCCAAATAGAAAGAAGAACTGAAGATTATCCTCTATCATTCAGAAATGACATGCAGTAAAACTATTTTCCCAAGGAAGAAGGCATGATGAGAAACATAAGTGAGAATACATTTATTCTTATGAAGTGTCAGTTCTGTGGATATCTGGTATAGACCATGGAATATTGTGAAGAGTCAAGGATCTATTTGAATGAGGAAGATATGGGAAGTCAACAAAGGACACCGATTTAATATCGTGCATCTTATAGAATAAATAGTTTCTATGGATACTATTTTCACTATTCTTGCTTTGGTCCTAAAGCAATGTATTGCAGGAAGAGGTATGTTAGGAGAAATTCGTACAACTCTCAAGGACGGGTCAATAATCACCCTCTTGACAGTGTTGTTCTCACAAAGAGTTTATATCCCCTCAAATAAGAGTATATGAATGAAGAATCTGATTATGTGGATGAAATTATTGGAAGGCCATCAGTGCCCAACACTCAATCCAACATCTAATGGAATGAGAATAAGAAAATTGAGAGATTCAATATTGAAGAAGTTGCTCTCAAAGATACAAAAAGAACCAGCACCTGGATTCTTAAAAATGGATTCTAATCCCATATGACATGAAATGATAACCTTTTAAAGAAAATTAAGATGAATGTTTATGGAATGGTGAGGTTTGGTAATGATGGTGCTTTGACGATTAAAGGCTGTGGAAATACTACACTAGCCAATGGAGATCTTAAGAAGACTAAAGATATTTATGTGTACGGTCTAAATAACAATCTCATTAGTGTGAGTTAACACTGTGACTCAAGTCTCATAGTAAATTTCAATAAAAAAGGATACACTACAGAGAGAAAATCATGGAATTATCTCATGAATGTCTACAAAATATATGGAAACTTAAATCAGGTTGACAGTAAAGATAACTCTTTCTATCATTCTCTTAAAGAAGAAACAAAACTATGGAATTGAAGGCTAGAGAACATTAACAAAAAAAGACATGGAAAATACATCTAAGATGACGATATTCATGGATTTCACCATTCTAAAAAATGAACGAGAAAAGACATGTGATGCCTACATATAGGGGAAGCTAGTCAGTAGTTCATATTGTCCAAAGAAGAAAAGTGAATCACACCATCTTGATCAGATCCATAAAAACGTATGTGGCCCGATAAACATTGTCAGAACTCATGGAGAGACGTACTTCGTTTTCATTCATTAATGATTATAGTAGAATGGATTGTATAATGGTTATTCACAAAAAGTAGCAAGTTCTTGATTTCTTGAAAACTTATTGCCGAATTGCACAGAATGAAATTGGATGGGCAATCAAAGTCCTTCGATCTAATAATGGATTAGAATACACATCCATTTAGTTTTACAATTACATAAAAAACATGGAATAAGGCATGATGTAGCATCTGTGAGAATAATACAGCAAAATGGATTTGTTGAGCACCAGAATCAACAAGTTAACATCATGGGAAAGACTATGCTGATTGAGAGCCGTATCTCTCTCCATTACTAGAAAGACAATGTTGAAGCTGTAGTTGACATTCAAAATAGAACGATACATTATATGGGAGAAACGAAGACACCACATGAACTATTTCCTAGAAGGATGTCTTCATTGAAATAATTTCTTGTTTTGGGGAGTAAATCTTCATCTAGAACCAAGAATAGAATCAAGTGAAGTATGGTGACAATTCCGATGAAAGAATATTCCTTGGATATCCAATGAAAATAAAAGCTTATAATTGTTTCAACAAGTGACTGGGAAGGATATTTTAAGGTAGTTCTGTTAATATCATTGAATAAAAAACCCTAAATGCTTCAAATAATTCTGATGTGGATGAGATAGAAGATTAGGAAGAATGTGAACATCAATAAAATGAAAATACATAAATAGAGGAATGTGTAAAAAATCATAGGAGTAACATCATGATATTAAATCAGAAAAAGAATATGAAATTGAATCCATAGCTGGAGAGAATTAGGATGAACCTCAAAAGAGGAATCGAAGATAAAAAATTGATCAATCCAATATCATTAGGGATTGAACTACACCCACACAAATGAGGAGAATAAGGAGTAATGAAAAATATGTATTTCTATCAGTTGTGGAGCCATCACCATTTTAAGAAGCTACAAAGGATGAATTTGGGTGAAGGCCATGAATGAAGATTTAGATTAGATTGAAAAGAATAAGACATGGGATCTTGTCAAGATACTCAAAGGTCATAATGTGATTGGTACAATGTGGATCTTTAGGAACAAATATGATGATCATGGTAATGTGATATGAAATAATTCATGATCGGTGTGCAAGGGATATTCAAAAATTGAAGGTTTCCATGTTGAGGAAACATTTTCTCTAGTATCAAGACTGGAGTCAATCAGGTTATTTCAATCCATGGAAATCCCAATATGTAATAAATTGTATCAAATGGAGTCAAGATAGCATTCTTAAATGGAGTTTTGGAAAGAATAAGTGTAAATTGAACAACCTGTGGGGTTCTTTCTTGAAAATAATTATATAAATTTTTTCAAATTAAATAAAGAGTTATATGGCTGGAAACAGGCCCCACAATATGGTACACTTGGTTGGATTCTTATCTAAGAAAGCTTGAATTCAAAAGAGGGGGAGTGGATCCCAACCTCTAGGTAAATAAATCTTAGAAATATCAGATCTGGGTATTGGTATATGTGGATGATATAATTTTATATGGAAGAATGCATGGATCAATGGATGGCATCAAAAATCACATGAAATCAGAATTTGAAAAGTCTATGATTGGAAAACTCAGATATTCCATAGGGCTTAAATTGATTAAAAAAAAGAATTATACATTCATTTCTCATGAAAAATATGCAAGGGAGCTGTTGAATAACTTTAATATGCATGACTCCAAACCAATGTCGACTCCAATTGAAGTTGGAACAAAACATGGAAAGCATGAGGATGGGACACATGTAGGTCCCACAACGTACAAATGGATTATTGGGAGCTTATTGTACCTGACAGCAACATGGCCAGACATTGTCTTTGAAACAAGCTTACCGACCCTCTTTCAGAGTAATCTGATGGAAGAATATATGAAAATAGTAAAAATAATCATGAGGTATATTCAAGGTACACACAATTATGGAATATAATTTTTTGTAGGAAGAAAAAATGAACTATCAGTGTTCTATGATGCTGACTGGGGTAGAGATGTAGTTTAATGAAAGTCCATCAGTGGTGTTGCATTCTATATTGGTATCAAATGTGTGGGTTGGATGAGAAAGACACAAGAAATTACTTCTCTTTGTACTACATAAACTGCATATATATCTGCTACACTTTCATTCACTCAGTTACATTATATGAATCAGCAACTGAAAAACATTGTATATGAGGTGAAACAACCAACAGTGATCTGCTGCGATAACAAGAGTGAAATTGATCTTAAGACGAATCGTGTTCAACATTCTCGTAAAAATCATATTGAAATCGGATATTACATCATCAAGGAAAGTGTTTAACAAAGCATGATTAAAATGGATCATGTGGGAACTGAAGAGAAAGTGGTTGATATCCTAACCAAGGCATAGTCAGTGGCTGTGTTTGAGAAACATTGGTTGAAACACTGTGTTCATCCACCTCCCAATGCATAAAGAGGTTACAAAAATACCCTCTCCAAAATTTTTAACTATATTATTATGTTGGTTAAAGTGATGCTGGTTTATGGGGGAGATACAATCCAAGTTCTTTTAAACATGATAATGAACAAATACTAGTCTTTGGGTTCATTGTTAATGGTGGAGAATGAATAAATATAGGACATTTAATAAACATGTAATGCTTCTGTGACATTGAAAGAGAATAAATTGGGTGTTTTTAAGAATTCCCAAACATGGGAACATAAATCAATATTCCCCTCTTGTTTTCTACTCTGAGAATTAATCTCATACACATAGAGTTTTGGATATGTTGACTCATTCATTTTAGTTTTTTCTAGTGGATTGTGCTCTATTGAATTTATCTGGAGATGGCCAACAGTCCCAACGAGGGATAATTTTGGAACAATTACCATTATAGGCGAGAAATGGATTATGATTATGAGTTTTAGGGAATTTCAAATTTGATGGGTTCCATGAAAGCAATTTATGGAAGAATTCACGATGAAAATGAGATTTGAGAATAGAAGATATCCACAGTTCTCGGTTAAGGGAGGAGAGATGACAAGACATGTTAACTGGTCTGATAAATCCTCAAAGAGGTGGTGGAGCTTCGAAAATGGCCAAGCATATAAATATGTGGCTACCCCTCTTCATTTGGATCATATTTTTCTAATAAAATCAAGATACACATTGAGTTCGCGAAGTGCTTCGTGAATTGGGATCTCTATGAAAGCTAGTGCATTACAAAGATACTTTTAGTCTTAACTGATTTACATGAATTTTCAAATGTTTACTTCACGATGATGAGGTATTTCGTGTCGAATTAGTGAGCAACGTGAAAATTGTTTTATGAAGGCAAGGAGAATTCGCGAAGATAGTTTGTTCAGTGAAGGCAAGGGTTCTTCACGAAGGATGTTGTTTCATGAAGGAAGGGGTGCTTTACGAAGGACTGTGACTCACAAAGAGGTTTAATGAAGAGTAGTTTTAAACATCTATTATTAGTGAACAAGGAATTCAAAGAGAATCAACTCTATCTATGGTGAAAGTAGAGTCCCGTGCTATGTTAGGGATAATGTATTTAATGACAAATCCTTGAAGCATCTTTCATGATGATAAATTGATTTATACTTCTCTCAAATCAGTGTGATATGGGGAGTTGATGTAAGTGCTTTGAGGGAAGTAGTGAGCAATTCCTAAACCATTGTAAAGGAATTGAGCTTGGCATAGAGTGACTATGACTGAACCTTTTAATCCAAAAACTAGTAAATATTAGTGGATTAGGTATGATTGAAGCACTGTTATTATATGCCCCTTGGACATAGCTCTTAGGGGTGAACCGAGTAAAAGTGATGTGCAGTATCTTTGCATGTGATTGTTTTCTTTTTTGTTCTCATTAGTATTAAAAGTTTGATGCATTCCAATAAAATTGGGAACAAAATTTTTGTTTTGAAAGAGAAATTTGACACCCTGATTCACTCCTGCCCTCTCAGGGTGTCCCGGGGTCCTACAGATCATTCATACAAAATTTATAGTAGTTGAAGAAGTTTTAAAAATGAGGGATTTATTTATAAGATGAATCCATTATCCTTAGAAGGGAATATATATATGACCTATTTCTATATAATTAATATTGTAACATTGTGAATATGGGAACCCATATTGTCATTATAAATTCTAGGTGTCTCGTCTCTTTGGTTTGATCTTCTTAGTTTCTCTAAAATCTTTTTCAACCAAGGAGATTCCTTTGTTGATCTAGGGGTTATATTTTGGTGTTTCATTAAGCACTATATTTGAATATTATTCCCCCCTTGATCTGATATTACCTTATCATATTCATTATATTGTTAATTATTATTTCTTATTATATAAATTGTGGATTAATTTTATTATTAATATTTTTATTTTAGATGACGTTTTAGTGATGAAGGTGGTGTTATAGGTTTTAAAAGTTATTTCATGGATCTATTTACATTCATAGAATGTTTCTATATTAGTGAATGAGCATTAAAATTCGTAACCTCCTCAAAAGTGATTAAAAAACCCGCATTGTATCAAATAATGACTATATACAACCTATACAACTTTTCATGAAGAACGTGAACAACTAGAATCCAAATATTAAATCGACCTCAAACACTTTAATAAGTTATAAGCATGAAAAAGGTAAAAGTAATCAGTTAACCTCAGTGAAATGCCAACATTATATGCACCCAAATTACATTAAACTAAATTGAACTGTTTTTTTAATATTTTAATTCAAAGCCCCATTTTTTCCATTATTTCAAAAATAAAAACACGCTCATGTTTAAATTATTTTTGACTTTGTCACTTTTTTTGATGATTTTTTACTTTATAGTATTAATTTTTTTTCAATATGTTGCAATAAATTAATGTGAATTGGTTTCTTTATTGTAACTTAGTTAAATATTATAATAGTGATAAGAGGATAATTGGAAGATACTTAGGTTATTAATGTATCATGTGACTCTTTTGTTGGTACAGTGTCAGCCATACCAAATGTTCATGGAATTTGAAGATTATTTCTGGTTATAATGTTATCTATAAATAGAAATTGAGGATTGAAATAGTGTAAGATAACAATAGGATAAGATTATTTAATATTGAATCATCTCTCATGAAATTTCACATGGATTATTTCATTACTTTTTGTGAACTATTGTTCTTGAAATTATTTTCATTGTAAGATAAGATCTGTCACATTGTGAGTATTCAATATAAAGATGTTATCTTTTATTTATATTGTTTCTATCTTTCAAATCATGTTTTTAGATGAGGTTATAAGCTTCTGAATCAGTACTTGTTCTAATGATTTCTAGAAAATTCGTCAAAATTTTGGAAAACAGACACCATCAAATCAGGTTGATTGAGGGAATTTGAGGATTATAAGATAAAAATTTTTTGATCATGTTAGGTTAGGTATTCAGTGGTTTGGAAGGAATAAAAATTCTTATTAGTTTAATCAAGGGATTCTGTGGTTTAAAATATTGATACATTCAAATAGGTTATTTTGAATAAGTGAATTTATGAACATGGATACCTTGGATCAAATCTATCATTCCACCATATATTTTAGATTACAAGTGGGGGTTACTTTTGGTAATATTATCCTTTTAGGTATTTGGATAATCATCATATACCAGTAATGTGTTATCCCTTTGTTATATTGTCTATAATATTTTTTTATGATCATAATTTTCAATATGATTATTGTTTCCATTTGGAAATGGGGATGAACTCATTTAGTTTAAGGTTCAAACATTCCAATTCATTTCTAATGGGTTTATTCATAGAACCGGAAACATCAAATGATTCTATATCCATTTGGACCTACTTTCCAAAGGTAGGTGCTCATTAGTTGTGGACTTATGAGGCTTAATAATTTTCATTGGTTGAGAGGATGAGAGGTCGGACTCATCACACCTTTTTGGGGGGAATTATTGTCTACTCCAGGACTCTTTTATAGATTTAAGTTATGTTTTTGAATCCTTACTAAATTACAAAGTATGAAAATGAGTTTTCCTTTAGATCTTGCAATCAATGATTGATGTTATGAGATTTATAGAATCTATTATATGTATTTGAGGTTATTCATCGACAGAGAATCATCCGTATGCATTGGATATTCTTAGTCAATGGTATCCTCTGATACATTATAAAGAAATATCTTGGTCATTATGATGACTATACTTTTTTTAAAGCCACTCAGTGGGGAACTTGAAGCTTATTGTCATTCAGAAGAACGTGGATTATTTTAGAGTTGGGATCATACCCGAAGATGGGCTACTTATGTGTCCTTATTAGAAAAGGAATCAGAACCCACGTAGTTCGGGAATTAAGATATAGTTTAACGTCATATGGGACATATGACAATTAATGGTTGATAGACTTGATCCTCAAAAGGCTTCCAACGTACTCTAATTTTAAGGTATAGATCAAATTCCACGTAGTTCAGTTAATAATTGTGGGGATTACGTATGATTGACGGCCCAAAGAGATGTGTTGTGGTTACTTTTACACTCTAAGCTCATGTGAGTCTTGCTCGGTGTGAGAAACAAGAGGTATCAGAAAACCTGACAATTTGTGCCATGAAATATATGGTCACTAGGAATGATATGGGGATTATATATGTGTGACTTCCAAAGTATATGGAGACTAGGATTTAATTTTCGAAAGAAACCTAGGAACAATTTCCATAAAGGTATTTGTGTTTTATGGAGATTTGGATACTTTAACTTAGGGCTTACTCCTGAGGAGGATGCCTGAATTTGGTGGGACTTATGATTGGGGATTGTTCCTATGAAGGAGACCCAAAATTAAAGGGACTTATAACTTGGGACTTACTCCTGAGAAGGAGGCCCAGATTTAAAGGGGGTTTGGGGCTTACTTCTAAGGAGGATTCCCAGATTACAGGGGAACTTTAACTTATGATTGGGGCTTAATCCTAAGAAAGATGCCCAAGTCAAAAGAAATTAAGACTGGTTAAGAGAAATTATAACTGGGGCTGATTCCTAAGAAGGAGGCCCATGTTAAGGGAATTTGGAATTTGGGGATTACTCTTGAGGAGGATTCCCATATTTGTGAACTGGACTAGGGCTTACTCCTGAAAAGAAGGCCCGGGTTAAAGATCTTCTCATCTTAGAGGATGAGGTTGAATGGAAGAAATATCTAACCTTAGTGACATAAAGATATGTAAATCACTAGGTTTTGAGAGATGATCCATAGAATTCCTTTCAGATAAGGAAGCCAACAAAAGAACCATTCCAAAAGTGGCTTTGAAGAGGGTTTTTAAGGCCAAATCATCAAGTGAATAGGTGGATTTGATGAAAAAAGTTGAATAGGTAGGAGAGGCACCCAAAAAGAGGCAGGCTCGCAAGTCTTGTCTGGGCGTGAAAGTCATGGTCGTGCAAGTGTACTTGCGCGACACATGTACACTTGCACGACGGTCAACCCATAGGGTAATAATTAGGAGAGGTCTGGCTCGAGCCCTTAGTATTATCCCTAGAGGCTTCCAAAATAGAGGCGCATAAGTTCTGTTGAAGGGATAATGCGGCACACAAGTGGGGCCATTTTTTATTAAGGGTTAAACACTTAGGCACGCAAGTGTTGATGAATTCCAACACTTAGGCCTTGTTTCCACTCTTTATATTTTCCATTCTAGGTAAGATATTACCTTAGAAGTGTCCGGAAGACTTCAAGAAGAGACTAGGGCGCCGAGAGCTTAAATCTGACTTTTGGAATTTTCTGTCCCCGAAATGGGGGGCCCAAAAGGGGTATTTATAGGCTACTGAAGACCTTGGGTGAAAATAAAATAGGGTGTCCAAGTCACTTGCGCACCCAATATGTGGCGCGTAGGTATACGTGCACGACATTGATGAAACTTGCACGACCTTTTCTTAAAGGAATCCTTGTTCATGACTTTGCTAATTTTTGATGTTTCTTCAAAGGATGAATCTCTTTATGCTAAGGTATTCCCCTTTTTCAGTTGTTAGACTCTCTGAATAAAAGGAGTGTCAACAAAAGTCCCCCCTCAGAGTTGGATCCGAAAGGAAGGACGATTTAACTCTAAGGAAAACAGAGAGAATCAAGTAAATTTTCAGTGCACAAGTTTTTAGCGTGTAAGTAGAGGTGTGCAGGTGAGAGCCGTGCTGGGTGTGGCAATCTTGGAGTGGCGTTTTACTATAAATATGTGGTCATTCTCAGACAAACCACCCGGCTTTCAATGCTTAGAGATCTCGCCGCACAGGTTTACTTTCTTCGTGCAAGTTGTTCGATTTTCCACTTGTCTGCGCAAGTGTTGCTCTCTGTGGGTTATTGTTTCTTTTTGTCATGATTCTGCAGAGGTATTTGACTTGCACGGTGATACCCGTGCGCCAAAACTTGCGCAACCAAATACACTTGCACGCCAATATTGGATTTGCGTGCCTTAATTCCTTAGACATTTTTTTCATTTTTCTTCACAAATTTTATGAAAAACCAACTTACCTAAGAGTTAATTATTCAACCTTTGTGCAGATTAAATGGCTCCTAGAAGAATTGGAACGGCTAATGAACTAGATTGGAAGAGAATTGATGATATGATGAACATCGTTGGCCACGACTATTATGATATCTGTGGCAGAACTCTCCCAAATTTGGCGTAGTACTTGAAGAAGTATCATCTAAATTTTCCACAGAGCATCTACTTGCCTCTGTATGGCTCATCTACAAGAAGTCAACATTCCAGAGGAAAAGAACTATCTCCCACATTCTTGGATTCAGACTTACACCAATTTTAATTCAGAAAATGTCTCAATGGGAGGATCATTTGTAAATACTGGAAGAGTGGAGAAGGCCTATATATTGCATCATAGCACTTATTCCCTAGATCTGAAACCTCAGAAGCCTGAGCTATAACCACATTGTTATCCTTCAATCTTCCAAAATTCTATGATGGAACAATCCCAAGGCTGGAGAAGAGTTGGGACTTCCATCCTGGAGGAGGTGTGAAGTCAATGTGGATGTGGGCATATTGGGTGCGACAAACCTGTACAAAATTTGTCAAGGATTTGTAAGGATTTGCAATATATGAAGCCATCTAGACTGGGAAGACATATATCTATAGAAATTATGACTTTGTTCCAGAGCTAATTAGTCGCTGGAGCCCAAAAACCAATTCTTCCCATCTGACTCATGGAGAAGTAGACATATGTTTGTGGGATGTCTACAAGATCTAGGGGGATCCAATTTTGGGTGATATGTATGATGAATTCATCCCCCACAAGGTGACTTGGAATTATTTAGAGAAGACTCTGGCTTTGACTTGGGTGTTATTGAAAATTTTCTATAAGCTCAAGAACTCAAACACCTCCAAGACTCATTCTAGAAAGGATATTCATCCAGAGGAGTGGATGGATATGTTTCTTACCAAGAAGGAGGTTTAGCGGACCACCTATACTCATCCAACTACCTGCCCCAGAACAGTGAAGAGGGGTGCTTCTGGCATATTTTGGCCAACTCTAGAAGCAGGAGAATTTGAGAAGTGGGGGTATGAAGTGGATCAGAGAATCCCAAAAAAGACCTGCCTGGAGGGCTTCTTAGCCTTGTGGATCAGTGTTTATCTTTTTCCAGTCAGGGATTCGAAGGGAGGCGTCAGGCCAGGGACCTTATTTGTGGCATCCAAGTTGGCTGAGGAGAAAATGGTTGGGTTGGCCACCCCCATTTTGGCGAAGATTCACAGGAGGTTACTCCATGTCTTTATGAGTAAGTCTCTTTTTAGAATAATGACACCATCCCATGTTTTGTGGGGATGGATCACCACTCATTTCTGGACCTATGCTTTACAGAACGGTGTACAGGTTCCTAGAAGTTATTTCCGGCCAACAGTACAGGAATTTTCAGGAGTTTCTCCGTTAGCTCTCAACATCTATGATATGAAGGTGAGGCTGAGCATGTTCAAGGAATTAAATATTTTTCCTTATGGAAACCCGCAAACAGGGCGGTTTTTTAATGATGGAATAGATGGCCTGGAACTGAGGTCATACATGCTGGCTTGTAGAGATGTTGTACTGGCCACCATGATTGACAGAGAGATTATATTTGAGGCCAATGCGCCATTCAGATTTGCATGCCAATTCAAGTGTCTGTAGTAAACTGTTGTATCCCCTCTTGTGCATGTCAGGTCAGAGCAGTATCTGAAGGTGGCCCGAAAACTATGGTTGCTAACATCTTTGGAGAAGATCAGGTAAGTATTTGATCTACCAGTTGCTAAAGCGGCATGTAACTTGACTAAAAGGTATGCCAAGAACTGGATAGCATCATACCCTGAAGGGGTACTGAATCATCCGGTTCATCAGGTGGGAAAAAAGATAAGAAATGTATATAATGGAACCCTTCATCTGGAAGGTGACTCTTCCCCACCTGGAGCTCATTCACTAGGTTTCTCACCTACGGATGACTCACTAGATTCCCAAGATAAGGATGATGAGGCACAACATGTGGCAAACTGGCCTCATGCTGGATATAATCCACCTGTCAGAATCAAGATACCCACTCTATCAACTCCTAGTGAGTTACTTCATTATGGAAATTTAATCTCCATTACTTTATATAGAAACAAGTTTCATTTTATTATTTTCTATCTATGATCATAGGAGCTGGGAAGAAGATGAAGTCCAAAATTATAGGACCCTCCTCATAGCCTTCTGGTACACATGTTGAATATCTACGACTAGAGGCTGCCCAAACATGGAAGAGTTTATATTGCGATGCTGAAACTTACCAGATGGATCTATGCGAGGGGCTACATATCCCTGGAGTTGGGAATCTTCGGGCTTATACAGATATCTGTTACAAGGATAACCCTGATGAAGTGCAAGCTTACATCAGAGAGCTGGAGATTCTCATATATTCCACCGATGATTCCATTCCTATCACCAAGAGGGTTAAATAAATGATTGATCGTGGTGACACTAAGGGGATTGGGGCTTTCAGAGATGAGGAGTGGCATGATTATGTGGATCATGAAGATTTAAGCCTCTTTCTTTATTTTCTTTGCAACTTGATTACAGTTAAAGCTTTGTTACTCAAGGAAATTACTTCTTTCATTCTATAGCTTGCAAAGAAAGGAACTGCTGAGGTTCCTTCACCACAGTCTAGCCCTGGTGGTTCTGCCATTGGAGCTAATGAATCTCCTCACGAGCCGGGTGAAGTATCTCCAGGCCAACAAGTCATGGAAGAGGAGTTATACATGGATTTTCATTATCAAATTCATGTATTTGGAGATGATTATGTCAATAATCATAAAAAGCCAAACAAGCAAAGGAATCGAAGGGAGAAGTCCACATCTAAATGCTTCATCAGTAGTGGTAAGTCCTTCGGATAGTCATGAGTCTTAACCCATGAAAAGATTTCTCATGCTTCTTGGGATTGCAGGGTCTTCTTCAATTTCCTCTTTAAAGGAGTGGATTGAACCTCCTCTGAGAACAACAGAGGGTTCTGGTGAACAATCACAAGTTCATGCTGATTGGCTGCTCTTAAAGGAGAGCCAGTGTCTATTCCCAGTACCGCTCCTACTGCTGATGCAAGGAGAGAAGATCCTGCTTCTGGTAATTTAACAATGCTTCATAAGATGTTAAATGAAAACATCAAATGAATTCCATTCTGTGATACTTTAGGTTCAACCCCTGCACCAGAGCATTTGGTGGCCACTACAACTGATGCCGTAATTTTATCAGAAAAAGCTGTCCAGGGTTAGAGGTCGTAAGATGAAGGTCTCCAAGAAGACACATCAAGGTCTTGAATTATTGAGACTAACCAGGAATGTAAGATATCATTGGATGAAATGATGAAACATGGTGCATCTTCTGAATACATTTTAAATCAAGTTAAATTACCATGTATTTTAGAAGATTTTGGACATTAGTGTTATCCTTAGTCCTTTTAAAATAACTTCTTATTACATCTCTGACCATGATTGGTTAAAATGTGTAGTTCCATCTGAGCAAGCTTCTAGGCTGCCAATTCCTGAAGGGGGTATAGACAACCCTACTATTGCAGAGACACTAGCTCAAGTGGAGCTGAACCCGATAGAGCTTCCTGAAACCCATCCTGAAAATCCTATTAAAGCTAAGAAATATAGGGAGGAGCGTTCTAATATTTCTGATCTACTGTTGGGTAAGAGATAACAATATTTGTGGCTGCAATTAATTTTCAAGAAAACTTAATAAACTTCTGTTATCCTTTGAAACTAACCAAAACATTCAATTGACTATACAGGGAAATTAATTTCAGTGGCTAGATCTAGAGGTGAAGCCTCATCCTCCACCCCAACAGGAATAGAAAGTGAAGTAACACAGTTCAGGGGGGAAGGAACAGAACATGGAACTTATCTAAGTGCATTAATCCCAGATTATATTCCCTTTTGTGATAGTGATGCTGAGTCAGACCCGGAAGTACAAAAGGCGCTCCAATTTTCATGACATAAGGAATGGAAGAACATATGGAAGATCATATCTGAAGTGCCTCTATAAGAGAAATCTTCGAAGATCCCATGACTTTCATCCCTGTTCTTCATGTTGGGACTTGGCAGTTTTGGATATCAAGAGATCCATTCCGCGGTGAAAAAAGTCATCTGAAGAAGGGAGCAGGAGCAGAGGTATCGTCAAGACCTGACCAGAGTGGGGTTGTTGGGAAATATCAGCTAATTTGAGGCTGTGTTGTCCCGATCTGAGGCTGATCATGATGCCAAGTTGAAGGAGATGAAGCATAAGATCAAGGAGAAAGTTTTCCAGCAGATGCACCTTCAGCAACAGTTTGATGCTTTACTGGGGAACTCAACCAGCTTAACAATTCACTGGAAGGAGTTCAAATGAATGGTAATAAATCCATTGCAGATGCCAATAAAGCACTCCATCAAGATGAAAACAATGAATCTGGTCGAGTGCATGAGCTTCAAGTGGCTGCTGATGAAGCTTGGGATGCCCTAAATCAAATGAAGAGTTATGTTGACAGCCTCTTGTAGTTCTTGCAAAATAGAAGAGACTCTAGTCTGTGGATGTCCTTCTAAATTTTGTGCATCAATGAAAAACACTTTCATCTTCAATCATTTATGCTTGCATTCTTTTGCTTCCTGCTTAAAATTTTACTTAAGCCAAAGGGCCTAGTAAGTATTGTTTTATTATTACTAGGATTATAAAAATAACCCTAAAACATTACATATTTTAATTTCTCAATATTACCTAAATCATACAAAATATATGTTTAGTGAGATGGGACCTGACTTTTGTTCAGAGTTCCCTTGTCTTTTGTGGGCAGTTTAAAGTCATGCACATCAGAAATAAAAAGGCTAATGTTTAAGGTCGAATATATTTTACCGAATGGTTAATGGATTAAAATTGACTCAATTCCTTGATAATTTATCTAAAAAAATATTACCATACTCAAGTATGGGGGAAACATGTAAACTCTGACTTAAGAAATTTTGAATATGAGGAATGATATAAAAAAGGGCTAAAAGGCATTAGAAGAAGTATTTCCTAAGAATAAAGTTACCACTATTTAACAAACCCACTAGAATGTTGAATTATGAAGGGCCACCTAAGGGAATTGGATGCATAGTAAAATAATAACATCTTTTGGTTGACATGTCCGTTATGTAGACTACTTATGCAAGGCCACCTAAGGGCACGTGCTGCATAGTTAGGAAAAAGAACTCTCAGAAATTTTACTTTTCTATTGCTAAAAATCCAGTGAATGTTAATGGAGATTCAAGTTTTTCAAAGCACTGAGTCTGTTATATGGAGATAGGTACTTGAATATGGAGAATATATTTCCAATCAATATTATCAAAGAATTGGATGAATGTCATTCCTACGAAGGTCTGACCCAAACATAGGGAAGGGAAATATAAACCATAGACTTGAATACTCTCATATTATGAAAGAGTATGGAAAAAATATGTTAAAGATGGCTATTTTTGTAGATCCCTGTATATTTTCATTAAGAAAAATAAGTACAAATGAGGTTTTCCTTCGAATAATGAAGTTACCGCTATTTGGAAAACCCGTTAGGGGGTTGAATTATGCAGGGCCACCTAAGGGAATTGGATGAATAGTCAAATAATAGTATCTTTTGTCTGATTTTCTGTCATGTAGACTGTTTATGCAAGGCCGCCTAAGGGCATGTGCTGCATAGTCAGGAAAACAAACTCTCAGAAATAAGACATTTTGTGACTAGAAGTCAAGAAAAGGGTATGGAGATATGGAATTATTTAAGTTTAGGAGTATGACACATAAAAATGGGAATTGTCCAATGTATGTAGAGATACACAGACCAATGCTAGCCACAATCATGTTGTGGCTGGGTCCTGAATTGAGGTGCTGGACTTCACTACGTATCCCATAAGGATGAGAATCAAGCCATACGTAGTTCTTGAAATATAGTTTAACATCATGTGGGATGAGAGTGTAAGAGATCTTAGTTTAGGGTCATAGAGATTGGACCATAATGAGTAATACACATTTTTTGTTTGTTATAAACATGATGTGAATTAATACTAGGGTCTTCATACCACATTCATGTTTTCACAGGGGGACTTTTCAGCTAAGGGACTGAAAGTGGAATTTGGGTTAGGCCCAAAGACTTGGGGCTAGATTATAGGTATGCTCGAATGTTCCTACGTATCCCATAAGGATGGGAATCAAGCCGCACGTAGTTCTTGAAACACCCTCTGTACAGATTTGGTTCGTACAAGTGAAGGTTGAAAGGGGACTTTAGTGCAATGATGGTTTGACCCAAGATTAAAAGTTCGGGAATTTCCATGTATGTGCGTAGTCTTTGGAATATAACATGATTGGAGATCAATGTAAATAATGATTCTCTCTCAGGTGAGGGTGTCAAAGAATGTTGTAGTTTATTGTCATACTGGACAGAAAGTGCGAATAGTTTAACGTAATATAGTTAGGACGATGGTGAACCAATGTAAAAAATATTGGTTCTAGGGGTGGCTTCATGAATCAACATCGTATGAGATGGAGGTGAACCAATTTGAATATATTGGCTTTGGGCTTGAACCTCAAGAGGTTGCCTACGTACCCAGCCTAGAAGGCAATGATCAAAGTCCGCGTAGTTCGATTAAATAATGAATTGGTGATCAAGTTGTTATTGAGGACAATGACCTAAAAAATGGTGTTGGGACTTACAAATTGTTAGTAGCCCAGAGAGGGTGTTATGGTTGAAGTTTACTCTAATATCACGCGAGTCATACTTGGTGTGAAAAACAAGAGGTAGCAACAACCATAATGATGAACATTTTAATGTCATATTGGATGAAGAGGGGGCTATGCAGTTTAATGTATTGCAGTGAGGACAACAAAGACATAATTTAATGTCATGTTGGATGTACTACGGATTTTTTCATAGTTTAACATCATGTTGGATGAAAGGGTGTTTTATAGTTTAGCATCATGTAGCTAGGACGTGGGGACAATATAGTTTAACGTCATGTTGGACAAAAAGTGGTACTGTGCAGTTTAATGTCATGCATTAAGAACAAAAGAGACATAGTTTAACGTCATGTTGGATGTATTATGTAATTTAACGTCTCACTGAATGTAATTATTTGTGTTATAAAAAATAATTTTTCAAGAATCTGTCATTGGTTGGAGTCGTCATGAGTTCTCCATCCATTGAGATTAAAGAATAAGCTCCATTGGATTAGACCTTATGTATTGAGTAAGGTCCTTCCCACTTTGGTTCAAGATTGGGAGTTTTCTTTCCTAGTATCATTGGAGTTCTGAGAACCAATACCAATTCTCCCTGAATGAATGAACAAAGAAAAATTTTTTTGTTAAAAGCTAGTGTTATTCGATTCTGATAGACTTCCAAGTGGTGCAAAATGCACAATATTTTCTCATCTAATCGTTCCAATTTATCCAATCGCTTTTGAGATTGTTCATATGTAGATGACTGATCACAAATGGATATTATGAGAGAAGTTACTTGATCCTCAATGGGAAAGACTGCTTCTGTTCCATACGCAAATGAGTATGGAGTTGACCGCGTTTCAGTGCAGGTGGTGGTCCGATAATCCCATAAAGCATGAAAATTTTTATCTAGCCATGAATTCTTATCTTTATTCACCATCTTTTGAAGTATGTTTGAAAGAGTTTTGTTGAATGCTTCTATTTGGCCATTGGTTGCTGCATAATACCAAGATGAATGGTGGGATTTTATGTTGTACTCTTGATACAACTTCTTTACCATGAATGAACAGAAGTTGGGGCCATTGTCCATCAATATGGTATGAGGGACCCCAAATCTGGTAATGATGTTAGACTTGATGAAGCTAACAATGCTTTTAGAACTAACTTCTTTGAGAGGTATTTCCTCTGCCCATTTGGAAAAGAAGTTAGTGGTGGTAAGAATATACTTAAACTTCTTAGATGTATCTGAAGAATAAGGTCCCACTACATCTATTCCCCATGTGGAAAATGGCCATGAGTATTTAGCTATTTGAAGAAACTCTGGGGGTTGATGAATGAAGTTGGCATGTACTTGGAAAGAATCACACTTCATAGTGAAATCAACACAATCTTGTATCATTGAAGGAAAAAAATATCCAAGCCTTCGAATTTGATCAGATAGTCTATGTCCAGACTTGTGGTCACCATAGACTCCTGCATGTACTTGTTTCATGATAGCCATTGTCTTTTAACCATCAATGCATCTGAAGATAATTCCATCAAAACCTCTTTTTTAGAGAATTTTTTCTAGGTGATCTGGGTTATCATATAGAGTAAAATTGACCACACATCTCCGGACTTGTTCTTTCCCGTCTCTATCAGGTGTAAGTGTTTCATTTAGAAGGTATTCCCTGATAGGTGTCATCAATCCTATAGTATGACCATATGGTTCAGGAATTGGTCTAATTTCATTGAGTTCCTCTGTTCCGATTCGAACATAAGGTGAAATTGTATGATGGTGGGAAATACTGATGATTGTCTCGTCCCGATTTGGATCTGCCAGAGCTGTGGCTATATTAGCCAGTGAATCAACTTGGGAATTTTGTGATCGCGGGACATAAGAAAATGTCAGTTCTAAAGTAAATTCTTCTATTAACTCTCTGACGTAATCATACAAAGGAATTAACTCTTCTTCTCTGATGGCATAATCCCCATTGACTTGTTTGATTACCAGGTCTGAATCACCTTTCACCTTTAAGTGATTCACTTTTTCCTGAAGCGCCAACTCCAATACTACGATGAGAGCTTGATATTACACTTCATTATTTGTACCGCCATCCCACAATAAGAAGGAATAGGGTAGCATTGATTTTTCTGGGGAAATAAGCACAATTCCTAACCAAACCTTTTTGAATTTAGGATCTTTCATTTTCTTCCCTGTTGGACTTCTGGAAGCCCCATCAAAGTACATTTCCCATGTTTGAAGATTATCTTGAAAAGAAAAGACTTCATCATCAGGAAGTTTAGTATCTAAAGTTGTATCTTCTACTGAAGGGTGTTCAGTAAGGAAATCAGCCAGAGCTTGGGCCTTTATTACATTTTGAGACACATACTGGATATCAAATTGCTTCAAAATAACTACCCACCTTGCCAGACATCCTGTAAGCATTGGATGACTAAGGATAAATTTGAGCAGGTTAATGCGAGATACCAAGTGGACCTCATGATGTTGCAGATAGTGTCTTAATTTATAAACTGCAAAGATTAATTCTAGGATTCACTTTTCAATACTTGAATATCAGGTTTCTACATCAAGAATAGTCCGACTGAGATAGTAAATGCTGTTTTCATTCTCAACATAATTCTTTTGGGCAAGGAAGGCATCCAATGATCGCTTTAAAGCTGTCACATAAAGAATAAGTGGTCTTAATTCAACATGTGGCATTAATATCGATGGACTCAAGAGATAATTCTTGAGGATATCAAATTCCACTTGGAAATCCTCAGTCCATTGGCAGGTGACTCCCTTCTTCATCAATTTGGCGAAGGGTAAATTTTTTCCCGCCAGATTGGTGATAAAACTCCGAATATAGGCCATATGTCCTTGAAGTCCTCTAAATTATTTCAAATTTAGGGGAGGTGACATAACAAGGATTGACATTGTCTTCTCAGGATCGGCATTGATACCACGATGGCATACAACAAAGCTGAGGAATTTTCCTGAGGTTACCCCAAAAGCACATTGCAAGGGGTTAATCTTCAAATTGTATTGTCGATGTTTGTGGAATATGACCTCCAAATTAGCCAAGTGATTAGAATGTTGTTTGAATTTAACCACCAAATCGTCCACATAACATTCATCAAATTTCCCGAAAAAGGGTTTGAATATACGATGCATGGCACGCTGATATGTTGCGCCTGTATTCTTCAAGCCAAAGGGCATTAGCCGATAGAAAAACACACCCTGAGGGGCTCTGAAAGATATAGATTCTTCATCTTCTAGAGCCATTCGGATTTGATTATACCCATAATATCCATCCATGAAAGAAAGTTCTTCATAGCCAGCTATTGCATCAATAAAGAGTTCTGTGATTGGAACTAGAAAATCATCCTTGGGACAATTCCGACTAAGATCTTTGAAATCAATGCAAACTCTAATTTTTCCATTTTTCTTTTTCACAGGGACAATATTAGACAACCATTTCGGATATTTAACTTCTCTGATGAATTTAGATTTGATAATCTTATCCACTTCAGCTTCAATTTTGGAAGCATAAGTTGGGTGTGTTCTTCTTGCGGCTTACATAAATCCTTGATGTTCTTCTGGAAAACCTAAACGATGAGTATCAACATCGGGATCAAGCCCTGGAATTTCTGTATAGTTCTAAGAAAATATATCTCGATTTTTCTTTGAAAATGAAATATACATTTATTGCTCTTCAAGAGTCCTGGCCACACTAATTAAAGTGGGGCGTGGATCTTCTCTTGTACCTAGATTTATTTCTCTGAGTTCATCCACAGTGGTAGAGATACCCTCTTTAAATGCTGGAGGAGCATCGCTGAGATCTTCTTCTTCTTCTTGAACACGTGTTATCTCTTCTATTTCTACTTTAATGGTAGATGATGAGGCAGAATTTCCATGATCAAGAGAGATGTTAAAATTTGAGCATCTTGAGGAAGAAGCTTCCATTTCTGATCCTATTGATGATGAAGGGTCTTCCTTGGGTAATAAAGAGGAGATGATGGATTGAGAATCAACGCCTTCTTCCATATCTGACATTGCTATAACTTCTAATGGCCTGGCTGATGAAGTATAGAATTTCTGGATTTCAACAGATGAAATGAAGACATATCCATTTGATCTTTCATCATTGCTTGGTGAGTTACAAATTTCTCCCATGCTGTCTAGCTTGATTTTCGTAATTGAAATTATGGAAGTTTCCATAAGAGTATTTAGATTTGGGTATATCTAGTCAATTTGACTGATAGGAAACACATAATCTGTACTCACATGTATGAATGGGTTTATTGGAATCTTTTCCAAACCATACGGAGCATTAACTTTGGTAACCTCCCTTGTTGTGGATTTATCCTTTCCCTCCATGTGATAGAATTCTGCCTCAATGTATTTAGGTTCACATGGTTTGAATGGAGATTTATCACCATACAATGTCCCAATATGACCATTGAAACACTATTTGAGACATTGATGGTATGATGAAGGGATATCCGCATGTTGATGCAGCCAAGGACTTCCAAGCCAAATATTTAAGGCTGTGTCATGAAGAACAACCATGAAATATGAATTGGATACAAGATCTCCCAACTGAGTTCTGAGTGTGACTTCACCCAGAGGTTCTTGTTCAGTTTTATCATATCCTTGAAACATCAAAGTAGAAGGAGATAAACCAGATTCAGTGAGGCCCAATTGACAAAGTGTACGAATGGGGATGAGGTTGAATCCTGAGCCATTATCAATGAAAGCACATCAGATGTCTATATCATTGACCTTTCCAGATAAATACAAAGGTCCGATATGTCAATGCACAACATCATCTTCATCTTTATCTGTAAAATATATCACTGCATGGTCTTCTGCAGGATCATTATCTACATGGTAGACTTCAGCCGTAAAAATTTCAGTTTCAAATTCCTAAGGACTTGATAAAGCCTCAATGAGTGCATCCCGAAGATCCTTTGATAGGTTCCAGTCATCCAGAATTGATAACATGGCAGGTACTTGGGCCAAATGTTTCAAGACATCATATTTTTGGTCCAAAGGCCTACGTTTCCCAATAGGAACATGTGGTTTCGCAGGTGCCCTAGAAGTTGATTCTTTGGTAGTATATGCCTCTTGTATCGGGGTAGGAGTTGAAAATAATCTTGGATTTGGCAAATTACACCGATTTAGTCTATTTGTTTGCTGAGAGGAATAAGGTGTAACCTCTAACCGATCCTCCAGAATAATTTTTCCAGGACTGAATTTGTCTTACGTGGAAGAACTTGCTTGTTCTTGTTGAGTCCGCTGAAGGGCTCTGCCATGAGTTTTGGCTGCATAGACAGTTCTAGGAGGGGTAGGATTGAAATAGTGGCTTCTGAGATATCCACATCTTCCTCTGCATCCCAGACCTCTGGAACTCCCTCTAATTACTCTGTTTGATACAAGGAACTCAGGATCATCAAGATTGAAACTGTGATTGGAATATGGATCTGTTAAGTGAATCATGTTAATATAACCAAAGATAAAACCTTCATCTAATACAGACTCTTCCTGATTAGATAGTTTAGGCTGTTCCGTTTGGTGGGGCGGTGCCCGTGGCTTCGAATTAGATGGCATAAAGTCTGCCAGAGTCAAAGACAACTTGGGCTTTGACACTATCTCATCTTCTTCTGACTGTTCCTCTTTCTTTTAATTATGTCATTTCTTTGAGGATTTTTCTTTTGCTAAAAGTGGTTTTGCTGTGGCATTTATAACAGAAGACACAATTAGTTTCTTCAATTGTGTTCATAAAATGGCATGAGTTTGGTTGATCCTTTTTCTGACCATCCAATCATCATATTTCTGTGCATTTTTTCTTTTTAATTCTTTCCACTCGCCTTCTTCTTCTGGATTTGTAGTAGAAACACATGCTACCTGAGCTGAAGAACCTTTCAATTTCATCTGTCCTGAGTCCACCATCTTTTGTAGGAGGTATTTGAAGACAAAACACTACTGAATGGGATGCCCCAACATTTGATGAAATTGGAAATAGTTGGGATGGTCTTCATCTCCTTCCTTGTTTGGCCTTTTGGGCCTTGGAAACTGAACCAAATTATTTTCCAGAGCTGAAATGAAGTAACCAAGAACTTGTTCATTTCAGAAAGAATAAATTTTACTCTTCAGATCCTCAAATTTCATTCGTCTTTGATCTCTTTGATCTTCTTGACGAAATGACCTCTGTTGTTGATGCTCAGGAGGTGGAACCCTTTGATAAGATAAAGGTTTTGAAGTAGAAGCAGGTACAGGTGCTTGTTTAAGCATAACTGTAGCAGTCTCTACTTTACCCATTCTCCTTCCTGGAGCTGATGGAATTACATGAGTTTTATCCTTAGTCTTTATAAGAGAGTCTTCAATCTGCTGAGCTATCGAAGTAAGGTCTCGAATGTAACGACACAAAGTTTCATTAATAGAAATCCTTCTTGATATAATTAAATGTCTCTTTATGTACAATGTTTATATAAAATGTCAAATTATTTGGTTTTATGTTAAGAATTGTGCTCCTTGCATTTATAGCCATTGAACAGTGATAACATGATTAATATAAATATAGGGCTTTAACAAATCCAATTTACTCAAAGGAAGCGATGGCCTCATCCAGTAGAATCGCTCCATATGAAGCCCATTTTTTGGAGATCGGAAAAGAGGTGGAATCTTTGGGCTTCACTCTTGACCAAGCCCAATCTGAGCTTTATCATGTCAAGCTTGAACGAGACCGTCTACGAGAAAAGTGGAAGTTGATAGAGATTACCACTCGAGCAAAGTTATCTGAGCCACCTCAAGAGTCTGTCACCATTGCACACCTTACCCTTAGGTCTTATGCGGCTATTTTAAGGGGTTATGTAACAAATCTCTAGTACTATGTTCATGTAAATTATTTTTTGAATATAACAATTAATATACTTTCTTGTCAATATTGATACATTGTAAATAGTTTTTAAAGTAAAAATAGTGTTTTTAGTTATTATTTAATTAAGAATTATATTTTATAAAATTAAGGGATTTTTGAATTAAATAATATTTTAATAAAATATTATTATTATTATTAAATTAATTTTTATTAAATATATATGATCTTATAATTTTATGAATGCAATTGTAATTTTTATTAAGGTTTGAAAGCCATTTTTGTCAGAACCCGTGAATTTTCCATAAATGTCAGTTTTTATTTTAAAAGTGAAAATTAATATATTTATAAAATTATTTAGATAAAATAAATGTTATTTCTGGAATCCGGATGTCAAAATTTTCCTATGGCGAATTTTTCATAATTTTCTCAGACAGTCAATTTTTTTGGGTTAAAATTAAATACTGTTTAAATATATAATGTGTTTTATGGCATCATAATGACCCAATAGTGATGTAATAAAATACTACAAGCTTCATGTTCGGCTAATATATATATTAACATTAAAATAATATGATTTTGGGTTTGTTTGACTTATTTTACAAAGCATTAATGGACCCCTCATGACTTATTAAACATCTTGTCTTTTTAAATTATTTTACATGGGAGTGTGACTCACCTCCAAATAAGAAACACCATTATTTTAAGAAGTTATGAATTTTGAATTATAAAATATTTTTTTCCTCTCCCCTTTCCCAAAAACCATGGGCAAAAACCATGAGCTTATTTGTGGTTTGGATTAGTTTAATGTAAGGGGTCCCAGACCTAAATAATAAATAATTCACTCAACTTTCCTATATAAACCCACCAAAGCTCCCACTTCCTCCTCGCTAAAAGCCTTTATAGTTTGTACAACCTCTTCCCTACTATCTCTATAATCCTCCCTAGGTTCCCCAAGCTCCCAAGAAGTCTCTCTCAAGCCTCTTTCAAGACTTTGGAAGCACACTTCCAAGTAAGGGTTTTTCTTCCTTTCACTTT
This sequence comes from Viscum album, assembly GCA_963277665.1. NCBI lineage: Eukaryota > Viridiplantae > Streptophyta > Magnoliopsida > Santalales > Viscaceae > Viscum > Viscum album. The sequence goes on from OY728126.1 coordinate 1,677,874,497, forward strand.
TTTTGTCCAATTTTCTTAATATTGTTATACAATTTTAATTTTAATTATAAATTCTGGGGTATGGTTTCTAACCTCCACCATACTACCCTCTTATTGTTTGAATGATTAGAGACCCCTTTCTCTCTCATTAAATGCCTCCCATGTACACCCGTTACTATGCCGAAATTCTGAAAGGAACTTCTCCCTCTTCATTTACATTCAAGCAATACTTTTGTATCATTAATCTAAATTCCATTGAAATTGTTTGGACATGTATCTATATGACCCACTTAATATACATTTCTTTTAAATATGATGAGACACCCTTTTCTCTCTCATCAACCATTTTTATGAATTCTTATGCCACGTCGTTACCTGCCGAAATTGTACAGACTTTTTAAGCCAATGCCTTTGTGTAGTGAATACCATGCCCATTTCTCCATCAAGGGTATTCAACTTTATGAACATTTAATTATTGATTATAAAGTTTCATGTATTAATTCCACATTCCTTTATCATGGAATAAATGATTATTTTTAATGAACCCATGTTTTATGATCCATGTGGCACACTTATGCATGAAATGAAATGTTTAAGAAGGGTGTGCCCTTATAGTGCTCCAATGCATTGGGTATAGTATAGTACCATGATACATCATGTGAAATGAGTGTTTACTCATGATAATTCAAGTGCAACGAGGGTTTACTCATGCTTCATGTGCAATGAGTATTTACTCATGCTCCATGTGCAATGAGCCTTAGCTCATGCTAATTCCATGTTAAGTGTTGTTGCCATTTTTCCATGTTATGATTATCATGCTTTATCATGCCTTTATTTTCATTATTCTCTTATGATATATTGATATACCTATTGTCTAACATGTATTTTACTCCTCATGTATTCCATGGTTATTCCTTTACTATGCTTTATAGCTCACCCCTTTTCTTATGCATGTCCCTAGGTTATCCCATGCAATGCTCAGTACGAGGGAATATAGTGGTCATGTAAATGACTTCTTCAATAAAGATATTGTATTTCATGTTTTAAGTTGTTATGTAATGATCCTAAGACCCAAATACACTACACCTCTCGATCATCCATGTTGTATCAAGTGAATAGTTTATGTGATAAATCATGTTTAAGTTTGTAATAAAAGTAAGGTTGTCATAGTTGGTATTAGAGGATAGGTTTAGTTATTTTTGAGATTAGGATTAGAAAACCCCAATAAAGCCTTAGAGACAAGAATAAGTATAATAAAAAAATCCCTATGTTTTAGTAAGTACCGAGTGAGTGGTTTATCAAGAAAATACATCCGAGTCTGGATATGAGCAGGTAGAGGTGGCTCTAGAACTGATGTATCCTAGGGGTAAAACGCAAAAAACACCGCTATGAGATAGACTCAAATAGGAACTGGTGCACAACAATGGTCCTTGCTGCACTCTTGGTTACGACACTCCCGTGGGATATGTTTTGATAAATTCAGAAGCTTGGTATGAACCCTTATTAAGGGAATTAAAAAAAATACCCCTAAGAATATATGATAGAACGTAGATCATGAGAAGACTAGATTGAAGCCTATATACTCGTGAGTTAAGGAAATAAATGTTTATTTATAAGTCATCAACTTTTGTCTTTGGATTACCCTTTATGTGTTACCCCCTAATTTTCCTTTTATTCCAGCCAATGGCCAGTAATAGGAGGACTCATGCTAACAACCGATGTGAAGATCAGTGTGATGACTATACTAATGAGATGCCCAATCCAATGGGAGCGGGGATCGTGAACTTTGTCACGCTTCTCTCTTAGATAACTCAAGATTTGAATAGAAACATGGGTCAAGAGGAACATGAAAACCCCCCTAAGAAGGAACACGTTGCTATCGATAGCTTCATGAGACAAAGGCCTCCTACATTTAGTGGATCATCCGATCCCATGATCTTTGAACAATGGATCAACTCCATTGAAAAGATCTTCTCCATTCTTCAATATTCGGAACAAGATAAGGTTCTCCAGGAATCTTATCATATGGAGGGTGAAGCTGATCAATGGTGGATGTTGATCAAAAATACAAAGCCTGAGGAGGAAATCGAGTCATTGGAATGGAAGGATTTTCAAAAGATGTTTTTCAATAAATATTTTCCGCGCACCTTCCAGCTTAAGATGGAGAGGTAATTCCTTTCCCTCAAGCAAAAAGAAGAATAATATGTTGGAGCATACGAGGAAAACTTCACAAGAATTCCACGATACGCTTCCGGCTTTGTCATTACCCCCGAATGCAAGGTTGACCGCTTCTTTGGTGTGCTGAAGCCTAGCCTGTAGAAAGAATTAGTGATCCGTGACTTCGACAGCTATTAGGAAATTTTCCGATGTGCCTTGAAGGTCAAAATGGAGATAGAGGAATCACAGGGGTATCATGGGGATAGGAAGCGTAAGGTGGACTTCAATGCTGGCGGTCTGATGGATAAATCCAACGGTGCTAAGAAGATCCAGCACCCCACTTTCCAAAAGTGCGGAAAGAAGCACACTATAAATTTTCTCAAGGGGATGAGGAAATTCTTTAGGTGTGGAAGATATGGGAACCTAGTTATTAACTATCAGTAAGAAAGACCCATGACTGCGACAAAGTAGAGGAACACTCCGTTTGAACCTCAAAACGTTTTTCATTACTACAATTGCAAAGAACCAGGGCATTTTTCAAATCAGTGGCCTAATCCAACGGTTTTCGGAGGCAACCAACAACCTCCAAGGCAGTAAGGAAGAGCTTTTTCCATCACTTCTGCTGAAGTGAACCCCTACAACGAAGTGGTGACTGGTACTCTAGTTATTCATTCATGAATAGCGAACGTACTTATTGATTCAGGTTCTACGCATTCTTTTATATCTCAGAAGTTTAGTAGAACAATCACATCACCACCACAAATCATGGAAGTGAAGATGTCGGTGAGTATAGAAAATGGGGAAATCATTGCATCCCATGAATATAAGTCCTCCCCTGTTATAATATGAGGATTGAATTTCTTGGTGAACCTCGTCATACTCCCTCTGGTGGAATTTGATGAAATTCTTGGCATGGATTGGCTTTCCTTATATAGAGCCAACAGAAATTGTCAGGAAAGGGAAATAACACTCCATATGGAGAATCGACCCCCGATTCTTTACAAGTGTAAGGAGGAAGATGAATCTCCTTTAGCTCCATCATCTCAAGCATGGATATTACTGCCCTATGAGCACACGTATCTAGCTCAAATGATTGATTCCAAAGAAGAAACCATCCTTGAAGAAATGCCTATTGTGAGGGAATTTGCTGAACTGTTTCCCGAGGAACTGCCTGGTATTCCTCCTAAAAGAGATGTTGAATTCTCAATTGAACTTATACCAGGGGGACTACCAATATCCAAGACTCCATATTGAATGGATGTCGTGGAGCTTGAAGAGTTTAAGAAACTACTATAGGAGAATTTGGATAAAGGGTTAATACGCCCAAGTTCTTCACAATGGGGTGCACTAGTCCTCTTCGTCAAGAAGAAGGATGGGTCAATGCGGAATTACATCGATTATCATGAACTTAACAAAATCACGATAAAGAAAAAGTATCATCTGCTACGGATTGATGACTTGTTCAATCAGCTGCGTGGAGCACAATACTTCTCCAAGGTAGATTTGCAGTCGGTATATTATCAAGTAAGGTTGAAGAAGGAAGATGTCCCCAAGACTGCTTTTTGTACAAGATACGGGCACTATGAATTCATAGTAATGCCTTTCAGACACACTAATGCTCCATTAATGTTCGTGGACTTGATTAATAGAGTCTTTAGAGATTATCTTGACAAATTTGTGGTAGTCTTTATAGATGATATTATAATATACTCTAAAACCAAGGAGGATCATAAGGAGAATTTAAGAACTATACTAGAAAATTTGCGCAAGGAGAATCTCTATACAAATTATAGAAAGTGTGAGTTATGTTTGAAGGAGGTATCATTCTTGGGCCATATCATCACAAGAAACGAGATATTTTTGGATCCCTCCAAAACAGATGCAATTGAGGGATGGCCGAGGCCAACAGAGGTAACGAATATCTGTAGCTTCTTGGGGTTAGCTGGATATTATCGACGATTTGTGAGAAATTTCTCATGATTGTCCAACCCTCTTACCAAGATAACTATAAAGGGATTAAAGTTTTCTTGTAGTGATGAATGCGAAGAATGCTTCAAGGAGTTGAAAATGAGGCTTATCACTGCACCCGTGCTCACTTTACCCACAAGTGGGGAAATATTTGTGGTATTCAGTGATGCTTCGAATAAGGGCTTAGGCTGTGTGATGATGCGTAATGATAAAGTGATATCTGATGCCTTAAGATAGTTGAAAATTCATGAGCGAAACTATCCAACGCATGATCTGGAGTTGGTGGCGGTGAAGTTTTCCTTGAAAATCTGGCGGCATTATCTCTATGGGGAGAAATGTGAGATATATACTGACCACAAGAGTCTTAAATATATATTCACACAGAAAGATCTTAATATGAACCAGAGAAGATGGATAGAGCTCATCAAGGATTATGACTATTCAATACATTACCACCCTGGGAAATCAGACAAGGTGGATGATGCCCTAAGTAGAAATGGCCCAACGATTCTATCAATGATGAGAATTGAGAAGGATAAAATCTTCTTAGACTTGATTAATATGGGCATGGGAATCATAAATAAGATAGAATCATCAATCCTTTCACAAAATATTTCTCAACCGTCTCTTTTGGAAAGGTTAAAGGATTCTCAAAAGGATGATGTGGGAATTCAAGAAAAAGTAGAATCTATCGAGAAAGGGAAATCCTCGGAGTTTAATGTTAATGAAGAAGGAATTGTGCGATTTGGGAAAAGACTATGTGTTCCATCAAGTCCGGAGATGAAGAAGGAACTTTTGGATGATGCACATAGTTCAAATTTCTCTATTCACCCAGGGAGCACAAAGATGTATCGAGATCTCAGAGAAAACATTTGGGTGAGATAATATGAAAAAGGAGATCGCTGCATATACATCAAAGTGCCTGGTGTTCCAGAAATTGAAGGGAGAGAGGCAAAAGTCTAAGGGGATGATGCAACCATTGCCCATACTAGAATGGAAATGGGAGAACATCACTATGGACTTTTTCACCAGACTTCCGAGGACATCCAAAGGGAACAATGCAATCTGGGTTGTGCTGGATTGTCTTAAAAAGACTGCACACTTCATTGCTATTCGAGTGGATTTCTCATTGGATCAAATGGAAAAGATATTTATCAGAGAAGTGGTAAGGTTGCATGGAGTACCACTATATATTGTTTCTGACCGAGATCCAAGATTCACCTCTAAGTTTTGGAAGAGTCTTCAACATGCTCTGAATACTGAACTGAACTTCAGTACGACCAATCATCCTGAAACTGATGGCCAATTTGAGTAGACTATCCAAACCCTTGAGGACATGTTGAGAGCATACTCAATGGACTTTAAAGGATGATGAGATTAACATCTTCCTCTGGTTGAGTTCTCTTATAATAACAGTTTCCACTCGAGCATCCAAATGGCACCTTATGAAGCCCTGTATGGGAAAAGGTGCAGAACACCGACATGGTGGGATGAGGTCGGTGAACGTAAGCTTCTTGGACCATAAATGGTTGAAGAAATGGTAGAGAAGGTGAAAACCATTCAGTAGCATATCAAGGCAGCCCAGAGTTGACATAAGAGTTATTCAGATAACCGTCGATGAGACCTTGAGTTTAAAGTTGGATACATGGTTTTTCTATGCATATCTCCATAGAAGAAGGTCATGAGGTTTGGAAAGAAAGGGAAGTTAAGTCCAAGGTACATCGGCCCCTTAGAGATTCTTGATCATGTCGGGGCTGTGGCCTATCGATTAGCACTTCCACCTACCATGGCCAAAGTACATGATGTCTTTCATGTATCCCTCTTAGGAAAGTATATACCAGACCATTCACATGTACTCTCTTCTAAGGTGGTACAGTTGGAGGATGATCTTTCTTATGAGGAGAAACCAGGGAAGATCTTAGATCGTAGAGAAAAATTTCTATGAAATAAGACAATTCCCCTCGTCAAGGGGTTGTGGTGAAACCACAAGTTTGAAGAAGAAACTTGGGAATTGGAGGAAATGATGAAGCTGAGTTACCCACATCTGTTTTAGTGTGGGAAAAGAAAATTTTGAGGGAAAAATATCTTAAGGGGTGAATATTTTAACGACCCAAAGTTTCATTAATGGAAATCCATATTGACCTAATTAAATGTCTCTTTATGTACAATGTTTATATAAAATGTCATCTTATTTGGTTTTATGTTAAGAATTTTGACCATAGATTTTATAGCTGTTGAACAGTGATCACATGATTAGTATAAATATATGGCTTTAACAAATCCAATTTACTCAGACAAAGGAAGCGATGACCTCATCCGGTACAATTGCTCCATATGAAGCCCATTTGTCGGAGCTCGGAAAAGAGGTGGTGTCTTTGGGCTTAACTCTTGACCAAGACCAAGCTGAGCTTTATCATGTCAGGCTCGAATGAGACCGTTTACGGGAAAAGTGGAAGTTGATAGAGATTACCACTCGAACAATGTTATCCGAGAAACCCCAAGAGTCTGTCACCATCGCTCACCTTTCCCTTAGGTCTTATGTGGCTATTTTAAGGGGTTATGTAACAAATCGCTAGTACTATGTTCATGTACATTATTTTTTGTATATAATAATTAATATACTTTCTTGTCATTATTGACACATTGTAAATAGTTTTTAAAGTACAATAGGGTTTTTAGTTATTATTTAATTAAGAATTATATTTTATTAAATTAAGGGATTTTTTAGTTAAATAATATTTTAATAAAATATTATTATTATTATTAAATTAATTTTTATTAAATATAAACGATCTTATAATTTTATTAATGCAATTTTAATATTTATTAAGGTTTGAAATCCATTTTTGTCAAAACCAGTGAATTTTTGACAAATGTCGGTTTATATTTTAAAAGTGAAAATTAACATATTTATAAAATTATTTAGATAAAATAAATGTTATTTCTGGAATCAGGACGTCGAAATTATCCAACGGTGAATTTTTCACAATTTTCTGAGACAATCAAATTTTTTTGGGTAAAAATTAAACACCGTTTAAATATATAATGTGTTTTATGACATCATAATGACCCAATATTGATTTAATAAAATATTATAATCTTTATGTTCGGAGAATATATGTTTTACCATTAAAATAATGTGATTTTGGGTTTTTTTGACTTATTTTACAAAGCATTAATGGACCCCTCAAGACTTATTAAACATCTTGTCTTTTTAAATTATTTTCCATGGGAGTGTGACTCAGCTCCAAATAAGAAACCCCATTATTTTAAGAAGTTAGGACTTTGGCCTTATAAAATATTGTTTTCCTCTCCCCTTTTCCAAAAACCATTGGCAAAAACCATGAGATTATTTTTGGTTTGGATTAGTTTAATGTTAGGGGTCCCAAACCTAAATAATAAAGAATTCACTCACCTTTCCTATATAAACCAACCCAAGCTCCCACTTCATCCTCACTCAATGCTTTTAGAGTTCGTCCAACCTCTGCCCTAACCTCTCTAAAATCCTCCCAAGGTTCCCCAAGCTCCCAAGAATCCTCTCTCAAGCCTCTCTCAAGCATTTGGAAGTACACTTCCAAGTAAGGGTTTTTCTTCCTTTCACTTTTTTTTTGTCCATTTTTATTAATTTTGTTATGCATTTTAATTTCAATTATAAATGTTGGGGTATGGTTTAACACCTCCCCAATACTTCCCGATTATTGTTTCAATGATGGGATACCTCTTTCTCTCTCATTAAATTCCACCCATGTACACCCGTTACTATGTCGAAATTCTGAAAGGAACTTCTCTCTCTTCATTTACATTCAAGCAATAATTTTGTATCATGAATCAAAATTCCATTACAATTATTTGGAAATGTATTTATATGACCCCCTTACTGTCCATTTCATTTAAATATTATGAGACACCCCTTTCCCTCTCATCAACCATTGTTATGAATTCTTATGTCACGCCGTTACGCTGCCGAAATTGCACCGATTTTCTAAGTCAATGCCTTTGTGTAGTGAATACCATGCCCATTTCTCCATCAAGGATATTCACCTTTATGCACATTTACTTATTGATTATAAAGTTTCATTTATGAATTCCACATTTTTTTATCGTGGAATAAATTATTATGTTTAATGAATCCATGTTTTATGATCCATTTGGCACACTTATGCATGAAATGAAATGTTTAAGAAGGGTTCGCCCTTATAGTGCTCCAATACATTGGGTATAGTGTAGTATCATGATACGTCATGTGCAATGAGTGTTGAATCATTCTAATTCAAGTTCAATGAGGGTTTACTCGTTCTTCAAGTGCAATGAGGATTTACTCATGCTCCATGTGCAATGAGCCTTAGCTCATGCTAATTCCATGTTAAGTATTGTTGCCACATTTCCATGTTATTATTATCATGATTTATAATGAATTTATGTTCATATTTCTCTTGTGATCTAATGATATGACTATTTTCTAACATGTATTTTACTCCTCATGTATTCCATGTTTATTCCCTTACTGGGCTTTATAGCTCCCCTCTTTTCTTATGCATGTCCTCAGGTTATCCCATGCAATGCGAAGTACGAGGGAATGTAGTGGTCAAGTAAAGGAGGTTTTCAATAAAGATGTTGTATTTCATGTTTTAAGTTGTTATGTAATGATCCTAATCTCCAAAGACACTATACCTCTTGATCATCCATGTTGTATCAAGTGAATAGTTTATGTAATAAATCATGTTTTATGTTTGTAATAAAAGCAGGGTTGTCATAGTTGGTATCGGAGGATAGGTTTAGTTATTTTTGGGACTATAATTAGAAAACCCCAGTAAAGCCTTAGAGACAAGACTAAGTATAATAAAAACATCCCTATGTTTTGGTAAGTACTGAGTGAGTGTTTTATCAAGAAAACAAATCTCTGTCTGGATACAAGCAAGTAGAGGTGGCTCTGGCACAGATGTATCCTAGGGGTAAAACCCGAAAACACCGCTTTGAGCTATACTCGAACGGGAACTGGTGAACGAAAACAGACCTTGCTAAACTCTTGGTTACGACACTCCCTTGGGATATGTTTTGATAAATTCACAAGCTTAGTATAAACCCTTATTTAGGGAATTAAAAAAATTCCCTTAAGAATATATGTTAGAAAGTAGATCATGAAAAGCCTAGATTGAAGCCTATAGAATCATGAGTTAAGGAAATAAAAGTTTATTTTTAAGTCATAAACTTTTGTCTTTGGATTACCCTTTATGTGTTACCCCCTAATTTTCCTTTTTTCCATCCAATGTCTGGTAATAGGAGGACACGATCTACAATAGATGTGAAGATCAGTGTGATGACTGTACTAATGCGATGCCCAATCCAATGGGAGCGAGAATCGCGAACTTTGTAATGCTTCTCTCTCAACTAAATCAATATTTAAATAGAAACATGGGTCAAGAGGAATATCCAAACCCCCCTAAGAAGGAACAATTCATTATTGAGAGCTTCATGAGACAAAGGCCTCCTACTTTTAGTGGATCATCTGATCCCACGATCGCTGAACAATGGATCAAATCCATTGAAAATATCTTCTCCATCCTACAATGTTCTAAACAATAGAAGCCTCTCCTGGAAGCTTATCATATAGAGGGTGAATCTGATCAATGGTGGACGTTGATCAAGAATACAAAGCCTGAAGTGGAGATTAAGGCGTTGGAAAGGAAGGATTTCCAGAAAATGTTTTTCGATAAATATTTTTCGCGCACCTTCTGGCATAAGATGGAAAGGGACTTCCTTTACCTCAAGAAAAAAGAAGAAGAATAAGTTGGAGCGTACAAGGAAAACTTCCCAAGACTTGCACGATACGCTTCCGGATTTTTCGTTACCGCTGAATTCAAGGTTGACCGCTTCTTTGGTGGGCTGAAGCTTAGCCTGCGGAAAGAATTAGAGATCTGTGACTTCGACAGCTTTGAGAAAACTGTCTGATGTGCTCTCAAGGTCAAAATGGAGGTCGGGGAATCATAGGGGTATCATGGGGGCAAGAAGTGTAAGGTGGACTTCAATGCTGGTGGTCCGATGGATAAATCCAACGGTGCTAAGAAGATCCAGCACCCCACTTTCCAAAAGTGTGGAAAGAAGCACCCTGGAAATTACCTCAAGGGGATGAGGAAATACTTTAGGTGTGGAAGAGAAGGGCACCTAGCTGTTAATTGTCGGAAAGAAAGACCCGCAGTTGCGACAGAGGAGAGGAACACTCCTTTCGAAACTCAACACGTTGTTCATTGATACAACTGCAAAGAACCGGGGAATTTTTCAAATTAGTTCCATAATCCAAGGGTTTTCGGTGGCAACCAACAACCTCCATGGCAGCAAGGAAGAGCTTTTTCCATCACTTCTACCGAAGTGAACCCTGAAAACAAAGTGGTGACAGGTATGCTAGTTATTCATTCATGAATAGAAAACATACTTTTTGATTCAGGTTCTATGCATTCTTTTATATCTCAAACGTTTAGTAGAATAATCCCAGAACCACCAAAAATCATGGAAGTGAAGATATCGGTGAGTATGGAAAATGGGGAAATCATTGCATCCCATGAATATAAGTCCTCCTCTATTATAATTCGTGGATTGAATTTCCCTGAAAACCTCTTCATACTCCCTTTGGTGGAATTTGATGCAATTCTTGGCATGGATTGGCTTTCCTTATATAGAGCCAACATAAATTGTCGGGAAAGGGAAATCACACATTATATGGAGAATCGACCCCTGATTCTTTAAAAGTGTAAGGAGGAAGATGAATCTCCTTTATCTCCATCATCTCAAGCATGGATATTTCTGCCCTATGAGAACGCGTATCTGGCTCAGATGATTGAGTCCAAGAATGAAACCATCATTGAAGAAATACCTATTGTAAGGGAATTTGTTGAACTGTTTCTCGAGGAACATCCTGGTCTTCCTCCTAAAAGAGATGTTGAAATCTCAATTGAACTTATACCAGGGGCGCTACCAATATCCAAGACTCAATATAGACTGGCTATCGTGGAGCTTGAAGAGCTGAAGAAACAACTACAGGAGAATCTGGATAAAGGGTTTATTCACACAAGTGCTTCATCATGGGGTGTACCAGTCCTCTCAGTCAAGAATAAGGATGGGTCAATGCGGATTTCCATCGATTATCGTGAACTTAACAAAATCATGATAAATAAAAAGTATCTTCTGCCACTGATCGATGACTTGTTCACTCAGCTGCGTGGAGCACAATACTTCTCCAAGGTAGATTTGCAGTCGGGATATTATCATGTAAGGGTGAAGGAGGAAGATGTCCCCAGGACTACTTTTCATACAAGATACAAGCACTATGAATTCATATTAATGCCTTCAGGACTCACTAAAGCTCCAGAAATCATCATGGACTTGATGAATAGAGTCTTTTATATTACCATGAAAAATTTGTGGTAGTCTTTATAGATGATATTCTAATATACTCTAAAACCAAGGATAATCATGAGGAGTATTTAAGAACTGTACTAGAGACTTTGCGCAAGGAGAAGCTCTATGAATTGTACAACAAGTGTGAGTTCTGGTTGAAGGAGGTCTCATTCTTGGTCCATATCATCACAAGAAATGAGATATCTATGGATCCCTCTAAAACAGATGCAATTGAGGGATGGTTGAGGCCATCATCGGTAATGGATATTCGTAGCTTCTTGGGGTTAGCCGGATATTATCGACGATTTGTGAGAAATTTTTCACGATTTCCCAACCCTCTTACCAAGCTAATTCGAAAGGGAGTAATGTTTTTTTGGAGTGATGAATGCGAAGAAAGCTTCATGGAGTTGAAAAGGAGGCTTATCACTGCGCCCATGCTCACTTTACCCACAACTGGGGAAATTTTTATGGTATTCAGTGATGCTTCGAAGAAGGGATTAGGATGTGTGCTGATGCAGAATGATAAAGTGATATCCTATTCCTCAAGATAGTTGAAAATCCCTGAGCGAAACTCTCCAACGCATGATCTGGAGTTGGTGGCGGTGATATTTTCTTTGAAAATCTGGCGTCATTATCTCTATGGGAAGAAATGTGAGATATATACTGACCACAATAGTCTTAAATATATATTCACACAGAAAGAGCTTAATATGTTCTAGAGAATATGGATATAGATTATCAATGATTATGACTGTTCAATACATTACCACCCTGGGAAAAAAACAAGGTGGAAGATGCCCTTAGTAGAAAGGACCTAGTGATTCCTTCAATGATGAGAATTGAGAAGGATCCAATATTCTTATAATTGATGAAGATGGACATATGAATCATAATGAAGGGAACTTCATCAATCCTTTCACAAATGATTGTTCAACCATCTCTTTTGGAAAGGTTAAAGGATGCACAAAAGGATGATGTGGGAATTCAAGAAAAAGTAGAAGCTATCAAAAAAGGGAAATCCTTAGAGTTTAATGTTAATGAAGAAGGAATTGTACGATTTGGGAAAATAATATGTGTTCTATCAAGTATAGAGCTGAAGAAGGAACTTTTGGATGATGCACATAGTTCAAATTTTTCTATTCACCCAGGGATCACAAATATGTATTAAGATCTCTGAGAAAAATTTTTGTGGGATAATATGAAAAAGGAGATCGCTGAATATACATCAAAGTGCCTGGTGTGCCAGCAAGTGAAGGCAGAGAGGTAGAAGTCTAAGGGGATGATGAAACCATTGACCATACCAGAATGGAAATGGGAGAACATCACCATGGACTTTGTCAGAGGACTTATGAGGACATCAAAAGGAAACACTGTAATCTGGGTTGTGGTGGATCGTCTTACAAAGATTGCACACTTCATTGATATTCGGGAGTATTTATCATTAGATCAACTGGCACAGATATATATCAGGGAAGTGTTAAGGCTGCATGGAGTACCACTATCTATTGTGTCTGACCGAGATCCAAGATTCATCTCTACGTTCTAGTAGAGTCTTCAATATTCTCTGAATACTGAACTGAACTTCAGTACGGCCTATCATCCTCAATCTAAAGGCCATTCCGATCAGACTATCCAAACACATGAGGACATGTTGAGAGCGTTATCAATGGACTTTAAAGGAGGATGGGTTCAACATATTCCTCTGGTTGATTTCTCTTATAAAAATAGTTTTCACTCGAGCATCCAAATGGCACCTTATGAAACCCTATGTGGGAAAAAGTGCAAAACAACGACATATTTGGATGAGGTTGGTGAACGTAATCTGCTTGGACCGAAAATGGTCGAAGAAATGGTGGAGAAGGTGAAAACCATTCAGCAGAATATCAAGGCAGCCCAGAGTCGATAGAAGAGTTATGCAGATAATCGTCGACGAGACCTAGATTTTAAAGTTGGAGACATGGTTTTTCTACGCATATCTCAGTGGAAGAAGGTCATAGGTTTTGGAAAGAAAGGGAAGTTAAGTTCAAGGTACATCGAACCCTTCGAGATTCTTGATCATGTCGGGGCTGTGGCCTATGAACTAGCACTTCCACCTACCATGGACAAAGTACACGATGTATTTCATGTATCCCTCTTAAGTAAGTACATACTGGACCCTTTGCATGTACTCTCTTCTAAGGTGGTATAGTTGGAGGATGATCTTATGAGGAGAAACCAGTGAAGATCTTAGATCGTAGAGAAAAATTTCTATGAAATAAGACAATGACCCTCGTCAAGGTGTTGTGGCGAAACCACAAGTTTGAAGAAGCGACTTGGGAATCAAAGGAAATGATGAAGCTGAGTTACCCACATCCGTTTTAGTGTGGGAAAAGGAAATTTCGAGGGAGAAATTTCTTAAGGGGGGAATATCTTAACGACCCAAGTTTCATTAATGGAAATCCTTCTTAATCCAATTAAATGTCTCTTTATGTAAAATGTTTATATAAAATGTCATCTTCTTTGGTTTTATGTTAAGAATGGTGACCATTGCTTTTATAGCTGTTGAACAGTGATAACATGATTAGTATAAATCTAGGGCTTTAACAAATCCAATTTACTCAGACAAAGGAAGTGATGGCCTCATCCAGTAGAATTTCCCCATACGAAGCCCATTTGTCGAAGCTCAGAAAAGAGGTGGCATCTTTGGGATTCTCTCTTGACGAATCCCAAGTTGTGCTTCATCATTTCAAGCTCGAACAAGACCGTCTGGGGGAAAATTGGAAGTTGATGGATATTACCACTTGAGTAATGTTATCTGAGCCACCTCAAGAGTCTGTCGCCATCGCACACCTTACCCTTAGGTCTTATGCGGATGTTTTAAGGGGTTTTGTAACAAAAATTCTAGTACTATGTTCATGTACATTATTTTTTGTATATAATAATGAATATACTTTCTTGTCATTATTTATACATTGTAAATAGTTTTCAAAGTACAAATAGTGTTTTTAGTTATTATTTAATTAAGAATTATATTTTATTAAATTAAGGGATTTTTGAATAAAATAATATTTTAATAAAATATTATTATTATTATTAAATTAATTTTTGTTAAATATAAATGATCTTATAATTTTATAAATGCAATTGTAATTTTTATTAAGGTTTGAAAGCAATTTTTGTCAAAACCCGTGAATTTTCGATAAATGTCGGTTTTTATTTTAAAAGTGAAAATTAACATATTTAAAAAATTATTTAGATAAAATAAATGTTATTTCTGGAATCAGGATGTCGAAATTATCCAACGGTGAATTTTTCATAATTTTCTGAGACAGTCAAATTTTTTGGGTAAAAATTAAATACCGTTTAAATATATAATGTATTTTATGACATCATAATGACCCAATAGTGGTTTAATAAAATACTATAAGCTTTATGTTCGGCCAATATATGTTTTATCATTAAAATAATGTCATTTAGGTTTGTTTGACTTGTTTTACAAAGCATTAATGGACCCCTCAAGACTTATTAAACATCTTGTCTTTTTAAATTATTTTCCAGGGAAGTGTGACTCACCTCCATATAAGAAACCGCATTATTTTAAGAATTTTGGACTTTGGCCTTATAAAATATTGTTTTCCTCTCCCATTTTACAAAAACCATGAGCTGATTTGTGGTTTGGAGTAGTTTAATGTAAGGGGTCCCAAACCTAAATAATAAAGAATTCACCCACCTTTCCTATATAATCCCACCCAAGCTCCCACTTCCTCCTCACTCAAAGCCTTTATAGATCGTCCAAACTCTGACCTTCTCTCTATAGAATCCTCCCAAGGTTCCCCAAGATCCCAATAAGCCTCTCTCAAGCCTCTATTAAGCATTTGGAAGCACACTTCCAAGTAAGGGTTTTTCTTCCTTTCATTTTTTGTCCAATTTTCATAATATTGTTATGCCCTTTTAATTTCAATTATAAATGCTGGGGTGTGGTTTTTCACCTCCCCCATACTTCCCTCTTATTGTTTGAATTATGGGATACCCCTTTCTTTCTCATTAAATTCCTCCCATGTACACCCGTTACTATGCCGAAATTCCGAATGGAACTTCTCTCTCTTCATTTACATTCAAGCAATACTTTTGTATCATGAATCTAAATTCCATTAAAATTGTTTGGAAATGTATCTATATGACCCCCTTACTGTCCATTTCATGTAAATATTATGAGACACCCCTTTCTCTCTCATCAAACATTTTTATGAATTCTTATATCAAGCCGTTGCGCTGCCAAAATTGCACCGATTTTTTAAGCCAGTGCCTTTGTGTAGTGAATACCATGCCCATTTCTCCATCAAGGGTATTGACCTTTATGCACAGTAACTTATTGATTATAAAGTTTCATGTATGAATTCCACATTCCTTTATCGTGGAATAAATGATTATGTTTAATGAATCCATGTTTTCTAATCCATGTGGCACACTTATGCATGAAATGAAATGTTTAAGAAGGGTGCGCCCTTATAGAGCTCCAATGCATTGGGTGAAATATAGTATCATGATACGTCATATGCAATGAGTGTTGACTCATTATAATTCAAGTGAAACTAGGGTTTACTTGTACTTCATGTGCAATGAGGATTTACTCATGCTCCATGTGTAATGAGACTTGACTCATGCTAATTCCATGTTAAGTGTTGTTGCCACATTTACATGTTATGATTATCATGCTTTTTCATGCCTTTATGTTCATGTTTATCTTGTGATCTATTGATATGCCTATTTTCTAACATGTATTTTACTCCTCATGTATTCCATGTTTATTCCCTTACTGGGCTTTATAGCTCACCCCTTGTCTTATGCATGTCCTCAGGTTATCCCATGAAATGCTAAGTACGAGGGAATGTAGTGGTCATGTAAAGGATGTTTTCAATAAAGATGTTGTATTTCATGTTTTAAGTTGTTATGTAATGATCCTAAGTCCCAAAGACAGTAGACCTCTCGATCATACATGTTTTATCAAGTGAATAGTTTATGTAATAAATCATGTTTAAGTTTGTAATAAAAGTAGGGTTGTCATATCAAAACCCTCCTGCGTATTTCACAGGGATCAAAGGTGTGTGTAATTCATCATGCAATGTTTCCACACAGATTGGAAAAATATCTTCTTG
This sequence comes from Viscum album, assembly GCA_963277665.1. Taxonomy (NCBI): domain Eukaryota; kingdom Viridiplantae; phylum Streptophyta; class Magnoliopsida; order Santalales; family Viscaceae; genus Viscum; species Viscum album. The sequence continues at coordinate 1,677,891,128 of OY728126.1, forward strand.
AGGGAGTTATAAGCTTAGGGAATATGTTAATCCCTTCCAGTGAGCAATGAAATCTGAAACCCTTTCATTCTCCCATTGCTTACAAATTGTAAGATAAAAAACTGTTGTCTTTGGAAAATTTGAGATGAATTGAAGAAGGAATCATTGCTGGAGATCCTCACATCTAGTAATTGACTAGGATTGCAAGCTTGTATACAAGACAAAAGCAGGACCTTTTAATGAATGTACAAAACACCTGAGCTTAACCGATTCTTGTTGCTAATTACTTCCCATCATAGGATTGTAATGAGAAACAAAATGTGTTAAGTGTTGTTCTGGGTCTCCCGAACCATTAATGATTGGGAATGTGGTACTTGAAAAATTTGATGGGGGAGGAATTGAATCTAACCATTCAGGGTAAGTTCATTTCTCTTGCTGAACCGATGTATGCTTTCACTCCATATATTCCAACCGAGATGTTAATGACTCAATTGTAGTTATTAACTTTTGAGAAACATCCGGTTGAGCTTGGACCTGAGCAGGTGAAATAACTGGAGCTTGGACATGTGTGGTGACTGGGACTACCACATATGGTAGTATTGCCGGTTTTTTATGTATAACCCATAGGATTGGACCTGTGAGGGTGTACTAGTAAAGGAGGATATTCTTCATCCATCCCAATAGCTGCAACAACTTCCCTTGATTGACTGAATCCAGCACACTTAGGAGGAAGACTACCTTGAAGCTGTTCTGCATTCAACCTCCTTAACTCCTTCATTTCCACCTCTTATTGTGTGAATCTTTCCTCTAATGAGAGTGATTGGCCTTCTCTAGAAGTATGATGGGACACAACCTGACTTTTTCCTTTTCCCTTGTTGGACACCTTTCGGAGAGGGGGGAGTTGGTTGTTTGAAGGAATACCTAGATTCTAGGTAATCCATTGATTTCATGTACACAAACCTTCTTCATTTATGTCAGTGTATATAGCCTCTTGGGCATGAAATTCCTCATCTGATTCCCCTGAGTAAGACTCATGTTATATAGGATCAACAACAATGGCATTGATGACATTTATTGATGCATAACGAATTGCATCTCTTCTATCAGAATTTCTGCGATATTGTCTTCTTCCATGTCTTTTATGAGACATTTCCTTTTGTTGAGTTGATCCCTTCGGAAATTCTTGATGAACTATAATTTGGAGGGAGTCCACTGATAATTCGGCTCTTTGTTCCACTTGTGGATTCTTCCCTAATCGAGAGATGACTAAATTTCGCTGAGGAAGAGATTCAGGATTTGAAAAAGTCCCCAGTCCGGTGGACTGGGACTGTTGCTGCTGAACTCCTCGAATCTTATTTTTTGATTTTGAGGGTTGGGTTAAAAGATTCCCTAGTCTGGAAAGACGGGGTGGCTCTTGAGCTGCTACATCTGAGACTTTCTTAAAATCTCTCATGATTTTGTGGACTTTAGTCTAGAAATTGGCCTGATGCATCAATCGACATCCACCAAAATTACATGGCTCAGATGACCGTTGGATGATTTCTGACACTTCTGTCACTTGCTGATGTGCACACTCTAAACGAGAAGCATGTTAGATATTCTCATTTGCGTGAAGAAAGATTAATTCGACAAATTGTTCTTTGTATGCCCGACTTTGAGAAGAACTAGTTGAGGCCTATTCTGGAGCAAGCATCTGATTACACACAAAACCAGTTGGTTGTGGCCGACCATGTGAAATAACATTGCATGAGACCACTTTTGGAGGGATTTGTTTACTAGAGAGTACAGTGAAATGTAGTTCTTCATGAACACCCCATCCACTAATATGAATACTAGATTGGGAATTGACAATTAACTGGCGCCATCTTTTTTGTGCGCCAAGGCATGAACGCTGAAGGTCTCTCTACTGCTTTTCAACCATTGGATATCAGGAAACTGAGAGAGATGCCAAGTCAATTTGGAGTTGCAACCCATCTATTATCTTAACATGATTTTCATATTCATCATAAGATAATGTTTCTTCTTTAATTGAAAAATAGTTTTCCACATGTTGAGACGAATATCGTGAATACAATCTTCCATCAACATTTCTGGAATATCGTACTGAGAGCCATCCAAAGGCCAAAACATGACTAGTACTTCACCTTTCTCCATTTGTTTTCTCATATTCAGTACTTCCACTTTATCATTCGATTAAGATTCTTCTACCTGATTAGACCAGAGATGGTGATTCTTTGTTGCTTCATCAGATTCAACAATATTGGAAGAGAAATCATTTATCAAATGAGAAGATGCATGATTCAGGGGTGGTTCATATAATGACCTACACCCCAGGCTATCTTCTGGTTGAGAAAGTATTTCACCTGCTAGTGGTAAAGCATCATACATGAATGGCTTCACATTTTCATGTGCCTCAAGATAAGAGGGATTTCTTATTACTGAATTTTCCTTTGAATAATTTTTTAGGAAATGATAATTACTAATATGGAGAGGACTTTCATAGCTAAATTCATCATCATGGGGAGGAACACCATGGTGGGTTACAGAAAAAGATGGAACCTTTTGCTCCTTGATCTTCTGGCCACGCAGAGGGTTGTCGTGGCTCTCATCTGAAGATGATAGTTCGAGATCGACCGAACTATCATGCAGCAAGCCTTCATGAGGAATTGTATGATGCATACCATCAGAATTAATGTTCCCACTATTGGGAAATGAGAGAGTAGAATCATGAGTTGCCACAGACAATTGTCTGAGTGCATCAAGAACTCCCGCATCGAGAAAGGCCTTATAATAGATCGGCTCTTGATTTATTGAGTGTCCTGAACATGTCTTTTTCATAGATGCCTTCTTACTCACTTTGGGAACCACTTTTTGACGAAATTGGTCATTATAGGAAGCTGTATGTGCCTGCTCAGGATAAATAGTCAGGTTAGGCTGATTATATCCATTCAAATCAGGTTTATGTGCCTGACTTGATTATCCGTATGATATGAGGGAGTACGGACCACAACCCTATTGGACTGGAACAAAGGTGTGTATCTATTCTGGAGTGATCTGTTGATGTGTCACTCCATTGGTAGCGATAGGTTTTTATATCTTTCCCTATGATGCTGTTGAAGCTGTTATAATATTCTAACATGCATCTAGAATATGATCAGGGATTTGCTTATGATCTTTCACCATTGTCAGAATGTGATTGGTGACTTTAGCTTCCAGAACAGGAATATACATCCATTCCGTGCTTAGAGTAGGTGTATGTTCCTACTCCTGTTCTCCTTTTCTTGTTAGTGAATTCTGACAGTACACATGTGTGGGGGCAGAGAGTTGAGTCTGCTCCAAATTTGTCGTTGGAGCTTTCCGACTGACTTCTCCGAGTGCTACTAAACGAGACTGTTGGCAGGATTGATTAACATTGGAAAGTGTATGTGCCTGCTATGTATTCTTAATCTGGTATGGTTGACTACATTCCTTAAATATTGGAATATGAGACTGCTAACAGAATTGTTGATTGTAAACAGGTGTATGTGCCTGCATATTGGTTGCCACCATATTAGATTGGGGAGCTTCTTTGGGTATAGTCAGATGAGCCTACTAACTGTCCAATGAGTTATAAATAGATGTATATTCCTTCCTATAATACTCCGTAGGAATTACTTGACAGGATTGGTGGGTTGCTGCTAGACGAGTCTGCTAGACAACGAAATTAGAATGGACGGCTGTATGTGCCTGCTCGTTGCTTGCCATCAAGTTGGCTTGATGGAATTTTCTAGAGGGGGCAAAAATAAGAACCTGCTCTCTATTGAACATATTTCGCCTCTGGAAGTTCGTTTTGCATGCTCGGGTCTGAGAAACCTGAGCTGAACCCCTAAAGGAGATACCTTCATCATGTTGAGGGGGCACTTCCGCACGAGTCTCGCGACGATTGTTGATGGGAGCCCTCAGGAAGGACTCATGTCTCCTTTAATTAAGTCCTTGTGTGACCTTCTCAATCACCTACTCATAATATTGGAGGGACTGGTGATTGCGTTCTGGGAATAACGACCCAAAATGGTTGGAGACAGTGGTTGGCACCACCTACTTCTTGATTGCTGGTCGTCGCTGTCCGGACAACCAGGGTGAATTATTGACTTAGAGGGCTTGTCGAGCAGTCTCCAGAGTAGGAATGGTACCGTGTTAATGATATTCCTTAACTAGTGTATTTGAGACCCAGAATTGCAGACACTGAGTGGATGATGTCATCCTCAGAGCGGATGAGGATCCAGCAGGAGTAGCAGCAGATACATTCACAGGTGTGAACTTTAGCGAAGCCATTTCTGTAACGCAGATAGATCTTGTAAACGAGTTCCTATTTGATATAACAGACATAATCAAGATAAGTTTGGGCACTACATATTTTGGATGAGTATATATGTAATTGATTTCTTTTTTATCCCTCACATTAAGTTTAAATAGGGGCCTAACAAATAAGTAAAACATCATTTAACTTGGTTAAGGATTCACGTCGGGTTCACCATTTTTTGTTTCCATTTGGAAGTGGAGATGACCTCATTTAGTTTGGGGATCAAACATTCCAATCGGTTTCTAATGGGTTTATTCGTAGAACCGGAAACATCCAATGATTCTATATCCATTTGGACCTACTTTCCAAATGTAGGTTCTCATTAATTGTGGACTTATGAGGATTAAGAATTTGCATTGGGTGAGAGGATGTGAGGTCAGACTCATCACACCTTTTTGGGAGGAATTATTGTCTACATCGAGACTCTCTTTATAGATTTAAGTTATGTTCATGAATCCTTATTAAAATTCCAAGTATCAAAATGATTTTTCCTTTAGATCTTGCAATCAATGATTGATGTTATGAGATTTAGAGAATCTTTTATATGTATTTTAGGTTCTTCATCGATAGAGAATCATCCGTATGAATGGGAGGTTCTTTGTCAATGGTATCCTTAAATATATTATATAGAAATCTCTTGGTCATTATAATTACCATACTAGTTTTAAATCCACTCAATGGGGCACTTGAAGTTTATTGTCATTCAGAAGTACATGGATTATTTTAGAGTTGGGATCATACCCGCAGATGGGCTACCTACATGTCCTTATTAGAAAAGGAATTAGAACCCACGTAGTTCAGGAATTATTATATAGTTTAACATCATATAGTACGGATGATAATTAATGGGTGATTGATTTGAACCTCAGAAAGGCTTCCTACGTACTCTACTTTTAAGGTAGAGATCAAAGTCCACATAGTTTGGTTAAGAATTGTGGGTCTTACATATGATTAACGACCCAAAGAGATGTGTTGTGGTTACTTTTACACTCTAAGCTCACGTGATTCATGCTCGGTGTGAGAAACAAGAGGTATCAGTAAACCTGAAAATTTCTTCCATGAAAGATATGTTCACAAGGAATGATATGAGGCTTATGTATGTGTGACTGCCCATTTAAATGGACACTAGGATTTACTTCTATAAAGAAACCTTGGAATAATGTCCATAATGGTATTTGTGTTTTATGGAGATTTGGAAACATTAAATTAGGGCTTACTTATAAGGAGGATTCCTGAATTAGGGGGGACTTATGATTGGGGCTTGTTCCTATGAAGGAGACCCAAAATTAAAGGGAATTATAACATGGGAATTACTTCTGAGAAGGTGGAAAAAAGTTAAAGGGAGTTTGGGGCTTACTTCTAAGGAGGATGCCCATATTACAGGGGAAATTTAACTTATGATTTGGGATTACTCTTGAGAAGGATTCCAATGTCAAAATAAATTAAGACTGGTTAAGAGAAATTATAACTGGGGATTATTCCTAAGAAGGAGGCCCAGGTTAAGGGAATTTGTAATTTGGGGCTTACTCCTAAGGAGGATGCCCATATTTGGGAACTTGGACCGGGGCTTACTCCTGAAAAGGAGGCCCAGGTTAAAGATCTTATAATCTTAGAGGATGAGGTTGAATGGAAGAAATCTCTTACCTTAGTGACATAAATATATGTAAATCACTAGGTCTTGAGAGGTGTTCCACAGAATTCCCTTCAGATAATGAAGCCAACAAAGGAACTATGCCAAAAGTGGCTTTGAAGAGGGTTTTGAAGGCTAAATCTTGAAGAGAAGAGGTGGAGTTGAAGAAAAAAGTTGAATTGGTAGGAGAGGCACCCAAAAAGAGGAAGGCGCACAAGTCTTGTTTGGGTATGCAAGTCCTGGTCGTGCAAGTGTACTTGAACGACACATGTACACTTGCACGACGGTCAACCCATAGGGTTATAATTGGGAGAGGCTTGGCTCGAGCCCTTAGTATTATCCCTAGAGGCTTCCAAAATAGTGGCGCAGAAGTTCTGTTGAAGGGATATGGTGGCGCGCAAGTGTGTCCATTTTACCTTAAGGGTTAAACACTTAGGCGCACAAGTGTTGATGAATTCCTACACCTAGGATTTGTTTCCCCTCTTTAGATCTTCCATTCTAGGTAAGAAATTACCTTATAAGTGTTCGGAAGACTTAAAGCTGAGACTAGGGCACCGAGAGCTTGAATCTAACTTTTGGAATTTTTCGTCCCCGAAATGGGGGGCCCACAAGGGGTATTTATAGGCTACTTAAGGCCTTGGGTGAAAATGAAATAGGGCGTGCAAGTCACCTGCATGCCGAATATGTGGCGTGCAGGTATACTTGCATGACAATGATGAAACTTGCACAGCCCTTTCTTAAAGGAATCGTTGTTCGTGCCTTTTCAAATTATTGATGTTTCTTCAAAGGATGAATCTCTTAATGCTAAGGTATTCCCCGTTTTCAGTCGTTAGACTCTGTGATGAAAAGGAGTGTCAACAATTATGCATCATTACTATGATATTGATCAAATCATAGTAATTTACAATTATTCATAATTATACTAATTATAATCCTATGATAGTTAATTGTTACTTTGTTATTAATTGAATTTTATAACTTATGACCAAATACAGTTCCAAAATGGGAGAAAAAAAACACAAATCTCATTCATAATATAATTCATCCACCCCCATCCTCTTATAGTATTTTGTATTATTTTACCAAAAAACAAATGGTATCTGATAAATATTTTATTGAAAATGAGTTTGATCATATTTTTTTATTTACTTCAAATGTTCTACATTTCTTATAGAAATTTTTCATTAGTAGAATAATTTTTTTATTATGGATAGAAGTCCAATCAATAATCTTGAGATGTGAATTCCTAGAAAGACATCTATTTTCAACAATCTAGATTCTATGTATTTCTGTGATTAGATAAAAATATATATTATTGATAATTTATGTGTAGAACATGGTTATGATGAATAGAAAAAATAATGCTCTATATTGAAGTATTTTCCACATTAATCTTAAATAGAACCATTAATATATATAGAATTATAATTTTTATAAAAAAATATTTTATTCGATGTCAATAAAAAATTATAGTAAAACCTCTTCTTGTGGGACTAAAAATACAATATTGGGAATGTTATTAAACACAAATTTTGAACTTTTATGTATCTATAACATGAGATGGAATGATTATTTATTGATTTACATGATTTTTATTCTTTTTCCCTAGATATTTTGTAGTGTAAAATCATAAATGATTCATAATATTAGAAATTGTATTATTTTCCTTTGGTGAGAATGAATTAATAGATGAGAAACTAATTTAAAATAATATTGAAATACTTACGATCCCTTAGGAATCAAAGTGAACATCAACAGATGACACTATGAATTTAAAAAATATTTTTTTTGGATTATTTAATTTGTACTTTAATGTTGTATGAGAACCAACATGAAGTTAATAGATTCAAAAGATAATATAAATAATGAAAATATTTTTTCATCAACTTCTGTTGCTAAAAATTACAGTTCCCAATATTCATTATCTTCAAATATAATTAAAATATATATATAAATCAGTTTTATATTTTCTATTATGAAAATAAAAAGTATTTATCAAGTTCCAATTTCAAAATATACAAATGGAATCATTGGAAATTAGAATTTTTTTCCAATAAAAGGAAATGTTCAAAATAATAATTTGAGAAAAATGATATATCTGAAACTATTTACCTCTGAATATATGAATCTAATTAATATCAATACAAATAGTTCAATTTTGAAAAAATAATAATGGAGATGTTAAATATAAGAAGAAATAATTGAAAGCAAGATGATACACTTATTAAATCCGAGGTTCTAGAAAGGATCCTCCCTTAGATCGAAATAATAATTTTTATAGTAATGAGTTTGGAAGGATTGTTTATTTTTATTTTAATAATTATGAATTTAATAATTGGAATGGTGTGACATTAAATTATTTTTCAAATGTATTTATATAAGAATTTAAATTTCATGAATAATGAAGAAAGAAGTTCATATTCATCTAAAATTAAGGAGGAAATTTAATATTTTGATTAAATAGTAAAATATATGACATCCCAATAGAGAAAAATTAAAATTTAGAGAATTATGTAGATTCATCAATGGATAATGTAGTCAATGGTGATGAATGAATTTATATACAAATTCCATAAATTTTAAAAAAATAATTTTAGATGAGTATAAAATATTATTCAAGTCCAGCTATTTATGATAACAAATTAGTATTAAAGAAACATTATATTGTCATTTGTTTAATGAATTTTATAAAAACATTACTAATATAATATAATATTTTTAGGAACTTCTTAGATAATTAAAAACAATTTATAATATCTTATGGGGTTTGTTTCACTTCCATAAACTCACTTTTTAGGAACTTCTTAGATAATTACAAGAAGTATATAATATCTTCTGGGGTTAGTTTCACTTCCTAAATTAAAATAAGTCACTGAAAGAAATATTATTCATTAAATAATGGTTAATCATTTGGATTTCAAAAAATGTGTATTCATAAGTTATTATCTATTGTACAAAATAGAAGGCTTGGATATTGGTGAGTTTCTAATGATGATTATTCTAATAGTTTTGGGCTCAATTAAATCTAGGTATAAATTTAGTAGTTGTTTTTTATTTTTATAAAAAAACTAGTACCAAATATAAGAACATATGGTTTAAGGATAATAGATGGTTTTGATATGACATTATAGATAAGTATAATTTCCATATATTACAAAAAAGTTTAGGGTGTATGTGTCACTTCTGGTGATAATGATCAAGGTCATATATTAAGTATATGTGATGATGGTTGTCTTGATAAGACTCATATTTATATTATTTTATATAACATAGAGCATAGTCACAATTTCATTAGTATAATTCAAAAATTTTATTAATGATATTCAGGAACTTTTGGGAGTGAAAAATAATCCACTAAAAGTTCAAATCATGGTCCAAATTTATATTCTTATATGAATGATAATGTTAACTCATTAAACAATAAATAAAATATTTGTTAATAATATTCCTTGTTCAAGTGATACCAATTTTTTATTATCATTATTAATGATGTATAAGTCACAACAACTTTAGAATATTGTCTAAGATTTTTAAGAAAGTATTAATAAGTGAGTTACCATAACTTATGATTAAAAAATCCGAATGCTTAATCCTTAGCATTGTTGTAATAAACACAAGTCTATTTTTATGAAGAATTTTTTAGTATACTATTATGATTCATTATAATTAGTGAACATGGATCTATTTTATCCTACACAAGCATCATGTATGTTTATAAAAATCTATGTTTCTATCTCGATTGATGTTTACAAAATATTTACATGTACTTATTTTCTACCAATTAAGTGTTAACCCTTGTCAAAATTAATTTTTTTATTTTTAATTCACAATATGAATTTTCAACCTATAGTCACCATTTTATGTGATATAAGTGGATGGGTATTCAATTAATATTTTAAAAAATAAATGGAAAATGGATTAATCAAAATATTTCTATACAAAGAACACCTCAACATAATGTTGTAGTTAAAAGAATAAATAGAAAACTTTTAGAAGATACATCTCTAATTCTAAATTAATATTCAGTAGATAAATATTTTTTTAGTGGGCGTAATAAATATGGATAATCATAATATTAATAAAGTATTATTTAGATTTATTTTACATAAATCTCATTATGAATTATGTAACAGAATAATGACTTATGCTTCTGATATCAATTTATTTTGATGTAAAATATTTATCATAATATCTAATGATCATTTTAATAAATTTGATTTAATATATGAGGAATGGATTTTCTAGTTTTATTTCAAAAAAATATGGATTAAATAATTTTCCACATACTAACTAATTCCATTAATGAATCAATAGATTTTATATTTGATGACACATATCATTATTTATTTTTAAAGAATCTGGAAGTTAATCTTCTAAATATTGTTTTAAAATATTTATCAGAAGCTAACAATTAACCATCTAAAAATAATAAATTGAAAAATGGACCAATATAAGATAGACATAAAAATATTCCATTTGATAAATTAATCCACTATATAATTAAGAAGAAAATTCTATAATTCAGTCAATCATATGGTTTTTTGCATAATTATAATATAATTTGTGATGTAACTATACTAGTTCTAACTCATAGATGAATAAGAAATGATTGTAAACATCTTGAATTCATATCACATCAAGAACCAAAAATGGTAGTTGAATCCAAATGTGGTGAAATAGATATAATTCTTATTCAATATGAATTAAAATGAAATGTTTTACATTATAGAGATAACAAAAGTGTTAGTTTTCTTTTTAATAATACAAAATATCACTCTCTTGTAAAGCATATTGATATTAAAACCACCTGCTTAGAGATCCCAAAAAAATATTACTTTTAAACTTTTTCTTAACTTAAAACTAGAATATTGGAATTTTCACTAAACCCTTAAATAGTGAATTAATTTATGTGATTTTATATAATTTTAAAATGATTTATATCATTTTATCATAAAATTTTTAGAGTATATTAGATATATCCTTAAATTAATATATTCTTCAAGACAGGGTGAGTCTATTCAATTTATATAGAACTTGTTCTAATATCTCCATATAGGGAATACATAGTCCAAGAAAAAATGATCATAAATGATCATGTTTAATAATTATAATGAATCCCTATAACATTGATTTATTATTATATTAGTATATTTTAATATTCAAATTCTTGGATTTATTATATTGTGATTTATTTTAACAGTGTGGAATAAAATTGTCTACAAATATATTGTGAAATATTATTTTCATAGTGGATTTTGATATTTTTACTAGAACATATTCTAGAGCCATCATTTAATAATGAAAATCACATATAGGTATCGAGATATAACTTTGAAAATATTTATTCATTTTATAATTTTATTATCCCATGCTATATTTTCTACTATTTATAAATTCATTATATGTAAAAAGATGATATTTGTATTATATATTAGATAAAATTTTTTTCTAAATTATTCATATATACTTTTTTAGTTTTCATTTAACTATTTTTGGTAGGGGTGATTATAGAAAATCAAATTATTGGAAATTACCCACACTTTCTTTGAATATAAAAATTGTTGTTTTTTAGATTGTATTTTCTTATTTGTTTAATTCAATATTACTCAATTTTATTCATATATTATTTATTTGAATAAATAAAACAGAGAGATATTTCGAGAATATTTCTATTAATTTTCTTTATTTTCTTTATTTTTGTTTCCACGTGGGGGGATAATTGAAAGTGAAGTGGATAATTTTTTCTTCGAAAAATAGTTAGTAATGTTTCTAGATATTATCTTTTTATATTTTTATTTCAATCAAAATCATTCATTTAATTATTATATTTTTCGAAAAGGGATATATTTTTGACTGAAATATGAATTTTATCATTGAATTTGAAAATCATAGTACAGTCTAGTTTTAATTATCTATAACTATATATTTGTTCTTTTAAAATGTTTTCAATGAAAGGTTACTTTTTTTCTCATTATGTACCATTGAAATTAAATGAAGCTTCAAATATTTAGAACACATTAAACATCTATAAGAGATATGTTATGTTGATTAGAAATAGAAATGATTTCAACAGATCATGTGTTGACTCCTATGATGAATTGAAAACTATATCCATTGTTGTTCTTAACCCTGAATGCCCATGTGAGACAATATTCCATGTGGCCTCAAATGAGCATCACATTATTCTATAAGACGTATATAGGCAGTGAGGTATATTCAATACCATGAGGATACTATTCCCTCAAACCATAGTAATACAATAATGGAAAAATTCCAAAGATGTTTAGCATAAAATAAGAGTATGAATTAATATGTAAAATATATTTCTATAATAAAATCCATGAAGAACTCATCAAGACGAAAAGTCTTGAAAAACATATAAAAAGCTACTCATTGGGGTGACACTATAAGAAAACAAAAAAAATAGTCACATCGACCCTGCTTCCATCCGTCGAAGCCACTAAAACATTGACACAAAATACATCATGTTTCTCCAAACTGATCCCCTACACTACCTATACTAAAAATGAAATAAAAAATACGGTCATCACGTGGATCATTGTTTCCATGTAGGGTTTCAAAAATTCATGTCATTAGGGACTGAACATGTTTCCCTAGTGTACACCATAAAAGTTTTGTATTCATGAGGATAATAAAAATTTCAAACAATTGTATTAGATAAAATTTTCTAATAATTCCCCCATGGATCCATAAACATCAAGCTAAAATTCTCTAACCTAACCACTACAGAACCCTATCAAACCTGTATCAGTGCCATTATAGAATCCCATAATTCACTCATCTCATTCCAAAATACTAATAATAATGATGTACCTAGATACATAGGGTGGTATTTTTCCAAATCCACAACTCACTACTCAAAGGAATAGGGAACTTTAAATCATAAAAATATCCCTACACTACCTTATCATTGAAGCCATGATACATTGGTAATTCCTTCCACATCATATGATCCCTCACATCATTGGTGTTCAAATCCAGTGAGTTAGGCCTCTATGGTAAATTTCAATTATCCATGTTTCATATCCTGTTATAACCCATAATTTCATAAGAGTTCATCAACTCAAATGTACTCAAGGTATGGTCTATGGCCCAATCCTACACATGGAATAATCGAACACCATAAACCAATCCATCTCACATATGTTAATTTCATGCCTAAAAATACCCTCCCCATTGAATCCTATCATAATGAACAAATTCATGAAATATATGGAAGTCTAAATTTGGTCACGTAACTCATCCCATGATCCCAGGGTTATAGTAGATCGAGATAAATGTCCACATCACAAACACATCTCATATCACCAATCAATTCATCCACTTTCTCCAAAAGAACTATCATGTTAGCTTCTCATCTATACCAACCCATTTGTAGAAACCCTAGATGCCACCACATCTCATAGGCTCATATCAGCCTAGACAATAAGGCCAACACCACCCTCACCACTGCTAGTGCTACTACCCATGGATTTTTCTAAGTTATCAAACTCTATGGCCTCTTAGCAATCTAAAGAGAACTCCAAAACCATTGTAAAAACATTTACAGAGTTCCCACATCAAATTTACTAACTTACATCTATTAAATTATAACCAAGAGTTAACCCCTCTTTTTCAAACAACATTTAGTCCTATAAAACATGTCCCATTAGTAATTATCACAAAGCCTCAACTAACCTCAAAATGGTGATTCTAGATTGGATTGATATGTTCAACTCCCTCACCCTTCTCATCAGCCCTTACCACTCTTATTTTCTTCACAACAGCTAGATAACTCAAAAATGGATACATGCATCACATCTCAAACCCCAAGACCTTACTGGGGGCTCATGTCACCTCTAATAACACCCTTTCTCCAAGGTGAACTTATCATCAGGTGATCCTCATTCATTAAAGTGTTAAAAAACACGTATACTTGGAATATGAGGTACAAAAATATCCTATCTCGATATCTTGGAAACTCTCAATCCCTATCCATTATTACAACACTCATCCAACATTCATACAGTATGAAAATAATTCATAAGAAGAAATCGGATTTTTTATTATATAGACCACATGCCACCAAAACAATGTTACCTTCCCGTTCAAAATTTTCATCACCTCATACAAATATTTTCTATGCCTCATATGAGAATATATCAACACACAATCACATTCCTAAAATAAAACATCATAAATTATTAATTATATTCATTTATAATTAGTTATTTATTTTAAACAAAATAACAACAACAAAAACCGAAAAACACATTGAGGATCAACATTACTCCGAAACTAAGATCAAATTCCTATGAAATATCCTTGTGACCCCCTAAAACGATTTCAAGAAAATGAATTAACCACTAGAATCTTGTTAATCACAAAACATATCCAATTTTGGAAGGACCCAAAAATGAAATCAATAATATAAATAGAATACATGGTTCATTGAGAAACCACATGAAAACATCATCTCAAATACTTCTATAGCCACTGTGCACAATTTCTCCCATCATTATCACTTGATTCAGCCCTGATGTTTTTGAATAGATACCAAAACCAAGTTTGGATCACACAAAGTCATTACTAATTGAATGGAATCTTAGAATTATGGTCAATAGAGGAGGAATATATTTAGAATCGCACCACAAATGTTCCAATATGCACCCTCTTTAAGGGAGGGATCAAATGGATATAAATTAAGAGAGTATTTTCCCAAAATGGTTATCCCTGATGCCCCCACATAATTAAATCATGAATCACACACAATATAAAATGATAATTCTATCCATTCTAACAAGATATCAACCCATAATTTTCCAGTTATTACCCCAGAACCAACTCCTTTGTGTATATTGATTACCACTGAATTTATACAGTTTGATGAATACACATGTTTATCTCACTATAACAGTGTTAATACATCTATGTCCACTATATTTATGTTTATTTACATATATTACATATCATATCAAAATGTTATAGTATTTCCTAGGTTATAATGAGAACATGGAGAAACCATGATAGTAATATTAAACTTATGCGCTATCATCTAGAAAAATCATGCTTATGAGACACAAGAGATTTGTGACCACCAGATATTGGGGACTTGTAAGTGTTGATACTTATTCTCATGAAGTTCACACTTTTTTATCTTGAGTAGATGTGATATTGATGATTGGATCTCTAATCAGAACATAGCATGTTTCAAGTTTCATTGGTATTTTATACCTATGAATAGATGTCATGGCCTCCTAACAAGATATTATTCTCATTGTTTACTATTTTATTATGAACTCATATTTAATATGAAACTATCAAAATTATGCCACCGTACAATATATTGTGTTGGGTGAATCATTGGTGGCATGAAATTGATTGAATAATCATGATAGAATTTTTTGTTTTACAAATTAAATGATATCTATTTCTTATTGATCGGCATATTAGAACATTTACTAAATAAATTTAATTTTAGAAGAAGGTATGCCCATAAAGTTATGAAAAATCATAAAAAATAAATTAAGTATGAAAACATAAAGTTTTGTCATTGATTATAAGTTATATTCTAACAAATAGATTATATTAAATTATATGTGATTTTTAGAAAGGTTGTCACTATTCAGAATTTTCCTTATCTACATAGGTCCCTATATGGGTTTGAAGAATGCACTACTAGTTTCTGAATATTATTCACTACTACCGAGATAAGGGCTTTCAGGATCACATAGTTATCATAATCAAAAGTTTTTAATATTCTATGGAATATGATTAAAAGACTCATTGATCCCTACTGTGTGGTCTAAAAGATGTCTAATAATATATGTTTTCAATTAAACAAACAAATACATATTATATGAATAGAGAATATTTTGAATGGATTTTTTGGTTAAAATTATTCACACTATTTTCAATGAATATATGTGAAAATATTCAATGAACAAATATTATTTTAATATTCATGTTTGGATTTTTATTTACGGGAATATAAAGTTGCGTTAATGCCTAATTTTTATATTGAAAAATATTTATTCTATTAAATATATGTCATCAGAGCGTAATTGAAATTTATGGAAAAATTAGAGACTCATAATGTGTCATTTATTTCTTATTTTGTGGTCATTACTAATACAATTATCGGGGACGCCTTTACCTGTATTTTATTTCCACTATATTAATAGGCGGGATATCATTTCAAAGGGAAAATTAATCCACTAATATTTGAGAGCTCATCTGTATGTGTTCCAGCATCATAGATAATAATGTCCCCATTCAATTCAATCAATATTTGGTCTCCATTGTATAATGAAGTAATTGGATAATGTTTATCATCAGGACATTGAATGTTTTGTTGGATCTCTATGATACCACCTGAATATTGATGATTTGTGTTTGTAAATGTTTTCAAAGAATTTGTGCATGGTCTAAAGGGATGTCACCTTAGATCCTCTTGAAATAGTTGAACATGTGAACAATTTTAATGAAATAATTTTTCATTTTATTTTCTACTTAATTTGATTCCTGGGAGATCCAAGAACACTTACCATGGATTTCCTTACCAAATATAATGAAATTAGGTTTATTCAAAAATATAAATTTTAAATCTTTTATACATCTATTTCTATTGCCTATCACTATACCATCAATTGGTATTAGAGGGATCATATCAATTTTATTATCTAATGAAAAAAATATTTTCCTTAAATATGAAAAGAGGGAATCATTTTAGTCACAACGTAAGATAAAATGCTTCAATATGATCTCAGACAACCAAGATACGACCATATAAAATTTTAAATCAAATAAAAACTTTTTTATTGATATAAATTAAAATAAAAACATTTATATATCTGTGTGTGTGTTATAATTTTTCAGAAATTATTTCCATTCAATTCCACCTAGTATTGTGGTTTCTAGAGTAGTTCCAATCAGTGTATTCCATTCTGGTGGCTATAAATCATTTGGGTGATAGTTGTGAATTCTACTGGAAAGAGGAATTAGGGATACAAATAATTAAAAAAATGAATTAGTCTTTTTATATTTTAATTAAAATAAAAATAGAATAAGGGATGAGGGTGCGGCTTGTGGTAAATTAGAAAAAAAATAAAAGGAAGTGGTAAAAGAGACATTGTACTATCAGATACATCCCAAAAACATATTCATAGGCGATAGCACTGCCATAACATGGTTTACCCAATTAGGTACCCTCACTCATGTCCCCAATGGTGAACTATCCTACATGGACCTTCCTGGATTCCCCCCCCACACATCATAGTTGGTCTCCCCAATTTCAAATCCCTTCACTGTCCCTGACACCTAATCCACCTGTGGGCTTATCCACATTAGTCAAGACCCACCAAACATGACCCATGTGACTGGCCTCCCACTTATACTATTTGGATCCACATTGGCCTCCCACTGGAAATTCCCTAGGATTTCCGCTTTAGTCAACTCCCATTGTGTGTTTCTACTATGTTCTCCTATAGTCACCCTCACATGATCTTCCCCCATGCGACCCCTCTATATATATTTTCCAATGATCATGTCAAGTCAAATTGATCCAGTACATGCCTAGGTGGGTCCTAGTTTCCCTAAAATGGGACAAGATAGTTATCTTCCCATCTGTATTGTTTCTGGGGTGGCCCTTCCAATCCCTCCAAGCCTTATCCAAGGTTGGAAAAGTTAGTAAAATCAATAAAAATATTTTAAGGGGTTTCCAGACCATGTAGGAGCCCAATGAAAAAATTAAACTCTAAAAAATAATAATAATAATTTATTATTTTTGGAATCAAATATAATTTTTTGGGACCAAGAAAAAAATATAACAAAAAATAATATTATTCATTAATTTCATTTATTTTCATCAACAGGAATTTAATAAAAATTTATGTTTTTATTTACACATGTTATCTGCCTACTTACCGACCATGAGCTCGAATTAACCAGTGTTTTTTTGAGATTTTTATTACATAATTAATTGTTTCCACTCTGTGAGTTGAAAGTAATAGTTAATTTATTTTTGAGGGTATTCACATAATATTTTTTTCTTTTATTATATATAAGGTCATAAGTTTCCATTATAGTTGTTTTTCACATGTATTTTGTGTTCCCGAGACTATGTATTCTACGAGTCAGTATTTTGTTTTTAATTTTTGGATGTTATAGGATATGGATAATGTTGAGACAAGGTTGTATTCTTTACTATATGTGAAATCATTATACTAGGTTGAGAGCTATAATATGAGTCAAACATGACATCTTTATTTTAACTCTATGGCCATAGTTGATCCTTTAAGAAACAATTGATCAACCAATATCAAATTATCAAGATCAATCAAATTGTTTATTTAATTAATGCATGGATAATTGATTTTTTGAACATTTATGTTTAATCAAATAAGTAATATAAAAAACTAAAATGGATATATTATATGAAGTAAATGCAGGATTAATGTTTTTGGTGTATTAATTGTTCATTTGTCAGTGTTTTCACATATAATGAACATATAAAAGAGAAAGGTAATACATTGTTCATGTAACAACAAAAAACCTCAATGAAATATTATTTTTTAATTTCGTCCATCAATTATTTTTGAACAACACAAATTGTAGGGTGTGATGAATGTAATTTGTATAGGGTTCCTCCAACTACATGGGAGTTATTATTAGTGTTATCTATAGTATTACCTAATTATGGTGTCAAATTAATATCCACATCAATCTTACTAAAACGTTATAGGAAATTTGTGGAGGGAATCAAGGAAATGATTCCAAGAAGCTGAGGAATAACTCAATAGTTCATTGAGCCACAAGTTAATGTGGTGGTCCTGTCCATATCATACCTTCATAATATATGAGCAGTAGTGTATCCATATCATTTATTTTAAGGAGAAATTGTGAAGATCCTTTCCACTATAATACTCAAGAAACAAAGTATTTTTAATTTGAATAGGAGTGACATTATGGTTTGATAATATAGTTGGATACATTAAATGATATGTATTGTATAATATATAATGAAGATAATATAATAACTTATTAATTTATTTGGTTTAGTTAATATCGGAAAAACAAAAAAAAATTATCACTATTATTGATTATTAACTATGAGAGTATTCTAGCCAGCCATAACATCCAATGTTTCTATAGATTCTTATGCATATTACTATTCAATGAGAGAATGTTTTTTGAGATGGATGCCTCACATCATGATGAGACTGATTAAGGAGATTAAAGGTGGGTAAATAGAAATACAAGAAAAATTTTGTATTATTATGTTCCCTCATGGTCTTTTAATTTTTTTGTTTTGTGTGTTGGAGTTGTGCAGGGGAGGTTCTGGGTGTTTTAATTGGAAGATGGAGGTGCAAAAAAACTGTTATAGGAAATACAAGATGTGTAAATATTAAATGACATGAAAGTTATTTTCATGCATTTTCTAGGGATGGTTAAAAACATATAATTTTCTGGTGTTAAATAATTAAAAGGAAACAAGTTTTTCCGAGAAATCGAACCCTGAGGATTACATGATGTGAAAGGGGATTACACATCATGTAAATAATCAATGTAGTGTTATTTTTAAAGTTATTTTTCAGCCAAAGAGTCATTAATTTGTCCATATATTCTTCTTACTCTCATTTTAGGCAAACCCTAGGTGCACTTAAGAGTTCTTCAAGTCCACTTTCTCTCTAATTGATATATTGGTCCCAGTTATGGTTCGGTGGAAATCTATGGTAGGCACATCTTTTTTTAGTTGGTTTCCTTACATAATTCTTTAGATTTTTTCTTCATTGGTGTGGTTTGGTTTGGTTTATGTCTTTGAGATGCACATTTATGGATCTTTGGGTGCATTTTAGGTTTCATTGTGATCCCATGGTGTGATTGTGGTTTTTGGGCGTTCTTCATTTCTCTATAGTGCGTAGAAAGATATAATGCTTTCTTAAGGTAAGGAATTCCACCTTTCTCTCTATTGTGTATCACGTGGGTTGAGTTTACATTTTATTTTCTATGGATTATGGTTATGTTGTATTAATATATTATAAGTAATTGTTTAAATTTAATTCAAATTATAAAATTGGCATTTATCCTCATACTTTTATAGCTTTGATATTTTTTATGATATTGTGTATTGTATGTTCTTGTTTCCATGCTAAGGAATGTGACTGTTCGGGGATTTGATTACACTCACTATATGTGTTGTGAATTCAACATTGGTTGTGATTGTTGTGATGTAACCCTAAAATAGATATTGATTAACCACTTATATTTTTATAATGAAATTATTTCCCTAGGATTAGGTATTGTTTGATAAAACCCATAATATATTTTGAAATTTCATAAAATCCCCATATTAAATATATAAAATGGTCTTATTGTACTATTATTTGTGGTCATGCTTGTGGGATGCCGATGTGTGGTTGGGGAATGTGATATAGATGGTTTGGTGTTCGTGATTTTTTGGTGGAAAGGTGGGTTGGGTGGTCGTTCATTTTCTGTGGTATGGTGGGTTTTCTGCTCATTATTTTGGGGTGGGGAGGTGGTGGTTTCTTTGTTCCATATGACCGAGTGGTGATGGAATATATAAATAATTGTTTAATAATGTTCGGAATGTCTTGGTTTGGTCTGGTAAATGAAATTAAAATGATTAATGGATAAATAAATTTTGGGTTTAGTTGTTAAATGTAGGTTATTCAAAATAATTAAATGAGTGGGTGATTAAATGAAATTAGATGGATATTTAAAATGGGGATTGTGTCTTGATGATTGATTTTATGAATTTAGAGGTGGAAACAAAAGTGATGGTGTTGTGAGTTGGTTTGTTTGTTTTTGAACCAAGATGTTTGGATTGAGTTTTTGATATTATATATATATATATATGTACTTGTATATTTTTGTGATTTCTATATGCACCCCAACCATGTCAAGAACTATGTGATGACACCCACATAGTCACATGGGGGAGTTTCTTCTAACATCCATTAAGGAGGACTGATGTCTGTGTACCTTAACATTCCCTCTCTCTCTTATAATCAAGGAAGTTATTTTATAGACTGTAATGACCAGAGGCCTATTAGTGCATTATATGGTTGTTTTGATGGCCTAGTTGTTTTCGGGTGAGATATGACTGTGATTGTGGGAAGCTTCTTGTTGGGGTCGTTGTAGGAGTTGGTTACCTAGAACCTACTTCTTAGCACATTATGGTAAACTTTTATTTATGGGTTTGAATATTAATAGTCTCCATATCACATCATGATTGTTATTTTAAATAACATAGTATTTGATAATATCCTAAGAGTAGTAGTCCCACTAAAATGACATACATGTTCCCCACAATGATGAGAACTAAAAAGTGCTATGACACTATTCCTGAATATATGTTCTGCAGTGAGACGATATCCTCTGAGAGACGCAAATGAAACATGCTATCAGTGGTGGATACTAATAGGACTTTGAGGCACCTTATCATGGTGTACAACCATGGTAATATCCAGTATGGATATAATGAGAAAGATACCCTCCGGTAGGAAATCCATATTTCATTGTGCCATTCGATGTTCCTATTTGAAGATGTGTGTATTGGTACTTAGAATTAAAGATTATTATTATTGATTATTTAAATTCACACACTTAGATGTATTGATGAAAACTGTGATGACAGAGGTTCAAGATATGGTAAGATATGTTGTGTGTGTCACGAGATATATTTTATTAATGAATAATGCAATAAACGATTAGTCCCTTTGGTTATTTAATAGAAGTTCATGTCTCATTCTATTTGACTGAAATGATATTTCATAAATAAATCCATTACCATGGTGATCTATATTCATGTTCTATTTTTGGATTGTCAAAGAAATAGATATCGAGCATATATGTTAATGTCATGAGCATGCAACATGCTCGATTTGAGATATTATGATAATGGGATTATATTACACTGTGAGAGTTTATATATTGTGACATGTCATTTAAGTATTAACTTCTTTTTCTATGGGTGTCTTTGCGTGTTGCTAGATTCTATCATTTGAATTTCGGCTACTTCGCCTAATGGTACTGATAAAGAGGCCTAGAGGGTCACACACTAAGTGTGTCAAGAATCCAAGTAAAAATATATATATTTTTAAATAGGTTGAATAAATATTATTCCCATAAATGGTTTAATAATAATTTATGTATGTTTGATCATATATAAATATTTCCTTTCCTTTTTAGTAAATATAATATTTATTTAATCAATTAGTGAATAGTGCAGTGATATTTATTTAGTAAATAAATTAACATTATTCAAGGTCTGATAAATATTTTTGAGGGAAGTTGGACTAAGTTTAATAGAATGGTGAGAAATAATAACATTAAATATTATTTGATTAAATACAATATAATAATAATTTTCAATTTAAGCGCATGTTAAGAAATAATAATATTAGTATTACTATTTCTTATGTGTATTTTCTATGATTAAATAAATAAAGGCACTTGTGCAATTATTATTTTTACCCTAACAATATAAATACCAAATTATATTAATTTATCAAGACATAATTCAGTTTTGGAAAATGAATATTTGAGAATAATCTCAAGCCCAGAGAGATCCCTTCTCCAAAAACGCCCCTAAGAAAGTAGTCCTCCTCCACAAGATTAAGAGGAATTATTCATAAGCGATTATCGAGGCGATCAACAAGGATGATGAAAGCACAAGGATCTTTTGTGTTAGCACTCAGAAACTCCTTTAGTAATGTTTGGAGATTCATATAACTTGTGTGGATCACTTCTAGAGGAAAAATATAATTGGTTTCAACAATATAATGATGTTGCACAACATATCTATCTCCATATTCATCAATGAAGAAATAATTCCATTGTTGTAAATATTAATCTAATTAAATTAATTATAAAAAGGGTTTTTGATATTATCTGCCTAGTTAAGGTATGATTAATGTTGTCTATCAGTGATTCAATTCCATTGATCATGCTGATTGAATGTCATATAGTTCTTGGATGGATCATCGATCAGGGAAAAAAATTAATGTTGGGCACTGCCCACTGCACTCTTTTGCTACAACCGGAACCTAAAAGTGGTATTAGTGGGGGAAAATAATTGTTTATAATTATTTAAATATCCTTGGTGATTTATGGATTTTAAATTAGTATTTCAATTCATGTTTAATCGTTATTTTAATCTGAACTATGAGATATGATTCTTCCTCCATCGTTTCTCTTAGATGTAATAAAGAAATTAATTTTTTTGATTAAAATAAAATCAAGGAACTCATCCGGAGGTTCCAAGGATTTGATTCAGATAACACCGGAGTATACGACATGTAATTGGAATTTCACACTATGTACTCATGGTCATTTCACCATGAGTTAATTAAAAAGTTTCTCAAACTATGTGCATTGATGACATGAAATGTAGTTAATTCTTACTCTGTGTGTTTATTGGGATAAACTACTGTACGATCATTTAGAGTACTATTTTGTACCCTACAAACAATCCATCTAGTCTCTTTTGAGTAAAATATGTGTTGTTTATTCAATACATGACCAATATGACTGGTGATAGTGTACTACAGAGTCAACAAGGCGTGTATCCCATCATACATGTCATATACTCCAAATTTTCGGAGGTATGTTTTGTATAATGAGTCCCTAGGCATGTACCTCAGATAAATGACGAAGGTTTTACACGACATGAAGATTAGATTCACATTCCATATACTTTTACTAAATTATGCATATTTAAAATTTATTTCTCTACATAAACATTATGACGTGTACTTGTGGGTGGTCATAAATATAGGACATTCCATGTGATAGGTATTAATAAAAATTAATATTTAAATGTTTAAATAATATCTATGTAATGTTCATATCTATATATCTTTTATGAGTCATATTACAATTTGTTACTCTATGTGCATTGAAGAAAAACATGTGACTAAAAAATCATGTAATTTGTGTAATCATCCATGATGTACATTTTGGGAAATTATGTTATATGTCATGTATGAAATATGTCACAAAATTAAAATAGTATATGAGTATAATACATGTTTGGTAGAATAGAATAGGTATTCACCATTTTACATCCATGGTACTAATTATGGACATAGTTAATTTTAAATTTATTTATTTAATTTGTTTAAAATTATATTGGATTATAATCTCAAGGAAATTCATAAATAAAATAATATAAAATGATTTATTATTTAAAGATAATATTTAATTGATTCGAGTTCAATATATCTTAAATAATAATTAATAACCAATCTAATTCCAATTTTACTAAATGTGTAATTCATTGCATGCATGTGTATGATCATTAGCTAGACCATACCTTTTTATGTGATTGGTTTAATTTAATTTATTATTTAATTTTATTATTGGCATGCAAGACTTTTGTCTATTCATTATGTAGGACCTTAATGCCCATAGTTTCTTTTATTTAAAACCCTTTACCCATCACCAGTATGTGTGTTTAAAAGGAATATATAATGTATTAAACTCCCAAGCTAGTGGAGGTGGTTAAAGTTTAAAGCCGAGGAAAAACAAGTCTAAGGATATACATACGCAGACAAGTTGAAAGCTGAAACATGAACCTTAATTGGTTCAAGGTGTTTCCCCATTGATCAAGGGATATTTTATCAACCTCTAGAAAAACTATCCACATGTTAGAGCTCATGTTCATACCACATCATTATGAAATACCGAACTAAAATAAACCATCTTATGCATAAATATTATCTAATACAAGGTTAACAACTTATTTAATTCCACTTAATTTTAAAAATCATGTGATATATATAATAATTGGTTATTTACACATAAAAGGATTAAATCCCCCCATAAAATATTAAATCAGTACAACCTTCCATTACTGTAGTAAGAATCTAACCACAGTTTGTGTTTTTAAACCAACCACATTTGTGGTGCTTTAAATTATTGGGGAATTATAACATGAGGTTTTTTGTTGACATAACTATGTTGACATCAAGGTTTTACTTCCAAAGTAGGACATGGTGTGACTAAGAGGAAAAGGTTCTGGAAAGCTAAATTATTGGTTTCAGGATTGGGTAGCCCACTTAGCAGATTGTGGAATTGTGAGTTACATCAGTTTTCATTTGTAATGTCTACCTAAAACCATTCAAAATTCTTAACCAACCTATGCTAGGGTGATGATAAGGAAAATATGGATCATTTACCCTAGAATGTCGGAGAAACAATATATTCTGAAGCCAATGTTAAGGGATATTGGGTTTCAATAAAATAGTTGGAGGGAAATAAATATATTATTAATTTAATTGTATAAATTTTATCAGATGAAGTACTATAAATATTGTTATATTATTTTTTATAAAATCTAATAAATTGATTTAAAACATATCAGTTTAATCCATACCTGATAAGGAAAACCTTCTCATCAGCACAAATTTCTAAGAGTAGCAAAGTCACCAATGTGTCATCATTTTCCATGACAGGAAATTGTATGTGCTGGAATAAACACTACCAGTTGTGCCGGGAAATGAGTCAATTGATGATTTATTATCTCTCTTTATAAAACATCTAAATGATTCTATATATGTTCAGTGATTAATTCTATAATTCATGTTCAATGATATTTTGAGGCAATATATGGATATGGATTCATATTGCATGATGTATCACCATCGGGATCTCTATCAAGATTAGGAGAGAGATGAAAGGTATAGGATCTATAATTATTTTTTCACAACTAAGAATAGATAGTATATGCCATTTGGGAAACATGTAGTAATGATTGTAAGAGAAATTTAATTCCTGAACAACATAGGGATTAAATTACTAGATGAGTTTCATATATATTTCAAACTTTCATTACTGCCCAAGACCTTCTCCAGCATTATTTTGGATTATAATATGGGAAATAATGAGAAGAGACTTTTGGAACATCTGACCATGATTCTCTAAGTGGATAAGGACATGGGGTGTGATAAATTCGTGGTTCTAATGGTGAATATGGAAAGGAAGAACAATGAAAAGGGCCAAATATTTATAAATAGTAAATATCTCCTGAGCATTATCCTTCACGTAAGAAGAAGATCCAGATCCAAGGAAGGGAAAGGGAGGAAATACATTTTTCATGTCGCAAGCCTAGAAAAAAGAAGAGGAACTGCACCCATAAGCAAGGTGAAGATAAATGTGAATTTTTTATTTAGTGAAATCTTTAAATTTATACATATTGGGTATTAGATACATCTTTTGGTGCTCTCATCTGTATCCAAATGTTGGAATCATGTATATTCTGAATTATTTCTAGAGGAGAGGTGTATTTAAGAGCTGCCAATAGAGAAAGGAAGGATGCCCTAGCCATTGGTGATGGACACCATTCATTTCCAACGAGAATGATTTTGGTTTTAAGATATTTTAATTATGTACCATCATTTACAAAAAACATAATTTATGTTTCATGTTTTGATACAGATGGGTTTATTTCAAAATTTGGAAACAAAAGTTGTTTCTTTTAAATTGAAAACATTTTTTATGGTATGGAACATTTAAATAATAGAATTTATGTTTTAAATTATGAAATCCAAGTGTCATAAATTGGTAAAAAATCATGTTCACATGAATCATATAACACCCAGCTGTGGTATCACTATCATAGGAATATAATAAAGAATTTTTTGAAAAAACTATGTCAAGATGGTTATTTAGAAACATTTGACCTAAAACCACTTGATAGATGTCAATCATTTTTATAATAAAAAAATGACCAAACCACCATTCGGTGGACAGGGTGAAAGGGACACTAGACATCTAGGATCAGTACACACAGATGTGTGTGGACTATTTCCAGTAGAATCTATAGGTAGATATTCTTACATCATAAATTTTATTGATGACTTGAGTTGATATAGCTATATCAACTTACTGAGTTATAAGTCTGAGTCCATTGATAAATTCATGAAATTAAATAATGAAGTAGATAATCATATTTTCTAAAAGATAAAAAATCTTCGATCCGATCCTAGTGGTGAATATCTTAACAAAAAGTTCATCAAATATATATGGGACTTTTGGATTCTATCTCAACTCACACCACCTTATACACTATATTGTAATGGTGTTTGGGAGAATAGAAACTATACCTTATTAGAAATGGTATGTTAAATGATGATTCCCAAATATCTTCCATTATCCTTTTGGGGATATGAATTTCAAACTGTTGAATACACACTAAACTAAGTAACAAATAAAGTGAAAAATGTAATTCCCTTCAAGATATGGGTTATAATCAATCCCATTTAATCGCATACACATGTATGGGGTTTAAAGTAGTTTGTTAGGACTTATGAAGAAATAAATTAACACTTCGGGGAATGAGGTTTATCATTATAGTGTATCCAAAGTAAATAAAGGGATACTACCTATATAACCCCTCAGATAAGAATTTCATTATCACCAGACAAGAAATCATTCTTGAGAGGGATAACATCCTCAATAAAAGATTGTCTGTGCATGATTTAATTCAATTAATTTGTTTCTAATGTTACAAAAAAGATGGTACCTGATAAAACTAGAGATGTCCCTGTAGAAGAGGTAGTTTCTGAAACAAAATTACTACATAGGAGTGTAAGAGAGGTAAGTGAACCAAAGAGATATGGTTATCTAGTAATTAAAGACAGTTATTAATTATTTATTGAAAATTATGAACCTCTATCTATCGAGTATGTGGTAGAGAGCTTGGAAGAAGGAATATGGAAAAAATCCATTAATTCTGAAATGTATTCCATGTATTAGAATCATGTTTGGGTTCTGGTTGATGTTTCAGTTGATATAATTCCTATTGTATGAAAACTGGTATTCAAGAGAATAATATACATGGAAGTTAAAGTAAGTACCTATATAGAAAGGCTATTGGATAAAGGGTTTAAACATGTTTACAAAATTGACTACAATGAAACATTTTCTCCAGTTTCCATGTTTAAATCTATCAGAATCATACTTTTCATAGCATCATTATGTGACTATGTGATTTGGAAAATGGATAGAAAAACTTCATTCCATATTGGGAACCTTCAGATAGGTATCTTTATGACACAACCATAAGGGTTTGTGACTCTTAGTGATTCCAAGAGAATTTTCCAGTTGCAAAGTTCCATTTATGGATTGAAGAAAGTATCTAGGTCATGTAATATTTGATTTTATGAATCCATAAAAGATGTTTGTGTCATTAAGAATGTATGTGATCCAAATGTTCATAATAGGACTGATGGGAATGAATTCATTATCCTAGTAGTATATGTTAATGAAATTTTACTTATTGGAAATTAAGAACCAGAATTAGAGTACGTTAAGTAAAGGTTTGAACAAGTTTTTATCCATGAAGGACTTAAGTAAAGTAACCTACATTATAGGGATCAAGATCATTATTGATAGATGCTAGAGGCTGATTGGACTAAGTCAAAAAAAATATTGACCAAATACTAAAGAGATTTAGTATATAATAATCCAAGAGGGTATTTGTTATAGTGTCACATTGTTTACATATTTATAAGAAAATTTGTCCCCAAACACAAAACAATAGAAACATATAATCTGTAAGATCACATATGCTTTAGTGATAGGATCAATCATTATTTACATGTTATGTACTAGAATTGATGTTGCATATGCATTCAGCATTGTAGGCCGATATTAAAAAGATCAATGGGAAAAACATTGGATAGACGTTAAGGATAAAATTATGTGTTTGAGAAGAACTAAGGATGTGTTCTCGGGGTTTGGAGGAGATGAGGATCTAGTCATAAGGAGTTATAATGATGTTTGTTTTCATACAGACTTGAATGATCTGAAGTCACAATCAGGATATGTTTTCTGTGTCAATAGAGGAGTTACGAGATAGAAGAGATCAAAATATCTAGTATTCATTGATTCTACACCATAGTCTAAGTATGTAGTTATTTATGCCGAATCCAAATAATCGTTTTAGATTCAAAACATTTTCTAGGAGCTTCATGTGGTGCCAACAAGTAAAGACCCTATCAAATTTTATTATGAAAATACGGTAGTGGTGGCTCTTGAAAACGATCCAGTGTCACACCAACAGAAAAAGTATATACTCTAGAAGTATCAAATATCGAGGTATTTATATAAGAGGTGTGAAGTTTTATTAAGTAGTGTACCCACAAAATATTACTAGGTGGAACTCTTGATTAACTTTCTACCATAGTAGAAGCATGTGTATCATGTGAGACCTAGAAGATATAAGGTTGTCAATAGTTGGATCTAGTTCAAGTGGGAGTCTGTTGGAGTTGGTCCCCAAAAACTAACATCACTACACATTATGATAATATTTTATTCATGGTTTATAATATAAATATTCTCCTTATAATATAATGGTTGTTCTTATGTGTAACATAGTATGTGATAATGTTCTAAGAGTAGCTAATGCACTAAATGGTCATAGTAGTTCCCTACTATGATGAGAACCAGGAAGTCCTAAGCCACTATTATTGAATATATATTCTATATCCAGATGATATCAATCAAGGGACACAAATGATATATGATATTAGGGGTGGATACTCATAGTAATTTTCAGAACCTTCTCATGGTGTACTCCCTTGGTAATATCCAATATCGATATTATAAGAACGAGGCCCGCCAGTAGAAAATCCACATTTCTATGTGTCATTGGTGTTCCAATATAAGGATGTGTGTATTGGTCCTTTATATTTAATATTATTATTGATTAGTGTCATGTGTTTCATACTTAGACGTATTGATTAAAACCATGATGATAGATGTTCACAGTGAGATAGGATATGTTGGGTGCATCACGAGTAATATTGCAATAATGAATAATATGAGAAATTATTTTTACCTTTTGTTATATAATAGAAGTTGATATCTTAGGGACTTTTATGGAAATGATATAGCCTAAATAATTGCTTGTCTATGTTGATCTATAAGCTAGTTTCATTTTTGGAAAGTCAAATAATGAGATATCGATCATATAGGTTGATGGAACTATAACACCCCAAATATTTTATAGTATATTTCTCATAAAAATTTTAAATTCGTTAGATAAACTATATTTTATGGATCCCTAAGTATTTATAATACAACAATTATTTATTATAGGTGATAGTCAAAACCTATCCATTAAACTTAAATTTTCTACTTCATTGTTTGGAATTTCAAAAAAATGGTCTTCTATAGTGGTGATCAGTAAGTTATTTGGAGCTTGTTAGAAACAACTTGTTTTTTGGTGAATAAAAAAATAAACATATGAATAGTAAAACGATCCATATGAATAGTAAATAATATTATTGTTTTATTTTATTATGGTTATATCATAATGAGATGTTGATTAATTTTTCAAGGTGTAAAAAAATGAGTTATAGATTTAAAATTGTTCTTTTTGAATAAATTATATTTTTATTTGATAATTAAATTAATAATAATTATTAAATTAAATTTAAAAATGGATTTAATTTTTAAATTCTACACGTAAAAAATGGATAGATGGATATTTTTGGAGTTTTCTGAAATTCATGAATTTTTTGGAGAATAGTAAAATACGACAATTTCTGATAAATGATAAATACATTTTTTACTGCATCGTATGTGATACAAGGTTGATTTAAGAATAATTAGTTTGTAATAAAATTAAATTATTATTATTTTGGGTCACATGAAACAATACTACTCATAGTCTTGAGAAAAATATTAAACTGTTGATTAAAATAATTTGAAATCCCTCCTCTCCTCCAATATAAATACCACATTCATTACTCTCTTCCTACCACACCATTCAAGATTTGACCCATATCTATGTTCTAAAAAATAAACTACCCAATCCCCCCATATAATACCAATTATTCTAACCAAATGGACAAAAAAACCCTTACGGAGATTCAAAAGGAGGAGTACTTAAGAGGTGAACCTCTCTCCCATTTTATTTCAACTTCTTTTACAAGTTCATTTCTTTTATTTCTCCCTCCTCACCTAACATCATCGAAATGATATTAAAATAATAGTATAATACATTAAATAAAATTTTATTATTCTAATGGAACATTTCATCATCACCTCTCTTTTCCCCTACACTTATACTAAAATTGAAAGTACCGTCCAAGATGTGTTAGTTTATCACATTCGAGGATGACATATTTTCAATTTCTATTTATAAGTTCAAGACTGCCCAAGAAAAATATTTAATGGTTTAAACTGATAATAATATATGTATTTTGGCTTATTAAATGTTCTGGAATCCTTACAAACTCATAATATAAAACAATAATACAAAATGAGTTCATTA
The DNA here is from genome assembly GCA_963277665.1 of Viscum album. Taxonomy (NCBI): domain Eukaryota; kingdom Viridiplantae; phylum Streptophyta; class Magnoliopsida; order Santalales; family Viscaceae; genus Viscum; species Viscum album. Next base: position 1,677,922,382 of record OY728126.1, read on the forward strand.
TGCAGGAAAACTGCAAAGATAATCCAAGCATCTATCATTTACTATTAACTAGTGAGTAATCCTCATGGTATAAAACCCAAAATAATTTTTGGTTCATTTATATCTCTGTAATGTCACTAAAAATATATATTACATATTCTTTAGGTTTAACCACATTTTAAATTAACTTCTATTCTCGAATGCAAGTAAACTGGTCATGAAAAGAAAGGAAGAAATTGCTTCCAAAACAATAAAATTGAACCTCTTAAACCCATAAAAAGGAAATTAATGGACCTAATAAGGTTATAATATATTAATTAAATTTAAATTATGTTTTTTAAATTATTAAATAATGAAGAAAAAATTTATTATTTTGGTCCCCAAGATCAATCGAGAACCCCATCGGGCATAAGGTAAGGGGTTTGTCATCTAACTTTTATTTCTGTGAGATTTCCATTGTTCAAAACTTATTTCTTGTATGTGGTGTATCTTTATTTAAATTTGATATATAATATCATGATTCACTTTATATTAATGGTATTTAGTGATTCAATTTATGATTATTAACTCTATTGGTTACAATGTTGTAAGGGACTTTGTTTCGGTTTCCAATTCATTGTGATTTACATGGTATTGTGAACCTAATCATTCTTATGTGGTATAACTACTGGAAATTTGAGATCATTTTCCATTTTAAATTGTAAAAAATTTATATATCCATATTCTAGTTTCATGGATATGATTATTGTCTTAATTATTATACACTTTTATATATGGTGTTTATTTGGAATGTTTTTTTAACTTTGGAAATATGTATGTATAGGTATCATCTTATCTATACAGATATTGAGAAGGCATATTCTAATGGTATTAAATATATTTATAAAGAATTATTTGGATTTACAGTGATGTGAGGGGCCTGCTATAGCCCCTCGATGCATCTTGATGTCTCATAAGACAAATCAGTTGGCGACAAACCCTTCAGGTTTGTTTCCAAAACATAATCATATGAGTATCTTCCCACATACATAAACGATTTTGTGGGTATAATGGTATAATGTGATAGATACATGACATAAAATTAATAAGAATTCACATTATTCATTTTTTTATTACAATCCTTGATAATTTCACTATGAAAAAACATATAGATGAATTTTCATTATTACTTTAATAATGGTGTGTGTTTTTCATTTATTCAGCTTTCCATATTGACAATGCCAATTTTTTTATGATTAAATTATTATTGATTCATGATTTCTCTATTTGTAATCCTTACTGAGAATTTTAGCTCATCCCTTTTATTTATTTAACTTAAATATGTTATTAGTAGCAGACCATTTATTGAGTTCTCTTGGATGCAGTTTATTAGTTTCTGTTATTTATTGTATTTTGTTACCTTTCCCAATGTAATATGAGTTAGAGGTATGTATCTTGTTTCTTCAAGACTAGTAAACTGATTGTTCCTTCAGGATTTCATTCCTTTTTTATAATTACGATGTAATAAGTAATTAAATGGCTCTAGGATTTTGGGGTTGTGGTGTTATAGTTGTCATAAAAGGAAGTTTAGTAGAAACCTTTAAAACTAGAATTAGGATACACAGTTTAGAGGAAATAACCCTATCAAATATTTTGAAGATAATCATAGAAGAACATCCTATAATTTTGGTAAAGTATGGATTATGTGGGTATTCCTAGAAAACAAATCCATTTCTTGATACTACAAGTGGAAATGGTTCTAGGATAGATGTAATGAGGAGTAACAACTGTGACATGGAGTCTTGGACTTGACCCTGGGAATTCAGGAATACGATAACAGGCCTTACTGATTACCTGTTTTGACACTGTCCGGGTATATGCTTAGGATAATTCACATTTTCCTTAAAAACCATTATAAAGTATTTGAATGTAAATATAAACAATGTTTATGATTACAACACTAGTTTTGCATAAATTTTTAGATTATCATAAGTGTTTGTTAGTCAAAAATTATGAATGATGACCTAATTTAGTGTATGTCATTGTTTAGTAATGGCACCTAATGGGAGAAGGGGAATCAATACCCTCAGACAATGTAGGTATTTTCCCACAGAGAAAGTCAAAACATTCAATGTTAGAGTAGATCATATCGGGGCCATATTGGGAAAACATACTCAGGTTGTGATGAATAACCATGCTACCCCTGTACATGATCGTTTCATGTGGAATATGCCACCATCATTTAGTGGGACTGCTAATATTGTGGTAGCTGAGCAGTGGATCAAGTCCCTTGAAAAAATATTTCAGGCATTATGATACTAAGAAAATGAAAAGGTAGTACTGGTTGTATATTTCCTTAAGGTTGATGTTGACCAATTGTGGTCTTGGATCCAGAATACCATGAAGGATGAAGAAATAGAATATATGGAATGGATACAATTTATGGAAATATTCTATGACAAATATTTCTCTCATGAACACTGAACTGAAATGAAGAAGAAATTCCTTAGCGTAAAGACAAGGGAAGAAGATATTGTTTTGGAGTATGAGTCTACCTTCACAAGATTTTCCAGGTATACTATATATTAGGAAAGTCATTTAGAAGCCAATATTGATCATTTATTTGAAGGTCTTAAGCCATATCTTCAAAGGGAACTATCTTCTCAAAAATTTTCATCCATGATGAAATTATATTAACTGAAATCAAAATAGAGATGGAATTTGATAGATCAAAATTTTTTCAAGTGAAATAAAGACAAGAAGAGGCATTCTAATTACCATGGAAAAGCTAAAGTTCCAATTAAAAATAAGGGAATGAATAAATTTACATTATTCGAGAACTGTTGAAAGAATCACTCTGTCTGATGCATGAAAGGCTAGGGAGTTTTCTATAACTATGGAGAAAAGGGTCATCGATCTTGTGAAATCTAGGGTAAGAGACAAATCAATGATTTTCCATGATAAAATTGTAGATGTATGGGACACTAGGAAAATGAGTGCCCTAAGTGCTAAAGAAACTTTCCTTAGAAAAGGACACAATAGAAAGGGAAGAATTACAAGATTACCATCGTGGAGGTTGAAGTTCATATTTATTTGGTGGAAGGTACTTTAATTGTTTCTTCAAACATAGCCAATGCATTATTTGATTTTGAATCATCACATTCATTTATATCATCCCAGTTTTCCAAAAAAATTTGACATTACCAATATGATTTAATAAAGGATTTTTCAGTGAAAACTGTTAGGGGATGTCTCATTACAACAAATATGTGTCGATCAGTCCCCCTCATGCCACACAAATTTGAATTAGTTACTAAACATATCATTATACCAATGATTGAATTTGATATAATTCTCAGTATGAATTGGAAATCAAATTATGATTCAAATATCTCTTTCAAGAAGAAGGAAATTAAATTTTTTGAGAATGGTATAGAATCCCTTATCTTTAGAGAAGAAACATATCCATATGATTTTAATAAAGATCCACCCCCAGTAGCTCTACTGAATGCAATTTTTGGAGAGAAAGAGAACACAATATCTATGGGTGTGGAGTGAAATAATCAAATTAAATACGTACCTATTGTGTAGGAGTACATTGATTTATTTCAAGAGGACTTACCCAGACATCCTCCGGAGTGGGAAGTTGAGTTCTCTATTGATTTAATTCCTCATTAAATACCTATATCAAAGACTCTATATGGAATGAATGCTGTGGAATTAGAGTATCTAAAGAAAAAAAATAGAATAATTGAGTGAAAAATGATTTATTTGACCTAGTGTTTTTCTACGAGGATCATATGTCTTCTTAGTCATGTAGATATATGGATCCATGAGTTTATTTGTTGATTACATAGAAATAAATTCTATTACAATAATTAACAAGTATCTTATTCTTATTCCATGAATTGATGATTTATTTGATCAACTTCTTGGAGAACACTATTTTATTAATATTGACCTTCAATGTGGATATCATATTCTATGTGTTAATAAGGAAGATATTCCAATGAAATCATTTAAAACCAAGTATGGGAATTGTGAGTTTACAGTAATGACTTTTGGAATGACTAAAGCACCATCTATTTTCATGGATCTAAAGAATAGAGTTTTCAAGAAATATCTTGATTACTTTTTTGTGGTATTTATGATTTATATCCTACTATACTCAAAAATCTACGAATACCATGAGAATTACTTTTGGATTATTATGAAAATTCATAGAAGAAATGAATTATATGGGATGTTTAGAATTTTTGAATTTTTCTTCAATTATATTCTTTTCGTGACCATATTATCTCTAAAGATGTAATATTATTTGATCCAACAAAGATCGGGGCAATCCAATAATGTACCACACCAAAAAAAACTGAGCTGCATAGTTTTATTGGCTTAACAGGTTACTCTCGGTGTTTCATTCAGATTTTTTCCAGACTTTTTATCCCACTAACCAAGCTCCCACTTAATGGGGTTATGTTTATATGGATGAAAGAATGTACAAAATTCATTGGAGAATTAAAAAATAGATTTCTAAAGGCGCCAATTTTTATTCTTCCATCTAGAAATGATGAATTTGTGATATACAGTGATTCCTGAAAGAATGGACTTGGTTGAGTCCTTATGAAAAATAATTAAATTATTATTTATGCCTCAAGGCAGTTGAAGACTTATGAGAAAAATTATCCAACTCATGATCTAAAGTTACCATCCATAATCTTTTCTCTAAAAAAATTAAGCGATTATCTCTATGGTGAAATATGTGAGATATATACTAGTCGGAAAAGTTTGAAATACCTTATTACATAGAATGAACTCAACATGAAGTAGGGGATATGGATTGAGTTACTCAAATACTATGATTTTTCAATACACTACCACCCAAGAAGGAAAAATATGGTGATAGATGAATTAATCATGAAAGATCATGGACTTATGACCCAAATGAGGATTGAGAGAGATCCTCTATTAATGGATCCACTAAAGGTGGATAAGTGAATTGTTATATAATGTGAAACAACTATCCTCTTACAAATGACTGATAAAACATCTTTACTAGACAAGATAAAAATATCCCAATTTGATGATGAGAATATACAAACGAAAATTAAAGCTGTTAAGGATGGAAGATTGGAAGACATTGTGTATGAGGATGGAGTTATCATATTTGGAAAGAGGTTATGTGTTCCATCAGTTCTAGATATAAATAGGTAACAATTATATGATGGTCATAGCTCAAATTTCTCTATACACTTTGGTAGCACTAAGATGTCTATAGATCTGAAGGAACAATTTTGGTGGGATAACATGAAGCGTGATATTATTGACTATGTGTCAAGGTGTCAAGTTTGTGAACAAGGGAATTCCTATATAAAACATCCTAGAGGGGTCATGAAACATTTTTCTATTCTACTATGGATATGGGATGATGTTATGATATATGTTTTCATAGGACTACTGAGGACACCTAAAACAAATGATGCAATATGGGTAACTGTTTATCATCTCGTTAAATTAGAAAAATTCCTTTCTATAAGGGAGGTTTTACCACTTTAGCTCCTTGAAAGACATTATATTATGGATGTTGTAAGTCTTTATGGTGAACCTATATTTATTGTGTCTAATTTAGATCCTCAGTTTGCATCAAAATTCTGGAAAAGTCTCAAGAATGATTTGGATACTGAGCTTCATATTAGTACTTCTTATCACCCCCAAACTGATGGAAAATATGAAAGAACTATTAAAACACTAGAATACGTGTTGAGACCATGATATCTATACTTTCAAGGTATGTGGGGTCAATAGTTACCTTTGGCTGAATTTTCCTATAGTAATATTTTCCATTCTATCATTAATATGGAGCTATATGAATCATTATATGGTAAGAGGTTTTGAACTCCAAGGTTTTATGATGAAGTTGGTGGGAGGAAACTTATAAGCCCGAAACTTATTGAATAGATAACTATAATGGTAATGAAAATTCAGGCCAATTTTAGAGCAGCCCAATGTAGGAAAAAGAGTTATGCTGTAAACTAGAGAAATGATTTGGAATTTCAAGTAGGATATCATTTCATTCTAAAAGTATCTCCATGAAAGGTTGTCTTATGGTTCAGTATGAAGTGGAAACTAAGCCTTAGGTACATATTACCATTCAAACTTTTGGAAATAATGGAAGATGTTGGTTACCATTTATCAATTCCACCAAGTCTCTCCAAGGATCATAATGTGTTACATGTTTTATTATTAAATAAATGCATTCCAGAACCAATTCATGTACTCACATATGATGAAATATAGCTGGAACCTAATTTTTCATAATGTGAAGAGCCTATCGATATGGTTAAAAAAAGGGAGTAGGTATTGAGAAATAATACAACAAGACTAGTAAAGGTTCATTGAAGAAACCATAAGATGGAGGAAGAATCATGGGAAAATGAGGATCTTATGAAGAAGCACCCACATCTTTTAGGGATAAATATACGTCAAAATTTTCCAGGATGAAATTTTCGAAGGAGGGAAGAGTATAACACCCAAAACATTTTATGGTGTGTTTCTCTTAAATAAATTTAATTCATTAGATATCCCATATTTCATGAAGTATTGAGTCTCTTTTATACAAAACTTGGTTATTATCAGTTACACTAATAGCCTATCCATTAAATAGAAATTGTCAACTTCTTTATTTTGAATTTCAAAAAATTGTCATATACAGTCATGATCAGTAAGTTATTTGGATTCTGTTAGAACAAACTTCTTTTTTTGGTGAATAGTAACATACCCTTTTGAATATTAATATAAATTTTAATAGGACCCCTATGAATAGAAAATCATAATATTATTCTATTTTCTTTTTTTTATTGGAATGAGATGTTTATTAATATTTGAAGGTGTAAAAAATGTGTTATAGATTTAAAATAGTTATTTTTGATTATGTTTTGATTTTATTTAAAATTTATATTGAAAATATTTATAAAATTATATTCAAAAAATGAAGTTCATTTTTGAATTCTACATGTTGTAAAAAATTTTAGGGTAAATTTTTGTTATTTTTCTAAATTTATTGAATTTTTAATGAATAGAAAAATACGATAAATTATGATAAATGATAAATACCTATTTTCCTGCATCATAGGTGATTAAATGCTGAAGTAATCCCACTTGGTTCGAAATAAAAAGCAATTAATACTATTTCTAGAAACATGAATCAAGACTATTCATATTCTGGAGAAAAAACATCAAAATAATTATTAAAATAATGTAAAATCCCTCCTCTACTCTACTATAAATACCACCATCATTCCCATATTCCTCCCACACCACTTATGCTTTGAGACTTAGATAATTTATGAAATAAAAAATTACCAATCCCTCCCCCCATCCAAGACCTTCTTTTCTCACCAAAAGTCCAAAAAAATATGTATGAATATTCTCAAAGAGGAGTACTCAAGAGGTGAACCTCTCTTCATTTTTCTTTCAGCTTTTTTACAAGTTCCATTATTTTGATTCTTTTTCCTCACCTCCCCTCATCAAAATTCTATGATAATTCCATTACATTACATGAAAATGAATTTTATTATGATAATGGAAGATTTCATCATCATCTCTCTCTTCCCCTTCCCTTATACTAAAAATGAAAGTACCATCCGAGATGTGTTAATTTATCACATTCAAGGATGACATGTTTTAAATTTATATTACAATATTAAAGAATAGACATGAACGCTTTATAATGGTTGGACAAGATAATAATATATGTATTGTTTTTTATGTAATGTTTTGGAATCCTTACACACTCATACTGTAAAATAATAATACAAAACAAGTTCATTATGCACAAAACCCACAAGTTAATCCAAGCATTTATCGTTAAATTTTAACTAATAAGTCATCCTCATGGTATATAACCCAAAATCCTTATAAGATAATTTATATCTCTATAGTTCCACTAATAATATATATTAACAATTATGGATGTTTAACCACATTTCAAATAAACTTCCATTCATGAATACTGGTGAACCGATCATTAAAACCTAGGGAGAAAATTCTTCCAAAACATTAAATATAAACCTCTTAAACCCATAAAGAGGTAAATTAATGAACCTAATATGGATATAAAAAATTAATAAAATATAGGTCAGTTTAGGTGCATATTGATTAATCAAGAAAAATTTGATTATTCAGCTAATGAAGATCAATCGAGAACACTATCGGGCATAAGGTAGGGGTTTCTCATATCACATTTATTTCTGTGAGATTTGTATTGTTCACCACTTATTTCTTTTATGTGTTTTGTTTTTACAAAAAATTGATATATAATATCACTATTCTATTTATATTCATGGTATTCAGTTATTCACTTGATGATTATTAACATGATTGTTTAAAATGTTGTAGGGGACTTTGTTTCAGTTTCTATTTTATTGTGATTTACTTGGTATTGTGAACCTAATAATTTTTATGAGGCTTAGCTACAAACCATTTTGGATCATTTTAAACTTATATTGTAAATATATTATATATACATATTCTGGTTTAACAGAGATGATTATTTTCTTTATCCGTATATCCTTTTACATATGGTGTTTATTTGGAATGTTGTTTTAACAATGGAAATATTGATGAATCGAAATCCTCTACAATATATGGATATTGAGAAGGCATATTTTACTTGAATTAAATATTAGTATAAATTATGATTTGAACTTGGATAGACAGGAAGGGCCTACTATATCCCCTCTATGCATCGATGGGTCTCAAGAGACCTATCAGTTGGAGACAAACCCATGGAGTCTGTTTCCAAAACAGAATCAGACGAGTATCTACCAACATAAATAAAATGTATTGATATTATATTAGTGTCATGTTCCGAATACATGATGTGAAATTAATAAGAATTCAAATTATTCATTTTTAGTTTTTACTATCCTAGTGGTTTTCGCTATGAAAAAATCTATGGAGGCAGTTTCATTATCAGTAAATTAATGGCTATGTTTCTTTATTTATTAACCATTACATATTTAGTGTACCAATTTTTTTATTATTCAATTATTTATGATTCATGATTCTCATATTTTTAACCATTACTAAGCATTTTAGCTCACCCCTTTCATTTTTTACCTTCAACGGGTTATGAGGATGATACCATTTATTGAGTTCTCATGGATTAAACTCATTAGTTTTTGTTATGTATTGTATTTTGTAACATTCCCAATGTAATATGAGTTCCATGTATGTATCTGGATTCATCAAGACTACTAAACTGAGGGTTCTTTCATTATTTAATTCCTTTTAATCATTCCAATTTAATTAGTAATGCATCATATTTGGGCTTCTAGGATCAGGATATAATAGGCACTGGCATAAAACCTACTCGATTTGTGATATTTTGATAAAGGTATTGTATTACATAGTAAGAATTTGTATGAGGAGACATGTTGTTGTGACATTAACATCATTATATATGGGTTTCTTGGAGTGTTGATAGAAGTCGACCTTGAACATTGGGTCGCTTCGCCTAATGCCACTGTGAAAGAGGCCTAGAAGGTCACACACTAAGTGTGTCCAGAATCTCAATTGAATAATATATTATAATTATTTAATAGGTTGAATAAATATTATTTCCATACGTGGTTTTATAATTATTCATGTATTCTTGATCGCATATAAATATTAATTTTTTTTAGTAAATATAATATTTAATTATTTATTAGAGAATAAGGAGGTGATATTTATTTAATAAATAAATAGACATTAATTTAGGTCTAATAAATATTGTGGAGGGATGGAGGACCTATTTTAACGGTCCAGTGAGAAATAATAATATTGAACATTATTTTTTATTAAATAATATTTAATTTTATTTTTCATGTTATGCACATGTCGAGAAATAAAAATATTAGTATTATTATTTTATATAGAGATTCTCTAGGATTAGATAGGTAAGGATGCAAGTGAAATTATTTTATTTTAACCCTAAAAATATAAATACCTAATTATTTTATTTTCTAAAGACCTAATTTAGTTGTGAACTATGAATCCTTGTGGATCCTCTTAAGCCTAGTGATATATCTTCTCCAATCATACTCCCATGAATGGCAATAAATACTCCTCCACCAGATTAAGGAGAACCCTTTGGATGAAAATATCATGGAGATCATGAAAGATGAAAGAAGTTTAAGGATATTCCATTATATCACCTAGAGACTCCTTCGATGACATATAGATATTCCAATAACACATGTGGATCACCACTAAAGAAAAACTATACTTAGTTTCTATAACACAATGATGGTGCACCGTATATCTGTTAGCAGATTCATCAATGGAGAAATAATTCATTATAAGTATTTTTTAATAAAGTTAAATTAATTTAAAAATACATGTGATGATAATCTATCCCTGATTCTAGTTTGCGTAATTTTCTATATTTGATTCAATTCTGTTGATCATGGTAATTAAAAATTATATATACCTTTTATTAATCATCAATCATGAAAAAAAGTAATGTTCAGCACCGCCCATCACATGCTTCTACTGCCCCCAGAACCTAAAGTCAAGCATTGTAGGATGAGGGAACAATGTTGATGTCCTACATGATCATGATACCCTACTAATCATTTTTTGGTAGTGTTTATATAGTATCCCATGTATTTTTAGGAAATATGTGATGTGGTCCTACTTGTGGGGCTATGAACCCATGTGTTTTTAGGTGAGGTGTATTGCGACCTATCTTGTGGGGAAATGTGGTACACAAAAGGTATGGGAGAACCAATACGCACAAAGATGTAGTGTGATAGGATAATAATATTAGGAAAGTTGTGTGGGGTACCCTTATCGATGTGATTCATATTATATTACATTACTTGTCTTGCGTTATTTGATGTGAATGCCTTGGTGACATTGGGGTTGTTTAGTATACTTGTATAGGTTTTTTTGGTTCATCTATTTTCTCATAGGTGAATTATTATTCTTTCTTCACATATGCATGATAGAATTTGTTTTTCCTACTGAGTATACTTGTATGCTCACAGTAAGTTTAAAAAACAATATTCATGATTCATGTAGGATTATGTGACTATGATAGACCTTACTATCTCATAAAATTGGATAGTTGTTTGTCATTGCCTTATTGTTTATTTTGGGTCATTAATGTGGAGACATTTTATATGTATCATTTTTATTTAAATAAGAATCATGGTATGGTTTTTGGTTTCAATATATATATATATATGTGGGGGGTATCATGAATTGATTATGGTTGATTCATCATATCTCTTGATCCTGTCTTCTTATCGAGGGAAATTTCTCCCATATTGTGATATTTTTATACACTCATTGGTTGTCTCTAACCCAGGGCCTAATGGAGTCGGGACACAGGGGTCATTATCTATTTCCCTTCATTGAGGTGACTTTCGTGGTAGGGGGTTAGGACATAGTGGTATTAGAGTTGATGGTTGAGAGATATGGTGGGGTTTGGAGTATGCAATAAAGAGGAATGTGTGGGTTGGTATGGAAACATTTATAGTTGACATTGGTTCATGAAACTGGCTAGAGGACCTGCTAAGACATGAGATTCTATGTCCCCCGTGATCCTATATGTGGACTCTGATCTTATTGAATGACATTGTGAGATGGACATTCTTAGAGGGTTGACACCTGTGAAAGGTATATAAATTATGATGACTTGTGTTCTTGTATGAATTAGGTTGTTTTTGGATGGATAAAATTAATATTTTGAATTAAAAAATACCATAATATTGGGATTAGGAAGTTATTTTTTTCCTTATAGGTAAGGATAATGTTCAACGTCCTCATGTGGCTTAGGCGGTTGAGGTTCAGTAGACCGATCTAGTTGATCACAGCTGGGATGATCTGAAAGAGTAGGATAAGGATTTCCAGATAAATTTGTGTGCTTTCTGGTGAACTTTTTTGGGAAAGAAAAATGGAAATGTTTCAGATCTAGAGACAGATAGCTCATTGGAATAGCTCAATATCGCTTTCAGTTTGATTCATGACCTGACGAAGTACTGGGTCCCATTGGCAGTCATTCATATGTGGGGACCTATGAATCATTGGTGGAAACTATAACTTGGTGAGAAAAAAGAGGTTGTTGTTTTGTGTTTATCATTCAAGAAGGATTTCTGGGTGGAGTTCCTTTCATTGACCATGAAGGAACAAATAGGTAGGATATTCTTTCCCTTTAGTAAATGATCATGTCAGTGAAAGATTTGGGATCCTAGTTTGAAGACATTATTCGTTTTTCCCCAAATCTTTTTCTAGATGAGGAGTCTATTGCATGATATATTGAGGAGGCCCTATGTACTACTATCTAGTATACAGTTACTCTGTTTATGTTTCCACAGCAACTAGAGGTTCAGAAGAAGGAATAAGTGATCAATTAGATGCACTAGTGAGGAGTTTTACTGTGAGAGGGGATATGGTAGGTTTCCTTGAGGATAAGTGTTTTCACTTGTAGTTTAATGGAAGTGGGGCCTTCGAGGTTTGTTCCAATGAGTATTTGACCATGACAACCCTCTTTCTGTCCTTCTAGGGCTATTAAATTCCATGATTTTCCTAGGAACATTGTGCCAATGTGTTTTTTTTGTGAGGTTTATGGCCATCACCAAAACCGGTTCCCTGATATTTGTTTGGTGGAGGTGTATATATTTAGTGCCAGCCTCAGTAATAGTTTCCTATGAGACTGTTTCAACAGTACGAGTAATTGTCTTATGCACTGTTGTGGGGAGATGTAGTTGTTAGTGTTCAACTTGAGGATGTTCCTCATGTTTTTCGACTATGACCTAATCACATTCACAGATATGGTTTTTATAATATTAGAAAAGTTGTTGGGATTTGTTAGTTGAATGTATTTTAAGTGGAAGTACTTGAGGGTCTAGAGATCGTCAGAGGAACCCTCATTTTGTTTAGTAATTTTATTTGTGATTTGTTTTATTCAAGAGAATCTCACTCATTTGTTACACCCACTCTACACTATGCTCTAAGACTATATGTTAATAGGATTCATGTTCCCCTAGCGATGAATACCCCATTGAGAGGCCAAACCATCTTTTTTTATGTGTGTTAGGGATATAGACTGCTAATGGGGTCGCATCAGTCCCATGGGGATCTTTTCTTGCTTCTGAAGCAGCCATGCGATGTTATGCTTAGAATCACTAGGTTTTAATTTATACATACATATTTCAACTTCTTATAGAGTAGTGAAATCTTTTGAAATGTGGGTAGAAAACATGTGATTTTCATTGTTGAGTGGAGTTGTTAGGTGGGAAATTGGTATGTGGAGCCCCTTATTTCCTTACTGGCTGATGTTTAGTGGAATTAGTACATTTTGGGATGGTAGAGGTTTCCAGGGTAGTTTTGGAGTTCCTTAATGAATTTTTCAAGGTGGTTGTGAAACTACTACCTCAACATGATGTAGATTTTGGTATTGATTTGAAACACGGTGCTTCTTCAATTTTGATGCCTCCTTATCGTTTGAAAACTTTTGAGTTGTGGGAGTTGAGGATTCAGATAAATGATCAGATAATGAAGGGTCTTATTAGTCCTATTGTGTTGTGAGGTGGTGATCCAGTTTTTTTTTGAAAAGATGGTGGATGATAGTCTACGACTGGGCAATGACTACCAGAAGTAGAATCTTGGGTTGGTCAAAATAGTTACCCTCTTCCAAGGATAGAAAATCTTTTTGACCGACCAATAGGGGTGATTTGTTTTTCCAAGATCGATATGTGATCTGGATATCACCTGTTGAGGGTGAAGGAGGTTGATATCCCGAAGAATTCCCTCAAATTTAGTCATGATCACTTTGTGTTAGTATACATGTTGTTCGGTGTTATGAACATGGATGATGTATTCAATGGGATAACAAACTACATATTCCAGGAGTTATTCAACAAGTTTTTTATCATATACATTGATTATTTTTCGATCTACTCAAAGTTAGAGGTGGAGCAGGTCATGCATCTTAGAACAACAATGAAAGTTTATAGATGCCACCATCTCTTTGGAAAGTTGTCCAAGTGTAAGTTCTGAGCATTCTAGGTGAATTTAATAGGTCATTTGGGGTGTCAGTAGGGTGTGTAATTAGATATGTTTATGGTTTAAGTTGTTGTTTCTTGGGAATCACCCAAGAATGTGGTAGAGGTTCTCATTTTCAGGGGTATCGTAGGCAAATATCTGTGTTTTATACATGATTTCCTCGAATCACATCCCATTTAATAGTTTTGACTAGTAAGGACCTAGATTCTGAGTTGACTTCTTAATGATAGGTAGTGTTCTCTTACATGCAAGATATGTTTTTTCATAATCCATTGCTTTACCTTCTAGAGGAGGTTGTGTTGTTTGAGGTGTTTTGTGACAATTCACATATGGGATTAGGGTGTGTCTAGATGTAGTAGAAGAATTTTATCTCTTATGTGTTTAGAAAGTTATTCCCTCATGAATGTGACAATTGCACCCAATATATAAAGCTAGAAGAAGTTCTATTTTCACAAAATTTGTTGCAGGATTACCTCATTAGGGATTTCCTGGTTGTTTTCATGGATAATAATATTTTTAGGTATGTATTTTTTCAATGTGATATAAATATGTGATAGTGAAGGTGGATGGAGTTTCTTCATGACTATGACTTTGAGATCTCCTATACCTAAACAAAGGGGAATGGTGTGGTAGATGAATTGAGAAAAAATTCCTGGAAGGGAGTTTTTTAGGAGTCTAGGGATTCTTGAAGAGTAATGGAGGAGTTGGAAGCTTTGCACTTAGATAAATGGTAAGATTGTGGTAGATGTTGTTCGGGTTAGATGATGGTGCAGTCATCATTGATTCATCAGGTGGAGGAATCTCACTGGGGAGACTTAGATGCATAGGTGACGTGGGATTGTGTTTTTCATAATGATGCTCAGGAGGGATGGTCAGAACTTGGTGTTTCTTAATGAGAGGTTCCTTGTTCTTCTAGAGGTGTGATAGGGAGTCCTTCATGAGTTTGATAGATCACCTTTGGTAGTAAACCTACGAGTTTCCAAAATTTACCATGGATTAAGGACCCAATTTTGGTGGCATGGAATGAAATAGGTTGTTGGAGTTTTTGGGGCTTTGTGTCTGGTTTTCAATAGGTAAAGATCAAGAATCTTGTTCTAGGAGGTTTTCTGCATCCCTTAGATGTTCCAGAGTAGAAGTGGGATGAAATATCAATGTCATTCATCACATGTTCACCCAGAGAATTGGGAGGTTGTGATGTTGTCTAGGTGATCATGGATCAATTAATGAAATTTATCCACTTCTTAGTGAACAAGGAGTCAGGTGTAGTGGATTATTTGGATAAGAGATACGTGGATGAGGTGGTGATGTTTCATGGAGTTCCAAGGTCCATTTTATTGGATCGGGACAAATATTTAACCTCACAAATCTAGAGGGAATTTCCACATGATTTTGAAACTCAATTATGCATCAACACTTCTTTACAACCCTAAAGAGATTGATGGATGGAACTAACTATCAAGATGTTTGAGGATATGTTGAGGGATTATTACTTAGGAATTGGTGGATCTTGCGTACGAAACCTACCTTTAGATGAGTTTTATTATAAAAATAGAAATCACTCTTCTATTAGCATGGACACTTTTAATTCATTTTATGGAAGACTGTGTCATTCTATATTATGTTGGACATAGGACGGGGAGATAATTGTTCTGAGTCCCAATGTGGTTCAGATCATGACAAAGAATGATAAACCTATTCATGAAAAGATTAAAGCAGTGCAGGACCACTATAAGTGTTATCATGTTCAAAATAGGATGCCCTTGTAGTTCTAGGTTGGGGACCAATTTTTTTTTATGGTTTCACATCGATGTGGGCAATGGATGTTTTGTAGACATAGTAAGATTTATCCCATGTTTTTGGGCCATTTAATGTATTGAGGTTATTTTATATGTTGTTTTATCAATTGGTGTTTCCACCATGGTTTTTAATGATATGTGATGTCTTCAAAATCCCTCATCTTCATCGGTATTTTTTTGAGGATTTTCGTTTCATTAACAAGGGAGAGTTAGCTGTCAAGAATGATGTAACATTTGTGGAGAAGAAAATTGAGATCCAGGATCACCATGAAAATGAATTGTGTGGATTGGAAATTACTTTGCTTCGTGTATTGTGAATGCATGGTGTTCTAGAGAATATTACATAGAGTGAGATATGAATATGCGTTCCCAGTACCTGGAGTTTTTCTGAGATTTTTTTCTCATTTTTTCTTTTTGATGAATTTATTGGATCCTTTTTTTGAGATTAGCTCATTTCATTGGTTTATGATATGTGTGGTGATATTTGTGATAAATTACTAACATATTAAAAGGGTAGGACCTCATTCCTAATCGAGATGCATTAATTTTGATGTGATTAAACCCGAATAGGAATACCAATGTATCCTAGAGTGGATAGTATCTTGACATAGAAGATAATTTTTTTTGATTTGTGTTTTTGGTGTGGTACAATGTTTTAGTTGTGAAATTGTTGATTGGAAGTGTGGTTTTGTGAGAGGAGATAGTTAGTAGTTTTGTTTCTCTAGTGATTAGATTGTTCGAGATGTTTTTGGTCATTTGGTTTGGAATGATTGGCTAATGGTAGCGTATGATTTATGATGAGATCCTTGCGAGGTATCTCATCAGGAAGTTGTTCGGACACCAATCATTTAGGAAATTATCAAGGGTGAGAATCATTTGATAGGTATCTGATGTAATTTTCCATTCCTTCTTGGTCTATTACATTTTTTTGAGTATTGGAGGTGTTCAAGGGAGGTTCTAGGAGTTTTCTCTGGAAGCTAGAGGTGTAGAATAACTATTGTATAAAATACACGTCATTTAAATCTTACACAATGTGAAAGTTGGTTTCTGGGATTGTAAAGGATACGTTCATTATGTGTACATTTTTTGGTTAAATAATAAAAATATGACATGTTTTCAGGGAAACTGAAACTTGAGGATTAGGCATCATGAAAGGGGATTACGCGTCATGTAAATCCCTGATGTAGTATAGTTTTAGAAGTCCGTTTCTAGAAAAATATTTATTCATTTGGTCGTGGATGATTATTATTCTCAATTTGGGAAATCACTTGATTCCTTAATGATTTATTGATCCCATGTTCCTCCCTATTTCATATGTTGGTCCCATTGGTTGTTTCTTGGTAATCCATGGTATCCCCTTCCTACTTATTAGTTAGTTTCCTTATGTTCTTATTCTATGATTCATTGTAGTGGTGAGGTTTGGTTTGGGTTGTGTGTTTGGGAGAAATTTTGATGCATCTGGGGATGCGATGTAGTTTGATCCATGATCACATGGTGTGGTTGTGTTTTTCAAGCATTATTCTTCTCCCTACAGTGCTAAACAATTTGGAAATATTCCCTGATGAAGGGAATCCCCCATTTCAATTTATTGTGTATCATGCAGAAGTTGTGTAATTTTGTCTATCTATGGGTTATGGTTCTGTAAAATTAAAAAAAACAAAATTTGATAAATTGAATTGAAATGAGTAAATGAGATTTGATATTCATGCTATGTATTTTTATGTTATTTTTGATATTGTGGATTGTAAGGGCTTGATGCCCCGTTAAAAATTGTGGTTGTTGAGGGATTTGTTTGCGATTGATATATTTGATGTGAATTTTAATTTGGTTGTAATTGTTTTGATATCACCGTAAAATTTAAATTTATTAACCATTTATATTTTTCTATTGTAATGGTTGCACCAGGATTATAGCTTTAGTGATAACACCCCTAAAATAAAGTAAATTCTGATAGAATACTCCTTGTAAATATCTAAAAGGAACTTGTTGTGTTGTGATATGTGGTCGTTCTTATGGGACAATGATGTCTTGTTGGGGAATATGGAGAATATGGTTTATTGGTTATGATTTTAGGTAAGATAGGTGGTTTTGTTTGCCTATGATTTTGGGGTTGTGAGTTGGTTTGTGTGACTGTGTTTTTTGGGAAGAAAAGTGGTGGTTTCTTTGTGTTAGTTTCCCAAATTGTGATGGAAAAAATTATAATTGTTTAATAATGTTTGAAATGTATTGGGTTGATTTTTTTAATGAAATGGAAATGGTTAATGGATAAAATAAATAATGGGGTTTTTGGTAAAATGTGTTTCATTTTAAATAAGGAAATGAATGGGTTGATTAAATGAAATTGGATGGAAATGTGAAATGGGTTTTAGGGAATAGTGTGTGGTGTTACACATTTAGAGGATACAACAAAAGTTAAGCTGTTATAAGTTATTTGGTTTGTTTTTTAAGCCATAGGTTGGAATTTATTGTTTGATATTATATATATATACCTTTATATTCTTATGATTTCTATATGCACCACACTCATATTGAGCACCACATTCCGACACCATCGTAGTCATGAAGGGGTGTTTTTACTAACTTCCAGTGAGGAGGATGGATGGATATGTACCCACACATTCCCACTCTCAATTCTAGGTGAGGTAGGTATTGCATATGATGTAATGTTCAGAGGTATATTAGTGCATTATTTGGTTTTTTTGATGGCCCAGGTTTTTTTGGGAGAGATATGATTGTGCCTCTGGGTGGATTTTGGTTGGGGTCTTGCATGGTTAGAGGGGGCACATGGTTGATTTCCTACAAGTTCATAGTACCCTAATTCTTTGATTTTGTTAGGTGTTGTGTTCTTTCCTAGGTTTTTTCAGGTTTTATGTGACGTGTTTGTGCTTTTTGGGTGGAGAGCATTGGTGACTTTGGGTGAGGTGTGTTGTGATCATGATTGTGGGGAAGTGTTGTATACGGAAGGGTTAATTTTGACCAAATGTTTGACATTGGGGTGTGAGAGAGTCATACTAGTGGAAAACCAGTGTGTGGAAGCCTTATCGATGTGATTCTTGTTATATTATATTATATATCATCTATTATGTGGTGAGCATGACTTGGTGATACTGGGATTGTTTAGTATACTAGTATAAGAGATCTTTTGTTCTAATGTTTTCTCATAAGAACTCTAGTATGATTTATTCACATGTGAACGAGGGATTTTTTTCCCAATGAGTATAATTATATGATCACCCTATATATATATATAAATGTTTTTAAATTTTCAGGAGGATTACATGGACCGTCAAAGAAATTACTAGATAAGACCTCTGGATAGTTGTTCTGTTATTGCCTTATATTTTCTATTTGGTCTTTACTTTGGAGACTTTTTATTAGTATTAGTTTTATTTATATATTCATTATGGGATTGTTTTTAGTTTTATCATATAAATTTTATAGATTTTATTTTTATTGATTCTTTCTATCACCTGATCGTATGTTATTGTAGAGGGAAATTCCACCAATAAAATGAGATTTTTATCCCCTCGATGCTAGTAAAAAACCCAGGGCTTACTGGAGGTAGGACTCAGGGTAATTATCACTCTGTATTCATTATAATATATTTGGTCAGGGGTTCCATGAACCTACTAGACAATAAAATTTATGTACAGTGTATAATTTGTTCCTTATTGTATAGTCAACTAAAAAAATGTAAGTCAATGAAGATTCCTAAAATATGTTACATATTTTTAAAGAATTAAAATAAAATAGAGAAATAAAAGAAATATATTAGTTTTATACTTAGTGAGAAGTTTTAATTCTTTATTTTACATTCATTTAGTTTTGGAAATCACAAAAATGACATTAAAACATGCTTATTAACTTTTTATATCCCAAGTATTTTAGTATCTTCTTGTATAAAACTTTATATTTATCTTACATAGAAATATTTATAATGTAATATGAATATAAAAATAACATTCTTCATTGTGATAATTAGATTTAATATCATTTTGATCAATAGATTTTACCATTAATCATACCAGAAGATATGATTTTATATTTTCTATCATAAAGACAAATGTTATGACCATCAGACTAATTCTGGTACCTATAAATCTGATATAATCTCATAAGTATTTTTATATTTACAAACATTAAGGAAGTCCAATGGACTATCCTATGTTTATAATAGAAATACAATGATTATTTCTAATCTAAGGAATAAATTTAACACTGTAACGGTGTTAAAAATTTCATCGGAATTTCAGTTATACCCAACCATTTTGAGATTTCAAGTGATAGTTTTCTGAAGCTGTTGTAACAGACATAAAAATATGACTATAGGAGATTAACCTATAAATAGTCATCCATTTAAAGAGTTTGGATATAATTTCATTCACAACTCAAGTATTTTAATGTTTTCCCTATATGAACATGTCGTTCCATAATCTTTGTAATAATTTAGGGAGTTTTTAGTTCTATGGAATAGGTATCACATTGTTTCCTTTAGAACACTTTCTTTTTTTAACCATACATGATGAATGTTATGATCGTGGGCTTCCGGGGATAAGAAGATGGTGAATCTGATCCATTAGATCAAGGTATTATGGGGTCATGAAGACATACCATATTTTGATCATTATATCAAGGGATTTCTTCGCAAGGAATGAAAGACTTTACAATATGTATAAAACATTGGATACCTTTATCCAATGTTGTTGAGTACTTTTCACTAAACTTAAAAAAAAAAAAATTTAAAATAGCATGTAATTCATTATTTCTATTGATATCTATTGTATTATATATTTTTACATGTTATCTATTCCACTGTAAATGTAATAAAAAGTTAGGCATCATTTACATCTTTATATTCTGCGGGTCTTGTCAGTATAACTCTGGTTATGATAAATATACTTTGATACTAATTAAAAATATTTTGATTCTATTTCTCACTCTAATAATTAAACTATGTATATGACCAAAAAAATTACTTCAACATGGTTTGTGTTTTTCATTGTTTAAATATTTTTTAAAGTACTATTCATCACCCCCACTCATGTAAGCACAACCATCTAGGATAATTATTATGTTCCTATAATAGGTATTAGAGAGGGTTTCTAATAATTTTATACTTGATTAGTTTTTTCTTTATTTATTTATTTCAAGTTGTTTATGTTTAAATATATAATTTTTTTATATAAACATTATTACACTAAGTAGCATTTATAGAAAATAATTTCTTTTTTATGGTAGAAGGTATGAATTTGGCATATCTTGGATATATAAATCCTAGTTTGACAATTAAATTTTATTGGAATGACTATGAATATTGGATATAAAAAATAAATAATTTAGTGATCAACACTAGAGTTGATAACATTTTGATGCTTAAAGAAAAATATAATGTTCTAGAATAGGAAGTTTATACTTTTACAAAAGTTGAGATAAAAATTATCAGCTGAAATAAAGAGTCTAGAATACATTATTATGTTTTATAATAAGGAATATCTATATTCAGAAATAATATAGTGAAGTGTAAAATTATTTTTGGGGTAAATTAGAATTTACACATTTTGGTATATCCAATATTATTGAAACAAGAAGAGCTATGCTTATTGCCGATTACCAAGACTTTAATTTGAAACCTAGAGAGTTATTTGGAAATATGAACCAGATTTTAGTAAATATTATTTATATTCTATAATCTCATGGGGGAAAAGGAGTTTATTATGAATTATTTTTTTTGAAAAAAATATTTATATTATTCCCAATGAGTGGGAATAAAAAAAGAATAGTTTTGGATGTTAAATGGAAGTTTACTAATCTTACTTTTGATTTTTTGAATGGTAACCTTATGAAATATAGGCTAAGACAAAAAAAAATATTATAAAAAATATTAAATTAAAAATGGAGTTGTTACTTTTTCTACAACATCTACTATAACTTCTAAAGATCAGTCAGCTCAGAAGGTTGTAAAATCGGTGTCGAAGAAAAAATTTGAAGTTCAAAAAGATTCTATTACATGATTACATTCAGATAATGAATTAGATTATATAGTTATAATGATGAACATGATACTCAGAAAGAAATATTTTCAATACTTATATAAGTAAATCTATAAAGATAATTGAAAAAAGAATATTTTCATGTCGTTTTTTATGAATTTAAGAAATATGTACATATCCAACCGCATTCTCCAATGTTAAAGAAAATAAAATAATGAAATAAATTCATAATTAAATTCCAAGAAATATAATAAATCTAAGGAAAATAATGTTTTTAATGATTCATACATATAGAGTTCTAGTGGTGGAGATTCTTCTTAATGATCTTCAAATAATAAATGTTTCAAAAAAAAGAACATTATTCTTTTTGAAAATGTACCCATGGTACATCAATGTTTAGTGGAAAAGGTACATACTACCAAATATCTTACAAATATGAAATTAAGTGCGAATTATCCTGAGCAGAAAAATTCTATATCTTATGATAAAGACTCTTCCTCAAATGAAGATAATTCATTACCAAGTGATGATGATGTTTCCAGATTTAAATAACATTTAGAAAATAAAAATTATAAAATTAATAAAAAACATAATAATGAAAAAGCTAAAACTGCTATGAAAGATTCTTAAATATATCTTTTGAATAATTAAATATATGTTCTTTCAAAATATATTGATAAAACTATTTCTAAAAAAGAATATATTTCAAAAGATTTTTCAAAAGATATTTTTGAGAAAAATTCTTTACAAGAAAAACAACCTCTTAAAACAAATACTGAAGAGGATAATTTTTTATTTGTAAAATTAAAATCTTAAATTTATAGTTTGAAGAAAATTTTACCGATGATTACCATCAGAAAAGAAAATTTTGACCAAAATTTATAAAAAAAATTAGTCTTCATGGTACTATTTCCAAAATGAGCTTTACAAAAAAAACTGGTTTTTTAAATAATTACTTTGTTGCTAAAATGGGACCTTTTTTTACAAAGTTCCAAAGTGGTGGGAACTATGGGAAAAATGTCCCTTAAATAGAATAAAATCACTAGGTTTTCATAAGTATTATTTTTCTAATGAAATTACATTTTACCAAAACCAAATTGGAAAAATGTGGTTATCTGAATTTTTTTCTAATAATACAGGTCCTAAGAAGGTTTGTGTTCGGAAAATCACATATTTTTTTTGGAAAACAAATAGAATACCAAAAAAAAAATTTGTATATTTTTAGTGGATGTTCCAGACACATGGCTAGAAACAAATATTTATTCATGAAAATAATTATGATGAAATGTGGAAAAGTAACTTTCAGAGATAATTCTCAAGGAGAGATTATCAGCATATATAACATTGGTCTACAAGGAAAATCTCTTATTTAAGATATTTAAATTTTTTATGACTTAAGAACCAAATGGGATATACTTTTACAATTCATCAGAATACAATAACTATATTCTGTTATTTAAAAAAACCCTTAGTTCCGATTGATTTGAATAAATTAAACCGAATATATAAATTATCAACATGAAATGATTATATATATATATAATTATTTATTACCCATATACTTACAATAATATACTACATTTCATAGGGGGATATATATGGTTTATATTTTTCAAAGCTTTTATATTTTCATAAATTATTTAGTTTTCCAAAATTATTCATTTTTTCTAAAAAGTTTCTCTTAATGAGTTTTCTAGACTCAAAAGATTTTATAAAATTTTTAGAGTAAAAATTCCCAAATATTTTTTCTAGAATCCTAAATTGCTATAACATTTGCAAACTCAAAACATGTTACAAATCTTTTTTGTTTTTTGAAATTATCATATTCAAATTTCTTTTCAAATTGTCTATATTGTGTTTTGTTTTTCAAAACTATCATAATCTATTTAAAGGTACAAGAAGAAAAATTTAATTCTTCATATGAAAATTTTTATTACAAATTTTAATCTTATATTATTTTTGTTTTTTTTCTATTTCATAACATTATTTTATAATTTTTTGTAATTATACTTATATTTTTAATAAAAAAAATATTTTTTTTTCAACAAAAATTTAAAAAAAATAATTTTACCTAACATGTGTCTGATAAAAGTAATAAAGCGTTATGTGTGCAAAATAAACATAAAAAAAATTATTTGGATAAATTTAAAATGTCATAGAAGAATGATTTCAAAATCAAATATAGTTATTTATATTAGAGTTGAATCATCTCCCCCATCACTTATATAGGGGTGGGTTACTCTGTGTCCCACATCAGCTAACCATAGTTTCCTCCCTCGAGTTGTAGCACCCTTCAAATCCCTTATTCTGATTATAATTCTTTATTTATGATCACCACTTCAAGATTTACTACCAACAGATACCAAGGAATACTATTCTATATTGTTTCAATTCAGTTAAAAGTTGATATAAAGAAAATAAATTGAAATGTATGACTCTGCCCTCAAGATGACTATTTCTCTTTAAGTGTGGGAGTATACTTATGTTGAAAATCCCAAGTTGGATTTCAACAAATATTATCCAAAGGATGTTTCTAAATTCTATACTTCTTGTAATTTTGGAAAAATAATGATATGGAAAAGGTTTTCATTTCCATTTTTGGTAAAATATATAAGTTTTCTTTATAGAATGGTAGTAGATTTGGTTGGTGTTACTTCAGAAGGAGAATCCTAATTACCTTCACATAAGCTAATGAGCATGCTTGTAACCTTTGTTAAAAATAATTATGAATATTATTTATATTCATAGTATGATAATGTTAGTAATGTTTCACATTTCACTCTGAATAATAGATTCATTGTACTATGGATGCATGATTATTTGATTTTGAGGAAGGGTTACAGAGATACCGTAAAGGTTTCTGATTTTTTCGTACTCGATTATCATGTGATTATGAGGAATAATGAATTAACTAAGTTTATATTAATTATAGTGGAGAATATAAAAACATTTTCAATCAAGTTGAATATAATAATGTTTCTGTATTTAATTAGTAAGTTGGTAGTAAAGTATATGATGTTGTTGAATGTAGAGAATATAATATATCCAATTTAAGAGAAAATTTATTTTATCAGAGAAGATGCGATGTCTATAATGATATCCTTTTTGACTCAATGAAAATAAATTTGTTGAAAATGTTGATGGGGTGATTTTTATGTCTGACTGTCATGGAAAGATGTGGAAGAATATAAGAAAAGATGAACATCTATATCAATCAAGAAGAACAGGAAAAAAATTCCTAACAATGTTTTTGAGAAAAGTATTTCTTGTAAGGCTCAGAAGAACCCATGGGATCCATAGTTTGAATTGAACTTATAGAAGCTAAATACTTTAACATTTTGGATTTAATAAACATTACACGAACTAAAAAAAAGAAATAAGCAAAAGAAGAAGTTGTGAGATGGCTGAATAATATAAAGTCTTTTAAAAGTAGTTGAAAGTAATTCATAGAATCCAAATCTTCCAACCTCCCCCACTGATCACATAAATATGAATTTATTATTAGTTTTTAATGAAAACACTATTGTTCATAGTGATATACCTTCTAGGAAGATAATAGAATGAACAAATTTGATGTGGAATAATTGGTTCCAATCATTCTTAAGAAACAATCAGAATCTGAATTATCTATAAAGGGATCCCAGATAATAGAGAGTCATTTAGAAGTCGAGCCTGAAAAAGAAGCTGATAACAAATTTGAATAAGGAGAATAAGAAGAAGAATAGGAAGAAAAAGAAGAAGTTAAATTAGAAGAGGAGGAGTAGAAACATCAATACATGGAAGAACCTGATGGTGGAGAGACCAAGAATGAATATAATTCATCATAATATTCTTCATCTTAATCAATATTAATATATATGTCTATAATGGGTGAAGAAACATAAAGTAACAAGGAATAACAGTCATTATTAGAAAAAAATATGAGTCAAATATAAAAAAATTGATAAAGATCAACAATAAAAGTTGGATGTATCTGAAAGTGCCTAATTTAATAAGGATGTGTAAATTCTGTATATTTATAATGAAAAATAACATTTCAATGAAATATGAGAAGAAATTCCAAAAAAAATATGATAATAAATGAAAGGAACTTGATACCAAAACAAGAAAAATTAAACCAATCAATCCTTTTACATGCTCAGTGGATTTAGAGGCATCAATGACACAAAAATAATTTGATTACATCTATTAATATTTGAGTAAGATAGAAGAAAAAATTACATAAACTCCTAAGCATGAAGATATATGTCAGATCATTCAAAATATACATTGAGAAAAATCAGAATCAAAAAAAGTTTTACTAGATTTGGTTAGTTATATTTAAGGTGATTTAAATATTTTTCAAGAAAATTATCATACTCAAAAAATTTCATTAAATAATATGGTTATGTGGTCTAATAAAGTGGACAATGATATTTGATTGCATGATGATATGTTTTTTGAGGTCAAACAATTCTTGTTAGAATCAACTAAATCCTTTAAAAGATATCATCAGATATGGCAGACACGATAAAGTTTGTAGAATTATTCATGGATTCTACGGATGAACAGACTGAGGAATAAATTGTTCTTAAAAAAAGATCCAATATATTGTGATATAGATGAGTAAACTAAAATCATATTAATATGAGTTTATTGTAATGAAGGATCAAATAAAGAAATTTCTAAGAATTCATAAGGCTGAAGAATCAAGACTGTATGCATGAAAAAGAATTGAATATCTTGAGAAAGGTCAACAGAAGTTCAAGAAGATGATGAATTTTATTAAAACCTTGATAAAGAAAGAGTGGAAATTTTATTCTATTGAATTTAAAATCTTGATGTAATTATTGTAAAAATATTTAATCATGAATCAATGAATTAATTTTCAACCAATTCTATTATTATTGAATGTTGTTTAATTCGTATTTCTTATATATTATTTCTTATTTACATGTATGATTAATTAGTTCAATTATGTTTTGATGATTTTTCTATAAAATTTTAAGAAATATAAGAATATTTCCCATACATTTTTAAAAATCATAAATGGGGAGAATGATATGTTAAGGGGAGAATGTTTTATTAAAATAGAGAATGTTTTTCAAATGGGGAGATATTTTTCATAGGTGGAGAAATTTTTCCTAAGAGGGGATGCCCTTATTTAAATAATATGTATTCAAAACTCTCCATTGTATTCAAAATAGTTACAAACTCTTGGGGAGTTTATTTGTAAATAATAACTTCAGATCTCTTAAAAGTACATTTAACTTAATGTTCTTCCATTTTTTATTTCCATTTATATTATCCAATTTTTGGTGTAAAAAAGGGGATGATTGTTGAGTCATATGTTTTACTTCATACTTTTTCATTCCTTTAGATTAAAAAATACAAAACACTCTATTAGAACATGTTTATTAATTGTTTATATCCCAATGGATTTAGTATATGTTTTTAAAAAACTTATCCTTTTCAAAACATAAAAAATTTTATAATTTATTATGAATATAAACTTACTATTCTTCATTATGAACATTGGATTGAGTTTGTGTATGATCAATCATACTTACCTATAATTAGACTAGTTGTTGGAGTTTTTTCTTGTCTATCGTATTGATAAAAGGCATGACCATCAGACTCATTCTGTTATTTAAAAATCATATTGACTCTCAATTGGATTATCATATTGGAAAATGTTAATGATGTCCAATGGACTATCCTATGTTTATAATTAGAATACATAGAACTATTTCTATCATAAGGAATTCTATTTACACTATAATTGATTTAAAAAAAATTAAATTAGACATTCTCTTATTCCAAAACATTGTGATATTTCAAGTTCCAACTGTCTGAGGTTATTGTGACACACACAAATATATGACTATTAGGGCTTCACCAATAAATAAAATATCATTTGATGAGTTTGGGTATGATTCAATTCACAACTCAAGTCTTTCAATGTTTTTTTTGTGAATAAATCATTCAAAAGACATTCTAATACTTTAGAACGATTGTTCTTATAAGGAATCCTAGTTAGGTTATTTCCTATAGAAATTTTCTTTTGTAATCGTGTCCGATCACTAAGATTGTGGGATTATGGGATAGGAAAATAGTGAATCAGATCCATCAGATTAAAGTCTTATAGTGATAGAAACACATAGATTATTCTTATTATCATATCGCTAGAATTTCAGATAAAGAAATATGGAATTTATAGTGAGTATAAAACTATGGGTACTTTTAGTCATGTTTATTGACTAAATTACAATTAAAGTTAAAATAATTAAATCTTTTAATATTGCTTATATATCATTATTATTGTTAATTTATATTGAATTAATTATTTTTAATTTTTTTTATTCTTTTATGAATGTAATATAAATTTAGTAATCAAACTCATCTTTCTATTATGTTTGTTTTATCGATATAATTCTGATTATGATAAAAATACTCTAATATTAATTATATCATTTTTCATTATGATTTTCACTCAAATAATCATACCTTGTCTAAGTCTAAAAAATTTACATTAAGAGGCTATCTGTTTTGATTTTTGATATGATTTGTAAAACTATAATTCACCCCCCTCTTATAGGCATAACCATCTAAGATAATTATTATGATCTAAAATTATCAAGAACACTATAAGGGTGAATTATACAATAATGGAATTAGGAAAGACATGATTTACTCAAATTTATTGGATACATGATGGGAGTATAATACTTTGGGTTCAAAATCAACCAAGAACTAGTGACTAGTCTCATTATGGACTCTTTAGTAGAATGTTTTAAATTTTTTCATTAATTATAACAAGAATAACATGACAATATCGCTTCATCACCTATTGGTTTTAGCTCGCGAAGCTAATAAGGATATAAATACTATAAATTATTTAGTAATTATGTTTAATAAGAGGATTAAGTAAAATTATATGGGGTGTGTTGCTAAACCCATGAGATGAAATTGATGCACCATCCATTCAAAAGGAAAAAGATACATAAGGACCAAATTATCTAGAGGATGTCATCTTTTAATGCATAATTAAAGGCCACTGAAAGAATAATTAAAAGGATATGAAAATAAAGTAAGGCAATGCTTCAAATTTTGGAGGGTTTTTCATTAGATTTAATCTATCCTTCCCAATGATTTGGGTATTGAATATTGAATGTGGTTCAAAAATTAGTATTCATGTACCCAAACCAAGTTGATTTCAGATGATTTTAAGGGTGAGGGGGATCACCAAGTAGAAAATAGTGTGAGACAAGAAACCTTGGTAGAGGGAGATAATAATCTTAAATTTTTTATAGGTTTAGTTCTTATATTGTACAATTGTAATTATGTTATTTTAAATACCGGAAACATAATCTCAATGTCATGTTTGGAAACTATGGTATTTAATTTCATGTTTTGAAATGAATATTTTATATTTTATAAGGATAATATTTTTTATGGAGTAGAACATCAAAGAAATGTAATTTGTATACTTGATCTTAAAACCCCTATAATGGAAGTGCATTGGAAAAAAATAAATTGTCTCATTTAACAACATTTAAGATATGTTCAAGCACATTCAAGTAAATGATATTCATTTAAAAAATTATATCAAGATATTTTTTTAGACTAAATAGATCTAAAAAACTTGGATGTTTGTGAAACATATTTATAAAAGGAAAATTACCAAGGAACACTTATCTAGGAAAATACTAATGGTTGTTAAACTAAAAGAATTGATTTAGACTAATGTATGTGGTCTATTTCTTGAAGTGTCATGGGATGGGATTTTTTATATAATTACATTATCGATGACCATAGTCGATATGGTTATATATACACTAAATAATGTTTACGACACATTTATTTCATATGTTTAAGGAATACTAGCATGAAGTAGAAAAAATATTGGTAAAAAGAATATTGTACATCACTCAAACTGAGGAATAGAGTTTCTAAACCAAGAATTCATTGACCACATAATGTATTGTGGGATAATATAGTAACTCACTCCAGTTATACACCTTAGTAAAATGTTATTACTGAAAAGTGTAATCAAACCTTTCTAGACATGGTAACATCATTATTGAGTAAGAAAACTCTTCAATTATCCTTGTGGGGATGCACATGGTAGACAACAATGTATACACTAAACTATGAACCAATAAAATATACATATATAATTCATTAAGAGTTATGGTATAGAATGAAACCCAATTACTCACACATCACGATGGGGGTTTAAATTCATTTTTAGAACTATACATAGAAAAAATTGGCATCTTAATGAAAGAGGGGAATATTCATAGGTTATCCTAATTAAAATAAAAGATGTAACCTATAGAACACTTTTGATAAAAAATTTATTGAGGTGAGACATTACATATTTATAATATGGGAATACATTTTCAACATCTATATTGGATGAAAGATTGATTTAAATGATGTTGATAATCTAAATTAGTAAGTGTTTTTAAGGGAACAATATCAATTATATATAGAATAATATGAAGATGGTATCGAGAAATTAGTACTGCATAGGTCAACCTAAGAGGTTAATGAACAATAGTGATATGGTTTTCTTATCATTGAGTTAGTTGAAACATTACTCATATAAAATAATGAATAGCTCACCGACAATGAATCAATAGAAAGTATCAATTCTTAATAATGGAAAGATAATAGGCATTCAAACCTTGTGTCCATATACAAAAAATAATTTTGTATTTTTACTGACCCTCCAACTGATGTAAACCCCATTGGGAATAAATAGTATCCCGGAAAATTTTTTATATGAATGATAAATTTAATACATAGAAGGAATGATTGGTTGTTAAGTGTTTCAAGAAATGTCATGTCATAGATTATGTTAAAAATTTATGACCAATCATGATGTTGAAATCCATCTTAATAATACTTACAAAAGCATACATCCATAATTATGAAACATGGAAAATGGATGTCCAAACATCATTTCTAATTGGTATGTTGTTTTAAGATTTATATATGAAGGTACCAAAAGTTTAATTATGTAAAAGAGGTTTGGTAAAATATCCACTATATAAAAAAAATTTCTCGGTTTTATAAGCATCACAATCATCATATTTTCATTTTTATGGGTCAATAAGAGAATTTTCTTTAATTTGGGAAAAAAGTGATCCATGTGTATATAATAATTTTAGAGGGAATTTCGTTGATTTCCTTATAATATTTGTTTATGAAATATTAATAATAAGAAACAATGTACAAGTCTAAAAACCAGTTGAAACATGGTTAAATAAATTATTTTCCATAAATGTATATAGTGAATACCCTATATTATATGGATCCATATCTATCAATACAGATATCAAATTCTACATGGGTAAGTAAAAGTATATATAATGAAAATGTACTCAAAAAGTACATTAGGGAAAAATCAAAGAAAGGTATTCTACCAATGTCACATGTTATGAATAACTCTTAGAAAATGTGACCACAAACACAAGAAGATATTGAAATAATGAGTCTAATTCCTTATTCAACATCAATTTTTTCTATCCTACACTCCATGCTATGTACAAGGCTTGATGTTTCCATTACATTTACCCCATTGGTCCAATATTAATCTAATCTATTATATATTCATTAATATGATGAAAAAATAATCATAATTCACTTGTGAGTAACAAGGGATATATTAATGGTTTATGGAGGAGGAGAGGAACAAGTTTTTAGGGGATACACTAATGAGTTTCCAAATAGGACATGATGATCTAGATCATAATCTAGCTATAAATTTTGCCTAAATAGTTAGATGATGAGTTAAAAAACATTAATGAAACCCATTTCAACTAATTTTAATGAAGAATCCATGTATGTAGGGTTATATTATGTTGATAATTGGGAATTATGGATAAAACGTTTTGTCATAGACATTGATGTTTTTCCTAGTAGTGTAGAACATGTTAATGTTTAGAGTGGTAACATTATAGCAGTGGTGCTCTCTATGGACCCTAATTTTCACAAGAGGAAAAATCATATACATTGAATGTTTTATCATTTGAGGTATTTTACTTTAATTGGCGACATCACATTTATTAGAGTAGATGAATTAGATAATGTGGAAGACCCACATACTAAATCCATATAATAAGAGAAATATGATTCTCGTGTGAGAGATAGAAGTTTGAGGATTATTAGTAGTTGTCTCTAGTACAAGTGGGAGTTTTCTGAGTCAGTTCCCTAGACCAAAATTCATTGTACAGATTTACAACCATTACATGTATAATGTTTTAGGTATACATGTGTCTATAATATTATAAAAATTTAAATATTTTTTTCAAATATATTTATTGTAATTTCTATTGATTTCATATCATGTTAAAAGAATATATTATTTCCCATGTCATAATTAGAAATTGGATATACCTTGAAAATAAACATAGACATATAACATAGGGTCTATAAAAATATTATAGGCATTAGATAAGTGATGTGTGACTATCTAATACTGGGGGCTCATAATCATTTAGATATCTACTCATGAACATCAAATTTGGTGATCTCGAGTAGATGAGATCATACAGACTGACACAATAATAGGAACACCATATGTGTCAGGTATCATAACTATTTATTATCCATGAAATCATAAAATGTTCTTTATACTTGAAATTATTATCAGTGCTTACTATTTTATATCATACATTAATGAAAAATATAATCAACAGCATTTATGTCGTTGTGACATAGCTTTCATTTGGTGTATTATTAGTGGCATGACATTTATTGAATAATCAGGATATAATTTTATAATTCCAAATGTATGTCATATCTCAGGCCTAGTTGATCGATATGTTAGTACCTTCACTACATACATGGCCATGGTAAAAGAATGTATGTCTATCTAGTAAGTTTAATGAATAATAAAGACATAAATCATGATAACACAATGGGTACAACCTGATTTATGAGATATCATATTACAATGATATTATATTACTCAATGTCTGTTCAAAGAAATAGTTTTCATTTCTATGGATATTAATTATCCCTATAAGGACCTTAATCGGTTGTTAGACACTTCTCCTAGACTGTGAATAGTATTAATTATTATCAAAATAAGGTTCAAATTGTCACACACTTAGCATATTCAAAAATAATTTATATTCTAGTGGATAGAAGTAGAGGACATAGTGGTCCCCACCATGGGGTCTAAGTGATGTTTGGGAATATATTATTTCCATGAAATAAATACATTCATATTTTTTGAGTTTGGAATAATTGGTATTGAATTTTTTTATTTTGTGCATTCACATGATCTTAAGTGATTACATGGTATCATATTCAATGAATGAATATAATTTTAATATTAAATGTTCATTCAATATTTTTATGAATATAAAGTTGACTTAATGTATCATTGTTTCCTGAAATATATATATATTATATTATATATATGTGATTAAAATATAATTCAAATTTCTGACATAGTTAGTTGGTCATAATGGGTGTTGTATTTCTTATTTAGTGGGAATAAATTATATGGGGTTTATAGAATCATTTCCTTGTAATTGACTTTCATTATTGAAGTAGGAGTGAGCTCTATTCTAATTGATGATTCATCCACTAAAATTTGATATCACCTTGCCTCATCACTTACACATCTTATATAGAAAAGTTTATGTTCTAAGAATGAGATCTTTAATCAACTTTATAGATTGAAGAAATCAAATAGTGGTGATCATAGAGGCATAAAAGAATTTATTTTATCTCTATAATAGAACCCATATTTTAATTATAATATTTCTAATATTTTTTTGAATTGTGTCCATATGATCTTGAGGGACCTGAATGTGGTTTCTCCTGTAATAGTCGTTAGTGAGGAGGAACTATTGAACATGCGATCAATTCAAATGAGTTAGTTGCTCATTTTTTTAATTTTTATAAATTAATTCAATTGAGATCATGAGATACATGCCATGGATTTATTCAGAAGAGATTATGTTGTTAGTTTTACCCAGTGATGAATCTTTTAAATCCATAAAAAAATACTTCTACTAAACACCCTGATACCTCCTTAGATCACCATTCATTCCATGATCTAAGGGGTTCACAATTTGAATTTCATTTTCTGGAAACATTCATGGTGTTAACCGTATCTTTTAAGTGTGATATTTTTGATGAAAAGGTATTCTCCATTCAGCAAACCCATTTTATGGGATGAACCAGGGTATGTGGTGTGAATGGATTTCTTGGGGTAGCATGAACCTGTAAATACCGGTTTAAGTCATGAACACCCCCTACATATGATAATTTTTTGTGTGAACTTTCATTAGAATTGTGAACTACTTCTTGCTAATGAAATTCATCTCTATCATAACCATGACCCTTCAAGAATGTTTTCATGAAAAGTTGACCAAAAAATTGGGTATACTTCAATGTGTGAAAACACAATTTATAGGTTTCTAAAAACTCAAATTACCAATTTGGGTCTTGTTTCTAAAAATAATATTCTCACCAAAAAAATAAAATAAAATTCATAAAAAATATAATGACTCAAAAATAAATTAGGAATTACCAAATCCAAAAATAAACACTTCTAATCCATGAAATGTAATGGTAGTCCATATTCAATCTATCCTTACTTTTCATGGTGGATAATTTCAAAAGATCTTTATGGATTCATTATTTTAACACTCAACACACATTGGTTGTGAAATTAAAAAAAGAGCACTCTTGTCATTGGAATTCATTCCACCACCTTTTTAACAACACTAACATTGATACTAATCTCATCAAACCTGTCCATCCCAATAAACCACTATTACTTTTATCTATTCATATGAAAAATTATAGTGCTACCCACCACATAACTCCAATCACAATGAAAAATTTTAAACATTTTTACTACCCACTATAGAAGTTTTTGACCAAAAATACACTTCAATCATTAAAAATACCTTCCAACCACATCGTGAACAA
Organism: Viscum album; assembly: GCA_963277665.1. NCBI lineage: Eukaryota > Viridiplantae > Streptophyta > Magnoliopsida > Santalales > Viscaceae > Viscum > Viscum album. The sequence continues at coordinate 1,677,957,120 of OY728126.1, forward strand.
TTATCCAAACACAATTTCAACTATTTCTTTTCTAATATCTTACAAAGGTAATATTGATACATCCTCGAGCAGGCTTCCCTAAAAAACACTTTGTTTCACTCGTATATAAAATATCATAGTACTATATCATGACACCTTAAAATATAGTGGAATCAATGAATTATATATCCACATACACCAAAGTCTGAACCCCAACACCCAATGTAGTTCCATGGTTAGATTAGCTGTCAACTTCTCTGATATCCACACTCTCACCCTAAACATTTCCACATCTATAATATGAATCACCCTCGAATCACTCTGAATCCAACAAAATATTGATTTATATTGAATAGATCTTCCAAGAATCATATCCAAATCCCAAATATATTATTCTATATGGAACTAGATATCAGTGGATCAGACCACATATTGGCGTCCTGATGATGGTTTGACCATCCATTGACTGGTATCACCACCTCCATGACATATCCAATGATGAGGTTCACACTTTAATTATTTATACAATGTTATCCACTATTGTTATATAGTTATGGTCACCCATAGATCTTAAAAAAGTATTTTCACTAACCAAGATTATTCAATTACAACACCTAATAGCTTCATGTCAATGTCCAACACATATTCGAGAACAAGAACAACCAACCACTCATCTTCCATTCCCAATACACCATGAAAAAATTATCCAACATAAAATGGTACTCTCCCCAATATGTGGAATCCCATACCCAACTACTTATCAACTCAACCAAATGGTTTCCATTATCATTCCTCTATAATAACACAACTTACAATGATTGAAACCTTAATCCATCATTGCTGCACAAATCCCACCACCTCTCAACTATCCAAATAATTCCAAGATTAATTGACAACACTAACATTTATTAATGGACACACATAAGGCCTATTAACTAGTTATTAAATCAAACAAGAACCACGTGTACCTATGGAGGACAAAATCTCACACACTGGGACATTATTTTGAAAATCCAATCTAATTATAAACATCCATCCCTGAGTGGGCCATCATGAATCTTCTCACAAGTTTTCACACATGATACTACATGATCTCAACCAATCCCAATAGTTGAGCACTCCTGTAAAACTTTGTCGCATAACTGAACTCATGATCTATTGTTTCATGATGCGTCTAGACCATGCCCACACTCCTAACAAATTGAACATGCACTACTACATGTCGAGATCATCCAATTGATAAATAAAATCTCACATATTCTAAGGATAACTAGATGATTATGAACAAATGTGTGTCATCTACATAACCAAAATCATCTACCCATAGTCCCACCACACTAAAAAAACTGTAATGAGAAATTATAGGTACATGAATATAACTGATCATTCCCCCTAAATCCATCCTTGATAAAATAACAATCTAGGCGATTCACATATTGAAAGAAAAAAATTGCAAACCTCTCCATAACGACCCTGTAAAATTACGTAGAATTCCATAAATAAAAAATATTATAAATTGATATATTTTTTGGTGTTGAAGCATTTTTTAATATAATTATATTATCAAGGAAACCTCTTCCCATCCCAATATAATTCTAAAATCATTCCATGCATGAAAAAACCTTGTAATGGTCCTTGTAAATGCCATGATGAAGGTATTTCATTTCTATAATAAGAGAACCTCATACACCTACATACAGATTTCCTGTAATTAAGGAATTTATCAGGGTTCTTCTATATATAAGTCCCCTGACATGTTATGTGGGAAAATTCAATATAATTTGTTTTTATCACTTTAAACAACAAAACCCATATCAAAAAAATGAAATCACACATAAACAAGTGTATGCCATGTGAGTCCTTTGTACCTAATATTATTCATGTGCATATATCGCATGAATGTCAACCAACATCCAAAACCAAAATAATATCTTACAGTAATGCATCATATTTAGTAATCTATTAATATATTACAATTAAAACCAATAATTGTAAGATTTTATCCCTATTAATTATAAACTAAAATCAGAAAGGTCTTCATGACTCATCATCTTGTGGAAAATAAAATGCTCAAACATATTCCTGTAAACCCAATATACAATATTTACCTATATTATGAGTAAAAAACGTCTGATACAAAATTTTATATCATTAACCCAAAACTAGCATATGTGTAAATCTACCATGTGGTCTGAAGCATGTATCCCCCTATATCAGAGTCCTTTGAATAGAATAGAGGGCCTAGTATAAAAAGTACGTTGAATTTTTCTAGGAATGAGTGTCTTATGAAATTCAAAATATAGTTAAAGCATATATAAAAAAATAGTGTATGAATCAATTTGTAAACATAAATACTATAATAAATTACACTAATAATTCATACAAACATATGGTCATGAAAAACATGAAAAATATTTCCCACTAGGAATATTCAATATAAAAAAATCCAAAATAAAAAAAATACTAATACCGACCCTAATATCATAATTGAACCGCACTAAATCCCAATATCTAAATACCTCAAGATACACCATAATTACCCACTTTTCAAGTTGTGTTGATCCTAAAAGAAAAACAAAGATCTACATATTCACCATAAACCCCCTATAGGGTTCAAGAAGTATATCTCAGTAGATTATAACTATGATACCCAAGTATAATCCATTATATAATGATTTTCATGAGGAAAATAAACTCTTAACACAAGTGAGACAATGATTGTGTGATAAAAAATCAACCATGTATCCCTATGTGTCATGTCACAATGCACTAACCAGGCCACCATGACATACACTCATTGCTACTTTTTATCAATGTTTGAATCCTATAGTCACCTCATTTAGAGACATTGTACTGATACCTTTCTTATATCCTAATACTCATGGAAATGAGTCATCTAAACCACAACTCGCATCCAAGAGGAACATTTTAGAAACATGTATCCACATCTTAACCCACTCGAAAATCAACCATGGAAGGGTTAATCGGCAATGTATCATATCATTTCAAGACCTATACACTAATTTTATGTCTAATAACATTACCAAATATTCTCATATAAAGGTATATTATCCAAATATCATATCACATCACAACCCTACCCATCATGGGCGATCATCAACCTAATCCAACATAAGGAATGGTTCACGACCAAAGCCTACCCTTAAAAGGATCAGAAACCATGACCCAAGAGTTGTCACTAAAAATTGGTCATTCCTCAAAATCATACCCCCCACTATAATATTTCACCTAGAACAAAAATATACAACATTTATAGGATCCGTATTACATCACACATCTCCCCAGCTAATTCAAGATCACTAGTCGATTGAGACATATCCCCTTATCTTGAATATTCCCAAACCCTCTAATCAAGGAATCAAATGGGTCCTTTAGACCCATTATGGAAACTTCTTATAAATATTAATTCACATATGTAACACCATAGTAACACCACATCTTTTAGGCACATCATAGCCCAGACCATAAGGCTCCATGCAACCATACCACTCATAGTCTAATATCATGGTGAACTTTCCATGATATCATTCCCTAAGACAACATTGAATCCTGATGAAATTCCTTGAACAACTCCTATGACCTACAGTCTGGTCATGTATCACATAACCTATGGTATATATCATATCCCATAATTACGAATAATCGCCTCTCTATTACACCCTATCTAGTTATGAGGGACACATCTTAGTCAAAACACAAAGAATAGATTAATTTAACACTCTGAGTTTTTTTCATAAAAAAATTCTATTTTATTATGTATACGGCGTGAAACACTGGGCCAAAAAGAACCATGAAATATTAAAATTTGAATATCAATATTATAACACAGATATAAAATTTGTCAGTATGAATAATACTATCAAAATTATAAAAAGTTAATATTTTAGAAAAATTAATTGGTTACTTATTAATTATAATTGAAAATAAAGAAATCAATTTAATGTAAATGATGTATTTTTTTAAATATATTTTGATGCGCATTATGTGTTTTTATCATCATAAATTAATGTAATAATTATTGAAAACTAATTTTAATTGAATTTAAATATTAAGTATTCTATAAAATATTTTATGATTCATATAATCTATTTTTATATTCATGATTAGACCCACAAGGGTCCTCTTGGCCTAGAAAAGACAGAGCCATAACCACCCCAATCCCACCTCCATAGGTCAGGGGCTAGTGAAATGCACAGAAATTCATAACTAAAATGGGTTCCCTTTTCCTAATGATCACTTACACACACACACACAAGAATATCCAAGTAGAAGTGACGATGAATAATAATAAAATCATGTAATGTGTAGAGTAAAATCCAAACATGAAATAACCTATATAAAAAGAAAATTATAGTTTAATATGAAATGTAATTGGAAAAAATATATGCCCAACCCAAAAATATGTATCAATGTGATAATAAATGGAAACAAAAATGATGACAGAGCCCATCTCTAAATCTTGATGCTCAACCACCGTACACAATCTATGCATCCAATTATCTTTATGCTCTTCTAATGTCACTGTTAATCGGTATGTCATCTGTATAAGATATGGCATAAGGAGGAAAATCCCATGTATGGGTGAGTATATACACACATATTAGGACACCTATAAAATGGAAGAGGGAGCGATAAAAGACACTTTAGTAGTATTCATCTCTTCACAATTGAGTTTTTGTTGATCATTATATGAGACAAAAACCAAAACAAAAAAATAGATATTCTAAACAAGATTCCAAAACTAGGGAGAATGGGGATCTCCATCCCCACAACCCAGCTAAGAACAAATAAGTCTTCCTGAATCTCTAAAAAGAAACCATATATAATTCCTAGCATGTCATGGAAGCTTGAAGAAGTAACCTTGTGGAGGACCCCAACCTCTCCATTAGGCTGCATAGTTGAGGGGAATAATATCCAAGTCATGGAGGACCCACGCCCATGTACGAAAAGAGAGTACAATCTCAAAGGATAGAGGAACCATTCCTTGGTGAAAATGGGAGTATCATCTTTATCTTTATAATGAGTAGAGAGGACACACACCTTGGTGAAATTGGGTAGTACCATCTCCATGGATAGATGACACATGCCATGGTTCCAGGGGAGTATCGTCTCTATCTCCATAATGAGTATGGAGGATATGTTCCCGGATGTGATAAGGGAGTATCATCTCTATCTATAGAGGACCCACACAATGATATGACATCAGAGTACCATCTCTATATCGACAAGGAATGTAGAGGAACCACAAACTAATTTTAATGTAGAGTATTTTCTTCATGGATAAAGGACAAAGATATTGATACACCAGTGGATTATTGTATCTATATCAATAAGTAATGTGGAGGAATTTCATGCAGATACGATAGTAGAGTACCATTTACTTGGATAGAGGACATATATGCTGATACGATAGTGGAGCACTAACCCTATCTCGATAAGAAATTTTGGGGACCCTTATGCTGATGCGACCATGGAGTACTATCTCTATATAGATAAGGAATGTGAAGGATAGACAACCTGATACAATAGCGGCATACCATCTATATTTTAAACTCACTGATGATCTTGGTCGATCACTTTTATCTTTAGGAACCACCTAAAGAAGATTCATTCTTGGATAATATCTCATGATATATCCAAAGAAACTATGAAGGCTACCATCACATTCTATGAAGAAAAAAATTATTGATAGGATACTTTCATTCCCAAATTTGATTCATGATGAAGAAAATATGGATGGTAGAATATTCTCAAGATGTAAATGGCATGTAAGGGGTCCAATCGTATGTGTCCCCACTCATCTTAATATTCATTTACACACCACCACACTGATTTTTGGACATGTGATACTACATGGCATGTAAGGGTACTGCATGAAATGTCTCGGTCAAAAGCTATAAAATTTCACAGGTATCATCATTTCTTTGATGGGTGAAAATGTCAAACCACATATATGTCACTGAATATGACCATGAATGACCAAAAGTATCACACTTTTATGATCCTCATTAAAAAATTCATGTCATAGGTGACTCACATTCCCAATTCAGAGACCTGGTAAAAAAACATTTCACAACATCACTATTGAATAGCATTTCATGGGTCCAAGCCATGAGTCTGAATTAAGTAACCCAAATAGGACATGAAATTTACCCTAGAAAACTAGGGTCATAAATCCACATACAGTTCATCATTTAGACACCACATGAAGAATATATGTCAGATACTAGATCCCATAACAACAATATTGTTATTATTATTGAGTTTTTCATTGACACGAGCCACACGTTTGAAAAAGGTGTCCAACATTAGTCATGAAATAACCATCTTAATGTCAAGGTCACACTACTAATAACGGTTCATCAATCTGATACCGTATTAAAATTTTATGGGTGAATCAATGTTTTACCCACAATGATAATAATAATTTGTTATTATTATTATTGTTGTTGTTGTTGTTTTGTTACTGATTTGGTTTTTTTTGTTGTTATCCTTTTTCAAATGAAGAGTCCACACTCAAGGATATTCCCATATCTCTTTCACACACTCTGCTCACTCCAAAGTGGCACCTCCATTATCATTTTGATATTATTATATTAAATAATAATAATAATAATTTCATTTAATAGTTTCACAATGTGATAAATTCTCGAATCCTCCCCACATCATTCATTATAAATGACTCCCCAAGGCACCACCTCTAATATTCATTATTTATTTTTAAAAAAACATTATATTGATTTCCATTAAAAACATCAAACAAATTTTCATCTTTAAAAAAATTAAAATGATTTTTATTCCTTTTAAAATTTGAAAATATTTTTCTTCCAAAATTAAATTAAATCAATTTTATTTAATTTACCACACATATTTTTTTAATGTTATTATTATTATAAAAAATAATAATAACACATTTTGTGTTGACCTTGCCTAACCGCCATGTCAGAGATCCAAGTCTGGACACTACCATGTCCACACCGATCAGCCTTCACCATGAGACTTCACACATGGATTCTTCTAAGAACCAATCCCATTACACTTCAAATAATCATCGTACATCAAAATTGAAAACCTGGATCATTTTTCCAATCCCACACCATCTTTTTTCAACTGTCATTTTATTAGCACCATGATCCCGAACCTGCACCTATGATACCATTCAAATCCATTAACAAATCATTATATATCTAATTGTTTGAAAAATGTCACAATTTTAGGGGTTCTATCATGCTCAAAACTACCCCAAAAAATGTAGAACAATGACCCCCTAGTCCAATGGTGAAGAACATAAGGGTGGGAGAGAGGCATAAGGAAAATGGTGAAAACATCAATGACCAAGAATACTTGTCCAATGATAAAATATTAAGAATATTAGTGGTGATAACATGTAACAAACAAGAATCAAGAAAATTAAATAAATTTAATTCTTTTATAGAGCTCATGCGAAGACCATACAATCACAGAATCAAAATAAGATAATAATTCACGCTTATAGGATTTAATAAAATGGGGGAAATCAAAATTTATGAGTCATACCTAGATTATGGATCATTAATTGGTGAAGAATGCATCATATAGTGATAAAGGTGACTATCATGATGTGTAGGTATTTCATCTCATGATTATCATTGATCTGATTGCCGTTGATCATTGAATGTCGATCTGCCAAAGAAGAATACTTTCTTATTCTTCTTAGATCCAACAAGAGTTATATGCCCAACCATTAAAAAATTTCATAATAGTGTTTTTATAGAATATTTAATTAGATAAATTAATAAAATAAATAAATAATTTATTTATTTATTTGATTTTTATGTATTCTCCAATAGCTGCCTCATCCAAAAATCCTATGCTGACCAAACTGAGGTCATACCAAGGGTAAAATATACACTCTGAATTCAACTGTGGTATCATATTTCCAATCCTAAACTCTATATTTGGATATTTTATCACTTCTAAAAAACCTATTCACACGTGAAATAAAATATATTTAATATATTTATAAAAATAATTCCATACACACTGGGACTCACAATCGCATTCCATCACAGTTACTGGCTCTAAAAATATTCCAAGAAATATTCTAAATATGTAGAAGGAAAAAAAGAGTCTATACATTATTAATTTCTTTAAATATTTTCATCCCTAAAATGTAGAAACTAAGAAAAATTAGGGGATATTGTGCAATCAACTGGGTCTCCCACTCCCACAAGATTCCTGGATGGTTCTTTTTGTATCCAAAAAACATTGAATCAAGTGAAACACTTTCACATGAATTCTATTTTTATACCAAATCTCAAATTCACCGACTCCATGAAAAAGGAAACTCCACTATCAAAGCCCATCAAACCTAGGCCTTTATTTTATAATGATTAATTAACATACCTTATAAGTTTAGTCATGTGGAGAATACCATGAAACTGGTCTAACCATGAATATGTCAACTTCTCTTTCACCAAACTTGAAAACAGCGAACATAAAACCTCGTTGTGAGAATCTGGTGCCACATCCAAGCCATGGGTGGACATCAGGCTCGCATCATTTCATCCATTGTAGGTTCCACTATCACTCCCATGTTTGAGAAGACATATTATGAGAAGTGGACATTCAAATCTTGAACTGAATCCATGAGAGCCTACGTATGACTATCACTCTTGGATCATGTCTAGAGTCATCCTCAGAAGTCTCAAAATCCCTAACTATATCATTGATGGCATGAGGGTACCATCCCAAATATGACCAAAAAACAATGATAAGAAAGGATTGGGATATAACTCATAATTATAATGAATCATGTCAATGTGGTCAACATGATAAAGGGTATCGACAAGAACTCAAAAAAACCACAACGAATCTAGGAATCCATCCTTGTTACATCCACCTCTCAAACCTAGAGGTGGTGATAGATGATAATGAATTCAAACTCTAAGATCCTTGTATCCACAATCCACTATTTTTACATAAATGACTTATTTTGAAGTTAAATTTCATTTATTTTCCATTCATTCTTTGTTTTGGAGGGTTTCTAAACGTTTTATGGAGGAATAGATGAGTTTTTATGAATTGGGCCAAACCGTGAACCAAATTTCAGATTTTAAAAAAAATTGTTTCTTTTATAACGTTTTTATTTTTTAATATTTTCACCCATTCCAATTCATAAATGGTCTCCTCTGACCTATTAACACCAAAATTTAAATTTGGAGCCTTTATAAATCCATAATCAAGGATGATTTGAATTTTTATTTAAGAATTGGGCCAACCCGAAATCCCATTTTCCAGTTTTAAAATGTTTCTTTAATTTTTTAATATCATATTAAATATAATGTATTTTTAGGTGAGTCCACCTCCCTCTCGACCCTATGAAACCCAGGCGCGCTCCCATTGCCTTTCCCCCATCATTGGAGCTTTTTGAAATCTCGAATTAGGTCTGAACTACATAGGGTGTCTCAAATCGGCCATAATTGAAGAGGTAACTTCATCCCTTGTTAACTCTCTCAATTCTTACTTTTTTCCATCCATTCCAGTTCCTAAATTACCTCCTAAATATTTTTCGAACAACCCCTGAATTTTGGGCGTTTTAAATTTCAGAAACTATTGTTTTTGGAGTGATTAATTCAGGATACTTCAAGTAAGTGAGTCCATTTCTTTCCTCTTTCAAATTTCTTTGGGTTTCTTGCCTAATTCTTGAATTATAAAAAATACAGACATTAGGGTTCTTGAATAGGTTACATATTACTTTATTTTGGGTGAAATATTAAGTTTTTAGGTTTCTTTTAACTTCCTTGAGGTGCGGCGATCGTGTGGTTGATGTTTCGCCCAAATATTTGAGGATTTCGACACATTCAGTAGGTGATTTCATGGGTAACCATTTAATGATGAGTTATTTTGCTTGATTAAAATATTTTTAATGTTACTTATATTATTTTCATTATGAGAAAACCATTTTTGGTTGCAATAGTAAAGCATTTGGTATTAAAGTTACATTTTTGTTTGAAGTGTGTATTTTTTAAATGTATTTCATGTGTTATCTCTTGTGGTAGTTTTGTAAAACATGGAATTGGTTTATTAGTTGTTGAAAAGTGCTGCCAATTTTGGTTGGGTAATGATATACTGTCATGTGGACCTAAAAAGTAGGGTCTTTGAATTGGTTTTATGTGTGTAACCTTGTTATACTCCTTGAAAGTGTTTTATGGATTTGTGTGTTCTCATGGGTATCTTTTGCGATATTGTTCAAGGTAATTATATAACATTTGAAAGTGGATTATAACATATTTATTGGAATGCCAATTCTGTTTTTCTAGGATATTGGTGTGATTTTGGCTTAAAAATAGGTGTTTGAAATGGGTTTTGTGTGAAATACATATTTACACCACTTGGGTTCTTTTTACGAAAATGGTAAATGTTTTAGTTGGTTAAACAAATTGGGAAAAGGGTGAATATGTACTGTTTGGTATGTCTATTCATGTATTATGGGGTTTTGAAAGGTGAAGTGATGTTTTAAGATGTCAAATATTTTTAGAATGTTTTGTACATTTTTGAAATGTTTTATTAAATTGTGATGTTGGAGCGAAACTTGTTTGTGGGTTGTTTCGTGTAAGTTTAATGATAAAATGATTTTGAAGGTAAAAAGGGTGTTATGTAACAAGTGAGTGGGATTTTATGATAGTTTTAATATATTGGAATGGTTTTATAAATTTTTTTAATGAATTTGTGGAAGTGTTATAGAAATGTGAAAAGTGATGTGGGATATTTTGGTGTGAGTCGGATTTCAAAATCAATTTGAATGAAAAGTGTACTTTTGTGACTTGTGTTGTATACATGTGGTCTGTTTGGTGAATTTATGATATGGAAATGTTATTTTTTTGTTAATATTATATTCATTGAATTGTTTAACTTTTTTGAGCACAATGGGAAAACCCAAGTATCTAGGTGGATGGACGTGTACTAGTATGCTAGTGAATCTGTGGGGTTTGGCCTCAGTTTCACTTAGCAAGATTGACTCTTAAAACTCTAACTAAATTATAATGATGATGATTGGGGACCACTAGGTTATGGGTATTTACCCTACTAGTGGCTTGTGCATGAGAACAGATATTTGTGATGGTTACTCTCACCGAGATATTAGTTACCTGGGACCCACAACTAGCTAGTGCCTAGGGGTTATTTCCCATTGCTTGTGCTCACTATATATTTTGTGCTTATCGTCGGCATATGGTATGAGTGGATGGAAAATTCAGTAGCCTTGGTATTTATTTTAAAAGTGTTTATTCATTAAATTATCCCACTTGAAAACTGATTTTTTTAAGTTGCATCTTTTAGAAATTGTAACTAGAAATTACATGTTTTTGAAAACTGGCATGCTTTTCGTCTTTGAATGTTTATCGTATGGAATCTCTTAGTGGTGGTATCCTACTAGTCATTGGATCACGCCCTACTTACACCTTTGGGTGTACGTATACTTGGTTATTTTTTTTGTCACAGGTTGGGTATAATTTTTTTTGTTCCAGTGGTTCGGGTTTCTAGCAGGTCCTTAGTGGTGATGTCTTGTAGAGATGGCTTGAGGGCGGTGCCCCATGCCATGAGGGTTCTTGGGATGTTTCATTTTGGGTTTTCACCTTTGGTATAGTCTTTTTGAGTTGTTTTAAGCTATGTAATTCTGTTCTGAATTTTTATAAAACATTGTTTGGTTTGAAAAATCTAGATTCGTTTTATTGGAATCTTTTGTTGTTTTAAGTTTATAAACTCGGGTAAATCATTCCCAATTCTCATTTTATGATACACGGACACTTGTTCCAGCCCATGGGGATTGGGAATGCCCTTTGGACCTTGTCACGGGGCAGGTTTGGCACTGGTTTCAGTGGTGACCAGATTTGGTTCGTGAAAAAATGGTATTAGAGGGTGGTTCGCTCTCTTTGGGTCATGTTATTTGGGGAACAACCAGGATAATATGAATTTAGGATTTTTGGGACTTTGAATTTCAGTTATGTGTAGTGTGGCTGATCCCCAAACCTCATTACATGATTTACGTCTCCAGGGGAAGTCGTGGCCTTTCGAAGTCCTTTGGTTTTTTTGGTTTAATGATGATTAGTGGAAATGAAAAGAGAGTTGGGTTAATGGTCTCAGTAAGCTTGCAGGGCCAGGAAATCCACGTGGAGCTGGGGATATTACCAAGAACAATCTATGTGATAGTGAAGTTATTTGAATATGGCGACCAACCATATGTCCAAGTCACCCACTGAAACTATTTTCCTCTCACATTGTCTTGTCTTCTTTAATTTTGAAATCTTGGAACGTTGGTTTTAAAGTGACTTGGTTTTAATAAGTGTAAAGTTTTTGTGAAATTATTTTCAAATAAATATGGAATGGTTTGATTTATAAAATATTGGAACTAAATATTCAGAATTATTTTGAAATGGAAAATGGTGTGCTTACACATCTTTTGAAAGCAGAAACTATACTGAAGTTGGTTTTGAAAAAGTGTTTCCAATAGAGTTTTCTAAACTATCATAGGGTGTTTTGTTGGGATGAGATGTTATAAAATTGATGTGAATAACATTAAATTGAGTTCTTGTATAAATGTTTGTGTATTTATGAAAATTTTAGTAATATTTGAATTGGGATTTGGATCTCTTGGATAGCGGTTTTGAGAAAAAGGATGTGTTGGTTGACCGTTTTGGTTTTGAAAAGCGGAAAGAATCTTTGTTTTAACCTTTGGTATTTCCATGAGTGAACAAATGCATGGGGTTATATGGGACGATGGATGGTTGATGGCATGAATGGATGAGTTCCAGGATGGATATGAGGATGGTTCCCGGTGTGGCACAAAAACATGAATGTGTGAGGCCAATGGGGTACCATTGGTGGATATGCTTACTGCTAAACCGGTTATTTTCAAAGAATTGGTTTTAAAGAAAAACATGATGTCTTGATGAATAGTTTTGTATGGTTTGTATTATGGGTTTTTGAAAAAGTTTATGTTGTGGGATGTTTTGAGTCCAAGAACCCCTTCTATTTGAACTGTGTTTTGGGTTTGTGTTTGGTCGGTAAGCTGTGTTGTAGGGACGATTAGTGGTCTCTTTTGAAAAATGTTTTGGGATGCATTTATCATGGTTCCCTTCATGTATTTGGAGCTGGTTTATGGATTGTTTTAACCAATGGACCAGATTGGTTGGGTCCTTGGGTTCTCTCATTAGATAAGGTACGCCCCCATTAATGGTTAATTCATAACTGAAGCGCAACCCAGATTGCTTCTCTATTGGAAAATCCTCCAGTTGATCAATATAAGGAATCTTTTTCTTGAGCTTTTTAGATTGAGTATACACCCTTTCCTTTATTGGTTTTGTGTATCCTCTTGTAGTTGGAGATTGATCATGGATGGTTGAAAGTGACCTTAGCCTCTTAATTTTCCTAATTTTTCGAAGGTGGAAGTGTTCTGGGGTTGTTAGCATGGATGAGTATTTGGATTGTGTCTAAGAGGAACTCTTGGTCCTTCATTGTCTCTTCGAAGAAGGAGTTCATGTTAAACTACCAGTGTGGGAAATCTGGTCATGAGAGGATATTGTAGCCACTTTCTAGAATTGTGTGTTGTTTAGGGATGTTGTATAAGTTCCCTCTCTATTCATTGTTTATATCAGTCGCAACAGTCATGTTCGGTGACGCCTTGTGATGTCATGTGCTCGATTGACCGTAAAATTAAAAGTTGGGCAATCATCAGAGATTCTCTATTATGTTCGGAGAATGTCTCCCTTGGAAAAACAACAAAATATTCCATTTTAGAGGAAGGTGAGTATAAGTGTTCTTTAATTCTATTGTTTATCACCCAAACAAACAAAGTGTGATGTGTGTACATCTTATAAGACCTTGTTTCAGTGAAATATCGAGTTAGGGTAAAGTGAGTTTGGAATGTGTTATGTCTTGGAAAAACTTATCGGGGATTGCGGTGTGGTTGTTGTTTGAAACGAAAGAAGAATTCTCATTCATGGGGTTTCCAAATCCTAACTGTGAGGATGAAGATGCTTCAATCATTTGAGCTCTAGCCATAGGTCTCAGAGAGAAGCTGGCTCGTAGTCTGGGGAAATCACAGAGTCATTTAAACCCTTGTGCAAAGTCATATCCTCAGTATGAAAGATAAGAAGAGTTTAAACCTATGGTGTCATCATCTTTCTTCTGTTGTTTATTTTCGGTGGAAATAGGTGGAGGGACTTATACCCATGTCATCGCCCAATGTTATTCCCTCCCCCTTCGGTTTCCATTGAGTCTTTTGAGAAAGGTATGAAGTTTGGCTAGACAGGTTGACCACACGGCTTGCACTTGGTTAGTAGTGACCATGCCCAAAAAACAATGTAGATAGAAGAATCCCCACGGTTAGTTCATGGTTTCCCAAACCGTGCAGAAAAACCATGTGGTCTTCCCAACACTTTATATTTTGGGGTCTTTCTGTACCGTCCCATGCTGGTCGATTAAGATGGTTGGTTCTTATGGTGGGGAGCCTATTTTTGTTCCCCCATACCAATAAGTTAGACTTATCCATTGTCATGGATTGGAGGTAGGTAGTCTCGTTCGGATCTATCAAGCTACCTAAATCTTCCTTGGCTAACTATTGATATTGGAGAGTACCCAATGGTTTAGTTGTAGCAAGGTAAGTGTAACCTTGTTCGATGTCGTTGTTTGTTTGGGTGAATTTCTTGAGTCTTGTTCGGATAATGTTTGAGGATTTTTACTTTGTGATAAAGCCTGAATGTGATTGATTGTTTCAGGAAAGTGGTGTATGTTTTTTTTGAAGTATTCCTTCCATAATTGATCACTGGAGGTGTTTTGGCCTTTGGGGGCGAAACCTGGAAAAGGGAGTACATCTTGGTTTATCAGTTGGGTTTGGTTTCCGTATCTGGCCTTTCTGTAGCTTTCCAGGGACAGAAAGTTTTCATGGTGGGTAGAATTTTCACTTACATGACTTATTTTTAATTTAAATTTAATTTATTTCCCATTAATTCTTTGTTTTGGAGGGTTTCCAAAGGTTTTATGGAGGAATAGATGAGTTTTTATGAATTGGGCCAAACTGTGAACCCAATTCCAGATTTAAAAATAAATTTTGTTTCTTTTATAACTTTTTCATTTTTTTTAAATTTTTCACCCATTCCAATTCATAAATGGTCTCCTCTTACCTATTAATACCAAAATTTAAATTTGGAGCCTTTATAAATCCATAATAATGGGGGATTTGAGTTTTTATTTATGAATTGAGCCAACCCGAAATCCCATTTTCCAGTTTAAAAATGTTTCTTTAATTTTTTAATATCTTATTAAATATAATGTATTTTTCGGTTATTCCACCTCCATCTCGACCCTAAGAAACTCAGGCGTGCTCCCATAACCTTTCCCCCCTTATTGGAGCTCTTTGATATCGCGAATTGGGGATGAACTTCATAGGGTGTCTCAAATCGGCCAGAATTGAAGAGGTAACTTCATCCCTTCTTAACTCTCTCAATTATTACTCTTTTCCCTCCATTCTAGTTCCTAAATTACCTCCAATTTTTTTTTCGAACAACCCCTGAATTTTGGATATTTTCAATTTCAGAAACTATTGTTATTGAAATGATTAATTCTGGATACTTCAAGTAAGTGAGTCCATTTCATTCCTATTTCAAATTGCTTAGGGTTTCATCCCTAATTCTTGAATTATAAAAATTCCAGAAGTTAGGGTTCGTACCTAGGTTCTAAATTAATGTATTTCGGGTGAAATATTGAGGTTTTAGGTTTCTTTTAACTTCCATGAGGTGCGGCGGTCGTGCGGTTGATGTTTCGCCCAAATATTTGAGGGTTTCGACACATTCAGTAGGTGATTCCGTGGGTAACCATTTAATGATGAGTTATTTTGCTTGATTAAATAATTTTTCATGTTCCTTATATTTTGTTCATTATGCGAAAACCATTTTTGGTTGCAATAGTAAATCATTTGGTATTAAAGTTACATTTTTGTTTGAAGTGTCTATTTTTCAAATGTATTTCATTTGTTATCTCTTGTGGTAGTTTTGTAAAACGTGGAATTGATTTTTTAGTTTTTGAACGGGGCTGCCAATTTTGGTTGGGTAATGATATAGTGTCATGTGGACCTAAAAAGGAGGGTCTTTGAATGGGTTTTATGTGTGTAACCTTGTTATACTCCTTGAAGGTGTTTTATGGATTTGTGTGTTCTCATGGGTATCTTTTGCGATATTGTTCAAGGTGATTATATAACATTCGAAAGTGGATTATTACATGTTTATTGGGATGCCAATTCTGTTTTGTTATGATATTGGTGTGATTTTGGCTTAAAAATAGGTTTTTTAAATGGGTTTTGGGTGCAAGACATATTTACACCACTTGGGTTTTTTTATGAAAATGCTAAATGTTTTAGTTGGTTAATCAAAGTGGGAAAAGGGTGAATATGTACTGTTTGGTATGTGTGTTCACGTATTATGGGGTGTTGAAAGGTGAAGTGTTGTTTTAAGACGTCAAATATTTTTAGAATGTTTTGTAAATTTTTGAAATGTTTTATTAAATTGTGATGTTGGAGCGAAACTTGTTTGTGAGTTGTTTCGTGTAAGTTTAATGATAAAATGATTTTGAAGGTAAAAAGGGTGTTATGTAACAAGTGCGTGGGATGTTATGAGAGTTGTAATATATTAGGATGGTTTTATAAAATTGTTTAATGAATTTGTGTAAGTGTTAAAGAAATGTGAAAAGTGTTGTGGGCTATTTTGGTGTGAGTCGGATTTCAAAATCAATTTGAATGAAAAGTGGACTTTGTGACTTGGGTTGTATACATGTGGGCTGTTTGGTGAATTTATGATATGGAAATGATATTTTCTTGTGAATATTATATTCATTTACTTGTTTAACTTGTTTGAGAACAAAGGGAAAACCCGGGTATCTAGGTGGGTGGACGTGTACTAGTATGCTAGTGAATTCGTGGGGTTTGGCCTCAGTTTCACTTAGCAAGATTGACGCTTACAACTCTAACTAAATTATAATGATGATGATTGGGGATAACTAGGTTATGGGTATGTACCATACTAGTGGATCGTGCATGAGAATGAATATGTTTGATGGTTACTCTCACCGAGATACGAGGTACCTGGGACCCACAACTAGCTAGTGCCTAGGGGTTATTTCCCATTGCTTGTGCTCACTATATATTTTATGATTATCATCGGCATACGGTATGAGTGCATGGTAAATTCAGTATCCTTGGTATTTATTTTGGAAGTTTTTATTCATTAAATTATCCCACTTGAAAACTAATTTTTTTAAGTTGCATCTTTTAGAAATTGTACCTAGAAATTACATGTTTTTGAAACTGGCATGCTTTTCATCATTGAATGTTTATCTCATGGAATCTCTTAGTGGTTGTATCCTACAACGAATTGTCTCACACCCTAGTTATACCTTTGGGTGTAAGTATACGTGGTTTTTTTTTGTCTCTGGTTGGGTACAATTTGTTTTGTTCCAGCGGTTCGGGTTTCTAGCAGGTCCTTAGTGGTGAAGTCTTGTGGAGATGGCTTGAGGGCGGGGCCCCATGCCGTGAGGGTTCTTGGGATGTTTCATTTTGGTTTTGTACCTTTGTTATAGTCTTCTTAAGTTGATTTAAGCTATGTAATTCAGTTCTGAAATTTTTTAAAATATTGTTTGGTTTGAAAAATCCAGATTCGTTTTATTGGATTCTTTTGTTGTTTTAAGTTTTTAAACTCGGGTAAATAATTCCCAATTCGCATTTTATTATACCCGGGCACTTGTGCCAGCCCATGGAGATTGGGAACGCCCTTCGGCCTATGTCATGGGCCAGGTTTGGTACTAGTTTCGGTGGTGACCAGATTTGGTTTGTGACAACTAGTATAATAGGTCATCTATTCTTAGGGGTGTATACTCCTCTATAACAATCACGATGTTTAGTTTATTCTAACCCACATCTAAATTCAATCACTCAAGTGACATGGGGTCATATGATATGCTAACATATATATCGGGTTATACTTGGTGCATGTCCATGCAAAATACCATCTATCGATGGCGATGCAAACTCGACACGTCCTCAATAAGGGTTCCGTTATACTTCTCCACCATAATTAGAAACTGAAAACTCCTAGAATCCACTACTCCATGGGTAATACTATTAAATGGATATTGAAGAAGATGTAATCTCATATAAATGATATCATCCTAACATGCATTGGGATCACTCCTTATCAAAGCGGAAAACTCCATTCAAACAAACCAAAAAAATATTCACTCATAGGTCAAAATCATCTAAGCATGGATGGTATACAGTCTATCCTCGATGAGGAAAACATCATAGGGTCCCACTGCTGATGGGGAATGATTTCATGTGATTTTATCTCTATCTCCTTAAAGATTCAAGTCACACTGTCAGCAATAATGGGTGATATATGATAATATCTATAGGAGACTGTTGCACAAGGATGCAGAAAAAGGCCCCCAAGGTTATCGCTATGTCTCAAATAGGGGCTAATTCTAGGGAAATGTGACTTACGATTCTTTGATATAACTACAAATGGAGTAGTAGAGATACATGTTGTACCCTAAACCACAATCGAAGAAACTGAGACACAAGATCATACCACATGAAGCAATCCATTCCTTTTCCCACATGTTCACCTTAACTAGGGCCTACTCCGACACTTTAAGACATCATAAGGACCTCAAACAAACAAATTAAAGTAAACTATCCACCACAACCCAATATTACCTATTTAGGGAAAAAGAAACTCAACTACATGGTTTTTTAGAAAAGAAAATGATTATGTTTCAGTGTGGGAAGTATATCTCTTCCTTAAATGTATGAATCCATGTCTAACATCACCAATACAGAGATCTACTGATGCCCTGTGTCACCTTGGAAATGTCTCACTGCTTGGAATTCCATCAAGAGAAATCTGATCCAATTGGTACATTCACACCACATGCACAAGCCAATCCTCTACCACCTAAGAAGGGGCTCCGTCTCACCATGAATCCCAGAAGACCACTATCTCTTAATCAAGAGATGTATAATGAATATAGGTGCATCATTTACTGATAACTCTGAATCCAATAACTTCTCCATGGAGAATACTTGTCAACAATGATACCATATGATTGGTCGGGATCTATATAAGATGAAAAAACCATACCACTACCTCAAGTGAAACATATTCTTCTTAATGGTTTGTCTCGTCATGGAACATTAGCTGTCTTTATCACTGAAACTTACATAATATGATAGGACGCACATACCATCAACTTATCTTGCTACTGCCATATACTTCACAACACATAGACAATCATCTTTGTGATCCACATACGGATCTGTGAATAGGTGGTAACCCTTGTCAGTTCACTCTTGGCGATAACTCATCATGGTTGGGTCCCTAAAAGAAGGATTTATTTCTTAACTAGTCTTAATCATGTAAGTGTCTCATAATTCTTGTTTTCTATCATTAAGAATTCATATTAAATGTTGTCAAGAACTACCAAGGTAAAATAGGATATATTAGAAGAACACATAAGAAGGAATGTCAACAGAATAACTCCTATATGATTCGAATACCATTGATCCATGAAACTAATGTCTCAGTATTCCCAGTTATCAAGCTGGTAGTCCAAGTCTTGGTGAATGGATACATAGATTTTTTCAACAACGTTAGGTTCCCCGATATGAAATATGCACTCGATACATGTTGACATTGTTACCCTATGTCCAAAAAAATCCTAATCATGGGTTTAACTCCAAACACAAACTTTAGTATGATCCTAAACCTCAAACCCAGGTACTATCTTAATAATTTATATTAGGTATATTCTTTGATACCAATCTTCCATGACCAGACCCACTGAGGCCAACATGGCTGGTAGAATGACAAGACAAAACTTCCCCCATACTAACACCATAGGTCAAGGGATGGAGAAAATCACTCAAATGAATAACTAAATTGGTAGTTATATACCTAATTTACATATATGAACACACCTAATCATCTACGTCTAGAAATTAAAAGGAATAATAATAAAATAAATTATCAAAAAGATTAAAAACCATTGATGTAATAACTTATAGGGAATACAAATGTGTATGATTGTATATTCTAAAATGTAAAGGGAAAAAATACAAACCAAACCAAAAAAGACATCTCATTGTAAAAATAACTGTAAAAGAAAATGCTGGGAGATCCCAACTCTAAATGTCCAAGCCCAACACCCTTAAATTGTTCATGCATCCATGTATCCTTATTCTCTTCTTATTCCACTCCCCACATGTATGTCATCTTCATAAGACAAGACACATGTTGGATAAGGACAAGCAAGGTGAGTATATACGTACCTTGTATGATGCCCTAAAAACCGAAGAGGAAACTGTAGAAAACATGATAGAAGAATCCATCTAATCACAATGAAGGTATTTCAATTAGTATATGGTATAATAATAATAAAAATATCCAAATATTCTCAATAAGAATCCCAAACCAGAGATAAAAGGATCTCCATCTCCACATCCTAGTTAAAAAAAATTAGTCAGCCTACAGATCTAAAAAGGGACTATCACTGATCCCTAACATGTTGTGTTTATCAGAAGAAGTTACCATTTGGAGGACCAACACATTGCCACTATGCTGAAAAGTCAAGGGTGCACAGTCTCCAAGTAATAGAGGACAATCTCCCAGGTACAATGTGATAGTACCATCTCCAAGGATAGAGTACCTATGCCCTATTGTGATAGGGGAGTACTGTGTCAATATGCATGTTTCGTAGTTCCTCGAAACGTGCCTTCTAGTTTTAATAATCAATTATTCCTGGTAGTTTCCATTGGAATTATTCATGGAATTGGAAACTCTCAAAAGTTCTTTATCCATAAGGTACCTACTTTTCAAAGGCATGAGTTCGTTAAGTTGGAACCAGACAATACATATGATTGTGCATTGGTCAAGAGGATGGGAGGTCAGACTCACCACACCCTTTTGAGAGTAATTATTGTCTACTATGGGACTCTATTTACAAATTTAAGATATTTTCATGAATCCTTTTTAATTAACCATGTATATCCTTAGTTTCCCTTGGAATTTTCAATAACTTATTAACATGTGTAACATTTAGAATCATTAGTATGTATTCAAGTTTATTCATTAATGAAGATATTAATATTTATTCGAGGTTCTACATCAATGGTATCCTATCATATACTATTTAGATATTCCTTTAATCATCATTGGGATGATACTGGTTTTTATTCCACTTAGTGGCATAATATGGAATTTATTGTTGTCCAGGGAGACAAAGGTTTGTTTTGATATTCAGATCTACACATAAAATGGGATACCTACACATCCTTGTTAAAGGAATCAGAACTCTTATAGTTCAGTTACTCTTAATGGGACTAAAAATACCTTTTATGGTCATGTGATAAGGAAATAGATGTAGAGATTAATGTCATGTGGTATGGACGTATATGTGAAAGGTGCTTAGTAAATTTTTGGTGTGGAAATTATGCCAAAACAGCCCAATGAACGTGGAAAGAATATGGGTTTCCATGTAATATCATAACCTGTTGGGAATATGGCCCAAGGATAACATGGATGATTTGAAGTGCTGGGTTTGAACCTCAAGGAGGCTTCCTACGTATCCCATGTGGATGGGAATCAAAGCCCATATAGTTCGACGAGTCTCATTGGAGAGTATAGTCCTCCGAGAGAAATGAGTTTGGACATACATACGAAAAAGGATGCCTTGTGGATTTGGGGGGTTTAAATTGAGGCTTATTATTAAGGAGGATTCCCTTATAAAATGAATTGGGGTTGGATTCCAGAAGAGGATATCCAGTGTGCTCAGGCACTGTGAAAACTTTCTATGTATCCCAATTGTGGTGGTAATCAGATTTCTCATAGTTCATTAAATTGTGGGTGTTTGTATAAATGTTCTAATCATAAAAAATATCTATGACCATGTGATTCATGCTCGGGGTGAGAAACAAGAGGATGTGAAAAATTCAACAATGACACACACTCTTTTCCACCTATGCTGGTGGAAAAGGGCGATCCTACCATTGCCAAGGTGGATGAGGGTGAGGCGACCTGTGAAGAGGGAGACCTACGAGCCTTCCCTATATTCACTTTACATGAGAATAGTGTCAAATGGAAGTATTAAGTGATAATGTTTAGGGGATTACACCAGTATTGCTACCCTAAAGTTGATCCTGGTAGGGGAAGAAAAATTTTCATTCACTTGAATGGAAAAGTAATTGTGAACCGTACCTTCCCTACTAGAAATTTGAGGTTCCGGATCGTTCAGAAGGGAGAGGTCAGGACCCAAATCCTTATTCCCAATACTGGGAACTTCCCAGCACTATTCCTAGAAGAAAGTTCCGTGTGACTTTGGATACAAAAACCCACAGAAACTCCATAAATCCTAACCACATTATGGGACAAATGTAGGAAACCTATGACTGTTGATATAAAAACCCAAATAGGAGACACATCGATTTTTAATTACCAAATTTTTATGAGTTAAGAGATTTTGGTGGAGGTCTCAACATTATCCCTTTTAGACAATAGATCCAATGAAGAATAATCCTATCAATGAATGGTTGGAAGGTGGGATTAATGGCTTGTAAACCGTAGATAGTATGTGAATCAAAGAGGGGTGCCCAAGTAGATAAGGGTTTGCAAGTATGGGTTCATAAGTAGGCTTGAGAGACCTGAAATTCACTTAAATGTCGAAAAAAATGTATGGTAATACTTTGGAGAGACCTGGCTCAAGACTTCAGCAATATTCATAGGTATTTGTAGAAGCAGGGTGCTCAAGTTATTATGAGAAGAATAGGTGGAACACAAGTGTTTCTTATTTAAGTAGGTTTTACACCTTAAGCACGCTAGTGTTATGGATTTAGAACACTAAAATGACATAATTCCTATGATCCTCCTTCAATTCCACCTCATTAGGTGTTAAAAACTACCTTGAATGTTTGAGAAGACTTGGGAGAAGCACTAGGGTGACCAGATCAGAAATTTGGCATCAAAGAAATTTGACCATACGAATGATGGCCCCAATAGTCTATTTATAAGAAAAAATAGGCCCCTGGGTAAAAGGAGATTGGGTGCGTGAGTGGGTTTCACACCAACTTTGTGGCGTGCTAGTGACTTGTGCGTTGATGGAGTTTTGGTTAGAATGGGGCTACACATTAACGACATAGCGAAAATAAATACACCATTATGCTCTAGTATGGTGGTACACAAGTATTTGTGTGTAGGTACCTTGGGAACCACTTTAGGGGCTTGTCCATAAACAATTTCTCTATACCACAAGAGGGGTGAGGGCTGCCCCATGCTTCTAATATGTGATGGGTTGTGGTCCCAACACTTCGGGTTAGTGCCTTCACTTCCGTCACTAGCCCCCATGACAAATGCATAGTCGCACTGCGAACTTTTCGATCTCGGTTGAGGAAATTTTGTGGATATTTACATGGAAAAAATTTCATGGCATCTAAAAAATCCCCCTTATAATTTTATTTGTTCTAACTTAAAATAATCTTATTATACGGTAAAATTAGGGAACTTTGATGCATTCCAACCTCATTTGGTTATATTTGGAGATACGTCATGTTTGTAATGATGCTATAATTTTTTCCTAATCCATGGGACCTAGTAAGAATAGTTTGAATTTTACTAAGGACATATGGATGAACCTAAAACATTGTATCTTTTGAATTTTTTTTGATCAATGTTACCAAAACCATACAAAATGTATGATCAGTGAGCTGGGACTCAATTTTTTTTAGATTTCCATTTGCAAGTTCTAAATATGGTGAGTACCACATCTCTTTTTTTGATGTTTAAAGTCATGCATGTTGTACTATGAGGGGATAATGTTTAAGGTTGAATAGCTTTGACCATAATTTTGGAAATTATATTCTAAACAAGACTCAGTGGATAAGAATTTATTTAATATTCTTTAGATATTTCCAAGGGGAATCTTGAGAAATGATTTTTATGGTCACCAAATTTAAAACTTATATCAACATAATGGGAGTCTCTTCTAAGAAAGAAGTTACCATTATTTGACAAACTCATTATGGGAGTTGTGTTATGCAGGGCCAACTGGGGCATATGCTGAATAGCCAAATAGTGTAATCTTTTGATTGAAAAGCAAGTTATGTTGAATTTTTTTACAAGGCCACCTAAGGGGATTAACATCATAGTTATAAAAAGGATATATTAGAAATTAAGCATTTTACTGCTGATATATAAAGAAAAAAAAAGATTTTGATGACTCAAGACCACAATGGGTGGTTTTTCCATGGAAATGATTTTTAGTAACAAAAGGGAGATTTTATGCCGACATATTTCATGAATTAGAAAACCATTTCCATAATAATTTGGTGTATGAGGAATGGTTAATATTTATCATAAAGGGAAATTTATGCTATCATATTGTGCATTTTTAAGTCATGCATTGAAGACATGGTACTATATAGTTTTAAGTCATGCAATGAGGACATTGTATTGGGTAGTTGTATGTCATATAGTGAGGGAATTGTGTAGATTTAATTTACATTCTTTATCTTTGGACAAATATATGAGATTCTCCCAACTTCTTGATAATTTTTTTGGAAACATACTACCATATTCAGGTATGGAAGGGAAAATTGTAAACTGTGATTTGGGAATTTCTGGATCTGAAGAATGATATGGAAAAGGTCTAAAGGAATTAGAGGAATTATTTTCCATGAAAGAAGTTACCATTATTTGAAAAACCGTGTTTTGGGGGCTCTATTAGGTAGGTACAACTAGGTCATATGCTGCATATCCAAATAGTGGAATCTTTTGACCGATAATCCTATTATGCAGGAAAATTTTATGCAAGGCCACCTAAGGGTATGTACTACATAGTCAGGAAAAAGAGATCTTAGAAGTTTGAAATTATATTTCTAAAAACCAATGAAAGTTTATAGAGATTCATATTTCTCGAAGCATAGAGTTTGATTTATGAAGAAAAGTACCTAAATATGGAGCGAGTATTTCCAATCAAAATTTCCCAAGAATCGGAGGAATTATTTTTTCACAAAGGTCTACCCCAAACATAGGGATTATGGTTTTTTTTAGTTTTAGGCCATACAACTAGGACAAAAAATGGAAACAATATATGAAATGTGGTCTACTAATCCATGGTTATTTCATATTTTATTGAACACATTGAGATAGGGATGTGTGAAACATGGTCATGAAGGCTTTCAGATCGAGAGAAAGATAATGGAAAAAATATACATGAATAAATGTTTCAAAATTAATATTCTTGTATATTGTCATTAATGGTTGAAGGGTACATATACACTATAACCAAGAATGAAATTTCAATAATTTGAAAACCCCATTATGGGGGCTGTATTATGCAGGGCCAATTAGGGCATATGTGTCATAACCAAATAGTGGCATCTTTTGACTGAAATGCCCATTAAGTAGGAAACTTATGCAATGCCATCTACAGACATGTACTTCATAGTCCTGAAAAATATTTCTATGATATTGGGGTCTCTGTCACTAGATTCTGTAAGAAAGATTATGATGATCTGAAAATATTCAATATTAAGAGTGTGAAATATGGATGGGGTTATGCTCAATGAATACGAGGAATATTTGAATCAATATTGGTCATGAGTTTTACGTCCTTTACATAGATCAGACTCATATGTAAAAATGGAGGCTTTCTATGTTTCCTATGAATTTATATTGTGTTGTGAAGTTAAAAGTCATGATGTAAGGACATTATACTATGCAGTTTTGATTCATGCAGTGAGGACATTGTACGGTGATGTTTTTAATTCATGTAGTGAAGACATTATACTATGCAATTTTATGTCTTGTAGGGAGGACATTATACTGTGTAGTTTTATTTCATACATTGAGGACATTATTATGTGCAGTTTTAACTCATGCAGTGAGGATATTATATTGTGTAGCTTGAATCCATGCAGTGAGGACATTGATAATCCCAAAAGGAATTGAGACACCTTATTTATAAAGATAAGTCTTTTACACAATTCCTAATCCCAAATGATCTATGCTCAGTGTGAGAAACAATGAGTATTTCAAGGTTTCTTCTATAACACAATTGTCAATACAAGTGAGGAAAATGAGTAATATAAATAAGTGATGGCTGAGACAAGGTATAAGATCTGGGTTCACTTTGTATCTGATTTGATTAAGAATCAAGAAAAATGTAGTTCTTAGATTTCCATGCATTTTAACGTATTGCGGTAAGGTTGAAGATGAACAGATGTGAAAATAATGATATATCATAGACAGACTAAGGGATAAAACCCAAGTGTCACTACATATCTTGCTAGGGGAAATAGTCAAGCCATACATAGTTCATTAAACATTCCCTATGTAGGTTTGATTATTATATAAGGATTAAGGTGGGGGGTTATATATCATAGTTGGGCCCATGATTTGAGATCTAGACATCTGTATATGTCTCATATAGATGAGAATCATGCCATATGTAGTTCTTGTAACATTCATTTCCCATACCAATTGAGTTTGATATGGGAGATGGGGAATTTTGACACGTTCTAAAAGAACTATAAAACCTAAGACACAAAATGGTATAAATATTTGACCAGGTATCTTAAGGGAATACTCTATATAGATCTGAATTCATATTCAAGAGGATAAATGGAAATAAAATTTTTGTGGTTGCAGCTGAGCCCTATATTGGAGATCCCAGAATCTCTATATATCACATATAAATGAGAATCATGCCACATGTAGTTCTTGAAAAAAGGTCCCTATAAAGATCTGACTCAAACATAGAGAGGAGAGGGACTCATGTGCCACTACGGAGTAGCAATTATATCAATGATGCTTGCTTACGAAAGATCCTAACATCGATTAGATAATATGTTAGTCAAAATGTGGACAAATGATGTCATGTAGTTTATTGTCACGCGTCAAGGAAAAAGATGCTACATAATTTAACGTAATGAATTATGGACGTTTATGGTCGTTATGTAGTTTAAAGTCTTTCAACTAGGACTTTGTACTATGTAGTTTTAGGTCATATAGTGAGGACATATGGACTGTGTAGTTTTTAGTCTTGCAGCGAGGATGAGGCGGAAATTACACAAAGTATTTCTTTAAGAATCTCGTAACGGTTGGAGTTGTAATATGCTCTCAATCCATTGAGATTAAGGTATAAAATAAATTTAAGTAGAACTTATGTATGGAATTACGTACTTCACACATTGGCTCAAGCTTTGGAATATTTTTCCTAGTGTCATTAGAGTCCTGAGGACCAATAACAATTCTCATTGAGAAAATGAATGGAGGAAAACATTCCTATTAAAGGATTCATATATTCTATTCTAATAGAATTCTAAAAGATTCAAAGTATTCAATCATTTCTCATCTAGTCATTCCATCTCATCAAACCATTTCTAAGACCTATATTCTACAGACAGCTGATCATAGATTAAAACTCTGAGTGAATGCAATTGCATTTCAATTATCAAAACATCTTTTGTTCCACACACCAATGAATAAGGGGCTGCTTGGGGTGGCAGTATGGGTAGTAGTCTATTAAGCCCATAAAGCATGCAAAATATTATCAGTACATGATTTATTATCTTTATCCACTATGCTTTGGAGTATATTTGATAGGGTCTTATTGAAATCCTCTATCTGTCCATTGGCCTCCGCATGATAGCGAGATGAATGGTTAGATTTGACATTATGCTATTGATATAACTTCTTTAAAACAACCGAACAAAATTTGGTGTCATTATCTGTCAATATAGTATGAGGGACACCATATATGGTGATGATGTTTGTTTTGAAAAAACTAACTATGATTTTGGCCTGATTTCTTTTAGAGGAATTTCCTCAGCACATTGAGAGAATAAGTCAGTAACAGTAAGAATATATTTGAACTACTTAGCCGCAGCTAGAGGATATGTCCCTACTACATCCATTCCCCCATTTAGATAATGGCCAAAAGTCTTTATCTATTTGTAACAACTTTGGGGGTTGATGAATGAAGTTGGTATGTACTTGGTAGGGATGAATTTTTTTAGTGAAATCTGTGAAATACTGCATCATTAAAGGCCAAAAGTATCCAAGCCTTCAGATTTGATCAGAAATCCTATGCCCAAACTAGTGAGAACCACAAGGTATTAAATGTACTTCATTTGTGAAAGCTGTAGTTTTTTCTCCATAAATACATCTTAAGGGGATTCTATCAAAGCTTCATTTATAGAGGATCTTCTGGTGATCTATACTATCATAAAGAGTAAAATTGACTGGTCATCGTCATATCTATTCATTTTCAGCCCTATCAGGTGGATGTACTCCATTTGTAGGTATTCCATGATGGGTATAACTTATCTCATGGAATTACCACATGGCTCATAAATATGGATAACTTCATTAATTTCCTCCATCCTGGTTTGAACAATATTTGATACCATATGATGATAGGCTATGGTGATGAGTGTCTCATCCCGATTTGGATCTTCCAGGGCTATATCTACTTTATCTAGTGCATCAACATGGGGATGTTGTGATCACGAGAGAAAATATAATGTATTATATAATGGAAATTCAGCCATTAACCCTATAATGTAATCACACAAAGGGATTAACTCTTATTTTCTGATATTATATTCCTCATTGATTTGTTGGATGACCAATTGTGAATCCCATTTCACTTTTAGGTGATTCACATGAACATTAAGTGCCAATTCCAAGCCTACAATTAGAGCTTGATATTCTAATTCATTGTTGGTTCTGCCTTCTGACAACATTAAGGAATAAGGCAACACCTCCTTTTATGGGGAGATATGGGAAATTTCTAATCCAACTTTTCTGAGTTTAGGGTATTCCATCATATTCCCTATTGGACTTCTAGAGGCACAGTCAAAGTACATTTACCATGCTTTTGAACTATCTTGAGTAGATAAGACCTCTTCATTAGAATGTTCAATATTCAATGATTTATCTTCCACAGATGGATGTTCAGAAATGATGTTGGCCAGTTCTTGGCCTTTTATTTTTTTATATGGCATAAACTAGATATCAAACTATAGAAAAGTAACTTCCCACTATGCCAAACGCCCTGTAAGCATTGGACGATTGCGAATAAATTTTAGGGGATTATTTCGAAATACCAAATGGAACTCATGATGTTACAGGTAGTGCCTCAACATCAGAACTACAAAGATTAATTCTAGGAATCACATTTCAATATTTGAATACTATGTTTCTGCATCAAGTGTAGTTTCATTGAGATAATAAAGGTTTTTCTTATTCCCAACATCATTCTTTTGGGAAACGATTTCACCCAATGATCACCCAAAACCTGTCAAATAATGAATAAGTTATATTCTATCAATAGGTGGCATTAATAGAGGTGGACTCAATAGAGATTTCATGAGCATATCAATTGCTTCTTGGAAGTCTTAAGTCTATTGATTTGTCACTCCTTTCTTCATAAATATTTTGAAGGGTTAACACTTGCCTTCCAAATTGATAATAAAATGTAGAATATATGCCAAGTGTCCATGGATTCCTCTTAATTAATTAAAATTTTAAGGATTTGACATGCAGAGAATTGATTTTTTTTATCAGGATAAAATTCAATACCACGATGGTGTACAACAAAGCTGAGGAACATTCCTGAGGTTTCCCCGAAATCACATCTCATGGGGTTCATATTCAAACGGTGTTACCGATATTTATTGAATATGGTATCTAGATCAGACAATTGATTAGAAGGTTATCGGGATTTAACCACCAAATCATCAATAAAAAATTCAACAAAATTCTCTAATAAGGGTTTGATGATATGGTGCATGGCGTGTTGATATGTCTCACCTGTATTTTTTAAGCCAAAGGGCATTACCTGATATCAAAAAACACCTTGTGGGGATCTAAATGCTATATATTCATAATTTTATGGGGCCATATGGATTTGGTTTACCTAGAGTAACATTCCATAATATAAATCACATCATAAATAGATGCTGGATCATTTAAAATCTATGTTATCGAAATTAGAATGTCATATTTAGGAAAATTCCAGTTAAAATATCTTAAATCAATAAAAAAATTATTTTCCCATTCATCTTATTTACTAGGAAAATGCTGGCCATCTATTTGGGATATTGAAACTCCCTGAAAAAATTTTCCTTTATAAATTTATCAATGTCTGCTTCAATTTTAGAGGCATGAGTTGAGTGCGTTCTTCCTACTGCCTTCTTAAATCCTAAATTTTCTTCTGGAAAACCCAAATGATGAGTGGATACATAGGGATTAATTCTAGGTATTTATTTATAATTCCATGCATATATATCTTGATGATTCTTTAGAAATGAAGTATACACCTATTTCTCATCAGAAGTCATGGTTGCACTAATTATAGTTAGGGGTTTATCTTCTTCTGTACCCTGCATTATTTCTCTAAGCTCATCCACAGTTGTAGAGACTCCTTCATCAAATGATAGAGGAGCATCCCAAATATCTTCCTTCTTTTCTTAATTACGTGTTACTTATTCTATTTCTACTTTCATAGTATATGATGAAGGAAAACGTCTGGAGTTTTTGGAAAGATCTGTATTTGAACATCCTGAAAAAGTGGCCCCAATTTCTGATCCTACAGATGATGAAGGGTATTCCTTGAGTAATAAAAAGGAGATTATGGATTGGGAATCAACATCCTTGTCTTACTATAGCATTGCTACAACTTCTTTTATTCTTATCGACGAAGTAGAGACTTGATGATGTTCAGTGGATGAAATGAAGGCATCTCCATTTATGCTTTCACCACTGCATGGTGAATTAATAATTTCTCCCATGTTTTGAGCCTCGATTACCACAATTGACATTATGGAAGTTACTATACTAATAATTTTATTTGAATTTACCTTTTCAATTTGATTTATAGGTAACACATAATCTATAATAAATTTTACGACTTGGTTTGTTGGGATATTTTCCAGTCCATTCATATAATTAATTCGGGTAACCTCCTTTGTTATGGACCTCATTTCCTTTGTGTGATAAAACTCTACCTCAATGTATTGAGATTTAAAAAATTTTAGTGAGCCTTGTCACTATAAAATGTCCCAATTTTACCATTGAAACAGTACTTGAGACATTGGTGGTACGACGAAGGTATGGTTGCATATTGATGTAGCCAAGGCCCTCCAAGCAGAATGTTGACAGATGTGTCCTAACGAAAAACCATGAAATATGAATTAGAAACAATATCTCTAAACTTAGTTCAGAGTGTAATCTCACCGAGAGGTTCTTGTTCATTCTTTTCATATCCTTGCAAAA
This sequence comes from Viscum album, assembly GCA_963277665.1. Classification (NCBI taxonomy): domain Eukaryota; kingdom Viridiplantae; phylum Streptophyta; class Magnoliopsida; order Santalales; family Viscaceae; genus Viscum; species Viscum album. Next base: position 1,677,988,475 of record OY728126.1, read on the forward strand.
TTAATGCTGAAGGATATAAGTCAGATTCATTCAGGCCCAATTTTCAAAGTGTACGGACAAGAATGAGGTTAACTCCGGAGCCATTATCAATGAAGGATCATCATATGTCTATGTAATTTACCTTTACAGAAAGATACAAGGGCCTAATATTTCCATGTAAAACATCATCTTCATCTTCATCTGTAAAAGATATGACTACATGACATTCTGCATGATAATTCTCTTTACAGAAAACCTCAGCAGTAGAAACTTCAGTTTCAAATAGTTGAGGACGTCACAAAGTCTCAGTAAGTTATTCTTGAAGATCTTTTGACAGAATCAAGGCATCCAGAATGGAAATATTGGCCATTACATGGGATAACAGTTTAAAAAATACCATACTTTTGGTCCAGAGGTTTGCGTTTCCCTGCATGGAAATGTGGTTTTGTAGGTACCTCGGAAGTTGACGCTGATGATGTAGATGTACCCTGTGTCAGAGCAGAAGCTGGAAATAATCTTTCCATTGGTATATTAGATTTAATATATATATTTACTTGCTTAGATAAAGATGGTGTGACCTCTAATCTTCCCTCCAAAATAATCATTTTAGGACCGAACATATCTTGCATGTAAGAAACTTTTTATTCTTGTTTATCCCACTGAAGGGATCTTCCATGAATTTCTTTCACATATACAGTTCTTTCAGGGGTAAAGTTAAAATAATGGCTTATAGAATACCCATGACTTCGTATGTATCCTCGACCTTGGACTCTTCCTCTAGTTCCCCAATTAGGTACATGGAACTCCGGTTCATTATAATCAGAATCACCATTGGCATAATGATATGTTAAGTGGATAACGTTGATGGAACCAAAGATCAATTATTCATCTAAGGAATATTATGCATTTTAGGTTAGTTATATTTTTGTAGTTTGATAAGACAGTTCCCATTATTTTGAAGCAGATGGAATGAAATATTCTAGGGTCAAGGAAAACATTGACCTTGACACGAGATCATCTTCTTCTAATAGCTATTTGTCCTTATGATCACATCGCTTTTTGAGGAATGACTTTTTTATGAAGGTTGATTTTCTGTGGAAGATGTGGCGGAAGAAAAAATCGATTGTTTAAAATATTTTTGTAGAGTTTCATGAGTTCAGTTGATCATTTTACTGATCATCCAATCATCATATTTCTTCACATTCTTAACTTTTGACTTCTTTCCATTCGCCTTCTTTCTCTGAATTAGTATCTGTAACTCATGCTAATTGAGCTGAAAAACATTTCAGTTTCACTTGTCTAGAGTCTACCATTATTTTTAGGAGGTCCTTGAAAACAAAACACTCTTGAATGGGATTCCCCAACATTTGGTGAAAGGGACAATAATTCAGAAGATCTTCATTTTCTTTTCTTTTTTTGGTTTCTTCGCCCTTGGCAACTGAACTAATTTGTTTTCCAGAGTTGAGATAAAGTAACTGGGAACCTGTTCCTTACAGATAAAATAATTTTTTTCCATTAACACCTCAAAATGTTACCATCCTTGATCTATTTTTTGATATTTATGAGGTCGTTGTTGTTGATTCTCCGGAGGGAGAGCCCTTCGATATGTTGATGTTTTTGAAGTGGATGCAGGTAAATGTGCGTACTTAATTTTAAATGTAGAAGCCTATGCTTTCCCTGTTCAGATTCCCATAGCTAATGGAATTACACACGTTTTTGCATTATTTTATATAATAGAATCTTTTATCTATCGAGAAATTTACGTAAGGTCTCAAAACCCTCCTATGTATTTCACAGGGATCAGTGGTGTGCATAACTCATCACATATATTTTCCACACAAATGGGTAGAAAATATTCTTGAGGGAGTTCCAGACTTAAGGAATACATTAGTCCTTTCCATTGAGCAATGAAATTTGAAACTATTTTATTCTCCCTTTGTTTGAAATTTTTAAGATAAAAAACTGTTGTCTTTGTTAATTTTGAGCTAAATTTAAGAAGGAATTTATGATGGAGATCTTCCCATCTAGTAATTGATCAAGATTGCAAAATTGTATACCATACCAAAGCTGGTCCTTATAATGACTTTACAAAACACATAATCATTACTTTTTTTTACTGTTGAGGAGTTCCCATCATGGGATCACAATGAGAAATGAAATACGTTAACTATTGTTCCAGATCTCTTGAACCATTAATTATTGGGAATGTGTTATTCACAAAATTTGGTGGGGGAGGAGTTAGGTCCACCCACTTGGGGTAAGCATTCTTTTCCGTCTGAATTAGCACACGTGGTTCTTCCATAACTACCAATCAAATTTTTAATGCCTAAATTGTGTTCATAAGCACTTGGGGGGAATATCCGGATAAGCTGGGACCTATATAGGTTCAAAAACTGGAGCATGAAAAGGTGCAATAACTAGAAAAACCACTATTGATGGTGCTGTTATTTTCTTTGGATAACGCATGGGAACATGCCTATCAGGATGTGTTTGATCATTCCTTGGCTATATACCCAATATAGGGAATTAATTATCTGCATCTGTACTTACAAAAAATCCTCTTTTTTTGAATAGATCCCACAGGATGGAAAAGTTGAGGATATTTGTGGGGAGTACGTCCAGTAGAAATAATGCTTTTAACTGACTATTTATTAAGTCATTTAAACTCTTTCATCTAATCTTCTTACTGTGAAAATATCTCTTTAAGAAAAAGTGATTGACCTTCTCCAGTGGAAAAGTTAGATTCAATACGACCTTTATCTTTCCCCTTGTTATATGACTTTCAGTGGGGTGAGAGTTGGTTATTTGATGGAATACCTAAATTCTGGGTAAGCCTCAAATTTTAGGTATGTACAACTTATTCATTGGCTTTAGTGTGTACCGTATTATCAATAATAACATCATCTTCTGATTCCCCTGAACTAGAATCATTTTTCGGAGGATCTTCCGCAATGTTTTCATTGAAATTTACTGAGAGATAATGCATTAATGGAATTATATTAGTATCTTTATAAAATCATATCCCTTTGTATCTTTCATGAAACTTTTTACCCTTATTTGATTAATTCTTAGGAACCCTTTAGCAGATAGTAACCCAAAGGGAATACTTGGATAGTTTAGTTGTGTGATTTCTTTGTGGATTCTTACATAATCAGAAGAAAGCTGACTTTCATTGAGGAGGGGATTGTAGGTGTAAAAAATCCCCCTGCCCTGTAGGCTGGGGTTGTTCCTATTCTTCTTCTACTACAAAACATTGAACTTTTCTTAATGAATTTGATGGTGGAATTAAATGATCCCCCATCCCTGTAATATGGGGTGGATCTTGAACTGTTACAGCTGAGATTGGCATAGCTTCTCTTCAGATTTTACAAATTTTGGTTTTTAAATTAGCATGGGGAATTATCTAACAACCACTCACTTCACCTATTTTGAAAGATCACTATTCTATTTCAGACATTTTCATTTTCTAAGGGCTAACATCCTCTAAGCGAGAGGCTTTCTCAAGATTTTCAGATGCTTGATGTAAAAGTAACTTTACAACTTGTTATATTTGGGCCGGACTCTGGTGAGAGATATTTTTGGCCTTTTCTTGATCTTACATTTGATTACATACAAAATATGTTGATTATAGCTGACTTTGTGCAACAACATTTCATGAGACCACTTTTGGTGGGTTTTGCTAATTCTGGAGTCTAGTGAAATGAAATTCTCCTTGTGAACCCCATACTCTGATATGAACACAATATGGGGTGTTAGAAATTAACTCGAATAGCCTCTTTATAGCATTAATTCATTCATGATGAAGGGTTCTCTGCTGTTTTTCATTTATTTGATGTTGGGAAACCAAGAGAGATGTCAAATCAATTTGGCGCTGAAACCCTTCTATTACCTTTTCAAGATATTAGTATTCATCATATGGAAATACTTTGGTTTTCAAATGACAAAGAGTCTTCTATAGGATGAATAAGATATCATGAATACAATCTTCTACCATCAATTTCGGAATGTTATAGTGAGAATTTTCTAAATGCTAGAACATGACTGGTATTTCTCCTTTAGCCAATTGTTTTCTCATGTTTAACATATCTTCATCATCTTTCACTAGAGGTTTCTTCACTTCATTTGACCAAAGTGGACACTCTGTATTATAAGAAAAATGACCCAAGGGAGGTTTGGATAATGACCATTCCCTTAATATGTCTTCAAGTTTAAAACTTATTTCACCTATTAATGACAATACATCAGACATGACTAACCTTGTGTTTGTATGTGCCTCGAGATAGGAGGGTTTTCTAATCACTACATTATCAATTATAGAATTATCTTGAAAATATGAAAGACTATTGTGGAGATGACTTTATTTGAGAATTCCAATATGAGGATGACCACCATGGTGGATCACAATAAGGGATAAATCGTCTTGCTCCTTGGTCTTCTGGCCACATGGAGGGTTTCCATGGCTCTCATCTTGAGATAGGGTCTCTGGATTGAATGAGTTTTCCTGATGAAATACATCACGATGAAGTGTCTGATGGGGAAATTATAAATTAGTACTAATACTCCCACAATTTTTTAATGAGAGGGTAGGATCTTGAGATGCAATAGATAAATTTATGAGGGATTTAAGAACTCCAGCAATAAGAGAATCTAAATTGTAGCTTGACACATGATTTTGCAATCGTGTTTGGTAAGACTTATTATTTTTTATTCTATTACACTTAGTTGGGGTAAATTTGTGGGAGAAGTGGATATCATGGGTAGGGGTATATGCATTCCTTGGAGTGTTCAGAAAAACAGACATATTACCTCCAATTGGAAAGAGTGTATGTTCCCGATTTTATTGTCCGTATGATATGAGGGAGTATAACCCGTGACCCTCCTGGACTGGAAAAAAGGTGTGTATCTGCTCTGGGATGGCATGAAGATGTGTCATCCCAGGATCGAGGGACATATTTATGTTTATGTTCCCCAGGTACTGCTGAAGTAGTTGTTATAATTTTGTAGCATGCTTCCGGAATATGGGAATGAATTTGTGTCTTCCCTTTCACCATTGATAAGACGGGTTTGGTAACATCAGTAGCTGAAATGTTAATACTTGTTCATTATGTATTGGGAGTAGGTTTATGTGCCTACTACTATCCTCATTTCCCTTTTAATGGGTATCATATGTACTCATGTATGGGGGTAGAGAGTTGGGTCTACCCAATATTTGTTATCGGAGCCTTCCGAATGACTTCTCCGGGTGCTGCCAAACGAGACTATTGGCAGGCTTGATGAATGATTACATGTGTATGTGCATGCTGGATATTTTCCATCAAGAATGGTTGAAGGACTTCGTTCAATACTAGAAGACTAGACTGCTAGAAGAATTGTTGATTTTAAGAAAGTGTATATTTCTGTTTTCCATTTTCCACCACATTCTATTGGAAGGCTTCTTTAAATTCAGTCAGATGTTCCTACGGACTGGATGATAATTAGAAAATAGGTGTATGTTCCTATTAACAGTACTCCACTGGATTTTTATGGTGGGATTTATTGGTTTTTTATAGAGGAGTCTACTGAACAACAAAATTAGGATGGATGGGTGTATGTGCACGTTCATTGTTCACCATCAAGTTCGGTTGATGCACATCTTCGGAGGGGAAATAGGTAAGAACTTGATCCCTCTTGACTAGAAAATGTCCCTGGATGTTCATCTTCAATGCCTTGGTCTGATAGACCTAGTCCAATCTTCCAGAGGCAGCACCCCCATTATGTTGGGGGTTCACTGTCATGCGATTTGGTTGGTAGCAATTATTGGTGGGAGACCTCAAGAAGAAGCCCTACATATTTGAATTGAGTTAATGAGTGACATCTTAGTCTTCCTACCTATAGTATGGGAGTTAATGGTTGTTTTTTAGGGATAAGGACCCGATACTGTTTAAGATGGTGGTTGGGGTCGTCTTCTTCTTGATCGCCCGTCATTGTTGGACGAACGACCGAGGATTGTTATTAACCGAGAGAGCCTATCGGGCAACCTCCAATGTTGGAATTGTACCATGTTGACGATACTAATTTTCCTTCACGTTGGAGACCCAACATTGAAGACACTGAGTTGGTGATAATGTTGTTCCTGTGGATGAGGGTCCAGCCTAAGCAGTGGTTGGGAAGTTCATAGATGTCTTCTTGAAGAAATCCATTTGGTACTAAAGGGTGTTCTGAGAAAAAACATGAAAAACCCTAAACTCCATTAAATAGAAATCTTTTAGTTGGATTCATGCACGATTTATTCCTTTTTCTAACCTTCCTTTATCAAATTATAAAGTCCTAATAGGTGGGTATAATTATTAATTTGGTTAATTATTCCCATCAGGTTCACCATTTTGGTTTTGTAGTTCCTTGAAACGTGTGTTCTAGTTTTACGAATCATTGATTCCAGGAGGTTTCAATTGGATTTATTCATGGAACCATAAACTCCCAAATGTTATTTATCCAAAAGGGACCTACTTTCCAAAGTCATGCATTCGTTATATTTGAACCTTACAATACTTAGGAACGTGAATTGGTCGAGAGGATCAGATTTAGGACTCATCATTCCCTTTTGGGGGGAATTATTGTCCACTACAGGACACTACTTATAAATATAAGATATTTTCATGAATCCTTATTAATTCACCAAGTGCAACATATGTTTCCAATGGAATTTCCAATCACTTATTAATAAGTGTAAAAGTTAGAATCATCAATATGAATTCAAGGTTCTTCATAAATGGATATATTTGTATGTATTCAAGGCTCTCTATAAATGGTATCCTCTCATATACTTTTTAAATATTATTTTAATCATAGTAATGATTATACAGGTTTTTAAGACACTCAATGGGGAACTATGGAATTTATTGTCATCTAGGGATACAAAGGTTTGTTTTGATATTGGTATTGTACCCATAAAATGGGCTACCAATGTATCCTTGTGAAAGAAATAATAACCCTCATAGTTCGATGCCTCTTAATGTGACAAATCATACCTTTTATGGTAAGTGATAAGGACCTATTTGTATAGTCTAATGTCACATGGTATGGACATATAAGAAAAAGGTGCTTATTCAATGTTGGGTGTAAGAGTTATGATGAAACAAAGTAATGAATATGGAAATGATATGGGGTTCCATGTAAAATTAGACCCTATTGGGAATATGACCCAAGGAGAATAGGGTTTAATTGAAGTTTTGGATTTTGTCCTCAAGGAGTCTTCCTACATATCTCATGTGGATGGGAATCAAACCCACGTAGTTTGACGAGTCTCATAGGAGAGTATAGTCCTATGATAGAAATGAGTTTGGACTTAGTTCCTAAAAAGGATGAATTGTTGATTTGGTAGTTTAAATTTGGGCTTATACTTAAAGTGGATTCCTAGATTAAAGGAATTATGGTTGGATCCATAAAGAGGATATCTAGTGAGCTCAAACCCTGTGATGTATTCTTGCGTATCCTAATTGTGGTGGGTATCAGAGTTCTCATAGTTCATTCAATTGTAGGTGTTTTTCAAAATGTTGTAATCATCAGAAATCTCAAAGCCCATGTGAGTCATTATCGGTTTTATAAACATGGGGATGTGAAAGATTCAACAATGACACATAAAATTTTCCTCCTCCCCTAGTGGAAGTGGGTGAGCCTACAACGACAAGGGTGGATGAGGGCAAGGTGACCTAGGGAGAGGGAGACCTACAAGCCTTCCCTAAATTCACTTTACATTGAACAAGGGTCCAGTGGAAGGAATAAGGGATGAAGGTTAGAGGATTACATGAAGATGGTTTCCCTAAAATTGATCATGGTTGGGGAGGATGTATTTTCCTTCACTAGAATGGAAAAGAAATTGTGAATCGTACCTTCCCTACTAGAAAGTTCTGGATCCAGCTCTTTGAGAACGGGGCAGTCATGACCCAAACCCTTATTCTCAAAATCAGGAACATCCCGACAATGTTCCTTGGATAATGTTCCATGATATGGGGATATACAAAACCAAATAAACTCAATGAATCCTAAACTCATTGTAATTTTTTGGGAATCCTCTGACTGTGTATATACAATCCTAAATAGGAGACATGCTGATGTGGCTTTCCCAAAGGGTTGATGAGTCAGTAGGTTTTGGTGGGGGACTCAACAGAATCCATTTCAGACAAGGGAGATAATAAAGAAGAATCCTTTCTTTGAATGAACTTGAGGAGGTCTTGATGGCTTTTAGACTAAAGAGAGTAATCAAATCAAATAGGGGTTCCCAAGTAGATAAGGGTATGCAAGTATGGGTGGAAAAGTTGGATAGGGTGACTTGATATTCACTTAAGTGACGAACAACCTATATTGAAATAATTGGGATAGACCTGTCTCAAGCCTTCATGAGTATTCATAGGTATTTATAGAAGATGGGTTCTCAAGTTCCTATTAGAGAAATAGGTGGTACACAAGTGTTTCTAATTTAGGGAGGTTGGGAGCCTTAGGCGCTCAGGTTTCATGGATTTCGTACACTAAAAGGACATAAGTCTTATAATCCTTCTTCCATTCCTCTACTTTAAGAGTTAATGAACTACCTTTAATGTTTCAGAAGACTTGTACGATGAACTAGGGAGACTGGAGTTGCAATTGGGAATTAGGGAAATTTTTCTATACAAATGAAGGCCATAGGGGACTATTTATAGGAAAAAATATGACCCTAGGAAAAAAGAGTTTGGGTGATTGAGTGGGTTGTGTGCCAGCATTGTGGTGTGCAAGTACATTGTGCGCTGAGGGAGTTTTGGCTAGACTGTGGTGACACATTTTCTACTTAGCCAAAATAAATACTTCATTCAGCTCTAGCATGGTGGCACATAGGTATTTGTGCATAGGTACCTTTGGTTCCACATTGGTGAATTATCCAAAAACAATTTCCTTATACCACGGAGCATGTGCCCCTGCACCCCTACATCAGATCATTTCCAGGATGCAGTCCCCACCCTTCGGGTCTGTGCCCTCGCTACCGCCACTGGGCCCCAAGAGCATTGCTTAGTCACACTGCAAACTTTTCTAGCTCGGTTGAAGACATTTTGCGAAGAAGTTCATGGAACACATTTCATGGTATCCACAATTCATAATTAGTATGGAGGAACTACACCATGGTGTGACATGGGAGTACCATATCCATAGAGAGAAGACATGTTCCCTAGTGTGATAGGGGAGTACCATATCTATCTTCAAAATGGTCATGGAGGACCCACAACCCGATGTTATAGGGTAGTACCATATCCATGGATAGAGGACTGAGACACTAATGTGACAGTAGACTACCATCTCTATCTTAACAAAGAATGTAGAGGACCCACATTATAATAACAAAAATGAGTACCATCCCCTTTTATTGAGGACCCTATGGTTGATACAAACATAGAGTATTGTCTCTATCTTTATAAGGACTATAGAGGATCCACACACTAATATAGTTGCATAGTATTTTCTCCCTGGATAGAGAACCCACACACTGATTTGACTATGGATTGAAATATCTATATCAATAAGGAAAGTGGAGTACCAACATGTTGATATGATAGTGGAGTACTATCTCAATTGATAGAGGACCCACACACTGATTTGGAAACAGAGTATCATCTCTACTTGAACTCTCTGATGATCGTGCTCGATCACTATCATCCTCAATAATTTCATACAGAAGAGTCTTGATCGAATCATCTTGTATCATATCTCAAAATCCCCTTTGGAGTCTTGCGTCATGTTCTGTGTGGAAGATCTCTTAGGATAAGCTACTAATGAGACAAAATATAAGTCAAGAAAAATAATATATGAGAGGTATAGGATTCCAAATAAGTACAAAATGTGTAAGTGGTCAACCAAAATGTGTCCCCACTCAGCTTCCTAGTTTTCCCCCACCACCACATGGATTTTTGGCCATGTAATACTACAAGGTATGTAAGGGTACTACACGGCGTGGCTTGCTCAAAATCTCAATGAACAAATGTGGATTATCATTTGTCTGTTGGGAGAAAACATTAAACCACCAATATTTCATCACAAACATCAATGAATGAAAAAACACATCACACCATTGTGATTCTCATGAAAAACATCTATGGGTAAGATAATCACTTTCCTAAATTGGAAACATGGTAAAAAAAAAATTTCACCACATCATGGTTGAAAAACATTTTTTAGGCTTGAGCCCTGAGTATTAACTAAATACATAATATTTTTCTTGAACTTTTCATCTAAAAATTAGGGTCACAATTATACAAAATAATCTTCCTTAAAACTCCTCTTGAAGAATATATGGCGGATATTATTTCTCCAAAAAAAACATTAATAATAATAATTGGTATTTTGTGGATTCAATCCATGAGTCCGAAAAAAAGGTATACAAAATTGGTATTGAGATGACGATCCCAATGTCAGGGTCATACTGCTTCTAATGGAACATTAATTGGATATCGTATGAACAAGTAATGACTGAATCAAGGTTCTCCCCTAATAATATTTTTTTATTCCTTATCTAAATGAGGATGGCCATGCTCTGGGCTATTTCTGTATCTCCTTCACCAACCTAGAACACTCCAAAGCAGAACCTCCATTACCACTTAGATATTATTTTTTAAAAAATAAAAATAATTTTATGAGATTTATAATGTAACAACTCATTCATGGAGAAATAACTCGAATCCTCCCCATATCGTGTGTTGTATGGATCTCTCCAAGGTTCCACCACTATTATTATTTCATCATTCAAAATAACATAAATTAATTTCCATAAAAAACATAAAACAAATCTTGCTTCGAAAAAATTAGAATGATTTTTATTTATTTATAAAAATCAATCACTTTTTTTCTTCACTTAAATAAAATACGTTTAATTCAATTAACCAAGGACATATTTTTAATGTTGTTATTATTATTAAAAATAATAATAACACCAACATCGTTGACCACATATGACTACCTCATCAAATATCCAAGTGTAGACACTACCATATCCCTGATGAACCCTCCTCCATGAGACTCCATGAACAACCTCCACTCGGAAATAATCTTGCCACACTACACATCATCCTTGCACATCATCCAAGAAAATGGGTATCACTGATCTGATATCGAAACACCTATGATAAACCTTTGTTCATTTTGAACATTGATTGTATCCTCGATCAAAAAGCCATACCTATGATGATTATCCAATCCATTCACAAATCAAAATTTCTATAATTGATACCACAACCACCCCAACTCAAGGGGTTAAATCATTCATGAACCCACCCCGACAATGTCAAACCGCGACCCTGTGTTTGAATGGAGAATAACATGAAGAAAAGTGGTGGAGACATTCGAAAAAATGTGTAAACATTGATGATAAGGAGTTACTAGACAAAAATAAAAGATCAAGAATATTCATGATGATAACATGGAACATACACAAAAATATTAAATAAATTTAATTAGTCTATGGAGATCATTCAAAGTCCAATAAATCAATAAATAAGAAGTATATAATAATTAATTCTTTAGGGATTTAATAAAAAGGTATGGAAAAACAATTTTATGAGTCCTATCTTGATCATGGATTAATCATTGGTGAAGAAAAAAAATCACTATATATGAATGTGATAATCATGCTATATATGTCATTCATCTCAGAATAATCCTTGATCCATCATCTTTCGTCATTCGATGTCGATCTGTCAAACAAAAATGCTCCCCTCCTCTTAAATTCATGAAGTGTTATATGGAAGACACTTAGAAAATTTTTCTAAGAGGGTATTTATGGAGAATTTATATAGGTCTTTTAATAAAATAAAATATGTATTCTTATTAAATGAAATCTCCAATGCCTGCCTCATCCCAATGTCCTACTACGACCATCCTTAGGTCATTCCAATGGTAAAACATGAATTTCAGATTAAATAGTGGTCTCAAATTTCTGATACAAGACTCCATTTGTGTTATATTCAATTATTTGTGAAAAACTATGTGTGCATGATATAGAATATATTTATTGTCTTTTTAAAAATTAATTCAGCCCTCAACAGGCCTAAGAACCACATGTTGTCTCAACACATTACTCCAAAAATATTCCTAGAAATATTTCAATGTAATATAAAGAAATGTAGTGTCTCTACATTTTCCCCTTCTTCCAGATTTATTATCCACACAAAGAAAAAACCAAGAAAAAATGGATATATTTTGAGCTCTAAACTAGGTCACCCACTCCCATGAGCTCCTCTGTTGGTTTTTTGTGATTCCAACAAACATGGACCCAAGGAAAACAATTTTTCATAATGGTTATTTTTATTACATTTATCAAAATCACCGGATCCTTTAAAAAGGAAACTTCTCTCTATTAAAGTATCCTACACATGTTGGTATCTTACAATGATTTGTGTGCATACCTCATCATCTGTTGCACATGTAAAACACCATGAACATGGTCTAACAGTAAATAGATCACCATCTCTATCACCTCGCTCGATAAAAACTAATGGAAAACATCATTGTAAGCATGTGTATCCATGACCATTCCCTTGGTGTCCCTTAATATCACATTGTCTCAACCTCTACGTGGTCCACTATAAATCCAATTTTTGAGAATACATTTCTCAAGACATGGATATTGGAATTTAGAAATTAATCCATGAGATCCACCATTTGACAATAACTCTCAGATAATGTCTAGAACCATCCACACATGTCTCGCGTGCTCCTACTATGGCACAAAGGACATGAGGGAATTATTGAAAAATACTACCATGAACCGATCCTAGAGAGGATAAGTATCCAACCCATAACTCATACTAATTCTACAAGGGAATTAAATACACTAATGGTACTCACTAATAACACAAGGAACTATAGTTTCTCTTGGAATCCATGCTCAATACATTATCCTTTCAAACCTAGAGTCATTGATGGACCATCACGATGTAAAAAAATTTAGATCTACTTCACCCCAATCCACTCGTTGAAAAAGTCATCTATTCTAAGGGGTGGATACTTCTCTATAACCATAATATGAATCAGGTGATGCCAACACACACCTGGCCTCAATATCTCAGTATGTCGTGAGGTTATTCGATATTCTAGCACAAAATATCAAGTCATCCATTGTGAATTTATATGTATAAAATCTACCCTATATGGTGAGGTAAACCCGAAACATACTCTAGAAATATGAACACATACTTCTCCCCCCTTGTCGGAAACTGAAAGATCATAGCATCTTCTACTCTAAAGGTAATACTAGAAAAATGGTATGGAAGTGGCCATAACATCCTTCGAGTGAGTTAATCCAACCCTAATTGGGGTTCACCCTTTATCAAAGGGGGAAAATCCATCCAAAAAAACTGAAATAACTACTATAAACAATGGAACAAATCATCAGAGAATGGATAGTAGATGACAAGTTTATGCTAAGTAAATCATCCTAGGTCCCCACTACAACTATAAAAATATTTTTTTGTGAGGGTCTCTCTCATTAGAGAGTCAAGTCACATCGTCAGAATAAATAATTGATCACTGATCCCCTCTATAGAATCCTCTAGATAATAGTTGAGAAAAATTCCCCCACTAATTTCGGTAGGTCTTAAATAGGGGATAAATCTTCGAAAATGTGTCTTGTATCCATGTGTTATAGCTATAACATGATTAGTGGAGAGACATGTCATACCTAGAACCAAACATGATTCCACTAGGGCAAAAGATTCTATAGAATGAAGTTATCCATTCCCTTTCCCACCTATTCACCTCACCCATGGATTTCTCTGACCCCATATTACATCACAAGGAAATAAAAACAAATAGTCACAAGAATTCATCCACCACACCTTGATACTATTTGATTTAGGATGACATTGAATCACCAATATGGTTTATATCATGGCACAATAATGTGTCTCTGTAGAGGAACTACATATTTTCCATTCATTTTTAAAGACACATCAAACATCAGTGACATTGAGCTTTGTTAATGCCGCGCATCACCCTAGAAAAGTCTTTCTTCCTAGACTACCATCAGGATTTTTCCTATCCATGTATGATATTTACACCATAGGATTGAGCCAATACTCTACCACTTCCTAAGGCTGTATGGATCACCATGAATCCTAAGAGATCTCTCTCTCTAAAACAAGCAATTCGCCATGAATATAGGTGCATCCTAATTGGCTAACTCTAGAGACAATAAATACTCCATGAAGAAGACTGGTCACGTATGAAACACCCTGATTGGTCCAGGTTCGAACTAGATGGAAATCATGGACCACTACCTCAAGTAAATCCTCTAATACCATTGGGTCTATTTCATCATGGAACTTCAACAGTATCCATCACTAGAACTCGCCTAACGTGCTACTCCTGCACATACAATATTTATGTTCTATTGAATCTATCGACTTCTCAACACATGGAATGTCATCATCCTGATCCATAGAAGGATCCTTGCGCTTCTCAATAGGTGTTATCACTAGTTGGTTCCCACATGGAGATAACACCTCATGGGTGGTTCCCTAAAATGGGGCATCATTTCTTAGTCTGTCGTTATCACAACAAGGTATTGAAATCCTGGATGGTTGTCCTCACAAATTCATCTTGAATTTTATTTAGATGTATCACAGAAGAATTGTATATTTGGAGAGTTGACATAAGATGGAATGTAAAAGTTATCAATATTTTATGATTTATGTACCATGGATCACTACAACCTATGTCTTGGTATAATGAGTCGACAAGAAGGTAGTTAGAGTCTGGGTGTATGGATACGTCAACCACCGCACCAACACTGGGTTCCCCAGCCTAGAATAAGCACTTGAGAAACATTGAAATTATTTTCCTATGTCCCAAAAAAATCCTTATCATGGGTAAAACTCCAAACACCGAACTGAGGAAAAACCTAAACCTCAAACCCATGTAGTTTTATAATACTTCAGAATGGGTATCCACTCTGATACCAATCTATCATTACCCGAAACATTGGGGCCCACATGGGTGGTTGAAGTCTGGCCCAGAACTACCCTAAGCTCACCTCCATAAGTCTGGGGAAAGTGACAATTGCTGAAAGCCATAAGTAAAAACAAATGTCTTATCCTAATGTCCCAGTATGCACATACCCATCCATTTTTCTGCATAATACAAGGAATAATAATAAATTAATATTACATCTAGAGTAAAAGCCATGCATATAATAATATCAAGGGATTGGAAAAAAGTAATATGGTGTAATATGAAATGTAAAGGCTCAAAATAATTTCCCAGATAAAAATTACGTCTAAACATGATGATAACATGAAATGAAAATGATGAGAGAGAGAAAATATAAATCTCCAAACCAGACCACCATATATGGTCTATGTATCCAAGTATCCCTATGCTCTGCCAATTCCACTACTGATCAGTATGTCATATTCATAAGATAAGACATGAGCAGGAAACTCTCATGCAGGTGTGAGTATATAGATACCCCATAGGATGCCCCAAAAATCAATGAGGGAGAGATAAAAGATACGATAGAAGTAGTCAGCTCAACACAATGAAAGAATGTTAATTAGTATATGAGAAAAAACATAAAAAAAGACATATATGATAAAAAATAATCTAAAATGAGGGAGAATGGGGATATCCATATCCACAACCCATATAAGAATAAATAAGTCTTCCTGCGGTCCTACAAAGAGACCATCCTTGATGACCAAAATCTCATGTCAGCCCGAAGAAGCAACCATGTGGAGGACCCACACCTCACCACTATGCCACATAGTTGAGGGGGCACAATCTCAATGGTATGGAGTATCCACGCCCTTGTGCGATAGGAGGGTTCCATTTCCAAGAATAGAGGTCCCATGCCCTAGTGTGATATAGGAGTACTATCTCTATCTGTATAATGAGTTTGGAGGTCCTTTTACATAATCAATTAGCATCATTTTAATTGTTTTTATATATATTTTTTTATTTTTGTAAATTTATTTTATTATTTATTTACTTATTTATAGAATTTTCATTTAGAGAATTTTTATTTATTATTACATAATTTATTTATTATTATTTTATTTATTTCTATTTTATTTAATATTTAATTTTTTATTATGTATTTTTATTATTATTTGTTGTTTATTATTATATATTATTATATATTATTATATATTATTATTTTTTTATCATTTATTATTATTAATGATAATTTTTATTATTTATTACCATGAAAATTCCCTTCCATGTTCCATATATAAAAATTATGTGTTGGGTGAGTTTTGAACGACATACCTCATGCATATTCTCTAAACACTTGACCACTCAAGTTGGCTTTTCATGTGGTGAATAAAAAAAATTTATCATAGTTTTATATATTAATTAGAAACAAAAAAAAATACATAACAGATAGTTAGAAACAAAATAATTATTGATCAATAATGAACAACGAGTAATGAATAATCAATAATAAAGAATAAATAAAAAAATTAATAATTGATAACTATTTATTAATAATTAATTGTTAATTATTAATTATTGATATTTAACAATTACTAATTACAAATTAATAATTAATAATTTAAAAATAAAAAATAAATTAATAATAAATAAATACATATATACATTATATGGTGTTAAATGGTAAATAAAAAATTATACATAATAAATAATAATTGTAAATACTAAATAGAAAAAATTAAAAATTAAATATGAAATTGTTACAAAGAAAAAAAATTAACAACATGTCAATAAATAACTAATTAACATATAATAAATAAATAATTAGGAAATAATAATTAATACAAAATACATAATAAATAATTTATAATAAATAATAAATAATTAATAATAACTAATAACTTCTAACTAATAAATAATAAATAATTAATAATTAATAATAATTAAATAATAATAAATATATAATAATAAATATATAATATATAAATAATATATAAATTAAAAATTAAAAAAATTAAAAAAAACTAATAAATAAATAAATAAATAATTTTTATTACATTTTATTTATGTATTACTTATTTATTTTATCATTTTATTTATTATTTATTATTTATTATTTAGTAATTATTAATTATTAATTATTAATTATTATTTGTTATTTGTTATTATATTTATATTATTTATGATTTATTATTCATTATATGTTATTAATTATTTATTGTTTATTAGTTATTTATGTATTAACTATTTAGTAGTCATTTATTGAGTTTCTAGTAATTAATTAATTATTATATATTTATTATTATTTGTTATTTATTATTTATTATTTAATTTTTATTATTTATTATTTATTTTTTACTATTTATTATTTTTACATTTATTTGCATATCATATATTAAAAATAATAAAATAATAAAACAGTTGCTAAATTATTCTGTGATGGTTTTGAAAACTCAATTCTAAATTGTGTATCGGTAATCAAATAGCAGTCGTTTTTCAAAATTGTTGGAGAATGATTTAGTTGTGGTTAATAGGGATGATATGCAGAACTTAATATTTCATATGGGAAAGGCACCCAAATCTGTAAGGATTTTCGGGTAATCAGGCATGATGTACAGAATTGAAAAATATGACAAGTTCACCAAGATGGGGTAAGGTGTGAGAGGCACCCTGCTCTTGCTTATGATGGAAGGAATCTTGCTCGTGCGATACAGGGTGAACCTGCAAAGGATTATCAACACACAAGTGTTGTTGTAGACTTGAGATTTGTGTATGGGCCTTAGCCTATTGGTGAGGCTAATGTTGTGGCAGGAGTGTTGTCCGTGGTGCTTGTTGAAATGATGGATGTTGCCATTGTTGCAGGACATGACAAGCTTCTGGCCAATTCAAAAAATGTGTTTTAAAATGGACATCAAGTCTGTGTACTCCTTGTTCTAAATATTGAGGCACTTGATGTGAGTCCGTCCAATGGAATGACTGTTGGTATGCATGTGCAGATATGGGTTATGTATCATTCTGCATCACCTATGCCGAGTTATGCATTGAGAAATCATTGGCTAAACCTATTTACTAATGATTATCTAAAATCTGGAAAAGTCAGAATGGAGGTTCAGATGTCCATAATTTTCATGACTCTGCTTTGGTTTCACCTTTGATGCAAGAATTGGTTTTTATTAAGAGGCATCACACCAATTTGAATGACTCCGATGAGCAACCCATGCATGAGGAAAGGGCCTCTGCTCTAGGAAAACATGAGAAAAGTATTCTTGTGGATAGTGAAGGATTTCATAGGATCCCAAGGGGAACTGGTTCTAAATCTGAGCTAGTTAAGGATCCATTGAATATAAGATCTGTTAATAATTTTGTTTCTCTTCATGATGAAAAGTATGACTTTGAAGATAATGCACAACATGTGGCTGATGAACAAGGTTTTCAAAGGATCTGGATGTAGTGGAATCATGGTGGTTAAGAGGGCCCAACGTTGCCTTTTCCATAATCGATGACAAATCCGAGATCAATACGATAATAAATTCTAGTATCCATGGATTAAGATCAAAGATCTAGACAGAAGAAGAAAAGGTGATAGATCCTAGAGAGAGTATATTTCACATCATGTTTATAATTAATTTAAATAATTTATACAGAACATTAATACTTGGAACATCAGTACTTTGTTTGTTGATGATGTTCATTGTTTGTAATAAACCTTCCGTATTGTCTTGCTTCACTTGTGAGGATCAAAACTTGAATCCATCTAGTTTTGATCCAAAAGTGCTTGGATTTCCTCCGATCGACATGACCCATTCTCTGGGTGCTAGTGCGGTGAAGTGAGTGTCTTGCATCGGTCGTACTTGATCACATTTTTTTTGGACGTGTAGAAAAACTATCATTTCTGAGAGAGTAGAAAAGAGGATTAGAGAGAGAATATTTTTTTAGCTCAATGATTCTCTTATCACTGGTAATTTGGTTCACCAAACCTAATGGAACAATATATGTTCCTATCTATTTAAAATCATGGTGTTTCATTTACAATATTAATTGAGTAAAAGAAATTAAACACATTCTTAACTATAGGGAAAACCCATGATACATAATAATAATAGTAGTACCATTATTCGTGTTGTTCCAACTTGTGGAAAATAGAATCATAAATTAAATCTCATGTCACATAATGATAAAAAATTTATTATTATTTTTTATTTTTCCAACTAGTTAAACCATTATTTACCATCTTGAAAATAATTATTTTACCACAAGAACGACCTTGGTCTGCTTGAACTCCACTTCCGTTTATTTTACACCCAAATAAATATATAATTTATTCCTATAAATAAATATATTATTTACCAACTAGTAAAAAAGTAATTAATAAATGTTCAATAAAATAAATATATTTTATTTATGTGATCATATTAAAATGGATATATTTATTCCATGGTCTTGATAATAATAATTATTTTGCTAATTAAATACAAATAGAATTTAATTGAGACCACAAGAAACACTTAGCGTGTGACCCTCTAGGATTTTTTCTAATTGGTATTAGGAGGTCATACCTAAAGGCCAAGATTATATTCTAGAAATGGGTTAGGTAACCCAAGATAAATAACATAAATTCATAAGGACGACATCCACATATGAATGATAATTGTGTAATATTATCTTCTTTTCTCAATATCTCATCAAGAAAATTTCATGATAGTGTCACCAAACTATTTTCTTGATATGGATTTCTTTATGAACCTGAAATAAACTTATCGATACACCATGGACATGTAATTTTGGGTGATAGTTCTATTTCAATCAATGGGACGAGATTTCTTGTTCACTAAATGGAAGGGAAAAATCCTTCCTTTACTTATCCATTAATAACATGTCATTCAGGATGCACCCAATGTACCCTACTTCCTATCAACATATGGCATGAAAGTTTTTTAGTAAATAAAAGTTCACAAGTTGTGACATGCATTAATGATAATCATAAATTCTATGGACCATAACAAATGTTCGCATATAGGAATATCTGATTACAGCAAAACATGTAGAATTCTTACTGGTAGGTCCATTATCATAATATCTCGTTTAGGATATTACCACATGTGAAATTCTTGAGAATATGTCCCATATTCATAAGAGTACTCACACTTGATGGTCTGTATATTATGGGTCTTATCATAGTATGTCATCCAACCACAAAACTATATTTAAGAATATTTTCATATCACTTCATTGTTCTTATCATAGCAGGGAACTTTTATTACCTTATTAATGTGATAAATACTCTAGGACATTTTTACATTATTTTCTGGCAGGAAATGACCAACATTTACTAAAATATTTTATATTTCAATACATTAAATATTCATGTAATCTAAAGTAAAAATAGTTGGTTCTTGGACAAAAAATGTATCAAAATCTTACTTGGACTAGAGCTAACTTCATGTGACTTTTAGTCTGCTAGACCTCAGATGATGGTCATGTTTCTACTGAGTCAATGCTTCAGTCAAGGGTCATTCCATGTTTTCTTCTGAGGAAATATTTCTTACAGAAACTTAACCTCTTTGAGGAAAATTCCTCAAGATATTATACTTTTATAGTATGTTCTTAGTTCGCTAATACGACCTTGGCTCTTTTGTAGTGCCACCGCTGCAATATTATCAAAAAAATTATGATGGGATATTTACTGATAGGTACCACATCCAGATATTAGACGAAGATCTGCACCCAACCTTCTTATTTATCTACCTCATAAGCTCGGATATACTCACACTCTACTATAGAATATTCTACTAAACCTTGATTAGAGATCTTCTAGCTCACAATACCTCCATTCGAAGTGAAGATGTATCCCATCTTCGAATTCATGTCATGATGATCATTCTGGAAACTAGAATATGCATATCTTAAATAAATTGTTCCTCACCTACTCCATAAACTATGAACATATACTTCGTATGCATTAGATACTTATGGATAGTCTTGACTACCATCCAAAGGAGGTCACCTGGATCAACATGAAATCCTCCTACCACACTCAATGCATAGATGAAATCTATCCAAGTATATTGCAAGGAATACATGACATACCCAATCATGAATTCGTATGGAATCCTTTCCATTATCATTCATTCTTAATGCATCTGAGAACGCATTTTCATGGAAAGATGAATTCCCTGTGACTCTAGAAACAATACCCTCTTGGATTGTTCCATACTGAATCTCTTTAGTGTCATTTCAATGTATTTACTTTGAATTAGGCCTAGAAATATATTATATATTTCACAATGGATCATTATCCCAATAATATATGATTCCTCACCGAAGTCCTTCATGTAGAAGCATTTATTCAATCATGCCTTAATGGACTGTAAGACAAGTATTTCATTTTCAATAAGTAATATGTCATTAAAATATATTATTACAAAGACGACTCCACTCCCACTAAACTGTTTGTAGACAAATGGATCACATTAGTTTTTTATTAAACCTAATTTCGTTATTTATTCAACTAAATGAATATTCCATGACCTGGATACTGGCATTAATAAATAGATGTATTTTTGAAACTTACATGTCATAATGGAATCTATTAGAGTCACAAACCCATCTAGTTATGTTATATAGACATCTTGCTAAAGGTTCTTGTTATGGATGTCTATTTTGACATCCATTTTCCAAATCTCATAATAATGGTTAGCAGTAATGGATAATATAATTCTGATGGATTTAAGCATTGCAACTACTTAAAATATTTTGTCATAATAAATTCATTGAAACTATTTAAACACTTTTTCCAAAATTTGCGCCTTATAGGTGCTCAATTGTCTTTCCATGTCCAATTTCTTCTTGAATAGACATTTGTAAAAATATAATTTTCATCAAATGGTGGATCAACAAAAATCCATACATGGTTTTGGTGTATGGAATCACTTTTAGAATTCATGGATTCTATCCACTTGGAAACATCTATTCCAATTACTTATTCTTTATAGGTTAAAGGATCATTATTATCAACTAATAATGAGTCACCATCCTTAGTAACTAGAAAACTATACCATTCCATTCCTCTAACCTATATTTTCACTCCTACGTAAAACTTTTTTCTCTAGAATAGATCTATCTTCAATGGGAATTTGTGGAATCTACTTCTATACCAACACTTGTGTACCTTTATCTTTGACTTCACTAATGTCCATCTCTCTCCCATTATCACTTTTTGTTATGTTATACCACTCTAATAATATGGCATGTCTTTCCACTATATCATTTTTTTCATAATAGTTATATAGGTAATGTCCCCTTGTTTACATGGGGCATCCTATAAAGTTACACTTTGTGCCTTGGGATTCAACTTTGTTACCTGAAGAGGCCTTAATAAATGATTGGCTTCCCTAGCCATGTCAATTCACTATCATGGCTTTTCATAAACTCAAAATCTCATATGGAATATCATTTATCAATTTAGTTGGTACTTGGTTTAGTATGTGCTATTCTGTTTGTAACTTATATCCCTAAAAAGGATAGTGGAAGACTTTCATAACTCATCATTGATTTACCCATGTACAAAAGGCATGGTTCCTCATCTCTATTACACCATTCCATTGGGGTGTGTAAGGAACAATGAGTTTGTATAGGATCCAAAAATTCTCTATGTAATAAAAGAATTATTGATTAAGATATTATCAACATTGGTCTGAGTGGAGTTTTTTATTCCTCTTACCAAGATGGTTCTCAATTTCATTCTTGTATTATGTAAACTAATAAAAAGAATCATACTTATTCCTCATTAAGTATATATATCCATATCTACTAAAATCATCCATAAAATTTATCAAGTATGAGTACCCACCCATTGAATCAACTGAAAATGGTCAACACTCATCAGTATGAACCAATTCAAGAAGCTGTTTGGTTATATCACCTTTCCCAGGAAATGGGGATTTGTTCATATTCATTCCATAAAAGTGTTCATGTTTATTATTGGTAAAGGTATTTCGTTTCAATTATTCAGCATGCTAAATATTTATGTTATCCTCCACTATATTTCTTACCCTTACTGAGAATTTGAGCTCAACCATTTCTTCTGTTTCATTTTCCATGGATTTGAAAAATTTAATTATGAGTGAATTGCAGGCTTAATCTAGGAGTATTAGATGTTTCTAATGAAATAAATTAGTGTTGTATTTCTTTTCATGTTGTAATGTTGAAATTATGTAGGAATGTTGTTTCCAATAATACTAAACTGATCGGTATTTTGGGACATGATTTTTCTTGTGATTTTGAAAATGTTATGTAATAATGCACTGACTCTAGGTAACTGGGGTCTGGGCGTTATGATTGGTATCATAGGAAGTTTAGTACAAACCTTGGAAACTATATTTAGATAAACTCTGATTAGAGCACATACCCCAAAGATATACTTTGAGGATCAGTATAGAAGAACTTCCAAGAATTTTGATACCGTAGAAATTTTGTGAGTTTTCCAGGAAATACATCCCTCTCTAGAAACGAGCAGGTAGAGGTGGATCTGGCACATATGTACCTAGGGGTAAATCCCAAAAACATCGCTTTGAGCTAGACTCGAATGGGAACTGGTGCACGACAACAAGACTTGCTGCACACTTGGTTATGACACTCCCGGGGGATATTCTTCGGAAAATTATCATTTTCTTTATGAACCATTATAAAGGGTTTATGAGTACATACATCATCCAACAAAACATTTTTCAATGATTATTGATTATATCCATAAATTGTTCAATTCATGTTAAGTGTTTTACAAGTTTGGAATTACGTATTTCGACTCATAAACTAATCTAGTTTATTCCATTGTTTATAAATAACACATATTGGAAGGAATTGAAACCTTATCAATAAACATGATCCATGTAAGGATTTTCATCCTACTCAAGATAATTATTATAGATCTGGTGATGCAACTGGTGCTGATCACCTTATCACCATACTTGGAAAACTCACAAAAGTTATGAAAAATAACCTCACCCGTATGGTGCACCCTGATCCACAACATGGATGATCAATGTTAAAATGATTCATGAGGAAATAACCACCAACATTCAATGGGAGTAAAAATCCATTTGTGGCTGAGAAATGAATAAATTCCATAGAGAAAATATTTCACGCATTGGGGAGTAGTAAAAGGGAAGAAGTTTTCATGGTGGTTTATCACCTCACTGGAGATTTGGATCAATGGTAGTCATTGATTCAAAACACAAAGGAAGATGAATAATTTTCCAGTATGGAATGGAGTTTAAATAAATTCTCATATAAAAATAATTTCCTCATGACCATCGAGTGGATATGGAAAGGAAATTTCTGAGTCTGAGGTAAAAAGAGGAAGAGAATGTCACAAAGTATTAAGCTAACTTTACAAGGTTAGCATGGTATGCTACAGATTATATACGTAACACAAGAAGTAATATTGACTATTTCTTTGATGGGTTAAAACCATTTCTTCTTCATGCATTAGCATGAAAATCCTTCTCATCGTATGAAGATATTGTCTAGAGTAATATGAAGAAGAAAAAAGAATTATCTATGTCTTATGAATTTAAATAAAATCAAGAGAAGAAGAGATATGCTAAACACTCTGGGAAAGGAAATAAGGAAACAAGGAAGAATTGAATTTCTACCCTGTGATAATTGTGGAAGCAAGAACCATGGTGCCTATCTAAAAGAAAAAAGAGTATGCTACAAATGTGTATAGAAAATCCATCTTGCTGGTGATTGTAAGGGAAATAAAGACACTACAAATTATCAATGAGACAATTTTAGGGAGATGGGAAACTATTTAAATGAATGTCATAAGCATCAGTGAAAGTTATCTCAGAAAAGTCCAAGGGATCAAGGCCAATATTATGCAATCACTATTTATGAGGTTGAAGCTCCGAAAATGTAGTGGCAGGTAATTTAATGGTTTCCTCATGTTTAGCCAATGCTTTACTTGATTCTGGATCATCTCATTGTTTCATATATTCCCAGTTATATAGGAAAATTAGATATTTCCAGTTTTATTTAACAAGGGAGTTGCCAGTTCTCATTAGGGAATATAAATGTTTTTTATCTTCTGATCTCATTGTCATACCCATGATTGAATTTTATATAATCCTCAAAATAGATTGGCTTTCAAACCATGATTTGAATATTTATTATAAGAAGAAGGATGTTACAATTTTCGATGATGATAAGGAGTAACTTATCATTAGAGCAAAAATGTCACCACCACATTCTTATCTAGATCCACCCCCAGTATCTCAACTAAATTAAATTATTGGGGAGGAAGAGAATGTAATAACTGTGGATGAGGAAAAGAATGTCCAAATTGAGGACGTACCCATTGTGCAAGAATATGTTTATGAGTTTCCAGAGGATTTACCAGGACATCCTCCAGAATGAGAAATAGAGTTTTCCATTGATTTATTTCCTAGTTCAAGGCTCATATCGAAGACCCCTTATTGAATGGACACTATGAAATTACTGGAACTAAAGAAACAACTAGAGGAATTGAGTAATAAGGGATTTATTCACCCTAGTGTTTCTCCACAGGGATCCCCTATTCATTTTGTTAAGATGAAAGATAGATCTATGAGGTTGGGCATTGACTATAGGTAGATCAATGCTATAACAATAAGGAACAAGTATCCCCTACCTCAGATTGATGATTTATTTGACCAACTTCATAGAGCTTAATATTTTTCAAATAATGACTTTTGATCTGGATATCATCAGTTTTATGTGAAGAAGGAAGACCTTCCAAAAACACCATTTCGAACCACGTACATGCATTATGAGTTTATAGTAATGCCTTTTGGGCTGACTAATGCGCCCTCTATTTTCATGGATCTAATGAACATAGTTTTCAAGGAATATCTTGATGATTTTTTAGTGGTATTTATTGATGATATCTGGTATAATCTAAAAGCTATCAAGATCATGAAAATAGGTTGTGCACTATTCTAAAAACCCTAAGAATAAATGAATTATATGGGAAGTTTAAAAAGTGTGAATTTTGACTTCAGAAGATTTCTTTTCTTGGCAATATTGTCTCTAAGGATGGAATATCTATTGACCCTTCTATGATAAAGGCAAACTAAGAATGGCTAGCACAGACAAGTATAACTGAGGTTTGCAGTTTAATTGGTTTAGCAGGTTATTATCGACATTTCGTCCAGATGTTTTCCCAATTGGATAAGCCATTAACGAAGCTCACGCGTGAAGGGGTTAAATTTTTTTGGACAAAAGAGTGTGAAGAATGTTTTGAATAACTGAAGAGAAGATTAGTCAATTCTCCAATCTTGACTCTACCAACGGGGAATGATGAGTTTGTTATTTATAGTGATACCTCAAAGAAAATACTTGGTTGTTTCCTTATGCGGAATGATAGAGTTATTGCCTATACATCATGATAGATGAAAATTCGTGAGCAAAAATACCCTACTCATGATCTTGAGTTAGCAGCTGTAATATTTGCTTTAAAGATTTGGAGACACTATCTTTATGGTGAAAAATGTGAGATTTATACTGATCATAGGATTTTGAATTATATTTCCTCTCACAAGGAACTCAACATGAGGCAAAGGAGATGGCTTGAACAACTTAAGGATTTTGATTGCACGATACACTACCACCTGGGGAAGGAAAATATGGTGGAAGATGCTTTGAGTAGAAAGGATCATGGAGTTCTGAAAAATATGGGAGTTGAGAGGGATCATATTTTCATGGATCTAGTAAGGATGGATATGGGAATAACCATGGAAGGTGAAACATCAATTCTTTTTCAAATTCTTGCAAAAACATCTCTACTAGAATGGATAAAAAGTTCTCAGGCTGTAGATGAGTAATTTCAAAACAATATTAAATTTGTGAATGATGGTAGATTTATAGACTTCATATTTGAAGATGGGATTTTGAAATTTGGTAAGAGACTCTGTGTTCCCGATATAACTGATCTGAAAAGGGAATTGTTAGATGATGCTCATAGATCCAATTTCTCTATACACCCTAGGTGCACTAAGATGTATAGATATTTGAAAGAACATTTTTTGTTGGACAACATGAGGAGGGGGATTGTTGATTTTGAGTCAAGATGTATGATTTTTCAATATGTTAAAGATGGAAGGAAACATCCTGGAAGAGTCATGAAACCTCTTCCCATACCTGAGTGGAAATGGGATAATATTACAATCGAATTTTTCATTGGACTACCAAAGACCCTTAGAAGGAACGATGTAATATCCATCATTATTGATCATCTTACCAATTCAGCACATTTATTTCTTTAGGGAAGATTTACCATTTGAATGTTTAGAAAGACTTTATATTAATGAAGTTGTAATACATCATGGAGTACCCCTTTTGATTGTTTTTTATCGTTATCCCTGTTTTAAATAATGATTCTAGAAAAGTTTTCATAAATCCCTTTATACTGAACTTCGTTTGAGAACTGCCTACCACCCACAAACTGATGGACAATCATAACTGACTATTCAAACCTTATAATACATGTTTATATCATTCTCAAATGACTTTCAAGGTATTTGGGATCAATATTTACATTTAGTATAATTTTCACATAACAATATATTCCATTAAAGTATTCAGATGGCACCATATGAAGCCTTATATAGAAAGAGATGTCGCACACCAACCTGTTGGGATGATTCTAGGGAAAGAAAACTCATAGGCCTAGAACATTTTGACGAAATGATGGAAAAGGTGAAGGTAATCCAAACCCACATCAAAGTAGCTCAAAGTAGGCAGAAGATCTATGTAGATAACTGAAGGAAGGATTTGGAATTTTAGGTAGGAGATCATGTTTTCTTGAAGGTATCTCCATGGAAGTGAATTATAAGATTTGGTAAGAATGGTAAATTGAGCCCCATGTACATTGGACCTTTCAAATTTCTTGAACAAATTGGGGCTATAGTTTACCGTTTGGAAATTCCGCCAAGACCTTCCAAAGTTCAAAATGTGTTCTACATATCACTATTGAGAAAATACATACCTGACTCAATGCATGTACTCACTTATGAAGAATTATAACTAGAACTTGATCTCTCTTATTATGAAGAGCCTGTCAAGATTCTTGATATGAGAGAATGAGTGTTAAGAAAATGGACAACTCGTCTGGTAAAAGTTCTTTGGAGAATCCATAAAATGGAAGAGGAAACGTGGGAACCTAAGGAACTTATGATGAAGAACCAACTGAATATTTCTATGCAGTAATATTCTAGAAATTTCGAGGCTGAATTTATTTGAAAGAGGGGAGAATGTGACCCCAAGATTCTACGGTACGTTTCCCTTGGAATAATGCAATAGCTTGCATTGTTCGGAACTTTGAGATTCTAACACTTTGCGACCAATCAAACTAGCTGTTATGAATATTAATACCCACTTTTTAAAATCTTATAAATTTTATCTTTCAAAATGGACTTCATTTTTGGATTCGAAATATCAAAATTAGCTTAGGGTGAATTTTTGGTATTTTTCTGAAAACCTTAATTTTTTTTGAATAATGAAAAACACTGAGTTATTATTTAAAACTAACTCTTTATTTAAATAATTATTTATTTTATTTAAATTTATTTATGTTCAAAATAGATACATAATAGCTATGTAAGTTAAATTTAATTCATTGGAGTCATTTTATATTGAGTTTTGATATATAAAAGTTGATGGAACTTTTTACCGTGTTTTACCCATCTCCTAGGAGCATTTCCAAATTTGTATAAAACATAATTTACTAATAATATGAGATGAATTTTAAAAATCTGAGAGACACAGTTGATATTATCATGTAATTTATGGTTTAATAAGATGAAAATAATTTGTGGTGAATAGTAACGTTTTACTTTTATTTACCACAGTTAAAAGTAAATAGGTTAATTAAGGGTGAAAATGATATTATTATTACCCTAACACATGTCCTAATTCTATTGGATAAGTATAATTTGACCAAAAGAACCTTAGTAATATAATATTAACCTCTTTTTTCCACATGGGTTACATTAGGATGTTCATTATTATTTTATTTATAGAAGAGTTAAAAGAGTTAAAATCAATGTTTTATAACTAAACAATTTATAATATAGGGTTATTCATAAGATAATTATAAATATAAATATTAATTGAAAAACTAAAACTATTTAATACATAATGGTATTTTATTTAAATTTTTTTTACATTATATAATTAAATTTATTTATGACACAATGATGATGCAGTAATTACCTTATTAATGAAATATTAGAATAATTGATATTATAAATACCCAAATAAATGTAATTTGAGTCTTTTTATGAATTAAATTAATTTTATAGGTTAATATGACATTTTAGGGTTGATTATGTAAATTTTTTCTATGTAATAATGTTGTTTTGAATTTAGAAAACACAAAAAACCAAATAGTGTAAAAATTGGCATAAAAGAGTTTTTAAAACTAATATTGTATTATTAATTGATATAATATTCATCAAAATATAAGGATCATCCAAATGAATTATATATGGTTATATATATTAATAATTAACCACTTGGGGTTTTCATGGAAGTTTACATGTGTTTAATAACCATATAATATAAAAATACAAAGAGACATGGTAAATGCCGAACTATTTAACTATGAGTTAAATGTAAAGGATAAAGTTAATATAGTGACCCAAACCTATCTAAAACCTATGTGTTTAGTGGTTTTAGATCAATACCCACCTTATCCTTTAAATAAATAATTTTGGAGCCATTATAAACCGAAAATTATTTTATTATAAGATAATATTTCAATCTTTTCCTAAGGTGCCCCTCACCCCTCTAATAAAAGGGCACTTCCCATTATTTCAAATTAAAACCTTAAAATCCATTTTGATCTTCCAAAACCTGCCCAAATATCCTCCTAAATGTCCTAAATTATTTATAGAGGCCTTAATTTAGTCATAAATCTATCCTATAGATCCCTTTTCATCAAATCAAAATGAAGAACCCGAAGAAGAGGTAAATATTTCATCACCTCTTTCATGTTCATTTCTTCTTCCTCTTACTCTTTCTTTGTTGTTTCCATTCTAAAATAATAAATCATTTATCTTCAATATAATTTGATGTTGTTATAAAAATGGTACAACAATATTCATTATTCTATCCATCCTATAAATGACCAAGACACCATACGTGTGTACGTAGGGATTACTGTCTCCACGTTGTGGTGTAGTTTGATATTCAAACACATCATCATTTGGATGGGTATAATAATGAGTGTAAATGATTAAAATAATAAATATAACATGATAAAAATTCTGTATATATTATATTCCATTCAATTATATACGATTTTAATATTAAAATAATTATATTGTCCCTCGTTCTTACGTACAGATTACCGTCTCCATGAACGCGATGAGAATCATTCCCCATCATATCCATTCAAGACTAATTTTCATTTAATTATTAAAAATAATTTTTAAAGTATTAATATCATTATGAATATGAATAAGATACATCCTAAACATAACAAACATTACTTGCATAACGAAGTATATAAAGGAAAACAAATCAGTCAACACCCAAAACAACGATAATACTAAAATATTATTTACAAAGAAATATTTGAAGATAATTTATGATTTCATATTAATGTATATGGTTCTTGTATAATTTAATAATAATTATTCCACCATTATATAGGAGGTCAACCTACCCTCGACCAAGGAAAAGTACAAGTTAAGTGTTGATTCTACAATCTCATCATTATCTGAGGTTGTTTATATGTAATTATCTAATGGGACCTCTTTATCATCCACATCCATGTTTCATAAAATGTATCTCAAAAATAATTTAATATTCACTAGAAAATGGTTTAAAGTCATTTATACTCTTATTTTAACTTATATTTTTGGAAATGAATCTTTCAGTCGTTTTCCAAACAAGGTACTTTACGACCTTTTCAACAAAACTAATGTAAGAATGTATTTTTCACTTATACTGAGGGTGCAGTTTTTCTTCGCCGTTATAACATCATCAAACCTTCCCTTACAATATTATAAGAATATTTCCAAAACAAATGTTTTATTT
Source organism: Viscum album (assembly GCA_963277665.1). NCBI lineage: Eukaryota > Viridiplantae > Streptophyta > Magnoliopsida > Santalales > Viscaceae > Viscum > Viscum album. Next base: position 1,678,019,462 of record OY728126.1, read on the forward strand.
CATAATTATGTATCATTAAAAGATTTCAAAAAATGAAAGATATATTTCTATCAAATAATTTTGATTTCATCTATGTCAACATTCTTTGAAGAATTTTATACTTGTTTGAAGTCAATTCATTATGATACAAATCTTCGATATTGTATTGAATGTTTTGTGATATGTTTAACTATGGAAGTTTTATTTTTATACCATTCAGGTTTTATGGTCAAAGTATTGACATTTTTTATGCTAGTTTTAATACGAATGTTTATGTTATATTTGAAACTTTTCATATGAGGAATGTATTGGACTTAGTAAGTGATGGGTGGATCCCGCTAGAGCTCCTCGATGCATAGGTAGGTCTCATGAGATAACAAGGAATGTAATTGTATGAGGCCTTTTCCCAATTTGATATATGTTTTTGGATGAGGCCTTAATCATTTTTAAATGTCTTAGACGAGTCATTGAAAAAATGTTTCAGAATGTATGGCATTATACATTCCCTCATTATGAAAATAATATTGATGGTTCATGTGGTCATTATACTAGTATAATACCCATGATTATGTTTTATTATGGCATTATTTAATAATCTCATATACCTTCCCTAAAACTATTCATGTTTATTACTGGTAAAGGCACGTGTTTTAAATTATTCAACATGCTTAATATTTATGTTATCTTCTGCTATATTGATTACCCTTAATGAGTGTTTGAGCTCACCCCTTTCTTATGTTTTATTTTCTTGGCATATGAAGAAGTTAATTATGAGTGACTTGTAGGATTAATCTAGGAGACTTGGATGTTTCTAATGGAATAAATTACTGTCATAGTTCTTTTCATGTTGTAAAGTTGAAATTTTGTATGAATCTTGTTTCCAATAATACTAAACTGGTCAGTCTTTCGGGACATTATTTCCTTATGATCATGCCAATGTCATGTAATAATGCACCGACTCTGGGTAACTGGGGTCAGGGAATTACAATTGGTATCAGATAAGTTTAGTACAAACCTTGGAAACTATATTTAGATAAACTCTGATTAGAGCACATACCCCTAAGATAGACTTTGAGGATTAATATAGAAGAACTTCCTAGAATTTTGGTACTGTAAAGATTTTGTGAGTTTCCCAGGAAATACGTCTCTGTCTGGATACGAGCAGGTGGAGGTGGATCTGGCATAGATGCACCGACGGGAAAAACCCAAAAACACCACTTTGAGCTAGACTCGAACGAGAATTGGTTCACGACAATGGGCCTTGCTTCACACTTGGTTACGACACTCCAAGTGGATATTCTTAGGATAATTCTCATTTTCATTAAAGACCATTATTATGGGTTTATGTGTATATATTTTCTCAAAGAAAACATTTTTTATGATTATGTTTTATATCCACAAACTTTTCAATTAATGTTAAGTGATTTACATGTTTGGAATTATGTATTTCGATTTATAAACTAATATAGTTTATTCAAATGTTTAGAAATGGTTCCTAGTGGAAGGAATGGAAACCGAATCAATAAATCTAATCCATGTAGGTATTTCCCTTATACTCAAGATAATTATTGCGGAGGTGGTGATGCAACTGGTGCTGATCATCTTATCACCATACTGGGACAACTCACTCAGGTTCTGAATAATAACCTTACCCCTATAGAGCACCCTGACCCACAATGTGGAGGAAAAATGTTGTACCACTTCATGAGGTAACAACCACCAACATTCAATGGGACTAAAAATCCATTAGTGGCTGAGCAATGGATAAATTCCGTATAGAAAATATTTTAGGATTTGGGGAGTAGCGAATGGGAAAAAGTTATCATGGAAGTTTATCGCCTCACTGGAGATTCTGATCAATGGTGGTCATGGATTCAAAACACAAAAAAAAGATGAAGAAGATTCCAGTATGGAATGGAGGAAGATTAAATAACCTTTATTATAAAAATAATTTCCTCGTGACAATCGAGAAGATATAGAAAGGCAATTTCTGAGTTTGAGGTAATAAGGGGATGAGAATGTTGCCAAGTATGAAGCTAACATTACAAGGTTAGAAAGTAATGTTGTAGATTATATACGTAACCCAAGAAGTAATATTGACCATTTTTTATGGGTTAAAACCATTTCTCTATCGAGCATTAGTATCACAATCCTTCTCCTCATACGAAGATGTTGCCTCATGTGCTATCAAGACAGAAAAATAATTCTCTAAGTCTTAATAATTTAAAGGAAAGAAAAGATGAAGATATTTGCTGAACACTCTGGGAAAGGATATATGGAAACACGGAAGAAGGGATGATTTGAATTTCCACCCTGTGATAATTGTGGAAGGAAGCACCAAGGTTTTTGTCTAAAAGAAAAAGGAGTATGCGACAAATATGGATTGAAAGGCATTCTTGTTGGTGATTATAAGAGAAAGAAAGATGCTGGTAATGTTCAATGCTACAATTTTAGGGAGATGGGACATTATGAAAATGAATTTCCTAAGCATTAGGGAAACATACCTCAGAAAAGGACAAGGGATCATGGCCATGATTATACGATCACTACTGTTGAGGTTGAAGCTCCAAAAGATGTGATGGTAGGTAATTTAATGGTTTCCTCAAGTTTAGCCAATGATTTATTTGATTTTGGATCATCAAATTGTATCATATCTTCCCATTTTTCTACTAAAATTAGAAATTTATAGTTTGATTTAACATGGGACTTTTCAGTCAAAACTCCGTAGGGAAGTATCTTTGGAACAGCGTTTTGTGAATAATTTCCCATTAGGGCATATAAATGTTCTTTATCTACTAATCTCATTGTCATTCCCATGATTGAATTTGATATAATCCTCCAAATGGATTGGATTTCAGACCATGATGCAAAAAATTTATTGTAAGAAGATGGAGGATACAATTTTTGATGATGATAAGGTGTACCTTATCTTTAGAGCTGAAATGTCACCACCACATTCTTATCCAGATCCAACCCCAGTAGCTCAACTAAATTCAATTATGGGGGAGGAAGAGAATGAAATAACTGTGGATGAGGAAAAGAATGTCCAAATAGAGGATGTACCTATTGTACAAGAATATGTTGATGTGTTTCCAGAGATTTACTTTGACATCCTCCAGAATGAGAAATTGAGTTTTCCATTGATTTAATTCCTAGTTCAAGGCCAATAACGAAAACCCCATATAGAATGGCCACTGTGGAATTAGTGGAACTAAAGAAACAACTATAGGAATTGAGTAATAAGGTATTTATTCACCCCAGTGTTTCTCTATTGGGAGACCATGTTCTTTTTGTTAAGAACAAAGATGGATCTATGAGGTTGTGCATTGAAAACAAGGAGATCAATGCTATAATAATAACGAAAAAGTATCCCCTACCTCACATTGATGATTTATTCAACCAAATTCATGGAGATCAATATATTACAATGATTTACCATTGATCTGAATATCATCAATTGTTTGTGAAAAAGGAAGACATTATGAAAACAACATTTCTAACTAGGTATGGGCATTACGAGTTTACAATAATTCCTTTTGGGCGGACTAATGCACCCTCTATTTTCATGGATCTAATTAACAGATTTTTCAAGGAGTATCTTGATGATTTTTTAGTGGTATTTATTGATGATATCCTTGTATATTCCAAAAGCTATGAAGATCATGAAAATCACTTGTGCGCCATTCTGAAAACCCCCAGAAGAAATGAATTATACGGGATGTTTATCAATTGTGAATTTTGGCTTCAAGAGATTTATTTTCATTGCCATATTGTCTTTAAGGATGAAATTTCTATTGACCCTTCTAAGACAATGGTAATACAAGAATGTCCAGCACCGACAAGTATAACTTAGGTACATAGATTTATTGGTTTAGCATGTTATTATCAACGTTTCATCCAGAATTTTTCCGGATTGGCTAACCCCTTAACGAATCTCACACATAAAGGGGTTAAATTTTTTTGGACAAAGAGTGTGAATAATTTTTCGAATAACTAAAGAGAATATTAGTCAATGATATTATCTTGAATCCACTATCAGTGAATGATGGGTTTGTTTTTTCTAGTGATTCCTCTAAGAAATGACTTGGTTGTGTCCTTATGGAGAATGATATAGTTATTGACCATGCATCATGGTAGCTGAAAATTCATGAGAAAAACTATCCTACTCATGATCTTGAGTTAGGAGGTGTAATATTTTCTTTGAAGATTTGGAGACACTATCATCATGGTGAAAAATGTGAGACTTATAATGTTCAAAAGATTTTGAAGTATATTTTCTCTCAGAAGGGACTCAACATGAGGCAAAGGATACGACTTGAACTAATCAAGGATTATGATTGCATGATACACTACAACCTGTTAAAGGAAAATAAGGTTGTAGATGCTTTGAGTAGAAAGTATCATGGAGTTTTGAACAAGATGATAGTTAAAAGGGATCATATTTTCATGGATCTAGTAAGGATGGATATCGAAATAACCATGGAAGGTGAAACATCAATTCTTTTTAAAATTGTTTCCAAACCATCTTTACTAGAAAGGATAAAAAGTTCTTAGGCTGATGATGAGGAATTTCAAAAGAATATTAAATCTGTGAGCGATGGGAGATTGATCTACTTCGTATATGAATATGTTATTTTGAAATTTGGGAAGAGACTTTGGGTTCCCAATATACCTGATCTGAAAATGGAATTTTTATATGATGCTCATAGCTCCAATTTCCTTATACACCCTGGGAGCATTATGATGTATAGATATATGAATGAAAAATTTTGTTGGGATAACATGAAGAGGGATATTGTCAATTTTGTGTCAAGATGTTTGCTTTTTCAACAGGTGAAAGCTAGAAGGCAACATCCTGGAAGAGTTAGGAAACCTCTTCCCATAACTGAGTAGAAATGGGATAATATTACAATGGTCTTTGTAATGAGACTACCAAAGACTCCTTGAAGGAATGATGCAATATAGGAAATTATTGATTTTCATAGTAAGTCAGCACATTGTCTTGCTATAAGATAAGATTTACCACTTGAATGTATAGAAAGAATGTACATTAATAAAGTTGTAAGACATCATGGAGTACCCCTATTGATTGTTTCTGATCATGATCCCCATTTTACATCAAGATTATGGAAAGTATTTAGAAATCCCTGGATACTGAACTTTGTTTGAGCATTGCCTACCACCCTCAAACTGATGTACAATCAGAAAGAAATATTCAAACCTTAGAAGACAAGTTTAGATCATGATCACTTGACTCTCAAGGTATGTGGGATCAATATTTACCAGTAGTAGAATTTTATTATAATAATAACTTTCATTCAAGTATTCGGATGGCACCATATGAAGCGTTATATGGAAATAGATGTCATATAACAACCTATTGGGATGATGTAGGTGAATGAAAACTCATAGGCCAAAAACATGTTGAGGAAATGATGGAAAAGGTGAAGGTAATCCAAACTCCCCTCAAAGTAGCTCAAAATAGGCAGAAGATCTAGGTTGATAACCAAAAAAATTAATTTCGAATTTTAGGGAGGAGATCATGTTTTCTTGACGGTATATCTATGGAAGGGAATTATACAATTTTGTAAGATGGGTAAATTGAGTCTCAGGTACATCGGACCTTTCGAAATTCTGGAACGAATTGTGTCTGTAGCTTACTGTTTGGAAATGCTGCCAAGTCTCTCGAAAGTTCGTGATGTGTTCCACGTATCACAATTGAGAAAATACATACCTAACTCAATGCATTTAATCACCTATAAGGAATTAGAACTGGAACCTGATCTGTCTTATAGTGTAGAGCCTATCAGGATTCTTGATACAAGAGAACAAGTGTTGTGAAAATGGACGACACATCTAGAAAACGTTCTACAGAGAAACCATAAAATGGAAGAGGCAACGTGGGAACCCGAGGAACCTATGATGAAGAACCACCTGAATCTTTTTATGCAATAATATTATAGAAATTTCGAGGATGAAATTATTTTAAGGTGGGTATAATGTAACACTACAAGCTTCAACGGTATGTTTCCCTTTGAAAAATGCAATAGCTTGCATTGTACGCAACTTCAAGATTCTAACACACCACGACCAATCAAACTAGCCGTTATGTATAGTAATACCCACTTTTTGAAATTTTATAAATTTTATCTTTCATAATGGAGTTCATTTTTGGATTCTGAATATCGAAATCAACTTTGGGTGAATTTTTGGTATTTTTCTGAAAACATTCAATTTTTGATGAATAGTAAAAAACACTAAGTAATTGTATAAAACCAACTTTTTATTTAAATAATTATTAATTTTATTTAAATTTATTTTATGTAAAAATAAATTCATAACACCTACATATGTTCAATGTAATTTATTGGAGTCATTTTATAATGATTTTAGAAAAATAAAATTTTATCGAACTTTTTACCGTATTTTACCCACCTCCTAGGAGCATTTTCAAAATTGTATAAAACATAATTTTACCACTTCTATGAGTTTAATTTCAAAAATAAAAGAGAAATGGTTGATATCAGTAAGTAAAATGTTGTTTAGTAAGATGATTTTTTTTTAGTGAATTGTAACTTTTTTACTTTTATTTACCACGGTTAAAATTAAATAGGGTAATTATGTGTAAAAATGATATTATTATTACCCTAATACATATCCTAACTCTATTGGATAAGTATAATCCAACCAAAAACATCTTATGAATAAAATATGAACCTTTTTGGTCAACTTTGGTTAGATAAGGACATTTATTATTATTTTATTTAAAGAAGTGTTAAAAGAGTTAAAATCAATATTTAATAATTATATCATTTTTAATATAGGTTTATTCATAAGATAAATTGGACTATAAATATTCATTTGATATATAAAACTATTTCCTACAAAATGGTATTTTATTTTAAATTTTAATACATTAAATTATTAAATTTATTAATGACACAATGGTGATGCAGTAATGACCTTATTAATGAAATATTAAAATAGTTGATATTATAAATACCCAAATAATGGTAATTTGAGTCTTTTACGAATTACACTAATTTTATAGGTTAATATGACATGTTAGGGTTGATTAAATGATCTTTTTTCAAAGTAATAATGCTGTTATTAATTTAGAAAAAACAAAATACCAAATATTTTCAAAATTGACATAAAAGAGTTTTTAAAACAAATATTATATTATTAATAGATATAATATTCCTAAAAATATAATTATCATCCAATAACATAGATAAGGTTATATATATTAATAATTAACCACTTGGTGTGTTATTGGAAGTTTATAGTGAATTTAATAACCATATAATATACAAATAAAAAGAGGCATGATAAATGTCAAACTATTTAACTAAGAGTTCAATCTAAAGGATAAAGTTAATATAGTGACCCAAACCAGTTTAAAACCTATTGGTTGAGTGTCTTGAGACCCATCCAAACCTTATCCTCTAAATAAATCATTTTCGAGCCATTATAAACCGAAAATGAGTTTATTATAAATTTATATTTCAATCTTTTCCTAAGGTGCCCATCACCCCTCTTATAAAAGGGATCTTACCCTTCTCTCAAATTCACACATTAAAAGCCATTTGGATCGTCCAAAACCTTCCCAAATATCCTAAAAACTATCCTAAATTTATCCTAATAGAATTTCTTTAGTCATAAATCATACTTATGGATCCCTTTTGATCACATCAAAAGGAAGAACCCGAATAATAGGTAAATATTTCATCACCTCTTCCAAGTTCATTTCTTCTTCCACTTCCTCTTTCTTTGTTGTTTCCATTCTAAAATAATAAATTCAGTATCATGTATATACTGTGATTTTATTATAAAAATGGTATAAGAATATTCATTATTCTATCCGTCCAATAAATGACAAAGTCACCATACGTGCGTACGTACAGATTACCGTCTCCACGTTGGGGTGTAGTTTGTTATTCAAACACATCATCATTTGGATGGGTATAATAATTAGTATAAATTATGAAAATAATAAATATAACATTATAATTATTATGTATATATGGTATTCCATCCAATTATATATGATTTTAATATCAAAATAGTTATATTGTCGCCCGTGCATACGTACGGATTACCGTCTCCACAAACATGATGAGATTCATTCTCGATCATATCCATTCAAGACTAAATTTCATTTGATGATTAAAAATAATTTTTAAATTTTTAATTTAATTATGAATATGAATAAGATAAATTCTATCCACAAAAAAAATTACTTACGTACCAAACCATATAACAGAAAACGAATCAGTTAAAACCCGAAACAATGATAATACTAAAATATTATTAACAAAGCAATATTAGAAGATCCTATATGATATCATATTAATGTATATGGTTTTTTTATAATTTAATAATAGTTATTTTACCATTATACAAGAGTTTAAACTACCCTTGACAGAGGAAAAGTACAAGGTAAGGGTTAATTCTATAATCTCTTCATTATCCGAGGTTGTCTATACAAAATTATCTACTAGGACCTCTTTATCATTGACATCCATGTTTCTTAAAATGTATTTAAAACGTTTTTCACTATTTTCTAGACAATGGGTTAATGTCATATGTACCCTTATTTGAAATTATATGTTTTGAATGTATTCTTTCATTCATTTTCTATACAAGGTACTTTATAAACTTTTCGACAAAAGTATGGTAAGAATGTATTTTTAACTTATATAGCGGGTTCGGTTATTCTTCGCCGTTATAACATAATCAAATCTTCCCTTACATGAATATAATAATATTTTCAAAATAAATGGTTTCTTTTATAATTATGTAAATTTTAATTATATTAAAAAAATAAATAGATATTTCTCTCAAATAGTTTTGATTTTATCTATGTCTACATCCTTTGATGGATTTTATACTTGTTTGAAGTCGATTCATTATGATACAAATATTCCATATTTTATTGAAGGTTTTGTGATATTTTTGACTGTAGATGTTTTATTTTTATACCATTCATGGTTTATGGTCAATTTATTTACATTTAATATACTTGTTTTAATACGAATGTTTATGTTTTTATTCAACCATTTCATATGAGGAATGTACTGGACTTAGTAAGTGACGGGTGGAGATGGATATAGATACTAGATGAATAAGTAGGTCTAATGAGACAACTAGACATGGAACTGGCCAAGGAATTTCCCAATTTAATATATGGTTTTTGCCAAGGCCATAATCATTTTTAGACGTCTTCACCGAGGCCTTGAAAAAATGTTTCTGAATGTCCAGAATTATACATTCCCTCATCATGAAAATAATATTGATGGTTCATATGGTCATTAAACTAGTATAATACATTTGATTATGTTTTATTGTGGAATTATTTATTAAGCTCATATTCCTTCAATAAAATTGTTCATGTTTATTACTAGTAAAGGCATGTGTTTTCAATTATTCACCATTCTTAATATATATGTTTTCTCCCACTGTATTTCTTACCCTTACTAAGCATTTGAGCTCACCCCTTTCTTATGTTTCATTTTCCATGGATATGAAGAAGATAATTATTATAGACTTTCAGACTTAATATAGGGGTCTTGGATGTTTCTAATGGAATAAATTAGTGTTGTATTTCTTTTTATGTTACAAAGTTGAAATTCTGTATGAATATTTTTTCCAATAATATAAAACTAATCGGTCTTTCGGGACACTATTTCCTTCTGATCATGCAAATGTTATGTGATAATGCACCAACTCTAGATAACTGGGTTTGGGGAGTTTCCCATCTAATAAACTAATGTTTCTATGTGATGGAAAAATTGAAAGTTTTATTCAGAAAATAAGTTACCAACAACTTATTTATTTTAGAAATTATATTATATAGTAAAAATAATATTAAATCTAGATGACCTCCATATTCACATTCAATTTTTAAATGTAATTTAATTAAATTTTTTAAAATTTTAATTTACATGCTCACTGAAATTTCCATCTTCCACACAAATTCAAGTACAATATTCATAATATTAATATTGTATCATATATAAGTGAGTGGATATAATGGAGAGAGACGGGTTAATGAATATTATAAAGAGAGTGGGATAGGATTAGGCCCTGGGGGTTGAAATTTATTATAAGTGAGGATTGAGTGGGGTTTTACATTGTACCAAATATACTATGTGGGACTAGAACAATATGTAGCTACAAATTTGGTCTAGAGTTTCCATATGAATAGTAAAATGAGACAGTGGGTGTAGATTGTATTCATCTGATGATGTGTGCCTTGGTTAAAATTTTTTATGTGATTATAAACATACATAAATTAAATTAATAAGAAACACAAAATTCTATTACACATGGGAAGATAAATAAAGTAGCAAATTGAAAATGTCTTGAAATATTAGAAAATAAATTTTTAATCGAATGATATAAAGGATATGCTGAATTAAATAAATAAAATGACAAATAACTGATTGTGGTTAAATTATAATTTTTTAAAATTTTGAACATATTAATTTTTTTTAAATTATGTGAATGTTAATGAGACACATATATGATGAAATAAATATATCAGGTTCTATGAATAAGTGATGTTATATATAAATGACGTTTTTGGTAAGATGATAACATTTATTGTGATTGTGGCTCTTAAAATTTTTTCAATATATTAAATGATGTAGTAATTATTTTATTTCTCTTTTATGCCCATGATTATTCTTTTATGTATTATTCACCCATGGTCATGATGATAGTGTCATATAAAGAATAATATTTTATATATGATATGAAATTTAGAAAATAGGATTTGGTGTTGTGTGGAAACATTAAATAATGTATCAAGGATTATGTTATATGAGGAAACTAATGATGTTTTAAATATAGAATGGTTGTGGCTATAATAATGTTTGTTTGGTGATGATGATATGATGTACTATGAAATTACATTTTAGAATGATTGATGATTCATTCCTAGCATCATAATTATTAAATGAAGGGTTATCCTATCAACTCACTAATAGTTTGAGTAGAAAGATAATTTTTACTATTGGGTAAAATAAATGGTATATTTTTTGAGAAAAATTATATTATTATATTATGATTGATAATTATCTCAATGATTTATTTTTTTGAATTTTTTAAATGAATTTGGGTTTATATAAAAAATAATTATAGATGTGATATTTATATACTAAGATGTTAAACATTACCTTGATTTTGTGTGATTTCCTGAAATTCATTCTTGATTCCATATTTCTCGTACATTTTTTATCTGACTCGAGTTTATATAATTAATGTGATTACATATAGATGTTATGTTTGAAAGAAATATGAACCTATATATTACTCAAAAATTATTTCCCCTATATGGTTTAGTATGTTTTTAGATAGATCAAGCTATATTGGGGATTCTACTAACCATACAGCTTGTGTGGAGTTATAGGAGTACAATCATACAACATCTAAACTTTTATTTTGTATGTTGGAATGTTGGTTTAATTTGGGTGATATTATTTTATCTTTGTAGTTATATATATATATAAATATATATTGGTTTCACTGTATCTTCCTAGGAATTACAAGGGTACTGCCTACCAAATATGTGATAGATACCCACTATAAATGACACTGGCATGTGGGTTATAGCTGGTTGACTTTGGAAGGGGTCATGGTTGTCTTCATTTAAGATCTTGGAGGTATTTAGTGGTGTTGGTGTTTAGAAAGTTGAATCATTACTTTTTATTAAGAGAAAAGGTGGAGTCTAGTGTTAGGAATAGATAAGGATTGTCGATCTCTTGTAGGTAAACAATGACATCTAAACTGATCATGTGATATAGATATTAAATATCTTGTTGGATATAATTATTTTGGGCCTCTTGTAGTTATAAATAAGTACATTACTAGTAGAATAATATTGTCTAGTTTAAAATGAACTAATTCCAATGGTGAAAATTTTAGAAGGGAGTATGGATACTTTTCAAGGTTTATATTTATGTATGTATTTTAATTCATTATTATTTTATGTGCTTATTTTATAAAATTATGTAATATTTAAAATTAATTTTTATTCATTTTAAATATGTCTATTGATTCTTGTGTAAACATTCCTTCATATATAATCATGTCATTATGTGAGTCTTGATTTTATTACCATTCAAATTTTTTCTATTTATTTTTTTATTTAATGTATTTTATTTAACAAGTTTATAATATAATGTTATGAATGTTTAAGGTTTTAATAACTATTAGTATAATATATTTTAAATAATTATTATTGTTTAATATATAATCATTTTCATGAATAACTTTTTCTACAGCCGCCATGATTAAGCATGCCATTGATAAAAAATAATTTTTTAAAATTAATGATTAGTCTCATATTATAGATTTAGAAATTTTAAAATATGAAACTACAGTCTTGTTCCAAGTCAAAGTAGTTATCATGGATGTTTGTTCAAATTATAATTTATACATAAGTATTCATTTTTTTAATTAAAATTCATACCGGGTGTATGAGTTCTTGTAACTAAATATGAAAGGATTAATGAAATACTCTGATTCATGTCATACATAAAAGGAATTAATGGTCTATGATTTATATGTAGATGTAATGTAACATAATTGAACTGATTTTACAATGTGTTCAAGATTGTAAAATGATATAATAAATTTTTTATGCCTATATTTTATGATGTTTAACATATTAATCATTGGATATTCCATGTTAAATAAGATTTTTCATCCCTATTATATTGATTTTATTTAAAAGTAAATGTTATGAATGGTAAAATCTTGTCGTAGTTTATAGAATCATGTGGTCATATTATTTGAAAAATAATATATTCAAAGTATATTCATTATTCCAAATGAATAGAAATTAATATGACCGAGTCATACTTTTTCTATGAAATTATAAAGGAAATTTTGGATAAATATTATGTGTTGGATTGATAATAATTCTCTTGATTAGTTATTTGTATTTACTATGTTTTCCATGAGGTTTCATGTTTTGATAACATGATAAATGAATGATTATGCTTTAATTATAATGTGTAAAATGAAATATTTTATTTTTTTGATCTATATTATTTGATTTTATTATAATTATGTAATGTGAAAACATATGATGGAGAGGAATGAATAATTTTCAAGACATAAATTTAGTGAATATTTTGTGTGGATAATGATGTGGTTATGATGCAGAAAGGATGTAATGGTTGATAATTATTCCTAGGTACTCGTTGTGATTTCTTACAATATTTGGGTATCATTGTTCTATTATTTTGATTCATGTCATGTTTGATATCCTTACTACTTAACTATGAAATGGATATATACCATTCAAATATCATAAATATGTTGGTTATGGGAAGAAGAAATAATATTCTTATGATGAATTGGTTAGATATTTAAGAAATATTTATGAAGGATTTTATTTCATAGTTGAATAAGGATATCCACATGAATGAGATCAATGTGACCCAATGTAGAGAAGATATCTTACATTTAATTGAGAATCATTTTTAGGAATTGATTTTTTAGTCTCCACATTTCCTCTATTGAAAATAAAATATAACAAATCATTTTGAGTCTTAAATGAGGATAAAAATTTAGATAAGTATTTTTATATTTATGTATATTTCTTGAAATTAGATGGGGGATTGAGAATACATAATATAGAGAATAATTTATTTGTGAGAATGTTTATTTCAAGACATTTCTCATGTTACTATAGTGTATGAGATGAATTCACATTATTATAGGTCTTTCTATCTATTGAAAAGGATATTATAGAGATCTTCAAGAGATATATTATGTATTAGTACTATAAGTTAATGTAGCCCATTTTTTACTATGATTTGTAAGTTGATAATATTGAATTGAAATGTTGTAGAATATAATTTCAATTCATATACATGAATTAATATTAATATTACTATTTCATATGTTTTTTTATTTCATGGGAGGTGAAGAATGTTCATTGATAGTGTTGGTAGATCCTCCATTAGTTTTTATAGGTGTCTCAATCAATTGGTATGATTTTTTATTTTTTAGTTTCGAGTTGGTTTAGATTCTAATATATGAGAGTAATTTTCATGGAAATCAATATAAATTCTTATATTTACATATCCACTTCATCATATTTTTTTATCACTCCTTGGTTTTATTCTGATTAATTAAGTTGATGAATTTATTATATGTTTCAATAGAAAAGAACTGGATTTTTTATGATCATTACACTGTAATTTTTTAGTGTTAAATGTATCAAATAATGTTAGAGGATTAAATGTACACGTAATGCTTAGGTTTCTTCTAAGAGGTGTAAATCATAGGGAGTCTTTATAAGGGATTTCATAATATTACACGAGTGTTATAAGTTTAAATTTATAGGTGTTATTTTTTTGGTTGCACCATGATTTCAAGGGTTTTGATAGTTTGGGTGTTTGCTAAAGCCTTCCCATGATTTTTGAAACTCATGAAGTTGGATAGTGAAATTTTATTTAGCTATGTATATAGAAATAAATAAATATGTAGCCATTTTCTATCAGTGGAACCATAGGTATGATCCTTTCATTTTTTGATTATTGGCATTGTGCATGAATTACAGTTTGTCAAATTTTATTATTTATTTCATATATGTCTATATGATGTGGTTTTGTTATTGTGTTGTCATTGGGTTTGGAATATCACCATGATTTATGAGGTTTTAATATTATAGTGTAATTATATTCAACACACCTTGAGTATACACAATTATATGTAATTTAATGGGGCCTATTATGTTTCAAAATAGAGAGATCACATAGAAGGATTGATCCATAATCCTTAAATGATATTTTGAAACTAACATATCTTGTTGTGAGACTAATCCTTAATCTATGATTCATTTCATTATGGTTTTATTTATAAATTTTGGGTTTCACTTATCTTTGGTTCTTCATCACTCTTTGACCATATGATGGACCAATGTACTCTTTGGTTAAAATTGGATTCTTATTTAAGGGTTCGTGAATCCATAAAATTAATGTATATTTATTCATTATGTGAAGCTTCCCTTGAAATCTATTTTCATTGATTATTTCTTAGATCTTCTCCTTGGAATACTAAAAGAAACATCAATATGTGATTTTTGTATATTATGGTTAATCTCTTTTTGATTAATGTGATGTTATTGGTTCAAGTAAGATTTTAATTGATCTATCAACATTCATATTTGGTTCTAATTACATAGTATTTAATTGATTCATTATAGTTGGGGATTTAATTTATTTAATTCTATTATCTAGAATATTATATTTATTAGTATTGTACGAAAACTTATATGTCTCATTTCTCAACCTAAACACTTATCTTGATATCCCCTTTAAATTTAATGATGAAAAATAATTTTCATTTGTTATCCCTATCAAAATGAATGATTAAAATGACCATAATTATTCCTTATTTAAACCCTCTAAATAAACCCTTTAGGTCATTATATAATTAAAAACTCTAAAAATCCATAAATTACCATTTTTCCAAACACTATACACTCCTTCTGACATGGTACATACATACCCTTCTCAAAAGATCAATGTTATTGGTTTATTTCATACAACATTTATTTTGAAATATCCTTTATTTCATATGTTACACCCTTTACTTCACCTTAGTGTTATTGATTTGGGTGTAGCAGAATTTGTTGTTTTATATGCTAATGATTCAATAGATTTATACACCTATATCTTAATGAATTTATTTTACCATATTCATAGGTTCTTAAGAAATCTATAAAATTTTATATTTTAAATGGATATATATTCCATTGAATTCAACTTTATAAATGGCATTTGATTGAAATTTTACTCATACAATTACTGTATTGATTTGAAATCATATCATTAAATCAGGATTTTTACAAAAAGATAATCCATGTTGATATTTTTTTTTCTTCTAAACCCCCCATCATTTGATTTGGATTATAACAGGGGTTTTCATAAACTATCAAAATATAATTTCTTCTAGACTGAAATTTTAACCTAATGGTATCTTATATGTAATATTGAACACATCTTCTATTCTATGTTAGAAACCTACCTTTCCCAATATTTTTATTCATTACATTTATTGTCGTGTTACTTTATCTTTGAATCAATAATTGATTAAGGTAACGTTATAATAATTTTCCTTCTATTGGTAGTTTTTTAATTTTTTTCATATGGTTCATTTTCATCAAAATGTGAAAAGATTCTCTTTTTAATGTTTACATGTGAACATTTCATTCTAATTAATTTTTCATTTTATATGAAGAATTGAAATTATGAAAATCTTGGTTAAAAATAATTATTTTTATCACTAATTTATAAAACATATCTTTTAATCTGATTCAATAATATTTGGTATATATCTTATTTCCAATGTAATTTTCCTAAAAATCATAAAATTTAATTTTCATCTATTTAATTTCCCTCTGAGATGTATTATGATATATTGTGGATATTATTAGAATTTAACTGTCAAATTTTTTTCTCATAATGAATTACATAATTTCATTATATTTTTGAAAAATGGTCCATCGTTACCTTTATAATACCTAATCATTTGTAATGTGTAACCATGATTATTCATATGTTTCCTTTCATATGTTAAAACCATACTTTTGATTTAATTGATTATATGGTGTTCCAAAACATCCCATAAACTAACTAATTTGTTAAATTATTGTCTTAATCAAATAACATTTACCAATATGGTGTCAATAGAATATTTGTTGATGTCATTTTTCAATGGAGTTTACATTCAAAGATATTTGTTTTCATTGGATACAAATTTATTTTCAAAGAGTTCATGATTTTAATATTGTTGATGTAATTCGTAATGATTCCCTTATGTGGTTTCATTTGAAAAGGAAATGAAACACATTTTCATTCTATGATATATTTATTCAATAAAAACCTAATGGAATTCATTTATATTTTTTATTAAACATACATTATTTACATGGTATTATTATGATGAGATAAGTGGATGATTGTTAGGTAGAATTTACTAGAATGGTTTACTTACCAATAGGGTCCAATATATCCCAAAAATACATGGATTAAATGTTTTTATCTCATTATATAGGTATTCACTTGTAAAATTTTTTCTCATTTTCATGGTAATTGAAGGTTTCTCTCCCTAATTCTATGTTTTCCATTACTAATAATTGTTCCATATTTTAATGATTTTACATAAATTAATTATTATTCTCATTAATATGTTATCGCCTCATGGCTCATATTTAATAACTCATGTATCTGAACTCTTTTTGTTCATGTATTGTGTGAATCTAAGAATCATAACAAGATTTATAATCCATGATTTCTTAAATATGTTATTATTAGGTATCTTAATTACACATGAATTCTCATTTGATGCTCAATTATGATATTAGATTGTAAATGATTATATTTTAACTTATTGTTCATATAAGCTCACCATTTTCGAATGTTTCAATTTTTCTATGGTTTAAATATATTAAATGTTTGAAATGTTTAAAAGAGTTTCTAATGTGGATAATTTTTGGAATATGTTAATGACTAATTATTGATTTAGTAGATTTGTATATAATGGAAAAAATGTCCAAGTGATACAAAGAACATGGGTTTTCTTATTTATTACACTATCATATTTCCCAAAAACTCTAACATGAAATTTTAATTGGAATGTATTGCAATAAAATATATTAAGTATATCATGTAATTAGAAATTGATGTATGTGGGTTTCAATACTTTGGATCAGATAAGGGATTGAAAAACATTAGTGAGTTGGATGATATCAGGTGAGGATGATATTAATGTTTTAAATGTCATCGAAAGCTGATAATTTATGCTCGATTATAATTTCAATGGTATTGAAAACAGATTCGGTTTCTTCATGTAATATTATTTGGATTAGTATAAGAGAATGCTGATGAAAACCTATGGATAATTCTATGGGATATGTCTATGTAAGGGTTAATGTCCCAAAATTTTGGTAATGTGGGGATTTGTGGTTTTCCTAGAATAGTAACCATATTTGGATAATACTTGTTGATGTAAGATCAATAAAATATGTACGTAGGCATAGTAACACAGAAAATGGAATATTAGGTATTAATATGAACATGATAGAGATCCTTCATTGTACACATCAATTTACACACCTGTGGAAATTTTTTAATATAATTATCATTATCTGTTATTATGAAGTATTTATTAGGATAATGGATTTGGTTATGATGTACAAGAGAACGTGATAATAATAAATCTAGATCAAAAATAATATATTAATGAATTAAAAATAACGTTTAATTTGAAATTTTTTTAGGATAATACATTCTTAATCATATGATAATTTATTCTAATTTCATTGGATATTATCTTATATTTTTTTATTTGGTAGATATAGGAAAAATGAATATAAGGAAGGTATTTATCCAAAAAAAATTTGTTTTATAACATAATAAGGGATCCTACTTAAGTGTTTCATAATTTTAATATATGATTTTTATGATGGAAAAAGGTGGTTTTAGTTGTCTTACCAGAGGGTGTGAGGGTTACATCTTAATTGATACTAAATATTAATACACATAACTATTTTAATTAAGGGTTTTATTTATTGATGATATTGTAATATATTATAATAGTTATAAGAATTATGTGAAACCTCTAAGAATTTTTACCACTTAAAGTTTTGGGACAAACACATATACTAAATGATATCAATAACATTGCAAAGTAATTTTTTATATGTATATATTTTGGGGGGATATAATTAGAGAGCACTTGATTATGGAATGGATAACACTTAGTTTCAATATATTCATTTGGTTGAGGTAATAAATGGCTGTTTGATATTGAAAATAGTTAGATATAAAGTACTAATATCCTTGGAATTGACTATTTCATTAATAACAAATATATCCATGGTATTTTTGGTGAAGTTAATATCATTTTTGAGATTATGACATATATGACTACTGTATGATTATATGAATTAGCAGTTGACGAAAAGAGTTTATTAGGATTATATGATTTCACTTTCATTTAAGGAATTGGTTATTCAACATTATTTATTAAATATTTTATATTTAGAGTATATGATAACATTATTTATATAATAGGTACATGACTATAAAAACGATTAATTTTGTTTGAGTAATGATAAGTAACATGTAATATACTAAGAGAGTAATGCAGATGTGATATTAAAAGTTATATCCTTAATGATAGATATATAAATATTTTCATCACATACAGTCATCAGGGAGTAATAATTAATATTTTGAGGATGAAATTTATTTAACTAGGTTATAATTTCTAGAATAGATATTTCAGAAACTCTAAATTAAAATCATATTAAATAAATTTTGTCATATAAAACAAAAAACAAACATAACACCCAAATAAAATGAACCAGTAAATATTTAAATTAAATGAATAATATATTTTTTTTAAATATGTAGAAGGAGGCCCCATTTCTAATAAATCAAATAAAAAATATATTTTATGTGTATCTTTCCTAACCACTAATCATCCTAGAATGCTACCATTAGAATCAATGACCTTAATATATACCTCCCTCTCATTATTACATGCATATTTTCTTTTCATCAAACATGCATCCGTTCTACCGGTCACTAAAAGATCCATCAAGTGGCACTGATCTCATCAAATGTTGTCATGCCACTCTTGGATACTCCATACCATTTGGAAACATCATAATTGAATGCTTCCCTAACACTAAAACTAACGCCTTAATCTGGTACATATCACATCACACGAGTGAACCACATTAGATTCATCACTCGGAAATGTATTTCGAGTGATATAGATTTGTTTCCCCATTTTTTATATGGGATTAGGACACTGATATGAGAAGAGAGTATGGTAACATTATGATATCATTTCATTATTTTACTAAAAAATAAAATATTGAATCATTGAATTACTCTTAATCATATAATTAAAACTGTATTTATATTATATGAATCCCACAAGAAATATGTATTAATGATTATTGGAAGTATTCACAAATAATTTTAAAAATTTCTAACAAGATATCATATTAAATATGTTCACATGAAAATAAACCAGTACCCATCGCTTATATATGACCCCATAATTACCCAGAAGCATGTGATGCGTTTACTTGGAATCACCTATATGTTTATTTTTAAGTATATTATGTATAGAAATAAGTTGTTTGATGATTCATATATTCATCACTTTGGTTGTCAATTTTTTTATTATGAAATAGAAACTGAGTGCTGGAAATACAGAATCAGTAGAAAAACCAGCATAGCACTACAGTAATGTAAGGATGGGGTATGCTTCACTTGAAAAAAATAGTACTTATATTAAATCAACCATAATTATTTTTTATGACATGAACCAACACCATAATTATGTTTCTATAATTATATGTAGGTTAAGGACTCCATATTATATGATACTTCCATCACATTCCATGTTCTTTGGAAAGAGGAACATGTAAATAAATAGGGGATACTAATAGATAAAAACAGACAAAAAGTGTGGGAAACATGTGTTATTATTTCATAATAAAAATATGATTTCTTTAAATCTCCATTACATAACATTTATCAATTTTCCCCTATATTTTATATCTAGAAAACCCATAGAAATCAACAACACCTATGCCAGATAGACACATATTTTTGATGTCATTCAAGAGGTTAGAATTGTATGGTCGCATCAGAGGTGTGGGATTTGGGGTGACAGCAAGAATAAATTTTGAGGAAAAAAAAGAGGGGGATAAAAGTCAATTAATAAAACATATGAGAGAAAGAATATCTATGATTGAAAAAAAATCCAATGATATATAGAGATAATGGAAGCTTTTATAGGGGGAACGAAGAACAAGTAACTCAAGAATAACCACTTCATGAAGATCCCGCCCCACCCCAACCAACTACGAGGAAATCCATTCCCCTAAAAGTGATGTCTTAGCTGAGGTAATAAATGTTATTATAAATTTTTTTATGAAAATTGAATCGGACATACACTGATTCCATTCTTATACTAATATTTTATAGGGTGATAATTATTGTGATTTATATATGTCATCACCCAACTGTTACATTTTAGTGAGGGATACAGTGTTCAATATCCAAAATGACATGCGACACAACAGACCAATTCCAACATGTCATGTGGAAGTGTTGATTAGCATATCCCATGAGTTGAGCACTGAGCTACCAATTCCAATTAATGCGGAATATATTCATTTGGTAAAAATAGTTATTGGAACAATCATAGCATGGATGTAACCTATTATAAAAACATGTCGAGAAGAAGGTATTCATTTCCAAATTACATTTCATGTGAAACCATAAAAAAATAATGAAAAAGGTCATAACTAAAGATTGTTGTTCTAGACAGACAAAGATAAGGGGATGAAATGAAATAATTCATCAACACCATCTAAACGATCAACCAACCAATCAATGAGATCTACACTAAGCACTATTACCCCACCCATTTTATATCTGTATTTACTATCATGGATGTTTGTATGGATACAGTGTTAAAATATAGTCATAATCACATAGTTTATTTTGAAGAAAATATGTATAGAGAGAAAGACAATGATTTTATTGGTGTTGATAGTATAAGTTAAATAATCAACAACTGTTGGATAGGTGGTTCAATTGTAAATGAATACATGAGGTATATTTTCATGATTTTATTTTCCAATAGATGATATACTATGTTAATTATTATTAAATGTGATTCAATTTTTTGTAGACATATATATGAAAATAACCTGAATAGATTTTCCCTCAAAAAAATTAGAACTCATTAGTCCCCACATCACCAATATTGAAAAAAATAGATAACAACATAAAGGATGAAATAGTGGCAGGTCTGAACAAATCATTTCAAAGAAATATTTTAGATGACAGAATCCATTTAATACGAATGACATAGGGGTAAACTCTACAATTTAATCATATAGAATTCATTTTCATTTCATTAATTACTCAATCCTTTTTGGGTTTTTATGAATCATTGGATTCAAAGTGAGGTAAATTTAGATACACCATAGAATTATTTCCTAAATTCAATGCATGGATACCCAAAAAACCATCTAAAATCAATGTAATTTTTTATAAGTAACACACTACATAAAACTTTTATTAAGTGAACATCAAGTTATATAAATTTTATTATCTTTTAAAGAGGATTAATTTATGATAGGATAGTGTGTGATTACATGAAAAAGAAGGAATGCGGCCAAGTAATAAGGATAATAAAGATGAAAAGTTATATGAATAGATAAGTATTAGAGTATATTTTATAATATTTCACTATCCAAACACATATCAAAATAAATTACTTATTCTCCTCAATTTGTATACATTTTCCAAAACAAAGAAGTGGAAAAGATTGTGGTTACTATGTTTTTAAATTTAAGGGAGAGATCATATTCCATAAACAAACTAGCATACTTTAAGAGATATTTTCAATGATTTTTACTATTTAATTTAAAATAATTATTAATCTTTTGGGTTTTTTATTTTTCTATTAAAAGTAGTACTATCTAAAAAACTCATATTCACAAGATTATATAGATGTTTTCATAAATTAATTGGAAGCATACCTAATGGAAGAATGTCTGAAAATATTATGAATAAATGTCTTCTATAGATGTAGTGGATTGTTTCAAAATTATATTTAATTTAATTATTTTTAGTATAAATCATACAATAATTTTCTTCTTATATAGGTGGATTCTTATTTTTGAGTAGTGGTGGTTAATTCGAAGATGCTCATGCTCGTGAGAGAGACAAATTCAAGGCTGAAACCTAGAATTCAATGGGAAGGTAATGTTTCATTTAATATAAAATTAAATTCATTGTTATATTATATGATTTGTACTACATTAAATAATCTAAATTAAATTTTTGACTACTCCTGTAGACAACGAATTTCACATACTTATTCTCCCTCAAAATCACTCCCCCATACATTGTCGGCATTTATCACATTCCTTCAAAGAAATTGAAGGAAACATAATGGAAATTGATAAAATTCAACAATGAAGTGTTTTAAATCAGACATAGAATAAAAATAGAAATCATGGTAACATATGATGTGGTAGAAATAACTCAAATTGTGACTTTTTATTTAATATATCTATTAATTTATGTAGAAAAAGTGGAAAAATAAAAACAGAACTAACACATTTGGAATGTTTTGACTAATTTGGAAAATAATCCATTTGTCATTTGTGACATGTAGGAGTTAACCGAACCTCAATTCGACGCACTATGTTGCCTGTATAACTCAAAGTGTCTCTTTTTATTTAAAATTGACATTAATTTTAGTAAAAATGTGATGTGACATACTGAAAACCGAAAAAAATGCATTCATATTGTTATGATATTTTAGTAAAAGGATCCATGAGTAATTTGTGACATGTAGGAGTCAACAACTCATAAATATGGAGCATGATGTGACCGGTATGACTAAAAGTGTCAGTTATCAGTTTATAATTTACATTTCAGTTCAAAATGTGTCACTCACCTAAAACCAATCAAACAGAAAATGAATGTCTTAATAATATAGGAAAACGATTCATAAGACATTTTTTGACATGTATGAAGCAGTCTCACATCAAACTGACTCACAATGCCACTGGTATGACTCAAAATGTGTGTTTTTATTTTGAAATGATAATTTAGTAAAAAACAAAACTATTGTCATATTGAAAATCAAGAAAATCCATTCATATTGTTTTGATATTTTAGGAAATTTATATATTAGTAATTTGTGATGTGTAGGAATCAACCTCACCTCCATATAACACATGGCGTGGCTAGTATTACTCAAACTGTCTCTTTTTATTTAAAATTGACATTAATTTAATGAAAAACATCAAGTGAAACAATGAAAACTGTCAAAAATCAATTTGATTGTTTTGATGCACTATCATAATGGTCCATGAGTCAGTTGTGATGTGTAGAAGTCAACCACACATCAATATGATGCACAGTTTGACCAGTATAATATAAAGTGTCTGTTATCATTTTAAAATTTACTTTTTAGTTCAAAACATGTCACTCACTAAAACCAAAGAAAACACATTACGATTTCCTTGATAATTTTGCAGAGTAATTCCTATGTCATTTGTGGTGTGTGTGAAGCAGTCTTACATCAAACTGATGCACGATGTGGCCTGTATGACTCAAAATATGTTTTTCTAGTGTGGAATGACATTTTTTTTAAAAAGACACATGATCTATAATGAAAACTGATCAAACACATTTTGATTGTTTTAATATTTTAAGAAAATTATCCATGAGTCATTTGTAACCTATACGAGTCATCGACACCTCAATACTATACATAGGGTGGCTAGTATTACAAAATGTGTCTCTTTTTATTAAAATTGACATTAATTAATGTAAAAACAACATGTTTCATACTTAAAATAGATAAAACAGATTCAGATTCCAATGATATTTAATTAAAAAAATCCATGAGTCATTTTTGATGTGTAGGAGTCAACCATGCATCAATATGATGCATGGTGTGACCAGTATGACTAAATGTTTCTGTTATCAGTTTAAATTTGTCATTTTAGTTCAAAGCATGTAAGTCGTTGGAAACTATGAACCAAAACTCAGATTTTGTACATAATTTACTAAAATTATTAATTAATCATTTGTGATGTGTATGAAGTAGTCTCATGTAAAACTGATTCATTATGCGACTGATATGTCTCAAAATGCGTTTTTACATTTTGAAATGACATTTAATAAAAAAACCAAACAACCAAAAAAACTAAAAAAACACATTCAAATTGCCTTGATATATTAGTAAAATTAAAAATTAATCAATTTTCATGATTAGGAGTCAGCTTCACCTCAATACAATGCATGGTGTGGCCATCATATCTAAAAGTGTCTATTTTTATTTAATATTAAAATTAATTTAAGAAAAATCAACAACTTACAAACTAAAAACTAAAAGAACGATTCTGTATTTTTTTGATATTTTAGGAAAATTATTCAAGAGTCATTTTTGATGTGTAGAAGTCAACCAAAACTCAATCTGATGCACATTGTGGAAAGTATGACTAAAATTGTCTGTTATCATTTTAAAATTGATATTCTAGTTCAAATGGTGTCACTCATTGAGAACAAAGAAAATGCACTCTGATTATCTTGATAATTTTGTACAGTGACATATATTCCATTTTTGACATGTATGAATAAGTATCATGTGAAAACAACACACGATAGATCATATATTACTAAATATGTGTGATTTCAATTTGAAATTTCATTTTAGTAAAAAAACACAAAAACCATAAAAAAAACTAAGCAAACACATTCCTATTATTTTTATATTTTATGAAAACAATACAATGGTCATTTTTTATGTTTGGAAATCACCCACACCTCAATACGATGCATGATGTGACCAGTATAAATAAATCTTTCTCTTTTTGTTTAAAATTTCCATTAATTTAAGTAAAAACATTAATTGACTTATTCAAAAAAAAACAAACACTTTCATATTATTTTTATATTTTATAAAAATGATATATATGTCATTTTTGATATGACAGAATAAGCTGTAGCTAAAAAAATATTAATGGTGTGGCCGGTATATATCAAAGTGACTATTTTTATTTAAAATTGACATTAATTTGACTAATAACAACATGTGACTAAATAAAAATAGTGAAATTGCATCCGGGTTGTTTTGATACATTAGAAAAATGACCAAAAAGTCATTTTTTATAGTTTGGAGTGAGACTCACCTCAAAACAACTCATGGTGTGGCTGGTATAACTCAAAGTGTCTCTTTTTATTTAAAAGCGATATTAACTTAAGTAAAAAATTGGTGTACTTAAAACAAATAAAACACATTTTGGTGGTTTTGAAAATTTTGGACAATTATCCATGATTCATTTGTGGCCTATAAAGTTATCCACACCTCAATCTGATACAAAGTGTGACTGGTATGACTAAAAGTTTCTGTTATCAATTTAAAATTCACATTTTAGTTCAAAATGTGTCACTCACTAAAAACCCAAAAATTGTGCTCCAATTGTATTGATAATTTAGGATAATGATTCATAATTTATTTGTGACATTTATGAAATATTCTCACATAAAACTGATGCAAGATGTAACTATTAGGACTCATAATGCATATTTCTAGTTTTAAATGATATTTATGTAAAAAAACAACCGCCATACTGAAAATGAAGAAAACACAATCAGATTGTTTGTATACTTTAAGAAACAAACCCTTTAGTAATTTGTGATAGGTATGAATTAGTTACACCTCAATCAGATCGACGATTTGACCAATATTACTCTCAAACTATCATTATTGAAAATGGAAATAAATTTTAGTTAAATATAAGGTGACATACTCAAATCTGAAAAAACACATTTTGATTATTTTGATATTTTAGGACAACTATCCACATCTCATTTTTTATGATTAATAATCAACCCTACCTCAATATAATGCATGGTGAAACTAGTACAAATCAAAACGTGTCATTTTTATTATATATTGATTTTTATTAATGTATTATTTTATATAAATGTTTAATTTATTTCATTATAGTATTAATAAAATAATTTTTTTTCTTATATAGGAGGAATATTTTTCTCAGGTTGAGATTCTTTTTTCAGCAACTGATACCATGGGTGACATTTTTTAGAGGGGGTGATGGAAGTCAAAATATAAAATATCAATGTTTTAGAATGCCTGTTGAATAAATGTAAATTTAATTATAATAAATCTTTTTTTAATGTAAATATAAGTGTTTTATTGAATATACCATGGGTGGAAATGTTTTTCATGATTTCCATTAAATGTAGAGAGCATTGGTAGAAATTATATCATTGATTGAAATTACAGGTTGTACATAGCATTTAAAATTTAAGGTTTTTTATTCTGGTGGTGCGGTTATGTTAACTGCAGATTTTAGGTTGTAAGGATATTATCAGTGCTAATTTTTTCTATACTTTAAATAGAAATGATGAAAGGTACCCCCTTTATCATTTTTGTCATTAACATCACTTTTTCCACACTGTTAAAAGCTGATTAGCACACTGTTAAAGGGAATATTTGTATTAGTGGAATATATAATTTCAACTTCAATTAAAGACTTAGTCATTCAAGATGATTTAAGAAAGACGTTATATAGATAATATATGAATAAGGTATTAATATTCTAGGTATATGATTGTAAAAATGACTATTATTGTTTGAGGAATGATAAGTAACATGTTATATACTAGGATAGTAAGTTAGATATAATATTAAAATCATTATCCTGTTTGATATTTATATATATAAATATTACCATCACCACAGTCATATGGGTGTAATATTTAATATTATGAGGATGAAATTTATTCAAAAGGATTAGAATTTGATGAGTAGAGATTTTAGAACCTATAAATTACAACTATATTAAATATATTTTGTCATCAAAAGAACTAAACCAATGTAACACCAATCAAAAATGAACCCAGAAATATTTCAATTAAAAGAATAATATTTTTAAAAAAAATATGCAAGGGAGGCCCCATTTTTAATATATCAAAGAAAAAATATTTTTTATGGGTATCCTCCCTTTCGTCTACTCATCTTAGAATGAGAGCATCTGTATCACTGACCTTGATTTCTACCTCCCTCTCATTATTCCACACCTATCACCCTTCAAATAATATGTATCCCTACAGACAGTCACCAACATATCTAAAGAGTAGAGATGTTATTTTCGATGGTAGTTCTGCCGCACATGGATACTCCTCGCCATTCAGAAACATCACAAATAATGGAAAATGACAATTTTCTCTTGAATGAGGCCTCATCGACATATCAATAATATAATCATTACTAGGTAAAAAGATACAGATCTATTAAAATAATTATTTACTATTTTTATTTGATTAACAATTTAAATATATTCTGTTCCATGAACCATCCAAGAAAATTGGGTATTTTAATTTATATAAATTATTTTAATGCAACATTATTGGAGGTTCTTATTTCGATATACAATCTAATATATCAATATTCAATTATTTATAAATATTTATAAAATAAAATTAAAAATAGTTGATGTTTAATAAGATAAATTATTTAATAAAATTTATTTTTCTGCAATTTTCTTTTAAAATATATTTAAATTTTTTTTGAATTTAAATATGACAAATACCATGATCAATGATATTGAATCAAAGAATATAAAAAATATATAAATACATAAACTAATTGAGGGATCATTACATATTATTTATAATTAATTTAAGAAACTAAATAATTACCATTCAAAAAATTCATTCATTATTGAAGGATTTAACAATATATCTACATCATACCGTTGTTTAATTGGAGGAATCAATAGAATATTACCTCTAGATTTTATCTACACATGTTCCATCAACCTCTTAAAATTACTGTAAGAATATTTGGATGATAGAAAGATAGACCCTATTGCTTGTGTGGGTTCCCTTTGGTCACCTCGATAATCTCTTCCTAAGGATTCTCCTTTATCCCTCTATACATGAGATTATAAGGTGGTGGAACATCACTCGTCATTTTTGTTAGAATTCATTGACAAGGGAGATCTTTAGAGCATCGATAGAATTCATTCATATTTCATTGAGAACAAAAAAATGATTTAGATATGTTAGAATGTAATATAATTGGGTTTATATATCGGTAGGGTTTTAAAATAATAATTTAAAATGTTCCTTTATTATTTTTCATTATCCATGCAGAATCCCATGTCTATATTAATAATAATACTATTATTAATTTTGAAAATTTCCAATCTGTCAAATTAAATATTATTTACCCATATAATATTAATTATATACTATTCCTTACTATACATTAAACTCATCATGACATTCCTCCACATTATTTAATGGGCCTTAAATAATGAATCTTTATTTATAAATAATTTTCACTTCATTATTATTCAATAGAAAAATAAATATTATATTCACTAAATAGAAATTAAATATTTATTAAATATTCGACTCAAATAATATTCTCTCAAATAATTGGTGATGAAATATATATGATTAGTCATACATTAATTATTATGAAACCACAGACGAGAATAATATTAAATCAAATAATTAAATAACAAATAATATTATTATTTAATTGGCATTCAAGATACACATTGTGTGTGAACCTCAAGGATTCTTTCTCAGTGGAAATAGGTGAAGGATCTCGAATTCTAAGGTTAGCATCCAAAAATACACCAAGGAACTTATACGGAAATAAGTTAATGTCTCAATGACATAATACCTCATACAGACTCTTACAGTGTATTATAATCATATTATCATGGTATCACTAATCTAACAGGTTTCATGATAGTTCCATTAACCTATATTCCATCAACCTATATTCTTTATGTATCTTTCTTTGACATTAAAAAAAATAAAACTTTCCTATAGAACAACATGACCATGGATTTATTTAGGCTATATGATTGTCATAAAATTACATGAGATAACAACTTCTTTTGAAGTACATAAGGAAAAAAATCCTTTATCACATTATTCATTAATGAAATACTACTCGTGATTAATGAAATATATACTACCTCACTGTGAACATTTGTAATTAAAATTTCCATCAATACATCAATGTACATGACTCATAATATCCATTAATAGTAATCATAATGTTCAAGGATTAATACACATGTATACCAATAGGAAAATCTGATGAAACATATAATTTTGGATTTCTTAATGGAGGCTCTTGTACTCATAATTCATTACACTACAAATTACCAATTCTATATATAATGATATGGTTCCTCAATATCTTATAAGTCTCCACCTGAGATAATTTTGTAAATGTTGTTTCTGTATAGCAAACATTATGAAATGTATTCCATTACTATATAATGTTTACAATGAGATATATATATTGTACATTACCATTATAGTGTAGATATTTCTTCCATCGAATATTTAAAGGAAAATTTCCATAGATTACTTTTCATATGAAAATGTTATAGAAGATCCCAGTCTATAATGAGAACATCATGATACTATGAAATTAATCATAATAATATTTCCTATAGTTAGGATACATAATACTAACTGGACATAGTAGTTGTATAACTAA
Organism: Viscum album; assembly: GCA_963277665.1. Classification (NCBI taxonomy): domain Eukaryota; kingdom Viridiplantae; phylum Streptophyta; class Magnoliopsida; order Santalales; family Viscaceae; genus Viscum; species Viscum album. The sequence continues at coordinate 1,678,049,582 of OY728126.1, forward strand.
TTGGTTCTAGAGGATCATTACGTTGAGACATCTTCTAGGTAATTTCTCACATTTTGACCAATAGTAGTTGAGATCTTGAGGAAAGACCCACCAATAATAACACCACAATTTTTTTTCTTGTCCTTGGTAATTCATATATATGGAAATGTGTATTGGTCTCCCAAGATGATATCATTATCAACGTGTTCTATTTTATTGTGTACATTGACACAAGTAACAACTATGATAATGAAATCATGGTGAGGTAGATTGTATTGGGTGTGTCGTTGGAGGAATTTCAAAAGTTGAATGGTAAATATTGAATTTGTTGCTTCTGAATTAAGGAAGTAACATCTCAGGAATGGTTGATCAAGATGGTAGTAATTCTGTAACTCTATGGTCATTGTATTCAAATGTAAGACCCTCTATTTAAAATAACAATTAATTAATCAATAACGTTCAATGAAAAATTTATGGTCTTAATTTATGAGATTTATAACAAAAAAGATATTATACTACATAATGCATGTTTATAGAATGATTGTTATTACTATTAAAATTATTAATATCTTTAGAGGATTTGATGGGTTTCTAGACTTCCCTCATGGTCTTTGAATAATGTTCTCTATTATCGAGATAATCTCCAATGGAGTCACACAGAATATATCATTCAAGAATCTACCCTATTTTTGTGAATATATGTAGAAGAAATAGTGGGCCACAACAATGGGTTTGAGAGTCTTCCAGGTATGATTCACAACCAAAAAATAAATAAATTCATTATTAATTGAGTATAAAATAATTGGGTTGAATTTATTTTATTAAATTTAATCTCAAGTGTCATAGAAAATATAAAGAATAATATTATATGAACAGATATTATTTTAATATTCAAGGTTCATTTAATTGTAGAGGTAATTACGAGTTGACTAAATAACCCATGTTTATCATGTAATATATTTAACCTATATTACATGTATGTGATAATATATAAATAATTTTTATTGAACAGATTAGTTTATCATAATTAATTATTCATTTCTTATTTAGTGGTCGTTAAATTTTTAGGGGATAAAAAAATCTAATCGGGTATTTAGGTCATCCAATATATAAGTTAAGGAGAAGCTAATTTCATGCACTACTCATCAGTCAAAATTAATAACATCTCTCTCCTCCAGACTCCAAGCGAGAGAATCTCCCTAACCAAGTGTTCCCTCCAATATTTTCTTCACATATCAAAGGAATGTGACCATTGTGATCATCGCGATGTTGAAGGGGTCCTTAGATATCTGCAATAGCCCCTGAAATTCAATTAACGATGTGCGTATAGATTCATGATGCATATGTGGATGATTTAGAGGGGTATGATTTCAGATCCTTTGATAATCGAGAAACATTAATGAGTTGTAGTCCAGTTCATTCCAAATCAAAAAGGTACTCATTTTATATTATTTTATATTCCCTGAATAACCCACATGGGATATTTTGACCGTAAAGTGGAATGTATCATTGGAGATGACATGGTTAGCCTCTCTGATGATCAATATTTTTCAATACCAGACCCACTAGATTTTTCTACATGCCTCAAAACCAAAAAATTGTATCAGTGGGATTTTGTAGATTTTTTGATCCCAGAAAAAAAATGATTTAAATTTAAATAGTGGGTATTAATTCGGTTCCAATAGACCTGATTGTGGTTTGATCCAATCATGTATGACCATGTTATGAATATCTAAGAAGAAAATTAATGGATTAAAACCATGTTTTTTATATTTCAATTTTAGATATTAAATTTGAAGAATAATATATATATATATATATACAATCATACACCAGCATAGTGATGAATAGTCACAAAAAAATTATATTCACCAAGAACAAATCAGAATTCGATAACTGGAATTCTACTAACAAATGATCCAAATGTACACACTACATATGGAAGAGTCAAAAAATTATCTATATTAGGCCTATTATAGACAGTTTGAAATATTAGGCTAAAAGAAAAAACCAACAATATGAGGTTCATTGATTTCCCAATTAGGCATGATTATAAGTAATGAAAAAATGAGTTTGCAGCTCTAATTTTGTTAGATAATTCTATTTTACAATTTCTAAATAATATATATATATATATATTATTAATTAAAAAAGGGGTAGATCATGATTAGGCCCCCTATATCTCTCTATTGGATGCACACTAGGTGTGAGCTAGTAGTTTCCCTTTGACTATCCTGCCTTATCCGGATTACCACATTACCCTCCTCACCAGCCAGTATCTCCAGTACCACCCTACGACCTCATAGTCCACCACTACACCATCTTGAATCAACTCGTTGTGCCATACACTCATGATCCTAGTTGCAGAGCTGCCCAAGCTCCTCCCTGTCCAGGCTAGCCATTGCGCCACCCCAGGTTGCTACCTCTACCTCCCACACTATAGGGTGGATCCACCCCACTGGCCTCCGATAGTCGGTCGACTAAGTAGTTGACCTCAACCTGGTGCCTAACGTGGTTGCGGTGAGGAACCCTACATCGCCTCCTCAAATCCCTATCATCCTTAAATCCACCATCCTAGATGGAGACCACCATTGCCTCATCACGTATGGTGATCCAGAACACATTTCGATATTATGAATAATTATCCACTAATATAGGATAATATTCATAGTTGATATTATAATATTCATGTGTTGAATTATACATAAACACTTTTTTAGTGCATTTTGAAATTTGAACCCCATATAGCATCATGATTTCCACTGTTTCTTAAAGATAACTATTACTTTGTACATTTTAAGAAACATTTTTAATCCTCTAATACGCTTCATTTGAGTTTAATATTTTATTTTAATATTTACCACTCCATTGGGAATATTATATTCTTATGGAGAACTTTAAGAAGCACTTTTGGAGATGACCAAATATGTCCTTGAACCAAGAACATTCTGGACGAGGTGAAGTGGACATCAGCCCAAACAATTATAGTGTGGGGCAATACTGATGCTCCATGATGATAAAATCTCATCTTAAGATAGAGTAAATCCTATAAAACATTTAATTCAACAGTTACATAAAATAAATCTTTTTTTAATGCAGTTTAAGGTATCCCAAGTTGAAGATGAAATTATAGATTAGATTCGGTGGCAAAAAAAAATCCACCATTTAAATAATATCATGCATCCCAAAGGGTCATTTGGGGTAAAATGTTAATAAATATCTAGGAAAAAATTGGGATACATTTTCTTATTCTATGTCCCAACATAATTCCTCCATCTAGATGTTTGTTAGTATACATATGTAAGAGGCATTTAAGTTGGATCCCATTCTGGGTTAAGGGTGGGAACTTTCACATTCGAAAAACATTCCACCACCCAAGGCCTTCCATAATCATGTGGGATTACTTGTACTATTGGGAAAACAAACTAAGGATCCCAAAATTACTATATAAGTAAATTTTTGTGAATGAGTTGAGGGATGTTGTGAATGTTATTATTTAAATGTTATTCTACCAATTTCATTTTGTAATCACATTTCTTCAATTGTAAGTACTCAAATAACCTTATCTTCTTAATTAAAATTCATCTTCTTCTAATTTTATATTCTTATTGTAATCAATTGGATACCATTTCATCATGGTGTGAATTTATTCAAATAGTGACGAGACAAATCCTTCAAAAAATGATGGAGTGTTTGTAATTTTATTGGTTTTCACTTATTCAAATTTTCACTCATGAGCCTAATTCCTGCTTCCATTTAGAGCATAGCATCAATTGAGGGATAACCCACTTATGGGTTGATCCAAATGAGTATTAAGGTTCTGGATTAGATTTTATTTCTCACTCTATTCATGTCTTAATTGAGAATTTCATTTGATGGTATTAAATCTTCTTCATCCTTGTTGAATTTTAAGGGCAGACACTTCATGATATAATAAGAACGTTTACCTTGGTGTGATCAAAAAAATGATTGTACATGTATATTGGTATTTATCATTAGGTGTTTTTGTTATTAAACCAATATGTGGTGATTTTTGTTGAATATCTATAAATTAATCACTCTTGAGACTATGAAATTAAAATAATTAAAAATGAATTTCATAAAATCCATCCATTTTAATAACCTTGGATAAAACATTTTTTATAAATTGATTTCACTTAGGTATCTTAGTGTTAATTTGGAACATCTAAAATCAAACCCATGTTGGCCACATCATCTCCAAAATAATCCATAGAATTCATGTGTGTGTAGGTTTCTTCGTAGGTCTATGAGGATTCAACAACACATGTTACACTACAAGAGACCACTTAATACTAAAAAACATGGGTTAATTTGGGTGATTCCATGTTTTGGTTTTGTTTTCTGAGACCCAAGTAACTCATCTCTACACTCATTATCTCCCGCCCCCAATTTCTATTTTATCACCAATATTTATCTTATCTTTTCACCTTTATTTTTTTAACTTTTCAGGGTTCACATCCACTGATACACGTGAGCAATAAAACCATTTAGTTATGGTGGATAGTCCCGAGGTTGGGAAGTATGTAACATTGAGTTATCTCTTTATAGTAGATCTTAATCTTACTAATACTCAGGGTTAAAAAATTGAGTTCATTCCAATAGAGGTACTTTTATGTAGCTAAATCATAAACCTGGGTGGGAACCAAAATGAAAATCCCTCTGAGAAAATCACAAACTTGTGGAATGTTATTGATCAAACCAGGATTAACACCTAACACCTGCTTGGACCAATACACCCTTTTGTATGAGGCATTATTTCCTAGGATAGTACCACCTTATCTTCAAACATTATGTCCTAAACCACCTTCCAGTCTTCCTGGGGATAGATTAAAAAATGTGATAACTTCATGTTATAATGTTCAATGACATAATTGAACCAATGTTCCCATGACATCAACATGATTCTGATAAGACAAGTCTCTTTCCATTCTCATTCAAGGATCAAGAAATGAATTTTTAAAAAATTCTGATACTTTTCTCAATTTACTATTGGGATCAGTTACAAATAGAATTGTAAAAAATACACTTCCCCGATAATAATACAATTTCACATAAAATGTGCATCCAATAATTCTTTGAAAAATAAGGGGAGTCATTTAATGAAATGTGGGAAAGGTTCAAAGACACATACAAAATGGTACCTCAATATTTATATTCAACCCCATAATGAGTTCAAATCATCTATTATGGTTTGGGTCTGGGAATCAAACAATTCATTAACTGATGTACAATGGAACCTTCAATAAAAAAGCCCCAAATATTGCTTACAGGTACCTAGATGGACTGGAAAAACAAAAAAAAATATGGGAAAGATCACATTACACTGATAATCCCCCAAAATATGTTGGGATTAATAATCTTCAGGAATAAGAAATTCTTAGTGAAAAACATATTGCACCGACTGGGATGGTTGAGGATATCTATCGTAGGAATTTCCATGAAATACAAACTATTGATCTTGTTTGCAGAATATGTGAATAAATGAAAACAATAACAAAAAATATAGAACCATCCCTTCCATAAAAGATTTTATTTTAGGATCCCCACTATAGCAGTTAAATGCTATGAAATTTCAAAATCTAAAATACCAAAAACAACATCCCAAGGTATAATGACCATCCTAAATTCCATTTGAAATATATATCCAACAACATAGTTATCCACAAGGATCAAATCCCTTCCTTAAATAAATTTATCAAAACCATAACTAGTTACAACCATAACCGATCCATTACAAATATCCTCATGTCCAATAATGACATCCCATATATCAACTCATTCAATAACCAATCCAAAAACAGAAGTCTCTTCATGGGCTAAACTAACCAGCAAAAAAACTTACCTAAAATACCCCTCTCTTATTACATGAATAGTTCTTTAGAAAATGGATAAAATTAACATGGAAGTTTCAATACTTAAATGTTAAATTCAAAACATTAATATCTGAAAAGAACCCATTAATTATTAGGTGATTCCATCTGCAACCTATAGAGGTAATATTGTCAATTACATGTCACAATTGAAATATATTGTTACTTTTTCAACCATATAATATTAATATTTAGTAGAATGGAAATGGAATTTATTTGGTTAATATTATTTCTAAAGGAACAAGAATGATATAAAGATGAGGGAGTACTTTAACATGATAGGATGAGTGAAATTCACATATAATGGAATCAGGAGTTTCATATATGAATAAAAAACATCTTGAAATTCCATTTTCTCAACAATTTATTGGATGATAAAATCATGTAGTTTTTTAAGTTAACCATGAAAAATCCAGCTAATATTTTCAAAAATTTACTTCTCTAAGAATGATTAAATAAACACTTCTCTATATAAGGACTAGGGTAAAGGAAATTGAATGAGTACACTATAAATAAAACGAATGAGAGCTCAACATTTCTGACGTTATAGAGATTTACAATATGGTTCCTTGAAATATTGTTTAGGTGGTATATATTTATAATATGAATCCAATTTTAGTTTTCCTTTCAGATTAATCAGATAGAGAGATCAATCAAATATATGTACGTGTTGATTACTCTAGTTGAAAAAATTATGGTACAATGTTACAAAACTCTAATTGATGTTTGAAGATAGTGGTAAAAGGATAGTTCACTAGAAGGGGATGGGTAGAAAATACATTTTTATCGTTTGATCCGCCTTTATGGTATATGCTAGATCATAATGTATACATACACTCGTTAGTATATTTCTTGACTAGGATAAGGAAAATAACATTCTACCGACAATCATTTATATTCAAGGGTTGTATTCTCACAAATTTTTGAGACTAGTGATACATGTTGGTTGATCATTCCCCTCTATAAATATGTTGTACAACCACAAGTACATGAACCGTAAAATTATACATGAATAATACTTGTGATGTTGAATGTTTTTTTATAATATTATATATTATCGATTAATACTATAAACCTCTTTACATTCTTTGTAATGAAAACATTATTAGTGTTATTTAGTGGATGAAAGACTCATTTTGTAAACAAAATGAAATAGTGTGCACAATTTTCCTAATTTTTCCCTTTATTGAATGTTTTGTGAAGTGTGAGTTGAATAGAGTGTGGGTGAGGTTCAAATTAGTTTGGAGATTAGGGTGACCATGCTTTTAATATTATACCACACTATGTTCAGCGGAAGAATAACATTTATAATGGATCAGTTACTACTAATAATTACATATTTGGTTATGTACCTTATAGTAAAAAGAAGCTCTTACATAGTTCCACTTATCCGAACATTTTTCTATGTATTTGGAGTTTAATGTGGTCATATGGAATTTATAATAGAATTTTTTATTAGAAAATTATTGTAGATTATTTCTTTTTGGTATTGTTTTTGATAAAGTGAAGTCATAATTTATTTTCCAATGATATTTCCAAAGGCTAGATTAGAATTTACTAAAAAGGGTATTCTCAATGTAAGACTTTTATTTAAGTGACCACTTTGGGTTACATGGTTAAATGTTAATGAGATTTATATATCATATGAGATGATTATATCATCCAAAATAGGGTGCGTGTTTCTTTCATTTAATTCTTGATGATCAAGGGACTGTTTATTTATATTTTTAACTGTTTCCCATGGGATGCCTTGGTTCTTTATTAGTGACATAGAAAAGTTTTGCCCTAGTGTATATTGTATTCTGGCTAAGGATTGTGGCCCATTTAGACTATTTGAGATTAAGATATGTATTTGAACACAATGAGACAAATATATCTCGCAAAAATTGATTGGATCAATTATATCAACTATTATCCCTTGAGTGAGTATTAATTACCTCATAACTATTGGTTATAGCACTATGTAACATTTTATATATTTGGTTGAGATGTGTTATTTATTATTTCCCAAATCACCATTTAAAAATTTAGATATGGATTACAACATGTTTCCTTAGGTTATTATTTATAGTTCACCAGTCAATTATATGTTCCCCATGTTGCATATGTTTGAGGTGATGATATTTATATATAATTATGTTTTACATAGTGATTTACTCCTTATATATAATATTATGTAATATTATTTTCTATTACAATGTTTGTGTTCATCATATGTTGGGATTGTGCTTTTTATTAAAAATTTGGTTTTTTCTAATTGTTTTCTAGTTGATTTGGTTACCTTGGATAAAATAAATAATTTTACTAATTGTATTGTGTGACTAGTTTTTATTAAAACAAAAATTTTAATTTTCTAGCTTTATTTTTAGATAGGAATGAAAGGAATTTACCTTTAGTTATTATTTATGGGGTGTGAGGAGGATACCAATTCAGTATTTGTTTCTCATACATATATATATAATCTGGGTTTGTTCAATTTACTCTTGGGTATGGTGGTTGGTCATCAGTGTCCCGCATGAGTGATGGTGGTTCTGAACAAAGGATTGTTTTCATTGATATATATTAGTGTGTGATCAAAGCCTTTGTTTTATTTTATTTATCACAAGTTTGATTCCATATCAATGATTTTTTTCAGTACCTCCTTGTTTATGTTGGTTCTTTTATTGAAGTTGGATTTTATTATGATGCATTGATATATGATTAGGAGTCATATTTCATGTTGATTCCTAATTTTGTTTTTATTATTATGAAAAATATTAAGTTTTTATGAGTAATAATCTAACACATGGAGTCAATATGCTAGAATTTTGGATGGAGGTTCCACATTTCTCTCATTTCATTCGGTGAAATCATTACCACTTGTATATATTTGATAAACCGGTAGTAGTCTAGCTTATGGGGATAGGTAACACCCTTTAAGACATTCAATATGATAGATCAAGGTCTTTTATTAGGGTTATCATAGGGCTATTAATGAAAAAATGGTATTAGAGCCTGATATTTATTTATTGAGTCATAGAAGATTTTAGATAGGGTTGTTAGATCTTTGGGGGTAGGTCATGAGTAGGTTTTTTATCACCACTTTTGATACTTAACATTGAGATTCATAGGGAATTTGGGAATGAAAATTTATAGTTTTGGGTTTGATTTATCATTCTATATGGGAATAATTATTTCTTTTAAGAAAGTTGTAAGGGGAATCTTTCAGATGCATGGGGAGGGTTCATGGGATGCAAACTATATAGAAAGACCATGTATCTTTGAATGGTGTTTTTTAATTATTATTTTCCACATTCAATGATATCATGTTTTATTTTTTAATTTCATGGATTTATTATATATAATTTTGATTTTATTTATTTCAATTTAAAATGGATTGAGGTTATTTGATTGAGTTATTTATGTAATTTAATTATGTTGTGTCTCGTTATTAAGACATTTTGCGTTATCTTTTGGAAGAAAATACAATTTTTTTTATCTTTATCAAATAAATAATTTTATTTTATATTATGGATTTGTTTTAAAATAGATGGTCTCTCTTCCCATAAATATTTTATAATGTAATGTTGTTATTCAAGGGGAATTTTAAGGAGAAAATTAGAATATTTAAAATATTGAAATTCAAACTGGTGTGGTTGATGTGCTTTGAAAACTGAATAGATTTAATGTGGTGTAATTTGTTTTCCCAAATTTATAAAAATATTTAAATTCTTAATTTTTCATTGTCTTTGTTTTTTACATTCTTTTTCATAATTATGGATTTGTAATTTTAGAATTTTTGTTTTTTGGATATTCTTTAATTAGATTCAAAATGACAAAAATGTTTCATTTTAAAGGATATTATATCAACATTATTGTACTTTATTTATAATATGTGTTGGTAGTGTTTTATATTTTGAGGATGATTTATACTCTCAATTGTATAATAATTTTTAGATGTATTAGTCTTAATATGATTTTTTTGTTTGAATTCTTTCTTTTATAGTTGGACCTTACAGATGTTTTGTCATTATTTTGGTTATTATTTTGGTGATGTTTGGTTTTTGAGTAAGGGAAATTCATTTTATATTATGGGGGGACCCCTAAATATATAGGAAATTTTTAAAATCAGTTTTATGATGTTTTGGTGGAAATCATTCTACTATATAGAATGATCTGTATCATGTATTTTATTTTCCTCCAAAATAAGTATATAAAAATTTCTATAGATATAAAATTTTTATTGTGGGGAGATAGAAATGAATATCGTCATTACGGGTTGGTGGTGTCTAAGGGAATTTTATTTTCTAGATTTTGATTGGGGATCTGGTGTTATTGTAGTGTTTGAAGTGGTATTTTGGATGTTTCATGTATAATAGTGTGGTGCAAGAAAACATGGAGTGGGTTCGCATATATTGGTGGAAGAAACTATCCATCCTGATGTGGAATATGAAATATTGAGGGATGGTATGACCTAATACTGGGTGAAGAATAGATACACAATTCAATAGATGGAGGCTATGTTGTGTGGATCCCACTAGGTGGTCAAGATGGAATCAGCCCCTCTTATGTATTTTGGGGATATTTATTCCTAGGATAAAAGATCAAATTTAAGTAATGGTCTCATATGACTTGTTTTTATTAACATGGAATGTTTAAAATTTTAGCTACATTATCAAACGTGAATGAATGATATTTATCTTTATATATTATGCATGGGGTGTGGGGGATATCTAGTGATGTTTTTTATCATGAATATATATATATATATATTGGTGGTTCTGTTTTATGTTTGCTTATATGTAGCAGTTGGTCATTGCTTTTATGCTCAAGTAATGGAAGTTGGAATTATAGGACTGATTTACATGACATGTGGTGATGTGTGATCTTTGTATTTATTTTATTTTATTATTTTATTGATTTCATGTCGGATTCCTTGTCAGAAATTGATTTCTATCCCCACAATGTTTATTTGTACTAGTATATTAAGGACATATTACTATTATATTTTGAGGATTGGGGTTATTCAAGGGTGTTATGTTGAATATTTATTCCTTTTTTGCTTCTTCTTATAACTGGAATTGTTTATTTTATTTGTGTGATCATCCGATGAATGTAATGGTCATGCTAGACTTTTGGATGGAGGATCCACATATTTTTGGAGTAATAATGAAAAATACCTCACACTAATGTATATTTATTGACCAATAACTAGTTGTTAGCCCATGGGGGTCATGAATTACTTTGAGGTCATGTCAAGGGATGGATTGGTGACATCGAACATGGGTATCCTAGGCTTATTCATGACACAATGGATATATTAACTGATAAATATCCTCAATCTCTTTTAAGTGATATATTGATATTACCTAAAATGTAGTCCACATTAATCTTTTTGAAGTATAAAATTTTTATCAATGTCCAAATCACAATAGTTTAGGAACTCTTTAAATTGGTCACAAATTACCCTGAGCCACGCAACTCCTTAGCATACCATAGAACCATTTAATCATTTCACCATACATCACCACTCTAGAGTTTATATCTTGTGCCCATAAAATTTATACACTTATGATAACTACGTTCACCACAATCCCTCACTTATTTAACAATAATAATACAAAGATCTCATCCCATAAATTGGGGATTTCTCAATCTACCAGTTAAAACCAATGTGTTTTTACCCAATTAGCTTCATAAAATATCATGAAATACCATATGCATGATATTAAATTTAAGGGTTAACTAATTCATCCATTTCTCAATGAATATAAATATTCTAACACCTTTTCATGGGTCATTGTATACCCCATAATGCCCCAATTGTGGTCATCTATTAAATCCCATAAGTTTTCTCTATATAGCAAAGGATTATATAGAGTTAACAACATTATAACAATATAACTTCCCAAGAGGTTATTCAATATCCTATGATCGATATATCCCATATGATACCCAACTCAACAACTCATGCATCTATAAGTCAAATCCCATTTTTATTGGGCTCACACACCCAATGGGTTGACCATTCATCCCAAGCATGTTAGCAACTTATTTTACAAGCACTATTTTTTTATCTCATCCCCACACATACCAAAAGAAATATATCTTCCTATGATAATCATCTGATCACATGGTTCTTATGTGTCTATATTAAGAGAACTAAGAATCTCCCCATGATTCTCATATCTAAATTAATCAATGTTCTTAGGACAACCCATATTTCTTGGGCTAACCTCATATATTTCCACTCATCTCAAGATGAAATAAACACACCCTTTTACTATGCTTAAACACCTGAAAGACACTATTATTGGTTGTATCTCATAATTACTAGGATTCTATTCATAGTTTATTAATCACACAATCCATATATGTTACAACCATGACACAACCAAAATTCAATTATCTTACAAAACCCAATGCAACATATAGGCCAACATCAGCACTCTATGGATCTCATCACATCTATATGCATACCAAATGAATATTAATGAAGTGATTCATATCGCATAAATCATTACATATTATTTAGTTAATAAATTAAACATCAATATATTATTCAAAAAAACATGGAATAATTTATCATTGACATTTTAAATAACCTCAACAAACTTTCTAAAGAAAAAGTTCTCAATCACATACCAGGATTCACATGTTATGTGAACCTACATGTCATGTATGATTCAGGTACACACACCACTTTCCACCCCATGAAATGATAAAACCATAAACTATAACAATAAAAATTATACTTTATGATAATCAATGTAATTGTAATAGTGAAAAGCAATATTCAGAATCCAAATCCCCTGTAACATGGATTTCCATCCACTCTAGAAAATTTGGCCATTTGTGATGAGGAATTTGGGATGGAATTTTATTCCATCACATATAGTTTCTTAGATGTATTTTTTCCGTAGGAAAATATAATCCACTGTGAATAATATTATAAGTGATAGGTATTTTTAAAGATCATATTTTTGGATGAAATTTATATGTGGTGGTGGGAGATGCCTATATCCAATAGAAAGTATATTCCATAAAATGTATCCCTTTATGGATACATATTTTCATTGAATTGAATAATTCATCATAAATAGTTCGTTCACACCATGGGTATTTTCTTTGGAAATATACTTGAAATCATAAATAAGTCCTTCAAATATACATATTTATGACAAAATTTATATTCTGTCTCTAGTAGTAATTTCACACTAAAGTTATTTGTGATAGAATATACATTCCCATTCAAATATATGTCTTTTTTAATAGAATTTATAGTATATCTCAAATACTCTGGAATAATATTAGTTGTGACCGACAGAATTTATCAAAAATACTTTTTAAATAAGAATGAAAATTATTTATAATTACTAATTTTTATAATACATGGTACATCCATCGAAAATACCCATCACATATAACTTTTCTATCACAACTAGTTCATAATATGGTCTTTTTATGATGAATTCATCCATCAAAAAAGTCAAGTATAAAAATTACTACTATTATTGTGTGTGCCTCCTCCCACTACTATTTTTCATGTGCCAATATCTCCTCCCTCTACCATTATTCATGTCCCTCTTCCTTTCTGTTTTAATTTTTTTATTTCTCCAATTTTTTCTTTTCTAGGAAATCGTTTCCTAAATAACAAATTTATTTGTTGTGACAAAAAAATGGATGATATTTTGAAAACTTATATTTTTTATATTGTTTTTAATATCTTTTGTGGCCTGAGCCATAGTCAAATGGCACTCACAGTTGGCATCCACACACAAGATACTAGGGTTTAAATCCAAGCAGCCACCTTGGGGGTTTTATGATATAAATACTGATGTTGGAACAGATATAAGTAGGTAGTGACATAGGTGGCGTGGGAAGGCAGTGACACATGAGTGATGTACATAGGGTAAAAACCATTGTAACGGTATTCAAACCGTTTTATCTTGGATCCAATCAATGTAATGTCAATTTTATAGAGTTGGTCATCCCTTGGAGGGGGTGTGGCCTATCCCTATGGGCGGAGTAGTGTGTGATGTTTCCATAGAATGTAATGTCCATGACTAATTATGATTAATTTCTTGTGTGTATTTTTCATGCCCTCTTATTAGATGTTTTATTTTAATTAGTATATTTTTAATTGTTTAATTTAATAGTATTTTTTATATAAAAAATATTATATTAGTGAAAATTAATACAATTTCTTAAAATAAATAAAAACTAATAAAATATAAAATATTATAATAATGTTATACTAATCGTAGTATGATACTAATTAGTGAAGTAAATTTTTTTAAAATATATATAATAATAATTATTAAGGTAGTTTATATAATAAATTGTAATATTATTATAAATAATTATAAATTAATTTATGGTGATTAATATTTTTAGCAATTTGTATTTGTACTATATAAAAATAAAATTGGATAATAAATTTTATCTGAAAATAATAATTTTGTATATATTTATAAAGGAAAAAAAATTATTATAGAACTATAATAAATTATATTCTATATTAAATTAATAAAAAAATTAATGTAATAAAAGTTAATTTAAAATAATAAATAAGATTTTAAATTTGTAAAAATACATCGAAAACCACCTAGAAATTAATAATAAAAATTAATAAAAATTAATTTCATTATAAACTAGTATAAATTATTTGAATATATTAAGTTTAATAAAAATATTATAAATATTAATATCAATAATAATTTTAATATAGTTATCGAATAAATAAATAAATAATACTATGATTTTGAAAATAATAAATTATTTGATAAATGTGTAATGTGAATTATAATTAATAATGTATATTATAAATTAGAATCCCCCATGACAAAATATTATAAAATTATTAATTATAGTTGCATTATATTTATTCCAATTTGGGGTGATTATAAAATAAAAATAAACAATCACAAACACAACCAGGAAAAAAGTGGGCCTACTGTCATTCATTCCTATTAGGATTGGTAATCACACATGAGGTCCCTTACAAATAAGTGACTTCTAGTGAAAGTTACTTGAAGGACCTAATTGTTTAGTTGCGTAAATGGCTAGAAGGTCTATTAAATATTGAATATCTAGTCGAATGTCATATTTTGTGACTAGCTCCTTACCATGTGAGTCATATTAAATGACTCTTCAAATTGTAGTTTCCCTGAAAAACATCCCATATCACCAGTCATAATTTATAATTTGTCTCACCACCCAGGCTCGTATGTTCTATGCCACACCCGCCTTTCACGTGATGTCATCGTCATGTACTCATGTGAGAGAACAATATCACCCACCAATAATTTTTTTTAAAATTTATAAATTTTTAATAATATTTTTGGATGAGAATTTTATAAAATATTTTAGAAAAATTTTATAACAATAAATTTATAAAAAAAAATATAATATTTTTTTAACATTTTATATGAGAAAATAATTAGTATATTATTTTTAGAAAACAATGGAAATATAAAATTTAAATTGGGATTTATTACATGAATTTGAATAGATTAATTATAATAAATATCCCCATAGTTCTGCTATAAATATTATCTAAATAGCTGGTGTAAAAATTTTTTCTATCATTTTTATCATCAAAATAAAAATTTGTTTCAAAAAGTAAAATTAATTATATGTGTATGAAATTTTAGCTCAGTGGTTTTGAAACTTTGGATAATTTTTAGGATTATCTATTTATTTTTTTTGAAAATATTTTTTTGGTATTAATATAGTAAACATCAATTAGAGGAAAAAATAATTTCTTTGGTTCCATACCCATGACCATTTAAAAATTTAGTACATGATGTCATTGACCCATATTTTAAGAATAATAAACTTAGAATAATAATTTGAGTATTGAATTGGATGAATATAAATTTATGATTTATTGAAATCAAATGAGGTTTCTTTATATCTTTGATTCTTGCTAGGAAAATATGAAATTATTGCATAATTTATGGCGATTAAATCTTACATTGGAATGTTAATTTTTTTCAACCAAAAATATTCTTTTTGAAGATCATTATTATTTGTGGGATATACCATGATTTTAATTTATTATAAAAATATTTTTTTTCCAAATATGGGTTATATTTATCACAATATATATGCATTTTTATATGATTTTATTTTATATTATCATGAATATGAGTCATTATTTAATTTTCCCACATGTACACAATCAGGGTAGAGAGAGTTAAGAAAGGAGACTATCATGACCCGACCCAAGCTAGGAGTTGAGTTGTAACTAACCCAAGACCACCTCTATAGGACATGGGCGAAGGACTAGTACTGAAGGCATAACTAACATGGGGAGGTCATTTCTAATGTACCTGCACACACACACACACAGAAACATCCATCTAAATACAGAAGTGAAGAGGAAGTGAAAGTAAAATAAGAAAAATACTAAGGGAACAACCATGCTTGTAAAACCCTTAGATAGTACAAGAGTATGGTAGTGTAAACTGAAAAGTAAAGGGGATAAATAACAACCCAAACAGAAATATGTCCCAACATGAAAAAATTTGAATGTAAAATTATGAGTGATCCCAGCTGTTGATCTCTAAGATGCGACCACCGTACGTGGTCCAAAGTACCAGGTATCCCAATGTTAATTTGAAGTCACCATCAACCTATCCATCATCTACAGAAGACATAAAATGTGTGGCCAAATCCCAAGTAGGGGTGAGTATATACATACACAGTAGGATGGACCCAAAGTTGAAGGGGGATAAGTAAGAGATATAAAAATAATATAATTACAGAAGATAGTAACATGACATAGCTCAACCAAAAGAAAGAGAAAGATTAACCTCATCCAAGCATTGGGGGATCAAAAAGGTTAGTAGTTGAACTACACTTCCAGTCTTTTCCACCCATAAAGGTAGAGTAAACTCCTCTATACATGGTAAGATGAACACATAAATAATGTTACATAACTCGTTCATTATAACATTTCATTGACCATGAGTAACCAAATGGAAATGTATGGATATATATATATATATGATCATTCAAAGGAAACCCAAATGAAAGGGACATGGTATCTCTGTATAATAGCTCAGTCCACGAATAATACTGTCCTATAGTTCCAAAAGACTATCAATGATACCAAGAATCTCAAATATCTTCTCCGAAGTAACCATCCATGTCATGCCACGTATTGTCACTATATGTCAATGTTGGGGGACCATAAAATCTAGGTTGAGGACCCATGACCTGGTAAGATAGGATGATTAAACTCAGTGGTTGGGGAAAAATTCCCAACCTAACTAGGGGGTTCACTGTAGATGTTGGTAGAGGGTCCATGCCTAGTGTAGCTAGGGGGTTCCACTATAGACGTTGGTATAAGACCCATGTTTTTTAATAGTCGATTGTTTTTAGTTGATTGTGTTTTGATTGGGGTGAATTGTTTGAAGAGCTTAATTAAAATGATTTATTGATTTATCAATTTAAGAAATATTGGGGTGAGTTTATTATTATATAGATAATATTGTGATATCTTTTAACTGTAATTTATATTGGATTAAATGAACACCAACTTCACAAGATGACATTGATCAGAATTCCCAAGTGTTAAGGCTTTAATCCAAGCCTTAACATAAATAGTGTTATACTATCAATCAGTACCTGATTTTGGTAGTGTATTTATGGTTCCAATATTCTAGGGAATCCATAATTTAAAAAAATATGTCATTAATCCATGACATGTTAAGTCCAACAAACAAAATGTTAAATTAAAGAATACTCATCGAGCAAAATATCTCAATCACTTAACATCTCGAAATTTTGATGCACTAGAATTAAATATTTACTCATCAATTAAAAGGATTCGTAATATATTTTATTATCTTTATGATATATAATTAAAAAGAAAATAAAAAGAAAGTGATACGAAAAGAGTGACGCGTCGAATACACAGACACAAATAGTGAAGGGAATTAAATACCAACTTTAGACTGAATGAGAAAGCAAGATATGGGAAAGGGATTCAACTATATTTGAACTATTTTGGGACCATTAATATTATTTAGTATAATTTGGATGATAATAATAGATGATGAAGAAAAAAAATGCAATAAAATTCTATTGAAATGAAAATAGACTTACACAATTACTAATAAGAAGAACAAAAAAGAACATGAAAATAAAGAGAGGGGTAAGGGTATCTGAAGTGAAAACATGAGAATTTAAGGTCCTACCAAGAATTTGGAAAGGATATTTTCATTCCAATTTATGATCCTCTATTAAAAAATCCCATTCACATGAAAGGATAATTGGGGATTCTATTTATAGACCAAAGAGATGGACTATTTTCATTCCAAATCATCACCTCCACATTCATCTCCAATTTGGCCATCTTGATCGCTGAATATCAAAATATTATCTTCCTCCATATTGTAGATATTGATGTTAACTATCAAAAAGAAAAATTGGGTGGCCATTGGATTTTTGGAACCAAAGATATGGCTATTTTAATAAACAGTTTTAACCTATCAATTTTTATAAACACGTTTTTGAAGGTGGAAATGTGAATGGGTTTCTAAATAGGAATATTCCCTCAAATAAAAGTCATTTATTTTAACTAGTATCCCTCCTATATATTATCTTCCTCACTGAAAATTCCCAGCCTGATTTGATGAGTAAATCATGAGAACATGTAGGAATAGTGTCCTGATTTTAATTCCCACCCAAAATGGGGGTCTAGACTTCAAAGAATCATTTGGGCCCCCTTTTTTGGGATTTGGGACTTAAAATTTTTATTCCTAACTCATTTAATGGTTAATTTATTGTTAGAGGAGGCGAATGGAATTTGGAATTCCTGATTGATACCAGAAATTCAATCTTTATGGATGGTCCAATTTCATCACATGTTTTGTGGGCCTTTTTGTGTGGTCCATATGGACCTTCAAATGGAAGAATTGGAAAATTATTTCTTCTACTTATATATGGGTAATTGAATACGAAATCATAGAAAACAAGAACCACACAATCTTCATATTTATAGTGATAGTTATTATTAAAATAGTAAACTGACTTAAATCTAGATGAATTCAAATAATTCTCAAAATGTATATTTAATATTTAAACATTAATATTTCACAAAAATTATGAACTTATCATATAAATCAGTAAAGGGAGTATATAGAAATTTATGAAAATGTTAATATCATCAAGTCCCCCACACATAGGTTTGTGCATGTCCTCATGAGCAACAAATATAAAAACATTACAAATTAATTCTCACTCACCATCAAATATTAAAATTTTGTTTTCCCCAACCAGGGGTGGCTTAGATCATTTCATTCATCCATATTGAATCCCACCACAAACTATTACAGAAAAAATATTACAAAAAATTAACTTTTCAAGCTCAAATTTAGAAATGGAAAATGTGGTTACTCAAAACACACACCTCTCAAGATGATAAATTTCATTAATGTAGCTTTAGTCTTTCACCAAAAAAAGAAAAAATCCTAGATATTGAAAGAGATCTCAGCTTCCATTCCCTATCTTAAAGTGAAAAGGAAAAAATGCTTCTTTTTAAGGGGTTATTCTGTGGCTATGGGATGGTTGGAATCCAGTATTCAAAAGAGTAGAAAGAGTGTTAAAACACCAAAATGGAAAAAGTAGTACACAATATTTTTCAAATTAAACATGGAAAGAAATAGAAACACATACTTACAAGGGAAAATTTGTGTGAATAATGAAACAAAAGTGGAAGATAAATTGAAGGGAATGAGAATGTAGAATATTTACAAAACACAAAACTTCTCCCAATGATATATGAATATATAATGTAAGTGTTTTTTTTCGTCACATTTTTTTTTAATTTTTTTCGAGAGTGGAACTTGAAAAATATCTCACACTCATATCCCAAACCATGATTGATCTCCTCACGAAATTAATTTTTATAGTTATAAAAAGATCAAAGTTTGAGGAAGAGTGATTATTGACCCACCCAAGACACAACCCATGATTTTTTATCTATTTTTTATTTAATTATTTTTTGATTTTTTGAACACATGCTTGTAAAATTTGAACTATATGTTATAAGTGTATATAGATTCCCAAAACTCATTGAATGACAACCTTTCACCCACACTAAAATGGATTCTTGTCCTCATGCATATGATAATTTGTTGAAATCTATAAAAGAGAACCCAAAATGATATCCATTCCCCACACATAAATTTCAATAAATAATTCAATGTAAATCCATGTAGATATTGTGTGAGATAAGGTACTAGGCTTGTAAAGTGGATATCAATGAAAAAGTTCTCATAGGCTCGAAGGCTCTTTCAAAAGGAGGATTATTTTATGGGAAATGGGAGGATATTTGGATATTGTGATTCTCATCAGGTTAAGAAAATGAATCTATAATTTTAATGCGCACCAAAGTTAGAAATTCAACATGAAGGTCCAAAAACTCAAGTCTCACAAATGGGGGTAAAAAACACACATTTTTAAAATATGGCCAGAGGTGTCCTTTTCATGAAAGCTAATTTTGTTCCTCATGGTTGGGGAAAATAATTTTCTAAATAAAAAATTGAGCATTAAATTTTTTTTGGTTTTGACAAGATATTCATTATCCAAATATATGATGAAAACAAATTATTTTTAAGATAAATCCATGTTTATTGACTCCACAATTCCTATAGACCAAATTTCAAAAGGTGAAGGTGAGTAATCATGGAACTTGATTTTCCATATTTTTTAATGTGGTTATTATTATTTTTTCAGTTTTTCAGTTTTTTTATTTCTTTTTATATAAACACACACAAAAGAGTAAATAAAAACTATAATGAGGAAAGTGGTAAAAAAAATGAAATAGAGGGTAAGAATAAGAAAGAGGGAGACATAGGAAGAGATAGATAGTGATTTAAAGGGAAATATGTTCCCCTAGAGCTTGGATTTGGTGGGTCATCGTCCCCATCCTGTGGTAGGTCGGTGGATGTTGTGGATATGATGGAAGTTGAGGTGGTTCCTAAGATGTGTTTCCTCTCATTTTGATGCTTTAACAGATGTCTATTAACTATTAATTTCATTATGTAAGAGGGGTCTTAGACTTGCACGTCATCAAATGGGTAAACATGAGAAACAATAAAAGGACCTTCCCAATGAGAATTAAGATTACTTGGGTGAAGCAGAAATCTAGAGTTGAAGAGAAATACACTTTTAACTTCAAAGAATAGCTTTCTCTGGATGTGTTTGTCATGGAATACCTTATCATTTTCTTTTTACGGATTGGAATTCCCATAGGAATCATGTCGAAGATGATGCAATTTAATCAATTGGAACAATCTTTCTTCACTATATTTTTTATAATCAAAATTAAAAGTTTTCACAGACCAAAATGACTTATGTTGGATATCAACTCTTAAGTTATACACTTTACCAAAAACTATCCTAAAAGGAGACATGAAAATGGGTCTTTTTTAGGTAGTTCAATAATCCCTAAGTGGTTCACCAAGTTCTTCAGTAAAATATATTCTAGTGGGCTTAAAAATTCTCTCAAGCACTCTTTTGGCTTTTCTGTTAAAAATTTCATCCATTCCATTTGTTTGGGGATGATACACAATTGGATTTTTATGTACAAACCCCTTATTTTTCAAAATAGATTCCATGGTTCTATTAAAAAAATGGGTTTCTATGTCAATTATCATGGAATTTGGTATGCGAAATTAGTGGAAGATGAGTTTCTTTAGGAACTTACTAACAGTATGTGAATCATCTATTCTAGTTGGTTTGGTCTCGACCCACCTAGAAACATAATAAACTGCAATAAGAATGTATTAGAATCCATTGGAAGGGGGGATGGACCTATGAAATCGAGGCACCAAACATCAAAGATCTCATAGAAAATTAATGGCTTTTGTATAATTTCATTTCTATTTGAAATTGTGACAATATTTTGGAAAGTGGGACATGATTGACCAAGCTCATTTGAGTACTTTAATAGTAAAGGCCAAAATAATCTAGAGTCTAGGATATTTCATGAGGTCCTTTGTGTTCCAAAGTTTCCACCTCCAGGATGTGAGTGACAGAATTATAAGATGGAAGAATGTTCATTTTTGCCAACACATCTCCTAATTACCATGTCTTCCCCAGTTTTCAAAAGTATACTTTGTTCCCAAAAATAGTATTTTGAATCACTTGTCAACTTCATTTTTTGTTCTTTTGAAAAAAAATAATGAAAAACACCAGAAACTAAGTAATTTATAATTGGGGAATACCATTGTATTTTTAGAGTGAGAGATGAAAAGTGCTCAGTGGGGAATTTCGTATCCATGATTTTGAATTAGAAGAATTAGAAATTCTACTCATGTGATCAACCACATAGTTTTCTTTTTGTGGTAAATCATTGATTTCACGGTCAAAGTCATGAAACATTAGGATCCATCTTATTAGCCTCAGTTTTTAATTACTTTTCATGAGTATGAACATTATAGAAAAATGGTCTATGAAGATGGTGATTTTCGCACATAAGAGATAGGGACAGAATTTATCTAATGGAAAACCAATGCTAAAAGTTATTTCTTAGTCACAGTGTTGTGATATTGAGTTTCATTCAATAATTTTTAGGTATAATAGATTATAAGAGTAATTTATTATCTTCTTTGAACAATATTAGCCCCAACGAATCTATCAGAAGCATCACACATCACCTAAAATGGTGAGGACCAATCTGTGGGTTGGATTATCGGGGTAGATGTAACATTGTTTTTGATTTCAATGAAGTATATCTTTAAAACCTCATCGAAATGGAAAGTGAAATCATTTTGGAGTAACTGAGTAAGTTGGAGGGAAGTCCTATTAAAATTACAGATGAATCACTGATAGAAATCATCATGACTGAGGAATAGACAAATGTCTCGAATAGAGGTGGGTTTAGGAAGTCATTGGATCACTTCAATTTTGGTAGGATAAACATCAAAACCTTATTTTGAAAATATTTTCCCTAGAACAATCCCATTTTCAACCCTGAAGTGATATTTTTCAAAATTTAACACAGGGTTACACATGGAAAACTTTTTTAAGGACTAGAGAGAGTGAATTCAAGCACGATTCAAATGACTCACCATAAATGGTAAATTAATCGATGAAGACTTCCATGAAGTGTTCAATGATTTTAGAAAAGATACTCATCGTAATCATCTAGAATTTTTTAGGAGAATTGAAAAGTAAAAAATTAATTCTCCTATTGTAATATGTTTTAAATGATAATGTGAATGTAGAATTTTCTTAGTCTTGATGTACAATTGGGATTTGCAAGTAGTCGGTGTATCAATCAATAAAACAATATTGTTACTTTCTAGATATTCATTCTACAATTTGATCAAGGAATGGAAGAGGGTAGTGATCTTTTAATGTTTCAAAATTCAATTTTCTGTAGCCGATTGAAACACACCATTTGTTCTTCACTCATGTTGTGACTACCTTCCCATGTTCATTTGTGACAATAGTTATCCAACCATTCTTAGGTAAAAATTGAATTGGGTTAACCCATTCACTATCAAAAATTGGGTAGATAATACCATATTGAAGAATCGTGGTGATCTCTTCCCTAATTACCTCATGTATGAGTGGATTAAGTCATATTTGGGGTGGTCTAATTGGTTTGGATGATTCCTCAAGATGGATGTGACACATGAAAAAGGTAGGGTTGATTCCTAGTATGTCATCTTGGGTCCATCCTAAGGCCTTTTTGTTTTCCTCTAAAACCTAAAAAAGTTTGGAATCCTTGGTTTTAGTATGTGAAGTAGTGATAATGACAGGATAAGAGTGATCATGTAAAAATAATGCATATTTCAGGTGTTCCGAGAGATGATTTAGATCATTATCATCTCTCATTTGTGGGTTAGAAAACTTAGGAATGGATGAAGGGACTTCAGTTGGTTTTGATTCATTTTCCATGATACTGTACAAGGTGGAGTAGTAGGTATCAGAGTTAATGTGGGATTCAAGAGAGTTTTCAAGATCCTCAAGATTTATGGAGTCTATGAATGAAAGGTTGACATCAACTTCACCATTAATGACTTGGTTTATAATGGTGTAGATTTCACAAGATCATCTCTCTTTAGAACATGATGAACATGATGGAATGTGGTTCAAATGAATCTCAAAAGTGTCCTCAGAAGAATTCATTGAGAATGCAGAGTGATCCTCATATGGGTATCGCAAGGCTCGTAAAATGTTGAACTTGACTAGTTGGTCACCAAATTCCATGGATAAGATGCTTGAATGTATGTCAATTTTGGTTCTCGCTATCATTAGGAATGGTCTTCCTAGAATTGATGGAGATCGAGAATATTTTGTCTCACCTTCAATGTCAATGACATATAAATCAGTTGGGAAGATAAGATCATTCACACGAAAAATGACATCCTTTATTATACCATGAGGACTACAGTGCGTCGATTTGCCAATAAAATAACAACACCTGTTGGATGTAAGGGATCAAAACCAAGGTTAGAGAATATGGATTTGGGAATGAAATTAATTGAGGATCCAAGGTCTATGAGTGCATCATCAGAGTTGGAACCTCCAATTTGGCATTGAACCGTAAATGTCCCTGGATATTTGCACTTTTTGGGAATAAACTGATGGGTGGAAATATTTTCGAAGGTCCTATGTTGCCTCTTATGGGTTCACAACTCCTTTAGAGACATTACATACATAGGGATTTTTTATGGAATCTAAGAGGGGAATGTTGACTTCAACATGTCTAAACATCACAAGAATTTTAGGATCGGTTTCAAAGGACTTATTTGGCTTAGAAATGACTTGATTAAAAGGAATTTGGTTCCTAAGTAAAATGGAATGAGGTTAGTGAATAGATTCAGATTCCTTTTCAAGTTTCTTTTTATATTCAGTTTCTAGGTCATCATTAGAAGGGTAGTTTGAGTACTCATCATGATGCATAGCAATTTTCTTTCCCGATCTATGTCAAAATGCACTTACATTACCCTCGAGGTGGGTAATGGTTGAGATGGGATTTGGGAATTATTACATTGTTGTTCTAGGCTCTAGTGGGATGATAATTGACCAATTTTGGTTTCAATATTTTTGAGGCTAGAACGAGTGAAGGAGGCAAGATCATCCATTGCACTTTCCCATGGATACCTGGAAGAAGAGTAATGTCCTGAATTGGGATTACCTTGATTTGGGTTCTCGGGAAAGATATTGTGTTGGTTTGGGAATTGAGAAGGATCCCTAGGATTGTGGAAGCCACTATGAGCAGGAGGAGGATTTCTCCTTTGTTTTTGATGAACAAACATATATGGTTTTTGGAAGTTACCAACACCTTGACCATATTGGAACTAGTTTGGGTTTTTAGGAGGTGATTAAGGGGGTGAGATACAAGGTTTTAATACCTTAATCCTCAGTTATATGACGAATATAAGGGCTTAGGGTGAGGTTGATTATAGGTTATAATGAACTGAATAGATAGTTTAGTGTTGGTGTTATACTTAGAATAGGTTGCATTGAGCTCCATTGGTCCAGATGAATATGATGGATCATCTTGATGCTATGGGCATGTGTCTGCTAGATGATTGGGAGAGTGGAAGATTCAATAGTTTTTGATAGGTTTTAGAAACATTGATTGTGGAGAAGACGAGGTTGGTGCTTCGGAATCCACAATTAGTTGTTGCAAAAGACCTATAACATCACTCATCCACTTAGTCATCATGTTCATGTCTATCAATTGACTATCTTGTGCTTTTTTGACTTGATAATTTGCTTTAGTATGGAGTTGTTGTGTGTTCGTAGCCATTTTTATTAGTGATCTCTTGCAGTTGTTAGAGTTTTATCATCAAGAGAACCACCACTTCTGTTATCAATGTGGGATCTCTCCATAGACAATAACCCCTCATAGATGTATTGAAGCAAGTTTTGGTTTGGTATTTGGTGATGCCGACTCATTTCTACAAGATTTTTGAACCACCCCCAGTATTCATGGAGTGATTCATTTGGGAATTTATGGATACCACTAATTTCCTTTCTGATAGAAGTAGTACTAGAATCAGGGAAGAATTTCTCTAAGAAGAGTCACTTTATGTCATTCCATGTGGTTATGGAACTAGGATAGAGGTAGTAAGCCATGACATGATGAATTTAGCTAAGGAAAAAGAGAATTCTATATGTTTGATTTTTTTCCTCAAAAATACATTGAGAATTCATGGTAGAGCATACCATTTAGAACTCATTACGATGAAGATGTGGATCCTCACTGACTAGCCTATGGAAATGAGGTAGAAGATGAATCAAACCCTATTTAAGAATGAAGTCAGCATCTATGTGTAACATCCCGAACCCAGATACCTAGAGTAGGTGCCTTATTACACAGCAATGGCATGATACAAGGAATCATGTCCTGAAAGACTGATCAGTTTAGTATTTTTCAAAAAAAGATATATACATAAGTTCAACATTAAAACTTGAAAATAAATACAACACTAATTTATTCCATTAGAAACATCCAAGGCTCCAAGATTATGTCTGGAAGTCACTCATAACTAAATTATTTTTATCCTGGGAAAATGAAACCTAAGAAAGGGGTGAGCTCAAACACTCAGTAAGAGTATGAAATACAGTGGAAGTTAACATTAACATTAGGCATGTTGAATAATTGAAAACACATGCCTTTAAAAATAATAAACATGAACACTTTATGGATGGAATATGAGCAGAGTAAATAATTCAATAATAAAAAATAGTATTGGGTATTCTACTAGTCGAAAAACGACATGAACCACCATTATTATTTTCATAATAAGGGAATGTATAATGCCATACATTTTGAAACATCTCATCAAGGCCTCAGCCAAGACGTCTAAAAATGATTTAGGTCTTAGAGAAAACCATATATCAAATTGGGAAAGGCCTCATTAAATTGAACATCTAATTGTCTCACGATACCTACTAATTCATTGAGGAGATATAGCGGGCTCCACTCGTCACATACTGAGTCCAATACATTACTCATATGAAAAGGTTGATACATAACATAATTTTTTTTATTAAAACTAGCATACGAAATGTCAAATTTTTAACCAAAAACAATGAATGGTAAAAACAATAACACATCCATAGTCAAACATATCACAAAATATTAAATACAATATGGAAGATTTGTATGATAATGAATAAACATAAAACAAATGTTAAATTTATCGAAGGATGTTGACATAGATGAAATCAAAACTATTTAAGAGAAATATCTCTTTCTATTTGGAAATTATTTTAGAGTCAAATAATTATAAAAGAAAAAATTTACTTTTAAAATATTCTTATAGGCTTGTAAGGGAAGATTCGACATTGTTATAATGGCGGAAAATAACTACACCCACCATATATGTTAAAAAACATTCTTACCTTAATTTTGTTGAAATGGTCATAAAGTACCATGTTTGGAAAATGATAGAAATATTAATTTCAAAACATATAAGGTAAAATTTGGGTATAAATGACTTTAACCCACAGTCTAATAAATAGTAAAATAGTTTTTGAAATACATTTTTATGAAAACACGGATGTGGATGATAAAGAGGCCCTAATAGATAATTACGTATAAACAACCTCAGATAATGAAGATATTGTAGAATTAACCCTTACCTTGTACTTTTACTTGGTAGAGGGTATGTTAACTTACTATGTAATAGTTGAACCGTTTTTATATTATTATTCAAGAACCATATACATATATATGATATCATATATGATCTTCTAATATTTCTTTGTTAATAATATTTAGCAGTATCATCGTTTCGGGTGTAAACTGATTCATTTTCATTTATATGATTGGTTAAATAATACATGTTTAATATGAATAGGATGTATTTGATTCATATACAGAATTATATTATATTCATAAACATTATTCTGAATCATAAAAACAAAAATATTCTTTAATGATTCCGATGGCAAATGAATTTCATAACATTCATGGAGACGGTAATCCGTACGTACGCACGAGGCACAATATCATTATATTGATGGAGAAATCATATGTAATTGGATGGTATATCATATATATATAATCATTAAAATTTTATATTTATTATTTACATATGTTATACGCATTATTATACCCATCCAATTAGTGATGTATTGAATGAAAAACTACACCACGACATGGAGACAGAAAGCCATACATACGCATATATGGTGACTTTGTCATTTATAGGATGGATTGAATAAAGAATATGGTTGTAACATATTTATAATAACACCATAATATATAGAAGATACTGGATTTCGTATTTTATAATGGAAACAAAAAAGAATGAATAAGTGGAAGAAGAAAAGAACATGAAAGAGATGATGAAATAATTACCTCTTTTTCGGGTTATTCTTTTTTATTTGCTCAAAAAGGACCCTTAGGTTGGATTTCTGACCAAAGTAAGGCCTCTAGAATTAATGGAGGATAGTTGATAGTATATCTGGTTAGAGGTTGGCCTAGAAAAATGGCTTTAGAGGTGTGAAATTAAGAGAAGGGTATGTTTCCTTTTATAAGAGAGGGGAGGGGCACCTTATGAAAATATTGAAATATTATTTTATAATAAAATCGTTTTCAGTTTCTAATGGCTCAAAAATAAAATATTTCGAGGATAAGAGGAGGATGATTCGAAAACCTCTCATAAAATAGGTTTTAGATAGGTTTGTGTTACCATATCAACCTTGTCTTTTGGATTTAACTATTACTTAAATAGTTTTACATTTACCATGTCTCTTTGTATTTTTATATTATATATTTAATAAACTTACTATAACAAGACAAGTGAACCCCAAGAGGTTCATTATTAATATATAAAACCTTATCTATGTCATTTGGACTAACATTAGATTTTTATGAATATTATAACAATTAATAATGTAATATTTGTTTTAAAAACTCTTTTCTGTCAATTTTGACACTATTTGGTATTTAGTTTTTGTTAAAGTTATAACAACATCATTACTTAGAAAAAAATTCATTTAATAAACCCTGAAAATTCATATTAACCAAAAAAATTAGTGGAATTAATCAAAAGTCACAAATTATATTTATTTGAATATTTATAATATCAATTATTTTAATCTTTCATTAATAAGGTAATTACACCATCATCATTGTGTCATAAATAAATTAAATTATTAAATGTATATAAATTATAAAAAAAATTAAATTATATAGGATACAATTTTGACTTTCTAATTAATATTTATAGTCCAATTTATATTATGTATTACCCTATATTAAAAATGTTTTAGTTATGAAAAATTGAATTTAACACTTTTAACTCTTATTTGAATTAAATAATAATAAATGTACTAATATAATCTAAGTAGAACTAAAGGATCATTTTTTGTTCCTAAGATTGTTTTTTGTCGAATAAAACTTATTCAATAGTATTAGTACATGTGTTAGGGTAATAATAATATCATTTTGACCTTTAATTACCCAATTTACTTTTAACCATGGTAAATGAAAGTTAAAAGTTACTATTCACCATAAATTATTTTCATCTTATTGAACTTGATTTTACTTATAGATATCAACTGTGAATCTAGGAATTTTGAAATTAAATTCACATAAGTAGTAAAATTATGTTTTATGCAACTTTGCAAATGCTCCTAGGAGGTGGGTAAAAGACTATAAAAAGTCCAATAAACTTTTTATATACCTAAACTTATTATAAAATGACTCCAATGAATTAAATTGAACTTATATAGGTATTATGTATCTATTTTGTCCTAATATAAATTTAAATAAATTAAATAATTATTTAAATAAAAATTCGGTTTTAAACAATAACTCTATGTTTTTCACGATTCGTCAAAACTTGAATGTTTTCAGAAAAATAACAAAAAATCACCCTAAGCTAATTTCAATATTCCGAATCCAAAAATGATGTCTATATTGAATGATAAAATTTATAAAATTTCAAAAAGTGGGTATTATTATTCATAATAGCCTATTTGATGGGTTTTGGTGTGTTTGAACTTGACGATATTTACAACACAAGCTGTTGTATTATTCAAAGGGAAACGTACCGTGGAAGCTTGGGGTATTAAATTCTCCCATATTAAAATAATTTCGTCCTCAAAATTTCTAAAATATTACTGTATAAAAAGATTCGTATGGTTCTTTATCATTAGTTCCTCGGGTTCCCACATTACTTCTTCCATCTTATGATTTCTCTATAGAACTTTTACCAAACGAGTCATCCGGTTTCTCAACACTTGTTC
The DNA here is from genome assembly GCA_963277665.1 of Viscum album. NCBI lineage: Eukaryota > Viridiplantae > Streptophyta > Magnoliopsida > Santalales > Viscaceae > Viscum > Viscum album. The sequence goes on from OY728126.1 coordinate 1,678,079,674, forward strand.
TCTAGTATAAAAAATCAGGACATTCTCTTCATAATAAGACATATAATGTTATAGTTTAATTTGATCATAGGTGAGTACATGTGTTGGGTCTTTCATGTATTTTCCCAATAGTGATGCGTGGAACACATCATGATCTTTGGAGAGACTTGGCGGCATTTCCAAATGGTAAGCTACAACCCCAATTCGTTCTTGAATTTCAAAAGGTATGATGTATCTGGAACATAATTTACCCTTCCTACCGAATCATATAACTCTCATATATGGATATATCTTCAAGAAAACACAATCTCCTACCTGAAATTCCAAATCCTTCCTTCGGTTATCAGCATCTCTCTTCTGCCAACTTTGAGCTACTTTGATGTGGGTTTGGATAACAATTACCTTTTCCATCATTTCCTCAACATGTTCTGGGCATATGAGTTTTCTTTCACCAAAATCATCACAAAAATATTGTGTGAAATGTCTCTTTCCATATAATTCCTCATAAGGTTCCATCTTAATAGTTTAATGGAAGCTATTGTTATAAAAAAATCGACTAGAGGTAAATATTTATCCCACATACCTTTAAAGTATAGTGAGAAAGATCTCCACATGTCTAAGAATGTTTTAATAGTCCGTTCTGATTGTTCATCAGTTTGAGGGTGGTAGGAAGTGCTCAAATGAAGTTCAGTGTCTACGACATTCTGAAGAATTTTAGAGAATCATGATGTAAAATAGATATCATGATTAGAAACACTCGATAGAGGTACTTCATTATGTCTTACAACTTCATTAATATATAGTCTTTCCAGAAGTTCAAGTGGTAAATCTTCACTTATAGAATGAAAATGTGTTGACTTGGTAAGATGATCCACAATGAAAAATATTGCATCATTCCTATAGGAGTCTCTGGTAGTCCCATGACAAAGTCCATAATATCACCCCTTTTCCAATTAGGTATGGGTAGTGGTTTCATGAATCCTCTAGGTTGTTTCCTTTTAGCTTTCACTTGTTGAAAAACCATACATCTGAACACAAAATCAGAAATCTCCCTCTTCATGTTGTCCCACCAAAAATTTCTTTTAATTATATATACATCATAGTGCTACCAGTGTGTTTGTTGAAATTGGAGCTATGAGCATCATCCAACAATTTTATTTTTTGATTAGTTATGTCAGGAACACAAAGTCTCTTCCCAAATTTCAAAATCCCTTCTTCATATATGAATTTGATCAATCTCCCATCATTCATAGCTTTAATTTTCTTTTAAAATTACTCTTCATCAGTCGGATAACTTTTTATACTTTCTAGTAAAAATGGTTTGGAAACCATTTGAAAAAGCATTGATTTTTCACCTTTCAGTGTTATTCCCATTTCCATCTTTACTAAATCCATGAAAATAAGATCCATTTCAACTCTCATCTTGTTCAAAACTCCATGATCCTTTATTCTCAAAGCATTTTCCACCTTATTTTCCTTCCACGGGTGATAGTGAATAGTGAAATCGTAAAATTTGAGTAGTTTAGGCCATCAACTTTTCCTTATATTTAGTTCTTTCTGTGAGAAAATATACATCAAACTCTTTTGATCAGTATAAATATCAAAATTTTCCACATAGAGATAGTGTCTCCATATTTTCAGAGCAAATATTACAGCTTCTAACTCATGATCTTGAGGTGGATAGTTTTGTTCATTAATTTTTATCTGCCGTTATGCATAAGAAATAACTCTATCATTCTGAATAAGGACACAACCAAGTCTTTTCTTTGATGCATCACTATAAATAAGTATCCCATCATTCTCTGATGGTAGAGTAAATATAGGATCATTGGCTAATCTTATCTTTTGGTATTAAAAACATTCTCCACACTCTTTTGTCCAGACAAATTTAAGCCCTTTACATGCGAGCTTGGTTAATGGGTTATCCAACCGGGAAAAATTCTGGACGAAACGTTGATAAAACCTTGATAAAACAATAAAACCGCATACCTCAGTCATACTCATCAGTGCTGAACATTCATTGATTGCCTGGGTTTTTGAAGGATTAACAGATATTTCATCCTTAGATACAATATGGCCATGAAAAGAAATATCTCGATGAAAGAATTCACACTTGCTAAAAATCCCATATAATTCATTTCATCTAAGAGTCTTCATAATAATGAGAAAGTTATTTTCATGATCTTTGTTTCTTTTTGAGTATACAAAAATATAATCAATAAATACTACTACAAAGTCATCAAGATATTCCTTGAAAACTCTATTCATTTGATCCATGAAAATAGAGGGCGCATTAGTCAAAAAAAAATGCATTACTGTAAACTCGTAATGCCTGTACCTAGTTTGAAATGTTGTTTTCAGAAGGTCATCCTTCTTCACAAACAAATGATGATTTCCAGATCGAAGGGAAATCTTTGAAAAATATTGAGCTCCATGAAGTTTGTCAAATAAATCATCAATGCAAGGTAGGGGATACTTGTTCTTTATTTTTATAACATTTATCGTCTTGTAGTCAATACAAAACCTCATGGATCCATATTTACTCTTAAAAAAGGATAGGGGATTCCCATAGAGAAACACTAGGGAAAATAAATCTGTTATTACTAAATATCTCTAGTTGTTTCTTTGGTTCCACTAATTCCACTATGTCCATTCAATAAGGGGTCTTTGATATGGGCCTTGATCGAGAAATTAAATCAATGGAAAACTCAATTTCTCGCTTTGGAGGATGTCCAGGTAAATTTCTGGAAACACATCAGCATATTCTTTCATAATAGGTACATCCTCTATTTGAACATTCTTTTCCTCACCAATAGTTATTTCATTCTCTTTCACCACAATAATTGAATTTAGTTGAGTTGTTGTGGGTGGATCTAGATAAGAATCAGGTGGTTATGTTTATGCTCTAAAGATAAGGTAGTCCTTATCATCATCGAAAACTGTAACATCATTCTTATTACAATAAATTTTCAAATCATCGTCCAATATCCAATCCATACTGAGGATCATATCAAATTAATTCATGGGTATGACGATGAGATATACAGATAAAGAACATTTATATACCTTAATAGAAACCGATTCACAAAAATTTATTGTGATGATACTTCCCTTAGGAGTTTTGACAGACAACTCCCTTATTATGTCAAATTGAAAATATATAATTTTCTTAGAAAACTGGGAAGATATGAAACAATGAGATGATTAAAAATAAAATAAATCATTGGATAAACTTGAGGAAACCATTAAATTACCCGCCGCAGTGTCTTCCGGAGCTTCAACCTCAACATTAGTGATCTTATAAGATTGGTCTTGATAACTTTTCCTTTTCTGAGGTATTTTCCCTTGGTGTTTAGGAAATTCATTTTAATAATCCCCATTTGTCCACAATTGTATCTTTCAACATTTACAACCTCTTTCTCCCTCTTGCAATCAAGAGCTGCTTGTCCTTTTTCACCACACTGGTAACAGAATCCCATACTCTTCAGGAAAGTACCTGGGTGTTTATTCCCTCATTTACCGCAGTATGGATATTCAAATCTTCCCTTATTCCCCTTATTTACATTTCCAGAGTGTTCAACAAATCTCTTTTTTCTATTATTTTTCTTTAAATTCATAAGACTTAGAGAATTCCTCTTCTGTCCTGATAGCGGATGAGACAATATCTTCGTACGATGAGAAGGATTGCGAGACTAATTCTCGATGTAGAAATTTTTTTAAACCATAAAAGAATCAATAAATCTTACACTTTGGGTTACGTATATAATCTATGGCATGCCTTTCTATCCATGTAAAGTTAGCCTCATACTTTGTGACATTCTCATCCTCTTTTTTCCTCAGGTTCAGAAATTTTCATTCCATATCTTCTCGATGCTCACGAGAAAAGAATTTTTCTATGAAAATATCTTTCAAATCCCTAAATTATATGTTCAATACTTCTTCATATTCCTTTGTGTTTTGGATAAATTACTACCATTGATCTGCATCTCCCGTGAGGTGATAAACTACCATGATAACTTTTTCCCTTTCGCTACTCCCCAAAGAATGAAATATTTTCTAAAAGGAACTTATCCATTGCTCTGATTCAATTGTATTTTTAGTCCCATTGATTGTTGGTGGTTGTTTCCTCGTGAAGAGGTCTAACATTGATCCTCCAAATTGTGGATTAGCGTGCTCTATATGGGTAAGGTTGTTATTCATAACTTGAGTGAGTTTTCCTAGAATGGTGATAAGCTGATCAGCCCCAGTTGCATCACCATCTCCAATATAATTATCTTGAGTAGGAGGTAAATCACTACATAGATTATGTTCATTGATACAGTTTCCATTCCTTATACTTGGAACCATTTCTAAACAATGGAATATAGTAGATTATTTTATGAATCACAATACATAATTCCAATCTTGTAAGACACTTAACCTAAATTGAGCAGTTTATGGAAATAATCCATAATCAGAAAAAAAATTCTTTGAGGATGTATATACTAATAAATACTTCATAATGATTTAGAAGGAAAATGTAATCTATCCTATGCATATCCCCTGGGATTGTCATATCCAAGAGTCTAGCAAGGCTTGTTTTCGGGCACCAGTTCCCGTCAGAGTCTAGCACAAAGTTTTGTTTTTGGGTTTTACCCCTAGGTACATCTGTGCCAGAGCCACCTCTACCTGTTTGTATCCAGATAATGATGTATTTCATGGAAAATACAAAAAATATCTACATTCCCAAAATTATATTAAATTCTTCTATACTAATCCTCAAAGTCTATCTTTGGGTAATGTTCTCCAATCAGAGTTTTTCTAAATCCAGTCCTTAAGGATTATACAAAACTTTCTCTGATACCAATAGAAATTCCCCGACCCTAGTTACAAAGAGTTGATGATTTATTACATATAATTATAATGATACCAAGAATCATGTCCCGAATGACTGATAATTTTAGTATAATTGGAAACAAGATACATACATAAGTTCAAAATTACAACTTTCAAATAAAAAATCACTAATTTATTCACTTAGAATTATCCAATCCTCCAAGATTATGATTCGAAGTCACTCATAAAAATATTCTTCATATCCTGGTAAAATGATACACAAGGAAGGGGTGGGCTCAAATGCTCAGTAAGAGTAAGAAATACAGTGGAAGATAACATAAACATTAGTCACTATAAATAATTTAAAACACATTCCTTTAAAAATAATAAACATTAACACTTTATGGAAGAAATATGAGCTGAGTAAATAATGCCATAATAAAACATAGTCATGGGTACTCTACTAGTCAAATAACTACATAAACCATCAATATTATTTTCGTAATGAGGGAAAGTATAATGCCAGACATTCTGAAACATCTTGTCAAGGCCTCTGCCAAGTCATCAAAAAATGATTTAGGCATCAGCCAAAACCATATATCAAATTGGGAAAGGCCTCATCCAATTCAACGTCTAATTGTCTCATGATACCTACCGATGCGTTGAGGAGCTGTAGTAGGCTCCACTTGTCACATACTATGTCCAATACATTCCTTATATAAAAATGTTTAAACATAACATAAACATTCTTATTAAAACTAGAATACGAAATTTCAATAATTTAACCATAAACCATTAATGGTATAAAAATAACACATCCACAGTTAAACATATCACAAAATCTTAAATACAATATGGATGATTTGTATCATAATGAATTAACTTCAAACAGGTGTAAAATTTATCGAAAGATGTTGATACAGATGAAATCAAAACTATTTGAGAGAAATATCTCTTTCTATATTGAAATCATTTAGAGTCACATAATTATAAAAGAAAACATTTATTTTTAAAATATTCTTATAGTCTTGTACGGGAAGCTTCGATGATGATATAACTAATGAAAATAGCTGCACCCACCGTATAATTTAAAAAAACATTCTAAACTTAATTTTGTTGAAAAGGTAAAAAAGTACCCTGTTTGGAAAATGACGGTAATATTCCTTTCAAAACATATAATGTAAAATAAGGGTATAAATGACTTTATCCCATTGTCTAGTAAATATAATTTTTTTTTAAATACATTTTTAAGAAAACACAGATGTGGATGATAAATAGGTCGTAGTAGATAACTATGTATAAACAACCTCAGAAAATGACGAGATTATAGAATTAACCCTTACCTTGTACTTTTCCATGGTCGAGGGTATGTTAAACTTCGGTATAATAGTTAAATCATTGTTATTAAATTATACAAGAACCATATATGTAAATATGATATCATATATGATCTTCTAATATTTCCTTGTTAATAATATTTTAGTAGTATCATCGTTTTAGGTCTCAATTGATTCGTTTTACTTTATATTCTTGGTAATTTAATCCATTTTTGTTATTAATAAGATTTATTTAATTCATATATAGAATTATTTTATTTTTTATAAATAATTTTTTTAATCATAAAATGAAAATTATTCTTGAATTATTACGATGGGGAATGAATCTCATCGTGTTTTTGGAGACGGTAATCTGTACGTACGCATGAGCGACAATATCATTATATTGATGGAAAAATAATATTTCATTGGATGTTATATGAAATATACATAATAATTATAATTTTAAATTTATTATTTACATCAGTTATACTCATTATTATACAAATCCAAACAGTGATGTATTGAATGACAAACTACACCACGACGTGGAGACGGTAAGCTGTACGTACGCACATATGGTGACTTTTTCATTTATAGGATGGATAGAATAAAGAATATGGTTGTACCATATTTATAATATAATCATAGTATATAGAAGATACTGGATTTATTATTTTATAATGGTAACAACAAATAAATAATAAGTGGAAGAAGAAAATAACATGAAAGTGGTGATGAAATATTTACCTCTTCTTCGGGTTCTTCATTTTCATTTGATCAATAGCGCACCATAGGTTGACTTTATGACCAAAGTAAGGCCTCTAGGATTAATAGAGGATATTTTAGAGGATATTTGGAATGTTTTTGGCTGAGTAAAATGTCTTTGGAGGTGAGAAAGTAAGATAAGATGATGTTCCCTTTTGTAAGAGAGGTGAGGGGCACCTTAGGAAAAGATTGAAATATTATTTTATAATAAAAACATTTTTGGTTTCTAATGGCTCCAAAACAAATTATTTCAAGGATAAATTTGCGATGGGTTGAAAAACTCTCAACCAATATGTTTTAGATAGGTTTGGGTTACCATATTAACCTTATCTTTTAGATCTAACTCTTAGTTAAATAGTTTGACATCTACCATGTCTCTTTGTATTTTTATATTATATGATTAATAAACATACTATAACAAGTCAAAAGAACCCATAGTTGTTCATTATTAATATATATAAACTTATCTAAGTTCTTTGGATGAACCTTAGATTTTTAGAATATTATATCAATTAATAATATAATATTTGTTTTAAAAACTCTTTTATGTCGATTTTGACAATATTTAGTATTTTGTTATTGTTAAAGTCATAACATCATGATTAATTCAATGAAAATTCATTAAATAAACCCTAACATGTCATATTACCCTATAAAATTAGTGTAATTAATCAAAAGTCCCAAATTAGATTTATTTGGATATTTATAATATCAATTATTTTAATCATTCATTAATAGTGTAATTACTACATCATCATTGTGTCATAAATAAATTTAATTATTAAATGTCTAAAAATTATAAATAAACTACCATTATGTAGGATATATATTTATATTTCTAATGAACATTTATAGTCTAATTTATCTTTTGTATAACAAAATATTAAAAATTTTTTAGTTATGAGAACATGAATTTAACACTTTTAACTCTTCTTTGAATTAAAAAATAATGAATGTCCTAATCTAATCCTAGTAGACCTAAAGGATCATATTTTATTAATAAGGTTGTTTTTGGTTGAATAAAACTTATCCAATAGAATTAGTATATGTCTTAGGGTAATAATAATATAATTATTTCCTTTAATTACCCTATTTAATTTTAACCGTGGTAAATAAAAGTGAAAATTAACTATTCATAACAAATTATATTCATCTTATTGAACCACATTTTACCTACTAATATCAACTGTGTCTCTCATATTTTTGAAATTCAATTCACAGAAGCAGTAAAATTATGTTTTACGTCAGTTTCCAAATTCTCCTAGGAGGTGGGTAAAAGAAGATAAAAAGTTCATTAAAATTTTTATATATCTAAACATATTATAAAATTACTCCAATGAATTACATTGAACTTATATAGGTATTATGTATCTATTTTGACCTAAAATAAATTTAAATAAAATAAGTAATAATTTAAATAAAAAGTTGGTTTTAAACAATAACTCGGTGTTTTTCACTATTCATCAAAACATTAATGTTTTCAGAAAAATACCAAAAATTATCCCTATGCTAATTTTGATATTCTGAATCCCAAAATGAAGTCAATTTTGGAAGATAAAATTTATAAAATTTCAAAAAGTGGGTATTACTATTCATATCATCCAGTCTGATTGGTTGTGGTGTGTTTGAACTTGAAGATAAGTACAACACAAGCTATAGTTACTATTCAAAGGGAAATGTACCGTGGAATCTTGGGGTATTACACTATGTTTGGATATTGAATACCAAGGGGTTGGTAAATCAAATCAATGGCAGGATGTTCTTGAAATTTTTTCCCCTAGGATTGGCCATTTTTAATTCAACTATTTGGGCGGGACTGGTTCTTGATTTATTTGATTATCCCTAATGTTCCTCTTTTGTTCTCGAAGTGTTTGCTAAATTTCTGGGATAGAAAAATCTGAGGGATTGTTTGGAAGGCTTTAGGGAATTTAAGGGATTTTGGAAGAAAGAGGAAGATTTGTTTTTCTTTGGGTTTTGATTTCAATTTTTTTAATTTTTTTTTGTTTTTTACAATAACATGAAACTAAAAACCACATAGTTGCACCATCCCTAGCAACAGTGCCATTTTAAAGCATTTAATATTTCCCCCTATCAACCATTAAAGGTTTAGATGCTCTTCTACGGTCTATAACAACACATGGGTCGAATCCTCGGCGATGATACTTTTTAATAGTTGATTGTTTATAGTTGATTGTATTTTGATTGGGGGGGGGAGTTCTTTGCAGAGCATAATTTAAATGATTGATTGATTTAACAATATAATAATTATTGGTGTGAGTTTATTATTAAGAATTTATTATTATGATATCCTTGAATATTTCTTTTTATTTCATTAAATTAACACTCAATTCACAAGATGACTTTGATCGAAATCCCCAAGTGTTAAGGATTTATTCTAAGCCTTGACTTAAATAGGGTTTAAATATCAATCAGTATTTGATTGTGGTAGTTTATCTATAGTTTCAATAATCCATGGAATCCATAGGTGAAAAAAATTCATTAATCCATTACATGTTAATTACAACATACACAATGTTAAATTAAATAATACTCATCGATAAAAATATCTTAATCGCTTAACATCTCAAAATTTTGACTCACCCCAAATAAATATTTACACATTCATTGAAATTATTAATAATATAGTTTATTATTATTATGATGATGAATTAAGAAAATAAAAATTAAAGGGATATGAAAAGAGTGGTGCACTGAACACAGCCACACAAACAGTGAATGGAATTAAATATAGACATTTGATTGAATGAGAAAGCAAGAGAAATCTATGGGATTAAATTGAATTTAAACTATTTTAAAATAATTAATTTTAATTAATAGAAGGTGGTGGTGAATAATAGATGCAGAATAAGAAACATGCATTAAAATTATGTTGAAATGAAAACAGACTTACACAATTACAAATAATAAGAACACAAAAGAACATGAAAACAAAGAGGGGAGTAAAGGTATCTCAAGTTACAAATTGAGTATGGATGGTCATACCCAGCCTTTGTAAAGGCTTTGGTTATGATAATGTATTCTCCCCTCTTATGAAATTCCCAATACATTCAAGTAGTAAAGGGGTTGTATTTATATCTCAAGGAGGTGTACTGTTTACATTCCAAATATTCCCCTCCACTTGGATCGCCAATTTGGCCATCCCAATAGCTGACTATTGAGATATTCTATTCTTCCAAGATTTAGATATTTATGTTTAATGTAATCCCTCAAAATTTGGAGTCCATAGGACTTTTGGATCCTATTATATGGTTATTTTAATAAATATTTTTTAATTGTCCATTTTTATCATCATTTTTATGAAGGCTGAAATATGAAAGGTTTTTGGAATGGGAATATGCCCTCAATGAAAAATAATTTATTATAACAAGTTGGCATCCCTTATATTAGTTTTCACAAAGAAAATTCCAATCCTTATCTGATGAGTAAATAAGGATAAAATTATAGAATAGTGTCTTAATTTTAATTCACATCCAAAATGGTGGTCTCGAATTCAATGATTGATTTGTGCCTATTGTTTTCAGATTTGGGCCCTGAAACATTTATTCATGACAATATGAATTTTTCCCAAAATTTTGGATGAGACTAAAGGAATTTGGACTTCTTGATTTATCCTAGTAATTCAATCTTCTTGGAGGGTCCAATTTCTCCACGTATTTTGTGGGCCTTCTTATGTGGTCCATATGGCCATCCAAATGGAATAATTGGAATATTATTACTTATACTAATATTTTTTAAATTGAATAAGTAATCCTAAAAAACGAGAACCACAAAATTTGGATTAGTAAACTGGTAGTTATTGTTAAAATAGTAAACTGACTTGAATATGGAAGAATTCAAATAATGCTCAAAAATTATTTTTAATATTTAAACATTAAAATGACCCAAAAATTATTCACATTTCATATAAAATCAGTAAATGGAGTATATAAAATGTTATGAAAATATTAATGACGTCATTTCCACTCCAGAAGTTGGTAGGGGACCCATTCCCAAGCCAGTTGGAGGGTTTCACTCTAGAAGTCGGTAGAGGAATCATGCCCTGCCTCGTAAGAGGGTTTCACACTAAAAGTCCATAAAGGGCCCATTCCATTTCCAAAAGGAGGGTTCTAATCTAAAATTCATCATGGGACCCATTCCCTTCCCAATAGGCAGGTCCCACTCAAAATTTCATTGGGGACCCTTACCTAGCCCATCTAGAGTGTTCCACATGGGAGTCGTTAGATGACTCATGACCAACCAATTAAGAAGGTTGTACTTTAAAAGTCACTAAGGACCCATGCATATCCATTATTTAGGGTTTAATTTGGGATTTATTAGATGAACAATTCCTTACCCAACAACAGGGATCCACTATAGAAGCCATCAAGGACCCATGCCCAGCCCAGCCACAGGGTTCCACTTGAGATTCCTTTGGTGATACTACGAGATCACTATCATCATCGAAAATCACCTAGAAAATAATTGTACCTATTAAAATACACATAGTACCCAAAAATCTACATCCTATGGAACCATAAAATTACACCATAAAAAACAATCAGGATATGCTACTCATTGGAAAAATTATGAATCAAAATGAAGGAGATATAGAAACATGAAATTCACTCAAATGGAAACAATTGGTACATGGTGTATGAGGGAAACCACACAATTTGAGGTCCGACTCTTTCACCTGATTGTGTACTTTGAGTTACATGACATGGAAATAGTTCTGGAATACAAGTTGTGTTAGAGATAAACATGATTTTCCCATGCCACTCGACTCCCCATCCTTGTTATTGGCTGTTTTTGTGTATCCAAGACATGTTTGTGTACTTTACCCCATGTTTGTGTACTTTAGTAAATTACATGAATCTTCACATGGGGGTTTTTATATGATCTATCCATGTCTGTGTGCTCAGTCACATGAAGAATTATTTTCCATGTTCTCTGTTACGTGGTTCATCCACATAGAAAAGGGGTAAAATGCGTCTAGCGATTCTACATGGTGCTTCATACATATAATTTTTCAAAATCCTAGACAATTCAAAAACGGGGCTACATTCCATGTGTTAATGATGGTACACAACATGTACATAGGTATTTCCCAAATTTTTTGATCTATGATCCACACTGTTAATCAAGTTATTATGGTACAAATCCCACCTTTATTCCACATGAAATTAGTGGTTCTGGCTACCACTAATTATTTTCATCCATAGTTTGATGGAAAACATTTCCATTGACCCATGATGGTTACATTGTACACAACACACCAAACATTTCCATGTATTTTATTTTTAATCATAAAAACTAACATCCATAACCCACAAGATTCCTAGATCTGTGCCTGGTTCATCGATATGTCCCTCACAAATCATTTCACCTTGATTTTGGGGGTATGATTGGGCTCGGTCCTACCTGAAAACATTGAATTGAGACCATGAGGTCCAATCAATGAATAATGTGAAGAAATTGATGTGTAAAGGATCAATAACAATATTTTAACCATCGTGGGCCAAGATTTATTGGAAAACGATCAATAATATGGATATTAGGGTTATAAAAAAGGAATAAACAATTGAAATTAGTATATTTGATCATGTCAAGGATCTATAGATGGTACAAATCAATAGAGGGGATTGATCTTCTCAATAAATTAAAAAAAAGGTCAAAACTAAAATTGAAATTCCATACCTAGTGATTGGATCATTTTTTTTCAAAAAATGTACTCACCAAAGACTGAAGGATTCTATTGCATTCACCGTGCTTTAATCTAATCCAATCTGTCATTTCGACATCGTCAAAGTTGATTTAATTAAGGCAGTAGGGGATGAAGCTCTGAATTCCTCCTAGGTTTTTGTGGATAACATTAGAACTACGCTACCCATGTCTTGGAGTTAGTATTAGTGGTCTTCGCCTTGAAGATGTGGCAACACTACATGATGGGAGAATGTTTTATTGATCAATTAGATCACAAGAGTCTCAGCTATATCTTCTCATATATGGACCTGAACCTGAGACAACGACGTTGGATAGAGTTCCTCCAGGACTTTTACTTTGATATATTCTACACTCCTGGGAAGGGGAACATTGTAGTAGACACACTTAGTAAAAGGTCTGGTCTACAGTTTTAGAGTGAAGAGATATAGAAGCTAGCCTCGTTGAAGATATCTTTTGTAGATAGAGATGAAGCATGTTACCTCCAGTCAGTGAATGTCACTCCCCCACATCTTCAACTAGTTCAGGAGGAATAGCTTTAGGAAATTGAAAACAAGGCTCGACATGGTAAAATATCTTTAGGACAGGCACATGAAGGATTTTATAATGGTGGGGATCAAACCATCCTCTTCAGAGGATGCATCATGGTACCAGTGGTGCTACGGGAGGAGGTGTTGATGGAATTACATACTTCCCCTCTTTCGGTACATCCTGGTGTGGTGAAGATGTACCAGGACCTTCGACATCAGCACTGGTGGCCAGGTATGAAGAATGTAGTGGCATAGTTTGTTTCACGATGCCTCACTTGTCAGAATGTAAAGGCTGAGCATCGGGTTCTAGCAGGCTTAGTGTAGCCATTAGAGGTACCAAGTAGAAGTGGGATATCATTTCCATGGATATCGTGATTGGGGTACAATGTACAACCAGGGGCCACGATTCCATCTGGGTGATCATTTACCGACTCACCATGTTTTCCCACTTCTTACCCTTCCAAGATCAAGGATCACTATAGGTATTGGTATGCCTCTACTTGTAGGTGATTGTATGGCTTCATGGGCTTCCATTGAAAATCGTCTTTGAAAGTGACCCACATTTGAAATCTTGGTTGTGGAAGGGGTTATATGAGGCATACGGGACTCAACTACGTTTGATCGCCACCTTTCATTCACATATGGATGGTCAGATGGAGCGGACTATTCAGACACTGGAGGACATGCTTTGAGATTTCGTCTTAGATTTCAGTCGTATTTAGGAGGACCAATTTCCCTTGGTGGTGTTCAGGTAAAACAACATCAATCACTCCATTATCATTATGGCACCATTTGAGGCCTTGTACGGTCGACCTTGTAGATTACCTCTGTGTTGGACTGACCAGCGGAAGTCAGCACTTATGGGTTAACAGTTGTTATGGGCTTCCACTAGGAAAGTACCGATCATCCATGAGTGGATGAAGATTGCATAGAAAAAATGTTAGTCTAATTCTTACAGGAGACGGAGACCATTTGTGTTCATGGTGGGAGACCATGTCTTCCTACGGGTATCACATCGATGTGGTTTGCAGAGATTTTTCTAGGGAGGCAAGCTATCTCTGATTATCATCGAACCCTTTCAGGTTCTCAGTAGAGTTGGTGAGGTGGCGTATCACCTAGATCTTCCCCCACATATGCATCATTTGCATAACATTTTCCATGTGTCGTAGCTGAGGAAGTACGTGAATGATCCATTTCATGTTATTGACTAGGACGAGCTAGACATTGATGATGGGGTGAGATTTACAGAGGTTCAAGTGGATATCAAGGATCAACAGTAGTGGGTCATTCGTGGATGATCGATCCCTCTAGGGAACAATCCCTGGCAGCACTAGAACCTCCCAGAGAGCACATGAGAGTTGGAGGCTTATATTCATGCCCAGAACCCCCATTTGTTACCTCATTCTATGTTGTGGATTTCGGGGATGAAAATCCCTATAGTGGGGAGAATGTAAAGACCTAGATTTTCTATGTAGTTTTTTTAATTAAATAGTATTATCACGAGTCTGTGAAAATTGACCGCATGTGATTCCAAGTCCCTGTGTGCATGGAATAAATTTCTAAACATGTTTTAAGGTACATTTAGTAAATGTGCGGGTGCCATTTTCTATCATTTGAACTAGTGCTCAGATTAAAAATACGAGAGCACTGTTGAGTCCCCAACATCAGGTTTCACTTAAGGTAGGATTAAATTAGACCACAATAGGAAGGGTGAAAAGGTTAATTTTGAGATATTTTTAAAGACAAATAAAATAACATGTTGTGTTATTTTATTTCTTTTCTTCTTCTCTAGAAGATAAGTGGCAGTGGCGGAACCGATGACATGTCAAGCCATTAATTGGATTGACTCCACCTTGTCTGGAACTGTAACATTGGAATTTGGGAGGTTCATCAATTGAATGATCCTTATAAATTTCTCAGAATGTTAACCACCTCTTCCCCCTCCTATTTATATGGATCTCAGTGAGGTGTGTTGGCACAGCTTCACCGAGTGATGAAGCTCTTGAAAAGTACCACGATGCCAACCACCTAGATTACGAGACTGGTTTCAGCGAGTGGTGGAGAGCCCCACCGAACCATGATCCAACGAAAAAAACCAAGGATGTTTCGTCGATCATCATCAATAGATGTCAAATCCAGGTATGGGGAATTTTGTAAAGTGTATCTTTTTGAGACAATTTGTTGACCACCTGATACGATGCTAATGTGGAGGGGTGGGCCAAACGAACACGGCCCAGACCCTCCACCTCTTTGGTATTTGTCTCGTTTTTTTGGAACAGTTATCCAAACTGAGAAAAGAATGAAACTGGAGGAAACACAATGGTGATAGTGATATGAGATCCTCGTAGGTCCTAATGGCATCAAAAAACAAACTAACAGAGCGTGTCTGGTGGCCCATAAAAGAAACCACTAGTGCATCGTGTCGGCGGCGGTAGGCGGTGGCCAGAGGAGACCAGCAGCAACCAACCGTGGGTGGTGGAAAGCGGAGCACTGTCGTGCACTGTGTCGAGAAATGGTAGCTGGACCAAGCAAACCTTGTAGGACTAAGAAAGTGCTTATAAGCACCGCCGGTGGCAGCAGCTGCTGGTAGCAGGCCGCAACAAGAGGACTGCAGTGCAACCCCATGCCATGCCGCATTGGTGGAAGCTGGTCGGCCAAATGGACGACCATTTCATGTAGTAGGGAATAACCCCACAGACTGGTCGAAACTATCCCACAACCACACGGCCAGTAGGAGAAAACTCTCCTCTTTCTGGTGGACCATGCAGGAAGTGGGACAGACCCACCCAGAGGGATGGTCTAGACCTACTGCCCAACGGGCCAACATGGGTGGGCCAATCCCTACCCGGTGGTCCGGGGCAACCACGAACCGGTCTTGAGAACCAATGGGCCATCACTGACGGGTCAGACCCAGTGAACCTGGCCAAACCTTGATGGGCTAGACCCGGGTGGGTTCAGGTAGACCCGAGGACACGTTACTTCGGGCCGACCTAACTAGGTCGGATCGGGCCCAGAACCAATCGGTCCTAGAATAAAAGAATTACTATAAATGGTGAACCATGTTTCTGTTTGATATGTCATTGGTGGCATTGGGACCCCTTTTTGGAAGAGGTCCCTTGGGTATATTCTAGCGGGCCCGACCGAGCCAGGCTAGACCGAGGAGCGACCACCCCTATTTTATGAAATATGGTGTAACTAACCGACTAAGCATTTGATCGATGTTCTATATTTGGAATGAGGACCTTTTCGACAATGAGGTCCTTTGGAGACACTCTTTGTGAGTTTTGACAGATTTTGATGTGCGACTTGGTTTGGATCGTACCTGAATCCAACCAGGCTTCAGCACTAAAATGCCTATAACTCATTGACCTAGAATATGATTGACACGTTGTCTGTCGCTTTGGAAGCCTTACAACATGGAGGTCCTTTGGGTAATATTTTGTGTAGAATAGTGGTGGTCAATTTATGACCGATATCTCGAGAAGTGGATTATATGGAACTCGAGTGCACCAGGTGTGAGGAATCTTGTGGCTGGCTATCTAAGAAGTATTGACCCTGTGTGGATAAAAAACATAGTGACCCTATGTGGATCCACATCATAGATACCCAATTAGGACATGATTTAGAGATTCCACTCTAGGATGAAAAACTAGCAACCCTTTGTGGATCAACATTGAACGACCCTTTGTAGATCATCTTTCCAGTGACCCTGTGTGGATCAAAATTCCATCGACCCTTTGTGGATCATCATTCAAGAGAACCTATGTGGATCAGCAGTAGTGTGACCCAATGAGGATTGTCCCTATAGTGGATCATCATGGAAAAACACCTTACATCCATGAGCGGATCAAAAATAGAACAACTTCCTTTTGGAATATTTGTGGAACTCTTAAATGGAATAAGATGATATAGCTTAAGTCTGATCATCCATATTCCCAATCTCTAAGATGTATACATGGTGTGAGTTATCTCTTTTTATTTGTCATTCATGATTTGGATCATGCTTGTTATATTACCTTTGAGGTATATCTTCTGTTGTTTTACTTTGTGGATCACTAAGAGACATTCGGGGGTCTCAGGGTCCCCTACTAGGTATTGTTATACTCACCCCTTCACAGGTTTTTTCCGTACCTTTTTTTGTCACGTGTAGATGACGAGTAGCTCGGCTGAGACTTCAGGGAGCCAGGACCATTCAGTACATGGAGGAGACGAGCTGACGTGGAGTGTTGTGGAGATAATCTATACCTACCATACTAGTAGGATTCTTGGTGGAAAATCCAGAATCTATTTTCTATTTTCTATTTTACTTTTACTTTTTAGTTGGGATTGAATTCCATCCCTTTTACCCTCAGTATGCTTTTTACTCAAACAGTAAATTCATGGATTCAACTTGTGGTGTTCTTGGAGTATGTTCTTGTACAGGTTTACAATTAATGCCTTCCCAATATAAAGATATTCATTTTTGGTACTAGTCACCAACCCCTAGCCTATGGAAGGCGGGCTTGGGGTAGTCACAACACGAGCCATGGCAGATGGGTTGTGAAAACATATATATCCAAAACAATACATATATCATGTCATTAAACTTTAACTTTATCATGATTTGTTCTGTTCAAATAGTTTACCAATAAATATAACATTAGATTTTAATCTTAAGGGGCTATCAAGATATTCTATAATCATTACGTTATTCTCCTCTACATGATTCTACTTTCTGGACCCCCCCTAAATGGTTGCACTCTATTATCAATTCATTATAGTAGGTGAATTGTTCCCTGATGGTCTCCTCTTATTAATGTATAGACAGATACATCAATAACCATCTCTCTATTAATTATTTTTCTTTTAATTCGCTAAATGTTTGTTTATATAAAAATAAAAATAAAAGAATTAAGCGGGTATGTTATTACTTTTTTATGATATAAAAAAGGATATGAGTGGTATCTCAACCATCATTTTACTCTTTATAACTTCAACACTGTGTGAGATCTTCATACTAGATCCCATTTTGATTTTTTTAATTTTTATATTCATGGAGAATGAATTTTTTATTCATACCTCTAGATTTTTTCATGCATGGAATAATATTATTCTCATATTCTAATAAATTATTTATAGTCAATTGGGAGTTTAATTTTTTTATTTCATATTAATTAATACTTCTTATTATACTGGTTAGATAGTCATAAAATCTCTTTCATTGAGATATGATTTCTTAAAAATTAAATACAACTCTTTAAAAAATCTTTGGTTATCATTAATGGATAACCACTCATTCTATTATTGTTCTTCTTTATGTTAAAAAACATAATTCCATTTAGATCATTCATGGGTATGGATTTTTCCAATTTTTCTAGCTCTTTATAGCTAATATTTCCGAACATCATTGTATTCTGTATTAAAATACATACATTTATTAGATCCTCCACATTTTGTATTTATTACTATTCTAGTAACCCTTTAGCGTAACTTATTCAAATATTTTTTTGGGGTGAGAATAATTAAGCCGATCCCCTTAATATTATCTTTAATTAATTCTCTTTGTGAATTTATGTTCAATGATTTAATTATTATTTCTATTGAATTTTTATAGTACTTCATAGTGTGGAATTTTATACCGCAGTCAAAGAATATCCACTCGAGTTTTATATCCTTAATATCTTTCACCGTTGATTTATTGGGGGAAATGATCTTTATTGTTTTCTTATTTTTAATCCTTAAGAATGAATTTTACACCATTTTTTTCTTTTTTCATTGGATATAGTGGTATTATTCTTTCAAAAAAAGAATTTTTCATGGTAGTTTAAAACCATAACTAATCATTACCTTGATTACATTCATTGTATTAATCACATATGTCCTCCAAGAAAATAAATATGTTCATAAGAAATATATTTTTGTTATTCTATGTTATTTTATTATCCTTAACATGTTTTATTCTTCATTCAACTCAACTACCCATTAAATTAGTACTTATATAATATTTATACATTTAAGTATTGTATGAAAATTAAATGGTTGTATGACATAACCATCCATAATATTAACGATGATAGATAAATATTGTCCTTTTTCATTTAATTGTAGTCTGACCAAATTTGAATTCATTCTATTTTTGGACTAAAAATCTATTCTTTTGAGATTTATATGGGTATAGGCTCATCATTATCTTTCCAATGTCCACCCTTGATTTAGTAATGTATCTTTCAACCATTTTCTCCACCCATACATTCTAGTGGTTTTGAAAAAAATATTATTCAATCATTTGAACTAGAAAAATAACATACAAAAATAAGTAGGATGTTCGTTAACTTTTTCTTCAGACAATAGTAGATGAATCAATGGATGATCTAAATAGTTTGTTTCCATTACTATGAATATTAGAATAGAAAATATTATTATCAGTATATTTTATGGAACATCTATTTTAAAAAATATATTTGGATGTTTATGCCTCCTAGAAAAATTTCAAATTGACTTCTAGTTTAAGATGCTTCCATTTGAGGAAGATTCTCACATCCTGAACCAATATAATTTCATATTACAATTAATTAATAAACACAAAAACCCATTATTAATGGAAAATTAAATATTATTATAGTTAATTATCACAGTTCTGAATTATCATTTCTCTAACTTATGGATTGGTATACTAACAACTCAGAGCTTTCGTATGTGAGTCTTTCTAATAACTTATCTGTCCTTCCCTAATTTTATAAAATTAATAATTCTCATCATTATTTATCTATTAATTTTTTAAAGACTAGGAGAAATTGTTTTGTTAAAAAACATGTGTTGTTCCTGGGTTCCCACATCTTTGATGTAATTTATTCATTGTTACATCATTTTAGTAATAGATTTATCCACAACATCAACTTCCTTCTCTAAATATTACATTTCATCCAATAATTACTTGATGAAAAAAATATATATGTATTGACCTAAATAGGAATAATCATAAAATAATCATCAGTACTATAGATTAAATCCTTATGTGATTCATTTATTATAAAATCATCACAATTTGAGATTAATTAATCAAAATAATGATAATCATTTGTTTAAGTAGTTTATTGACCACCCTGATTAGCTTTACCTAATGTTCAACCCTTATTCTTCTTTGAAATCTTCCTAAATTTATTTTTCCCTACAATATTAGTATGATTTAATATTTTAGTATAAATTTAAAATGAATCTTTATGGGGGATGAAAAATATGTTCCCTATATAAGACATTTATGAATCCTCTTCAAATATATAGTTTATAGAGAGTAGTTAAATGTAATGGTGAACATTTTAGATCAAATCAACGAGTACTTTGTTTAATATAATAACACTTGAAGTTATTTGTGGATTATACAATGACACTAAGGGGGAGGAAAATAAGTATACCCAACTTTTTTCATGTTTTACCAGTCTGTTTAAATACCACATATTATACACAAACCATTTTCTAGGTTAAGTTAAATAGAACTAATTATTCACCCTCAACGCATAACATAGTATGAAATACAAAATGAAAAATAATATAAACACATAAAAAGTTTTACAATTTTCAATCTCTTCATAGAAAAAATACTCCATTCCCGACTTAACGCCCATAAATATTTGAATTCAATTATCAATCATATATTATTATGATTATAAGTTTCTAAAAAGATTCAAAAAATTCATAGATAGGTATCATTTATTTCCATAAGGAATGTATCATCCATTTCATTAATATTTAAAATATATTGATGTAAAGAGTTTTTTATACTATATCTGAGAGTCATTATCCTCTTACTAGTGTTTAATACCATTATTATTACTTGAATGTGTCATTCCATGAACCGCCAAGTTGATAGTTGATTACACCATTTTCTTGGTATAAAATAACAATGTCCTTTTTGTTCTACATATTCTACTTCGATAGTTATTTGTTGGCCACCTACTATGATATATTAATTTCATATTACTTTTTATCCTTCCTCAATTTAAATTATATCATATATTTTTTTGAGTTATCCATCCTTCGATACTTTAATCATCTTCAGTAATAGTGGAATGAATTTTCTCTTCATTAAATCGTATGTAATTTTTCAGTGTAATGCAGTGTCAAAGGCTCTCTCATGTTTTTCTAATCCTCCATACGTTTTATTTTATATTTAATGTAAATAACATTAATATTATTTCCATATTTATTTTTATAAATTGAATAGATTTATGAAAATATATGATCTCTTTTATTCAATATACTAGATATTTTAAGTATGAGATCTCCCTGAACATGTTCTCAAATATCTATTTATATTATTTATTCAAATCCTCCTTAATATTCTAGATGATTTACTCTTATAAATATATATAAAAAATATACTTGATTTTATTTCACATTCTTCAAACATATTCACATGTCTACATTTAGTTAAAACATGAAATGTTTCTTATTACATTGAATTCTTATCAAATATTTCTCATTATTAATAATTATTTTTTATCTTAAATATGGAATTTAAATCCATGATGATTAGTATAAAATGTTTTTTGAATTAAATTCCTTTATTCAAAATTGATAATTATATAAATCATTGATTTTTGGGTTGAAACTGATTTTATCATAATACATAGTAATTCTTACAAAGTCTCTTGTATGTTTAACCCTTTCTAAAATTTTCTTGCATCATCAATATTCTTATGAGACATTGTATGTCTTACATGTTCATTCTTTATCCTAAGATTTTGTGAATTTTTCTTCACAGATGTTTATTTCTAGATACTATGTAAAAATTATAAAGTCCCATATAACTACATGAATTTTCTAAATTCTATAAAAATATTAATTTTTCAAGACTTAGTATGTCTTAGGAGATCACTGTGAAGCCTTTCCTTTGTTATCTACCTTACAAAAATTATTATATGGTTCGTTGACATTTTTATGAGATTAGTCAAAGTCTTATAAAGTAATACAGATGCAATTGTTCCATTTTTATATGATTAGACCCTTTTATGAATATAAATAATATTTATGGATCTATTCATGGAGTTTGAGTAGTGTAACAGTCATTACAATTCGAGATTTTAGTATATTGAAAATATTAAATATATTAACACGCACAGAATTTTAAAAATAATGTTATATCTCCTGAATGAAATCTAAAATAAGAAAAACTAAACCATTTTTTAATTTATAATATGGTATTTACATTACCCATGACATAAAGATCTTTCTCATTAGTCCACTAGTTAATGTTATGTTGTGATATGATTATAAATGATATAATTAAATAAATTTCATAATTATTGATTTTTTTTAAAAAATTTAATGTATAGCCCTAGATGTTATTTATTTCATCCATCACATGATACTCTTCGATGGTTATCGATATAAACTTGAGGGATTCTTAAGTGGGGAGCCAAAATGGTGAATGTAAATATTTACCATTCAATTGAGGATTGATAAAAAGCACATCAGAATTCAACCACATATTCAGTATTGATGATGGAATCTTTGTTCTTCATTATAGATCAATCTGATATTGAGGATGAGATTTTGTTCATAGATTCAATATCAATTTTTTCTTCTTGGTGATTATAGATTCATTCTCGTAATTATTTAATATAGAATATAACTTTAATAGCGTATACGAGTTTATATTTTTTTGGATCTACACTACAACCTGGAAATTATTTAAACTATTCTAAAAATTGATTTGTTTTCAGTTTTCATATAATAATAGTTGGTGTTTGGGTTCCCACTAGACATCAAAGAATTCACCATGTTGACTATGACTTTCTTCACTATGTTATTTATGTTCATCATTAGCCATTAACAGTTTGATTATTCTACTATAAATCTTGTTTGAATAATGATCAAACCATAGAATATTATTGTTTTATTATAACTTTTATTAATGATGATAATTAATGGAATTATTGTGTTATAAGAAAATTCCTAAAATAGTGATGTATTAAATGTTGCCATTTTTGTGAGGAGGATCATGATAATGACCTAAAAATGATGAGGGATTATTTTCAGATGAAAAATGTGTATAATCTTACTTCCTTCATGAAACTAATGTTGGTCATCACAGTTGTAGGATTTGAAGGAAAGATCATAATGATATCATTGGAGGGGGAGAAGAACTGAGGAACATTTAATCCATGTAATGATTTAAGTTCATTCATAATTAGACAATGAAAAATTCAGAACAACACACCATGTGTGTATTATGAAGTGACACTAGAATTTTATTTGAGTTAAATATCACATGTTTCTGTGTTTAAGCCTACGCATTGAATGACATTGGATGACCAACTCGAAATGTACTAGATGTACTTGATTAGGGACCTGCGTAGACCCACAAGGCATATGAGCTTGGGAATCCTATTTTATCCTCAGTGGTACCTATCCTAGTCATACAAGATACATGTCAAGTACCTTAATAGATATTGCATACCATGTAACCTTTCTACACAACATATATTTTTGGCTGAGACATGCCATGTGGGATGACAAAACATGACAAAGAATCTGGCTTGGGAAATCATGCCATATACCCCAAAGAAAAATTATGTACTCACCCTTGGCCAATAATAGTTTTTATAGATGCATACTCCCCATAATTATACCCAAGTGGGGTAGGTATTTTACCCATTGGGTCTGGGATCCTCCTGGGGAGTCTAATTATTAACCATGCAATCTTGGGGTTGGTATCCACTAACAAATGAATTTTTTATAGTCAATATTTCACCTATGTTATTATTCATGGATTCCCTGTCAACAAATTTAGTATTTAAAATATGTATATAGTTACATTTGAGATGGTATTTTACACATGGTCATGGGTTAGGGATCCTCCAAAATAATTTGAGGCAATACCGCATATATTGCTTGAGGCTTATTGATCAAAATCTTGGAATACATCGTTTTTTAGAAAAATGAACGGTGATAAATTTATTTGGGACATTAGTAACTCCTACAAGAATATATAGGTTCTTCTTTCCCTTTTCCCTCTTGGTTATGGGTACAAGATGAGTCTTTATTTTTACGCTCTACTAATTGGTGATTTTGGTGTGTCCTATTGATTATATAAATACTCATCCCTTAAATGTGTTCTATAAATATGATATGAAATTAAATACATAACTAAAAGTAATTGGTGTTTGTTGTTCTTAGTGGTACTTGGTGGATGTGTAATAAAAACTATTATTAGACTCGTGGTTGTGTGCTGATATAGTTTTCCAACTTTTTGTCAACATAGACTAAAATATGGGTTATTGAGCTTATATTTTTCAATATTTACTTGGATATGTACTATCATACTCTTTTATGGGATATTAGTGGTTTTTCCAGAATTTTGTATTCTATTTTTTTAGTTTTCACATTACTATAGTGTAGATTGAGATACATGTGAGAACATAAAGGTGCCATTGGCTAATGCTTCTCATATGTGTTATAAAACTATTATGTTATAGTCACAGACCCCTAAAAAGGAAGGTAGTATTGATGTGGCACACATAGTATACTATCGACCAGGTGGGCCCTTATGGGTTGGGTCATGTTAATGTGGAATTCGAACCTATGTTGACATAGGAAGGTGTTTAGAGACAGAGTAGTTGTGAGTATTGGATTAGGATACAGGAAAAAATTCCTTCGAGTGTTATAATTTAATATCTCAATATGGGGAACTCTATATATTTGCGGTTTATTGTTGTATTAATTCATGAGGACTCTAAGAACATTCTTGTTCACATGGTATACCGAGGCCTCTGTTGAAAATAAAACAAATGTACATGAATAATATAGGATCGGGTCATGGTTTTAGTGTCTTTATTGACTCATATCCCAAGATATTAGCTTTTTATTTTTATGTATATTGACTATATTAGGATTCCTCTGTAGGGAAAACTAGTATGGATTCTATGATATGATCATGATGAGGATCAACTCTATGATGATTCCATGGATCAAGGGTCATTTCAGGAGGTGTTCCCTCTGGTTTGACAATAAGTAGTACTTCAACAAATTGATAAGTGATTTTTCCTAACATTGGTGGTGTATGTTGATGTTTTACAACATATATAGATGTAGATGATTCTAATTATATTATATGACGATGCATACAGGGTAAGAATTATTTATGAGCTTAAATAGAAGAGGCCTCTTTGGTTCTGTGATGATACAGACCCAAAGACAGTGGAGGATATGTTAGAGTCCATGTTTTGAATATGCCATCTCATTTAGACCCCTTCAAATAAAGATGATGGTTCTCATGCAATTTCTTTATTTTGTGTATTAGTATGATGATAGTGGGGGATCATGATGTAAAACCAAGATGGTTCCACTCTTCTGTGGATGGATTTTGTGTTCATATTTCCGGAGGATTATTTCATACAGACTCTACGATCAGTATGCATCAAATAGCTTATCAAGCTTCAACAGGGGAACATAGAATTCAATGACTAAACATAATGGTTTACCAGACTCACATGACACTATTAAGACAAGGTTATTGATTCATATTTCTAGGAAATTATGTTTAAAGGTTCTCTATATAGAGATATCTAATACTATGGTATTTCCCTTTTCAACTCAACCCATACCAAGGTACTGGATCAAATTTTTTTATAGAGGGTATGTTTTTTTCATAGATGTCTTAGACAATTGGTGATGATGACAGTAACCCAGTATAAAACTATTGAATAGTAATTTTATGATGTAAATCTTATATTCTATAATACATAACATGTTTTAATGTCTAGTATCACATAAGTGGGTTCACATACCAAGGTTTATAGAGATGTTTTAGCCTACTAAGGGAGAGATGATACTTTTCTTATGATTGGGGTGTCCATACTGCATGAGATAGCCTAACCCGTCCTATGGTGGTAGATATATATATTATAGATGTGTCACCAAGGAATAGGTAGTAGCATGAGCATAGAGATTCATAGGGAGGTGGGAATGGAAGAGAAGATGTGACAATAATATAAGGCGGTTGATGTTATGTTATAATAATGCTTCCACCACCTCCTGGTTGTCTCCTTCCAGTTTAGGGAGATGGCGGATAGGGCCACAGTTTGTTACAAGCAGTTTAGAATTATATTTTAGAGACTACCAACAAGATCAATAGTGAAATATATTTCTTATCTACAATATATTCAGAATTTTTTTACGTATTTGTGAGCCATTCCTTTATGGCCTTATCCCTCATTTGAGAACAAGATATTCCATAAAATCCTCTAGCTTGACTATGAAATAACATATTTTAAAACACTTTAATTCCTTATTTATTATATAAAAACACACAGAGTAAAACCCCGATGATAATGAGGCCTATTATCATTGAGAACTTAGGTACATATAATAAATAACTTGAATATGGGTATACACAATGTAATGAAAAACTCCACAACATGCCCATATAATCCATATATCATATAAAACTACAAATCATAACCTAGGGATGAACACAATAAAAGGATGATCTATAAATACCATTAAGGGAATAATTAATGTTAATAATAAGGTGATGAAAAAAATGTGAGTCTAGTGGAATAATATGATGAAATATAATGGTTAAAATAATAAACATGAATAATAATATCATGTAATAAGATGATACCATCAAGGAAACATAGAAATGTATAAAGAACATAAAACATAACATTATAAAAATAAGGCAAGGATAATTTCCAATACTTCATAACATATTTTTCTTAAGACAACATTCCATGTACCATACAAGGTATACCATGAGATAAATGAATTACCCAATTAATTGGAGGTCTATCTATTTTGAGCCCACTCTTCTCATTCGTATCATGTACATGTATAATTAAATCACTTAGATCGTACAAATTAATAAAATTTTCACCAATTGTAATCCCATAATTAAGGAGTGAGGGTCACATACTTGGAAGTACCAAATATATTAGGTATATATACACCTAGGTGAATTAAATAGAGTGGAAAGGGGTATGGTTATTCAATACCAAAATGTTTGGAATAACAAATCACAGGATAATATTAGTAGAATAATTGGTGTACCTAATGATTAATGGAAGTGATTAATGATAGGTAAAGGTGTCTCAAATTACTAGTAAATCATATAGAAAAAAACATGTTTAAAAACATATTTCAATATTTAATATTGGAAATAAAATAGCATAATTAAAATAATGTTCTTGAATAAAGAGTATAATGATATTATCCCTTACATTTAGTGGGAACTTCTAAAAGATTGAGAGGAGATTATTCATATCTTCAGAAAATCGTGGGAGGTCTCTAAAGAGGTTGGGGAAGATTAAATGCATAGTAGATAGTTTTTTAGTGAAGGGGAGTGGTATGATGGGTCGGTATTTATAGAAAAAGAGAGGGATATTCTTTATTAATTTTAAAACTCAACTATTAAAATATATATATAAAATAATCAATATCACAAACCTTCCCAGGGTTTTTTTTTGAATTTTTATTATCAAATAGGAGTGGTTTTAAATTATTTATATATCCAATAACCAAAAACATAAAAATAATACACTTGGGAATATGTAAGTGAGTTATGTTAAAAAATAACTGATTTTGAAACCTTAAAATATAATATAGTTTTTGGAGGACTCATTAAGGGATTATAAAATTAATTAAATTACATAAAACATTATTTCAAAGGGGAGAAATATTCTTGTACATGGACACTCCTACTAGTATTTATTATATCCGTTTTGAGATAGAATGAAATCATAATATTTAACATAAATTTATACCACATTTAATTTTTACCCAACAATTGGATAGTCTCATTAAATAATGAAAAAATAAATATTGTAAAATTTCAACATTATGATTTAAAAAATAGTATTTTTTATCAAAATAATTCTCAAAATATAATAATTTAGACATCAAATAAAGTCGTCATTTAATGAAAAATAATGGTTTTTACAAAAATAGTAGTTTTATAATCCTTGTAAAGATTATATTTGGTGTCATTAAATTATATTATCTTCTGTATATCGGTGAGTATGATTTAATAATAAAATCATATGAATAATCTTTTTTCAAAATTCTTGAATTTATCAAATAATATGATTTAATTAAAGCCATATAATTTCAAAAAACAAAATTTTTGTTTCTTCTTATTAAAATATAAATTTTAATAAGCTCATTATATAATCATTTTTAAGGTAATAATAATTAAGAATTAAACTAATATTTATTTAAATGAAAACAATGTATAAAATCATATATATATGGTGTAGATATATAATAGATTTTCACACTTGGGTATTCCCAAATTTTAAGGTGTGAAATATTGAAACTTTCGTTGAGTAGTAAAGTGAATATGGTTTGGTCTATGATCTCAATATGCTTGAACTTCTACAAAAAATGGGTTGACTCATGATTTATTTATTATATCATGGATTGGTCTTGGTGAAAGGAAAATAAAAATGATTCCATCTATCTCCTAATCATTGTTAAATGAGATTCATATGGTATGATCATATTGGTTGAGGCCATAATATATTTCATTGGTGTCAATTGAATTTTATCATATAACATAGTATATAATAATCATAATTCTCCTTTCACAATTAATATATTATCAATTGATCTGATTGTTAATATTATTATAAATATAAAATTCTATCACAATACAACATAACCAAAGTATGTCATGAGTTTTATATAAATATATTACTTAACAATGAATTTATTCCTTAAAAATTGAACTTCATTTATGAAATTTCATTTCATTACATTCTTCCACCTTCTAAAATTTCACCGTCAAAATTTTTATTTCATACATCAAAATAAATGAGGTTGATTATGTTTGATCACGTCGTTTGGTTACCAAGTTGGTACCTGCAAAATATTGGTCCATAAAAAAATCATGTGAGTTTTCTTGTTTCGTAGAACATTGTCTCTATGATCTAATTTCTTCATCCGCAGTTCCTCATATGAAAGATAATTATCAAATAGTTCAACATTTATGGTAAATAAATGTGAGGGGTATGATTTTTACTTCATAAATTGGGATAAATGGAATACATATTGTACTATACATAGGTTAGGTGTGAGTGTTATTCAGTATTCCACTATTCCCATGTGATCAAAGATCTCAAAGGGGATGATGTATATTGGAATAATATTTCCCTTCTTCCAAAACCTCATGACTCATTCCATGGAGATATATAAAGGAACAACTTATCTTAAAACTCAAACTCTATGTCATATAAATAATTATCTATATATATTTTCTATCAACATCATTTAGAATTTATACGATGATGAGTGGTTTGAGCATTCTTTTTCATATACTAGATAAGATAATATGTGATAAAATTATTCTCTATAAGTTTGTAACATACTGAATCTATGATGTACTAGTATTATTATTATTATTATCATTATTACTCTATAAGTATTTTCAACAAGGAGGGATAAAAAATTCATGAAACAAAAAAAAGAATATATATATTAATCACTGACTCTGTTACATTTTGTTCACAAAACCAAAAACCATGGATACTATAATAAACTCACTAAAAGTTATATCAAAACTACTGGAGAACTACCGAGTAATAGAAAAATTCCTAACATGTATCATAAATATACTGAGTCTACTATAATTTGAAAGGTAATATAAAAAAGAATTGAAAAAACACTGAGAACAAAATTGATATATAAGTATATGGTGAAAAAAGACAAAAAACCTTAATGATTTTATATTTATTTCAAATAAACATAATTCATGTCTATTTATAATTTTTTTGACCATTGGTGTTTTTATAGCCTAAAGTTATTTTAATTTTTTTATGGATATAGATTGATAATTTCAAATAATGATGTAGATAATGAGAATTAATGAAAATGTTTATTAAGTAACAACATTAAAATTATAATATAACATTGATTTCTTGTATGCTATAAAATAAGGTTCCATTAAATTTGTTGAAAAAAATTAAATGATTTAAAATATAATTGAAGTTATTGAATAAATATATATTTATATATATGAAAATACATGTATCATACATTTATATTTTTACATTTCCTATGTTTGAAAAAGTTTAAAAAAATCTACTATTAACCCTAAAAAAATTAATGGATTCCCATGGACCACATATTAGGTGGTCAGTAAGGCCAATCCATTGGTTCATAGAGAAATTCAGCTTAGTTAGGTTCATAGAATCCAAGAAATAATAGGATAAGAAACAGTGAGCTCGAACCCATGTAGGGAGGCAAGTCATTGTCCAGTCCATGTATGGTGTGGTCCAAAGCCCATGTCTTATCCCATGTATAAGGATCCCACTATGTGTGTGATTGGGTCATCACGAGGGGGGGGGGGGAGCCACATTGTGGCTCAAATAGGGGCATGATTATTCTCCTTGTTTCGATGTAGGGTGTTATGGGATGAAATCTCAGCAGTCCTATTTCATTAGGATCATATAATCCATTAATACATTTTCCTTAGACACTATTTTACATCAAAAATTTAACCCTCCTGATGACCTTGAACTAGTAGGTCAAGTCACCAATGTGTCCATCTCCTCCACCATTGCGGTCTTCCTGAACCCATGGAACTAGTTCGAAAATAATACCTCAAAAATTAAATGGGTGGTGTATTAGATTAAACTAACTACTTGACTAGTTTAGGTTCTCTTTACCCCACATCATCAGATTCCAAAGGAAGCCTTATATGTATAAAATATATTTCATATCAAGTCCGGAAAGATTTAACTAAGACAACCTAAAGGAACCACAATCACCACAATTTGATATACATTATCCAATTTAAATTTTTTGGACCATCCAACTTGTTGGATAAATATATCTATAAATATTTTATTTTACTGATAAATTAGTATTAAATGAAAACGTGGAAAATGAAAAAATCCTCAAATGAAATTACCAAAAACACATTTTTTTCCGCTATGAATTTGTGAATGATTAGAATGATATAATATTTCTTTATAAAAACCCTCATTTTCAAACCCAATAGACTAGATTCATCTTCTCCCAAGTTCCTCTTCCTTCAAATTCATTTGTGTTCATGGAAAAAACATTTCTCTTCATTTTTCAAATCAAATAAAGTGATTAAATTTATTTTAAATCTTTCAAAATTTATAGTTCTTGTAAGGGTAATTTATATTATAAAAATTTATATAATTATATATATATATCTATGTGTGTTTGTGTTTAAGTGTATTAAGACTTTTAAATTCTATAAAATCATGTTATATTTTCACAAATTTTTCGAGTCAATTATAGAAGAAAAAATATGGTTTGGTTCAAAACATTTATTTAAAATAAAACATCTCTAATAATAATTGAAATTCTTGAAAAGAATTTTCATTTTGAAGAATAATTCCATAATTATTTTTTAAATAATAGAAGTACTTTTTTTGAATAATTTTATAACATTAAAATTTTTATTTTTATATAAAATATACAAGAGAAAAGATATCATATGATGTAAACTATTAAGATTATAATTTTATGTGTATCATTTAATTATAAATGATAAATGTTATCATTTTATGGGAGTCATTCTTTCACATCCAATTATAAATGATAAAATGTATCATTTTATATTTGAATTTTTTTTATTTATCCACTAATTTTAATAATAACATTATATATGGTCATCCTTTATGTTTCCAATGAAATTCCATGAATTTTTATTCATTATTCCATTTAATTTAACAATAATTTATTTTAATGTATTTTAAATTAGAGTAATTTGTTTTTAAGCATGGTTTTATCCTAGTTATTTTTAAAATACTTTCAGAAAATAATATTGTGTACTGTAAAAATATATATGATTATTTTATTTTATTGAAATAATTTATGTACAGTTGTGAAACGTTTTTTGATTATGAAAGAGAAAGGAAGAACCACTAAAACATTTTCTTAAAATTTCCACGATAGTATCGATTGTTAAGTTATGTTGTGATAATTAAAACCATAAACTTAAGGGGATGATGTCTTATATGTGATATGGTTTAGTAGACTTATTGTTTTCTTATGGAATTCTTACTATCATAATAATCCATAAAATTATTATTTTCAAATAATGAAATCCATATACTTATTTCAAAATATTATTACATTGGAAATTAATGGTTTTATAAATAGTATGAACATATTATGTATCAATGTTTTGAAAAACTATTTATAAGTATTTATTTTATTAGATGAAATATTTTAAAAGTTTATACCAATGGTTTTAAAATCATTTAATAGGAAAAGAAACTACATACCCTTTTTTAAAATTTATTTTCAGGATTTCAGCAGATTTTTATTTTGGTGTATAATTCATATATGGAGGCAGTGCTGGTGAATTATTTTATTTTAATTTTCTACAACTGGTTACATTTTAATGTATATATATAAAAGTCCAATCATGTAAAATATTATATATATTTTCACTTTTATTTTATAAAACAATACATATCATTTTTATATTCTGAACCCAAGAGTGTGGGTTATGGCCTTTATAATTGTTATTAGAGAGACAATCTAGATAATTTTTTAAAATTAGAAAAAAAACTAATAATTTATGTATTCATTATTTGAATAATTAGTTATATTAATATTTTTAGATTGAAGATAGAAGAACACAAACAAAGCTCCTGCATCTTCCATTTGAATTTCATGAAAAAATAATTTCAAAATCTTTCTCAAAGGAGATTGAACCCTTTGAAAACCTATGAATATTTTTAAAATTCCTTTACATGACATCAAATACCCCTAATATAATCTGATTCATTCAAGAACTAATTTTTGTATATTTTTTCAGTATGTATGCACAAATTCTATTATATGAATGGAAAGGAAAATATTTTGAGGTTATTTTCAAATGTTTTACCTTATCTAATCCATTTTAGATATTTGTAGATTTTATGGAAGCTATCAAACTGGGTGTCCTGTAAAAAACCTACATATGTAATGTTTTGTAATTAATTTTATGTAGAAGACTTAATGTCTTTCAAATTCTTTAAGACAAGTCATTTCAGTTGTTTTATATAAATCAATTATAATCATATGTATCTAAGATTTTCACCCCTCATTCCTCGGCTCAAGATGCTATAACTGTGTAAATGAGTTTTACACTAGTTTCTCATGTTGTGTTTGTGAAAAATAAATAGATGAAATTAAAAATGGATTGAGGATCAATTTTACTGAAACAAATACATCAATTCATGAGAATCACCAACATTATATGTTCTTGTGAATGTATGAATTATCATATATAAAAAAAATTCAATAAATAATAATGTTTATAGAGATTTTTTTGCATGAACACAATGTTTGAAAGAAGAAGATACAGGATGTGTGAAAAAATAAATTATGAGGGTGAAATTAAATAAAGGGGGAAGAATGTTACATCCCAGATCAATTATTTACTGGTACTATTATTATTATTCTAATTAATATTTTATAAATTTTTGAAACTTGTAAGCATTAAAAATTTATGAAACAAATCAAGCCATATTTTTATTTAATCACTGATTCCATTACATTCTTTACAAAACATTAAACCATTGATAATTTAATAAACTCATTAAAATTGAAATCATAACTACTGGAGTACCACATATTAACACAATAAGGTTGAATGTGTAGTCCACTTCTCATATGTCTTCCATAATTAGGAACATAATATAAATAATAATAGAAATAAAACTGAGAAATAATTAGAAATATAACACTATCCTGAACCATGAGATTAACAATAACTAATTTTTTGTATATCATTCAAATACCATTAAGACATGGGAATTTATAAAACTTTTTATGGAAATTGGAAAAATGTATCCATTGGAGTTTGAATAATCATTAGGTGTTTTAAAATTTTAAATGGATTTTAAATGACAATTGAAAATAAAAATAAAGATAATGATATTTAATGATATTTTTTTAATAAGTAAAATGTTTAACTATATAATAAAACATTGAGTTATTGTTTAATTTAAAATAGGGTTCTATGAAATTGGTTATAAATAATAAACTATTTTTTAAATGGTGTAAACTATAATGGATCTTAATTATATATATGCGTGTAAATATATATATCCTACTTTCAAAATATTACATTTCCCTATTAAAAAATGTTTTACTAAAAAAACCACTAATTACCCCTATAGAAACTAAGATTATCCTATACACAACTTCTTAGGAGGGAAATAAGTCCAAGCCCTTAGTTCATGGAGGAACTCAGCTCAGTTTGGGTCATAGAACCTATGAATTCCAATCTCAAGCAACAATGAGGAAGAACACATGTATGGAACCAAGTTATAGTATAGTCCATGTATAGTTTGTGCTGAAAGCTATGTTGGGATCCTAGGTATAAGGATCCCCAGATGTGTGTGTTGGTGTAATTTAGGGGAGATAAGCAATATTGTGGTGTATATAGGGGTGTGGTTTTTCTCCTTTTTTCGATGTGGGACACTATGGGATGAAATCCATTCCATCAGAACAAATCAGGATCATTTTATCTCTCGATCATTTTTAACCCACTCTATAACAAACTTGGTCCTAATTATATATTTAAACATTATTTATTATATAAACTTGAACATAAGACAACTTTGAGGATCTATGGGTATAGATTCTTTGGAAATTAAGAAAATTACATGACATGTTAAGACATAAAATACAAAATCCTTATTGGAAAGCTATTTTTAATGACTATAACATTCCTTCATACTTAACACTGCATGGGATAAACTGACGACTTACATAAGGAATTGGTGAGCTTTAAAGCCCAGTAATGGAGTAAACAAGGTATAACATGAAGAATAAAATACATGTTCAGAAATAGTAATATCAATGGAAAACATGAGTGTAATGATCATAATAGCAATATATAGCATGAATATAATAACATGGAAATTTTAAAACAACATATAAAATTGTTTTAGAAATAGCCAAGTCTCATTTCACATGGATTAGCATGAGTAAACCCTCATTGCAGTTGAATTATCCTGAGTAAACCCTCAATGCCTATGAATTAGCATGAGTAAACCATAATTGCACATGAATTAGTATGAGTAAAACCTCATTTTACATGGTGTATTATGATACAAGACATTACCAAATTTATTGGTGTGCTATCAGGGTGCATCCATTATAAACATTTCATATCATGCATTAGTGGGCCACATGGATCTATAACATGGAATCATTCAATATCATAAGTTATTACCAGATTAAGTTATGTGGAATACATACATCTAATTACAATTAAATATGTATATGTTCATAAAGGTGAATGACCATGATGTATAATTTTGTATGGTATTTACTACACGATGATTTTGGCATCTAAAATTGTGGTACAATTTCGGCATCATGACATCGTCATATGGAAATTCATTGGGTTGAAGAGAGATAAAGGAGTTTCTTATCAATTATAAATTCAATATATAGTAATGGGATCATGAAACATAATATAACGACATATTAAATGGAATTTAGATGCATAATTTGGGATAAATACTTGACTGGAAATAAGAAGAGAGAAATCCCTTATGGAATTTGGGCTTGGTAATGGGTATACATGGAAGGGATTAGTGAAATGGAAAGTGGTATATCATCATTCAAAAATTTGGAGGTATGTATGGGGGATGTTAAAAATAATACCCTTAAATATGTAATTGATTGTAAAAGGGTATTAAAAATAATTAAACTAGGATAAAAATGAGAAAGGAATCCCTTACTTGATATTAGAATAGTAAAAGGTGTACCTAATGGATCATATAAGGGAAAATGATAGTGGAAGGGGATCCCGTAATTTTACGTAAAATGTATAGTAATGGTGAAATTTAATAACATATACAAATATAGGGAAAAAGTAAATTAAAAGACATAACATGAAAGGAATTCTTGATAAAGGAGGAGGGTGGAAGATCCCATATAGAATATCGACATAGTAATAGTTGTGCTTAAAGGATCATAGGGGGGTTGATGAGTGTGAAAGAAATATATCATCATATATAAATAAAATGGAATGTATGGGTATGTTTTAACATCAAAACCCAATATATAAATATGGAACATAAGAAGCATAATGTAAATGAGTTACTTGAATGGAAATGAGAAGAGTGAAATCCATTACAGAATTTCAGCATTGTAACGGCTTAGGTATGGGTCCAAATGATGGAGGATAAATGATCCATCACTGAAACTACATCAACTATACAGTAAGAAATTTATTTTAAAATGATGAATATATAACCAATATAAATTACAAGAACTACTTTCAAATAAGATGCTTGAATTTGAAAGAGGGAGAGGAAAGTGAGGATCCCTTACATGGAAATGTGATCCCAAAGGCTTAGAGAAAATTCTTGGGTGCTTGGGACACATTTTTGGGACTATATGGAGTATGAGGAAGAGGTTGGGAGAGCTCCAAATTGTTTTAGTGAAGAGGAATGGGAGGTTTTGTGGGTTTATATAGGAAATGACTGGGAAATAATTATTATATAGGTTTTGCACACTACACATTAAACTAATAAAAAACACAAACCAGCCCATGATTTTTTTCAATGGTTTCTTTCAATTTGGAGTGGTATAAAATATTTTATAATTCCATTGACCAAACATATTAAAATATTAATTTTTATTATGTGGAAGTGAGTCACACTTTCAAGGAAATCATTCTAAAATGTTAAAATATTTTATAAGTCTCGGAGGGTCCACTAAGGCATTATAATTTATTTAAACAAATATAAAATAAATTTATTTTAATGGTAATAAATATATAGGAAGAATAAAAATTTTAGAGTGTTTTGTTACATCAATATTGGTCATTATGTTTTCATAAAACACATCATATATTTATACAGTATTTAATTTTTACCCAACAATTTGACTTTCACATAAAATTTTGAAAAATTCACCGTTGGATAATTTTGATGTCTTGATTCCAAAAATAATATATAGTTTAGCTAAATAATTTTCTAAATATGTAAATTTTCACTTTTAAAATAAAAATCATCCTTTAATGAAAATTTACTGGTCTTGAAAAAAATCGTTTCTAAACCATAATAAAAGTTACATTGGACATCTTAAAAATATATGATCATTTATTTTTAATAAAATATATATAATAATAATATTTTTTTAAAATATTATTTATTCCAAAAATTCATTAATTCATTAAAATAAATTACTTAATTAAAAATAGAATTTTAGTTTTATCATATGAAAATATAAGTCTTATCAAACTGAATACTTAATCATTTATAGAGTAAAAACAATAAGCAATATGATAACCACATATAATTAAAAATATTTCTATTATAACACTATTATAATATCAATACTAATAAAACCATAGTTTAATATAAAAATTTATATATTTTAAAAAATGACATTTTACCAAAAAAATAAATTTAACTATTTCTTTATATTTTTATGAAAAAATATTATCATAAAAGAATTTATGGAATAAAAATTTTATTTATAAAAGGGATTAAAAAAATATTAACTAGTACCTTGTTAGACAATCTCTTTTAATACCCTCATAAGACCTAAGGGGAATGTGTGTGATGGTGATAGACTCTGGGGGTAGCTCAAATAACATCGCCTGAATTGTAATCTCTATTTACTTGAACTTCTCTCATAGGTGATTTTGTTCAAGCTTTACATGTTGAACCTCAGATTGGTATTCATCAATAGTGAATCCCAAAGATGCTACCACATTTATGAGATACGAAAAATGATATTTGTATGGCCTGATTACACTGAATGAGTCCATTGACTCTTTTTTCTAAATTATGTTTTCAATTATAATTTCTATTTATAAACAATAATTATAATGTTACAATTATTATTTTTTCCAAAATTCATATTTATCTTAGATCATAATTTTCTATTGTTAATATATCGGTCAAAAAATGATATTTATGTTTCAATTTATACTTATATATTTTTAATTAACGACACACAGTAAGACATACATTTTCAAGAAATGAAATATTATTTAATTGTTCGGGTTGTTACATTGTTCCCCGTTAAGAAATTTCACTCCTGAAATTTTTTTTACATACTAATTTGAAAATTAGTGAGGGTAAATCTACTTAATCTCATTAATGAGGAAATCAGTGTTTCTTATTAGCATTTTTTCTAATTATAAAGGCTTCATGCATCACAATGGTACCTTAGTATTTTTCCAAAATCGCCTACTTCCTTTACCCAAAACACCTCACGCGTCTTGGATAATATCAATGTAAGCAGTGATAAGTAATTAAAATGGTATATATATTATATAATTTTGAAATATCTTCTTGAACATGTTTTCTATAAAAAAAAGTCTTAATGAATCATCTTCAATCATTTTAAAATATGGTTTTTGTAAATCAGTTTTGGTATTTCCCCAAAAACAGATATCTATAACTTGATACATATAGGCAACTTAAAGGTCACTCTATTTTTCAACATCTAGAAAATTATTAAGTGCTTCCTGATTTTGAAATAAAGAGAACAATTTAAAAATACCCTTAAGTTACTTCCCACACTAATCATGGTAAGCATGTGGAGAGAACAAGATTATCCAATAGATAGTTCCTGATCCTTTAATGAATCGTTAAATTCAAGAGGTATTGGATGATTCATAACATTGATTTCATGTAAATTATAAATTGGAAAAAGATTCAAAGTCATTAGAGCGGAAATTTAGGATAATCAATTCATTTAGTTCTTTGGGAAGAGAGAGAATAGTAGTTCATGATCTTCCTCCTTACATGTTTTAACTAAGAAAAAGAAAATACAATTATGGGGTTTGAATACATTGCTAATATGAATGTAAAAAAGAAAAAATTGTACATTGAAGGATAAACATGTATTGTATATCCTAACTTATAATACCTTATGTTTCAATCTAGGTTATCCATGATCTATTTCATAACATATATTCTTATGGAATTTTTTGTTCCCTTAATAATAGAATTTACTAAGCTTAAGAATTTACCAAATCATATTCCCCGAGAGTGTGGATCCAAGAGTGCAGCAAGCCCATTTTTATGCTCTATTTCACATTCGAGTCTATCTCAAAATGGTGTTTTCAGGTTTTACCCCTAGATACATTTGTTCTAATTCCACCTCTACTTATTTGTATTCATATAGGGATGTATTGTTTTGATAAACCATTTACTCTATACTCACCAAAATGTAGTTATTTTTTAATTTATTTAGTCGTATCCCAAAGTCTTTCACTACGATATTCTTATCCTAATCCCTAAAATAACTAATCACATCTTTTGATACCAACTGTAACAACCTGGGTCTTCAGTGAATATTTATACATGATTTATTACATAAAATTGAACATAAGAAAAATATGATGATGGAGAGGTCTAGTGTCTTGGGAAATTTGAGACATTACAGGACCACGTAAGACCTAAAATATAAAATATTTGTTTCAAACTTCTTTTGCATGACCAAAACATTCCATCATACTAAACAGTATATGAGATAATCTAAGGACATATATAAGAAAGGGCTGAGTTATAAATCCTATTGAGGGAGTAAACATGGCATAACTTGAAGAATAAAATACATGTTACTAAATAAGAGTATTAATGGAGCTTATGAGAAACACGAACATAAAGGCATGATATATCATGATTACCATAACATGGAAATGTGGCAACAACATTCAACATGGTATTATCATGATCTAAGGCTCATTGAACATGGATTACCTTGAGTAAACATTCATTGAACTTGAATTAGCATAAGTAAACCCTCATTTCCCATAAATTAGTGTGTGTAAACCCTCATTTCCCATGAATAAGCAAGAGTAAACCCTTAATGAACATGAAGTATCATGATTCAAGACATTACCCAATGCATTGGAGCACTATCAGGTCACACCCTTTATAATAATTTCATTTCAGGATTTTGTGTGCCACATGGATCATATAACATGGAATCATCCAACATCATAAGTTATTATAATATTAAGGAATGTGGAATACGTACATGTACGTACCATTAAATATGTATATGTGAATAAAGGTTAATTCCCTTAAAGGATAAATGGGTATGGTATTCACTATACAATGATATTGTCTTATAAAATCGCGGTGCAATTTCGGAATCATAACAACATCATATGGAATTTCATTAGGTTGATGAGATCTAAGGGGGTCTATCATAACTTTTACATGAAATAAACAATAATGGAATCATGGAACATAATATCCCAACATATTAATTGGAATTTATATGCATAATTTGGGATAAATACTTGAATGAAATAAGAAGAGTGAAATCCCTTTTAGAATTTCGGCATGGTAAGAGGTATACAGGGAAGGAATTAATGAGAGGTAAAGTGGTATATCATCATTAAAACACAATGAGTTAAGTATAGGTGAGGTGATAAATCATACCCCAAGATTTTTAATTTAAATTAACTGAGTATTAGTAGTAATGAAACTTGTATAAAAATGAAAAAGGAAGGAATCCCTTTCAGAATTTCGGCTTAATAACAGGTGTACCTCAAGAATTGTATAAGAGATTAATGGGAGTATAAGGAGATCCTATAATTTATAAATAAAATGGAAATTAATCAAAAGATTTAATAACATATCCCAACATAGTAAAAAAGAAATTAAAAGACATAACATGAATGTAATTCTTGATAAAGGAGAAGGGTGGAAGATCCCTTACGGAATTTCAACAGAGTATCACGTGTGATTGAAGGACTATAGGGTGGATTGATGAGATTGAAAAGAATATATCATCATATATAAATAAATGGGATTGAATGGGTGTCTTGGAACATCAAATTACAACATATAAATACAGAACTTAAGAAGAATAATGAAAAAGAGTAGCTTGAATGGAAATGAGAGGAGTGAAATACCTTAGGGAATTTCGGCATAGTAACAAATTAGGTATGGGTCCAAATTAGGGAATATATTTGGTCCCTAATTTAAATAACATAAAATGGACAATAGGTAATTGAATATATGATTATTAGAATATAACCAATTTAAATTACAGTAACTAGTTTCAAATAATATTCTTGAATTTGAAAGGTGGAGAGGAAAGTGAAGATCCCTTACTTGGACGTGAGGATACCTTATCTTCATAATGAGATCCTAACTTCTATTGAGATATTAAATCTTCATCGGATAACCTAGGTAATAATTGAACAAAATGGATGACCTAAAAATCCCAGTAAGGGAATAATAATTGGAATAAAACATTGAGCTTGTGTTAGAAGGCATAACGTGATGACAAAAAGGAATGGATAATGAATAAAAATAATGAATATTAACATGTATAGCATGGAAACATATAACCATGACATCATAAAAATGTGGAAAATACATATAACATGACATAAACATGATTCAATGATAGATTCCATGACAGGGTGGAAAACGTCCCATAAAGGTATCTTGTTCACTCCTTGTCCCAACATGACTTCCTATGAGACTAAACATTACCCAATGAATTAGAGAACTATAAGGGCACATCCATAATAACACAATCATGAATATGTTTTTCCAAATTAATAATCATACATAAGTAATCAAATATAAACATAAGGGTTAACCATGGATTCAATTGGGTAACATAATCATGACAAAAGGCCTAACATAAGAAATTATCATAATGGTGTCCCTGAAATAAAGAATTTAAATCAAAAATAAATATTTATAAGGGAAAATAGTCATAGATATTGATATTTTATTCCAAATGGATTTTAATAAATCTAAAAATTGTTCTCAAGAATCATTAAAATTTAATCATTTTTGTGTTGTTTATGTAAATAATTAAAGATTATTTAAAATGAACAAGGTATAATTTCTATTATATAAAACCAAAAATTAAATAAAATCTTTTTTCATGAAAAAATTATTTAGTTTTTTAAAAAATAATTGTGGTTTATTATATTAGATTATTTATATAACTTGAAATTTTGTAGGAAAGTGGGAAGATCCCTTTAATTGGGCATCCTTATCTGGAAGAATTGAGAATGAATCCTTTTTGAAACATGTATTTCCCTGTCAAAGTAGGATGATTTGTTCTGGATTCATGATATTGAAACATAAAAACCTAACATAGAATAATTAAATTAAAATAACGAATAATTGCATGGGGTTAAAGAGAGATAAAGGGTAACACGAAGGAAAAATGGAGGTTCTTGTAGAATCTCGTACCTTTTGTCTGAAAGTGTTCTACACTTGACTTTAATTTATTGGATAATAAAATTAATTACATTAATAAATTTATTAATAACAATTTATAAATTTAATTTAGTTATTATAATATTATTAATTTCATTTAATCCCATTTTGATGAGTTATAAGATACAATTTCATTGTTTGGAAGTCTTTGTTTCCTTTCTTTTCATGATTGGTTACTTGTATATGTGTACTTAAAATCATGTAAAATGAAAATGGTTGTCTAGAATTTAATTTATATGTTATTAATTAATATAAATAATATTAAATGGTTATATAATTCATTTGGTACTATTTGGGGAGGTGGAATCATCAGATAATACTTTTGTGAAAATTGTTTATATTATTTTTCGTGTTTTTTTGTCATCACAAACATGTTTTATTCTATTTATTATTATTTATATAAAATGTTTCCATAAAAATTAATAGGACTCAATACATATATTATAAAGAAATTTAACCAAAAAATGTTCTTATCATCTATCATGAAAAAGGTAATAGGAATTACAAAGATTGTCGGCCTTTAATGCGTTAAATTAACACATCACGGTTGATGTTATTATTTTTCAAAAAAGAGGGTAGAAAAACGAAATGATGATGGATTATTCATTTATCATAAAATAATTCTATTATATTTATTTTACTGGAGTTATTATACAATTTGTATTGGGGAGGTGAGGCTAAAATAAGAAAATAAATTAACATGAAAAAGAAATTAAAAGAAAATAAATAAGACTTTAACTCTTGAATCCTTCTTCCTGATAAGCTCCTTAATGATATCAATTTTCCACTTCTGTTAAAAATAGTCATATGGACTTGGGAAGGGGATTTATAAGATTTTTATCATAATTTTGACATGTTTTAAAGCTTTAGAGGTGTTAAGGGAAGGGGTGGTGAAAGTGGTATCTATAGGGGAAGAGAGTGGGGTTTTCTCAGTATTTTATTCATTAGTTTATTATTTTTCTCAAGAATAGAAATAGGGTGGATTATTGTCACTAAATATAGTTATGAGTTCATGTGATTACTAACCAATGGTCACTTTCATCATTCATGACTCAATCATGACTCAAAAGCTTGTTTATTTACTTATACAATAAATTATTGTATTTTACTACGCACCGAAAATTCATCTATTTTATAATAATCCCAAAAAATCACCCTAACATTTTTTTACATGTATAATTAAAAGTGGTAATCAATTTTATGAAATTTTTTTTCTAAATATGAGAAATTTAATTTTTAATTGAAATCATCATTTACATAGAAAATACCAATTTTTAAATTATAACTGATCTTATAACACATTGAACACTTAATTATGATCTCATAAAATTATATTATAATCATAAAAAAATAAAATATCAATTTATGAATAAATTTTATGGATATAAAATTTCTTTTAAATCCTTATATTGATTAAAAGTTTGAAAATAAACACATATATTTTATAAAAATATCAACAATTAATTAATAATTTCTGAAACATTTTTTACATATACTATGATATAATTATATAATATTATCATTTATAATGTGGATAAATATTATTTTTTATTTCATAGGTGAGTTTACTATTATATTGTATGGTTTACTACTCATTAGGTTCACTTTAAAATTCCAAAGGTTGTGTTACTATTCCATTGTTATAGGTTCCTTAACTTATAAAGATACCTTGTATTTCATTAATTCCCCATTTAAAATGTTTTTATTGTTTTCTATATGTGATTTTTAGGATATTTATAACATTTACATAATTAAAAGAAAAACAAAATTTTGATAA
Source organism: Viscum album (assembly GCA_963277665.1). NCBI lineage: Eukaryota > Viridiplantae > Streptophyta > Magnoliopsida > Santalales > Viscaceae > Viscum > Viscum album. Next base: position 1,678,123,769 of record OY728126.1, read on the forward strand.
CATTTTGGGTCATTACATTTCCCCGCTAATTAAATTTTACCCTTGAAATTTTGTTTTACATTCTAAGTTGAAAATATTTGAGGGTAGTTCTCCTTAAACACTTCCTCCAGATCACAATTTGCTTCATTGTTTTTATGGTTCCTCCATAGTACATTGTCCAGGTGAGAAATATTTTTGTGTAGAACATTATCTCTATAATCCAATATCTTCACTGGGTTCTCCTCATAAGAGGGATCATATTCCAACTATACAACCTCTGAATTTAGTACATGTGAGGGATCTTATATAAACTTCCACAAGAGGGATATATGGAATACATAATGTAATTTGTAAAAGGTTTTTGGAATTTCTAGATGATAGGACACATCTCCCACACATTCAAGGATCATGAAGTGGAAGATGTACCTGGGAATCAACATTCTATTAGTACTAAATCTCTTGATCATATTCCATGGAGATATGTGTAGTAATACCATGTATCCAACCTTTAATGCATGTTCCCATACATGATTTTCTACATATCTCTTCTGTCGACTATGGTCTTCCTTGATATGCTGCTGAATTGTTTTCACCTTTTCTACCATTCCTTTGACCATTTCAGGTCCTACCAGCATACATTCACTGACCTAATCCAAACATGTCGATGTTATGTATCTTTTCCCATAAATGTATTCATAAAGATTCATTGGGATAGTCGAGTGGAAACTATTGTAATAGTAGAATTCATCCAAAATCATATATTGGTCACATACTCCTCTAATGTCTATAGAATATGCTCTTAATATGTCTTCTAGTGTTTGAATAATCTTTTAATATTGGCCATCATATCCAGGATGATTGATCGTACTAATGTTTGTCTTACTGTTTGTAGAATTATTGAGACTTTTCTAGATCTTGGTGGTTAATCTCGAATCACTATTGAATACAATTGATAGTGGTACTCCATGTATTCTTACCACCTCTCTAATGTATATCTATGCATGTTCATCCTTGGATAAGACCTCTTAAATTGTGATAAAGTGACATGTCATTGTAGGATGATCCATAAGAACCAATATAACATTGTTTCCTCCTGATGTACTTGGATATATTATGAAAACTTCCATGGTCATATTTTCCTAGTTTCTATATTGGTATAGGTAATCATTTTTTATCCCATTAAAATTTTCTATTCACCCTTCCCTGGTTTACATACAATGAAATATGATGTATATTCAGCAATCTTATTCTTTATATTGTCCCACAAATAGTGATATGATAGATCATGATGCATCCTTTTCATCCATGGGTTACTAGAGATGGTTGAGCTATGTGCAAGATTCTATGATCTTAATTTATCTCTTGATTGGATGGTACACATAGTCTTGACCCAAATCTAATTACACCTTACTCATTCATTTTGAACTCTGACGATTTCCTATTTATGATAGCTTCTATCTTTTTCTAAATTTTCACATCATTTTTTGAGGAACCATTATTTTCACCATGACGGATGATCGAGTAATAATTTGAGAATGGATTAATGACTTTCCTTCCATAATGATTCCCTTGTCTGTCAATTGATGATCTAATAAGATTGGATCATTCACTATTCTCACCATTCATAATGTTGGAAGATCCTTTCACCTTAGATTATCCTGCATCTTAATTTATTCACTAGGATGGTAACGGATTGAGTAATCAAAATCATTGTTGAGCTACAACCATATTAAACAGTACATAAGAATATCCTTATTTGTGAATATATATTTTAATATTTTATGATCAGTATATATCTAACACTTCTTGTAATAGAGATAATGTCTCCAAATTTTCAACACAGAATTCAGAGCTTCCAACTCTATATCATGCGTAGGGTAGTTTTCCTAATGAATTTTTAACTTCCTTTAGGTGTATGATATCACTTTAATATTTTTCATTAGTTGAAAACCTAAGAACATATTTGAATCATCATTGTATACCACCAATATACCCCCACTTCACTGTAGTGTGAGCACTGGTGCACTTATAAGCCTCCTTTTTAACTCTTTAATGTATTCTTCACATTCCATGGTCTAGAAAAACTATTCTCCCTTACATGTTAGTTTGGTTAGTGGGATGAAAAATCATGATAAGTTATTCACAAATCATTTGTAATACTAAGCTAAACCATGGAAACTACAGATATCTCTTATAGACATAGGTTTGGACCACTCTGCAATTTCCATTACCTTGGAAGGGTCCATAGATATTCCATTGTTGGTGAAAACATTCCTCAAGAATGATATTTAATATATCCCAAAAAAATTATGTACTTTTCATATAGTTTGGACCTTCTCAATGTTTTTAGAAAAATATTCAAATGATCTACTTGTTCCTCCTACATGGAGTATATAAGAATATAATCATTAATAACTAAAAAAATGTTCAAAGTAATATCAAATGTATCTACTCATTATGTCCATGAAAATTTATGGAGAGTTAGTGATTCTGAATTCCATCACTATAAACTTATAGTGTCCATACCTTTTTTGAAAGACAGTCATGGGAATATATTTCAATATCACCTTTAATTGGTGATATCCTGAATAATGTTCCACATTAGTGAAATACATGGACCCACATGGATGACCAAACATGTCATCTATCTTTGACTGGGGATTCTTGTTCTTTATCATGATTTTTTTGATATATATATAATCAATGTAGGGATACATTTATCAATCCATCTAACTGATGAAGATTAATGGAACACTCCATGGTGAAGCAGTCGGGCATATAAAAACCTTGTCAATATTCTCCTATATATTCTTTTTTAGTTTTTATAGCTCAACAATAGAAGTTCTATAATGTTTATTTGATATAGGCAGAGAGCCAAGAATAAGTTCAATTCAGAACTCAACCTATCGATCATGAGGAAGGAAAAGACATTATACATTGAATGCATCAGTGTAATACCTCATAATGGGAATATATTAAAGCATTATTATCTGCATTATCTCAATAATTTGATCAAGATAAGCTTTCTCATAAGGAAAAAATATCCACAATGTAGATGATGATTCTAAAGGAGATTCATTTTCCTCTATACACATTTACAGAATTAGAGGATACTTTAGGAAATAAAGACTACACTCCCTTTACTGATAGTTGATGTTGGATATATATAAAGATATCCAATCCATGACCAATATAGAATCAAATATACCAAAGAGATTCTGAAAAGATTTTCCTTCTTGTTTAGTCTATATACATTAATAGGGAGTAGTTATATACATTGTAAGCAATAAGTGCCCCATTTTCTATTCTAACTAATAACTCAATGTCTAATTTTGAGGTGGTGATTTAATAGTTCTACAAAAACTACATGATATGAAAGAATGAATAGAACCAGAAACAATTAATACATTATATATTATTTAAGTAATAAGTATAGTACATATCAACACATCATTTTCATGATCTCCCTCAGAAGTAGTGATTACATATGACCTTCCTCACTTCTTTGGAGGTTGTTGTCATTGATTTACTCCAACATACCTTGTCTAAGGGAAATGGTTTTCATAATTCACATGTTACGTGTAGATGATACACTATAATACAGTATATGTTTTTATCTAAACCTTCCATTCTTGTTTCTCATTAGTGGGATTCTTCATTTCCCTTCATAAATTGTTTTCCATATTCCCTTCTCTTCCACATTTGAAGAATCTAATGGTTCCCTTTATGCAGTTCTAGTATTCTTATTACCACACGTTCGACATGTGGGGTTTTGAGTCTTATTTAAATCATGGTATCTATATTTTTATCCGCCTATATTAAAATCAATTTTACTAATTTTTTTTGGGGCCCATGAGACCACTGAGAGTCTCTTATCTCTATTTCAACCATAAGGGAACAACAGAAAATATCCCCATAACTATTAAATTCTTGAATCACTAACACTTTCTATAGAATCATATTTAGACTATTAAATATGTGATCCAACATTAATTCGGTGATCCTGAATAATATATAGGCATATCTTGAATGCCGTGTTAATTTTACATCATACGCCTTGAGAGACTAGTCTTCCTTCTGTATCAGTGTGAGGAATTCCCTTTTAATCTTGAGATAAAGGTTTTATGGAAAATATATATTGGGAATTATTTTATAGAATTACACTTAATCGATGAAAAATATTTCCTCTTTAGACATTTTGTTCTTGATCAGTGTCCACCACTTATCAGCTTACCAATTTAAATGGTAGACTACTAGAAAAACCTTCTCTTCTTCTGAGAAATGAAGGATAGAGAATATATTCTCAATGGAGTTAATACAATATTATTTGATGAGGGGATCGTAAGATCCAAAAATAAATGGGGTCCATTACTATATAAATGATTTAAATAAAACATTACCATTCATTAGATAAATAGGGTGTTCCATCCAATTCATGATATTATTCATAACATGAGAAGACTGAGCATGTACATTCATAATGTTTTGAGAACCTGTTTTCATTATATTTGGAATGTCATTTGGGAAATCATCACATTGTCTATCACATTTATTATTCGAAAAGGTTCTTCTATTTTTATCCATTAACAATGAAAAATAGTATATATAGGTTTCTTTATTACTTATCTAATAAGAACATAAGTAGGAAACATTTAACATAGAAGGATAAACTTGTAAATTAAATGTATATCCAAACTTGTGATTCCCTATGGTTCAATCTAGGTTATCCCAAGTGTTATGAATAAATTTGTACATTCATAATATCCCATAATAACAAGACATTTATATGACACTAATTATATCACCCATAATCTTTTACACATAATATAACATGGTTTTAATCCTTATTAACCATCAATTACAACCATGGATTGTAAAGTCTATTTTATTTGGAAGATTAGGAATATAATTTCCAAACATGTTAACCAAAATAAAAAAATATTTTATTTAATATCTATAATGAAATTGTAATATCCATTGATCTCATACATCTTCATAGGATAACATAAGGAATAGATGAACAAAATGGATGATCTAAAAAAACCAGTAAGGGAATAACAATAGGAATAACAAATAGAATATTAGTTAGAAGGTATAAAATGATGACATAATGTACTGGAACATGAATAAACATAAGAAATAATAACACATATAACATGGTAACATATTACTACGAAATCATAGGAATGTGACAAAAAAATAAATAACATGACAAAAACATGATTCAAATCTAGCTACCAAGACATGGTGGAAAAAGTCCCAGAAAGGAATCGGGTTCACTGTGTGTCCCAATTTGGTGTATCATGAGGATAAAATTAACTACTATAATATAGTGAAATATGGGTTCACTCATCATAACATTTTCATGAATAAGTATTTTATGTGAAGAATCGTACATAAGAAATCAAACCTAAACATAAGGGATACCCACGAAGAGAATTGGGTATCATATTATGTAAAAAGGCATAATATAAGAGAATATCCTAGTGGTGTCCATGAAAGGAAATATTTATATCATAAATTGATATTAATAAGGGAAAATATCAATAAATAATTATATGTGATGTATAAATGAAGTGAATTCATGTATAAATAGTGTTAAATAATCTTTAGAAATAAAACATTTTAGTGTGTTTTAAGAAAATTATTAATGATTCATTAAAAGAAAAAATGTATAATTGTTTTTATAAAACAATAAATAAACCAAGATAGTTTTCATGATAAAATCAGTAGAATAAATAATGGTTTCTTAAATATGATTATGGAGAGAACGTGAAAATGGGTATGAAATCATGACATTCCATTTAATCAGGCTTGCTTATCTGGAATAATTTAGAAGGGAATATTTTTAAAACATGTATTTCCCTATAAAAAGGGTATTATCTTATCTATATACATGTTTTTTGAACATATAAGAATAATTTATAAGAATCACATAAATATAAATAAGAATTTATTTGGGTAAAAGATAGAGAAATAGAAACCGAAAGGAAAAATGGAGGTTCGGGTAGAATCCCTTACCATATGTCCAAAAGTGTTCTAAACTTGATCGTAATGTCATGAATAATAATATAAAATATATTAAAAATTAATTAATAACCCTTTATACAAGTATTTTATTTATTATAATTTTTCCATGTTCTTTTCTTCCCCTTTGGATAAGTTTTAAGATACAATTTTATCATTTGGGAGTGTTTGTTTCCATGGTTTTCAGGATCAGATACTTGTATACATGTATGGAAAATCATATAAAATTATAATGGTTGTCTTTAACTGATGTTATAAGTTATAAACTAATGTAAATAATATTAATTGGTTATATAATTCATTTTCTAATTTTTGGCGAGGATGAATCATTAGATACGACATCAGTGATACTCGTTAAGATTATTTTGGATGTTTTTTTATCATCACAAACTTGTAAAGTTTTATTTAGTAATATTATATAAATATAATTGTTCTATAAAGTTATTTATATTTTAATAAATATATTATAATCATTTTTAACCACAAAATGGTTTTATGAGCTAGCTTGAAGGAGGTAATTTAAATAGAAAACTTCTTCATCCTTGAATGTGATAAATTAACATACAACGAATGATCTTTTAATTTTTAGAACATCTGGGGGGATAGAAATGATGATTCTATTATGATAATAAAATTAGATAATATTTCTAGTTCTAGAGTTATCATACCATTTTTATGGGGTGATCTGACGATAAAATATGAAAAAAATAACTAGAAAATAAATTAAAAGAAAATAAATAGGATTTTACCTCTTGGATACTTCTTCATGAGAACCTCAATATGGGGATTTGTTTTGATATTTTTTTTGATAAAAATGGAAGATAGACATAGTTGAGGGTATTAAGAAGAAACTTGAGAATTTTTCTGACAATTATAAATATTTTATATGTGTGAGGAGAAGATGTTTTGAGGGGTAGTATTTACATTGGAGGAGAGGGGTGTCTTCCCAATATTTCATTTATTAGTTTATTATTTTTCTAAACACATCCAAGAGTATGTATTATTGTGAATAAAAAAAGTAATTAGTGCATGTAATTTCTAACCAATGATCACTTTACTCCTATTTGTTTCAAGCATGACCTTATAATTCATTTATTTACCATACTGTCAATTTCCATATTTAACAATTCACTAAAAATTAAAATATTGTAGGAAAATCTCAAAAACACCAACCTAAATTTTTTTCAACATTTAGAATTAAAAAATGAACATCATTTTATGAAAGTAATTTCCTAAATTTTCCATATTTAATTTCTAATTAAAATCAACATTTACTTGGAAAATACCAAATTTAAAATTATAACTAATTTTATTACACTTTGATAAATTAATTAAGGTCACATAAATTTATCTTATAATCAATATAAAATAAAATATTAATTTATGAATACATTTTACAGAAATAAATTTTCTTTTAAAACATTAAGTTAATTATAACATTGAAAATAAAAACTTGTGTTTTATAAAAATAAAAAAACTTATTGATTTGTAAAAAAATTATTTACATATACTATGATATAATTATATCATAATTTCATTTATTAGGTGGATAAATTTTATTTATAAATTCATAAGTGAGGTTACTATTCTATTGTATGGTTTACTATTCATAAGGTTAACATTAATATTCCCAATTTCATGTTATTATTCCATTAATATTGGTTTCATTACTTGTAGAAATACCTCATATTTCATCAATTAATTTCTATAAAGTTTTAATTATGTTATTTATGTGATGTTTGAATATTTATAATATATGAAATAATTATAAGAAGGGAATTTTCATTGATAAATTATTTGGTCATTACACTTTTTCAATGAAGTTCCCATTTACTTGGAATTAGTGGATGCGCATATAGAGTATTTAAGGAAGGTCATAGATGTAAATAAAAGGAATAATATACATTTAATGATTTAGAATTGTTTGTTCTACATTTTAGTGGTCTACATTATAGGATGCAACATTTCATGGGGGGGGCTAGATATAGACTCCAAAAATATTAAGGATGTTTTGTCTTGGGAACAAAAAAGGAGAATGATAGTGGAATGAAGTTTCCTCAGAATGAGGGGTTGTTACAAAATATTCATTAAGGACTTATCCAATATTGAAAATCCCCATAATTCCATAACATGAAAGGGGGAACCATTTATCTTTTTTTAGATATTTTAGAAGTACATAAATGTTTTTTAGTAGATGTTCGCTAGTGAGGTCATCCAGATACTTCCAAAAAGGGGGTTTATTACATAGTGTTTTGTTATGCCTATAGACAAGGGTTTAGGTGTGTGTTAATGTAGATGTAGTATGTGACAACCTAAATAAGTAGGTACTTAATACCCAATGAGTAAAACTATATTAAAAATGACTTGGATTTGGTATATGTTGTGTTCAACCTGAAGATGTAGTGACACAACCTTTTTAGTGATTATTGTTTCTATTTTTACCATAAGAGTCTTAGGTACATCTTCACTCAGAGAGATCTCAACCTAATATAGAAGTGATTATTGTAGTTAATACAAGACTATGACTTCATGATTGTATATAATCCTAGAAAAGGGAGTATTATGGTAGATTCTATTAGTAGGAAATCCCATTTTTAGTTTCTAGTTGAGGTATCAAAGTAGTTATCCTCGTTGAAGTTATCCTTACTGGATGATGGGGGAGAAGAATACATATGACTGATGGTTTTAACCCCGTAATGCCTCCAGTGCATGAGGGAAGAATAAAAACATTATATGGATTATGATGTATTGTGTGATGATATATTAATATTACATGCTCCAAAAATATTTTTGAATGTTGGGGTCCATATTATCCACTTCTAAGGTTGGACTATGATATAAGTCACACTTCAATAAAAGGTTCTGAGAGAGTTCCACACATCTCTATTAATGGTAGATCCTAGAGTAAAAAATATGTACCCAGAACATCAGTGATAGATTTTTTGGCCAGGGATGATGATGAGTGTTGTAGATTTCATATCTCAACACCTAACTTATCAGTAGGTGATGTAACAAATTTAACTCTCATAAATTGAATACCCTTTTAATGAATAAATGTATTATTATGTAATGTAGTTATATAAAATAGATAAACTAATTTAATTATTTTTACCATTATAGAATTTCAAATTTAAATTACCATTAAACATCATAATAGTTTATAATATTTCTATTTTAGAATGACCATTAATATTAATAAATATTAATGGTTATGATAAAGTCTAATTCACACATATGGATAAAGCGATGAACTCAACCAGTAGGACCATTAATTATTAAACCCATTTATCAGTGATTTCAAGGGAGATTATATCATTTGGACTTCCCATTGACCAATAAAAATACATTATTTGAAATTAAAATTCATGAGAAGAACCATTTATAATTTTATTTCAAGATAATCAAGATTGCAACACAGACAATGTTTTCCAAACCATCTTATGAAAGTGTCACCATTGCACACCAAACCCTTAGTGTGTATGTTGGTGTAATAAGGTGATATATATGTAGAACCTAGAAATATTAATTTATATTTTTTATATATATAATAATTATTATATTTTTAACACCCTTATATTATATGAAATAAATCGTTTTCAATAAAAGTTTATTTCATTGATTGATTGGGTTGAACGTAACACTACGTTTAAACGAACTATTATATACTATTAAAATATAAATATTTAATATCACTTGGACATTAATATTTAAATTATGATTAATTATAACTAAAATATACAAAAAATAAACATATTTTAAATTAATTTTTTAGTTCTCAATTAATTTTAAATGATTATAAAAATTAAATGAATATAAAGGAAATATTTTTATGCACATGATGGTTTCTTATTATAATCAATTTATTTAATTAGTATTGTTAAATTATTTTAAGGAAATTTAGATATTTTATACTGAATATTTTTTTTATAATTCAATTTATATTTTTCTAGGCATGGTGTAGGAATAAATCTAGTGTAATGATTTAAAATGACATTAAAAAGACAGTTTCATTTTGGCATAGCAATTTTAAAATTAAATTTTCTAAATTTTATTTTTTTATGTAATTAAAATTATTTTGTAAATAATAATTTTAAAATTATCTTATAGTTAGATTTTGAAAATTTTATAAAAATATTAATTTTTTAATGAATAGTAAAATATACGGGTTTTTCCTAAGAATTGTCTTTTTTGATTGAAGAATTTACAAAGAGATTATTATTTTTAAATGATTCAAAAAAATAACACTAGATTTTATATATTATAATTAATATAATTTTGGTCATTGTAATTAATTTCATATTTAATCTAGATAATCAAACTTTTTATACTTAATAAAACATTTGTTTGGAAAACTGCATTTTCATCATGCTTATGAGATTTTTTTTAAATAAAAATTTTCCACATATATACATTTTATTTCATTAAATGGATTCCGTATTTTTAATCATATTATTTAATAATATATAATGAGTTCAACATAATTTTTTACAACAATGAAAATTGAAAAAATTATTTACGCAGTTGAGGTAAAAAAAGGTTTACTAGGAGTTAAATTAAGAATATAGGTCTTAAAAATGATAAAAAAACATATGTAAACTGTATTTAACAGTAATATATTCACCTTATCACATAAATGGTTCATGAATTATCCATTTTGGATATTTTTTTCAACTGTAAAATAAGGGTATTGCCTTTTATTTTCAATAATTCTAAGTGGTTCCTCTCCCCCACTTACAAACTGCTAAATCCTATCCTATCCTCTACAAACCACCAAAGATAGTTTATTAAATAAATAACTACAAAAATACACTCTTGGATTCCCAAAATACATCCTATATTCCTTTATGTGATCATAAAACCCACTTAAGAATTCTTTTGGTGTAAACCTAAAGGTTGTCCAAAGAAGAGGCAACTTTCTTAATTGGAAATTTTATTTTATTTATTCGTAAAAATCCATAAAATATTATAAAACAATCATGATATGATAGCATAATTTTCATACATATAATAATATTTTCTTATGTTAATTTGTTCACATATATATCCCTTTTATTAACTTAAATGGGTAATGAAACCATTGATCATGTGTACAGTGGACTACCGCCTCACGAACCATTGTATTTATTTTTCCATCACACCTATAAAAGATGGGTAGAGTGATGTATTTAATGTAAATATGATATATTTTTAACAAAATTTTATTGTTGGAATTATTACATTATATATACCTTCTTACTTTTCTTTCCATATGGGATATAATAACATCGTTTGTGTGTACAACGAAATACCACCTCAAGAAGCGATGTGATTAATCTTTCACATACCCTATACACGAAAGGTAATAGGGATAAATTTTATGAATATATGTTATTTATATTATATCATAATGAATTTGTAATGATAAATTATTATTTACCATTCTTCTGTTCAATCTGTTGAATGTTAGAAACAGTGTTCAAGCATATGTACAACCTATCATCTCCATGAATGGTTCATTTCATCTTCCTATCAATAAATTTTATGAATGATTTTAGATAAGTATTTAAATAACATATATCATATTAATTTTTTTTAACATTATTTATACGATGGAATGATGATAAAAGTAAAATTATCATCACCATCGAACTGAAATTGTAATGAAGAACTTAATAATTAACATGATGAAATGTTGATTATAATAAGGAATTATTAATAAAAGGGTATGTAAATGATATAAGGGTATCATATATGATATTAAAAATATCTAAATGATAATTTTATATAAATATAATAAATTTATATTTATTATATAATTGGCTATATCACTTTCTAAGCAAGGAAAACTTGAGGTACGAGATTTTGTTCCTCACATTACATATATGGGACACATGACATATAACTAAATGTTTATTTTATGAGGTTTATATAATTCTCATGAATGTGTTTTGTGATTATTATCATGAAAATCATTAAAATTTACCTATGCATGTGAGGATTCCTCTTTTATGTGGCTTATTATTTAATAGTTTCCAAAGTGTTAAGGGTTTATGTTATAATCTAATTTTTTGTCAGGATTAAATATGATTATGTTTTCAATAATGATATTTCATGATATAACTCACATGAATTTTTATTAATTTTACTCCCCTTATGTTATTTATGGATAATAGTTCCCCTTAATTACTCAATATCTTGAAAAAAAATGAAATGAAAATTATATTTATTTCTCTCATCGGACGATAAAACAATCTCATCCATATCCATGTTTTATAAAGATGATTCAATTTTTTTAAATATTATATTATTAATGTTTATCATCATTTTTAACTATGTTATAATTTTTATAAAATCGTTAAAATAGAATTCTCTTAACATTTTATAAATGGGGAAATTTTTTCTTTTGGAAGAAAATGTGAAAGGAAACATTGTTTTAACATGTCTTGAATGGAAAAAAAATTTCATCCATACTAGGAAATAAATTATTTGAATAATACATTACTGTTTTTCAATGATATTTTAAAAAAATAAATAATATTTTGGAAATATTTGAATACTTAAAAGTTATTTAGGAATAGAATGGTTAATTTTCAGTTAGAATTTTGTTGGTATTTCTATTTATCAATGACTAAAACCTTTGGAGTTGCATATGATTTACTGTAAATATGATCAAATAGAACAATCCATATTAATTATATCAATGGTTTATTATTATTATTATTTTATTTTTATAATAAATTTTCCTTTTCCCATAGGTTATGTTGTGATCAAATGATGAAATATTTATAAAACCCTTCGTTTTCCATGCGATATGCTATGATGAAATGTTCAGGAAAACCATTTCATTCAAAGGGAATTGATTTTATGAATGTTTTATGATGTTTAAGAACACATTTATAATTTTAATTATGTCATGGGTGAGACCTATATATACCTCCATCATAATAGTTAATGATGGATAAATGATGATTTCAAGAGGAATAAATAGAGAATAAACCCAGTCGAGTAAGGGAATTTTTCCACTATGATAGTCTTTGGAGGGATACTTGACTACTATGATAGCGCAATGATTCATCCAAATACACAATAAATTCTATATAAATTACACTTGAATATGAGGGAAATGATTTTATACACATATTTTTATTCCAATAATCTATATCTTTTTTCTATTTTATACTCTAATGGATTATGTTCTTTGATTCCATTATGATTACTATCTTATGAACTACCAATATTTATTACATAATTGATGATTATGATCAAATATATATTATGTATGGATTTAAAAATTATAATATTATGTTATCATAACCTTTTACTTGTGTTATGCTGGTAACACCCTTATATTACCCTATTGAGTATATGATCTGACCCATTCTTATGATTCATTTCCATAGGTTATGAATAAAGGTACTCTAATTGATATTTCCAAGATCTGTGATATTTATGTAGAATATAGTGGGAGACTATGTAGTTCACTTATGAACCATTTTTTTATTTTTTCAGTTTCCGAATACACAAAGCCTTTATGATCCTTGGGTGTGTATATATATATTTAGAAAAATGAATATTTTTCTAAAAATATGTAATATTTATGATTGAAAATACTAGGTTTCAATAGTTGGTAATAGAGAAAGGATTAGTTATACATTAGAAACTAGGATGGGTAAACCTTACTAGGAATCCCTAGGATAATTCTATGTATTTGTTAATGTCCTATGTTATAGTAAATATATGAGTGTGGGGTTTCAAGAAAAAAAACTATTGGTATAAAATAATATAATGTGGTTTTGGTATAGATTCATTTAGGGGTAATATTCTTAAAATATATGGTTGATCAAATCACATCCATCATCATTGTACATGGTGAGTGTTCCCATACTGTTCACCTGATTTTACATTCTTGGGGGTAAGATATTTTTGTTAATAAACAGTTTAATTTTGAAAAATCATGATGTATTTGAATTGATGGTAATAATTAATGACCTAGTTTAATTCCAAGGTGTCATATATTGAAATATTATAATTGTTTTTTCTTGATTAGGTTGTTTTTCACTATGATTAGTTTTTTGAAAACGATGTTTTCTTGGTTTTATATGTTAGATTGAACCTGAATAAATAATATAAATGATGAATGAAATGAAAAATGAAATGATTTTTATACCAATGCACCAATTTTTTTGGGAGATAGAATAAAAAATATCATTGTTATTCTCATAGAACATTCTCAAGCAATGAATCATGTTAAGTTTCCAAATTATCAAAGGAGAGAAAAAAATTTTGTTGAGTCCATCATGAGGAAACATCCACAACCATTTAGTGGGTCTTCAGATCCACTAGTTGTTGAGTAATGGATCTATATAACTGAAAATATCTTTTCTATTCTCCTGCATTAAGAGCATAAAAATTTTATATTGGTTTTGTATCATTGGAAATAAGAATCAGACCAATGGTGGAATCTTATCTAGAATATAAGGCAATATGGTGAAATTTAATCCATGGATTTGGATTTGTTTAAAAGATTATTTTTCAATATGTACTTACATCCTATTATTTATATAGGAATTGAGAAGGAGTTACTTCTTCTCAATAAAATGATGATGAATATTTTAGAACCTTTAAAGAAATTTTTTCAAGAATAACGGGGTATGAATCTAGAATTACCATCAAACCTGATCATAGGGTTGATTGATTATTCAGTGGCTTAAAACCACGTAATAAAAGGGTATTATCCAAAAAATACTTCATTATATTTGATGGAATAGTATTATGTGCTATAAATTTAGAAATATAGGTTGGTGTTATACATCAATATAATGGTTTCAATTAGCAGATAAATATGGAAGTTAAATGAAATCCTAAAAACCGTGTAGATAAAAAGATCAGTTTTAAATTACGCACAATGTCTAGAAAGAATCATGGATGAAATTCTCTTATTGGGACTTGTAAATGTATTATGTGTGTAAAGAAAAGTTGTTAGTCATAAAAATGATGTAGTGACAATGAAATGTTAGATAATAATGAGAATACAGATAAATATTCACAAAAGGAACCACCTAGACTCCAGTGTTTCAAATGCATGGATTATAGACATTATTTTAATCAGTACCCAAATCTGAAGGTTAATGATGATGATTGATGTTAGAAACATCTTAAACTAAGAGATAAAGGGAAATATCCTGTAATCACTATCACTGATAAGGGGTATGATAATGATGGGGTGAAAGGTACAATTACTATTCACTCTAGAACTGAGAGTATTTTATTTACCTATGTGTCTTCCAACACTTATATATTTTATGAATTTACTAAGGATTTTAAAATGTCATCCCATTGATTAGATATCGAATTATCAGTGAAAACTCATAAATTTATGATGATTGCATCTCAAGTATATTATTATTCAATATTTGATGTTTTTAGGAATGTACATACTAGCCCAAATGGCCCGAAGGCCTTCATTTTTATTGATTTTTGATAACCCCCTTTCAAGGTATGAGGGGAAATCCTTACAAGGCTTGTAGGCTCAGAGATTACATGGCCCGTAAGCTGATGAGATTGCATGACCTGAAGGTCTTAGGGAATTCAAATAGACTATCTATAAGGAACTGCCCCTCCCCAGCATCTGTATTATAACGACCCATACTTTACATACATGGATATTACTTCAAAATTAAACCATACTTATTACAACATATAAAAAAACCATGAAAGGACCGTATATGTATAGTGTCTTTAGAAACTGGGAAACATAAACAACTGGTTCATAAAGCATCTCCATTATCTCCCATTTATTTCATCATATCTAGAGTCCCTTTTGGCATATCCTACTTAATAACCTTATTCCTGACCTAGGGAAAGAAAACATACAAAAGGGTGAGCTCAAATGCTTAGTAAGGGTAAACAAAAGAAATATCAATCACATCATATTCATAAGAACATATCATTTTGGAAATCATAACCTGCAAAAGAGATCATAATTTCATAACATGGGATAAATAATAGTAGTGAAATGTAATCCCAATAATCATAACTTAAAAAATGAAACTTTGTGGCATACACACATAATCATATAGGATCATTTCTTAGTAGTCAAGACTCATAGCCAAGACTATCTTAGCAGACAAAGTCCATTTCTGAACCGAGTTCACTCCTCGTTTCAGTCCTGTTTCACTGAACTGGTTTAACCTGTTGTTCCATCCATGTCTATCTCATGAGATAGAAATCTTACCCAATGCATTGGAGGGAGATATAGGTCCCACCCATCTCATAATGATACCATTCTTATGTGTGCCACAAAATCATAAATCATACATCATTGCATAACCCATGTAATTAAAATGGGATTCTTAAACCTCGTGACATCATAAAACAATTCATATAAGATAAAGGAACTCATAAAAATAATTCCATGACAACAAAATCAAATCAATGTAATAATAGGGATAGAAACATAACCCTATATTATCTTAGATGGAAAATAATTTTGATAAAACACTTGAACTCCATTCTTGAGGAGAATATCCTTTCTACTTCAATTTTTTTCCTTTCTTAACATGTCATACAATTTTAATCTAAAAGAAGTTGATTAAAAAATAAACTTGAAAACTTGTAATGGAAGCTTCTTGTAAATAATGTTTTAAAAATCCATTCATGCCGTATAAGTTAAAAAAACATTCTTCTCGTACATTTGTCGGAAAAGACAAAAAGTACCTCGTACGAAAAATGACAAAAGATTCTTTTCATATATTTTACTAAAAACCCACCGAAGGGTAAAACTGGATATAAACAATTTTATAAGGATATAAATATTAAATATTTAGGAAACATGGATGTGGATGATAAATATTCCCCAGTAAATTCTAAAGTATAAACAATCTCGGATAAAAATGAGAATGCGAGATTTTCCCTTACCTTAGGTCCGATTTTCTTAATAAGTGTCCGAACCTCCTGTGTAATGATTTAAATAATGTCATTGAATTATTACAGAATCATACTCATTTTTATGATATCATATATGGTCATATTTTTAGCTTCTTATTAATAATATTTCATTGCTAGTTGTTATTCGGGTGTTTATTACTTTTTGTTCTTATGCGTGTTTGGTCGAACAAATTATTATTCTTCATTTTAGGTTATAGATACCTCATTGACAGAATGGTATTAGTGTAATAAATGTCAAATTTATTCATTGAATTCATTTATATAATAATTATGCAATGAAGATCATGTAGAACGAGTCACATCACATCGTGGAGACGGTATTCCGTACGTACGCATGAGCGATGATATCGTTCCCATGATCATGGAATTGTATTGGAGTGTATGTATACTATTTCAGAATCAATATCAATTTACAATAATCATATATAGTTATTATTTACACCATTATACCCATCCAAGTAAGGTGGTGGTGGGAAATAGATTACACCACGGCGTGAAGATGGTATTCCGTACGTACACACGCGTGGTGATTTCGTTTTCCGTAGGATGGATAGATGGTGAAATAGGGTTGTTTCATAATTATAATAACATATCAGTATATGAGTGATACTGATGTTATCACTTCATAATGAAACAACTATATAAGAAGAAGTGGAAGAAAAAATAAAGTTGAAAGAATCGGTAACGGACATTACCTCTTCTTTGAAGTGCCTCTTTGAGACCTCCACTTAGGGCACTAAAATTGGTCTTTGAAGAAGACCAGGACCTCTAGGATGTTTCTACGGAAGTGGAGAAGATAATTTGATAGGGGTTGGCCAAGCTTGAAGGCTCAATGTGGTGTGAGGAAGAGAGGGAGGAGGTTCCCTTTTATAAGGGAGGAGAGGGGAACCTTTGGAAAAACTAAAAATATTATTTTATTATAAAGTCATATTCGGTTTTTAATAGCTCAAAATTGATTTATTTGGAAGCTAAGGTGGGGATGGGTCTAAATCCTCTCATCCAATAGAATTTAGACAAGTTTAGGCATCTATGTTAACCTTATCATTTAGATTTATCATTAAGTTAGATAATTTAACTTTTACCGTGTCTTCTTGTTTTCTTACACTATAAGGTTAATAAACATACTATAACAAGACAAAAGAACCCCAAGATGTTTATTATTAATATATATAACCGTATCTAAGTCATTTGGCAGAACCATTTATTTTTAGGAATAAAATAACAATTAATAATATAATATTTGTTTAAAAAACTATTTTATGTCAATTTTGACACTATTTGGTAATTGATTTTTGTGAAACTCATAACAGAAAGATTAGTTCGAACAATGTTAATTAAATAAATAATAACATGTCATATTAACATATAAAATTATTTTAATTCATAATAAGTCTCAAATAACATTTATCTGGGTATTTATAACATCAATTATGTCAATGTTTCATTAATAATATAATTACTGCATCATCATTGTGTCATAAATAAATTAAATTATTTAAAGTCTCAAAATTAAAAATAAAATACCATTATGTAGGAAATATTTTTATATTTCTAATTAATATTTATAGTCGAATTTATCTTATGTATAACCCTATATTAAAAATGGTTTTGTTATTAAACTTTGATTTTAATTATTTTAACCCTTCTTAAAATAAATTAATAATAAATGTCCTAATCTAATCCAAGTGGGCCTAAATGGTCATATTTTATTCCTAAGGTTGTTTTTGGACGAATTACACTTATCTAATATAATTAAGACATGTTTTAGGGTAATAATAATATCATTTGTACCCTTAACTACCCTATTTACTTTTAACCGTGGAAAAAATGTAAAAAGTTACTATTCACCAAAAATTATTTTCATCTCACTGAACCAAATTTTAGTCCTTGATATTAACCGTGTCTCTCGGTTTTTTAAAATTCCACTCAAATAAGAGGTAAAATTATGTTTTATGTAAATTTTCAAATTCTCCTAGGAGGTGGGTAAAAGACAGTGAAAAGTTCAAAAAAAAATTATATATCTAAAATTATTATAAAATGACTACAATGAATTGAATTGAACTTATATAGGTATTATTTATAAATTTTGACCTAAAATAAATTTAATTAATATAAATAATTATTTAAATAAAAAGTCGTTTTTTAAATAGTAACCTAGTGTTTTCACTATTCATCAAAAATTGAAAGTTTTCAGAAAAATACCAAAATTTCACCCTAGGCTAATTATGATATTCCGAAACCAAAAATGAAGTCCATTTTGAAAAATAAAATTTACAAAATTTCAAAAAGTGGGTATTACTATTCATAACTGCTAGTTTTAATAATATTTTAATAGCATATCGTTGTTTAGTGAAACTTAGTATTGCGTACAACGCAAGCTATCGAGGAAGGTCGAGATTGCGTGTAAAGCAAGACAAGAAAGTGTTGTGTATAGTGAAAGATTCCTTTGATGATTTATATAACATAAAAACAAAATTTTTCTCATAAAATTCCCGGCGTTACATTCTACCCCCCTTAAAATGAATTTCGCCCTCGAAATTCGTCACATTGTAACAAACAGATGAGGATACCTATCCCTCATCATATCCTCAAGCTCCCAAGTAGCTTCTTCTAATTGGTGGTTCCTCCATAAAACTTTCACCAAGCGAGTGGTCTTGTTCCGTAGGACTTTTTTGCTACGATCCAGAATCTCTATCGGCTGTTCTTCATAAGAACGATCTTTCTCCAGCGGTACAACTTCTGAGCTGAGTACATGTGAATGATCAGGTATGTACTTTCTCATGAGAGATACATGGAACAGATCATGAACTTGAGATAAATTTGTTGGAATCCCCAATCGGTAAGCTACCTTCCCAACACGATCCAGAATTTCAAAAGGACCGATATATCTAGGGCTCAACATTCCCTTCTTTCCAAATCTCATGACCCTCTTCCAGAGAGGTATTCGTAAGAACACTTTATCACCCAATTTAAACTCTAGGACTTTTCTTCGGTTGTCGGCATAACTTTTCTGTCGACTCTGAGCTTCTCTTATGTGTTGTTGAATAGATCTGACCTTTTCTGCCATTTCATCAACAAGATCAGGTCATAATAGCCTTCTTTCCCCAAGTTCATCCCAGCAAGTTGTTGTTCTGCATTTCTTTCCGTAGAGTGCTTCATAAGGATCCACTTGAATACTGGAGTGAAAGATATTATTATAAGAAAATTCCACCAAAGGTAAGTGTTTATCCCAACCACCTTTGAAATCCATAGAGAAAGCTCTTAACATATCTTCTAGAGTTTGAATTGTTCTCTCAGACTGACTGTCAGTCAGAGGATGATAAGCAGTGCTGAAACTCAACTCTATATCCAGAGTATGCTGAAGACTTCGCCAGAACAATGAGGTAAACCTTGGATCCCGATCAGATATAATAGAGAGTGGTACTCCATGAAATCTTACCACTTCCTTCACATATATCCTGGGAAGCTGATCCAGAGAGAAATCCACTCTAATAGCAATTAAGTGTGCCATCTTTGTAAGATGATCAACTATGACCCAGATAGCATTATAGCTTTTGGATGTTTTAGGAAGTCCGGTGACGGAGTCCATAGTGATGTTTTCCCATTTCCATTCTGGTATGGGTAATGGTTGTAACATCCCCTTAGACTTCGGTCTCTCAGTTTTAACTTGCTGACAAACCAAGCATCGAGAGACATATTCAGCAACATCTCTTTTCATGCCATCCCACCCGAATTACACTTTCAGGTCCCTATACATCTTCGTGCTTCCTGGCTGAATAGAGAATGAATAACTATGAGCCTCATCCAGCAGCTCCTTCTTTAATTCTGGGATGGGAGGAACACAAACCCGATTCTTGAACTATATTATCCCATCACAATCAAGGTTGAATTCAGGAACATTTCCCACCTTCTTTTGTAACTACACATCTTCATTTTGTTCATCTTTCATCTTCACATGTATAGATGGTTGATCATTCATTTGAGAAAGATACAATTTTCCCCTTTCATTATAATTCCAAGATCCATCCTTTGTAAATTGATAAATATTGGATCTTTTGTGATCCTCATCATGGATAAACTGGCATGGTCTTGTTGACTTAATGCATCGGCCACCTTTTTTGCTTTCCCAGGGTGGTAATGAATTGAGTACTCGTAATCCTTAATCATCTCCAACCATCTTCATTGGCGCATATTCAACTCCTTTTGTGTGAAAATATACTTTAAACTTTTATGATCAGTATAAATATCACACCTTTCTCCATAAATATAATGCCTCAAAATCTTTAATGCAAAGATTACGGCAGCTAACTCCAAATCATGAGTGGGGTAATTTTGCTCATGGATTTTCAATTATCGTGAGGCATAAGCTACCACCATATCATTTTTCATAAGAACACACCCCAACCCCTTCTTGGATGCATCACTGTAGATCACAAACCTTTCTCCACTACAAGGTAGTGTGAGCACAGGTGCACTGGATAACCTTCTTTTCAACTCCTTGAAATACTCTTCACATTCCTCCGTCCAAACAAACTTAACTCCTTTCTGATTCAACTTGGTGAGTGGATTAGAAAATCATGAAAAATCTTTCACAAACCGTCGATAATAACTAGTCAATCCAAGAAAACTTCGGATCTAAGTTACTGTTGTTGGTCTCGACCATCTTTCGATAACCTTTGTTTTTGCTCGATCCACAGATATCCCCTCTTTTGAGATTATGTGACCCAAAAATGCAACTTTTTGAAGCCAAAATTTACACTTGGTAAATTTGGCATAAATCTTCTCCATTCTCAGGGTCTTCAATTCAATTCTCAAGTGATCATCATGTTCATCCTTGATATTTGAATAGACAAGAATGTCGTCTATAAAGACTACACAAACTGATCAAGATAGTCTCTAAAGACTCTATTCATCATATCCATGATGATAGCAGGGGCATTAGTAAGACCAAATGGCATCACTAAAAATTCATAGTGTCCATACCTTGTACCGAAAGTCGTCTTTGGTATATCCTCCATTTTGACCCTAAATTGATGATAACCTGAATGAAGATCAATCTTGGAAAATTATTGAGCTCCGCGTAGTTGGTCAAATAAGTCATCAATGTCCGGGAGAGGATATTTTTTCTTGATAGTGATCTTGTTAAGTTCTCGATAATCAATGCAGAGTCTCATTGATCTGTCTTTCTTCTTAACAAACAGAACTGGTGATCCCCAAGGTGACGCACTAGGGCATATGAATGCCTTATCAAGATTCTCTTGGAGTTTCTTCTTCAATTCTAGCAACTCAATTGGGGCCATTCTATAAGGTGTCTTTGAAATAGGCAAAGCACCCGGTACGATTTCTATTGAAAACTCGACTTCACGATTTGGTGGAAGTCCCAGAAATTACTCCTGAAAGACATCGTCAAACTCTCGTACAATGGGAATATTCTTAATCGCGAGTTTCTCACCAAACATTTGAGATAAATAACCTTCATTTTGTGGAATCAAGACCCATAAGATGGAAGAAATTTCCACTGGAAGTTTATGTTCATCCTTGCATCGATAGACGATCATAGATTGATCTAGAATATGAAATGTGACTTCCATTCTTTGGAAATTGATATGAGATCCATATAAAGAAAGTCAATACATGGCAAGAATCACATAAAATTCCACTATAGGAAGGACCACAATATTTGTTGGAAGTACATTCCCACAAACTTCAATCGGAGAAGAATTATAAACTATTGATGCGACTGTTGTGCCATTAGGGGTTGTCACAGCTAACTCAACATCTAATTGTTGAGGTAATACGGTGATGCCCTTAGAAAATTCTTCAGAAATAAAAGAGTGGGTGGATCCAGAATCAAATAAAACATTTGCTACTTTAGAGTGTATGGTAAGTGTACCTTTCACCACTTCGTTATTGTACTCTACATCGCTGATAGAAATTGCATGTGACTTTCCTTTGTCTTTAGCCTTAAGAGTTTGTTGACATCGATCATCATCAAGAACCCTTGGATTAGGGAATTGATTGGAATAATGCCCAATTTCCTTGCACTTGTAACATTGATGTGTAGGATGTGCACTCTGTACAGCCTTTTCTTTGTTCGCATCAATAGACATCTTCTTCCCATCATTGCTGGATTCAAATTCCCGATGACCTTTTTTTCCACATTTGAAATATTTACTTGTCCCATTAAGACAACTCCCTCAATGTTTCTTTCCACACTTTGAGCATAAGGGAAAACTCATCTTCTTTTCAGTGTGCTCTTTAGATTTTCCTTTGAATTCCATTTTCCTCTTCTTATCAATCCCATATGATTGATGGGTTACTCCAATCTCCATCTCAACCTTGAGAGCACATCGAACAATTTCCTCGTAACTATTAAAGTCCCTTATGGATAACGCCCTTCGAAGACTTGGTTTTAAGCCACTAAATAATTGATCGATATTACTCTCAGGTTTGATAATAATCTTAGAAGCATACCTTGCATGTCTTGTAAAATTTCCTTCATAGGTACCAACAGATTCATCATCCTTTTGCTTTAGTTAAAGAAACTCCTTCTCCATCTTTGTTCGAAGAATACGAGGGAAGTACTTATTGAAAAATAAGTTCTTGAACTCATCCCATTCCATGGACTCAATTTCATCTCTTTTCCTCATATTCTTGATAAGATTCCACCATTGATCAGCATCTCCTTCCAAACGATATACTGCTAAGATAACCTTATCATGTTTCGAACATTGAAGAACTGAAAATATGTTTTCAGTGGTACTGATCCATTGTTCAGCCACTAATGGATCAGAAGACCCGCTGAATGAAGGTGGATGTTTCCTTATTAAGGATTCAACAGAATGTTGCTCCTTCCTTTGCTCGTTTGGAAGTCCTGTATGATTCATATCTTGAGAAAGTTGTGTGATCATGGCTACAAGATTTTGTATTCCAACACCCATAACATTTGGTTGCTCAGGGGGACAATCATTGCATTGCCCGTCGCATTCCGCATTAACACGGTTCCTTCAGGTTCCAGCCATTGACTAAAACCAAGATGAAAAGTGGGAGCAACACTAATTATAATAGGAAAAACACATAATCAAGAATAAAATTTTACACTTAAGGCCTTATCATAGGTTTTTCATGGACAATTTTAAAAGACTAATATTGTGTTCTATGCTTAGACTTATCCTTAGGGTTCTTACTAAGGCTTTCACATCCTAATTTCCAAAGGTTGGCTATACGTTTCCTCTGATACCAACTATAATGACCCATACTTTACATACATGGCTATTACATCAAAATTGAAGCATAATTATTACAACATATAACAAAAATATGAAAGGACCGTATAGGTATAGTGTCTTTAGAAACTGGGAAACATAAACAACTGGTTCATAAAGCATCTACATTGTCCTCCATTTATTTCATCATATCTAGAGTCCCTTTTGGCATATCCTACTTAATAACCTTCTTCCTGACCTAGGGAAAGAAAAAATACAAAAGGGTGAGCTCAAATGCTTAGTAAGGGTAAACAAAAGAAATATCAATCACATCATATTCATAAGAACATATCATTTTGGAAATCTTAACCTGCAAAAGAGATCATAATTTCATAACATGGGATAAATCATAGTAGTGAAATGTAATCCCAATAATCATAACATAAAACATGAAACTTTGTGTCATACACACATAATCATAGAGAATACTTTCTTAGTGGTCAAGACTCATATCCAAGACTATCTTATCGGAAAAAGTCCATTTCTGAACCGAGTTCAGTCCTCATTTAAGTCTTGTTTCACTGAACTGGTTTAAACTGTCATTCCATCCATGTCTATCTCAGGAGATATAAATATTTACCCAATGCATTGGAGGGAGATATAGGTCCCACCAATCTCATAATGATACCATACTTATGTGTGCCACAAAATCATAAATCATACATCATTGCATAACCCATGTAATTAAAATGGGATTCATAAACCTAATGACATCATAAAAATATTCATATAAGATAAAGGAATTCATAAAAATAATCCCATGACAACATAATCAAATCAATGTAATAATAGGGATAGAAACATAACCCTATATTATCTTAGATGGAAAATAATTTCGATAAAACACTTGACCTCCATTTTTGTGGAAAATATCCTTTCAACTTCAAAATTTTTTTCCCTTTATTAACATGTCATACAATTTTAAATAAAAGAAGTTGATTAAAAAATAAACTTGAAAACTTGTAAAGAAAGATTCTTGGAAATAATTTTTTAAAAATCCATTCATGCCTTATAAGTTAAAAAAACATTCTTCTCGTACATTTGTTGGAAAAGTCAAAAAGTACCTCATATAAAAAACGACAAAAGATTCCTTTCATGTCTTTTACTAAAAACTCACTGAAGGGTAAAATTGGATATATAGAATTGTGTAATGTTATAAATATTACTTATTTAGGAAACATGGATGTGGATGATAAATATTCCCTAGTAAATTCTGAAGTATAAATAATCTCGGATAAAAATGAAATTGCGAGATTTTCCCTTACCTTAGGTCCGATTTGCTTCATAAGTGTCTGAAACTCCTGTATAATGATTTAAATAATGTAATTGACTTATTCAATAATCATACTCATTGTTATCATATCATATATGGTCATATTCTTAGCTTCTTATTATTAATATTTCATTCCTACTTGTTATTCAGGTGTTTATTGCTTTTTGTTCTTATGCGTGTTTTGCTGAATAAATTCTTATTATTCTTTTTAGGTTATAGATACCTCATTTAAAGAATGGTATTAGTGGAACACATTTCATATTTATTCATTCAATTAATTTATATAATTATTATGCAATGAAGATCATGTAGAACGAGTCGCATCACATCGTGGAGACGGTATTCCGTACGTACGCACGAGCGATGATATCGTTCCCATGATCATGGAATTGTATTGGAGTGTATGTGTACTATTTCAGAATAAATATAAATTTAAAATAATCATATATAGTTATTATTTACACCATTATACCCATCCAAGTAAGGTGGTGGTGGAAAATAGATTACACCACGACGTGGAGACGGTATTCCGTACATATGCACGCGTGGTGATTTCATTTTCCGTAGGATGGATAGATGGTGAAATTGGGTTGCTTAATGCATATAGTAAAATATAAGTATATGATTGATACTGATGTTATCACTTAATAATGAAAAAACTAAATAAGAAGAAGTTTAAGAAGAAATAAAGATGAAAGAATCGGTAACGGACATTACCTCTTCTTTGAAGTGCCTCTTTGAGACCTTCTCTCAAGGCACTAAAATTGGCCTTTGAAGAAGACCAGGCCCTCTAGGATATTTCTAGGGAAGTGTAGAACATAATTTGGCAGGGGTTGGCCAAGCTTGAAGGCTCAAAGTGGTGTGAGGAAGAGAGGGAGGAGGATCCCTTTTATAAGGGAGGAGAGGCGTACCTTTGGAAAAACAAAAAATATTATTTTATTATAAAGTCATATTTGGTTTTTAATAGATAAAAATTAATTTATTTCGAAGCTAAGGTGGGTATGGGTCGAAATACTCTCATCCAATATAATTTAGACAAGTTTAGTCATCTATGTCAACCGTATCATTTTTATTTGACTTTAAGTTAGATAATTTTACTTTTACCGTGTCTTCTTGTTTTCTTACACTATAAGGTTAATAAACTTACTATAAAAACCAAAAGAAACCCAAGTTGTTTATTATTAATATATATAACCGTATCTAAGTCATTTGGATGAACCTTAGATTTTTAGGAATAAAATAACAATTAATAATATAATATTTGTTTTAAAAACTATTTTATGTCAATTTTGACACTATTTGGTAATTGATTTTTGTTAAACTCATAACAGAAATATTTGTTCAATAAAAGTTAATTAAATCAATACTAACATGTCATATTAACATAGAAAATTATTGTAATTCATAAAAAGTCTCAAATTACATTTATTTGGGTATTTATAACATCAATTATGTCAATGTTTCATTAATAATATAATTACTGCATTATCATTGTATCATAAATAAATTAAATCATTTAAAGTCTAAAAATTAAAAATAAAATTCTATTATGTAGGAAATCGTTTTAGCTTTTTAATGAATATTTATAGTCGAATTTATCTTATGTATAACCCTATATTAAAAATGATTCCGTTATTAAACATTGATTTTAACTATTTTAACCCTTCTTTAAATAAATTAATAATAAATGTCCTAATCTAATCCAAGTGGGCCTAAATGGTCATATTTTATTCCTAAGGTTGTTTTGGGTCGAATTAAACTTATCCAATAGAATTAGGACATGTATTAGGGTAATAATAATATAATTTTTACCTTTAATTACCCTATTTACTTTTAACCTTGGTAAAAAAAGTAAAAATTTACTATTCACCAAAAATTATTTTCATCTCATTGAACAACATTTTAGTCCTTGATATTAACCGTGTCTCTCAGATTTTTGAAATTCCACTCAAAGAAGAGGTAAAATTATGTTTTATGTAAATTGGAAAATTCTCCTAGGTTGTGGGTAAAAGACAGTGAAAAGTTCAACAAAATTTTAATATATCTAATATTATTATAAAATGACTCCAATGAATAGAATTGAACTTATATAGGTATTATGTATCAATTTTGACCTAAAATAAATTTAATTAAAATAAATAATTATTTAAATAAAAAGTTGGTTTTTAAATAGTAACCCAGTGTTTTCACTATTCATCAAAAATTGGAAGTTTTCAGAAAAATACCAAAATTTCACCCTAGGCTAATTTTGATATTCCAAATCCAAAAATGAAGACCATTTTGAAAAATAAAATTTACAAAATTTCCAAAATTTTGTATTACTGTTCATAACGGCTAGTTTTAATAATATTTTAATAGCGTATCGTTGTTTAGTGAAACTTGGTATTGCGTACAACGCAAGCTATCAAGGAAGGTCGCGATTGCGTGTAAAGCAAGCCAAGATAGTGTTGTGTATAGTAAAATATTACTTTGATGATTTATATCACATAAAAACTAAATATTTCTCATAAAAGTCTCGGGTGTTACATTCTACCCCCCTTAAAATGAATTTCGCCCTCGAAATTCGTCACTTTGTAACAAACAGATGAGGATACCTATCCCACATCATATCCTCAAGCTCCCAAGTTGCTTATTCTAATTGGTGGTTCCTCCATAAAACTTTCACCAAGATAGTGGTCTTGTTCTGTAGGACTTTTTCGCTACGATCCAGAATCTCTATCGGCTGTTCTTCATAAGAAAGATCTTGCTCAAGCGGTACAACTTCTGAGCTGAGAACATGTGAAGGATCAGGTATATACTTTCTCAGGAGAGATACTTGGAACACATCGTGAACTTGAGATTGATTCTGTGGAAGCGCCAATCGGTAAGCAACCTTCCCAACACGATCCAGAATTTCAAAAGGACCGATATATCTAGGGCTCAACTTTCCCTTCTTTCCATATCTCATGACCCTCTTCCAAGGAGATATTCTTAAGAACACTTTATCACCCACTTTAAACTCTAGGTCTTTCTTCAGTTGTCGGCATAACTTTTCTGTCGACTCTGAGCTGCTCTTATGTGTTGTTGAATAGATCTGACCTTTTCTACCATTTCATCAACAAGATCAGGTCCTAATAGCTTTCTTTCCACAACTTCATCCCAGCATGTTGGAGTTCTGCATTTCATTCCATATATAGCTTCATAAGGAGCCATCTGAATGTTGGAGTGAAAGCTATTATTATAAGAAAATTCCACAAAAGGTAGGTGTTGATCCCAACCACCTTTGAAATCCATAGAGCAAGCGCTTAACATATCTTCTAGAGTTTGAATTGTTCTCTCAGATTGACCGTCTGTCTGAGGATGATAAGCAGTGATGAAACTCAACACTGTATCCAGAGTATGCTGAAGACTTCGCTAGAACTTTGAGGTAAACCTTGGATCCCGATCAGATATAATAGAAAGTGGTACTCCATGCAATCTTACCACTTCCTTCACATATATCATGGCAAGATGATCTAGAGAGAAATCATCTCTAATAGCAATGAAGTGTACCGACTTTGTAAGACGATCAACTATGACCCAGATAGCATTATAGCCTTTGGATGTTTTAGGATGTTCGGTGACAGAGTCCATAGTGATGTTTTCCCATTTCCATTCAGGTATGGGTAATGGTTGAAAAATCCCATTATACTTTTGTCTATCAGCTTTAAATTGCTGACAAACCAAGCATCGAGAGACATATTCAGAAACATATCTTTTCATGTCATGCCACCAGAAGTACTCTTTCAGGTCCCTATACATCTTCGTGCTTCCCGGATGAATTGAGATTGATGAAATATGAGCCTCATCCATAAGCTCCTTCTTTAATTCTGGGATGGGAGGAACACAAACCCGATTCCTGGAATTTATTATCCCATCAAAATCAAGGTTGAATTCAGGAACATTTCTCACCTTATTTTGTAACTCTACATCTTCTTTCTGTGCCTCTTTAATCTTCACATGTATAGACGGTTGAACATTCATTTGAGAAAGATACGATTTTTCCCATTCCATTATAATTCCAAGATCCATCCTTTTTAAATCCCTATATATTGGATCTTTTGTGATCCTCATCATGGATAAAATGTCATGGTCATGTCAACTTAATGCATTTTCCACCTTGTTTTCTTTCCCAGGGTGGTAATGAATTGAGCAGTCGTAATCCTTAATCAGCTCCAACCATCTTCTTTGGCGCATATTCAACTCCTTTTGTGTGAAAATATACTTTAAAATTTTATGATCAGTATAAAGATCACACCTTTCTCCATAAAGAAAATGCCTCCAAATATTTAATGCAAAGATTACGGCAGCTAACTCCAAATCATGAGTTGGGTAATTTTTCTCATGGATTTTCAACTGTCGTGAGGCATATGATATCACCATATCATTTTTCATAAGAACACACCCCAACCCCTTCTTGGATGCATCACTGTAGATCACAAACCTTTCTCCACTACAAGGTAGTGGGAGCACAGGTTCACTAGATAACCTTCTTTTCAACTCCTTGAAATTCTCTTCACATTCCTCCGTCCAAACAAACATAACTCCTTTCCGAGTCAACTTGGTGATTGGATTAGATAATCATGAAAAATCTTTCACAAAATGTCAATAATAACCAGCCAAACCAAGAAAACTTCAGATTTCAGTTACTTTTGTTGGTCTCAGCCATCTTTCGATAACTTCCGTTTTGGATGGATCCACAGATATCCCCTATTTTGAGAGTATGTAACCCAAAAAAGCAACTTTTTTAAGCCAAAATTTACACTTGGTAAATTTGGCATAAAGCTTCTCATTTCTCAGGGTCTTCAATACAATTCTCAAGTGATCATCATGTTCTTCCTTTCTCTTTGAATAGACAAGAACATCGTCTATAAAGACTACCACAGACTAATCAAGATACTCTCTAAAGACTCTATTCAACAGATCCATGAATATAACAGGGGCATTAGTAATACCAAATGGCATCACTATAAATTCATAGTGTCCATACCTTGTACGGAAAGCCGTATTTGGTATATCCTCCCTTCTGACCCTTAATTGATGATACCCTGAACGAATACCAATCCCAGAAAATTATTGAGCTCCGCGTAGTTGGTCAAATAAGTCATCAATGTGGGAGAGAGTATATGTTTTCTTGATAGTGATCTTGTTAAGTTCTCGATAATCAATACAGAGTCTCATTGATCTGTCTTTCTTCTTAACAAACAGAACTGGTGATCCCCAAGGTGACGCACTAGGGCATATGAATCCCTTATCAATATTCTCTTGGAGTTTCTTCTTCAATTCTAGCAACTCAATTGGGGCCATTCTATAAGGTGTCTTTGAAATAGGGAAAGCACCCGGTACGAGTTCTATTGAAAACTCGACTTCACGATTTGGTGGAAGTCCAAGAAATTCCTCCTGAAAGACATCGTCAAACTCCCGTACAATGGGCATATTATTAATCGCGAGTTTCTCACCAAACATTTGAGATAAATATCCTTCATTTTGTGGAATCAAGACCCATAAGATGGAAGAAATTTCCACTGGAAGTTTATGTTCATTCTTGCATCGATAGACGATCATAGATTGATCTGGAATATGAAATGTGACTTCCATTCTTTGGCAATTGATATGAGATCCATATAAAGAAAGTCAATCCATGGCAAGAATCAAATAAAATTCCACTATAGGAAGGACCACAATATTTGTTGGAAGTACATTCCCACAAACTTCAATCGGAGAAGAATTATAAACTTTTGATGTGACTATTGTGCCATTAGGGGTTGTCACAGCTAACTCAACATCTAATTGTTGAGGTAATACAGTGTTGCCCTTAGAAAATTCTTCAGAAATAAAAGAGTGTGTGGATCCAGAATCAAATAAAACATTTTCTACTTTATAGTGTATGGTAAGTGTACCTTTCACCACTTCGTTATTGTACTCTACATCGCTGATAGAAATTGCATGTGACTTTCCTTTGTCTTTAACCTTAAGAGTTTGTTGACATCGATCATCATCAAGAACCCTTGGATTAGGGCATTGATTGGAATAATGCCCCATTTCCTTGCACTTGTAACATTGATGTGTAGGATGTGCACTCTGTGCAGCCTTTTCTTTGTTCGCATCAATAGACATCTTCTTCCCATCATTGCTGGATTCAAATTCCCGATGACCTTTTTTTTCCACATTTGAAATATTTACTTGTCCCATTAAGACAACTCCCTCAATGTTTCTTTCCACACATTGAGCATAAGGGAAAACTCATCTTCTTTTCAGTGTGCTCTTTAGATTTTCCTTTGAATTCCATTTTCCTCTTCTTATCAAACCCATATGATTGATGGGTTACTCCAATCTCCATCTCAACCTTGAGAGCACATCGAACAATTTCCTCGTAACTATTAAAGTCCCTTATGGATAACGCCCTTCGAAGACTTGGTTTTAAGCCACTAAATAATTGATTGATATTACTCTCAGGTTCGATAATAATCCCAAAAGCATACCTTGCATGTCTTGTAAAATTTCCTTCATAGGTACCAACAGATTCATCATCCTTTTGATTTAGTTAAAGAAACTCCTTCTCCATCTTTTTTCGAAGAATACGAGAGAAGTACTTATTGAAAAATAAGTTCTTGAACTCATCCCATTCCATGGACTCAATTTCATCTCTTTTCCTCATATTCTTGATAAGATTCCACCATTGATCAACATATCCTTCCAAACGATATACTGCTAAGATGACCTTATCATGTTTCGAACATTGAAGAACTGAAAATATCTTTTCAGTGGTACTGATCCATTGTTCAGCCACTAATGGATCAGAAGACCCGCTGAATGAAGGTGGATGTTTCCTCATTAAGGATTCAACAGAATGTTGCTCCTTCCTTTGCTCGTTTGGATGTCCTGTATGATTCATATCTTGAGAAAGTTGTGTGATCATGGCTACAAGATTTTGTATTCCAACACCCATAACATTTGGTTGCTCAGGGGGGACAATCATTGCATTGCCCGTCGCATTCCGCATTAACACGGTTCCTTCAGGTTCCAGCCATTGACTAAAACCAAGATGAAAAGTGGGAGCAACACTAATTATAATAGGAAAAACACATAATCAAGAATAAAATTGTACACTTAAGGTCTTATCATAGGTTTTTCATGGCAAATTTTAAAAGACTAATATTGTTTTCTATGCTTAGACTTATCCTTAGGGTTCTTACTAAGGCTTTCACATCCTAGTTTCCAAATGTTGGCTATACATTTCCTCTGATACCAACTATAATGACCCATACTTTACATACATGGCTATTACATCAAAATTGAAGCATAATTATTACAACATATAACAAAACCATGAAAGGACCGTATAGGTATAGTGTCTTTAGAAACTGGGAAACATAAACAACCGGTTCATAAATCATCTACATTGTCCCCCATTTATTTCATCATATCTAGAGTCCTTTTGGAATATCCTACTTAATAACCTTCTTCCTGACCTAGGGAAAGAAAAAATACAAAAGGGTGAGCTC
The DNA here is from genome assembly GCA_963277665.1 of Viscum album. Lineage (NCBI taxonomy): Eukaryota > Viridiplantae > Streptophyta > Magnoliopsida > Santalales > Viscaceae > Viscum > Viscum album. The sequence continues at coordinate 1,678,156,762 of OY728126.1, forward strand.
AAATACTTAGTAAGGGTAAACAAAAGAAATATCAATCACATCATATTCATAAGAACATATCATTTTGGAAATCTTAACCTGCAAAAGAGATCATAATTTCATAACATGGGATAAATCATAGTAGTGAAATGTAATCCCAATAATCATAACATAAAACATGAAACTTTGTGTCATACACAAATAATCATAGAGAATAATTTCTTAGTGGTCAAGACTCATAGCCAAGACTATCTTATCGGACAAAGTCCATTTCTGAACCGAGTTCAGTCCTCATTTCAGTCTTGTTTCACTGAACTGGTTTAAACTGTCATTCCATCCATGTCTATCTCATGAGATATAAATCTTTACCCAATGCATTGGAGGGAGATATAGGTCCCACCAATCTCATAATGATACTATACTTATGTGTGCCACAAAATCATAAATCATACATCATTTCATAACCCATGTAATTAAAATGGGATTCATAAACCTGATGATATCATAAAAAAATTCATATAAGATAAAGGAATTCATAAAAATAATCCCATGACAACATAATCAAATCAATGTAATAATAGGGATAGAAACATAACCCTATATTATCTTAGATGGAAAATAATTTTGATAAAACACTTGACCTCCATTTTTGAGGAAAATATCCTTTCTACTTCAAATTTTTTTTCCATTTATTAACATGTCATACAATTTTAAATAAAAGAAGTTGATTAAAAAATAAACTTGAAAACTTCTAAAGAAAGCTTCTTGGAAATAATTTTTTAAAAATCCATTCATGCCTTATAAGTTAAAAAAACATTCTTCTCGTACATTTGTCGGAAAAGTCAAAAAGTACCTCATATAAAAAACGACAAAAGATTGCTTTCATTTCTTTTACTAAAAACTCACTGAAGGGTAAAATTGGATATATAGAATTTTATAAGGTTATAAATATTACATATTTAGGAAACATGTATGTGGATGATAAATATTCCCCAGTAAATTCTGAAGTATAAATAATCTCGGATAAAAATGAGATTGCGAGATTTTCCCTTACCTTAGGTCCGATTTGCTTCATAAGTGTCCGAACCTACTGTATAATGATTTAAATAATGTAATTGACTTATTCAATAATCATACTCATTGTTATCATATCATATATGGTCATATTCTTAGCTTCTTATTATTAATATTTCATTGCTACTTGTTATTCAGGTGTTTATTGCTTTTTGTTCTTATGCGTGTTTTGCCGAATAAATTCTTATTATTCTTTTTAGGTTATAGGTACCTCATTTAAAGAATGGTATTAGTGTAACAAATTTCATATTTATTCATTCAATTAATTTATATAATTATTATGCAATGAAGATCATGTAGAACGAGTCGCATCACATCGTGGAGACGGTATTCCGTACGTACGCACGAGCGATGATATCGTTCCCATGATCATGGAATTGTATTGGAGTGTATGTGTACTATTTCATAATAAATATAAATTTAAAATAATCATATATAGTTATTATTTACACCATTATACCCATCCAAGTAAGGTGGTGGTGGAAAATAGATTACACCACGACGTGGAGACGGTATTTCGTACATATGCACGCGTGGTGATTTCATTTTCCGTAGGATGGATAGATGGTGAAATTGGGTTGCTTAATGCATATAGTAAAATATAAGTATATGATTTATACTGATGTTATCACTTAATAATGAAAAAACTAAATAAGAAGAAGTTTAAGAAGAAATAAAGATGAAAGAATCGGTAACGGACATTACCTCTTCTTTGAAGTGCCTCTTTGAGACCTTCTCTCAGGGCACTAAAATTGGCCTTTGAAGAAGACCAGGACCTCTAGGATATTTCTAGGGAAGTGTAGAACAGAATTTGGAAGGGTTTGGCCAATATTGAAGGCTCAAAGTGGTGTGAGGAAGAGAGGGAGGAGGATCCCTTTTATAAGGGAGGAGAGGGGCACCTTTGGAAAAACAAAAAATATTATTTTATTATAAAGTCATATTTGGTTTTTAATAGATACAAATTAATTTATTTCGAAGCTAAGGTGGGTATGGGTCGAAATACTCTCATCCAATATAATTTAGACAAGTTTAGGTATCTATGTCAACCGTATCATTTTGATTTGACTTTAAGTTAGATAATTTAACTTTTACCGTGTCTTCTTGTTTTCATACACTATAAGGTTAATAAACATACTATAAAAACCAAAAGAACCCCAAGTTGTTTATTATTAATATATATAACCTTATCTAAGTCATTTGGCCGAACCTTATATTTTTAGGAATAAAATAACAATTAATAATATAATATTTGTTTTAAAAACTATTTTATGTCAATTTTGAAACTATTTGGTAATTGATTTTTGTTAAACTCATAACAGAACTATTTGTTCAATAAAAGTTAATTAAATCAATACTAATATGTCATATTAACATATAAAAGTATTGGAATTCATAAAAAGTCTCAAATTACATTTATTTGGGTATTTATAACATCAATTATGTCAATGTTTCATTAATAATATAATTAATGCATCATCATTGTATCATAAATAAATTAAATTATTTAAAGTCTAAAAATTAAAAATAAAATTCTATTATGTAGGAAATCGTTTTAGCTTTCTAATGAATATTTATAGTCGAATTTATCTTATGTATAACCCTATATTAAAAATGATTCCGTTATTAAACATTGATTTTAACTATTTTAACCCTTCTTTAAATAAATTAATAATAAATGTCCTAATCTAATCCAAGTGGGCCTAAATGGTCATATTTTATTCCTAAGGTTGTTTTGGGTCGAATTAAACTTATAAAATAGAATTAGGACATGTATTAGGGTAACAATAATATAATTTTTACCCTTAATTACCCTATTTACTTTTAACCATGGTAAAAAAAGTAAAAATTTACTATTCACCAAAAATTATTTTCATCTCATTGAACAACATTTTAGTCCTTGATATTAACCGTGTCTCTCAGATTTTTGAAATTCCACTCAAAGAAGAGGTAAAATTATGTTTTATGTAAATTGGTAAATTCTCCTAGGTTGTGGGTAAAAGACAGTGAAAAGTTCAACAAAATTTTAATATATCTAATATTATTATAAAATGACTCCAATTAATAGAATTGAACTTATATAGGTATTATGTATCAATTTGGACCTAAAATAAATTTAATTAAAATAAATAATTATTTAAATAAATAGTTGGTTTTTAAATAGTAACCCAGTGTTTTCACTATTCATCAAAAATTGAAAGTTTTCAGAAAAATACCAAAATTTCACCCTAGGCTAATTTTGATATTCCGAATCCAAAAATGAAGACCATTTTGAAAAATAAAATTTACAAAATTTCAAAAATTTTGTATTACTATTCATAACGGCTAGTTTTAATAATATTTTAATAGCGTATCGTTGTTTAGTGAAACTTGGTATTGCGTACAACGCAAGCTATCAAGGAAGGTCGCGATTGCGTGTAAAGAAAGCCAAGATAGTGTTGTGTATAGTAAAAGATTACTTTGATGATTTATATCACATAAAAACAAAATATTTCTCATAAAAGTCTCGGGTGTTACATTCTACCCCCCTTAAAATGAATTTCGCCCTCGAAATTCGTCACTTTGTAACAAACAGATGAGGATACCTATCCCACATCATATCCTCAAGCTCCCAAGTTGCTTATTCTAATTGGTGGTTCCTCCATAAAACTTTCACCAGGAGAGTGGTCTTGTTCTGTAGGACTTTTTCGCTACGATCCAGAATCTCTATCGGCTGTTCTTCATAAGAAAGATCTTGCTCAAGCGGTACAACTTCTGAGCTGAGAACATGTGAAGGATCAGGTATATACTTTCTCAGGAGAGATACATGGAACACATCGTGAACTTGAGATTGATTCTGTGGAAGCGCCAATCGGTAAGCAACCTTCCCAACACGATCCATAATTTCAAAAGGACCGATATATCTAGGGCTCAACTTTCCCTTCTTTCCAAATCTCATGACCCTCTTACAAGGAGATATTCGTAAGAACACTTTATCACCCACATTAAACTCTAGGTCTTTCTTCAGTTGTCGGCATAACTTTTCTGTCGACTCTGAGCTGCTCTTATGTGTTGTTGATTAGATCTGACCTTTTCTACCATTTCATCAACAAGATCAGGTCCTAATAGCTTTCTTTCCACAACTTCATCCCAGCATGTTGGAGTTATGCATTTCATTCCATAGATAGCTTCATAAGGTGCCATCAGAATGTTGGAGTGAAAGCTATTATTATAAGAAAATTCCACAAAAGGTAGGTGTTGATCCCAACCACCTTTGAAATCCATAGAGCAAGCGCTTAACATATCTTCTAGAGTTTGAATTGTTCTCTCAGATTGACCATCTGTCTGAGGATGATAAGCAGTGATGAAACTCAACACTGTATCCAGAGTATGCTGAAGACTTCGCTAGAACTTTTAGGTAAACCTTGGATCCCGATCAGATATAATAGAAAGTGGTACTCCATGCAATCTTACCACTTCCTTCACATATATCATGGCAAGATGATCTAGAGAGAAATCTTCTCTAATAGCAATGAAGTGCACCGACTTTGTAAGACGATCAACTATGACCCAGATAGCATTATATCCTTTGGATGTTTTAGGATGTCCAGTGACAGAGTCCATAGTGATGTTTTCCCATTTCCATTCAGGTATGGGTAATGGTTGAAACATCCCCTTATACTTCTGTCTATCAGCTTTAAATTTCTGACAAACCAAGCATCGGGAGACATATTCAGCAACATCTCTTTTCATGTCATCCCACCAGAAGTACTCTTTCAGGTCCCTATACATCTTCGTGCTTCCCAGATGAATTGAGATTGATGAAATATGAGCCTCATCCAGTAGCTCCTTCTTTAATTCTGGGATGGGAGGAACACAAACCCGATTCCCAAATGTTATTATCCCATCAAAATCAAGGTTGAATTCAGAAACATTTCTCACCTTATTTTGTAACTCTACATCTTCTTTCTGTGCCTCTTTAATCTTCACATGTATAGACGGTTGAACATTCATTTGAGAAAGATACGATTTTTCCCATTCAATTATAATTCCAAGATCCATCCTTTTTAAATCCCTAAATATTGGATCTTTTGTGATCCTCATCATGGATAAACTGTCATGGTCTTGTCAACTTAATGCATTTTCCACCTTGTTTTCTTTCCTGGGGTGGTAATGAATTGAGCAGTCGTAATCCTTAATCAGCTCCAACCATCTTCTTTGGCGCATATTCAACTCCTTTTGTGTGAAAATATACTTTAAAATTTTATGATCAGTATAAAGATCACACCTTTCTCCATAAATATAATGCCTCCAAATATTTAATGCAAAGATTACGGCAGCTAACTCCAAATCCTGAGTTGGGTAATTTTTCTCATGGATTTTCAACTGTCGTGAGGCATAAGATATCACCATATCATTTTTCATAAGAACACACCCCAGCCCCTTCTTGGATGCATCACTGTAGATCACAAACCTTTATCCACTACAAGGTAGTGGGAGCACAGGTTCACTAGATAACCTTCTTTTCAACTCCTTGAAATTCTCTTCACATTCCTCCGTCCAAACAAACATAACTCCTTTCCGAGTCAACTTGGTGATTGGATTAGATAATCATGAAAAATCTTTCACAAAACATCAATAATAACCAGCCAAACCAAGAAAAATTCAGATTTCAGTTACTTTTGTTGGTCTCGTCCATCTTTCGATAACTTCTGTTTTGGATGGATCCACAGATATCCCCTCTTTTGAGAGTATGTAACCCAAAAATGCAACTTTTTGAAGCCAAAATTTACACTTGGTAAATTTGGCATAAAGCTTCTCATTTCTCAGGGTCTTCAATAAAATTCTCAAGTGATCATCATGTTCTTCCTTTCTCTTTGAATAGACAAGAACATAGTCTATAAAGACTACCACAGACTAATCAAGATACTCTCTAAAGACTCTATTCAACAGATCTATGAATATAACATGGGCATTAGTAAGACCAAATGGCATCACTATAAATTCATAGTGTCCATACCTTGTACGGAAAGCCGTATTTGGTATATCCTCCCTTCTGACCCTTAATTGATGATACCCTGAACGAATACCAATCTCAGAAAATTATTGAGCTCCACGTAGTTGGTCAAATAAGTCATCAATGCGGGAGAGAGTATATTTTTTCTTGATAGTGATCTTGTTAAGTTCTCGATAATCAATGCAGAGTCTCATTGATCCATCTTTCTTCTTAACAAATAGAACTGGTGATCCCCAAGGTGATGCACTAGGGCATAAGAATCCCTTATCAAGATTCTCTTGGAGTTGCTTCTTCAATTCCTGCAACTCCATTGGGGCCATTCTATAAGGTGTCTTTGAAATAGGCAAAGCACCCGGTATGAGTTCTATTGAAAACTCGACTTCACGATTTGGTGGAAGACCCAGCAATTCCTCCAAAAAGACATTGTCAAACTCCCGTACAATGGGAATATTATTAATCGCGATTTTCTCACGAAACATTTGAGATAAATAACATTCATTTGGTGGAATCAAGACCCATAAGATGGAATAAATTTCCACTGGAAGGTTATGTCTATCCTTGCATCGATAGACGATCATAGATTGATCTGGAATATGAAATGTGACTTCCCTTATTTGGAAATTGATATGAGCTCCATATAAAGAAATTCAATCCATGCCAAGAATCACATCAAATTCCACTATAGGAAGGACCACAATATTTGTAGGAAGCACTTTCCTACAAAATTCAATCAGAGAAGAATTATAAACTTTTGATGCGACTGTTGTGCCATTAGGGGTTGTCACAACTAACTCAACATCTAATTGATGAGGTAATACGATGATACCCTTAGAAAATTCTTCATATATAAAAGAGTGGGTGGATCCATAATCAAATAAAACAATTGTTACTTTAGAGTGGATGGAAAGTGTACCTTTCGCCACTTCGTTATCGTACTCCACATCGCTGATATAAATTGCATGTGACATTCCTTTGTCTTTAGCCTTAAGAGTTTGTTGACATCGATCATCATCAAGAACCCTTGGATTAGGGCATTAATTGGAATAATTCCCCATTTCCATGCACTTGTAACATTGAAGTGTAGGAGGTGCACTCTGTGTAGCCTTTTGTTTGTTCGCATCACTAGACATCTTCTTCCCATCATTGCTGCATTAAAATGCCCGATGACCTTTTTTTTCCACATTTGAAATATTTACTTGTCCCTTTAAGACAACTCCCTCCATGTTTCTTTCCACACTTTGATCATAAGGAAAAACCCATCTTCTTTTCAGTGTGCTCTTTAGATTTTCCTTTGAATTCCATTTTCCTCTTCTTATCAAACCCATATGACTGATGGGTTACTCCAATCTCCATCTCAACCTTGAGAGCACATTGAACAATTTCCTCGTAGCTATTGAAGTCCCTTATGGATAATGCCCTTTGAAGACTTGGTTTTAAGCCACTAAATAATCGATCGATCTTACTCTCAGGTTGGATAATAATCCCAGAAGCGTACCTTGAAAGTCTTGTAAAATTTGCTTCATAGTTACTAATAGAATCATCATCTTTTTGCTTTAGTTCAAGAAACTCCTTCTCCATATTTTTTCAAAGAATACGAGGGAAGTAATTATTGAAAAATAAGTTCTTGAACTCGTCCCATTCCATGGACTCAATTTCATCTCTCTGCCTCGTATTATTGATAAGATTCCACCATTGATCAGCATCTCCTTCCAAATGATATAATGCTATGATGACCATATCATGTTTCGAACATTGAAGAACTGAAAATATCTTTTCAGTGGTACTGATCCATTGTTCATCCACTAATGGATCAGAAGACCCGCTGAATGAAGGTGGATGTTTCCTCATGAATGGATTCAACAGAATTTTTCTCATTCCTTTGCTTGTTTGGAAGTCCTGTATGATTCATAGCTTGAGAAAGTTGTGTGAGCATGGCTATAAGATTTTGCATTCCAGCTCCCATAATGTTTGGTCTCTCAGGGGGACAATCGTTGCATTTCCCGTCGCATTCCGCATTAACATGGCTCCTTTAGGTTCCAGCCATTGACTAAAACCAAGAAAAAAAGTGTGAGCAACACTAATTATAATAGGAAAAACACATAATCAAGAATAAAATTTTACACTTAAGGTATTATCATAGGTTTTTTATGGCCATTTTTAAAACACTAAGATTGTGTTCTATGCTTAGGCTTATCCTTAGGGTTCTTACAAAGGCTTTCACATCCTCATTTCCAAATGTTGACTATACCTTTCCTCTGATACTAACTATAACGACCCATACTTTACATACATGGATATTACTTAAAAATTGAAGCATAGTTATTACAACATATAAAAAAACCATGAAAGGACCGTATAGGTATAGTGTCTTTAGAAACTGGGAAACATAAACAACTGGTTCATAAAGCATCTACATTGTCTCCCATTTATTTCATAATATGTAGAGTTCCTTTTGGAATATCCTACTTAATAACCTTCTTCCTGACCTGGGGAAAGAAAACATACAAAAGGGTGAGCTCAAATGCTTAGTAAGGGTAAAAAAAAGAAATATCAATCACATCATATTCATAAGAACATATCATTTTGGAAATCTTAACCTGCAAAAGAGATCATAATTTCATAACATGGAATAAATCATAGTAGTGAAATTTAATCCCAATAATCATAACATAAAACACGAAACTTTGTTTCATACATACATAATAATAGAGAATCATTTCTTAGTAGTCGAGACTCATATCCAAGACTATCTTAGCGGACAAAGTCCATTTCTGAACCGAGTTCACTCCTCGTTTCAGTCCTGTTTCACTGAACCGGTTTAACCTGTACTTCCATCCATGTCTATCTAATGAGTTATAAATCTTTACCCAATTCATTGGAGGGAGATATAGGTCCCACAAATCTCATAATGATACCATTCTTATGTGTGCCACAAAATCATAAATAATACATCATTGCATAACCCATGTAATTAAAATGGGATTCCTAAACCTCGTGACATCATAAAAAATTTATATAAGATAAAGGAATTAATAAAAATAATTCCATGACAACATAATCAAATCAATGTAATAATAGGGATATAAAAATAACTCTATATTATCTTAGATGGAAAATAATTTTGATAAAACACTTGAACTCCATTCTTGAGGAAAATATCCTTTCTACTTCAAAACCATTTTTCCTTTCTTAACATGTCGTACAATTTTAATCTAAAAGAATTTGATTAAAAAATAAACTTGAAAAATTGTAAAGGAAGCTTCTTGGAAATAATTTTCTAAAAATCCATTCATGCCGTATAAGTTAAAAAACCATTCTTCTCATACTTTTGTCGAAAAAGTCAAAAAGTACCTCGTACGAAAAACGACAAAAGATTCCTTTCATATCTTTTACTAAAAACTCATCGAAGGGTAAAATTGGATATAAAAATTTTTAAAAGGATATAAATATTAGATACTGAGGGAAAATGTATGTGGATGAGAAATATCCCCCAGTAAATTCTGAATTATAAACAATCTCAGATAAAAATGAGATTGCAAGATTTTCCCTTACCTTAGGTCCTATTTTCTTCGTAAGTGTCCGAACCTCCTGTATAATGATTTAAATAATGTCATTGACTTATTCCAGAATCATACGCATTGTTATGATATCATATATGGTCATATTATTAGCTTCTTATTAATAATATTACATTGCTACTTGTTATTCGGGTGTTTATTACTTTTTGTTCTTATGCGTGTTTTGTCGAATAAATTCTTATTCTTATTTTTAGGTTATAGATACCTCATTTACAGAATGGTATTAGTGTAATACATGTCAAATTTATTCATTCAATTCATTTATATAATTATTATGCAATGAAGATCATGTAGAACGAGTCACATCATATCATGGAGACGGTATTCTGTACGTATGCACAAGCGATGATATCGTTCCCATGATCGTGGAATTATATTGGAGTGTATGTATACTATTTCAGAATCAATATCAATTTAAAATAATCATATATAGTTATTATTTACACTATTATACCCATCCAAGTAAGGTGGTGATGGAAAATAGATTACACCACGGCGTGGAGACAGTATTCTGTATGTACGCACGCGTGGCGATTTCGTTTTCCATAGGATGGATAGATGGTGAAATAGGGTTGTTTCATACTTATAATAACATATCAGTATATGAGTGATACTGATGTTATCACTTCATAATGAAACAACTATTAAGAAGAAGTGGAAGAATAAATAAAGTTGAAAGAATCGGTAACGGACATTACCTCTTCTTTGAAGTGCCTCTTTGAGACCTCCTCTTATGGCACTAAAATTGGTCTTTGAAGAAGACCAAGACCTCTAGGATGTTTCTAGGGAATTGGAAATAGAATTTTTCAGGGTTTTTCCGAGCATAAAGGCTCAAAGTGGTGTGAGTATGAGAGGAAGGAGGTGCCCTTTTATAAGGGAGGAGATGGGCACCTTTGGAAAAACTAAAAATATTATTTTATTATAAAGTCATATTGGGTTTTTAATAGCTCCAAATTGATTTATTTCTAAGCTAAGGTGGGGATGGGTCGAATTCCTCTCATCCAATAGATGTTTTACAAGTTTAGGAATCTATGTTAACCTTATCATTTAGATTTTACTTTAAGTTAGATAATTTAACTTTTACCGTGTCTTCTTGTTTTCTTACACTATAAGGGTAATAAACATACTATAACATGCCAAAAGAACCCCAAGTTGTTTATTATTAATATATATAACCGTATATAAGTTATTTGGACAAACCATAGATTTTTAGGAATAAAATAACAATTAATAATATAATATTTGTTTTAAAAACTATTTTATGTCAATTTTGACACTATTTGGTAATTGATTTTTTTGAAACTCATAACAGAAATCTTAGATGGAAAAAAGTTAATTAAATCAATACTAACATGTCATATTAACATATAAAATTATTGGAAGTCATAAAAAGTCTCAAATTGCATTTATTTGGGTATTTATAACATCAATTATGTCAATGTTTCATTAATAATATAATTACTCTATCGTCATTATGTCATAAATAAATTAAATTATTTAATGTATAAAAATTAAAAATAAAATAGCATTATGTAGGAAATCATTTTAGATTTCTAATTAATATTAATATTCTAATTTATCTTATGTATAACCCTATATTAAAAATTATTTTGTTATTAACCTTTGATTTTAGCTATTTTAACCCTTCTTTAAATAAATTAATAATAAATGTCCCAATCTAATCCAAGTGGGCCTAAATGGTCATATTTTATCGGTAAGGTTGTTTTTGGTCGAATTACACTTATCCAATAGAATTAGGACATGTATTATGGTAATAATAATATCATTTTTACCCTTAATTACCCTATTTACTTTTAAACTTGGTAAAAAAATGTAAAAAGTTACTATTCACCAAAAATTATTTTCATCTCATTGAACCACATTTTAGTTCTTGATATTAACCGTGTCTCTCGGATTTTTTAAATTCCACTCAAAGAAGTGGTAAAATTATGTTTTATGTAAATTTGCAAATTCTCCTAAGAGGTGGGTAAAAGACAATGAAAAGTTCAATAATATTTTTAGATATCTAAAATTATTATAAAATGACTCCAATGAAGTGCATTGAACTTATCTAGGTATTATGTATCAATTTTGACCTAAAATAAATTTAATTAAAGTAAATAATTATTTAAATAAAAAGTCTGTTTTTAAATAGTAACCCAGTGTTTTCACTATTCATCAAAAATTGAATGTTTTCAAAAAAATACCAAAATTTCACCCAAGGCTAATTTTGATATTCCGAATCCAAAAATGAAGTCCATTTTGAAAAATAAAATTTTCAAAATTTCAAAAAGTATGTATTACTATTCATAATGGATAGTTTTAATAATATTTTAATAGCATATCGTTGTTTAGTGAAACTCGGTATTGCGTACAATGTAATCGATCGAGGAAGGTCACGATTGTGTGTAAAGAAAGCCTAGATAGTGTTTTGTATAATGAAAGATTACTTTGATGATTTATATGACATAAAAACAAAATATTTCTCATAAAAGTCGCAGGTGTTACATTCTACCCCCCTTAAAATGAATTTCACCCTCAAAATTCGTCACTTTGTAACATAGAGATGAGGATACCTCTCCCTCGTCATATCCTCAAGCTCCCAAGAAGCTTATTCTAATTGGTGGTTCCTCCATAAAACTTTCACCAAGTGAGTGGTCTTGTTCCGTAGGACTTTTTCACTACGATCCAGAATCTATATCGGCTGTTCTTCATAAGAAAGATCTTGCTCCAGCAGTACACCTTCTGAGCTGAGTATATGTGAAGGATCAGGTATGTACTTTCTCAGGAGAGATACATGGAACACATCGTGAACTTGAGATAGATTCAGTGGAAGTTCCAATCGGTAATCTACCTTCCCAACATGATCTATAATTTCAAAAGGACCGATATATCTAGGGCTCAACATTCCCTTCTTTCCAAATCTCATGACCCTCTTTCAGGGAGATATTCATAAGAACAGTTTATCACCCACTTTAAACTCTAGGTCTTTTCTTCGGTTTTTGGCATAACTTTTCTGTCGACTCTGAGCTTCTCTTATGTGTTGTTGAATAGATCTGACCTTTTCTTCCATTTCATCAACAAGATCAGGTCCTAATAGCATTCTTTCCCCAACTTCATCCCAACAAGTTGGAGTTCTGCATTTCTTTCCAGAGAGAGATTCATAAGGAGCCATATGAATACTAGAGTGAAAGCTATTATTATAAGAAAATTACACCAAAGGTAGGTGTTGATCCCAACCACCTTTTAAATCCATAGAGGAAGCTCTTAACATATCTTCTAGAGTTTGAATTGTTCTCTTAGACTGATTGTCTGTCTGAGGATGATAAGCAGTGTCGAAACTCAACTCTGTATCCAGAGTATGCTGAATACTTTTCCAAAACATTGAGGTAAACATTGGATCCAGATCAGATATAATAGAAAGTGGTACTCCATGAAATCTTACCACTTCCTTCACATATATCCTGGAAATCTGATCTAGAGAGAAATCCTCTCTAATAGCAATGAAGTGTGCCGACTTTGTAAGACGATCAACTATGACCCAGATAGCATTATAGCCTTTGGATGTTTTAGGAAGTCCGGTGACCAAGTCCATAGTGATGTTTTCCCATTTCCATTATGGTATGGGTAATGGTTGTAACATCCCCTTTGACTTCTTTCTCTCAGCTTTAACTTGCTGACAAACCAAGCATCAAGAGACATATTCAGCAACATCTCTTTTCATGCTATCTCACTAGAAGTACACTTTCAGGTCCCTATAAATCTTCGTGCTTCCCGGATGAATAGAGAATGAAGAACTATAAGCCTCATCCAGCAGCTCCTTTAATTCTGGGATGGGAGGAATAGAAACCCGATTCCTGAACATTATTATCCCATCACAATCAAGGTTGAATTCAGGAACATTTCTCACCTTCTTTTTAACTCTACGTCTTCTTTCTATGCCTCTTTAATCTTCACATGTATATATTGTTGAATATTCATTTGAGAAAGATACGTTTTTTCCCCTTCCATTATAATTCCAAGATCCATCCTTTGTAAATCCATAAATATTGGATCTTTTGTGATCCTCATTATGGATAAAATGGAATGGTCTTGTCGACTTAATGCATCTGCCACCTTGTTTGCTTTCCCAGGGTGGTAATGAATTGAGAAGTTGTAATCCTTAATCAGCTCCAACCATCTTCTTTAGCACATATTCAACTCCTTTTGTGTGAAAATATTCTTTAAACTTTTATGATCCGTATAAATATCACACCTTTCTCCATAAAGATAATGCCTCCTAATCTTTAATTCAAAGATTACCACAGCTAACTCTAAATCGTGAGTTGGGTAATTTTGCTCATGGATTTTCAACTGTCGTGAGGCATAAGCTATCACCATCTCATTTTCCATAAGAACACACCCCATCCCCTTCTTGGATGCATCACTATAGATCACAAACCTTTCTCCACTACAAGGTAGTGTGAGCAAAGGTGCACTGGATAACCTTCTTTTAAACTCCTTGAAATTCTCTTCACATTCCTCCATCCAAACAAACTTAACTCCTTTCTGAGTCAACATAGTGAGTGGATTAGATAATCATGAAAAATCATTCACAAAACATCGATAATAACCAGCCAAACCAAGAAAACTTCGTATCTCAGTTACTGTTGTTGGTCTCGACCATCTTTCGATAACCTCTATTTTTGATGGATCTACAGATATGCCCTATTTTGAGATTATGTGACCCAAAAATGCAACTTTTTGAAGCCAAAATTCACACTTGGTAAATTTGGAATAATGCTTTTCCTTTCTCAGGGTCTTCAATACAATTCTCAAGTGATATTCATGTTCTTCCTTGCTCTTTGAATAGACAAGAATATCGTCTATAAAGACTACCACAAACTGATCAATATTTTCTCTAAAGACTCTATTCATCAGATCCATGAAGATAGCAGGGGCATTAGTAAGACCAAATGGCATCACTATAAATTCATAGTGTCCATACCTTGTACGGAAAGCTGTCTTTGGTATATCCTCCCTTTTGACCCTTAATTGATGATATCCTGAATGAAGATCAATCTTGGAAAAGTATTGAGCTCTACGTAGTTGGTCAAATAAGTCATCAATGCGCGGGAGAGGATATTTGTTCTTGATAGTGATCTTGTTAAGTTCTCGATAATCAATGCAGAGTCTCATTGATCCATCTTTCTTCTTAACAAACAGAACTGGTGATCCCCAAGGTGATTCACTTGGGCGTATGAATCCCTTTTCAAGATTCTCTTGGAGTTTCTTCTTCAATTCCTGCAACTCAATTGGGGATTTTCTATAAGGTGTCTTTGAAATAGGCAAAGCACCTGGTACGAGTTCAATTGAAAACTCGACTTCACGATTGGGTGGAAGACCCTGCAATTCCTTCTGAAAGACATCGTCAAACTCCCGTACAATGGGAATATTCTTAATCGTGAGTTTCTCACAAAACAGTTGAGATAAATAACCTTCATTTGGTGGAATCAAGACCCATATGATGGAAGAAATTTCCACTGGAAGGTTATGTTCATCATTGCATCGATAGAAGATCATAGATTGATCTGGAATATGAAATGTGACTTCCCTTCTTTGGAAATTGATATGAGATCCATATAAAGAAAGTCAATCCATTCCAAGAATCAGATCAAATTCCACTATAGGGAGGACCACAAGATTTGCATGAAGCACTTTCCCACAAACTTCAATCGGAGAAGAATTATAAACTTTTGATGCGACTGTTGTGCCATTAGGGGTTCTCACAGCTAACTCAACATCTAATTGTTGACGTAATACGGTGATACCCTTAGAAAATTCTTCAGAAATAATAGAGTGGGTGGATCAAGAATCAAATAAAACATTTTCTACTTTAGAGTGGATGGTAAGTGTACCTTTCACCACTTCGTTATCGTACTCCACATCGCTGATAGAAATTGCATGTGACATTCCTTTGTATTTAGCCTTAAGAGTTTGTTAACGTCGATCATCATCAAGAACCCTTGGATTAGGGCATTTATTGGCATAATGCCCTATTTCCTTTCACTTGTAACATTGAAGTGTAGGAGGTGCACTATGTATAGCCTTTTCTTTGTTCGCACCACTAGACATCTTCTTCCCATCATTGCGGTATTCAAATGCCTGATGACCTTTTTTTCCACATTTGAAACATTTACTTGTCCCTTTAAGACAACTCCCTCCATGTTTCTTTCCACACTTTGAGCATAAGGGAAAACTCAACTTCTTTTCAGTGTGCTCTTTAGATTTTCCTTTGAATTCCATTTTCCTCTTCCTATCAAACCCATATGACTGATGGGTTACTCCAATCTCCATCTCAACCTTGAGAGCACATCAAACAATTTCCTCATAGCTATTGAAGTCCCTTATGGCTAATGCCCTTTGAAGACTTGGTTTTAAGCCACTAATGAATCGATCGATCTTACTCTCAGGTTGGATAATAATCCCAGAAGCGTACCTTGCAAGTCTTGTAAAATTTTCTTCATATAGGTACCAACATATTCATCATCCTTTTTCATTAGTTCAATAAACTCCTTCTCCATCTTTGTTCAAAGAATACGAGGGAAGTAATTATTGAAAAATAAGTCCTTGAACTCGTCCCATTATATGGACTCAATTTCATCTATTTGCCTTGTATTCTTGATAAGATTCCACCATTGATCAACATCTCCTTCCAAACGATATACTGCTAAGATGACCTTATCATGTTCTGAACATTGAAGAACTAAAAATATCTTTTCAGTGGTACTGATCCATTGTTCAGCCACTAATGGATCAGAAGACCCGCTGAATGAAGGTGGACGCTGCCTCATGAAGGATTCAACAGAATGTTGCTCCTTCCTTTGCTCGTTTGGAAGTCATGTATGATTCATAGATTGAGAATGTTGTGTGATCATGGCTACAGGATTTTGCATTCCAGCTCCCATAACGTTTGGTTGCTCAGGGGTACAATCATTGCATTGCTCGTCGCATTCCGCATTAACACGGTTCCTTCAGGTTCCAGCCATTAACTAAAAACAAGAATAATAGTGTGAGAAACACTAATTATAATAGGAAAAACACATAATCAAGAATAAAATTTTACACTCAAGGTCTTATCATAGGTTTTTCATGGTCATTTTTAAAACACTAAGATTGTGTTCTACGCTTGGACTAATCCTTAGGGTTCTTACTAAGGCTTTCACATCCTAGTTTCCAAAGGTTGACTATACCTTTCCTCTGATACCAACTATAATGACCCATACTTTACATAAATGTCTATTACTTAAAAATTGAAGCATACTTATTACAACATATAACAAAACCATGAAAGGACCGTATAGGTATAGTGTCTTTAGAAACTAGGAAACATAAACAACTGGTTCATAAAGCATCTACATTGTCTCCCATTTATTTCATCATATCTAGAGTCCCTTTTGGAATATCCTACTTAATAACCTTCTTCTTGACCTGGGGAAAGAAAACATACAAAAGGGTGAGCTCGAATGCTCAGTAAGGGTAAACAAAAGAAATATCAATCACATCATATTCATAAGAACATATCATTTTGGAAATCTTAACCTGCAAAAGAGATCAAAATTTCATAACATGGGATAAATCATAGTAGTGAAATGTAATCCCAATAATCATAATTTAAAAGATGAAAATTTGCGGCATACACACATAATCATAGAGAATCATTTCTTAGTATTCAAGACTCATAGACAAGACTATCTTAGTAGACAAAGTCCATTTCTGAACTGAGTTCACTCCTCGTTTCATTCCTGTTTCATTGAACCGGTTTAACCTGCCGTTCAAGCCATGTCCATATCATGAGATATAAATCTTTACCCGATGCATTGGAGAGAGATATAGGTCCCACCCATCTCATAATGATACCAATCTTATGTGTGCCACAAAATCATAAATCATACATCATTGCATAACCCATGTAATTAAAATGGGATTCTTAAACCTCGTGACATCATAAAACAATTCATATAATATAAAGGAATTCATAAAAATAATTCCATCACAACATAATCAAATCAATGTAATAATAGGGATATAAAGAGAGCCCTATATTATCTTAGATGTAAAATAATTTTTATAAAACACTTGAACTCCATTCTTGAGGAAAATATCCTTTCTACTTGATAAACATTTTTCCTTTCTTAAAATGTCATACAATTTTAATCTAAAAGAAGTTGATTAAAAAATAAACTTGAAAACTTGTAAAGTAAGATTCTTGGAAATAATGTTTTAAAAATCCATTCATGCTGTATAAGTTAAAAAAACATTCTTCTCATACTTTTGTCGAAAAAGTCAAAAAGTACCTCGTACGAAAAACGACAAAAGATTCATTTCATATCTTTTACTAAAAACTCACTGAAGGGTAAAATTGGATATAAAAAATTGTTTAAGGATATAAATATTACATATTGAGGAAACACGGATGTGGATGATAAATATTTCCCCGTAAATTCTGAATTATAAACAATCTCGGATAAAAATGAGATTGAGAGATTTTCCCTTACCTTAGGTCTGATTTGCTTCATAAGTGTCCGAACCTCCTGTATAATGATTTAAATAATGTCATTGACTTATTCCAGAATCATATTCAATGTTATGATATCATATATGGTAATATTATTAGCTCCTTATTAGTAATATTTCATTGATTCTTGTTATTCGGGAGTTTATTACTTTTTGTTCTTATGCATGTTTTGTCAAATAAATTCTTATTCTTCTTTTTAGTTTATAGATACCTCATTTAAAGAATGGTATTAGTGTAACACATCTCATATTTATTCATTAAATTCATTTATATAATTATTATGCAATGAAGATCCTGTAGAACGAGTCGCATCACATTGTGGAGACGGTATTCCGTACGTACGCACGAGCGATGATATCATTCCCATGATAGTGGAATTGTATTGGAGTGTATGTATACTATTTCAGAATCAATATCACTTTACAATAATAATATATAGTTATTATTTACACCATTATAACAATCCAAGTAAGGTGGTGGTGGAAAATAGATTACACCACGCTGTGGAGACGGTATTCCGTACGTACGCACGCGTGGTGATTTTGTTTTCCATAGGATGGATAGATGGTGAAATAGGGTTTTTCAATACTTATAATAACATGTCAGTATATGAGTGATACTGATTTTATCACTTCAAAATGAAACAACTAAATAAGAAGAAGTGGAAGAAGAAATAAAGTTGAAAGAATCAGTAACAGACATTACCTCTTCTTTGAAGTGCCTCTTTGAGAGCTCCTATTAGGGCAATAAAATTGGTCTTTGAAGAAAACCAGGACCTCTAGGATGTTTCTAGGGAAGTGGAGAAGATACTTTGGCTGGGGTTGGCCGATCTTGAAGGCTCAATGTGGTGTGAGGAAGAGAGGGAGGAGGTGCCATTTTATAAGGGAGGAGAGGGGCACCTATGGAAAAACTAAAAATATTATTTTATTATAAAGTCATATTCGGTTTTTAATATCTCCAAATTGATTTATTTAGAAGAAAAGGTGGTTATGGTTCGAAATAATCTCATCCAATAGAATTTAGACAAGTTTGGGCATCTATTTTAACCATATCATTTAGATTTAACTTTAAGGTTGATAATTTAACTTTTACCATGTCTTCTTGTTTTCTTACACTATAAGGTTAATAAACTTACTATAACATACCAAACGAAACCCAAGTTGTTTATTATTAATATATATAACCTTATCTAAGTCATTTGGCCGAACCTTATATTTTTAGGAATAAAATAACAATTAATAATATAATATTGGTTTTAAAAACTATTTTATGTCAATTTTGACACTATTTGGTAATTGATTTTTGTGAAAATCATAACAGAACGATTAGTTCGAACAAGTTAATTGAATCAATACTAACATATCATATTAACATATAAAATTATTGGAATTCATAAAAAGTCTCAAATTACATTTATTTGTGTATTTATAACATCAATTATGTCAATATTTCGATAATAATATAATTACTGCATCATCATTGTGTCATAAATAAATTAAATTATTTAAAGTCTAAAAATTACAAATAAAATACCATTATTTAGGAAATAGTTTTATCTTTCTATTTAATTTTAATAGTCGAATTTATCTTATGTATAACCCTATATTAAAAATGATTTTGTTATTAAACTTTGATTTTAACTATTTTAACCCTTCTTTAAATAAATTAATAATAAAAGTCCTAATCTAATCCAAGTGGGACTAAATGGTCATATTTTATTCATAAGGTTTTTTTTGGTCGAATTGAACTTATCCAATAGAATTAGGACATGTTTTAGGGTAATCATAATATCATTTTACCCTTAATTACCCTATTTACATTTAACCGTGGTAAAAAAATTAAAAAGTTACTATTCACCAAAAATTATTTTCATCTCATTGAACCAAATTTTAGTCCTTGATATTAACCGTGTCTCTCGGATTTTCGAAATTCCACTCACAGAAGTGGTAAAATTATGTTTTATTTAAATTTTCAAATTCTCCTAGGAGGTGGGTAAAAGAAAGTGAAAAGTTCAATAAAATTTCTATATATCTAAAATTATTATAAAATGACTCCAATGAATTTAATTTAACTTATATAGGTATTATGTATCAATTTTGACCAAATATAAATTTAACTAAAATAAATAATTATTTAAATAAAACGTCGGTTTTTAAATAGTAACCCAGTGTTTTCACTATTCATCAAAAATTGAATGTTTTCAGAAAAATACCAAAATTTCACCCTAGGCTAATTTCGATATTCCGAATCCAAACATGAAGTCCATTTTAAAAAATAAAATTTAAAAAATTCCAAAAAGTGGGTATTACTATTCATAACGGCTACTTTTAATAATATTTTAATAGCATATCTTTGTTTAGTGAAACTCGGTATTGCGTACAACGCAAGCTATCGAGGAAGGTCGCGATTGCATGTAAAGAAAGCCAAGCTAGTGTTGTGTGTAGTGAAAGATTCCTTTGATGATTTATATAACATAAAAACAAAATATTTCTCATAAAAGTCTCGGGTGTTACAAGTATCATGATAGTAGCTCTCCACCTTCACATGGTCGTCTGGCTAGGCTTCCAGTGCAAGCACATTCTAGTCTCGATGGAATATCCATACCCTCTCATTCTGAAAAATCCATTTGGCTCTGCTCTGGTGAGTGCACCTACTCTGAATCCTCTACTAGGGCTGCCCCTTTTTGTGTAGTGTGTCTAGGGAAACTGCATGTGGCCCGAAGACCTTGAGGTGGCCTGAAGGCCTTAAAGGTGGCCCGAAATCCCAACTGACTCGAAGGCCTGGGTGGCCCAAAAGCCTAAAGGACTCTAAGCCCAAACCAGTGGCCTATGTTGAATAGTTCTAGCTTCTACAATACCGAAGAGTGCCTGCTACAGTAGCTGCCATAGTACCCATACATTGTATAGTTCTGTTGTAGTACCTGTACAGTGTATAGTACTACTACAGTACCACACGTGGAATGTAATAGTACATACCTCATTAGTATCCCTTTAGTTGAATTTCATGTTATCTTATGCATGAATTAGATTTATCTAAATTAATAAAACATAAATTTTTGAGGAAGGAAAGTCTCATTTGATATTCCTAACATACCTATGATCATCTATCAGTGTGATGTTAAATATAAGCTCATGATGGAATTCAAATACATTATTTGGCACTTGAATCCTATAGAAAAAAGGTGTTTTTTCTCATATTGTTGGGGAGAAACTAAATATCAATTATATTCTTATTATGTGGGAGCTGATTGAAATTATTTTATAAAAATTTCCTAGTCTTAAAATGAATCAATAATATGAGTTATAAATATAAATAATATGTGGTTACTCTCCTATTTCATAAACTCCCTACAATATAGGTCTGATTTAGTTGTACGAATTGAAGAATAAACTATAGGAAATTCTTGCAAAAAGGATTCATTCAACCATGTGCATCACTTCAGGTTGTACCATTATTTTTGTTAAGATGAAATATAGATCAATTTGACTCAAGATTGATTATCATGAACATAAAAAGATCAAAATCAACAAAAACTGTCATATAGACCTAATGGATGACTTGTTTGTTCAGCTACATTGAGGTCAATAATTTTACATGAATAGAATTTATTCTGAATATCATTAATTGAGGACTGCGTAGGAGTATGTACCCAATAAAAATTTATATACAATGTATGGAATCTATGTATATATAAAGATTTCATTTTATCATACCAATATCCCACTCTCTTCAAGTATATAATGAATAGAATCATAGATATTACCTTGATCAGTTTATGGTAGTCTTTATAGATGAAAATATTATATATTCAATGAATTATGAAGAGAATGAAGATCATTTTATGATTGAATTGGGTACCCTACGGCTCTAGAAACACTATGAATAATTTATAATTTTTTAATTTTATCAATAAATGGATTTTTTTGTTTTCAAAAAATATCATGTGAATTTATATATGTTGATCCATTAATGGAGGATATTGATGGTTGTCCTATAACCACCTTAGTGACTATGATAATTAGTGTTATTGATTTGGATGAATATTACGGTCCCTTTTTTGGAATTTTTTCATTATCCTCTAATATAGTCACTAAGATAACTCAAAAAGGAGCTAAGTTACTTCATATGATGAAAAGTGAGTGTAATTCTATGATCTGAACTAATGGTTGGTCAATGAACTTATCTTCATATTAAATTGTATTGGAGAAGGGTTTTTAATCTTTAGTGATGTTTCCAAGAAGGAATTGGGCTGCATTCCTTAGCAGAATGACATGTTCATAGATTACTCCTAACACCAATTGATGGTTAATAAGAAAATTCACCAAACTCATGATTTAGAGTTAGAATCATTAAATTTTTCATTTAATACATGAAGGCATCATATTGTTGGTGAAAGGTTTGATGAATATGTTGACCACATAATTTTAAAATACATATCCATATAGTTTTAGTTAAAAGTGTGCTAACATAAGATTCTTGGAGATGATTAATCATTAAATATTCTTAATATATTAACACGATGGGAAATTAAATAAGGTTCTCAATTCATTTAGTCAAAAGGATAGAGATTGTTTATATGTGATAAGCATAAAAAGATAAAATATTTCTATATAATTAAAAGATGGACATGGAAATATTCATTAGATGGGGGAAATATTATCTTTATCAAATGACTATTACATAGTTTATCCATATAAGGATTAAGTAAGAATAGATGAAACATGTGGAACTATAAAATAAGGTTAGA
Organism: Viscum album; assembly: GCA_963277665.1. NCBI lineage: Eukaryota > Viridiplantae > Streptophyta > Magnoliopsida > Santalales > Viscaceae > Viscum > Viscum album. The sequence continues at coordinate 1,678,179,690 of OY728126.1, forward strand.
AATATTCCTATAATTAACTATTATTGTGATGGAATGAAAAGGTTCATGAACCATGTCTGTGTTGCATCCATACTAGTTTTGTAGATGAATCTATTTGATTAGGCTCATAGTTCTTCATTCTATATTCATCTTGGAATTCAAATGATGTATAGAGATTTAATAGAGTATTTGTAGTGGAACAAAATGAAAAGAGACATTTCATAGTTTGTATCTCAGTTCATGCAATGTCAAAATGTTAAGGATGAGAGGTAAAATAATAAGGGGATGTTTTAACCATTACCCATACCAGAATAGAAATTTGAAACAATCACAAAGGATTTTTTCATTAAGGAATTGAAAAGGTTTTATAAAGTACCACATTCAATTATATCTGATTGGGGTCTGAGGTTTTCCTTGATGATTTAGTTATGTCTAAAATAGGATCTATATAAATGTTTATCATTTAGAATTACATATAATACTCAATTAGATAGTTATTCTGAGTGAAGAATTGAAACCATATAGGACATTATATGATATTATTCTACAGATTTCAAATTTGGTTCGGATCAATGCCATAATTTTGTTGATTTTTCTTACAGAAATACCCTTCACTCACGATTTTAGATAGATCCTCATGATATTCTATATTAAATGGTGTGTATTAGTATAATAATATTAGAGAAAGAATTCTATTGGGATGTGTTCTATCCAAGGAAAAGGAAGAGAAAGTCAAATCAATTCAACAACACATCAAGGAAGCTTTGAGTCAACATGAATGATATGCTAATGATCATCGACAATATTTACAGTTTGAAGTTGGTAGAAATTTCATCCTAAAAATTTCTCCATGGTAGAATATTATGACTGTTAGTAAAAATGTTAAGCTGAATGTAGGAATTTTTTCTCCTCTGAGATTCTTAATCGAGTTGGGATAGTACCATATCATTTGGTGCTTCCCCTAAACCTCTTACAAATCCACAATGTGTTAAATATATCAGTCCAATAGAAGTACAAACCCAACAGTTCACATGTATTGAGCGTATAGGTAATACCGGTGGAACCATATCTTTTTGTATTAGGATATACCAATAGATATTTTTTAGATAGAATTAATTTCGAAACAAGACCACTCGCAAAGTCAATATTTTGGGGTGAAATCATAAATTTGAAGAAGCTATGTGGGAACATAAGAATGTGATGAGACAGAAGACATATAAGTTATTTTTTGTAATGTGATGTAATTTAATGTGTTAAATTCATTTTAAGGTCATAGAGTGTAGAACATGAATATATTATTAGTAATATTTGAAAATAAATTTCATTTCGTCAATAACGTGAATTGAACACAACATCATGTCAAAATGATCTACGATATACTATTAATGTTTTTTTATTTAATATCACATATCCATTGGAATGAAATGTTAGAATGGTATTAATTAAAATATAAAATATTTTGGTATACACATATTCTAAATGAATTCAATAGTTCTCAATTAGTTAGAGATGCATATAAAATACAACTAAATATAAAAGAAATATTTGTGTGTGTGAAAATTGAATTTAATTATAACAAATTAAATTTATCAATATCAATTAATGATTTTAATGAAACTATATATTATATATTCCATACATCCAATGGACCGAAGGCCTTCATTTTTTATTCATTTTTGATAATCCACCTTTCATGGGGTGAGGTGGAACCCTTACAAGGCCAGTAGGCGTAAGTATTACATGGCCCGTAGGCCTTAGAGGAATTCATTTGCCCGTAGGCTTCAAAAATTACATAAAACCCTGAATAACTATATGTAACTGCTCCTCCCTCACATCTTCATCATGAAATCATCTATCCACCTTCGCATGGCTATTCAGCTATGGATTCTCGTGCATCCACATGCTTGTCTCGATGGCAGGTGCCATACCCTCTCATTCTTGCAATCTGCTTAGCTTCTACTGTGGTGAAAGATCCTTGCTCATCCTACTTGTAGACCTTGTTCCTTGTAGGTCTTCAGGTTTTCATGAAAAATCTGTCTAAGCATGACATAGGTATAAATCAATTTTTATGTTTAAAAACCATATTTTTATTCAAAAACTATGTTTCTTTTTAGAATTTTTTATTTTATAGTTATTTTTTTCCACTTTAAAAAAATATTTGAGACAGAGAACATCAATTTTTAATTTATAATGTCTAAATGATCATAGGTTAATTTTTTTTTCTAAAAAGATTTGTTTTCAATCATTTGTGAAAAAAAACCATTTTTATTAAGAATTTTCTTTTTTTAAAGAATTTATAATGTTAAAATTTTTGTATTAAATACTTTAAAAGTAATATATGTTCAGTAATTTTATAATTTATTATGTTTAGTTTATTTTAATCAATTTCATATTTAATCTTGATATAAGAACTATTCATACTTAATAAATATTTTCTTTGGGAACCCGCATTTGTATAACACACATGAGATTACTTTTATATGAATTCATGGTACTTATGAGAGTCAACTTTGATAAAATGGATTCCATATTTAGAGTAAGAATAATAAAAATTTTATAATGTGGTTCAGATAATTTTTTACCATAATGAATGATAAAAATGATAATAATAAATCACCATGGTTAAGGTGAAAATGGGTTTATTGGGGGTTAAAAAGATTATATGTTTTGATAATTATCCATTTTGGATAATTATATAAATTAGAAAATGCTTCTATACCTTTTGTGTTCCAAAAATTCGATATGTTTCCTCTCCCCCACATATTATAGGATACCTCCTCTCCCCTCATCTTAACAATCCCAAAATAAATTTCATCTTATAATTCATATGTAAATACATTAATTACATCCCCCATAACATCACAGATGTATTGTATTTGGCATAAATAAAAACTAGGCTAATTTTTGGTGTAAACCAAAAGGGGATGTTTGAAGAAGAGATTGCATTGTTAATCAAGAATTTTATTTTATTTATTCTTACATGTCCATAAAATATTTTTAGAACATGATGATATAATAAAATCAATATATTAAATATACAAACATTTTATTATGTTATGTTCTTGAATTATATCCATATTCCCTTATCTAAAATTGGAGATTAAACTGGTGATTTTCTTTTTGGAGGAGTACCGCCTCGTAAAGAGACGTAATTCATTTTCCATCACTACTTATCACAATTTCACATAATGATTTATTAGATATATGTATGTGATATTTTTATGTTAATTTTAGATCATTAATTATAACACTACATATACCTACTTATTTTCCTTTCTGTAGGGTAAAGGATAACGTTGTTCGTCCAAACGACCAACTGTTAGCTCATGAAGTGATGTGTTTATTTTTACACTAACGCTTTACAAGGAGTTTATAAAGATAATTTTAATAAATATATGTTATATAAATTATATCATAGTGAATATATAATTCTTAATTGTTATTTAACTTTCTTTTATTCCATCCTTAAAATTGTCGAAACAACGTTCATGCAAATATATGTCCTACCATCTTGATGTACAAAGAATTTTATTTTCCAAAATCTAAATTTTATGAATGATTTTAAATATGTAAATAATAAAAATATATGATATTAATATTATGCATAAAATTCTTTTTATGATGTAAGTATTATAAAATTACCAGGACTGGGACTACTGAACAAAAACTATCCTAAAAAATGAAATATTTGACACACAAAAATGATGAATTTATTAAGGAATTATTAATAAATCATTGTTGAAACATTATAAGGGGATCATATATGATATTAAATGTTTTTATAATACATTTTTAAAAATTATAATAACTTTACACTTATTTTACTGGAGGATATATTACTTTTGATGCTTGACGAACTCGAGGCAAGGGATTTTTGTCTCAGTTTTACTTCTGTGGGACACTTTCCATATTCACAACATATTTATTGAATTTGGTGTATAAAAATCCCATGAATTAATTTTTTGATATTTATAATGATAATTATTCGTATTTACAGATCCATTTTTGGATCACTCTTAATAGGGATTATGGTTCAAAAGTTACCAAAGTGGTATGGATTTATGTTATATTCTCATTTTTATTGATATTCTATACGATTAAGTTCTCAATGATAAAATTTAATGATTTAAAACTTAATAATACTCGGTAGTTTTCACCATTTATCTTTATTTTGGGAGAAAATATGTTATCCTTAATAACTCAATATATTAAAATATGTTTTAGAGAAAGTCATGTTTATTTATCTATTCAGTAAGACAACCATTATCTTCCATATCCATGGTTTCTAAAAATGTTTTCAATTTTTTTTTCTATTTTATATTATTATTTTAAAGTCATTTTTACCAATTTTTAATTTAAAAAAATGTTTAATAGGTATAATTTTTAAATTTTTCAAATAACTTACTTTTTACATTTTACAAAAAAAATTAAAATTATTGTTCGTTATAACATATATGAAATGAATAAAATTTTCCACCTTCATGACCAATAAATTCTTTAAAAACTACATTAAATTTATTAATTATTTTATTAAATGAAAATTTTCTTAACATATCGGATTTTACATGAAATATTTCTAAATATTATAGGAATTATTTTTTAGGCCACGCACTAAGATGGTGTGTCATTATGGGGCATGTTGTTCCCTATATAAATGTTTGAAATATATTTAAATTATTAAATAGCATTCACATGAATGGTGTTACTAAAAAAATTAAATAAATGTTAAATGGGTACCTGTATCAGAAATATGAGGGTACCATTGTGTTCAGAATGGTGGTTTTTTCATATGTATGTATTAACAATGGTTGGTGTGGGACAATTTTAAAAACAGTTTCACTAGAAAATAAATAAATTAATTAATTAAACAAAGAATTTATTTTATTCTCCTTAGCAAAAAAACTCAATCCCTCTTTAAATATACAACTATATATTTTTTCATAGGGTTGGCCACTAAAACACTACATACCTAAATGCAATTTGGAAAATTCATTATTGGCAGAAGACAATGAATCATGAACGAATCAACAATTATCATGATGGCGTAGTTTGAGGATCTTTCCAACAGTGAAAATTTAATTGTTATTTATCAGTGATCGATCCAAATTATAGGTAGGATGATTTGTTTTGTGTATTTCATCCAATTATTAATCACGGAAGAATGCTGATCAATACAAAGAACAAGTATTGACACATGCCTCATCAATAGATTTCAATTTGATTGCATTTTACTTTGTTTTATGATTATCTAACATAATTCATCCTTGTTATGATAACAAAATTAGGCAAAAATGATGAAGGTTATTTCAAGAATTTATTTGTTTATGGATTTCTCACCTAATTTCTTCGTACAATCATCATTTGAAATCCCTTGACCAACAGTTCGAAAAATACATGGTTACATATCATTTCAAAATTATTCATTAGTGAAATTAATTGAAATAATGGGTATGGAGTGTGATGGGGGTTGAATATTCAGGGTCGATAGTGAATAGGGATGATCGGGGAAGCTTGGTAATGGATTTATAGTTATGAACCTTCTTAGATATTTATCGGTGAATGAACTTTAGAGGTTAGTTTCCTAATGGTTTTTGAGGATGGATTCTGAAGAGATACCAGTGGAAGGCTTGGTCGACTTAGATATGGGATATACAATGTGATTTCAGGTTGGAATCATGGCGAAAGCAGTGAATGAGGAAGAACAGAGGAAGAACTATGGATATGGAAAATCCCGAGCAACACGACTTGTAACATAGGAATACAGGTAGCCTGAGGCCCATTTAGAGGAAGATATGGTTTTGGGATGAAGATAAGGATAAGAAATCATGTGACCCCATTCAATTTTTGTGTGGTCCCCTTTTGGTTGACTCAACATGTACTTTGAATGTACACAAACAGATGTTAGAGTACATAGGAATAGACACACTATGTACTCTCACCCAGACATCGTTGGACGTCGATGAAATGGTATACCAACATGGCCAAGAGACACAGGTTGGAAACAATTTGTTTTAACATGCTGTGTATATAGATACTATATTCCATGTGAGGCTCTTTATCATGAGAATGTCCAAGTATATAAGGACACACCATGTACCCCCTGGGACACACCATGTACTCCCATCAAGATTTCTTGAGGCTCTTCATTTTCCTTGTTGGCCAAGTATAGTTGGAGTGAATTCCCTTGATCCTTTCCTCTAGGGTAATGTGTGGAATTACATCCACATCACTGGATTTTGATCCTCTTTGGAGTCTAACTCTTGGATAGAGTTGTGGTTTTCCTTTTTGAGACTGGAGTTCTATCATCTATAATGTATAGTTTGAGTTATTTGGACCATCATGACCTCCCCAAGAAGGCATCAATCCTCCATCTATAAGTCCACATTTGTAGGTTTTATGGAATTGTAGGAATATGATCCCCTATTTCATCGTTAGGTCCAGATTGGGATTCATGGTGTCCCTATGCGGATCTGGGATAGATCCCCATCTGTGTATTATAGTCTTCTTAGACCATTGTGTTCTCTTTGGGTAGGGCCCAAATGAGTTATACCTCTTCATTGGGTGTCTTAGCTGGTATCATGGATCATGGAGTGTGTTCTCCCAGAACAATCATTTCATTGAACTGAATCTTATAATTGATAGTTGGTTACAACCACCTAATGGAGTGGTTTTTATCACAGGTATATATCAATTCTCTTCTTTTTTTTGTTATACATATATTTTTATATCTTGTATTGATATAAAGACACTTTTTTTTAGGTTTAGTGTTTTCAGGATATCCTACTGAGTATTGTTATACTCACCGCTGCAAGGGCTTTGCCCACATGTGTCGGTTCTTGTCACAGACCGACCCTTTTGAAGGTGTCCTGGGAGGACATGGAGTAGGTAGAGCATAGTTGTAGATTTAGATAATGAGGTGTTTATCATGTGTTTATGTTTGACTTAGTCCTCACCCTTGGAGAAGTTTGGAATCTTTACAGTTTTTGGTGGGATTTTTTATTTATCATTTTCTATTTACATTACATTCACTCTCTTACACTGATGTGGGATCATAGATTTCTGCATGAATTATTTTAGTTTTTTTTAATTTTAGCAATGAGTGGGATTATAGAAATGTGTGTTTGTACAGGTAATATAGTATAATGCCTCCCATTTGAGGGATATACCTACTCGGCACTGGTCGCCAGCCCCTGACCTATTAGAGTTGTTCTTGGGGTAGTAATGGGTTGGATCATGATGGGTTGGGTTGTGATATAGTAGTATTAGAACGGGGTTGGTTCTACCATAGGACCAAAGTTAGTGATATTGGTTTGGGGAAATAGTGGGAAGTTTTTTTAGTTTGGAATTCAGTCCAAGGACTCCATTGTTGGTGCGGTGACCGACATATTCCAACACCTAAACTCCGATCACCTACTTTTTGACTGGGTACATGAGAACAATGGTTCCATGGAAAACAATGTTACATGCATCATATAGGAATTGTTTTGTTTTATATGGACTAATTGACTCATCTATGCATATATACTCTTTTAATTATTTCATACCTTTGTTTTTAATTTTAGGATGCCTCCTCATAGATATCCAACCATGATTCCTCTGCATGATCATGTGGATGATCTACATAGTGATGATGCATCATTATAGGGGATTGTACCAGATATAGAAAATCTCGATGGATTAATAGATATACCACCACCCATTGAGAATTATCTAGCACCAACAGTACAATCATAGGTTGCACATAGTATTAGTGTGTTGCATGAGTTTCAGATGTAGAGACTCCTAGGATTTGGAGTAAGCCAAATCCCTAGGTGGCTAAGTACTGTCTAGAGGTAGTCACTCGTGTTTTATACCTTTTGAGGATTTTTTATGACCAAATGTAAGTACATGTGGAGATACTTCTTTAGGGATCTTGTGGTGAATGGTAGAGAATTATTAATTAGCCACATGACGAGGAAACTCTATCCTAGATAAAATTTGTGTGTCTCTTTACAAATATGTTCTATCCGACGACATTGTGATCGGTATGTATACATGAGATCCTACATCTACTTTAGGGACATATGACCATTTGGGATTATTAAAAAAGGTTTACTAATATCTCACATTAATCATTAGATATGGTAGTTTACCATCTCATTAGGTCTTTCCCTTTTGAGTAGGTATTTCACTAGGACATATGGGTGTCAGTGCAATCTCTTAGAATTTCCATCGATGTTGGGGTACTTGAGTTTGACCTATTGATAGAGTTTTTTTTGTTAGAGAAGGCCCCAGTAGTGGGAGATAGCAGTGGGAACGCATTAGCTAATACCTTGGCAAAATGTAGTGGATGACAGTCATATGGATCCAAGCAGGTCAAAAATTTCAGAAGGCGATCCAAGGACACATTGTCTGCAGTGAAAAGATCTCAGGGTTTCCCAAATCAGCTATGGGATATGTGGTTTTTCTATTCCCATGGTTATGGACATCTAGCACAAGATTGATCGACTTTTCTTATAGTTGGTCAGGAGATAGTTGAGGGACTGTTGAGATAGAGATATAGGTAAGATCATGGTGGTCAGTAGGTTGACAAATGTGGGAGAGGAGTTGGCACTGTTAGAGGAGGTGGTCGGAGGTTTGAACTATTACCTCCACTACCCATAGGTGTTTAATTCTAGAAATAGGGAACTAGAGGGTGGGGATGAGGCCAAATGCATGCTATATAGGCCTATAACCTCGAGTCTCTTAGGATGATATGAGGTATGATATATTTATTTTATACCTTAGATTCAGTATTGATTGACATAGGATCTATTCATTATTTTCATGCCCCAAATCTTATTCAAGATTCATAAATTCTAGTTGAACTATTGACTCGACCCTTATACTTGGATACTCCTACTAGAGGAGACTCAATGATCACACACTACTGCCAACAGTGTGACCCGAGTCCTGGAGTTGAGTGTTTCTGTTGGGATATCTTAATAATGGAATTGAGGTCTTAGGACATCATTATTGGTAAGGACTGGTTATCCAATGTCAATTATCATATTAATTATTTTATTCAAAGGGTGTGGTGTGTCTATATTGATGGAAACCTATATTCCTTTATCAGTGAAAAGAAAACCTATATAGCATAGTATGGACTCATTCATAGGAGTGTTCTTCTGATTACTCATAGGATGTATATCCCAATCCATGATGCAGTTGATGTTATGAGTTCTTAGTTCCATGTAGTTGTGGAAAAGCATGAGGACACCTTCCCTAAATATGTTCTAGGTTTACCACCCAATGAGATATATAATTAATCATTGATCTATACACCACAAGATACCAATATCTAAACCTTCATATCAAATGGCCCACGTAGAGATTCATGAGCTGAGGGTGCAGTTGGAGGACATTCAGGAGAAGGTCTTCGGGAGACCTAGTGTTTCAGCCTGGGTAGCTATATTTTTTTACACAAAGGAATATGAGATGTTGAGGTTAGTTGTGGGTTATGTATTCATGAATCAGGAGACCGTGAAAAAAATGTATCCACTATTGAGGATCGATGGCCTCTTTGATCGGTTAAATGGGGCGCGGTGGTTCTCAATGATTTGGCTTACATTATGCTATCACCAGCTATGAGTACCGGATGAAGATATAGAGAAGATAACAATCAAATGTCTTTACGATCACTATCTGTTCATTGTGATTCCATTTGGGGAGAAGAACACACCAAAAGTGTTGACGGGACTCATGAACTATATCTTTCTCCCTTTCATATACTGGTTCATCATAGTCATTATTGAAAGCATCCTAATGTATTCAAGTTATGAGTAGGAGCACACAATACCCTTGGGGATGGTCCTGGTCACACATAGAGAGAATAAAATTTTCAGGAAGCACTAAAAGTGTTAGTTTTTTATTTTGGAGGTCCATTTTCTAGGAGGCATCTTCTCAGAAGCTGGAATTGTGGTGGATCTCAAGAAACGTTGAGGAACTGCTTGCATGGGAGCCACCCAAAAATGTTTCTAAGGAACAAAGTTTCATTGAACTAGATGGGTATTATTAGAATTTATTACACGAATTATCTATAGTGGAATCACCCTTAACCTCCTTGACCAAGAAAGGGAATATTTTGGTATGGATATAAAATTATGGGAAATTATTTCAGGAGATAAAGAAGAGGTTTTTTTAGTGCTACCATCTTGAGGTTATTGGAGGAAGGTGTCGAGTATGTAGTGTCTTTTGATGCATCAAGGACAGAACTTGTTTGTGTTCTACTAAATAAGAATGATGTTATTTCATACTGATCACACCCTCAAAGACCATAAGAGAGGATGTATGTAACCCATGAACTAGAGTTAGAAACAATTGTTTTTACATTGAAGATGTTGATACACTATTTGATGGGAGGGCGATTCATCATGTACTCTGACCACAATAGTCTCAATAATATATTCTCTTATAAGGTTCATAACATGAGATAGATGTGATGGCTACAATTCCTCCAGGACTATGACCTTGAGATTTTCTATACTCCTAGAAGGGGGACCATAGTGGATGATTTTCTCATTAAGATATCTAGTTCATAGTTACTGATATAGTAACCATAGTAGTTTTTCTCAATGTAATTATCCATTATGGATGAAGATGTAGATTATTACCTCTTCTCAATGGTTGTTACCCCTCCAATTTTCTAGAAAGTCAGGGTGGCACAACTTGGGGATACTGACTATGAGACACTATATGCTCAGATATCCACAGGGTATGCTCATGATGTCATTTCTAATGGTGGGTAGCATGTAGTTCTTTTCAAAGGACACATGATGGTACCAATGATGTTGTCGGATGAGGTTTTGAGAGAGTTTCATGTATATCCATTTGATTTGAATCAGGGTGTGGAAAAGATATACTAGGACCTTTGACGTCAGTTTTGGTGTCCAGGAATAAAGAAAGGGGTTGTAGAGTTTGTCTCTCAATACCTTACATGTCAATAATTGAAGGTTGAACACTATGTTTCAATGGGTTTTGTTCAACACCTTAAGGTACCAAAATGGAAGGGTGATAGGATATCTAGGGACTTCTTGAAAATATTAGAACATACTTCTAGGGGACACGATGCCATCTGGGTGATCATAGACCAACTCAGCATGTCATCCAACTTCATAGATATTTGGGAAAAGTGTTTAGTAGATATAATGGGATGCCTCTACATTTAGGATATAGTTAGACTCTATAGAGTTCCATCGATAATTGTTTCAGATTTTGATTCTCTCTTTATATCCCAATTGTGGAAGGGATTACATGAAGATTTTTGAATCTAGTTATGCTTTAGCATTATGTTTCTCCCAAAAACTAACCTCTAGATAGAGAGGAGCATTAATGTTTTGGTGTAAATGTAGAGAACCTACTTGTTATACTTTGGATGTAGTAGGGAGGACCACCTACCACTGGTGGAGTTTGCGTAAAACAAAAACTTACATTCCAAAAATAGTATGGCACCATTTGAGGCTTTTTACGAGAAACCTTGTCAATAACCACATTATTAGACTTACCTAGGAGAGTCAGCACTAAAGAGTTCAGAGTTGGTATGAGCTACTACAGATATGGTGAAAATCATTCATGAGTGGATTGAGAATACATAGAGACATAAAAATCTTGTATACTAATAGGAGGCAAAGTCCATTGGATTTGTAGGAATAATACATGCGTTCTTATAAGTTTAACCTTTATTGGGATTGTTGATATTTGGTCGGGGAAAAAAATTATCTCTAAGGTTCATCAGTCATTTATAGATAATGCGTAGATTTGGTGAAGCGTCATACCTATTAGATCTAACCCTATGTTTAGACCAGGAAAACGATGTCTTCTCTGTGTCGTAGCTGAGGAGGTATGTTCATGAACCATCACCCATTATTGACCATGTAAAGCAAGACATCATAGATGGAGAATCCTTTTATGAGTAACCAGTGTAAATAGAGGATAAAAAATAGAGGATCCTTCTTGGGTGATCGATTCCTTTTGTACATGTCCAATGGCATGACAGGAATCTTCAGGAGAGAACATGGGATTAGGAGGCTCATATTCAAATTCAGTTCCCATATCGCTTTGAATATGACTCATTTTGGCTTTTTGGGATGTAAATTCCCAAGGTGGTGAGAATGTAACATCTCATATTTTCCATGTATAAATTTTAAATATTATATTGATTATTTTTTAGAGAATTTACTGAGATAAAGTGTGATTCTGAGGCTTGGTGTGCCCGGAATAAATGTTTGAAATATAATAAATATGTTAAATATCACATGTACATGCAGTTTAACTGAAAATGTAGAATAAATCTTAAATTTATTTATGAATCATAAATATTATGTTTTCATTTAGTTTAGAATGGTGTTTTTACCCAAGTAGTGAATTAGCATTGGTCAACACTAGTCGTCTGAGATATTTTTTGTCACTGGCATAAAAATAATAAAATAAACTAAACTAAGAATTTAATTTATTTTATTTAGTGAAACAACATAATCCTTCTTTAAATATATGAATACTTATTTTGTATTTGGTTTTAATGATAAAACCCGAGAGATGGAGATTCTATTTGGGGAGATAATTCTTGGCGGATGGTAACGAATAAGGAATAGATCATGGATTGTTAGGCTGATGGAGTTGGAGGAACTCTTCAATGTTGAAAAAACAACTGTTCATCATCGATGATCAATACAAAATCCATCTAGGATATTTTTGGTGGATTTCATCCCATTCATAATCATAGATGAACATAGATCAATTCATTGAACAATGTCTAACCCACACATCATTAATAGATATATATTTGATAGAATTGTTCTTGGTTTGTTGATTATCCCACATCATTCATCCTTTCCATGATAACAAATCATGGAACAACAAATAATGTCCAAGGTTTATTCACCACTTTTGAGAATTATGGATTTATCCCAAAATTTCATCATTCCATCATATTTGGTAGTCCCTTGGCCAACAGTTTTACAAATAGCCTATTCAGGTTCATTTTGCATCTTCTTGTTTGTGCAACACATGGAAACCACAGGAAAAAATGAGATGGTGGCTACAGATTGAGGATTGATAGTGATGAGGGGTTGATTGGGGATGAATGATAATGGATATTGGTTTTTACACCCTTCCCAGGAGGCACATAGTGAATGGACATCGGATGTGGGTTTTCTGATGTGTTTTGAGGCCATACACTCATGAGATACCACTGACATGGCACGGTCAATATAGATCCAAGATCTATAGAGTGATTTCATGTTGTAGTTGAGGCAGAAGATGTTCATGAGGAAGAACAAAGGAAGGAATCTAGATCAAGAAAATAATAAGCAACAAGACATGTAACATAACATTACAGGCCTTGTGGGGCCCCTTCAATGGTGACTAGGGTTTTGGATGAGGATAAAGACCACATGACATGTGACACATGTCACAATACATGGGAACCCCTTCCAGTTGACTAGGTGGGTACTTTGGAAGAACACAAACATGGGTTGCAGTACACAGGTACTCAAATGTCGTGTACACCCACCCAAACATGGCTTGTTGTACACAGACTGTTACACAGACATATCTTCGGTATTCAGAAACTCCTAGAAACATGGGTAAGAAACTGTGTGTTTCTATATGTTGTGCATATGGAGACTAGAAGAAATTCGAGTCTCTTCTACTCGAGAAAGACTTGGGATAGATGGACATTCCTTGTACCCCATTGGACACACCATGTTCTTCCATAACAATTTATTGAGGTTATTTGTTTTTTTTATTTTAGATATTTGTTGATTTAGTTCATTATCATTATCCCTTCCTTAAAGGTATAGTGTGGCATTACATAAAAAATACTAGATTGTGATCCCCTCTAGAGGCCTAGTCTTGGATAGAGTTGTGGCAACCCACTATGATTCTGTAGTGTGATCATATATCATCCCTAGTTGGAGTATTTGGAATTAGTATGACCTCCCATAACAGGGAATATATTCTGCATCTAGTGGGCCACATTATTATGGTTTGTGGAATCATTGGCATAAGATCCTCTATATGGCGGGTTGGTCCATATTTGTATTCTCGGTGTCCCCCTTTGGTTTTGGGATTAACCCATTGTCTTTGTATCAGAGTCTTCATTGAAAGATGTATTCTCTTTGGTAATTACCCAAATTGTTGAGACCTCTTCTGTGAGTTTGTCTAATGGTATCCTGGCTCATGGAGTGGGTTCTCCCAGAACGAGAATTCCTTCAAATAGAATTAGAGGGCTAATAGTTGGTTATGACCACCTGATGGTGCGGTGTCTCTTAAATATATATGGGTTCTATTTTTGCTGTTATTCTTATATTGTTATATGTTGTACTAAGTTGACTATACTTGGTGCATCATTTTTTGAGTTTTTATGGTGTCCAGTTGAGCATTTTTATACTCATCCATGCGTATGATTTTCCCACACATGTCATTTCTTATGAATATTGAAGCTATTTTGACGGTATCTTGGTAGGATAGGAAGTGGGTGGAGCATAGATAGAGCTTGAAAGACTGAGGTGTTTACTGATAGCATAATTTTTACTTAGTCCACAACCATGGAGGAATTTTTACTCCTTACATTTTTTTTGTAATTGTTTTGTACCCTTTTTTATAGTTCTTTAACAATCATAATCTATTGTTGGATATTAGATATAAGCATGCATTCAGTCAATTGTTTTACATTTCTCATTGTGTTGGATTAAAGATGTGTGTGTGTGTTTGTATTGGTACATTATGATAATGCATCCCATTTGTGGAATATTCCTACTCGACATTGGTCACCAACCTTTAGATTTTTAGAGGTGGTCTTGGGGTAGTCATCGGTCAAACCCTAGAGGGTTGGGAAATTACAATGTTTTCCATAATATTTTGATTTTTTTTATTTTTAAATTGGATTTAAAAATGTAATTTTTATTATAATCACAAGTGTTTTATGGTATTTTTAATTATCAATGACAATAACCATTGAGGTTTCTGATGATTTATTGGTAATATGGTCGAATGGTACCATAAAAATTAATTATATTGTTGTTTTTTGATTTTGATGATAATATTTTTATGAAACTCGTTCCTTTGTGCACAGTTTATGATATGATGAAATTTTTATGAAACCAATTCCTTTTCCATGGGTTATTTTATGATGAATTGTTTATTAAACAAATTTTTTTCATGGGTTCTGATATGCAGGAATATTTTTGAAATTTGGGCCCACATATGTATGGTTTTTAGTATGTGATGTGTGGGTCCTATATCTCCCGCCAATTAATTTGTTAAATATTGATATTACAAGAGTTAAACAAGAAAATAATGGATAGTGAACCTAGTTTAGTAAAGGAATTTATCCACAATGATAGTCTTGGGATTGAACATTGACTACTATGATCGTTTGGTGAGTAAAACCGATCAAAAATGATAGCCTTTGTAATGAGACCTAACTATTAATGTTTATATTCATATTTCTATGCCAAAAATCTATGTCTTATGCCATTGTTATGATCTTATAGCTTAGGTTCTTAGATTATATTAAGATTTAAGTATTATTAACTACCATGGTTTATGAAATGATTTAAGATTATGATCTATGATATGCAGGTTATGTATTTACAAATGTTAAACTCATGTTCTCATACCATTATACTCATGTTATGTTGTTATCTCTTTTTTTAAACCTTACTAAGATTCAAATCTCACCCTTTATTAGGTTTCCATTACCCAGGTTATGAAGAAAGGTATTATTTATGATATGTCTATGAAGGGTACTTTTTATTAAGAACATAACATGAGATGATGTAGTTCACCTATGAACCAGTTATTTATGTATCCAGTTTTCAAAGACACTAAGGCTTTTCATTACTCAAGCACGTATCTATGAAATATAATTAACTATCATTTAAAAAGGTGTAATATTTATATATTAAAATTCTAGGTTACTATAACATTTATTATTGTTTACAATCACCTTATAAATGATTATATAATGAGTTTGATAGAAATTATATTTTGATACGAAGAAACTAAAATTGTAATTTTTAGAAATATATGGATTTAATTAAACCACTATTTTACATAAATTAATTAAAATTCTATTAAATATTATTTTCATATAATAATCCTATTAAATAATATTTATATATGTTCAAGTTATAATACATTTTAATGAATCCCAATGTAATCTTTTTGAGGGTTAGAAAACTATAATTGTCATGGAAACCAATATTTTTTATCAAATGATGATTCTAATTTAAAGGTGTAAATTATTATATTTGGAGATATATTTCGATAAAATAAATATTATTTTTGAAATCATCATGTCAGAATTAGAAAAATATGTTTGTATTTTAATTTTATGAGATAATTGAATTTTATGGTAAAAATTAAACACGGTATAAATATATGTTATGTATTATGAAAACACAATAGACCCAAAGGGAAGTATAAATTATTATAAGGATAATCCATGATCATATTTAGTTTTCAATTTAAAATAATATGTATTTCATTTATATTTGAATTATTTTTTAATCTTTTGATGATTCCTCCAAAACATAAATTATATTTTAAGGGATTAAAATAAAATCTTTATGAACATGACTCACTTCCACATCACTAATTATATTTTTTAATGAGTTTTTTATTAGGCCTATAAAATATTTAAAACCACTCCTCTTTGGAAGAATCCATGGAAAGAATGTGATGGTTTGTGGTTTTTATAATTTTTTTTTAATTTGAGTCTAAAACCTATGTTTAGAAATTAATAAAGAATTTCCCTCTAGTTTTCTATAACTACCCACCCATTATCCCACTATATTCACATAAAATCAATTGATCATGAAATTAATCTTAATCTTCCTCTCTGGAGACCTCCTAAGGTATTATCAAGTTCTTATATAGGTCTTCCTAATCTTTTAGATGCACTGTCTCAATGTAAGGGATCATATACTCCTCCAATTTATTCAAGAACCTTCTTTATATTATTCCAGTTTAGTTATTATTTTTTATGATGGTGTATGTTTTAATAATAAATTTTGCTTTACCTATGTTCTACAAGTATCTAGATTCATCTATTCACCCACATTAAAACCTTCCACGATTCTTTATGTACACACTTTTTACTACTGAGATTATCTTGTAATTTTCTATTCCAAATATTTGTGTAGGGAATACCCAGAATAATTTGTACTCAAGTGTATCAAAATATATTTACCTATAATTAATTTATATGTACCTATATGCATGTATCCTAAATTATTTAATCCTTGGATTAAAAGTAGTTAAAAATTATTTTCTATTGTATGATCATTTTTCCACAAAAATGCATGCACATGATATGATGAACTCAAACTTATATATCCCCTAATATATTTTGTAATGTGTTTGTCTCATGAGATTCCTTGTATGGTTAATTGGAGGTTATCCTAAGAACAATATGTTATGATTTCTCACTGTTTATCCTTGACATATTATTATGAAGTCATGTTTGATGTTGTTTCGATGTTCTTGGGTTTCCTTGGTGTTATTATATTTTATAATGATTATATTTTCTGGTTTATTATTATCACTCATTTTATGTCACCTTTATATGCTTATTGATTCACATGTATTTACATTCCTCATATTATTCTTTATTTATGCTCTTACCGTGCTTTATATCTCACCCATTCTTTATGTAAGGTCCCAATTTATCCAACATAGGTTTAGAAGATCTAGGGATTCTAAGGTCACGTTATTTAGTTTTTAAATAATGTTGTTATAACTGTGTTCATGTAATTTGTGCTATGTACTAAATTTCAAATAAATACTAGGACTCACGATCTTTTAGGATTATATGAAGTGTTTTGTTATGTAATAAATCATGATAGTTCTTCTTATAAAATAAATGGTTCATCATAGTTGGTATCAGAGGAAAGTGTAGTCATTTGGGGGTTAGAATTAGAAAACTATTGTGAAATCCTTAAGGATAAGAATAAACATAGGAAATCTTCCCTAAATATTGGTAAAGTATATATTACGTGGGTTATATGTAAAAAAATCCTTATCTTGATACTACAAGTGGATGTGCCTCATATATAGTTTTACCTAGTGGTAATAACCCTAAAAAGGGTGCATTGGGTGTGAACATGATCTTCTCCTGGTGCACAATATAGTGGCCTTTCATCAAACCTAGTTTCGTACTCTCTGATTATATGATTTTTCAAATTAAGAAACTATCTATAATCCATTATTAATGGAACACTATTTCTAATAAAATATTATAGGAAATAGACCATGAATAACATAAAATTAATCCTCAAAAATCATAGGTTGATGACTTTATGTAATTTATGAGTAAACCCATCAATATTTATATTTTACCTCTTATATGTATAATTTATTGATAATTATCTTCCCTAAGACGATTTTAGATAATGGAAATTATTAAAACCATAATCAAATTTTGAATGGTAAGCAGATCATCCAATCATGATCTTCAAATAACATATGTGACTATGGTTGTACATGTTATTTATTATTAAACAAGATTAATTGAACTATTGAACTGAACCTCAAAAATATTGAAGTGTATCTATTGATGAAAATGGAATATAGGAAAATTATTTCATCATATGTATATAAATTATCTTCTATCAATATTTGTGGGCTGAAAAACCCATAAAACCTTGTGATTATCCCTTTCATGGAATTTGATGCAATTATAGATATAGGTTTTAATTCCTTGAATATATCTAACATAAAATGATGTGATAATAATATCAATATTCATATTGAAAATCAACCATTGATTCCATTAAAGTGTAGGGTGGAGGATGAATATCCTTTGGAAGAATCAATGTAAAAATGGATATTATTTTCGTATGGTAAAGAATATTTATCTCAAATCATTTAGACTATGGAACTGACTATCCTTGATGAAATTCCCATTTTAAGGGAATATGGTGATTAATTTTCTAAATAATTGATTGGCCTTCATCAAATTTATGAGGTTTAGTTATAAATTCAAAATTAAACACATAGATTATCCAATATCTATATATCTAATTTGAATGGATGTTGATTAAATTTAAGATATAAACAGTAAATTGTATGGGAATCTAGATAATGGTTTTACACACCCAATGAATCAATATGTGTTGCACCAGTCATATTAATCGATAATAATGATGGGCCATTACACCTATACATTTATTATCTTGAGATCAAAATTATTAGGATAAATAATAAGTATCTCTAGTCAAACGTTGATGTATTCATAGTTCAACAACATGGATACCAATACTTTTTGTGGTACGTATTTAGTTGATATATTATCATTAAAAGGTAAAGAAGGAGGATATCCACAAGAATTATTATTATACAAGTTATATACAGTACCCGATTTTTTAAACGTTATTAGGACTCACTAATTATATATAAATAATCATATAGTTAATAAATATAGTCCTTAGTGATTACCTCAACCTTTTTTGTAGTCGTTTTAGGAGATATTCATATATTATTTATATGCAATGAGTAATAAGAGTAAAATTTCAATACTTTACAGGAGACCTTGAAAAAGAAGAAGCTATATGAAATGTATAGTAAATGGGAGTGTGGTTGGAGAAAGTAAAATTTATAGGGAATGAAATATAAAAAAATATATTTTTTTATCATTCGAAGATTGAGGTAATTAAAGGATGACCTAGACCAACATCTTTGATAGAAATATGTAGAATCCATCAATTAGGCTGGTATTATCATAAATTTTTGAGAAACAACTCCGGGTTATAAATCCCATTAACGAAGAGAACTTGGAAGAGAGTTTTTTTATAGACTAATGAATGTGAAGAGGGCTTTAAAGAGTTAATGTATAATTCAATCACTACACTTATACCCACATTACCTTCTAGTGGAAAGGATTTGTGAAATATATTGATGTTTCCAAAACATACTTGGGGTTCTTACTCAAGTAGAATTAAAAGGTGATATCTTATGAATCCCACTAATTAAATTTCCATGTGAAGAACAACCTAACCCATGATATTGAATTGTATTAACTATTCTTCAAGTTGAGGATTTGGGGAAATTATTTCTCTTGGGAGAATTGTGAAATATATGTGGATCATAAAATCATCAATTATATATTTACAGAAAAGGATATCTATATGATCCAATGAAGGTGGTTAGAGGTTTTAATGTATTTTTATTGTTCTATCCATTACCATCTTGGGAAGGAAAACAACTTGGAGGATTCTCTTAGTTGAATGGAACCCAAACCCTATCTATAATGAGGATTTAATGGGATACAATCATCTGATACATTAAATGGATGTACAACAGAATCATAAAAATAATTGTTTCTTACCTTATTCAAATAACTACTTAACCATCCATTCATGAGAGGATGAATGAGACCAAAGAAAATGATGAGATTCTATAGAAGAAGGTAGTGAATATTATGGAGTTCAATTTTGATAAATATGTATTTATATGATCTTGATCCCACATGTTTGTTCCATGAAAAATAGAAATACTGAGATATCTTTAATATAATTCACATATATTATCCTTATCTATTCACCTTAGTATCATTAAGATGAATTAATATTTTAGGTTAAACTTTTGGTTGGAAAAAATGAAGATGTATATTAAAGAATTTTTATCTTGATGCTTGGTATTCCAAAGATTCAAGGGTGAA
The DNA here is from genome assembly GCA_963277665.1 of Viscum album. Classification (NCBI taxonomy): domain Eukaryota; kingdom Viridiplantae; phylum Streptophyta; class Magnoliopsida; order Santalales; family Viscaceae; genus Viscum; species Viscum album. Next base: position 1,678,200,349 of record OY728126.1, read on the forward strand.
CAAAAAAATTTCAAATGGTATGATGAAACCATTACCCAAAAAATGGAAAAAGTAAAACATAATAATGGAATTCATCATAGGACTTTCCAGGACACCAAAGTTTAATAACACCATAAGGGTGGTAGTTGATCAATATGCCTAGTTGGTGAATATCATTACTATAATAAAACAATTATATCTTGAACAACTCTATATGATATACATAATATAATTAGTGAGACTTCATGAAATGACACTCTCTATTGTATCTCATTGAGATCCAAGGTTATCCTTGAGGTTTGAGAGATGCCTTATGTAAGTGTTGGATACAATTTTGTGTCTGAGTACTGTTTTTCACACTTAGATGGATGGATAGTCTGAAAGGACCCATCATACTCTATAGGGTATTATTATATCTTATTGAATGGTTTTACAAGGATGTTGGGATCATTACCTTACATGTGTAGAGGTCTAATATAATATTAGTTTCAATTATAATATTCAAATTGGAACCTTATACGGATTTATATTAGAAGAGGGGTCAAAATCAGACATGTAGGGATAATGTTAGGTGTCATATATTGATGGGAACAATCATATCCATGATATTTAAGAGAAGAATAAAACTATCCAGTTTCATATGAAATCTAAAAAAATTCAATTGTAAATATTTTCAGACAACCATTTACATGACATATAGTTATATGTTATAGAAATTGTTATCCTTCGTATATCTCTATGGAAAATATTCATGTGGTTTGGGAGGAGGGTAAGGGTTAGTATGAGATACATAATCCCCATTTAGATCCTCAATCACTTAAAATATGTGTCTTATTAACTAGCACTCTTACCAAAACTATCTTAAGTACATGACATGTTCAATGTACCTCTCTTGAGTATGTACATAAAAGACCCCTCACATGTATTGAATTCATATGTGGTTATATAATAAAATGCCAATTTATATAAAGATAAATTTGGTATGATCTTATATTGTATAGAAAAAGTTATATGAAATAAAAAAATTCACCCTATCAAAGTACTATGGAAGAACCCCAGGTTTGAGAAAGAAACAAGGGAACCAGAAGTGGTAGTGAAACTGATATAAACTCATTTGTTTCAGCATATGAAAATAAAATTTTTATGGTGAAATTACATAAGTTTTTATCAATGAAACTACTTAGAAATTCATAAATGGAATTATTTTTCGATGATTATGTTGTACCCCCGATTTATGGTATGTAACCCTTTCTTGATTCTTTTAATGGTTATAATGTTAAGGGTGGCGAATTAGAAAGTCGGGAGAACTTGGAATGAGTTTTGGGGAAAAAAGGGAAGTCACACGGTTTGTCTAAATCGTGCGGCCAAACCATGTGGAGTTGGTATTGTAGGTAGTAGCTTCTGCATGGGCGGCACACGATTTTTCTAACAGTGCAGCCAAACCGTGCGAGAAGGGTGGATGGGGTAGTACCTAATGCACAGTAAGCACATGGTTTTTCAACCCGTGCGAACTAACCATGCAGCCACATAAAAAAGATCCTATAATGGTGGATCTCACACGTTTTTAACTCTAAGTGCTTTTTTTAAGATCCTAAGTGTCCCTAACTCAGGATTTTGGTTCTCCTAAGGTCAAAGAGGGTTCTACCATCGTTCTGAAGGTGATTTGAAGGTTTCTCTTGGCGAATCAAAGCCCGATTCTTGAGGTAGGTGATCGTTCATGTTCAGTTTCTTAGATCTACTTAGATCTACTTCTCTTTTTCTCTAAGTTTCTTAGATATATGCTCTTTATGGGTAGATCTAAGTGTATGGATTCCAAATATGACAATATTTGGTCTTGGTTGTGTTAAAAGAAGATATTTAAGGAGGATCCTTGGTGAATCTGCCTGGTTTTCTTCTGCGTTCTCCATTTGTAATGGTTTTATTCAAAACCCTTGAGGTAGGTGGATTCACTCTCGACTCCTCTTGCTAGAATAGATTGTATTAGATTAAAATTGGGTTATTTGAATGAAATTTATCGTGAAAAGCATGGAATAAATCTTCTTTAGTGATGATTTATGGTTTTGATGAAATTGTGAAATCATGGTGAATTGTTGTGAAAAGTGATTTTCCTTCTTGAATTTAAAATGTTGATTTTAAATTATGGACTTGTTGGAATGGTAAATGGTTTGATGAAAAATAGTTTTTCAATAAAAGGGGTGTTTTTTAAATGGTTTGGTATTGAAATGGCTTGATGAAATTGGTTCATTCTTTGGATTTCAATAAATGTACGATTTTATTGAAATAGTTTTAATTGGATTAACACCCTTGGTTTTGATGGAAATGGTTTTCAATAAAAGGTGTTTTATTGGAAGTATTGTTTTGGAATGATTGTTGTGAATGTGTGGTGTTTGTTCATGTTGCACATATGAGGCTTGGTTGAAATAGGTCCTTGTGCTCGGTGCCAAACATTTAATGGCACATGGGACTCCTAAGTACGAGGCTTGGTTGAAATATGACCTTATGATAAGTGCCAAAGGTGTAATGGAACATGGGAATCAATTACCTTGTGACAATTTGGTAGGTTGGTGAGAAACCGCTCATGAGTATGGAACTATCATAATGAATCATGCATGGATTATTTCACGGGATTGTGAAATGGTTGGGTATGCCAAATCAGGATGTTTGGGAAATTATTCAAAATCTTTTTTGGTTATTTTTCTAGAAAAATAACTTGTTCAAAAAATTTATTTAACTTGAACTTGGACTCTTTTGAGTATGAATGGTTTTGAAACTTGTTTATATTTAGTTATAAACTATTTTTGAGAAAATATTTTATATAAACCATTTTTATATAAATGTGTCTAACTATTCTATACTAGTGGTGTGAGTAGGGAAGTAATTGGGGGAAAACCTACTGAGTTTTATACTCACCCCTGCTTTGGCATATTTGTGATTTTGCAGATATCATGTTCTGGGATACATGTAATGGTAAAGCATATTATTGCTAGTGGCTCGTGGTGATGCTTGGGAGATGTCGTGGATCTTGGAGCTTGTGGAGCATGAATTCGTAGTGTGTTTTGAGAGTCTTGAGTTTTTTTATCTGTTTTGCACTTTGATACTTAGTTTGGCCTTCTGCTGTTGTGAACTCGAATGTGGTTTGACATAAATGAAGTTTTCTTAGTTGGTCTTTCATTTGTTCATGCATCATATAGTGAATGATTGGTTATGGTTGGTTTAATGGTTTATTTATTAAAGGGTAAATGATCCCCCACTTGTACTTAAAACCCTTCGGCATTTATTGTTAGCCTTTGGAACCTTGGGTATGTCGCTTGAGTCTTAGTAATGACTCGTGGTACTCTCAAGACAATGAGAATTGGCGGGTCATTACAAATGGTATCAGATTTTTTGGTCCTTTCCTAACAAGTAGTCATCGAGGTTCTTGGTCTTGGAGTTGAACTTCATTCTTGTCTATTATTTGGGTCGAAATCATAGATAGGATTCAGATTTTCGGAACTTGAAATTTATAGCATAAAAGGATGTAGCTAACCCATTTATTCTTAACTTCAAGTTACCAGGGTGTTGGGTACATAAGTGTTTTGGATACACTTCTAGAATGTTGAAAATATCATTGTCGCGAGTTTATCCAATGAGAGGAGCATGCCATGCATTATAGAGAATGACATTCCAATAGGATTTCATATCTCATTATGAGGAATGAGTAAGGATTTTGTGCAAGGTGCGAATTTTTGAAAAATGAAAAAATTATTTTAAAGTGAAAGATTTTGAAAACATGATATTTTATGTATTTTGAAAATGGGTTAATTTTCAAAAGGCATGAGAAATGTTTTCAGAAAAAGTTTGAACATAGGAAAAAGGTTGTTTTGAAAATAATATTCTGATAGATAATGTGATAGAATTTTAAATGCTAAGCCAACAGTTGCTAGAGAGTGAGATTGACGGAGTTCATTGCCTGTTTAGAGAATGAAAAATATGGAAATGTGGAAAGCCTCGTTGTGATAGTGTTGTCTAGTGTGATTTGAAATGGGAATTATTGATGTCTACAGAAGTGAGACTCAAGGTTGGTTGTTCTATTTATGGATACCAGGTAGGTGTCATAGAGACCAAATGGAAGTGGCCGATGAAAACGTGGTTGCACTGATCCCCAGGTGAACCAGATGTTAGTCCAGAGCATAGTGCAAGCTTTCCAAGCTGTGGGAAGTGTGAATAGAGGGGAAAATCCAAATCATGTTGACTATGCAGCTCACTTCCAAAAGCAGGATCCACCCATCATTAGGGGTGATTCGGACCCAGAAAGGGTAGAGACGTGGCTGTCCATAATGAACAGAATTTATGAATTCTTGGGGATGCATGTAGAGATGAATGTAAGTCTATCAACATATAAGCTATAGTATCTTGCTCTTCAGTGGTGGGAGTTGGTAGTCCAAGCGGGAATGGACCAGGCCATGATGTGTGAAGGCTTTGAGGAATTGTTTGATAAACAATTATACCCACATACGTTTAGAATTCAGTGCACAACTGATTTCTTGAGTCTGAAGCAAGAGAAAATGCCTATGACATAGTATGCAGTTATGTTTATGAGTGTAGTGTTGTTTTCACCCGAGATGGTGGGTAACACATTGTTAGAGGAATGGATCTTAGAAGCGGGGTCAAGGCAAGAGATCCACTCCAAAATAGCAATGTTGTGTATCAGTGATCACACAGAGATGGTGAATCGAGCATCGGTGGTATAGCGGGATCTGTTTGGAGCTTCTGGTAGAGGAAGCATGGTGGTACCCATGGGGAATAGTGGGGGATTCAGTTTTTAAACTACAATCTCTTATTAGTGAAAGAGAATGTGATGCCTTAGTGTGTAGATCTTTTTCTATAAATTTTTATGGAGATGAGTTGAAATGGGACCTCTCAATGTTGGACATGGATGTCTATGATGTAATCCTGGGTACGGATTGGTTAACAATGCTTATAGCTCACATCGACTGTTATAGGAGAACGGTTAGTTTCACGACTGAGGTCGACATCAACCATCTATTCAGAGGGGAGAGGATGATAAAGAATGGTTCAAAGAGCTTGTTGGAACAAATGGTGGGAACCATATCTTACCAACTAGCAGCGTTGACCTTGGAATCAAGGGAAGAGATTTATGAAAATTGTTTTCCTACTGTTGTTGATCAATTTCCTGATGTTATTCTTGAAAACATCTTAGGGTTACCACCTGTAAGAGAAGTGGAGTTTACAATTGATCTTCTTCTGGGGACCAGTCCTATCTCACTTCCATATTATAGGATGGCACCAACTGAGTTAAAGGAATTGAAAGTGCATTTGGAAGAATTGGAAAACAAAGGTTTTTTGCGGCCAAGCGTGTCTCCGTGGGCGGCAACAGTTTTGTTTGCAAAGAAAGCAGATGGAACATTGAGGCTATGTGTTGATTATCGTAAACTTATCCATGATACGATAAAGAATAGATATAAACTTCCATGCATTTATGACTTGTTTGATCACTTGAGGGGAGCTCAGTGGTTCTCTAAGTTTGACATGCGGTCAGGATATCACCAGTTGTGAGTTTTGAATGAGGATATTCCTAAGACAGCCTTCAGAAGCAGATATGTCTACTATGAATACGTAGTCATGAATTTTGGTCTTAGGAATGCACCAGCAGTCTTTATGGCATTGATGAATTAGATATTTCAGCGATATATGGATTCTTTTGTTGTGGTGTTTGTGGATGACATATTGGTGTATTCAAGAACAAGGGCTGAGCATGAGCGACACTTGGCTATAGTGTTGGAAATCATGAGAGACCATCAGTTGCATGACAAATTATCCAAGTGTGATTTTTGGATAAAACAGGTACACTTTCTAGGCCATGTTGTTTCTGAGGAAGGTGTTTTAGTGGACCCATAAAAGATAGAAGTTGTTCTTTCTTGGCAACTGCTGAAGAATGTCTTTGAAAAACAAGGTTTTCTTGGCTTAGTTAGTTATTACCGACGCTTTGTGCGGGACTTCTAACGACTAGATTCGCCTATGACAACATTGAAAAAGAAGAACAGTGAATTTCAATGGGCTGAGAAATTTCAGAGATCTTTTCAAGAGTTGAACGTTCGCCTTACATCAACACCCATATTGATTTTTCCTGAATCAGGACTGGGGTACGTGGTGTATTGTGAGGCTTTAGGATCTGGGTTGGGATGTGTTCTCATGCAAGGAGACCGTGTTGTTTATTATGGCTCAAGACAGTTGAGAGTGCATGAAAAGAACTACCCAACACATGATTGGGAGTTAGCTGCAGTCATCCAAGATTTGAAAACATGGAGACATTATCTCTTTGGTGATAAATTTACTGTATTTACGGATCACAAAAGCTTGAAACACATTTTCTCATAGTGAGATTTAAATCTTAGGCAAAGGAGATGGATGAAGTATCTTCAGATGTTTGAATTTGACTTGATGTAGACACTAGGAAAAGGGAATTCGGTGGTGGATGCATTGAGTCGAAAGTCATATGCTCAGTTAGCGAAAGTAGCTTCAGATGTATGGTCATTGATGTTAGTCCTAAATGACATGCGTATAGAATGTGAAGACTGATCTTATTTTGCAGTTTTATTTCTAGTTGTTCTTGTTCCTAATTTTGTGGAGATAATAAAGGAGGCACATGAATCCAATGTAGACTATGTTGCAATGATTTCGAAACTCAATGGAGGGGAGACCATTGAGGGATGGAAACTTGATGGGGGTTCAGTTTTTTGTTTCAAAGATCAGATGGTCGTACCTATGGTTTGTCGGGAACAACTCATTCATGCTTATCACCATTCAATATGGGATGTAAAATCAGGTACAAAGAAGATGTATAAGGTATTGAAGGTACAGTTTTGGTAGAGCAGCATGAAAAGGAATGTGGACAAGTTCGCCTCTTGATGCTTAACTTGTCAACATGTTAAAGAAGAGAATCAGAGACCAGTTGGTATGTTACATTCTTTAACTATCCCAGTGAGGAAATGGGATCATATAGCAATGGATTTTGCTACAGGTCTTCCAAGAATAGTCCGGAAAAACTATGCCATTTGGGTGATAGTGGATCGTCTGACCAAGTCGGCCCATTTCTTCCCGATTCGTGAAACTCATATGGTGGAAGATCATTAAAAAATCTATATATGAGATGTTGTAAAGAGGCTTAGGTTACCAGTTTATATCATCTTATATAGAGACCCGGGGTTCACATCTCGTTTTTGGAAATCATTATAGCAAGCCCTCGGAACTCAGTTGACTGTGAGCACGGCGTATCATCCTCAGACGAATGGGAAATCCGAACAGATGATAAAAACATTGGAAGACATGTTTCAGGCTTGTTTAATGGATTTTGTTGGCTCATGGGAGGATAATATACCTTTAGTGGAGTTCTCATACAATAACAGATATCAAGCCTCGATGCGCATGGCTCTGTTTGAAGCATTGTATGGGCGTCCTTGTCGTTCTCCACTATGCTGGGTGGAAATGGGTGAAACTTCACAAGTCAGTCCAAGCCTTGACCAAGAGACAACAGAGAAGAACCGGTCGATTAGGAAGAGGATGGAGATGGATCAAAGTCATCAGAAATATTATGCAGATCACCGTCGAAGACCATTGTCGTTCGTTGTGGGTGATCATGTATTCTTGAGGATATCTCCAAGACTTGGACATTGTCGTTTCAGGAAGTAGGGAAAATTATATCCTAGATATGTTGGACCTTCTGAGATACTGGAATAGGTTGGAGAGGTGGAATATTGGTTGGCATTACCACCACTGTTCAATTTGGTGCATAATCTATTCCATGTATGTCAGTTGAGAAAGTATCAGCCTGATCCTGACCATGTGATCATATGAGATCATGTTGACATAGATCCAGATTCGTCATTGATACATATATCGGTATGGATTGTGGAAAGGAAAGATAAAGTCTTGCATGGAAAAATCATCGGTCTAGTGTGGGTTTTATGGTAGCATGGTCAGATTTAGGAAGAGACATGGGAACGCGAGAAAGAAATGAAAGAGCAGTTGCCAGAACTGTTTCAGAAAAGTGATAGTTTTCTACTTTCCAGGGACATAAATGCCAATGGTGGGGAGAATTTAGTACCCCCAATTTCAGTTATGTAACCCTTTCTTGATTCTTTTAACGGTTATAAATTTTTGGGTGACGAATGGGAGAGTCGGGAGAACATGGAATGATTTTTGGGGTAAAAAGGGAAGTCACACGAGAGGTGCACGGTTTGTCTATACCGTGCGGCCAAACCATGTGGAGTTGGTATTGGAGGAAATAGATTCCACAATGGGCGGCACACATGTTTTCTAACCGTGTGGCCAAACCATGCAAGAAGGGTGGCCGAGGCAGTATCTAATGAACAGTTAAAGCACGGTTTGTCAAACCGTGCGAACTAACCCTGCAGCCACTTAAATGAGATCCTATAAAGGTGTAACTCACGCATTTCTCCCTCTAAGTCCCTCATTTAATCTCCTAAGCGGACCAAACTTGGGATTTTGGTTCTCCTAAGGTCAAAGAGGGTTCTCCCATCATTCTGGAGGTGATCCCAAGGCTTCTCTTGGCGAATCGAATCCGGATTCTTGATGTATGTGATCATTCTTGTTTGGTTACATAGATCTACTTTGATATACTTCTCCTCTTCTCTCGGTTTCTTAGATCTATGCCATTTATGGGTAGATCTAAGTGTTTGGATGCCATACATGACGATATTCAGTCTTGGTTGTGTTAGGAGAAGAGATCTAAGGAGGATCCTTGGTGAATCATCCTGGTTTTCTTGTGCGTTCTCCCACTACTTGAAAACATACTTTTCCTAACACTTGTATACCAATGGTTATTTTAAATCATTGTTATAGGTGATCTTTACCAATGGTTTTCATATACCATTGGTAATGATAGTTTTTGAGAGAGTTTTCCCAACAGTTTCATCAAACCGTTGGGAAAACAATGATATTCCAACGGTTTTTAATTACCGTTGGAAAAAAGATTCCCCAAATCTGACAAATAGCAGGCGACCCCCCCCCCCCCCGATTCCAGAAGCATTTTGCATCTCTACAGAAGCAGTTCCGGACTCCTAAAAGCCCTTGAGAATCCCCTGTATAGGTGCACCTATTCCATTGAATCAGCAGGTTAGAATCATTCCACCTCTTCTCAAGTATATCCTTCCAACTCATCTCGAGGATATCCCTCTATTCTCAAGGATATAATTATTCCCTATTTATAGGGTTTTTGGAATATTTTAGGATTCATTACTCATAAAATTGTGTACTCAAATCACTAAGTCCACGAATTGTGTACTCAAATCACTACATCGGTGTATACATTGTCCAATTAATGTTTTCATTACACATATACATTCATAAGGGCATGATGTCTCTTTCTTATGTTCTAATTTCCAAGAATCATAGTTTTTTTTAATCTCAATGCTTCAAATATTACAACTTCATGTATATGAACTCATAAGAAATTGTTTGTAATATTTATTCATAGTATTTCATGAAAATCACTCATTTCATTAAGATCATATCAAACATGAAGATATTATTCATCTTAATTTTTTTACACTATGTGTATTAAATAACTAGTATGTATCATGTTTCAATAAAAATCTATATATATATATATAATGACACAATGTTCACTAATCCTTTTCACCATAGTTATTTACGGCGCACAGCGCACAATGGAGACAGGGGGCCCCAGCGCAAAAGCGCATTGCATGATGTAAGGTGTGTGGCAATATTAACTTGCGGCGCATAGAAATAATAAAAAAACGTATCAGAAAAAAAAATAAACAAAAAAAAAAAAATTCCTAAAATATTAAAAAAAAAATTAAATATTTTAAACCATATATCTAAAAAACAATAAACAAAAAAATGTAGAAAAAAAGTAAAGTGCCCCTCTACAGGCAAAGAGACGGACAACATTAACTGGAAAAAAAGTAAAATCATAAATACAATTGAATGATAAAAAATTACTACTTAGGGTTCAGTTCGCACACAAGGTGTGCGTGCGTACACCCACCCTGGACGTGGAGGGTCGGGTCGTCATCGTCATTCGGTATGGAAGTATCTGTCGAGGGAGATGACTAGGTCGCACTGCTCGACTTGGTCTGGCAGGGGCTGGGTTGCGGCTGTCGCAGGAAGAGGATAGTGTTGCGCGATGGTGGAGGTCTTCGTTTGAGGTTTTCTTGAGGTATTTTTTAATCTCAAACAAGTTGGCGCAGTTGTGTGCGCCACACCACTACGCGCCATTGCGCACAATAGCGCGTACCACAAAGCACCTTTTCAGATGAGCCATTGTGAACCCATTGCATGGAACTCAGCTTCCTGGTGCATGCCATGGAATGATGGAGCACCATTAAAAACTATGCTTTGCACAATAGAACATATGGAGTATCTTCTTGAACTTTACAAAATACTATTTGGTCTTGAATTATTCTTTACAGAAGAAATAAGAAATACTTAACCATACAATCCAATGTTTTTTATGAATAAAATATCTAAAAAGGGAACTCTCTATGGGACCGCTCCTTTTCCAATGTAGTACTTCTTCCTTCTTCATGAAACTAATTCACAGAATTTCAAATTCGAAATTTTAATGAATATTAGTTTTCCTAATATAACCTTTAATCATTCTGCCTTCAACATCAAACATGATCTATTCAATCACTATTTTAAAACACAATAACCATTTTCACTGATTTGGGGTTTCTCAAAATGCTTGGGAAAGTCAGAAAAATTACACATGTATTGAATCGTGTTTCTCATATGGTTTCATGTATACAAGTTCATCTTGAAAATCATGACTGCGTGGTTCAAATATCAAGAGGACCATGAGATTATTATTCTGTTTCTATATTATTTTTTATCAGAATGGGTTTTCTATAATTTTTTTTGGTTTACACATTAGTTATATATTTCTAATTACTTACATATTTGTTTTCATTGCAAGAAATGACACCAATTGAAGAGAGGCAGCGGAAAAAAATGATAGAAAATAATCGTCGCATGACACAGAAGGGTTTTTTTAATTAAGTAATGTATTTATTAAACTGAACATGAAATACACATTTCCCACAATACAGAAGCACCACAAAATTCAAAGATAGACACTACACACCACAAGACACCCATGGGAGACACCCCTTGAGGTAGAGTCCCTCTCGTAGCCTCTTTAATTTAAGATTTCTTTAAATTGAATTTATCTTCTTTCTTAATTCTGCTTAATTATATTGAATTTCATATCCTGAATAATATTTCTTTAATATAATTGTTTAATTTGATAAATAATGTCATGTTTTTATAATAAAACGCCTACAAAGAAGGTGCGCTATCTACGAAAACTCATAGTGATAGTTTAGGGTGTGATAATTTGACTTTCAATTAGTAGTTTCAACTACCTATTACCACTTTTAAAAAGAAAGAATAGAAAATATATATCATTATCATAACACAATCTCGAATCAAGAGTCTATTTTTTATAACATATGATCAGTTTCTATAATGTGAAGGACAACGACATATGATTTATTTGGAAACCTGGCCAGAAGATGCTGCACCACGGATGTCGCTAGCCTGGGCCAACATGTCGTGGTCACGCTGTGGTCATGCCATGGTCATGCAGTGGTCACGCCGCGGTCACCCCTTGGTCACACCACTGTAATGTTGTGATTTGGCCCTTCTCCAGGATGACACTCCGCGGCAGTTTGCAGTCCTGTCAGAATTCAATGTATGATACCTAAATAATGTTTTTGACACATTACCCACCCTCCTCCCTGGACCCCAGACAGCCCCCCGGACAGCCCCCGGACAACCCCCAGACATCCCCCCTCGCAGTCCTATCAGAATTCGATGTATGATACCTAGATACAGTTTTAGGAGTACGGCGCGCTTGAAAAGCGTGCGTGGGGTGGTTGAAACTGGCTGAATGACCTCGTAATGCCATGAAATCGAACGAAATCAAAGGGTGGGTGAATTATGAAATGGTCGGCTAGACAAAACGTCAATCAGAGGTTTCGTGTGACTGCGGTGGTCGAAAATGAACTCCGCGTGTCGAAAATGGACAAAACATGCGTTTAACGGTCAAATGCATACGAAACTACATCATAATGACTTGAAATCACACAAAAACACCCTAATTATTATTCGTGAGGTGTACGATGAGACGACATGTCATTCGTACGTGAGGTTTGCGTGACACCGATGAATATGTGTTTTTTAGGTGTTCGACATGTTTGAAAAGCATGTGGGGGGTGGTCGAAACTAGAAGAACGACATCAGAATTCCATGAAATTAGACGACAACAAAGGGTGGGAGAATTGTGAAATGTTCGGCCAGACGAAACATCAATCGGAGGTGTCGTGTGACTATGGTGGCCAAAAATGCACTCTGCATGTCGTAAATGGCCAGACGGAACCGGCCGAATGATCTCGGAATGCCATGAAATCAGACGACAACAAAGGGTGGGTAAATTTTGAAATGTTCAGCCAGACGGAACATCAATCATAGGTGTTGTGTGACTGCGGTGGCCGAAAACACACTTCGTGTGTCGTAAATGGCCAAAACATGGGTTTAATAGTCAAATGCTTGCCGAACGACATCATAATGATTTGAAATTACTCTAAAACACCCTAATTATTATTTGTGAGCTGTATAAGGAGACAACACAACATTTGGACACGCGGTTTGCGCGGAATAGCTGAATATGTGTTTTTTAGGTGTTCTGCGCGCTTGAAATGCATGATTAGGGTGGTCAAAACTGGCCGAACGACCTCGGAATTCCTTGAAATATGACTAAAACAAATGGTGGGTGAATTTTGAAGTTTTCAACCAGACGGCATGTCAATCGAAGGTGTTGTGTGACGCCAGTGGCCGAAAACATACTATGTGTGTCGTAAATGGCCAAAACATGCATTTAATGGTCAAATGCATGCCGAACGACATCGGAATGACTTCAAATCTCACAAAAACACAATAATTATTATTTTTGAGGTGTATGAAAAGATGAAATGTCATTGGGATGCGCGGTTTTCACAGCACGGTTGAATATGTGTTTTTTAGGAGTTCAGTGCGCTTGAAAATCGTGTGTGGGGTGGTCGAAACTGGCCAAACGACCTCAGAATGCCATGAAATCGGACAAAATTAAAGATTGTATGAATTGTGAAATTTTCATCTTGAAGGAACGTCAATCAGAGGTGTAGTGTGACCACGGTGGCCAAAAACACACTCTGTGTGTCGTAAATGGCCAAAACATGCGTTTAATGGTAAAATGAATGCCAGCCGACATCGGTGTAAGAACCATGTTCTTATTTTTGAGGTACGGGCTTCTTCTTTTTCATTTTCCTTAATTTTTTTTGAGAAAATATGGAAAATGGGGAAAATCCTAAATTTTGGAACTACACGCCGTTTACATTTCCACACACTGTGTACTTTTGGCCGTGTGGAATGGGTACACAGGGCGTGTAGCCATGCCGACGATAAAGGGTGTAGGAACCGACTACACGCAATGTAGTGGTACCTTACACGCCGTGTAGTCAGTTGGAAGGATTAAACAGTATGGTGGTGGAGCAGCCGCCAGCTGGGCGACAGTTCATGTCGTGTAATCGGGAGTACACGCCGTGTACTCATGTCAACCGATGAACAGTGTGGCGGTGCCGCCAGTGAAACAGTTAAATGAAAGAAGTACATGCCATGTAATCATAAGTACACACCGTGTACTCAGAAGTACACGCCGTGTACTTTGGTTTTTCGGCTTAAAATAGGCAGCAACCTCCTCTTTTGAGAGAGGAGGCATTTGAGCCGTTTTGGAGCCAATGAGGATGGATGAACCTTGGACGATTCACCGAGTGTTCGTCTGGAATACGATTCAGCTTCGGACGATCTCGTTGGAACCACGCAGGTAAGCCCTTTCTCCTCCCTAAGTCCATCTTACCAATTATTTCCTAAGGGAATGTTATTTACGTTTGAATGGGTTTTGTTCTTCGTCATATCTACGTTGCTCTTGGGAATTTCTGAAATCGGCATTCGCGTATATCACTTTTTTCCATATAAGGTTGGTGGCTTGGTGTAAATTTCCAAATGTCGTGCGTTTTGGTGCGTTTTCGTGCCACAAACCCATGTTGGGGGTGTCATGTGGATGAGGTCGTTTCTATATTTAATTCCTAGAATTGCATAGGTGATTAAATTGTGATAATAAAATGCTGGTTGGGATCGTTGCTTGGATCTGGAACCACCCTAGGGGTGTGTTCCACTGTTTAGTCGTTTGGCCAGGATACCCGAGGGTATGCCATTAATGTAGTAATTGTAGAATTTCCTTGAGGGGAAGTTATTGTTTACTGTATTTTTATATGTTGGGCATGGCCCGGTTACATGTTTAGCCTAAGGGCATTGTTGTTATTAGCCTTTGGGCACTGTACTATTTGGCGTGTGGGCAGTAGTTATTTCAGCATCAGGGAAAATTCTTCCATGCCTGTGGGTAGTTGATTCTGTGCCTGTGGGCGACACTACCTATGCCTGAGGGCAAACTCTGTTATGCCTGAGGGCAGATTCTTGTGTTGGATACTCGTTACCCGAGGGTCGGAGTTTACGTGTCTGATGACAGTAGTGGTTTATTTAGAAATGCACTGTGGTGATTTCTTATATTAAATGGATTAAATGAATATTAAAAAATGGAAATAACTGGTACTTTGTTACTTTTGAGTACTGTTTACTTTATTTCATTTTACCACTGCACACTATTGTTGCATGTTAGCACGCAGTTGGGCACAAGCCTTTGGTGGGTGCCTACTGAGATATTTTTCTCACACCCTGTTTGGGTCATGGTTTTTGGCCCAAACAGATTACGTTGATGCAGGTGTAGATAGGGGCAAGAGTCCCTATACAGGTACATGACTGTTGCTGAGGAGTAGGAGGGCATGGGACCGAGCCTAGGCTCACGATGATGCTACCAGCTGTTTTGCTTGTTTTGTTGTACTTTGTATTTTTTTGTACTGTATTTATGTATAAGATGTTCTGGCTGTTTTCGTAGAACATGAAACGTGTAGCATCATCGTTTATATACTGTTGGTTATATCCACTGCTATAGTTTATTTCAGTTGTGTATATTTACTGATTCCACTGTAGTTGTATGTTTCTTTTGTATTCCGTTGTGCTACACTTTGACAAATGAGGGCAACATTTCCCCATTATCAGACCTAGGAACTCGCTACTAGTTAGCAGCCGATGGCGTTTGGGGAAATGAGCTTGAGGTCATGTGGCGAACCGGGCTCGGGGAACCCGTTGTGTGGCACCCGGGTTCGGGACGTTACAAAGTGGTATCAGAGGAATTCTTTTCTTTGACTTACAATTTGGAGCTATAGTCAGGGATTGGACGAACGGTAGTTGGTAATAAGGTGTGCCCGGGTGTAGCTAACCCGTGTATAAGGAAAAGCCTGTCTACCTCGTATTTTGCAATTCATTTTATTTTGAAAACATTACAGTTGATTTGTTTTCACTGTTGGGTGACGCACTTGAGATTGTACTGTTTATAATTTATCTGGGGGTTCTACATAGTTTCAACCCGATGAGATGAGGGTTTTCCATCTCATGCATCATATAGGAACATTCTAGAAATCACATTCCATACATAGTTTCCATGCCATGTAGGTGCATTAGAAATTTCATGTTGTTGTGATAGTTGTTGTGCTAATAAAGCATGCTGTTGTGACAGCTGCTTGATAAATACTTGCTTTGTGATATGATATTTTTTTTGAGCCTATTTATAGAATGGACTCCAAACTTCAGTTTTTGGGGAGTATGGGCCCCCATTGATCAGAATTTGGTGGATCATTGACTGTTTATTTCTTATAGCACAGATAAGATGTCAAACATTGATTCGTGGGGAGTATGGGCCCTCACGGGTGGGAAATTGACACTTAGGTGCTGTTTTTCAGTATTTTTTTGAGTTCTGGGGATGTTTATGAGGAATACTGTCTGGAAACCCAGTATACACACCATGTAGTATTTTTTATACACGTTGTGTATGTTCTTCTGTTCGGGAAGAAAAATGAACTTTTTGAGTGCACGCCGTGTACCTTGAGTACACACCATGTAGTCTCTTACCGTGTCACAAACCGTATGGGCAGTGACACGGGGTAGGGAAAGGCATGGGTAAAACACATCGTGTAGATTTTGTACATGACGTGTAGTGTGACCTGGAGTCCAGTCGTGTGA
The DNA here is from genome assembly GCA_963277665.1 of Viscum album. Classification (NCBI taxonomy): domain Eukaryota; kingdom Viridiplantae; phylum Streptophyta; class Magnoliopsida; order Santalales; family Viscaceae; genus Viscum; species Viscum album. The sequence continues at coordinate 1,678,216,546 of OY728126.1, forward strand.
CTAACAACACGGGTCGGTGAACTCCTATATAGAACATGTCGTGTCAATGATAAACACGCTGTGTAGTGTGACCCGGGGACTCGGCCGTGTAACGAACAACACGACCCGATGTCACCTCTCCCTGAACACGCCGTGTAACTTTGGGACATGCCGTGTAGTCTTGTCCGAGGACAAACCATGTGGTTTTAGCCGTGTGGATGGGAAACGGGGTGGTGTACACGCCGTGTGCGGGTGTAACACGATGTGTAGTGTCATGCCGAGTATTCTGCCATGTCACAAGAGACACAGGCAGTTGGAAAATAACACCATACACACCGTGTAGTGTTTGATCAACGGGAGCCGTGTGGCTTAACCGTGTTGAGGGACCCGGGCAGAGGAGAAGTCAAGTACATACCATGTAGTCAGTATACACGTCGTGTAGTCTTGTTTTTCAAATTTTGAAATTCCTTCTTCCTCTTGTTCCTTTTGTGGTTTCTTCGTTTCTGCCTTAATAATATTGAATCTAAGGCGTGCTTTTGACCATGTAGTGTCATGCCACCTAGACGACCACGCATTCTTCTCCAAGAGAGAGGCAATGTGTATACTCCAGAGATGGTTGTCCATGGGCTACCAGTTAATCCTCCACCAGATCCAGATGCGGCGCCAACTGTTATACCGGATACAGGTGCGGAGGAACAGTTCTATGAGGGCTTTATGTGGTTCATGCATAACTTTCAGGGAGCACCACAGGCTGCTACATCTATGGCTGAGCTGACACGTATCTTTCAACAGCAGCATCCGCCTACTTTTTCAAGGGATGGCGGACCACAGGCTGCGCAGTCTTGGCTAGGATTGTTGCAGACTATTTTCGAGCATCTTGAGATGCCTCCAGGGCGGAGGGTCAAGCTCGCAACTTACATGCTGCGTGATTCCACCAAGAGGTGGTGGGATGTTACCACCCAGTAAGAGAATCACAGAGACATGGCAGGGGAATATTTTCAGGCATTATTCTATGAATTCTTATTTCCCGAGATTCTAAGGACAGATAGAGCTCGAGAGTTCAAGAATCTGCAGTAGGGCGCTATTTCGGTGATGGACTATTCTGCTCGTTTTATGGAGCTTCAGCATTTTTCACCCGTTCTGGTGGGTGATGAGACGTTGAGAGATAGAAGTTTTGAGGATGGTCATCAGTATGACATCTGAGCGCTGGTAAATATTTCCAGGTTGCCTACTGTACACGTGATTGTCAACCAGGCGTTGATTACAGAGAGGAACCTACAGGAATTGAGTGGTGTGGTCCAGGGCGGTTCAGCACCAGTCACTGGTACTATTTCTGTTGGTAAGAGGAAGAGACAGATAGACTTCTCTCAGGGCGGTAATACCAGTCAGAAGAATGCTTCGGGTGGCCAGGTTATGTGATACCAGTGTGGTAGAGAGGGGCACAAGAGGCCGTAGTGTCCACGAGACCCAGTGGAGTGCTGATCTTGCGTCAAGATGGGTCATCTTCAGTGCTTTTGCAGGGCGTTTCTACCAGTGGCTAGTGAGAGGGGTTTTGTACAGACTCCACGTGTAGGGGCAGGACCAGTGGCTTCTAACTAGTCAGGGAACTGGAATATGCCAGGGTGTGCAGGAAGAGATGGTGGTTATGGCCGTCGTATCCAGACGCCAGGATCTCAGAGGCAATAGGGTGGGACAACTCAGGGTAGTCAGGCTGTGTCGTAGGGCTGCGGCATTGGGCAGACATATGCAGTGCAACAGACCCAGTAGGAGAAAGATCCCGGACCTTCTACAGTCATAGGTACTATTTAGTAGCTTCTGTCTTGTCTTCTGTGCTTTTTGATACAGGTGCTACGTATAATTTCATATCTGTACCCGTTGTGGAGAGCCTTGGGCTCTGCGTTTCTACGTCTTCTGTTATCATGATGCTAGACAATCCATTGGGGACTAGGATGGCTGGTGTGCATTAGTGTAAGGAGTGACCCCTTGAGGTTGGAGGGTGTCACATTCTATGGGACCTCTATGTCTTAGAGATGATGAGCTATGACATCAATCTCGGGATGGACTGGTTGGTTCCCTTTAGAGCCTTTGTAGACTGGTATCATTGCAGGGTGAGTTTCACGTCACCAGAGGGTGGAGAGTTTCTATACAAGGGTGAATGGGATGTTCAGGCGAGTTGAGCTGGACCAGAGCATCATGGGTGAGGTGGAGTCACAACCCAGATGGCGAGCTTATATTTGGATGATTAGGGGACTTGTTAGACGAATTTCCCACCAGTTGTTATTCATTTTAGGGATGTCTTCCCGGATGATTTTTCAGGTCTACCTCCATTGCGAGAGGTGGATTTATCTATCGAGCTTGTGCCAGAAGCATCACCGGTGTCCATTCCTCCTTATAGGATGTACACGCCTGAGTTGCAGGAGCTCAAGAGGTATTTAGAGGAGTTACAGGCGTAGGTCTTTATCCGACCCAGTACTTCTCTGTGGGGTTCTCCGGTCCTTTTTGTGAAGAAGGCGGACGGTACCCTCAGACTTTTTGTGGATTATCGGAAGCTGAACTAGTTGACGATTATGAACCAATATCCCTTGCTGAGGATTGATGATCTGTTTGATCATCTTCGTGGAGAACGAGTGTTCTCAAATATTTACCTGAGATCCGGATATCATCAGCTGTGCGTGAGACCATCGAACATACCACTTAAAACTTTTCGGAGCAGATATGGTCTGTACGAGTACATGGTTATGCCGTTCGGACTCACGAATGTGCCAGCAGTTTTCATGGCTCTGATGAATAGTGTGTTCCATCCATATCTTTATTCTTTTATGGTAGTATTCATGGATGACATATTGGTGTACTCTCACACTCTACCTGACCATGCCACCCATCTTGAGATCGTATTGAGTACACTGAGAGCGCATTGGCTATATGCTAAGCTATCGAAGAGCCACTTATGGATGGACCAGATTCACTTCTTGGGTCATATCTTCTCAGAGGCAGGAGTTTCAGTAGACCCAGAGAAGGTGAGAGCAGTAGTTTGCTGGGAGTAGCCTAAGAAAATGTTTGAGATACATAGTATCTTAGTGCTGGCTGGTTACTACAGACACTTCATACATGACTTCTCCTGCATAGCAGCACCGTTGACAGGTCTGACTAAGAAGGGTGTGAAGTTCATTTGGTCAGAAGCTTGAGAGACACCTTTTCAGGACCTAAAGGGAAGGTTGACATCATCACCGATCCTGATACTCCCAGAGCAGGGGAATATCTATACATTTTACTGTGATGCATCAGAGATTGGGCTGGGATCCATTTTGATGCAGGGCGACCGAGTTGTTGTGTACGGGTCTCGGCAGTTGAGGCCACAAGATAAGAATTACCCGACACATGATCTCGAGTTGGCTACAGTTGTGCATGCATTGCGCTGTTGGAGACATTATCTGTTGGGAGAGAATTTTGTGGTTTTCACCAACCACAAAAGCCTCTGGTATATCTTTACTCATCGTGACCTGAATATGAGGCAGAGAAGGTGGGTTGAGTCCCAACAGTCCTTCGATTTTGAGCTTGCCTACACACCTGGTAATGGTAATGCAATAGATGATGCACTGAGTAGGAAGACTCAGGTACATGTAGTGTAGGAGGCCAGTGGTGAGTGAGAGTTTATGGATTTGTTCCCTGAGATGCATCTGGAGGTGCATGACAGTCAGGGGCAGAATTATCTTTCTTCTTTTGCTATGACTTCTACTCTCCTGGACAGAGTGAGGATGAGACAACTATCGGATTCAGAAGTCCTAGTTCTACGAGAGTCGGTGGAAAGTGAGGACCCTCCTCCCGATTGGACGATAGGCGATGATGAGGTTTTGCGTTTCCATGGATGAGTATGGGTTCCAGGGGATATACATGAGGAGCTGATGTGGGATTTTCATGCTTCAGTTTGGGCAGATCAACCCGGTGTTACCAAGATGTACTGTGACTTGACACAATAGTATTGGTGGCTTGGTATGAAGAGAGACATAGATGGTTTTGTTACGAGGTGTTCCACCTGTCAGCAGGTGAAGGCAGAGCACCCGAGGTCAGCTGGGCTGTTACAGCAGTTACCCATTCTAGAGTGGAAATGGGATGATGTCGTGATGGATTTCGTGACGGGATTGCCGAGGTCACCTCGAGGTAATGACGCCGTGTGGATTGTTGTGGACAGACTCATGAAGGTAGCTCACTTATTTCCTATCAAGGAGACCTTCGGTGTGGACGAGCTCGGAAGGCTGTATATCCGAGATATCGTACATCTTCATGGGGTCCCACGTTCTATCATTTCTGATATGGATGCCTTCTTTACGTCTCATTTCTGACAGAGTTTTCAGAGGTCACTGGGTACACGGGTGATTGTGAGCATAGCATACCACCCTCAGACCGATGGCCAGTTAGAGCGTACGATACAGGTTCTTGAGGACATGCTATGTGCATGCGTCCTAGACTTTGGGGGATCTTGGGAGAAGCATATACCCCTAGTCGATTTTTCCTATAATAATTGTTTTCAGGTGACTATTGAGATGGCACCGTATGAAGCTTTATATGGTAGGCCGTGCCGTTTACCTTTGTGCTGGTTAGAGGCAGGTGAGGTAGCTTTACTGGGACCACATCTTGTGCAGGAGACATCTGAGCAGGTCCAATTGATTCGGAAGTGGATGGATACCACGCAGTCTCGTTAGAAATCTTATGTTGATCGCCTCAGACGACCCTTGGAGTACTTGGTCGGGGATCAGGTTTTTCTACATATTTCTCCAAGGTTGGGACACAAGCGGATCAGGAGACAGTTTAAGCATTCACCTAGTTATGTGGGGCCATTTGAGATTCTGGAGAGAGTTGGGATGGTTGTATATCAGTTGCAGTTACTACAGGGGTATCGAGCCATGCACGACGTCTTCCACGTGTCTCAATTTCATTGTTATCATTCAAAACCGTCTCACGTCTTTTAGCCTGAGGAGGTTGAGCTAGAGGCCGATGCGCCCTTTGAGGAGCATCTGATTCATATCGTTGGCAGGAGCACGAAGGTTCTTTGAGACCAGTCATTTACCCTCGTATGGGTGCTATGGCAGCATGGATGAGTGCAGGACGAGACATGGGAGCGGGAGGCCGACGTACGTGCTCAGTGGCCAGAGCTGTTCTGAGCTTTATCTTCGCCACCCTGGGAAGGGAAATTTGGGGACGAATTTCTATAAGGGGGGAAGTTTTTAAGAACCCATTTCTTTTTTTGGAGGTACATGATTCTTCTTTTTTCCTTTTCCTTAAGTGTTTTTGAGAAAATATGGAAAATGGGGAAAAATCCTAAATTTTGGAACCACACGCCGTGTACTTTTGGCTGTGTGGGATGGGTACACGGGGCGTGTAACCATGTCGACGATGAAGGGTGTAGGAACCAACTACATGCCGTGTAGTCAGTCGACAGGCTTAAATAGTAAGGCGGTGGAGCAGCCGCCAGCTGGGCGACAGTACACGCCGTGTACTCAAGAGTACATGTCATGTACTCATGTTGACGGATGAACAATGTGGCGGTGCTTCCAGAGGAACAGTTAAATGAAATAAGTACACGCCGTGTATTTTTTTCGGCTTAAAATAAGCAGTAGCCTCCTCTTTTGGCAGAGGAGGCATTTGAGCCGTTTTGGAGCCAAGGAGGACGGCCGAACCTTTGAAGATCCTTCGAGTGTTCGTCTGGAATCCGATTCGGCTTCGGACGATCTCGTTGGAACCGCGGGGTAAGCCTTTTCTCCTCCTTAAGTCGTTCTTACCAATTCTTTTCCGAGGGAAATTTATTTACGTTTGAATGGGTTTTGTTCTTCGTCAGATTTACGTCATTCTTGGGCGTTTATGAAATCGACGTTCATGTATATCGCTCGTTGGCGTATAAGGTAGGTGGCTTGGTGTAAATTTCCAACTGTTGTGCGTTTTGGTGCGTTTTCATGCCACAAACCCATGTTGGGGGTGTCGTGTGGCTGAGGCCATTGCTATATTTAATGCCTATATTTGAATAGGTGATTAAATTGTGATAATAAAATGCTGGTTGGGATAGTTTCTTGGATCCGGAACCACCCCGGGGGTGTGTTCCACTGTTTATCCATTTGGCCATGATACCCGAGGGTATGCCTTTAATGTAGTAATTGTTGAATTTCCTTGATAGGAATTGCTTGTTTACTGCATTTTGATATGTTGGGCATGGCCCGGTTACATGTTTAACCTGAGAAGTTGTTGTGATTAGCCTGTGGGCACAGTAATATTTAGCCTGTGGGCAGTAGTTACTTTAGCCTGAGGGCAACTTCTTCCGTGCCTGTGGGCAGCTGATTCTATGCCTGTGGGCGACAGTACCTATGCCTGAAGGCAAACTCTGTTATGCCTGAGGGCAGATTCTTGTGTTGGATACTCGTTACCCGAGGGTAGGTGTTTAGGTGTCTGAGGACACTAGTGGTTTATTTTGAAATGCACTGTGGTGATTTCTTATATTAAATGGATTAAATAAATATTAAAAAATGGCAATAACTAGTAGTTTGTTGCTTTTGAGTACTACTTTATTGCATTTTACCATTGCAAACTATTGTTGCATGTTATCACGCAGTTGGGCACGAGCCTTTGGTGGGTGCCTACTAAGATATATTTCTTACACGCTGCTTGGGACACACTTTTCGGCCAAACAGATTATGTTGTTGCAGGTGTAGATAGGGGAAAGAGTCCCTATACAGGTACTTCACTATTGCTGAGGAGTATGAGGGCATGGGACCGAGCCTAGGCTCGCGATGCTGCTGCCAGCTGTTTTGTTTGTTTTGTTGTACTCTGTATTTTGTTGTACTGTATTGATGTATAACATGTTCTGGCTGTTTTCTTAGAACATGAAACATGTAGAATCATCATTTATATACTGTTGGTTATATCCACTACTGTAGTTTATTTCAGTTGTGTATGTTTACTACTTCCGCTATCGTTGTATGTTTATTTTATATTCCGCAGCGCTAAACTTTGACAAATGAGGGCATAGTTTCCCCACTATCAGAACTGGGCCCTCGCTGCTAGTCGGCAGCCTCTGGTGTTTGAGGAAATGCGCTTGAGGTCACATGGCGAACCGGGCTCGGGGCACCCATTGCGTGGCACCCGGGTCCGGGACGTTACAATCGGAATGACTTGAAATCACACGAAAACACCATAATTATTATTCTTGAGGTGTATGAAGAGACGACACATCATTCAGACTCACGGTTTGTGCGGAACGGCTGAATATGTGTTTTTTAGGTGTTCAGCGTGCTTGAAAAGCGTGTGTGGGGTTGTCAAAGCCAGCCGAACGACCTTGGAATGCCATAAAATCGGACGACAAAAAAGGGTGGGTGAATTGTGAAATGTTTGGCCAGATGGTATGTCAATCAGAGGTGTCGTGTGACCACGGTGGCCAAAAAAGCACTCAACGTGTTGTAAATGGCCAAAACATGCGTTTAATGATCAAATGCATGCCATATGACATCAGAATGACTTGAAATACCATGAAAGAATCCTAATTATTATTTGTGAGTTGTGCGAGGAGACGACACATCATTCAGACACATGGTTTGCGAGGCACGACTGAATATGTGTTTCTAGGTGTTCGGTGCACTTGAAAAGCATGTGTGGGGTGGTTGAAACCGGCCAAAAGACCTCAGAATTCCATGAAATCAAACGACAACAAAGGTTGGGTGAATTTTAAAATATTCAGCCAGAATAACGTCAATCGGAGGTGTTGTGTGACCGTAGTGGCCGAAAATGCATTTCACGTGTCGTAAATGGCCAGAACATGCGTTTAACGGTCAAATGCATGACGAACGACATTGGAAAGAATTGAAATCATACTAGAACACCCTAATTATTATTCGTGAGCTGTACTAGGTGACAACACGTCATTCGAACATGAAGTTTGCACGGCACGACTGAATATGTGTTTTTAGGTGTTTGGAGCGCTTGAAAAGCGTGTGTGGGGTGGTCGAAACCAGCCAAACGACCTCGGATTGCCATGAAATCAGACGACAACAAAGCGTGGGTGAATTGTAAAATGGTCGGCTAGACGACACGTCAATTGGTAGTGTCGTGTGACCACAGTGGCCGAAAACGCACTCCGCGTGTCGTAAATGGCCAAAACATGCATTTAACGTTCAAATGCATGACAAACGACATCGGAATGACTTGAAATCACACGAGAACACCTTAATTTTTATTCATGAGCTTTAAAAAGAGATGACACGTCATACAAACATGTGGTTTGCGTGGAATGGTTGAATATGTGTTTTTTAGGTGTTCAACGTTCTTGAAAAGCTTGCGTGGGGTGGTCAAAACTGGACGAACGACCTCAGAATGCCATTAAATCTTACGACGACAAAGGGTGGGTGAATTGTAAAATGCTCAGCCAGAAGGCATGTCAATCGGAGGTGTCATGTAACTGCGGTGGCCGAAAATGCACTCCGCGTGTCGTAAATGGCCAAAAAAATCGTTTAACGGTCAAATTCATGCCTAACGACATCAGAATGACTTGAAATCACACGAAAACACCCTAATTATTATTCGTGAGGTGTAATAGGAGAATACACATCATTCAAATGCAATGTTTGCGTGGAACGACTGAATAAGTATTTTTAGGTGTTCAGTGCGCTTGAAAAGAGTGTGTGGGGTGGTCGAAACCAGCTGAACGACCTCCGAATGCCATGAAATTGGACGACAACAAATGGTGGGTGAATTTTGAAATGGTCGGTTAGACAACACATCAATCGGAGGTGTCGTGGGACCGTGGTGGCCGAAAACACACTCTGTGTGTCGTAAATGGCCAAAACAAGTGTTTAACAGTCAAATTCATGCTGAACGACATCATAAGGACTTCAAATCACACGAAAACACCATAATTATTATTTGTGAGCTGTAAGGGGCGACGACATGTCATTCAGACACGCGGTTTACATGGCACGACTGAATATGTGTTTTTTAGGTGTTCGGTGCAATTGAAAAGCATGCGTGGGGTGGTCGAAATAGACCAACCGACCTCGGAATACCATGAAATCGAACGAAAACAAAGTGTGGGTGAATTGTGAAATGGTCGTCTAGATAGCACGTCGATTGGAGGTGTCTTGTGACCGCGGTGGGTAAATATGCACTCGGTGTGTCGTAATTGAACAAAACATAAGTCTAAAGGTCAAATGCATGCCAAACGACATCATAATGACTTGAAATCACATGAAAACACCCTAATTATTATTTGTGAGCTGTACAAGGAGACGATACATCATTTGGATGTGTGGTTTGCGCGGCACAACTAAATATGTGTTTTTAGGTGTTCGACGTGCTTGAAAAGCGTGTTTGGGGTGGTCGAAACCGATAGAATAACCTCAGAATGCAATGAAATCAGATGACAACAAAGGGTGGATGCATTGTAAAATATTCGGTCAGACGACATGTCAATTGGAGGTGTCGTGTGACCGTTGTGGCCGAAAACTCACTCCGTTTGTCGTAAATGGCCAAAACTTGTGTTTAATGGTCAAATGAATGCCTAACAACATCGGAATGACTTGAAATCACACAAAAACACCTTAATTATTATTTTTGATAGTACTATGAGATTTCGTGTCATTTGGACACACGGTTTTCATGGAACGACTGAATATGTGTTTTTTAGGTGTTCGACGTGCTTGAAAAGCGTGCGTGGGGTGGTCGAAACCAGCCGAACGGCCTTGGAATGCCATGAAATCGGATGAAAACAAAGGGTGGGTGAATTGTGAAATGGTCAACCATACAACACGTCAATAGTAGGTGTCATTAGACCGCGGTGGCCGAAAACACACTCTGCATGTCGTAAATGGCCAAAACATGAGTTTAATGGTCAAATGCATGTTGAACAACACTAGAATGATGGTAAATCACACAAAAACACCCTAATTATTATTCGTGAGCTGTAAGAGGTGATGACGCGTCATTCAGACATGCGGTTTGCGCCGCATGACTGGATAAGTGTTTTTAGGTGTTCGGTGCACTTGAAAAGCATGCGTGGGGTGGTCGAAACCAGCCGAACGACCTCAGAATGCCATTAAATCGGACGACAACATAGAGTGGGTGAATTGTGAAATGGTTGGCTAGATGGAACGTCAATCGGAGGTGTTGTGTGACCACGGTTGCCGAAAATGCAATAAGCGTGTTCTAAATGACCAAAACATACATTTAACGGTCAAATGCATGCCAAATGGCATCAGAATGACTTGAAATCAAACAAAAACACCCTAATTATTATTTGTGAGGTGTAAGAGGAGACATCACAGCATTCAGACGCGCGATTTGCACAGCATGGATGAATATGTGTTTATTAGGTGTTCGTCGCGCTTAAAAAGTGTGCGTGGGGTGGTCGATACCGGCCGAACGATCTCGTAATGCCAGGAAATCGGACGGAAACAAAAGGTGGGTGAATTGTGAAATGGTCGGCTAGACAACACATCAATCGGAGGTGTCATGTGACCGCGGTGGCCGAAAACGTAATCCGCATGTCGTAAATGGCCAAAACATGCATTTAACGGTCAAATGCATGCCGAACGACATAAGAATGACTTGAAATCACATGAAAACACCCTAATTTTTATCCGTGAGCAGTACGAGGAGAGGACACGTCATTTGGATGCGCGGTTTGTGCGACACAGCTAAATATTTGTTTTTTAGGTGTTCTTTAGGCTTGAAAAGTGTGCGTGGGGTGCTCGAAACTAGTCGAACAATCTCGGAATGCCATGAAATCAGACGACAACAAAGGTTTGGTGAATTGTGAAATGTTCAACCAGACGAAACGTCAATCAGAGGTGTTTTGTGACCACGGTGGCCGAAAACGCACTACGCATATCGTAAATGGCCAAAACATGCATTTAATGATCAAATGCATGCCGAACAACATCAGAATGACTTGAAATCAGACGAAAACATCATAATTATTATTCTTGATTTGTAAGAGGAGACGACACATCATTCGGATGCACGGATTGCATGGAATGGATGAATATGTGTTTTTAGGTGTTTAGTGCGTCTGAAAAGCGTGCGTGGGGTGGTCGAAACCGGTCGAACGAACTCAGAATGCCATGAAATCAGACGACAACAAAGGGTGGGTGAATTATGAAATGGCCAGCTAGACGACATGTCAGGAGGAGGTGTCGTGTGACTGCTGTGGCCGAAAACGCACTCCACATGTCGTAAATGGCCAAAACATGCGTTTAACGGGAAAATGCATTCTGAATGACATTAGAATGACCTGAAATCACACAAAAACACCCTAATTAATATACCTGAGGTGTAAGAGGAGATGAAACATCATTCAAAGGTGCAGTTTGTGACGCACAACTGAATATGTGTTTTTAGGTGTTTGGTGCGCTTGAAAATCATGCGTGGGGTGGTCGAAACTGGCCGAATGACCTCGGAATGACATGAAATCGGACGACAAAAAAGGGTGGGCGAATTGTGAAATGGTCGGCCATAAGGAACGTCAATCAGAGGTGTATTTGGCCACAGTAGCTGAAAACACACTACACATGTCGTAAATGGCCAAACATGAGTTTAAGGGTCAAATGCATGTCGAACGATAGATGGATCATTTATGATGGGTACGAGTCAACCCCACCTCAATCTGAGGCACAATGTGACTGGTATCACTCAAAGTGTCTCAATTTTATTTGAAACAGACAACATTTTAAGTGAAAACAACAACTGACATACGGAAAATCTTTAGAAGGATACACATAGATTCTTGAAATTTAGGGATAAAAAATAAAATATGGTCTATTGGTCATACGTTATTAGAAGAAAATATTTACAAGGCATAGATTGAAACACAATGGGTCATAGTATATAGAGAAAAACATGAATTATATTTGAAATGAGTCTCGAAATACCCTCATGAACATGCACCAACACTCATGTTTTAATTCCCAATCATGGGTCGTTCATTCTATACAATAACATTCAAAAAATCAATCTCATATAGTGATTTCATATGAAACCTATGAACACTCAATCATACCATATAACAAATTTGTCAACAAGGATACACAGAGATTCTTGAAAAATAAGTTTCAGAGTCTCATAAAAATACCCCAGTGGTGAGGAATACATATGGTGACACCATAGCCGCATGGATCATCTCAATCCCAACCTCAAACAGTGGGTTCTAGGTCCAAACCAAAGTCCCTTTGTGATCCCAATACCGAAGAATTAATTTAATATTCATACCCACTACCCATGACGGTGATTCATCTCACATCACGCCCAGGAGAGGAAATTATAATTAGCCACATACCCCCATATTCTAATTGAAAAATCTAAAAAAAACATGTAGGCACTTTTATATGTGTTATATATAATTCATAATTCTATATGAATCATAATTAAATTTTTTTGTGTTATTGATTCATAATTCAAAATACATTACATAATTCATTCTTCATGTATTCAATTGAGAACTCAATTATGAATTCTATATTGCATAGGGTAATTGGGCTCATATAAATGATTTTAATTGCGGTACATTCCATGGTTATAGTAGTATCATGTTTTTAAGTGCTTTTGTGTTCTATATCAGGTGTTTTTTTTGCTGTTATGAGTGTATGCAGGTGTGTAGTTGAGTGTGCAGTGGAGAATTTTAAGTGCTGTGAAATTCTGGTAATACAACTATACCAACAGTTTAGTAAACTGTTGGTATACTGTTGTACATATTTTTACCAATGATTTTAGTAAACTGTTGGTAAAATATTTAAATACTCCAACAATGCCAACGGTTTTACAAACCCTTGGTAATACTCTTTACAAACACAGTAATGCCAACGTTTTATGAAACCGTTGGAAATTCTCTTTACTAATAGTTGGGCCAACGGTTCTATAAACCGTTTGCAATGCTCTTTACAAACACCCTTTCCCAACATTTTTACAAAAACCGTTGGTAATGGGATACTTCCATACCTTACTTTCCAACGGTTTGGAAAACTGTTGGAATATAGTACACCAACGGTTTGGCAGTGTTTACCAATGGTTCCAAATAGTTGGTAAGGGCATAATTTCCAGTAGTGTCTGTTGGTTAGGGTTTTTGTCAAAACCCTTGTGGTATGTGGCTTCACTCTCGAATCCTCTTGCTAGAATTGATTGGCTTATATTCAAATAGGGTTATTTGAATTAAATTGATTATACAAGGTATGGAATAAATATACTTTAGTGATGATTTATGGTTTTGATGAAATTGTTAAATATTGGTGATTTGTTGTGAAAAGTGATTTGGCTTCTTGAATTTAAAATGTTGATTTTAAATTATGGATTGGTTGGAATGGTAAATGGTTTGACGAAATATAATATTTCAATAAAATGGGGTGTTTTTTTGAAATGGTTTAGTATTGAAATGACTTGATGAATTTGGTTCATTCATTGGTTTTCAATAAAAGTACGGTTTTATTGAAATGGTTTGAATTGGATGAACATACTTGTTTATTATGGAAATTGTTTTCAATAAAAGGTGTTTTATTGAAAGTATTGTTTTTGTATGATTTTTGTGAATGTGTGGTGTGTGTTCATGTTGCATATACGAGGCTTGGTTGAAATAGGACCTTGTTCTCGGTGCCAAACATTTAATGGCACATTGGACTCTTAAGTACGAGGCTTGGTTAAAATATGACCTTGTGCTCGGTGCCAAAGGTGTAATGGAACATGGGAAAAATTTACCTTGTGATGACTTGGTTGATTGATGAGAAACCTCTCATGAGTATGGAACTGTCACAATGAAGCATGCATGGTTGATTTCAAAAGTTTGTGAAATGGGTGGGTATGCCAAGACGAGGTGTTTGTGAAATAGTTAGAATGCTTGTTTGGTTATTTTTATGAAAAAATAACTTGTTAGAAAAATTGATTTCACTTGAACATGGATGCTTTTGAGTATGAATGGTTATGGAAACTTTTTTATATGTAGTTATAAACTGCTTTTGAGAAAATATTTTATATATAATGCTTTTATATAAATGTGGCTAACTCTTCTATCCTAGTGGCATGAGTAGGAAAGTCATTGAGGAAAACCTACTGAGTTTTATACTCAACCTTGCTTTGGCACATTCATGTATTTGTAGATGTCGTGTTCCAAAAAACAGGTAAAGGTAAAGCATCTTATTGATAGTGTCTTATGGTAATGCTTGAGAGATGTAGTGGAGCTTGGAGCTTGTAGATCATAGAGTCTTAGTGTCTTTTGAGAGACTTGAGTTGTTTATCTATTGTGCACTTTGATATGTAGTTTGTCCTTCTGTTGTTGTGTACTCAGATGTGGTTTGACATAAATGAAGTTTTTTTAGTTGGTCTTTCATTTGTTCATTCATCATATAGTGAATGTTTGGTTATGGTTGGTTTATGGGTTTATTTCTTAAAGGGTAAATCATCCCCCACTTGTACATGAAAACCTTCGGCATTTATTGTCAGCCTTTGGCTCCTTGGGGATGTTTCTTATGGCCTAGTAATTACTCGTGGTACTCTCAAGCCAATGAGAATTGGTGGGTCATTAAAGAATAAATTTAACATTGAGTAATGTAGTTATTGAAAAAACATGAACTATAATTTTTTAATCTAGTTTGTTATAGCATATTCGATTTAAAACATCATTAAGCATCAAAAAAATTCATAATATAGATAATGTATATTTCCCATTAAAATTAGTGTATATTCATGGATATGATAAAGTCTAATCTATATAAATAAAATAATTGATGGTCACAACTGATTAGAGTTTTCCCCAGCAAGATAATTTATCAAAGCATGTGAGGGAGATGGAATCATTATGAATTTCCAATGAATAGGACCAAGCTGATATCCCACAACTAAATAATGAGTCAAAATACTTATGATAGAAATTGAGCTTTTCAAGTTCATTACCCAAACCATGTTCATCGAACCACCCCAAGAATGTGTCATGATCGCACACCTTACCCATATGGTGTACACTAGTGTTATAAGGTGTTCTATTTTTAGACACTTGATGTATGAATTTTATATATTATTTTATATGAAATAATTATTATATTTTTTCAATGTTCTAACAATCTTACAAATTATTATATAATGAGTTTAATAAAAATTAAAATGTGATACGATGAAACCGAAATTTCATTTTTAGAATATATAAGGTCTTAATTAAAAAAGATTTGTTTTTGAATTCTTAAAAATTGAAATAAATGTTATTTTCCTATATTACTCTTATTAAATAATATTTATATAATGAATATTATAATGTAATACAATTAAGAAAAATATGATCCTTATAGAGTTCAAAAAAATACTACTGTCATAAAACCAATTAATTTTCAATAAATGATAATTATGTATTTAAACTATAAAATATTATATTTACTGAATAATTTTTGTCAAATAATTTTTTTTTGAAACATCATGTCAAAATTATCACATATTGTATTTTTCATTATTTTTTGAGGTAATAAAATTTTTAGGTTAAAATCAGACATGATTTAAATATATGGAATACATTATGAAATCATTATAGACCAAAAGTGATCTAATAAATAAAATAAGGAGTATCCAGGAATAAATATAATTTTACCTTTTAAAATAACATGTTCTTGAAGTTATTTTATTGATTTTATAATCATTTAATGAATCCTCTAAAACCTATATTATCTTTTACGGTTTTAAAATTAATTTTTCATTAACATGACTCACTTACACAAAAACTATGGTCTTATTTTAATTAATTAGTTTATTATAATTATAAAATATTTTAAAAAATAATTTTATAAAAGAAAATGTGAATATACCTTGGTATGATTTTTGGTTTTGATTATTTTATTATATATAGTCTAAAACCTAAGTTTAGAAATTAATAAATAATTAAGATTTATTATTCTATAAATACCCACCCACACTCCCAATTATATTCACCAAAAACCCAATTACCTTTAATTTAATCTAAATTTCCCTATTTAGATGACTTCCATGATTTTCCCAAGAACATAATAGTCTCCTCTATATATTTTAGAAGCACCCTCTCAAGGCAAGGGATCCTCTCATTCCCCCTCTATATTCAACACATTCTTTGTATTACTCCATTTTATTTAATATTTTCATTTTTTTAATATTTTTTTACCCATACATTTTACTATAATTATTATGTAAATTTTATGAAATAAAACCTTTCACTCTCATTAAAACCTTCAATGAATCATTATGCACTCGAATTGTACCACAAAAATTATCTTGTGATTTTTCATGACAAAAATTTGTGTTGTAAATAACCATACCCATTTCCACTCAAGGGTATTCAAATATATTTGCCTATCCTTAATTGGTTTGGAATATCCTTTTAGGTATCTCACGATCCTTAATTGTGTTAATAAAAGTGATGAAATACATGATTTTTTTGTATGATCCATGTGGCAGTCAAATGCATGTACGAGATGTGAATATAATGGGTGGACCCATAATAATATATCCCTTCAATTAATTGGGTGATTATTTTATCTCATGAGATTCCACGTATATTGACCCCGAGGTTTTCCTAACCACACAATGTTATGATTTTTTGGTGGCTATCCTTGACTTGTTCTTATGAAGTCATCTTTTATTTTGTTTACACATTCGTTTGTTTCCATGATGTTGATATCTTATATCATGATTAAAATCTCATTTTTATGACCATCACATCCTTTAGGTCACCTTGATATAAATATTTAAACACATGTATTTATATTAATCATGTCATGATTTTATTATTACATTACTAGGATTTATATATAACCACTTTCTTATTTACATCCCAATGTTATCTCATACAGTTTTACAAGATCTATGGATTCTAAAGGAATGTTATGAAGTTTTTTTATAATGTTGTAGTACCCAAGTTAATGTTAATTTTATTATATACCTAACATTTCGAATTCACTAGGCCTCAATATCTTCTAGGATATTATTATGATTTTTTATATAATAAATACTAAATTAATGTTTATTAAATATTAGCGTTGTCATAAGTGAAGGCTGAGAATCAGGCACATGTTGGATTGACCCAAACCCTTGAGGTACTTCAATAGAAGTGAGTTGGTAAAATATGGATTTACTATAAAAATTGAAGGATTACGAGAGGTCACAAATATACCAATGTGATCATATAATAACTCACTAATTCATCACTCTTCATCATCATCAGATAACATAGTTTGGTGGAAATATTATGGTAGTTTTATATATATGATATTTTCTGGATTTATGGTGTCCCCTATATGATTGTGTTATACCATGATTCTCATGTCATGTATCAGTTTCTAGAGGCTTGAAGGATGATTTCAGGACATATTTATAGATGATCACAAACATTCCACCCCTAGACATAGAACCAGACTGAGTGAACCATTCATGTACTAGAAGATATACTAAAAGCATTCATGATAACCTTTGGCTAAATTTAGGAGGATCAAATACCCTTAGTAGAGTTTATATAAAAGAGAATATGTCACTCTACTCTGAGTTTGTTTACATTCGATAACCTATATTGGATACCTTATAGGTAACCACTATGGTGGTTACTATTGACATAGTGAACACTAGTGGGATCAGAGTAGTTTTGAGAAATGAAAAAGAATGTCCAAATCATCCAGGGGATGATAAGGATATCTTAGAGACATTATATGTAATATACAAAACGATTATAAAGACCCTTAGTGTTCAGTGAGTGATCCCATGTGTTCATTACTGTTTCACATTGATGCAATCTTAAGATATTTGGCTGAGGTGAAAATCTATCTATGAGGTTCATCCGTCCCTTATAGATTAAGTACAAGATCTGTGTGGTTGTGCACCACTTGATTTTACCACCATAGTTGGACTTATTTCATGATGGATTCCATGAGTTGTAGATAATGAGGCATATGCATGATTCAAAATATTATTTTTATTCAGGTGAGTTTGGAATTGATGATAGATCCAACTTTTTATAGTACCTGGTGTAGATTTAGGATTGAGAATAGAAGATAGTTTATAAGTGTGAAATTCCACTTGTGTTTATTCTTTGGTAGAAGGATATTCTTTATGAGAAATCATGGGAGTTGATGAAAAAAATATAGGCCTAGTACACTCACATGTTTTTGTTGTTCATTCTTTTTGGGATGTAAATTCTTGGATCATTGGTTAGTTTAATGAATATATGATTTATTATAATTAGACTATATGAATATTTAAAGTAATATTTATTGATCTAGTTATAGAGTTGGAACAATGATTCAAACATCATAATGCCTCATTATTTGTATATTAATAATATTAAATATATTAACATAAACACAAACAGAAAAAGAAGGTTATAAATAATTGATTATATCTCAAATAGAGTATTGAATTGGAAAACCAATATTGACATTGAATCCAGAAAAAAGGATTTATTCTATGAATGAAATAATTATCGTTCGCATCCAATCTTTGGTTTATGTCATGTCATAGGCTAATCATAGATAAAATTAATTAATTAATTAATTTGTTTCTTTAAATAAAATTTTCATTCATAATCATTCTCTATTTAATACCACAATACTGACTCCCCTTGGGTTTTATGCATAACCTATATGGATTTTTGAGAGAAGAGATATTGTCGAGAACATTTGATGTGACATTGAAATTAGGGATTGATCACAAAAACATAAGAAGTTCATCACTTCTTTGATAATAATGACACTAAAATTGTTCTTTTTTTAAAATCAATTCGATACTGAGATATGATTTTTTTAATTGATTAAATTCCCATTATTTTATTGTTTTTATGAAACATTTTATAGGTAATATTTTTAACCAAAATAAACAGTTGATGATGCATGAATATTATTATTTATTATTATATTCAATATGATCCTAAAATTATTTAAATTATTGATATTATTTATTTTATTATTGTTTCTTATAACTGTTGATAATGTTCATATTATTAATGAACAATGATGAACTAACCTCATTGATATTTATTTTCCCTCGTATTATTCACATTCATTGTTATCCAATAATATGCTGATTTTTTAACTATGAATCAAGTTCAAACCATGAAAAAATATCATATTTTCATTTATTTTTTCAACATTTGGTCAATATGATGATTTTGTGAGTTTTAACATTCAACGATGATTCAAATAATGTATATGATAAGAGAGGTTGTTTTTTTTCTGGGGAAATGCATTAAAATAATCAAGAGATGAATATGGTGTGATTTTTCTATGAAAAGAGGCCTGAATCCAAATCTTATATTGGTTTTAATAATGTTCAACAAAATAATGGGATTATCAGGAAGAAATAATAGTGATATCAGAAGTGGTTGTTAATGAAAAAGATATGTATTATCATTATAATGAATATTGAAAAATATTGAATACACATAGTATAGTTTAGAAGAACACAAATGATTTTTATTGTATGGGAAAACATGGGTTTGATCTAACTTACATATCACACGATTATTTAGTCTACTCCATATGTTGTGTGGAACTGGATGACTAAAATAGTGTGTACCAAATGGAAACACATATGGTCCCATGTGATCCATCCTACCATTTTTACTATGGCACACCCTTTTTTCCCCTGTAGGTATTTGAATCAATATGATGTGATAAATTATTTTTACCTCCTTAGTTATGGAACACCATGTGACCATTATACGTGTAATGTAGTTTGGGCTAAGAAACACCATGTGGGATGATAGAATATGGATAGATGGATAACTTGTGATGACACATCATTTAGACCAAGGAAATTCTGTTTTCTACCACATGTGATAAATAGTTTGGTTATATAATGATTTACCCTTATTATTCTTTGGTGCAATATGTATTTCATTAATGGGGACTAGGATCATCCTAGGAATTCCTTATTTCTACCATATAAGTGTATTGTTTAGTTCCTCTACTCATGGAGTCAGATATCTTCAATATTTAACCGACATTAAAGGTCATATATATTATATATATGGAGTCTCCATTTATCATATATATATAGAACTCATTAGAGATAAGTATCCTCCATTGGAGTCATTATTTCACCCATATAAATAAGGAAAGGATCCTCCAACATCATATAAGGGAATTTCCATGTCAGTTGTTTGAGATATATGTATCAGAATCTAGAAATATAGTATTTTTATCTAGTTGAGAGTTGATATAATACTCTCGGACATGAGTTCCAATTATTATAATATATGGATTATCCATTCCATTTTCCATATTGGTTATAGTTACAAGTTTTATTATTCATTTTCTTATGTAATTCTTCGTGATTTCAGAGGTCCTTACTAGGTATATATATACTCACCTATGTATAAAATTTTTCCACATGTGTCACATCTTATATAGATGACATGAAATATAATAGAGATCTAGGGTGAATAGGTGTATGTGGTGTTTATTGTAACATGATGTACATGGTAGAACACATATTTCTAGAATATTTGTTTTTTGTTAACAAAATAGTGACCTAGTACATTTATATTTTTTTATTATAGATGTTTAAAATAAATATCTAATAAAAAAATGAATCAAGAGACTTGGGGTCTTTCATAGATTTGGAATAAAAAAATATCGAGATATAATCGAAATAAAAAATCTTTTTTAAATATTAATAATGATATCCTGAATCTGTCTGATCTCTTAAAATATCATTACATAACTTTTGGAATGCATAAAAAAGAATGAGTGATCTAAAAAACTGAGTAAGGGAAAAAATGACGATGAAACATGACATATGAGTGAAAGGCATAATATTCTATCATAAAAGACAAGACTCATGAATAATGGAAGGATAATATAAGGAACATAGAATCATAATATTATGTTTTCATGGGAAGTTGGGAACAACTTGAAACATGACATATGTATAAATCAAGGATAATTTCAAATATATCATCTCATAGTGAACAGAGCCCCTATGTGGATTTTTTTACACCCTAATCCCATTCATTTCTTCTCAAAAGGAATAAACATTCTCTAATGCATTAGAGTACTAATTGGGTTCTCCCATCATAACATGTACATTATTATGTGCTCTATAAATGGAAATGAAACATAAGATATAAAAAAATAATATACCATGGAATGAAATGGGCTGCATAATGTTTCTTCATATCATATTAAAATAATATATCATAAATATTATAAATATAAATAATTAAATATTTTATATCTTCAAATTATTATAAACAAAATTGTTATCAAATTTTATGTTCTTTTAAAACATCATGAGAAATGTTAAATAATTGGGTATAGAAATGATCATTCAAAATGGTAATCAAGGAATCAGTATAAGCATTTTGAAGTGAAAATAAAGCAGAATTTATTTAATAAATAATGGAAATCTAGAATTCTTATCCATAAAATATTACTTTAATAAAATAATGAATGGGAATAATTACATTAAAATTTTGTTACATGAGAGGATTAAGTGATAAATTATTTTCCCATTAATCATGTTTGATTATAAAAAATGAATTTTTGAAATTTAATTAATGAATGAATAATCCCTTAAAAGGAAGGGAGAATATGTTAAGTATGTATTTAAAAGACATATATTCAGAATATATAAGCATTATATAAAATCAATGAGATAGATAAAGTTATTTATATATAGAAAAATCATAACTAAATGAACATATAATGGTTTCGAGAGATCCCTTACCATATGTCCAGAATGATATTTACTTGCAATTAAAATTATAAATAAAAAATTTGATTAAGTAATTAATTAAATAATAACGTTCTCAATATATATTTTTTTTAATATTATTATATTATGTTCTTTTATAAAAATTTCAATGAGATTTAATTTTATGAGGTTTTTCATTTCATGGTTTCACGACCATATCACTTTTGGAACATTATTAGTGTTCTTTCCAATTAGGAATATAACTCCAAAAGTGGAATAAAATGATATTAATGTACATATATAAATTAAAAATGTCCCAAATATCCACTAATTCTAAAAATTATTGATGATTCATTTTGTAGAAATGTTAACGTTATATGGTTAGTTAGTTTTTTGAGATTTTACCAACCATCATGAACTTGATTTGTTTTATTTAATTAAAATGTTTTTAATAAATTACAGAGTCATAAAATAAGTTAATATGTTTATTATTATTATATCTATAAAAAATAATATTTCTATAACCAACCTTGATTTTGGTGGAGGAAAATGATGTACGTTGTTTACAGTGATGGTGGATCCACACCAATATGGACAACATTATCTTTTTTAGAATGAGGAGATAAGAGAAAAGTATAAATGATAGATATTCAATTGAAACAAAAATGTTATAGTATATTAATAAAAATTGACTCATTATATAATTTTTTATGGGGGTTTTGAGGAATAGGTAGAATATGATACAAATTTAAATGGTATATATTACGAATATTACCTCTTAAACACCATTTCTAGGAATACACCATAAAGCACTTTGGGGTGACTATTACAATCATTTGTTTATTATTTTGGATCCAGAATACCAATAGCGATGAATATTCTGAACATGTATAACAAATGTGCACTTTTATGGTGAGATAATGGTTACCTACACCATCCACGACTCATTTCGATTTATATTTTTCATAAAATGAAAATTATCATATTTTTATATATTTTAATTCTCAAAAAAAAATATATTAAAAAAAATACCAAAAATTCACTCTTACTATTTTACAATGTCTATATTCCAAAAATTAAAATTTTTTATTTACATAATTTTCTAAAAATGATAATTTGTATTTTTAATTAAAATAGTTATTTATTGGAAAATTTTAAATTTTAATATCATGATTAATTTTTCGACCCTTTGAAAAATTAGTTATGGTATTATAAAACTATAATATCAATATAATGAATCATAATATATTTTTATGAAAGCATATTATTATTATTTTTATTTCAAATCATTAAAATTATTATAAAAATGAAAGAAAATGTATATGTTTTTCAAAAATAGAAAGAAATATTTTATCATTTTTGAAACATTTATTTACATTTATCTTGATATAATTATATAGTATTTGTATTTTATAAGATAACTAAATTTTATTTTACACTTACATAAGTGACGATTCTATTCTAATGGTCAAGTTACTATTCGTAACAGTAAAATTACTATTCCAATGGTTCACCTAATATTCCAATGAATATATTAATATGTTAGTTGTTATATTTTTAATACTCATATGTGTTACTTAATTTCTATAAATTACTCACATATAATTAATTTCTTCATTCTATTCTATTTTCTATAATATCTATCTATATATATGTTTGTTTTTAGGGTTATCATTGTGTTACAAATATGTTTTTTTCTTTCTACAATGTTTTCCATTAGTTTGGTTATTCTCATGGATCAAAAAGAACCAAATCTTTTACATTATAGTTATTTTTTTCAATTTTTTATACAATAATAATATTTTCAATTTTTATATTCATATTTATTCTTTAAATATAATGTCAATATACATATAATAAAATGTTTTTGGTTCTATTATGTGGTTATTTAAATCATATAATACTATAATAGATAATATGACACAATTATATAATCTGATGTGAAATTCCATTGATAAAAATATGGGTCATTACATTTTCCCTCTATAAAATATTTCTCACTCACAATTTCATTTCACCTAATAATATGAAAATAAATTATGATACTTATTCTTCATCATTTCCTTTGGTTCACTAGCTGACTTCTCATACTTATAATGTTTCTATAGTACATGACTAAGTGAGTTGTCTTACTATGAAGAACATTGTATATATAGTCCATGTTCTTCTCCAGTCTCTCCCCATTAGAGAGATCATTTTCCATATATATGACCTACAAAATTAGTACACATGAGGGGTATGGTATGTACTTCCTCAAGAGGGATATATGTTATAATTCATGTACATAGTACTCAGTTTTTGGTAGTTCTAGCCGATTGGAAACAACTTCGATGAAATCAAGCTTCTCAAAGTGGTCATTATAAATAGTATTTAGCTTCCCATCGACCGAAATCTCATGAAGAACTTACATATATGTATATATAGGAACAATTTATCTCTAACCTCAAACTCCAGGTCTCCTTAATGGTTTTCTGCATAAATATTTGGTTCACTTCGAGTAGTTTTGATGTCCTCTATAATTTACAAAACCATTTCATCCATTCTTTGACTACTTGAGGACTATGAATCTTACATTCAACAACTTCATCCCAACATATTGGTGTTTTATAACTCTTCCCATAAAAGTTTTTATATGGATCCATTTGGGTGCTTAGTGAAAGATAATATTGTATAAGGACCAAAAGAACGGTGTATAATGATACCATACTGCATTGAAGTCCATTGAGCATGCTATGAATATTTCCTAAAATGTATAGATAGTACACTTATATTGGACATTGTTTTTGGGGTGATAAGAAGTACTTATGTTCAACTTGGTTTTTATATCATGTTAGAGGATCTTTAAAAATATAGATTAAAATCTCGAATCTCAATCATATACAATTGATAATGGTGTTCTTTATAGCCTCAAAACTTCTTTGATGTATATCTTTTCACGTTTATTGAGTGATTGGTCTTATAAAATTCCCATTAAGTGGGTATTATTTTTAATATGGTCCACCAAAACCCATATATAATTATTTCCACTTGATTAATTCGTATGTCTAATGAAAAAGATGATAGTGATGTTTTTCCATTTCAATATAGTTGTGTGTAATGGTTTCATTACCCCCTTGAACTTTTACCATTAATCCTTCACTTTCTGATATATGAGGAATGTTGATCTATATTCTTTGGTCTTATTATTTATAATATGACACCAATAGTTCTCTTAGAGATTTTGTCACACTCGGAATTTGCACTGCGTTATGTTTGGAATTTTGATTTTCATCTTTTAATTTTATCTACTTCTAATTATTATTATACTTTTGATATGAAATACGGGCTGAGCCCGACTCGAGTTCTGCTCTGATAAATGAGCGTTTTGTGCTAGACAATGTTTCAGCGCGCCGCTGTCGAAGACGTGCGGCCTCGCCATGGTCACCACGCGGCCTCACTTGGTTCCCTGCTCGCCTGCCCAATGTGCAACTAATTAAATAAAAGGAATTAATAATAAATAAATAAAATAAAATGAGGGGTAAAATAAAAATAAAATAAAAATAATAAAAATTTGATAAAATTTAATGAATTTTTGTTTTAATGATAAGAATAAGTATATTACTATTATTTGAGAATATTATTATTATTATTTATATTATTATTTATATTATTATTAATAATCTATTAATAATTATTATTAGTATTATTATTATTATTGGTTTTGGTTTTGTTTTTACTTTTTTTAGTTTTCTTTTTATTCCTTTAATTCTTTATCATTTTTCCTCCTCTTTGTGTCGAGACATAACTACCCCTCCCCCTATTTTTTTTCTTCCCTGTCGAAGCCCCCCCCCCCACTTCCGCAGTTTTTCTCACGCCACCCCCTCAATGGGGGACACCTCATACTATGCTACTCCCCTCTGACACCACACACGCCTCACGTGACCTTGAGTCGTCATCCTGGCGCCCCTCGCACCACCTCGCACAGCCTCGCGCCGCCCCCACGAGCCCTCCTCGCACACAACGTCTGACGGACCAACCCCCCCGATCAGCTTACTCGGCTTGAGCCAACACAAGGACCACCGCCTCTCCCTTGGTCGGCCCTACTCAACCCGCCAACCTCCTTTCCCCAGCAATCAGACCCCCCCCTTGGCTGAACCTTTTCCACGCCGCCACACCCTCTCCATACGGTATACCTTTTTCTCCTCTTTGTTAGGGTTTTGGCCATTGTTCATGGTGTTTAGTTTTCCAGTTGGTTGGGTACTAGATTTAAGATGGAATCAGGTTGTTTTTTGTCTTTTTTTGGATGGAACGTGTCTCTTTAGGGTTTGCTTGGGGTGCATTTGGAAAACAATTGGAATTTTCACAAATACATGTGGTTTTTTCATGAAAGGTATGTCGTTCCATGCCCTAACACCATTAGATGAATTTAATATTCTTATTTGAATTTATTATTGTGTTCCTGACTTGATTTTGTGGTGAAAATGGTGTTTTTTGGAGTGGTTTCTGTGTTTTGGTTCAATTTTGATGCATTTGTCTATATATTGTTCCTAAGGTTCATTTCGGAATTGTTGTGGTGCATTTGATGGAAAATTAGAGTTTCATATGAGTGTTGGAGTCTTCAAAACTTGAGTAAGGTGGTTCCATGATTATTTATTATTTGATTATTTAATTTTCAAGATCGATTAATTTATCATATTATTTAATTAATTTGTGTAGTGTGAAATTGTTTCTTTTTAAAGTTTTATTTTCATTGAAACTGTTTAGTAAACTGTTTATATAATGCGTGTATTTTCTGCTGAGAACTCTTTTGGTACTTTTTTATAATTTTGTGATTGACCAATTAATTTTTAATGTGGTGAGAATTATATATATATATATATATATATATATATATATATATATACCTGGCATTGTGAGAATTTGGTCGTGATAGAAGTTTTTTCTTGAGTATAGTGGGAAATGCCAAGTAATTATTTTAAATCATTTTATAAGCTTTAACTTTTTACAAAATAAATTATGTGGCTTTTGAAAAGGTGGTTTACATATGGTGAAAGGGTTTCAATAAAACTATTTGTGTCACGCATATCAAATTTTATCATTTTATTCTTGTGAGTGTGATGTTGGAATGATTTTGAATGTATAAATATTATCTTAGTGCATGTAAATACACGTGACATTCTTTTACTATTGCTTTTTAATATTTTTTTGTGGTTTATTAAATTATGTCAATAGTGGGAAACATGTTTGAAAAATGTTTTAGTGTGTGTCTTATTCCAAAAGGGTATTAATGTGTGTATGTGGTAGTTTGTTTAATGATAAGCGACTTTAAATTTTGCAGATGGTTTAATTGAGAATGAAACCAATGAAGATTATGTTTTGAAAAGATTTTTGTCATGCGTATGGTTTTAAAAGAGGGTTTGAGTGTTAAAAATGTGATTTTGAATGTGTAAGTGATATGTTGGGATTTTATGCGAAAGTGTGACTTGTGACATGAACATGAAACTTGGTTGATCTCAAAGTAGGAAGCCCGGGTAGCTAGGAGGGTGGAATAGACTAGTGGGATAGTGTTTCGAAGGTGACTTGACCCGGTTTCACTGGTTGGACTGATGATTGCAACACTAACTAAAAATATGATTTTCTGAGGGTTGTGGCCATCTAAGCCACATTTCACTGAGACACGCTGATCTAGGGACCCAACCTAGCTAACACCTATGAGGCCTCTCCCAAATTAGTGCTCATTGGTAACTTTATGTTCAACAGTGTGACACATTAGTTATTTAAAAAGTTGGGTGTGTGTGTTTTAATTTAGGTTAGTCCATTTGAAATTTTTTTCTTTAATCGTGTTTTCTTTAAACCTATGAAATAATTTACTTCTTTCCTTTTGTTAATATTTCAAATTAATTTTTCATTTAATAATTATGCGTGGTAAATTTTTGTTGGGTGACATCCTACTGGGCCCTTCGCTCCCACCCTGCATACACCTTTGGGTGTATGTAGACCTTGTTTCTTATGTTTCCAGGTTGTGAAATCATGCTCAGTGATTGGGTTTTGGTCGTTGATGGTATTTCCGTGCAGGTTGGTATTTGTGGAATGAGGATGTTGACCCAATCTTGTTGCTTGATGGTTTGAGTTAGAGATAGTTTCTTTTGTTGTCATTTATTTTTGTATGTTGGCTCATGTTATAAACCTTTAAATTTGATTTTAGTTTAAGGGTATGTTTGGATGTTAGTTCATAGTTTTATTTTATTTAACTTGTCATTTGTATTGTGTTTACAATGTCGGGTAAACCATTCCCACATGTTACTTTTGACACCTAGGAACTTGTGCCAGCCCATGGGGATCAGGAACGCCCTTTGGGCCATACCGTAGAACGGTTCGGAAGGCGACCCGGCCTAGTTTTTGAAAAAATGGTATCAGAGGAGCAGGTTTCCTCTCTTGGGTCTTGTTCTTTTAAGATGGAGTAACGGTAGACAGGAGTTTGGGTTGTGGGGACTCGATGTCCGGGCTACGAGCAAGGTGCATGGACAACACACCTCATGGTAGGACTCGAGTTACCAATGCAAGATGAGATTTGTCTAAACCTTTGGTCTGTGTGGTTAATACTATTTAGGGGAAATGATAAGGGAGTAGGTTCAGTGGTCCCGGTGAGCTCGCAGGGTTTGGAAAGCCATATGCAGCTGGGGATGTTGTCCAAGAATACTCTCTGTGGCGATGGAGGGATTGGCGTATGGCCGCCAACCATATGTTCTAGTCACCCACTAACACTAGTCTTCTCTTACATCGTTCCTCATCTCTTTTTTGGATTCATAGACATATGGTTTTTTATTATAAATTTTTTGGTCTTGAAAAACAAATTTTTTGAAATGATGTTCTTTAAAAATAAAATGATGTGTGAGGTTTGGAAAGTGTGGGTTGAATATTTGGTTTTGAAAAAAAATGAAAAGCGGTTTGTTTTGATTCTTAGTGCGCTCATGGGAAACCACATGCATGAGCATATATGGAAAGAGAAATGGTGAATGGCATGAGTGGATTAATTCCTAGATGTATATGAGGTGGGTTCTAGTGTGTCAAGGTAACATGCAAGTGCGAGGCCCATTGGACACCATTGGTGTTTATGCAACCCACTAGTTTTTCTTATTTTCAAAAGTTTTTGTTAAATGATAATTCAATGTTTTTATAACCAGTGATTGTGTGGTGTGACCTTGTATTTTTTAAGTGTCGGATGTGAGGTATTTCAAGCCAAGAATCATTTTTGGATGATTTGTATCTTGAGTTTGAAATCATACTTGTAAGTTGTTGTGAAAGTGCGTGGTTAGTGGTTTCTTTTGAAAAGTGCTTCGGGAATCCCTTGCAGTGGTTCCCCCTACACGTTTGGTGATATTTTGCGGTATGTCTTGGCCATTGGACCAGTTTGATTGGGTCCATGATTTTTCTTCTTGACTAGTGCACACCACCCCTAAAGCATTAACATGCGATTGAAGTGCGGCTATGGGTAATGTTCCTTTGGCCAACCCTCCAGTTGATAAATAAATAACTCTCCCATTTGGGTGATAATACTAAGACTATTCCATTTTTTTGATCAATTGGATCCTCTCATAGCTAGATGACAGACGTGAGGGGTAGTTGATAGGATTTTTGGTCTCTTTGAGTTTTCTGAGTAGTTGGGTATGAAGTTTGACACTGATGTGTCTAAAGGTCCCCCTAGAAACGGTGAAAGGAATTCCAGTGGGGAAGGGTGAATTCGGTTTGGAGTTATCGGTACTAACCAACTTCGTGGAATGCTTCTAGTGTTTTCTTCATCCGCAAGGGTCAAGTTTGGTGAACACTTGGAGCGTGAATCCTTTTTGAAGAGCAATGGTGGATTTCGTAGAATCCTTCGGACCTGCTTTCATAGGAGTTTTTCCCCATCTCAGGAAGTTCTTATTTTTCTGTTCAAAGGTAAGTATTTATCATGCGCCTTTCCTTCTTAATTTCATTGGTTAAGGTGTAGAAGTGATGCATGTGCATCATCTAAACCCCTATTTTATCAGATGTACCTTCAGTGAGTAGTTGAATGTCGTGGTGTGTAGTGTCTGATGGTGTTGTCTCGGTTGCAAAGTAGTGGTGTGTGAAACTAGAAGGTGAATATCCATTCATGAGTATTTAATACCTGACTATGAGGTAAAATATTCTTCAAACATCAGATCTCTAGACATTGGCCTCCGAGTGAAGATGGTGCGTGGTTAGGAACCCTAGGAGTGTATGGAACCCCGACTTTATTTCTTTCATCACTGTTGAATGTAAAGGCAGTTTAAATTGTTTTCTTTGGTTGTTCTATTCTAAACAAACCATTTAGTTGTGTGAGGTTTCCGTGACTATGTGGAGGCATGTTCGTCTCATTGTCTTGATGTCCTAAGGGTTGTGTCCCTCCAGACGTAATCATTTTTAGTGGTACTTAGGGGGATTGTTTGGGAGAATTGGTCACAAAGATTAATGGTGCTCATCCATGAATGTGGAAATGTTGGTTTGTCTTGGGTCATGCTTTTGATGCCCCGGTAGTCGGGCCCCTCCCTTCCCGCCCCTTTTTGTGGGGCGTTTGGTCACCAACGAGAAATTTTCAATGTTCTGAATCCTCTGTTAGTTCTAATGGTTGCAAGACCCATGATGTGTCTCGCACAAAGGCCTCTAAAATAAATCAGTGTTGGCCTATCCTTAATGGTGGGGAGTCCACCCGGACCTCCCCATGTCAGTTTTCTAGTCTCGTCTTGGTAGTTGTTGGGTTCATAATGGTGGAAAGCCCCTCAGACTCTCCCATGTTGACCATTTGGTTCTGTTTCTAAATATGGCTTGGTGATAAGTGATAAGAGTGTTCCATAGAAATTGTTTGATCATGATGGTTCATTCTATCCAAATGATGTGATTTTTGATAAATAGTGTTTGAGTTGTTTCGTCTTGTAAAGTTGGTTTCCGCGGGTGCGAGGGTCACTTTCCTTAATCAGTCAACTGGAGGCGTTCTAGCTCTTTGGGGTGGGCCACACATATGAGAAAATATTTTTATGCATTTATTGAGATTTTCATTTGAGTCACATTATCAGAGCAGATGGTTTTGCCTCTTTTTTCTTATTGATTGTGGGGATCCATTTTGAACCTTATTGGGGTATCAGTTTCTTCTCTGGGGTTCAGCCATAGTTGTGGCTTTCTGGGGATGGAAATCATTATGGTGAGGAAAATTTTCACACCTGGACTTTGCACTAATTCAAGTTTCGAATTTTTATTTTCATCTTATAATTTTATATGCTTCTAATTATTATTATTCTTTTGATATGAAATACGGGCCAAGCTCGACATGGGTTTTGCTCGGATAAATGAGCGTTTTTTCCTTGACAACGTTTTAGTTCGCCATTATCGAAGACGTCCTGCCTCGCCTAGGTCACCGTGCGGCCTCGCTAAGTTCCCCGCTTTCTTTCCTAATGTGAAACTAATTAAATAAAAGGAATTAATAATAAATAAATAAAATTAAATGAGTAGTAAAATAAAAATAAAATAAAAATAATAAAAATGTGATAAAACTTAATGATTTTTTGTTTAAATGATAAGAATAAATATATTACTATTATATGAGGATATTATTATTATTATTATGTTAATTATTATTATTAGGGGTTTTGGTTTTGTTTATAGTTTTTTGTGTTTTATTTTTATTCTTGGTATTATTTATCTCTTTTTTCCTTCTCTTTGCGTCGAGACCTAACTCCCCCTCCCCCCGTTTTTTTCTTCCCCATCGAAGACCCCCCTCCACGGTTCTGTTCGCGCCACCCCCTCCATGGATGACACCTCCTCTGGCGCTACTCCCCTCTGGGGCCTCACAACCCTCTAGCAACCTCGAGTCGTCGTCTCGGCTCCCCTTGCACCACCTCATGCCACCCCCATGATCCCTCCTCACCCATGTCGTCTGACGGACCAACCGACCACCCGTCCAGCCTACTCGGCCCGAGCTGCCGCATGGACCCTCGCCTCGCCCCTGGATGGCCCTCCTCGGCCCGAAAACCTCCTTTCCCCGACGCTCGGACCCCCCCTGCTTGGCCGAGTCCTTTCCGCGCTACCACACCATATCTCTACGGTATACCTTTTTCTCCTCTTGGTTAGGGTTTTGGCCCTTGTTCTTGGGGTTTAGTTTTCCAGTTGGTTGGGTATTAGATTTAGGATGGAATTATGTTTTTTTGTCTTTGTTTTGGATGGAACTTGACTCCTTAGGGTATGCTTGTAGTGCTTTTGGAGAGCCATTGGAATTCTCCCCAAAACATGGGGTTTTCTTCATGTGAGGTAAGTGGTTACGTGCATTAACACCATTTGATGAATTTAATATGATTATTTCAATTTATTATTATGTTCTTGACTTGATTCTGTGTTGCGAATGGTGTTTTTGTTTTGGAATGGTTGGTGTGTTTTGGTTCTATTTTTATGCATTTGTCGATATATTGTTTCTAAGGCTCATTTCAGAAATGTTGTGGTGCGTTTGATGGGGAATTAGAGTTTCACATCGAGTGTTGATGTCCTCAAAACCTTAGGTAGGTGGTTCCATGATTAATTATTATTTTATTGATTAATTTTCAATCTTGATTAATTTATCATATTATTTAATTAATTTGTGTAGTGTAAAATTGTTTCTTTTTATGGTTTTATTTACATTGAAACTGTTTATATAATGTGTGTGTTTTATGATGAGAACACTTTTGGTGATTTTTTTAATTGTGTGATTAACCTATTAATGTGTGAAAGTGGTGAGAATTATATATATATATATATATATATATATATATATATATATACATTTACATGGCGTCGTGTGCGTTTGGTCGCGAAAGAAGTTTTTTCTTGAGTTCAGTGGGCAATGCCAAGTAATTATTTAAAATCATTTTATAACCTTTTACTTTTGGCATATTAAATTATTTGGTTTGCGAAAATGTGTTTTACATATGGTTAAAGGGTTTCCATAAAACTATATGTGTGGCGCAGATCATATTTTAAAAATTTATTCGAGTGTGTGTAATGTTTGAATGCTTTTGAATGTATAAATTGTTACCTTCATGCGTGTAAATCCATGTGACATTCCTGTACTATTGAATTATAATTTTTTTATGCTTTATTAAATTTTGACACTAGTGGAAACATGTTTGGAAAATGTTTTAGTGTGAGTCTTATTCCAAAAGGGTATTAATGTGTGGAAGTGGTAGTTTGTTTAATGATAAGTGACTTTAAATTGTGAAGATGTCTTAATTGAGTATGTAACCTATGAAGATTATGTTTTGAAAATATTTTTGGTGTGCATATGGTTTTAAAAAGGGGTTTTGGTGTGAAAATGGTTACTTTGCATGTGTAAGTTCTCTGTTGGGATTTTATGAGAAAGTGTGATGTGTGACATGAACTTGAAACTTACTTGAGCACAAAGCGGGAAGCCCAGGTAGCTAAGAGGGTGGACTAGACTAGTGGGCTAGTGATCCAGAGGTGACTCGACCCGGTTTCACTAACAGGAATGACGATTGCAACACTAACTAAACATATGCTTTTCTGAGGGTCGTGGCCTTCTATGCCACGTTTTTTGAGGGTCGGGGCCTTCTATGCCACATTTTCTGAGGGTCGTGGCCTTCTAATACACATTTCACTAAGACACAAAGATCTAAGGACTCATGCTAGCTAACCCCCATGAGGCCTCTCCAATATTATTTCTCATTGGTTACTTTATGCTCATCAGTGTGACACATTATTTATTTTAAAAGTAAGGGTGTGTGTGTTGTAATTTAAGTTATTCCATTTGAAATTGTTTTCTTTAATACTGTTTTCTTTTAACCTATGAAATAATTTACTTCTTTGCTTTAGTTAATATTGCAAATGTATTTTTCATTTAATAATTATGTGTGGAACCTTTTTATTAGGTGAAATCCTAATGTTCCCTTCACTCACACCCTGCATACACCTTTGTGTGTATGTAGAACTTGTTTCTTGTGTTTCCAGGTCGTGAAATCATGCTCAGTGATGGGGTTTTTGTCATTGATGGTTTTATCATGCAGGTTGGTGTTTGTGGCATGAGGATGTTGCACCACTATTATTTCTTGAAGCATTGAGATAGAGTTAGTGTATTTTGTTGTCATTTATTTTTGTATTATGGTTCAAGTTGTAAACCTTTAAATTTGATTTTAGTTTAAGGGTCTGTTTGGTTGTCAGTTCACAGTTTTATTTTATTTAACTTGTCAGTTGGGTTTTTTTTACTATGTCGGGTAAATCTTTCCCATGTGTTAGTTTTGACACTTGGGCACTTGTGCCAACCCGTGGGGATCGGGAACGCCCTTTGGTACATGCCAAGGTCCTGGTCGGGTGCCGGGTCAGATTGCGACCCGGCCTGGTTCGTGACAGATATTGATATATTTTCTATCTACCTAATGGGTGGATAAGGATGATCGTTGTGAATTATTCAAAAAATACTACTTTATCTCGTGATTTGATAGTACACATAGTCCTTAACCAAATCATACGTCAACCTCATGATTAATTTTAAACTCCATGGATTTCTCATTTATTATAACTTCTACATTTTTATTACTTCTGCATCATCAATTTGATAATCCTCTATCTTCTATAAAATGGATAGTTGAGAAATCATTTGAGTTATGTAGGATGTTTCTCATTCCTTCTCGACTTCCATGTCCATACTTCACAAGTCTAAGTTGACTAATTGCCTTTTAGTCCTCATCAGGAATAAGGCTTCAAGATCCATTGTACATAAATAATATTACAATGTATTTTCCCTCTAATGACATTAATTTGTTGACCATTCATAATCCTTCATTAAATATAACCATCTTCACTAGAGACTATTAAACTCCTTGTCTGTGAATATATACATGTGGATCTTATGAGTCGAATATATTTCACACATCCCAATATAGAGAAAATGTTTTCATATATTCATTGTAATGACCAATAAATCCAACTTCATATCATTAATTTGGTAGTTCTGGTCATGAACATTCAACTTCCTTGAGGTGTAGGATATCACATTACCATTTCTCATCAGTACAAAACTCAATCCCTTCATTAAAGAATTATTGTATACTATAAAAGACAACCACTTGAGAAAAATGTAATTACTAGTTTAGTGATAAGACACTTTTTTAATTCCTTTATTCTATCTATTAATTCACTATTCAATAAAAACATTACTCCTTACCATGTTATCTTGGTTAGTGGACTTGAAATCCATGAGAATTTTCTCACAAATCATCCATAATACCTATATTGTTCAAGGAAAATTTGAATCTCTCTTACTTATTTTAGTATAGTACATTCTTTAATGAAATCTATCTTATAATTTTCTATATATATACATTTTTTAGTGATAAGATGATCCAAAAATTATACTTCCTTCATCCAGATCTCGCTTTTATAATACTTTACATATAATGTATCTCTTCATAAAGACTTTAAGACAGTTTTCCAATGCATTTCATGATACTATTTTCTTTTGATGTATATAATGATATCATCTATCAATACTTCCAAATTTTTATTTAGGTAATCTAAACATATTATATTCATTAAATCAACAAATATTATTGTATCATTAGCGAGTATGAAGGGAATCAATTTAAATACAGAGTATCCATACACTGTCTAAATGGATGTTTTTGGAATCTCTCATTCATTACCTATAATTAGTGATATCATTACCAATGGTCCACCATAGAGACATACTAGTCCCCATAGAGTTTATTAACTAAGACATAAATCAATGGTAGAGGATAAATGTTCTTTATCATGACCTTTTTGAGTTTATGATAATCAATCTGGATGTGAATTGAGCCATACTTATTCTTAATGAAGAGGTCCGGCACATCCCACATTGAAGCAATAGGGAATATCAAACCCTTTTCTAGATTCTATTTTAATTAATTATTCGATTTTTAGAAATCAATGTGTATATGTTGTAAGGATTCATGGATATGGGTAGGTATCCATGTATAAGTTCAATTGAGATCTCAATATCTCGATCAAGAGGAAATACATAAAATTTATTAGAGAACAAATCATTGTAGTCCCTCATGATGGGAAGGTATTCTATCATGATTATCTCAATTTACTCTATAATTTTAACTAGATATACTTACTCATAAGGAAATAATATCCATGTCTAAGAAGAATATTCAAAAGGTGATATATTTTCTTCCTTACACTTCAAAATAGAAGGATACATTAGGATGTGAAGTGTGATCTCCCTTTCTCGATATTTTAGGTTTTATTTATATAAGGATATCCCATCCATGCTTAATATAGGATCATACTCAACTAATGGAATTTTGAAATTATTTACTTGGAGTTTTAGTAGAAAATTTATATTTCTAAGGAGTCATATACATGAGATGAAGTAGTATCCTCATTTTATATTCTCATAGAAATCTTAAAATTCATTCATTGTGGTGGTTCTTGAGTAGTTATACTAAACAAGCATGATGTAAAAGAATGTTTAGTACCGAAATCAAATAGTATGTTTATTATTATTAAATGAATAACTAGCTTATATTTCAGCACATAATTTTCAGGGTCCTCCTCTGTAGTGGTTATAATATATACACTTCATTTCTCTATAGTCCTTATAGTTTGTTGGAATTGATTGTTTACAAAAACCTGTGGCATAGGGAATTGATTTTAATAATGACCACGTTCGTTGACATTTCAACACTGTTCCATATACTAAGTGTTGATGTAAACCTTCTTTTCTCCCATTGAAATTGTGGGATTATTAATCTCCCTTCAACATTGATTATCCATATTCCGTTACTTTCCACACATGATGCATCACATGATTCCCTTGATATAGTGTTAGAATTATTCATTCCATATTTTTTAACACATAGGAATTTGTGTTTTCATTCATCAATCAGATTTATCCATTTATTCTGCCAAATTAAACTCCATTTGACACTTTTTATCTCTATCCCCATGAGACCACAGAGGGTCACCAATATTTAGTTTGAGATTAAGGGAATAAAGGGAAATATCTTCATAGATATCAATCTCTCAAATCCCCAAATATTTTAGTAGACTACTATTTAATGTTATAAAGAATAGATCACTTATACATTAAGGGTAGATAAAATAGATAGTGGTGTAGAATGGAAGTCATATGATGTTTTCCTCACATTCCTTAATTGAACCATCTTCATTTTTCATCAATCAAAGGAACTCCCTATCATTTTTGAGGATTAAGAGTTCAATTAAAATATTTTTTATAAATGTTTTCATTAATATTTTACATTACATGGAATCTATTTCCTCATTGGTTTTTTATTCTTGATTAGTTAACACTACTAATTGGTTCCTCCTCTAGGAAATAAATTTTCAATAAAAAATTCACTTATTTTGAGCATTAGAGGATATATAGTATCTTATCAATTGATTTAAGCTGTTATTTCATAATATGTGAAAAAAATATAAACTACAAGTAAGAATCCATTGACCCATAATGCACTCAACGACAACATTCTATTTCATAGAAAAAGGAGTGAATTCAACAAAATTCATGTAAATTTTCATATCTTAAGTCATTTGAGCCAGATCTGCGATGATTTTCCCAGATCCCCTTATCATGTGGTAAGGCATATCAAAGATAATTTCATGATTACTTTTTATAATTTGAAAATCTATTCATGTTCTCCATAATAGATTTTAATGAGTTTATGACTTTTCCAAAATCATATCATCTAAGAGTATCAAACCAGGTTTGAAGAAAGGCCCATTTGTCTTATAGTAGGTACAATCGAGTTAGTACCCAATGATCTGTTTCATTGTTATTACCGATGGGACATATCTATGGAATATACACATCTACATGTTTTATCTAGACATATATGTAATTTCTTGGAAACCACTAACATTATAGTAAACTAAAATTTCAGGATTTTTTAAAATAAATTGAATTATACAAAGGGTTTCCAATAAATTATTTTAGTCCTAATACGAAAAAAATAAATATACATTTCTCTAATATAAACTATAATGAACATGTCCTTTTACATATTTTATTACTTGATTTTTAACAAATATAGTCAATAAATACAACCAAAAGATCAAGAGGCCTAGTGTTTTTGGATGAATAAGTAAAACAAATCAATATGGAACTAAAATAAAACTTATTTATTTTAATCTCCATAATGATGCCATAATACTTTTGATTTCCAAAAAGTACAAAGGATAACTTTGGGAGAAAAAAAGGGGTGAGATAAAAATCCTAGAATGGGAACACACATTGTGAAGAATCATAACATATGAGTCAAAAGAATAATATAATAGCATAAAATATATTTATTTTGAATAATCGCATGGAATAATTACCTAAGTACTATGTATTACTAATATCATGGAATCATAGTAACACATAAAAAACATGAAACATGAAATAAGAATAATTCAAGGATAAGTACCAAGACAACAAAACATCGTGGAAAAAGAACCATCATGGATTATTTTTACTCCATAATCCCATACATATCGTATCATACGACATATATGTTACCCGATGAAATAGAGAGATATATAGGTGAACACATAATAACATATAAATATTTATATGTTCAAAAATGGAAATCAAACATAAGGCACTAAAATATGGTTTACCTATTGAAATAATAGGGTTTTATAATCTTTTCTCATATCAAAATAAAGAAAAAATTAAAAATACTACAAAGAGAATATAAAATTAAATATTTTGGACATTCATATATAAATAAATAATCATCAGTCTAAAATCTGTTTTTCATTTAAAATGTAATGATAACAGATAGAAATTTTTGGTATAGAAATGAACATTCAAATTACTATATTAAAGAATCAGTTTAAGACTTATGAAGAAATAATGAACATTGGGTTTTCATTCCATAATATAGTAAAAATAGAATGCTTTTCCATAAAGAATTTTTTTGTTTAATGAAATAATTAATGGGAATAAATAAATTAAAATATTTTTTAAATAAAATGACTAATGGATAGAAAATTTGACCTTAACCAAGTTTGATTTTAAATAAGGTATTTGATTAATGAACTTAAAGAATATATAACCCCATAAATGGAAGGAATAATATATATATATATATATATATAAGATACATATATATTTATATATAATTTATAAAAATTAAATAACATAATATTGAGATTGCAAATGAGTTATAGAGTGAAATGTCATGACCCAAAAAAATAAGGTGGTTTGGAGAGATCCCTTAACTCATGCCATTATTTATCAAGACATGCACAAAATTTGTTGAATAATAAAATTAGAATAATTAATAACATTTAAAACGTATATTTTATTTAATATAATATTTCTATGTTCATTTACAACCATTTCAATGATATATAATGTTTAATTTCGTTGTTCTGAGGGCATTTGTTTCATGTTTCCAAGGTGGGATTACTTGGGGATAATTTTTGAAATTCCAGTAAAATGGGAATATATATACATATGTAAAAATATATTATATTAATTTATTTATTTAAATTAAAATCATACAAAATATCAACATGCGTTATTGAACATGGAAGATTAATCAAGATTACACTTTATTTTTATAAAATTTGTTTATTTAGAAAGTTTTACAGACCATCAAGAACTAGATATGTTTTATTTAATGAAAATTATATTAATACTTAAATATTCCTGAAATAATTTATAATATACATATTATCAACATATTTAACAATATTAATATTTATATTTCCATCCTTGTACGTGATGGAGAAAAAAAGTACATTTTTCATGGAGATGGTTAATCCACCACAATATGTTCAACATTTTCATTTTCAGAATGTGGATAAGAGAAAAGAGAAGGGTATTGATGATATATATCACATTATAAGAATAAAAAGAAAATATATTTATAATATTTTAGTCATTATGTCACAATTTACTGGTAATTTTTGGAGGAGGATGTAGAAGAAATTAATTTTAAAGCGATGGATTGAGAAGAAGACCTCTTTAATGTCATGTCATCAAATACAACTTAAGGGACTTTGTTTTTTTCAATTTTTTAAAATAAAAACTATTTAAAAATGAGGTAGAGGTCTGGAAAGATAATTTTATATAAATTTGGAATGTTCAAGGAATTATAAGTTGTGATGAGAATGGGTGGTGAGGGGTGGTATTTATAAGTGAATGAGAGGGATGTTTTTGAATATTGTAATCATTAGTTTATTTTTTCAGGTCAAGATTACTAATAGTGATGATTATTTTGACCTTATACAAAAGAAATTCTTTTGATACTAATATAATTATCCCTTATATCATAAATTAATCACTATTTCAGGTATTTTTCTTATTTACCCCATTTTGTGATATTTTACTTTATACATAAAATTAAACTATTTTATAAAAATACCACAAATTTAACCTTAATATTTTATATTTTATGGATTAAAAAAATGAAATCCATTTTATTAATATATTATTTTGTAAATGATAAATTTAATTTCAATTTTATATCCGTCTATATTTTAATAATAAAAATTCAAATATTAAGATTAGTTTTCTAATCCTTTGAAAAATAACTTATGGCCTCATAATATTGTTTTGTCATTATAATGTAACATAATATTGTTTTACAATAACATTATATTAAAATGTTATTTATAATTAATAATTATATTTTATATAAAAATGACAATAAAACATACACATTTTTTCAAAAATGAAAAAATTATTTTATCCTTTTTAAATAATCTATTTACTTGTATCATAATATAAATATATGATATTTTAATTTTATAAAATATAATAATATTAGACAACAAATCCATAAGTGAGGATACTTTTCTAATGGGTGAGTTAGTCTTCCTAACAATCATATTACTATTTAAACTGTCAAATTACTATTCCAAAAAGCAGATTACTATTCCAAATGTCAGATTTGTAAAGTTATTATTGGTTTCCTTGCTTTTTATAATTACCTGATTTTTTATTCATTCTTAATTAACTTCTATTTTATCTCATGTTATTATATATTTTCATTTTCAATATGATTACTGTTTTACCAATATATTCTTCCATTATATATTGTTGTTCATGAGTACAGTTATTCTCATGGATTGACCAGATATAAATTTTCATTTAATAGTTTTCCTTTTTTTCTATTTTTATGCCATTGGAATATTTTTTATTATTATATACATTTTTATTATCAATATTTAATGCTCAAATTCAAATAATAAAATGTCATCAGTTATATAATGTGTTTTATGTGAGTTATAAAATAATATATTACAAAATATGATAATATTATATAATCATAAGGGATATTCCATTGTTAAAACTATGGGTTGTTATAGTGACTATTTTTATACATGTTGTTAGGTTGGACCAACATAATATTTGTTGGGCCAAAATTTGTCCCTATTTATAGGACTATATAATGTCATACACGTTTGTGGGATATTAGAGGTTGTTCATGAATCTATTTTTCCATATTTACATGACTATGTACTATCATACTATAGTTTATTTTTCCCTATTCACATGAAATTCTAACAAACCCATAAATAGTCTTAAGAATTCCCTTTGAATACATACAAAATAAGATTATCATGACCTAACCCACTAGGGCCTACAAAGGCATTATAAGGCTGAACCATGAAAACCACCAACCTGCCTCTAATAGGACATGGGTTAAATACAACTGACAAGAATTCATAATATAATGTGGGAGGACGTAGCATAATGAACCTATATTAATGAACACAGACATATCCATGCGAAGTGTAGATGAATAAATAAAGATAGTAAAATAGATATTAACCATTATTGAGAAACCACTTAGGAATACATTAAATTATGACAATATATGCAATTTCTAATGTGAAAAAACACTCACATAAAAAGAAAGACGTCCCTATCTAAAAATAATAAAAATGTGAAGAACACTGAAGAGGTCCCGACTCCTGATCTCCATGTTTAACAACCAAACACAGTCTATACACCAAAGGATCACCAATCTCTTATGTAATCACCGATGATTTTTCCATCATTAGTGTAAGGCATAATACATGCAGGAAAACCCCATATAGGGGTTAGTATATACATATCAATTAGGACACCCCAAGAACAAGATATGGGGAAACATTTAGATAAAAATGGTCAATCAGTGAGCTCAATCAAAACACACACACACACACAAATTCTTAAGTAACCCAAAATGAGAGATAAATGGGATCACCATATCTATATCCAATTTGAGAACTATGAGTCTTCATGTATCAATAAGGGTTCATCCTCAATGCCCATCATGACCTGAAACCTCACTAGAATTTTGCGTGGACCAACCGCACCTCCCCATTATGCTCCATAATTTAGGAGGCACCACCATCAATAGAGGACCCATTCCCTGGTGCAATGGGGGGGGGGGGGGGTGCTACTCAAGTACATAGAGGACCCACAACTTCGTACGACAAGGGGGTACCACTCCTAAGGTGGAATACCCATGCCCTAGTGCATTAAGGGTGTGGCACTCGGTATGTAGAGGACCCACGACCTAGTACGTTGGGGGGGGGGTTCTTCTCGTTAGGCATAGGACCATATACGTAGAGAATTGGGGGGAACCAATCAACCAATGAAAATATTATGGGGCACATGGGACATGGTTCCACATGAAGATTTTGAACCTTTACATCTCTCTAATTATCCTTCCCAATAAATTTCATGAGTTAAGCATTTCCTTAAGAAGCATCTTACATGTAACACTACGTATTTTATCTTTTATGACTCAATAGGGACTTAAATAATGTCATATATGGAAATCCACTTAGGATAGGCTCCTAAAATGGCCAAATATGAGACCAGAGGAAGAGGATGCAATATTTTGGATAAACTGGGAGAAGTATATTGTGTGTACAAGGGATCATATGGAATGATACCTCACCTCTATCCATGATTGTGTTCTCCCCTTGAGAAAGCATAGAATCAATATTATGGTAAACAAAAAATCTACATGGGGACATGATATCTACATCTATTTAGGATAATGGGTGTGTAAAACCAGTATAGATTTCAACTACTTGGGTAAGGGTACATAGTCTGTGTTCCAAACCACATGGTGTGTCATACTTAACTCTCCCTAAAACATAAATGTTGCGAAATTAAGGGACACATGAATTGTGTTCATCCAAAATATATGGAATGTAATAATGTTTTATAATAAAAACCGATTAATCCTTAAAAAGTATCACCAACATCAATGATGTTGTTATTT
The DNA here is from genome assembly GCA_963277665.1 of Viscum album. Taxonomy (NCBI): domain Eukaryota; kingdom Viridiplantae; phylum Streptophyta; class Magnoliopsida; order Santalales; family Viscaceae; genus Viscum; species Viscum album. The sequence goes on from OY728126.1 coordinate 1,678,259,421, forward strand.
TCACTAATAATTGTTATAGGAGATCTTATTATATGAATGACCATGACGATATATTGTTGATGGAAAAATTCCACACATCGGTTATTGTGTGAATCATTCCCAAAACCCCACAAAACCACATCATCCCTTAAATCGTTTCATTGGATCATGAATCCATGAATAAATCACTGATAACCTATATTATGCCATTAAAGATAGACAAATATTTGATATTCTCATTATTGTTTCAACACTCTGAATTTGTGGGTTCAATCATGCTCAAACCCAAACCAACAATGTGAAAACAAGACCACATTTAACAGAATTAAATAATGAGATGAATGGTGTAATGAAAAACACATCAATAGAGTGAGTTCATTGTTGTATTATTCTATCAAAGTCAATGAACATAAGTTTATGGATCCATGGTTGAAGCAAGGTATATCAAATATAAACTAGTTCAAAGACTCAATTTATATTCGGTCTCATCATAAGAATAGTTAGTCACAGATAAAAGAAGGAAAATAAAATTATGAATTTTTATACATGAAATAAAACTAATTAAATACACATATAATTATCCATAACTTGATTACGGATCAATCAGTAGTGATGAAAACATTCTCTAGTGAAGATGATGATGATACACTATGTCTGTCGTATGCCTAAGGATTCTCTGATCGTTTGTCATCGATCCATGTTAGCGATCGGTAATGGATCTATCCCCATATAATTTTAAAATACCAGAGTAATCTAGATAACATTGTATTTTGACATCATATGTAATTTATAAATGAGTAAATAGGTTTTAGGAATTTAAAAGTAAATTTAATTATTTATTTTAATAAACTCACCACCAACGATATCTGAAATGTAGAACCCGATGTCGACCAATTTTATGTCCTTTCTATGTTGAACCACACATTTTAAAATCAATCATTGTATCAGATATCCTATATAAGTTTTCAAATAAATGGAAAACCATTTCAAATAGATTGATTTTTAGAAGTGATATAATTTTCTCAATGCCCATTTTTCTGGGTTAGTTTCTAATGGTGGTTATTCATGGAACCAAAAATTCCCAAAGACACCTAAATCTATGGTATGGACCTGATATCCAAAGGCAGACGATAAATATGTAATTTTTCTAGTATTATTAGGGACTCATATGGTTTGAGAGGATTAGAGGTCAGGCTTATTACACCATTTTGGGGAAAACATATTCCCCATTCTCTAAATCTATAATGGATTTATGTCATATTCATGAATTATTTGTAATCCCACATATAAGGTTATATAGACTTTATATTAAAATAAATCATCTTGATATTCAGATTTATATATCTATATGTATCTATGGTTCGCCATCAATATATTCTTCTATAATTATCCATGGTTATCCATTGAAAGATCCATTTGTATGTATAATAGGATAGCCATCTCACATTTATGTTCCCTTATTAATGCATTTTAATTTAATGCCACATAACTAGGAATTATGGAAATAACATTCATCTAGGGAGGTATTTGATTTTCTCATTTTGGGTTTGAGACCCTATGAAAGGGATTGTTATTCCTTCTTCTAAAAGGAATCATATCCAATGCAGTTGGGTTCCACCTTTTGGGACACATAATACATATTAAGGTCGATAGACAAGGACAAAACCCTGTAGTTTAACATCACATGATAAGGAAATCTATGTGGGATTCCTCATAGTTTTTAGTATGGGAAACACATTAGAGTTTCTATATTTTGTTTATCTAGTATGGAATATGGCCCGACATGAATAAATTGGTATTGTATGAAATATAGACCTATATAGATAGCTATCACATGGAATATAGTATTATTAATAAGAGATAACAAATACCTAGAAAATATATGTCCTCCATAATAGGGGAATTATTTTATTGGAAATATGGAATAATAAAAATAATATTGGGTTTGAACCTGATGGAGGATTTATATGTGTTATAATAATATGGGAATAAAACCCTACATAGTTTGATATAAATTAGTGCATACACCTTCAGGGGGTACCAATATTTCATAATTTGAGTATGGGCCTTTAAAGATGTGTCATATAGGGCATATGAACTTTTGAGTATATGATGGAATGATTAAGTCTTACACCTACTTGGAGGGTAAATATGTTTTGATTTTTATAATGTTATTACCAATACTGACCTCTATGAACATCATATTTATGATTAGTGTGAGAAACAAGAGATTCTTGATGGTAATCACATCACACAATCATATCTGGGATACGGGTTTCACTTAGAAGGAATCCCAAGGTATAATTTTCTTCATCATCCATTGTAGATGAGGTTAGAGATGTAGATACTAGTATGTAGACTATATCTTATATGAAAGGACAAGGGCTTACTTTGGGATGGTTTACATATGGGGTGATCTTATTACTCATCCAATAGTTGATGAGCGAAAGGCTATGATAGGGATGTCAGGGGGAAAGAGGAGGCTGATGTATTCCCCTATTCTTGTATATTCCTGAATCCTAGGTTGGTGCACATATATCCATCTAGATATAACCCAATTCTATTCCCAATTCAAGTAGTGTATGAGAAATCAGTGGTGTTTATTAAACCAATTCCACTATACTTATGGTCAAAATACTCATAATGATTAGAATGAATGGATATAAACATTTCATGTACACTTTCTATTTGGGATAATAATTGAAGAAAATACATTATTATTGGGAATTCATGTTCATAAGGGAGACACCCATGGGTGTCTGATACCTTAATCATGATAATTCATAGTATGTGGAGGAGGTTTTGATATTACCTTCCATAGAACTTGGTTTTTATTGAAGAGAACAATTTTTATAGTTCTTGAAGGGGATATTATAAAGTCAAATTCTACATGGGAAGATAACAATGAGAGAGAAAAGGAATAAATCATAGGGAAACCACGTTGCACATTCTATTTTTGTTACAAGAGATGTGGAGGTTGAAAAATGGGGTTTCCACAAATCATTTTTTCCTTTTTGGGGAGGTTCCATTGAATATGGGGTTTCTATTTACGGTCCTCCAAGTGTACCTACTTCATGAAGCTTTTCCCCTTTAGATGGAAAAGCCTGTATGTGAAGGAATCTTTTTTGGGAGAATCCTTTTTCCATTGCAGTATGTTACAATCCAATTTCCCACTAAACTGAAATTGGCCTTCTTCTTTCTTCCACTGGTCTTTTGATGTCTCATATGTATTTCTCTTTATATCATTTCATTTTTTTAGTGAGTAGATTTTGTATTTTTAAGGCACTAGAGTGACTTCTTTCCCAAAATGGATTCTTGGATAAAATTGACACCATCTGCAAAATGATTATCCTTGTGGTGGGGATTCATTCAATGGATTACACTATATACAAATTTCATTCATGTGGGGGTGGGGGGATGATATGATTTCCTAATTCCTCAAATGAGAAGTAGTTTATAGGGGGGGGGGGGGGTTTGAAGTGAAATCTTTTCTCCTAAGTGAGAATTTCATTTTCCGGGGGATTGGAATCACCACCTTGTTCTAAAAACATGTAGTTGTTTTCAGGGAGACTGAAATTATCACCTCCCACCATAAACAATATTTCATTTATGAGGGAATGAAATGACCACCTAAACTCAAAAAATGAATTTTTTATATGGGGATGTGATCACTGCTTTGAACCACAAGGTGAATATTGTTGGTGAGGGGAATGATATCAATTCCATACACAAAAATTGTTCCCATTTTTTGGGGTATAGAATGAATATGTGTTTCCACGGATGATTCCCATTTATGAAATTTTTTATGGGGCCTCAATTCTAAGATAAGAGAATATTGGCCTAACAATCCCAATATTGGGAATCGAGTATCAATTTTGGGATTAATTAGTAGGGGAAATAATCCTTACAGAAACACATGACCATTACCTATCTTACTGGGTTATATAGTAGATCATATTGGGAGGTAAAAGTTTGTCAACAATAAACTCATTATAGATACTTGATTTATGAATTAGTTGTAGTGTATAAGAATCGTGAATTGTTTTTCAAAGGGATTTTGTTGTGGTGATGAACATTCTCAACCATCATGTACATTATGTTTTTGATTCATACTCATATCCCACTGGTATGTTGGTGAATGATGAAATTGATTGTAAAAAAAGGTAGGGGTATCTAATTTCCTGGAGATAAGGCAATATAGATGCAAGAATTAATGGTAAACTGGTGTGTGATAGATTTTCAACTTTTATATTTGGTTTTCAATTTCATTTCATCCAAACAATATGTCTTGATACTATTAAAAGTTCATGGAATGGGAAACATCTCATAGATATTCTTCAAATCTAGTTTATCTTTATCTAATAGGATACCTGATCCTGAAATGAACTCCTATCCACAAAAATCAACCCTAGACTTCTGAAGACCTATGTTGAATCCTGGATGCACTCGTACCCAAATAGTTGACTAGAAAAATTGGTAACCATTATTAAGGGATGACATGTGATTGAATATAAACGGTTAAATGAGTGTATGACCAAGGTAGATGGTTTTAGAATAGGGGTTCCCATGAGAAAGCCACAGATTTCTAAAATGTCAAGGAAGAGTTTAAATATCCAGGGTTTGGATCCCTAGACCCAAAATTTTCAATCACTTCCACAACCATCTATCCCTTTGAAGGATTTTTATCCACAAGCATGAGGGATTGAAATAGATGGAGAAGCTCTATGCCTATAAGGGGTGTAAGTATTATTCCCAATTAGGGAATTGTTTTTATTGGATAAGGATTCATATTATCAAATTAATGTATTTATTGTATAGATAATATTTAGGTGGTGGTAGTCTACATTTGGAACCTTGATGCCTCCATTAATTAACTTAATGGCTTGTTCATATTTTAATGCTGACTACATGAGATGATGAAGTTAAACATGGCTAAGAGTGGGGATGAGCGATGCAGTGATGACTCTTCCTAGGAGACTCATGAGGCAGATTTTCCCATTGTTGCTGAACTTGAGGGTGTACCTTCCTCTTCACAGTTGGGGCCACACAAGAATCCTACTCTAAGGAGAGTGGTACCTGAGAAGCTGAGGAAGCTGGTGCATCAACAAGATACTAAATCAAAAACAAGGGACACATATTAATAATTACTTATACTGTTCATGGTGGCTTTACCCGAGGTTTAGAGAGAGTGGGATACCTAGAGGAAGAACACATCTGCTTAGGAAAATCATTGAGTAATTCAAGTTAAAGTGTTTGATTTTTCTGGATTCACACTAATCAATTCTCTAGAGTTTATTTTATATATAAAAAAACATGAATATCATAGAGCATGTCCTAAAGATATGGATACTTCCATTCCATCGTTGAATGTTTAGATTCACCATTCTGACCAGATGTGAGAAATGCTCATAATGAGGGTATACGCAACTAATTCTGATGAAGAGGTAGATAAAATCATCAACTAAAATATATCTTTCACTATTTCTATAATCTTCAACCGTTCCCTTTTTTATGAGGATTTAGGTGATCCTTCAGCCAACCCTTAACCTAAATATACCGAAGGGGGGACCACTGCTAGTGTGAATGCTCCAATTAACAATAGGGTCATGGAAGAAGGAAATCTCAGAAGGGGTGAAAATATGTAGGATTCAACTGTAGATTAGTTAATAAAATTTCCACCTCTACCCACACTTATTATATTACTTAATTAACAACCCTCATGGAAACCATTACTCATAGGTATGAAAATAAGATGGTGATAAATAGTCAACTAGGGACAAGATGTTGGCATTATGATAGCTCATATAATTTAAATGTTATGTGTTCCATCGTGTGGATGAATATAAATTAAAAAGGGTTGTAACAAGTATTTTATATCAAATGTAAATATCCATTTTAGAGATTTTAGTCCTTTCATGTTTAGAGTTAAATCTAGTAACATTAGAAATTTGCAGTGGCCTGGTTGAGATGAGGACGAGAGGCCAACTAGTGACCTCACATAGATTCCATGTCCCATGATGCCACCCCTTTAATATTAAATGGAATATGTATTATTATAAGTGGGTCCTGAGATGGATAACATCTTCTCAAGGTATATGGATCTCGTTCCCCGAGAAAAGAAAATTGAAAAGGAAATGCCACTCAAATCCAAGGAGGGTCCACCCCAAGCATCAATTTTATTTTATTGATTATCATTCATACATGATCAATGTTAGTGACCATCCATCAAATGGTTACTGATTTAATTTAATATGTGGATTTCATATGTGAGTCCTTAGAATAAGTTTAGTTGTTCCATAATATACTAGAAGATCCCCTCTTATTCTAATTGTCTTCCACTATTGTTATGTATATATTGATAGCTATACATTTTTAAAACGGCATTGTCTCCTAAGATCAATGTCATCACTAAGAAGGAAGAACATATTTTGATTTCCTTATGGAAATAGTGGTAATGGAGGTTAATATTTTAATGGGTGAAGTTTAGTCTCCTTCGCCTCAATCTATTTCCTTTCATTAAATGTCATTTACTAACTACATTAAACTGTCATTTGTAGGAATGTTATTATAAATTCTCATAGTTAAAGATATTATTTTACCACATCATCAATTTAAATTTATGAGCAAACCAATATTGATGGAACTGACTCATTATGAAGGTGTGGATTCTAGAATCTCCCTTGTTGGGTTGATCATGAATACATCCTTCCTTATAAAATTATTTTTACATCATATTCAGGGGCTTATGAATATTTTTTTTCATCATTCTGTAATCCTTATAGAGGTTCATATGGACGTTTATTTCTTAGACCCCCTTACCCAGACAACCTGTGAAATTACATAGGATATTCCACATTTTCTCTCTTATAGGGTATTTGGGTCTTGATTACATGCCTTACATGAAAATGTAAAAGGGGTTATTACCGCTCGAGAGGGTGAGTTTGCTCCTATCGTGGCATGTAACTACAACCTCCATGGACCATTTTATTACAATGACGACTATTATAATTAATGAGGCCTTTGAGAAATATGGGCTGAATACAAGGTATAATGTTTGAGTTACAGAACTAATATGCTCGGTAGAACAACTTCAACAAGAGTTAGATAAGATCAAATAAGAACTAGATCATGTGGAAGGAAAGGATGATTAAGTGAGACATCTAGAATATTGTGTAGAGAAGGTGGGCCTATATGCCACAAATATAGAGGAAGTGTTTCAGGTAGATTTTGAGATAGACATTGTAACACTATCTGAGTTGTGCCAAGTTATATAAGATTCCAATTAGGCGATGATTAATTTTCATGAATCCATCGACTATTATTTGAAACAAGAATGGTTAATTATATAGGGACACTCTAAGTTGTGTATGTTCCTATATCTTCTTTTAATGAATGAATGAAAAATTATTTGTTCTATTTTTTTACTTGAAATTTCATCAAACATTAACCTGTAATGTTTTGAAAGAGTACTTTTATGTAGCCTATATCATCCGACCATTTAACATAAATATTGGATGTAAGTATGGATACTTAAGTTGAAATTATCTTATCTAGGGCATGGATCATGTATGATTATAAGTATAATAATCATAACTAGGAATCTAAAGATTCCTTGTTTGAATAAACGATAGGTTATTACCCTAAGAGAGTAATTCTCTAATTTTTCCCAAGTGCATGGGCCCTAGAGATATTGGACTGGCAATTATTGGGGGTCATGGAGTGGAACTCACAATCTTGATCACTTTTTAGTGTTCCCTACATTTTTCCTCAGATTTATATAAGGACAAAGCCAGAAGTGGTGGTCCCCATATCTCTTAATTGGGTAGGAGAAACATTAAAACTCACCACCTTGGGGTCCTTGGATCTAAGAATGATAAGTGAAAATCATGAGAGAAATTACCTTAGACCATGTTCATAATGCAGTTTAAAATTATGATATTTTCAAGGAATATAGTTATAGAATATTTTTATCCAAGGATGAGGATTCCTCTCGTTTACATGCCACATTAGGGGGATATTTATGCAGATCCAAACTGTGGTGTTGTATATATATTGAAAACAAAGGTTTCATCATGAATCAGTCATTCTTTTCATTGATAGACATGAATTTTTGTAAGGGTCCCAACCTCCAAAGGCAAGAAATATAATGTATGAATGGAATATCAATTATAGAATATTATGGGAGTATATAGTATGGATTGGGTTATGGATGGGAAATTAAAAACATAGATTTGAATTGTATACAAGGAAGGGGAATTTTTATCAATCAAGGGATCATGAATGATGCATATAATGTTGAAATCCTCTGTATATATCATGTTCATGTGCGGGGGAGAGGGAATATATTTGCGAATGGGGCTAAAATGAGGTATCCAATCATTGATATGTATCTTATCTAGGAAAAAATTAAAACATTTGTAGTTATTAGAGTGGACAGTAGTGTTGTAGGAGAAAAAATGTCATGAACCCATCCCTCCAATGATACCCCACCTAGGATGGAAACAGAGAAATGGAGATAATGACCCCCACCCCCACCCCCCTGAGTCCCACCTCTAGCAGGGCCTAGGTTGATGACTATTACCAAGGGGGTACAAAAATAAAAACGAGCGAGGCATTACACATATAATAAGAAACAAGATCAAAAGATAACATAAATCATCCACATTGCAGCTCCAAGAAATAATATAAAAGGAAATAAATATCCATCCCACATGCACGTGAAAAATAGAAATTGTACAAAAAAGTCTCAAAAGTAATTACCAAAAGTAATGATAATCAAATAAATGAATAATTTAAAGATACAAGATAGAAAAGTCCACCACAGTTTGTTAAATCCTCTAGGAAACCTGAAAGTTGTTTATATACATAGGGTGAGCATAAAAATATACTTTGTATGAAAACCATGTTCTCTTGTGCACATGTGAAAGATTCATACTAATTCCCCATTGAGAAAATAGAAGAACAAAAAAAACATAAATAGGTTTACTAACCTCCCCAAACTCACTAAATCATGCTAAAAAACACATGTAAAGTAATATAATATAAATCAAATCAAAGATAGTTTACCCCACACCCCATTCCCATTGACTAGCCACTTTCACACCCTAATGGGGAACATCCTGGCCCTCCCACCTATTCCAAACATACCACATTGCATCCCTACGACTAAAACCTAGGCCACAAACCACATCACATCTCACCCAAAGATAGAATGGTGAAAAACCACATCAAATATCACCCATAAGAATATGGGAGACAAACCACATCACATCTCACCCAGTGAAACATTGGCCACAACACACATCACATCTCATCCACAGCCACCTGGGCCACAAACCACACCTCATCCTAAAGACACTGTGGAAGCCAAAAGAGATCTTATCTCGAAGACATATGGAAAATATCAAATCTCCCACAAAAAAATGGGCCTCACAAACCACAAAATAATAGATGAATATTGGGATATCACCATTTGGAAGAAGGACCAGGGAAGAGAAGGTGGCCAACCAACCATCCTCCCACTATGATGTTTTGAAAAGACAATGTCCCCTGTTACAATGGGGGTGTTCGACAAACAGTGCTCAACAATGGTGGGGTGCATATAGAAATCACAAGGAAAAAATTATATATATTGCCAAAAAATCATACCCAACCCATGGGTTCTCAATCAAATGGCCAGGTCACTATACGTCACCTCTGCTACTACCTCTAAATGACAAACACCACATAAAAAGCCACAACAAAATCTATAATACCATAAAATTTATTTAAACGATCCCATCCTTTATTTCAAAATTAATTTATTAATTCTATTGACCCTATCAACACAAACCATTACAAATTTCTCTAGTAATTATTCATTCATTCCATTACTATATAGTAAACTACCAAGAACAACAGACAACAAGAAACACAACAAAATTCAATCACAGAGAAACTTCGTTTGAATTAACTATACCAACCATCACCATCCTTATTCAATTTCATGCCTCCAAGAACCATCCACACACAACCACATCTAGAAATACATCAACCGAAAAACATCTTCACATCCTTTCACACAACAATTCTCATATTTACAACATTAAATCATTATCTAAACTCTAGATTCCATTACATCACCCAAGCTGTTATATAGAACAAAACCTTTCCACAACTGCACAAAAAAAAACCATAACAACCCCACAAACACATAACATCCCCACACATATCAATCAGAACACAAATTACAGATTTAATAAGGCATCACTTATTTAGTTCCACATGTTAATATAGGGGTAATCACAGAAACTACATAATCCTGGAGCATCCATTCATTAGATGAGTGTACGTAATTAAAAAATTTCCATATTTAAGTGCACAACCAATAACAAAACATTCATTCCATAATATATTAGTTCACAAACCATGCCACCAATATCCACAATTATCAATGGGGGTTAATCCCAACCACAGATCTATAATGAGAATTCACCAAGATTGATTTATAAAAGATGGAGGTAGAGGTCTCGAATAACTCCTCAGAGAACCTAGGGTTCATCTGGATTGAGATATAGAAGAGATAATGGCTGAATGAATGAACGTTTGACGGAAAAGAACTTTAAAACAAAACTAGATTGGGGTATTACATGATGTGTAACACCCTTTCACGTTGTGAAGTACCTAGGGTTTGGTTTCTTCCAGAAAACACATCAACTATTTATTTTTTTCTAACCCCAAAATAGTAAACATTTAGAAACCCATATCCAGGCCATGTAAAATGTCTGCATGACCCAAAAACTCCAAGACATGCCATGATACCGAATTCCACATCATGTAATCCATTTACAGCATGTGTACTACCCCCTTTTTCATCCTTTAGAAACTGAACTCCTCTAAACTCCCCCCCAAGACTCCTCCAAACACTCCAAAAACCAAAAAATTACAACGTGACAGACTGGGAGGATACATATCAGTACATCAGATACCTAAAAAATTATTCTCACACTCGAGAATCCAAAACCAATCCCAAAATAAATAAGGGTCTAAAACACCACCCCATGAGATAGCTTTGAATAATATTTATAAAAATGAAACACCTTCTACAACCAAACACATAAACACTCAATGATAAACCACCACATGTTTTTCGAATGCTAGAGTGCAAACCCCCCACATAAAAAACACCTCATGAGAAACTTAATAACCAAATGACCACAAGGAAAGACACACAAGCACAAGAACCAAACTATCTAAACATATGAACTAGGTAAATCCATCATGCATGTAAAGATACTCTATACTCTAGGAGACACTGAATGTCCCACATAGGTTTAATCGCATCACACATAATTTGTATGAATTTGCAATCAGTACCTCCCCTTTTTCATTTCAGGACTTGTCACACACCACATCACATAGATCACAAGCCATGGTAATATCATATCATATCATGTAAAATAGTATTCAAACATCTCATTACAAATAATCATAGAGTAAAAAAACTCAAAACAACTCTCGGTACTGGGAAAACATCTGCATATATCACCCCAAGTTCTATCTTCTTGGACACGATGATTCCACTACCCACAAACCAAATGAATTTTCTATCCAAGCAGTACCTTCTCTCATTGATATGAGATATCCACTATTAGTTCCCTAAATGTCCCATCATCCTCGACATATAACTCTCCCCTTTCAATGATTTGGGAGTCATAGTGAAGATACTGATGAAGCTGGGAAACATGCAAGACATCTTTGATCCTCTCCAACAATAAGGGACACTCCAAACAGATTTCCACATTTCCAACGTACCCAAAAACCTTAATAATCCCACAAAACTAGGGGAAATCATATTCCCTCTTCCAAACCTCTACATCCCACGTCAAGGGTAATCCATTAAGAACATTTGGTCGCAAAACATGAACTCCAGGGGCCTCATTATATTAGTAGCATATGTCTTATACCGGTCTATCATTGTTTTCACCCTATCATGAACAAGATGAACATTCTACATCGTGCTCTTCACCACATCTAGTCCAAGTACATCTTTCTCCACAATATTCGTCCAAAACAGAAGGGAATGAAATAGTATCCCATATAATGCCTCAAATGAAGCCAAGGAAATGGAAGAGTGAAAATAGTTATTATTAGTGAACCCCACCAATGATAGTTTTTGAACCCAGTATCCACAAAAGTCCATGATGCACAACACAAAACATATCATGAAATGCCTCGATTGTCTGTTATGTCTTCACATCTATCATGGGGTGTAAAGAAGTAATGAGGCATAACTGGGTGACAAAGGCATGTTGTAACCCCCTTCAAAATCATAAGGTAAATCGCATGTCTTTGTATGATATGATGGATCTCTAAATCCCATGAAACCTCAATACTTAATCAATATACATCCTTACCAAGGCATCCATCAATATTGACTCTTTAATTTCTTTGAAGAGGTTGATTTTGTGAACTAATCCACTTTCACCCATATATCATATTAACATCCAACAGATCTTATTAACACCATGACAAAATCCATTGATATTTCATCCCATTTCCACTTAGGGATGTCCAAAGACTACAACAACCCTCTATGGACACGACTCTCAGCTTTTACCTTCTAGAAAACCATACAATTCTCCACAAACCCTGATAAAGCATGTTTCATCCCAGGCCACCAAAATTTCATCTTTAATCAACGGTAAATCTTGTAATCTCCAGAAGGAACCGCAAAATGTGAGAAATGAAAATCATTAAGGAATTCACTATTCATCTCCACTAAAGAATAAACTTCCCTCGCAACAACATTTGGTTCTAACCATCCTCCAAAAATCCCTTAAGAGCATCAACATGGACAACATGATCATGCATGACCTCTATCTCTGAGTCTCCCTACTAAGAATCCTCCACCTAATGCATAAGAAAATACTACACCATCATCTGAAACAAATAACCTTTACCATCATCAACTCTTGCACCTATGTGAAATGATTATAACCCCTCCATCACCCACTAATCATCTATAGACTCTCAAATATCCTCTTTCTATGACTCATTTCTTTAATTCTCGGCCACTTCATTACTCTTTACTGAGGTGCTGGAGATCTCAAAATACTTGTCTTGAAGGTACTATATCCACCACTGTTTCTATAGATACAGATCAAATTGGGAAAATATATAACTCAAGATCTTATGATCATCAAAGGCCACAAAGAGCTCCCCAATGAGGTAATTCCACCACAACATCAGTGTAAACAAAACTACTACTTACTACAGATCATGGGTGGAATTGTTATGTTCATGGAGAAATAACATTCTAGAACCCTAAGAGATCAATGATCCTTACTACATCAACACACATCTTATAACTAGATGAAAATCATTAGAAAACACCTCAAACATGTCTCCTTTCTCTGTATATGGAAGCCCTAGGGAACTAACCCACATAACCTTTAGGTAACTGAACACTGACTAGCATGGATCACTCCACATAATAGATTTATTCTTACTTCTCAGATCTATCAACAAGGTTGAAAATCGAGTGAAATTGGGTATGAACATCTAATAATATCCTGTGAGACTAAGGAAATTGTGATCCTCTACCATGTTATTTGGTGTATCCTAATAAAGAACCCCTAAAACCATCAACATGTCTACTGCCACACCATAATAAGACACCTCATTCTTGAGAAAACATACCTCCCATGTAAAAAACTAACATGTGGACAACATTCCATTGAGTTGGTGGCATCGAAGAACCTGTAATATAGTTATGAGATGCTCAACATGCTCCTCTTCAGACTTCGAGTAATCCAAGATGTCATTGATGAATACGACGATGAACCAATACTGGAACTCAAGAAAAATGGAGTTAATTATCTATATGATCATGGTTTGTGAGTTCGTATCATCGAATAACATGTCTTAAAACATTACGGTCCCATACCTTCATCTGAAGGTGGTATTTGGGACATCACCATCTTTTACCCTTAACTGTTGATATCCAGACCACATATCAATATTAGATTACCAACCCACCCCTCTCAAGTGGTTGAAAAGATCGTCTATCCTCAAGAGAGGGTATGAGTTCTTAACTATTACCTAGTTAAGCCTATGGTAGTCTATATAAAACCTCAAACAACCATCCAAATTCTTTTCGAACAACACCAGAGCACCCAATGGTGATACACTATGCCAGATAACAACCTTCTACATCATATCACTGATATGAATCCTTGACTCCTACAACTCAAAGGGTTCTATCTGATAAGGAGCCATCAGAATTAGAGAATCATTATGAAGTAAGTCAACCCAGAACTCAACGTCATGTTGAGGGGGTAGTGTCACAACCTACATGTGGAAAGAACAACAGAATTTTCCCAATGACTCTGGGAACCACCACAATCTTATCATCCACGAGTTTCACTGACAGCTCTAAACAAATGAACGATGAGGCTTCATATGCCAACTGTCCACCTGAAAACTCTGCTCGCCAATGAAAACCACACATTGACTATCAAAAACTGAAAACACGACTCTCTTCCAGAAGAATTCAATAACATCATGTATAGAATACATACAGTCGAGGTCATGGATAGAATCATATGGATACATCTGTAGAAAAAAGATATCCCCACAGAATTGATATGGTACCATCATCAGTCAACACCCCAAAACACATCAAACAAGCTGGTCCGGACACCAAATGGCGTACTAAACACCACAGGCACAGGAATCCTTTCTACTTCTAGTCCAAGTTCAGGAGCTAGAGTGGGTGAAATTAAGATGCGTGAAGCTCTTGAATCAAACAAAGTCCAAGAAATTGTATTAAACAAACTAATTGTTACTCTGATGTTATCTGGCCTCATTGGAACTACTACCTCTTTTAAATGCAAGTAACCATTTCTAGACCCTCATCCTCTCAGGTGATGAAGACCTCCACTTTCATTCTCAGGTCATGGTCTATGAACACAAGGTGGATCATGAGGTTTCCCCTTCATGACCCTTCTCCCATAGTTAATTAAAAACCTATTTTCCTTGCTACTGATATTTCTACACCTGTAACTGCTACTAGTGCTAGAGCTAAACCAGTCTACCTCCACCAAACTGAGCTCATACATCCATTGGGAACTAATTCTGAGATAGCCATGAACACCATTGAATAAATAAATAGGTACCAATCCCATATGTAATGAACATTTATTACTAAAACTTGATGTCTGGTAAGGAAGATGATGAGGTTGCATCCACACTGGTCGAAACCTTGAAGGTCCCGGTGCCTATGACCTACCACTGATAACTTTTCTCCTTGAAGAACTCTATCGATTCCCCTATTATGGTGTACATCCTTGTAAGTGCATCCACTCAACCTACTATGTTTTCTTATAAACCTATTAATATGTTGTAAATGTAGAAGGAGTAACTACATATTGGATATAAGGGTGATGTGCCTCCTCAAGAAACCGTGCATGAGGATCCTCATCTAGAAAACCATTAGAGGAAAAGTGAATAAGATCCTTGAAATAGATCCCAAGATCCCATATTAACCTAATCCCCTACTAGAGGGAGACTATCTCCTTCATCATCTCGTCCTTCATTTTCAATGAAAGGAACTCCACCCACAAAACCTTCTGAATGTCGACCGACAACACATCTTCCACCTATCGCTCTCCTAGTAACAACACCCACCGCTAGCACATAGCTCCCCATTACTGACTAACTGCCACAGGGACCCTATACTATATTTCTTCCGAAATTAGATCAATGTCAATATCCAGATCCTCTATCAAACCTTTTGTCTCTACGTCAAAAACACTTCTATCATTCATTCCCAAAGCCTACCAATGGATATAATGCAACTCCCTCTACCACATACCATACTCCTCTTCTTGATCGACCCTTCGGTGATCAACCCTATCATCCTACTGAATCACCACCGCATAATCCAAATGTTTAAGAGATCCAGTAGACATTAATGAAAGGTAAAAAAATAATTCATATTCCTGATTATCATAGAACATTAGTAAAATTCATTTTAATTATTTTTATCAATTTTAACCTTCCTAATAAAATCTAATTAAAAAAACACAAGTCATTCATATTCAAGTACCAATCCTAGGTCACTGCCCTACAAATAGTGTTGCCTTATTTGAGATTTCGTAGGCCTTTATTCCTTGCATATGATCAAGGGGGCCTATAAAATGGCATGTCATAGCCAATCTTCACAGGCCTATGTCACACACCAAGGTCCCCTAACACAATTTCCCTACCAACCCATGAAATTCCCAATCTACCTACCCCCAACTCCATCATATCTCTCAATGATCACCTATGATTCCATTCTATCATAAACCCTCCCTCTAAAAATACCCATACAATGATGGCTATGAAGAATGGGAGATAATGACAGTTGAGTCTCACCTCCATTGGGCCCTAGGTTGAATATTATCACCAAGGGTGTAAAAATATCACAATATAGGATGCATTACCCATTTTATAGGAAACGAGATTGGGATATAAGGAAAATCAACCACAATGAAACTCCATGATATAATATAAATGGAATCCAAAATCCATCCCACATGCATGAGAAAATTAAAAGTGATATAAAACAAAAGTAACCAAAGTATGTAACAATAGTAAACAAAATAAGTGACATGAAAACTTTAATGAACTATGCTAGTTGGTTCTATCATGGTCTATGAAATCCTCCTAGAAACCTTAAAGAAGATTATATACATAGGGTGAGAATACAAGTATACTCAGTAAGATAACCTAGGTCTTTCTTGAACATGTGAATGAAGCATATGACTGCCTCATTGAGAAAAAATTAGAACAAAAGAATACATAAAATGGTATACTAACCACCCCATAATCACCAAGGTTCACTCACCAAATAACACATGTTAAGTAATATAATGTAAATCACATCATTGATAGGGAACCCTGTAATACTTTCCCACTGATTAGCTGGTCACACAACCTAAATAAAGATGTCCCGGTGCTCACACCACTTCCAAACATACCATATTTCATCCCTTTGGTAGAATCCTAGGCCACAAAGTACATCATATCTCACCTGAAAAGACATGGTCTCCAAACCTTGTCACATTTCTCTCATAGGATCCTGGGTCAAAAATCACATCATGTCTCATCTACAAACACCTAGTTCAAAACCACATCACATATCTCCAACAGACACTATAACCAAAAACCACAACTCACCCTGAAGACACTTAGGAAACCATGATACATCTCATCCCAAAAACCCCTAGGAAAGGAAAAAGTTCCTGTATTCACCTAGGCCTCACAAACAAAAACCTTCCAAAAGACACTTGGGATATCACCACCTCGAAAAAAAGTAGGGAAAATAGGGTGGCCATCCATCCATTCTCCCCTCAGGATGCCTGGGAAGGAAACCCTCCCCTGTGATGATGGGGGGTTTTCAACCCATGGTGTTAAACTAGGGTGGGTTGTGTATATAAATCCCAAGGAAAAAAATTATATAACTATAATTCCAAACCATCATACCCAACCTATGGGTTTTGAAACAAATGACCAAGTCCCCAAATGTCACCTTTGATTCTACCACTAAATGTACAACACCACACAAGAAGACACAACAAAATCTATATTCCTATACAATTAATTTAATGGATAACATCATTTATTTTAAAATTCATTCATTCATCCTATTGACCCATCCAAAACAACCCATTAAAAATTTCAATATCAATTATCCATTTATTCCAATAGTATCCATCAACTACCAATCACAATACATAAAAAGCATTACAAAAAAAGTCAATCATGGTGTAACTCCATGAAAATAACCCATAAAAATAACCATCTTTATTAAAAGTTATCCCTCCAAGAAATATCCACAGAAAACCACATCCAACCACATATCAACCCACAACCAGTTTCACATCCCTAATTCCCAACACTTTTCATCCATCCCATAATCAATCAATATCTCAACATGAGATTCCATTACACCTCAAAGCCATTTTATATAACACAAAAGTTCCCACAAGTGCACCCAACACAAAATATAACAAACCCACGCACACATCACATCACCACACATACCAATTCAGAACACTAATTCTACATGTACTAAGGTTTCTCGTATTTAGTTCCACTTGTTGATTCAAGGGTTATCATAGATACTACGTAATCAGGTGAAGTCCATTCAATAGCTGAGTGTACATAATTAACCAATTTCCATATGTTAGTGTAAAACCAAGAGCAAAATATTCATTCCATAATTTATTACTGTAAAAAAATCTTCCAATGAACACATTTTTTAGTGTGGCATTAATCCTGAATAATCACAAGGTCATAACAATACCAAAGTAGTAAAAATTATGTAATCAAACACCATTAAACCTCTATTTAAATTAACTAATATATTGTCTTCAATTAGTCTACAACAACCATGATCCATATGTAATCAAAAGTAAAAAAACTTCTTACATGATTCACAACATGGAGAAATGAACAAAATCCTACCTCAAAGGGATGTCAACATTCTTTGCAAGAGAAAAGATCACATAATAGACCTCTTATTACATATCCCTCAAAATAATTATCTATATAAGGATGTTGTGACACCACCACACCAACAACCACAGAAGATAACCCCATTATGAACATGGGAATGAAAAACCATAGAACGATGATAAAATTTGGAATAGAACAAGACCAAAACAAGAGAAACTTCATTGAAAACTAGGGGATAAAGCACCTAGGATCTCCATGGATCGCCAATGTGAATTTACCAAGATTGAAGGATTAAAGAGGGAGGGTGAGGGATCAATGAATGAGAAGTTACCAAGATTAGGGTATTAAATGCCATGTCAAACCCATTCATGTCATGTAGTACCAAAGGATCGATTTCTAATAAAAAATTCATCACCTCTGGATTTGTTTATTTTTTTATAGAAACGAAATATTATATATCATGAAACCCTTATTCATGCCATGTAAAATTTCTTCAAGAAATGAATATTCCATGAGAATCCATGAAACTGACTATAGTATCATGTAATCCCATTACACGACATTTACTCCCCCTATTTCTAGTCTTCAAAAATTGAACTCCTCCAAACTCCCCCTAAACTCCTACAAACATCCCAAAAACAAAAAAACCCTAAAATTAACAGACCAGAAGGACATAGTCTATTACAAAAACACTAATATAAGGTATATGTCATGTGAGGGAAAAATAACTACATATTATTACAATTTAAATTAAATACAAATACAATGCATTTTTTATGTTACATGATAATTATGTTGTTATGTAATTTTTAATCACACAAGATGGACATTTGGCGGATATAATTTAAGGTTGTAAAACTTTTATAAATTTAAAGGTTATTGAGTCTTTCTATAATAAAAATTGGAAGAATATAACAAACATGAATCAAGATATTGATTCTAGTATTGAATATATCACAAATTTGTACACTTAATTCAATATAATAGTGCTTGGAAAAATGGGTGTCTAGAGTTTAAGGTCAGAAAACATTAACAAATGATGTGCCTTTTGGAGTCTTATATCTAGGAAAAACATTTTAAAAATTGGTTTCAGAAATGATATAACCATGAAAACTAGAATGATTGCCTAAAATATCTAATCTCACATAGGTAATTCTTGGTGTGATAAAGAAGAGAAATTTGGGTGGTTGTCCAGATTGTATGGAAATTCTAAATGAGATTTATCTTTAGTGAGTTCTATATGATTTTATATTGAATGGTAAAATAACCACCCCTCAACTATTTCACTATGTGGCCAATGAAAATGGAGGATATGGTTTAGGGTTGCAATTCTATGACTTCGAAATTTGGAAAAAGTATAAAATATGGATTACATTCTAGAAATTTTCTAGAATAATATACATGTAGAATGAGAAGTCATAAACCATGATCTTGGGGTTTTGGGATTTGAGAGTTATATGGGAAATTAATATGAGGAGTGGATATAGACTGGGTGTGAAAATAATATTCTTTTAATGATATTTTTAATGTTCATATATATGGAAGAGTTTTCTCTTGGGGAAGAAGATGCATATTGTTGGAATTCCACACTGGGGGAATATTTATAATGATCTATACTGGGGGTTGTGTGGATATTCAACAAATATCTCCCTTATAATTTGATAGTCTTATCACCGATGGCCATGATTTGTTTTGTGGATCCAAATTTCCAATGTTTTGGAGTATAGTTTATGAAAGGAAGAACATCCATATAATAAGAATGAACTATTTAATCTTGATCTAATCATGACTGAATAATGGTAATCATAGAAAAATGAAAAGCCTAAATGTTACATGTTTCTTGTACAAACCTCCTGTAAGAAACTAGGACCTATGTGAGGGAGAAGGGTACATCAATTTTTATTCATAGATAGGCCAAATATAATGATTTTGGTTTCATTTAAAATCTAATAGGTTTGAAAATCAAGCCACATGTAGTTCATTATTATTACAATTCACTAACCAGGTTTGAACTGTGGGTAGGGAGGGAAATATTTTTTTTACAATTGGAAAATAGATGAGGAATACCGATAAATACATATATGATCTGAACATGAATAAAATAATATGTTGTTCTTGGAAGTGATTTGTTAGATAATTGAAATCCATGGGAATATATCCTCATAGTAGGGGACCTATGTGACTTCTAGTTTACCATTATGGATCCATGACACTTTAGTTAAATAATATGTGAAAAAATGATTGGGGTGGGGCTTATGAATACGGGTTTCCCAAATGCTACTATAGAGTTGTGATGGAATAATTGAGACTTATGTGTAATAGATTACCTTGATTTGGGGTATCCTTGAATGTGATTCATACATGGGGAACCCTATTTTTGGTGTATTTTGTAAGGATATATTTTAACATCAAGTGATAATAATATTGTTCTATAGTTTAATATCACACGACTATGATGATTTTGTTCCTTTTTAAGGTCACAAAACTAATACTATTTTCCACGGTAACATGTAGTATTTTTGAGTAACCATTCATTGCTAGAGGTTTTATTGATCTCCCCATTAATTACAATCCTGGTAGAAGATCTGTTGGAGTAGAAATTATGTAGAGAATAAGGACCCTCCAAATTTTGACTCAATATTTGTAAGTTTCTTCTTTAGTATAATTGGTGTCCAAAGAACCAAAATTAATTACCCATTGTTGAAGGAATAAAGGTGATATTTATTAATGAAGTTCCATGAAAATATATTATGGTGAACATCCTGATGATTCAAGGTGAATAATATTTTCTCATCAAGCAATTTATATTCAAAAAAAAATTCGGATACTAATCATTCATGGATAATTGATCAAAAATGGTTATATAAAGTGAGGGAAATTTGACATCATAGAGAATAACTGCTTCATCATGTAAAATTGTGAATACGTGGTTTCCAGTGTGGTAATAATAGTTATGTTATGATAAGATGATAAGGAAAATAAGAAAATATTTGGACATGATTGTTTTCCATTATTCACCATTTTATGAACTATATTAGGCGTGTTCTTTTTAAAGGAATCTATATATTCATTTTCCACAAAATGTTATTGAGTTAAATAATTGGATTTGAAATTATACTCATGATAACACATCTCAAATTTATATGAATATAAATTGGTATAGTTAACCCTAAGTATTATATTTAGGACACCGAATCTGGTAATGATGCTAGACTACAGAATGTTGAAAATGTTCTGTCGGGTTTTTTTGGAGGGGTAAAACCTTAGACCACATGGAGAAAAAATAGATAGAAATAAAAATATACTTAAAATATATATCTATTCCTAGAGGGAATGGCCGAATAACATCAATCTACCATATATAAAATAACGCTTTGTATTTGGTAGTATGTGACAACTCTAGGGGTTCATTGATAAAGATGGAATGTATATAGGAATAATGAGGAATTTCAGTGAATTTCATGTAATCCTACATCATTATCAGTCTAAAATCATAACGAATTATGATATTATGATAAATCATGATGCCTGACTGATGGTCACCACCTCCACTAATACGAACTAGTTGCATAAAAACAATAGTCTATTCTACATAAATAAAAGTAATAATAAATCTTATAAATAAACACTTATAGAGGACCTCTGGTGAATTCAAACCATTAGAAAGAGTAAATGTGAATACCTAACATCATATTTACTCATTTATATATCTGTTATATGAATGATTCATACTCTGAATGGAATCATCTATGGGAGTCAACCAACCGTTTTTTGGACTATTTAGTTTGAGGATTGAATTCAACGTGACAATCTATTCCCTGACATTAGGAAATATTAGATACAACATTATGAACTGGACATTATTGATAACTATTTCATCCTATAATGGATCTAATACCTCCATTAATTTTTTGGAAAACTCACTTTATTTAGTATTTAGTGATTATAGATCAGGAGTCAGTGTTGGATATGAGGGTAATTATTCTATTTTCCCTCAGACATAATCAACTAGGGGGATAATCAATTCCTTTCTAATGTAATAATCAATATTTATTTTTATTGTCACCAACTATGAATATCCCCTTATCTTCAAGTGGGGAAATCATATTTATAGTGTCGTCCCCAATCATATGATCATGGTTTAGTATTCAAAAAATTTTATTGGTGAAGCCATTTAAAAATAGGAAGTAAAATGGTAGAGAGGCCTTTTAATGAGAGGCAAGAACAAATCTAAACCTTACTTTATTGAGCTCGGTCCTTACATTATTTCCCTGTTGGACTTGTGGAGGAACTATAAAAATATATTTCCCATTATTGGGTATATACATGTATGTATAATACCTCTTCATCTAGTAATTAAGAATTTAATGAACGTATTTCAATAGAGGGATTCCCTACACTAAAATCTACAAACACTTTCCATTTGGTCACCTTCTATGGAATAAAATGATAGTCAAACTACTTTAATTTGACCACCAAGATTCCAAATACCCAATCAACATGGGGTGGTTGAGGATATATTTGAGCAGGTCATCATGAAAGATTATGTGGACATCATGATTTTGCAAGTAGTGCATCAATTTCTGAAATGAGAATATTTCCTTGAGACAACTCATCTCAAGTATTGAATATCAAGTATCATTATTATAAAACTATCAACTAATATAATAAATGGTATTATAATTTATATCATCATTCCACTCTATATGGATGGAGCCTAACGACTATTTCAAGTCCATCACATATATGATGATAGAATTTCCTTCGAAAGGGGGAATTAGTTTTGGTGGGATAAATAGATTCTTCTTGAGGTTGTCAAATTCAAAATTATAGTCTTTAATCTCTAAATATATGAATAACTTCTTCATTAGCATTGTGATGGGTGAACAATTTCCTACAATGTTTTCTATAAAGCGTTAAATATGTGTGAGGCATCCTTGTAGTCCCCATAAATACTTTATATCTTGTGAATGGTGCATTTCATTGATAGTCTTGGTCTTCTCAGTGTACAATTATACACCATGATAATGTACCATTAATCTAAGAAACATTCATGAGGTAAAATTGAAATTGAACTTCAAAGAATAAAATTTTAAACTTTTTTGATGTAGCTTTTCAAAAATGAACTCTTGAACAACAAGATGGCTAGGATGGTAATGAAATTTCAACACCAGTTAATCGACATAGTAATGGATAGAATTCCCAAATAATGGATTAAATATATAGTGTATGACATGATTATATGTAGCATAAACATTATTAAAACAAAAAATCATTACATAATAGAAATACATTCCTATTAGTGACCAAAATAGAGCAGAAATTTTATATTCTGGGGCTATTAAAATTTTCTTGTATCAACAATTGCCATCCAAGAAAGAAGTATTTGTCTACGTGAATATTGCATCGATTAAAAAACATGTATTATAAACCATGAAATCAACTTTTATACTACCTCATTTGAGATATCTAATATCGATGAATGCCCTGATCTACCAATTTTTCTTCATAACATGGACAATATTTCAAATTCCCTTCAGGTACAACTCTTATTAAATGAAGTTGTACTTGACAATTTTATCAACATGAAAATCAAATTATGTAGTAATAGTTGAATTAATCCTTCCCAGTACCTAATTATAATCACGTTTGTCTAATAGACATCCCAGGGGGTGAGTAGCCATATCATGATCAAGACATGGGATTTTTGTTTTGTTCTAGGTCAACACATATTAGTGATGGTTTAGAAAAGAAGGTTATGCATATTTCTCTACAAGAGACATGGATACTATAATCAATATAGTTTGCATATCTTCCTCTGTAATGTGATTTATCTATCCGAGATCATTGATAGTGGTAGAGAATCCTTCCTTTAAAGATGGAGGGGAATCTATGAGATCCTCTAGTTCTTAACCTAATATACTAAACACTATACATGACTTATTTGGATAAATGATTTTTTATTACCCTGATGGGATAATTATCGAATTTTTTTGTAGATCATAATACCTAGGGAGCATGGATTGAATATTACTAGGGACTTTTAGTGGAACTCACAATATTTGTGACATTTTGGTTTTTTCCCTTAATGTTCCGTAACCATGATATAATGACATAATGAGTAGAGGTTATCCCCACATCTCTTCAGTGTAGAGTAGATAAATTATAGTTCACCTTCATTGGGTTCTTGGATATGAAAATTATATGGGAGAATCATTTGAGGAATGATAATGGAACATGTTCTAGAGGAGGATTCAAATTATAATGTCCTCATGGAATATAGATATAAAATAAGTTTATCCAAATAATGAAAATACCAGTAGTTGATATGCTACGTTAAGGTTATATTTATTCATATCTGAATTGTGGTGTAGTATATATAGTAAAAAAACTTTTTACCCTAGAATCATTTATTCTTATCATCGAAAAAGACAGTTTTCCATGACAACATGTAGTATTTCTTGAAGAATCGTACATTGGTCGGGGTTTTAATGATATCCAAATACATTTTAGTGTAGGTAAAATCTTTTTTGGAGTAGAAATTATGTATAGAATGAGGTCCCACCAATTTTGCATCAATACATGGAGAAATATTTCATAGTGTAATTGGGTTCCTAAGAACAAAAAAATTTCCATTTTGAGGAAGGATAAAAAGATATATTTCTAATTTAATGATTGAAAACCAATGTTATGGTGGACCTCCATATGGGGAAAGGTAAATAAAAGTTTCACATTAATCCATTAAAATTCATCAAATCACTTCTCAGACTTCTTATACAAGGATAATTGATAAAAAAGGTGATATAGTGTGTGAGAAAATTGACATCACTCATAAGAACTGCTTAATTCTGTTTACTAGTGAATATGGGGTATCTTGTGTGGTAATATGAGTTATGGTATGACAAGATCCCATGGAATAACATTTCATATTAGAACAATACTATATTTCATTATTCACTATTTCTTGAATTATATTTGGAACTGTATTGTTAAATACATCTATCTATTCGTTTTCCACAACATTTTAATGAGGAAAATTACTGTATTTGATATTATACTCATGATATCACCTCTCTAATTTTGAAGAATATAAATTAGTTCTTTTTTCTCTTAGTATTTTATTTTGACACCAAATCTAGTAATGATGTTGGAAATTACATTGTTAACGATGTTCTATGTGCTGAATTATCTGATGGGTACAACCTTAGGCCACTCGGAGAAAAGGTTGATGTTAATAAAAATATAATTGAACTATTTGGATGTACCTATAGGTAATGTCACAATAATATCCATCCACCATATATAAAATATCTAGTAGTATTTGGTTGTATGTAACAACTATAGGGGATGATTAATCAATATGGAAAAACATGGAAGGAATGAGACCTTTTCATTAATTCTATGTAATCCTACATGATCATAGGCCTAAAATACCCAATAATTCTGATTTGATGAGAAATATTGACGCCTAACTGATGGTCACCAAATGAACTGATTTTAAATTTCGCATAACAACAATAGATTAGTATCCATAAATAAACTATACAAGACCCTTCTAAATCCCCACTTATTGAGGACCTCTTGTGAATTTATACCATCATAAAGTGTTAATGTGGCTACCTACCATAATATTTCCTAATTCCTAGATATCTTCGACAAAATATTCATTCTATGAATGAAATTAAGTATAGGATTATTCCAAAAAATGGTAGGACTATCTAATGCAAGGATATAATCGATATTTTTATCCTTTTCCATGACATCATGAAAAAAGGATAAAACATTATGTAGTGCACATTATTGATAACAATTTCATCTCAACATGGATCTACTAACTCTATAGATTCATTTGACAATACATTTTCTTGATCATTTTTTCAGAATGGAACATGATACATTGTTTGATATGAATGGAATCCTTCCATAAATGCTCATATGTAATCATATAGGGGAAAAACTATTCCATTATAATTTAATAATCACCATTGATTTTCTTGATCTCCAAATCTGAATCACCCTTGAACCCCATGAGGGAAATTGGTATTTGTTTTATTAGATCCAAGAATATAATTAGGGCTTAGTATTAGACCACATTTTTGGTGAAACCCTTTGAAAATTGGACAGAAATAGGTAGAGATGCCTTTTCTAGATAGATTAGAACAACTCTCAACCAATGTTTATTGAGCATGAGGCCTTCTATTATTTTCCATGTTAGACATCTGGAGGCAAAAAAAATAGATTTTCCATTATTAGGGGTATACAAGGATATATAATTCCTCTTTATATGGTAATTAGGAATTGAATGGAGTTATTTTTTTTTAGGAATGATCTTCCCTAAAATCTAATAACAACTTAACTTTGCTCACCATCAACAGTATGAACCAATTTTCAAACTTCTACAATATGACCTCCCAGAATTTCAAACAATGATTCAATATAGGTTGGTTGAGAATATAATTGAGCAGGGAATCATGGGAGATTAGGTGCATTTCATGACGTTGCACGCTATGTGTCTATTTTTTAAATGAAAATAGTTTGTTGAGACAACTATTCTCAATTTATCGATATGAAGTCTCAGTATCAAGAATGGTTCTACTATGATAATAATGGATTTTATCATTTATCAAATCATTATTCTATTTAAGGAAGGATCCCAATGACCATTTAATGTGCATCACATATATGAAAAAATACATTCCTCTGACCGGGGGATTTTGTTTTGTGTGGTCAATAGATACATTATCAGGTGGTCAAATTCCACATTGTAATATTTAATTCACAGATAGATGAATCAGTTCTTCATTAGTTTGGGGAAGGGTAAAAAATTTCCTACAAGGTTTTCTATGAAGAATTAAATTGTGGTGAGGCATAATTTTAGTCCCCTTTAATCTTTGATATTTATAGGAGGATAAATTTCATGGATAATCTACTCTTATAAGGGTAAAATTAGACACCATGGTAATGTAACATGACTATAATAAACATTCCAAAAGTAACATTGAAATCTCACATTAAAGGATTTATTTTTAAACTATGATAACATAACTTATAAAAATGATCTCATGAATAAAAATATGATCAAGAAACTATTTATATTTAACTAAATATTAATCATCATTATATTAAATTGACTTACCTAATAACATCTTTAATATACAATGTAGGACATTCTTATATGTGGTACAAACATTATTCAATCAAAAATGAATTATACAATAGAAATAAATTCCTTGTGGTGACCTAAATGAAATGAACTCTTCTTTTTTAGGGAAAATTTAAATTTGGTTTTATCCTATATTTCCTTCCAAAAAAGGATGATCATAATACTTGAATGTTTCTTTGATTACAAACCTTGTAATCACATCCATGAAATCAATTTTGAGAAAATTTCATTTGAGATATCTAATGTTGAATAAAAACAAGATCTAATAGTTTTTCATCTTAAATGGGAAAATATTGGTGAGCCACATTTGATACAATACTTATTAAATGATTTTATCTTTGATATGCTTATCAACATCAGCTTCAATGTTGGATTTATGGGTTGAATGAATCGTTATGGTTAGTATCATATAACCATAATTGTCTTTAAGATAGCCCAAGGGTGAGTGTCCATATCTGGATCAAGGAAAGTAATTTTTGTTTCTATCTTGGTCAAAACGTATCAATTCTGCAATATAAAAGGAGGTTTATATCTCATTCTCTTAAAGATACTTGGATTCTCTAATAAATGTAGGAAACAGATAATCCTATGTAATTATATTTATCTATCTAAGCTAATTTACAGTCAAAGAGATTCCATCCTTGAATTATTAAGGGGAATCCATCAGATACTCTTCCCCTTTATCCCGATATACCTAACTCTTATAAGAAGTAGTTTATGAAGATAAATCATAAATATTTAGAGAATAATCACTATCCTAACATTTGGGAAGTGAACTAGGGATATTATATCTCTATATTGGATATATTATGGTTATTTATGAATCAAACAATGGGGTTGGGATTTTCATAGGCTTTAGGATTAGAGTGAGAGAATATTCACCTAAGAAATTACATTTATTGTAAATATCAGTAACTTCGTCAGAACTATCTGGATCAGTTATCCCGACTAATATAATGATATTGTATGGGCCTTCATGAAAATATGAATTCATATCATTGATATGATTTATGGGTAGTGCATATTCCACATAAATTTCTTTATTTTGGATAGATGGGGTAATTTTTTAACCATTTCGGGAAGTATCTCAAGTTACTCTTTCATTCATTGGTTATTTCGATCCCCTTCGACAAAATCCAGTGCCTATATATTTAGATTCTCATGATTTTAATGGGTCATTTTCACCATGAAATGTCCCAATTTCTCCACATATATAATACTTGAGACATTTTTGGTATAATGATGGGACTACCACATTCTAATGAAACAAATTTCTTACTTTCAAAACATTAAAATACATTACTTGTCGAATGACTAGGAACTATGATTTGGGATCAAGGTCCCCAATTCATGTCCTAAGTTTAATTCATTCTAGAGGCTTCAGACCTCTCTTGCCATAACCATAAAATATTAATGTGGAAGGTGACAAGTCTTGTTCAATATAATCCAATTGATGAAGTGTTTAGACTAGAATGTGATTGATTATTAAACAATTTTCAATAGATAATCATTGGATATTAGTTTCATTCAACTATTTTGATACATACAAGAGCCTGATGTGTTCTTGTGTGATAGTGTCTTTTCCATTCACTACGAAATAAAAGATATTGTGAAATTCCATGGGGTTGAACTCTATGAAATACACATTAGTAGCAGAAAATTTTTCTTCAAATTCATCTTTGTTTAATATAGAATATATGAGTGGTTCCTTAAGGTCACTGGAAACATTTATTAAATCTAGGATTGGATGTTTTTTTTGGTACTATATACATTTTTTTTTAAAATGTAATTATTTTGGGACAAAGATATGGACTTCCCAACATGGGGATATTCTATATAGACAACCATATTGTATGGGAAATTAGATGTATCTATTTTGAGAATATGAAAAAAAATTAGTGTAATTATATAATAAATGGATCAAGCCGACATGGCCGGCCTGATCACCTAGGACGATTGAACAAATAAAATCCCTCTAATAGATCATCCAAATCAATCTAGTCTGGATGAATATTATAAAATATGTAGGATTTTTCTAGATCATATAAGAGTATCTGGAGGGATATCATGTTATTTTCAGCATCATAAATATATTTAGAAGTGATGTAGCTAGAATATTGAGCTCTAGCATGACACCATCTTCCCTTGGTCCTTCAACTCCTTTGTCCTCAACCACTAGTTCCAAAACCAATCGTAAGGGATTAAAATTCATGAATATGATAATTTTCTTAGAAGGGTCCCATTAAGTGAATGAATGTAATGGATTTAATAATTAACCCCTCAACAGATGAGGATGCCATTTGATGGGATGGTTCTTGTGGTATCATTTTATGGGACTGTTCCTATGGTACCATTTTATGGTATAGTAATTGTGGAAATTGTATTAGATTCATTATTTCTAATAGTGTCAAGACTAATTTTATCCTAAAATTAGTTTTATCATCAAATTTTTGGATTTTGTTTTGTTTGTTAAACCACTTTTTATAAGATTGTCTCCCATGATGATTATTGTGTTGATGAGGCTAGTTTCACTATGGTATATGGAAATGGGGTAAGGATAAGCTAATTATGTAGTTTCCTAAGGTTAAAATGAGTTTGATTTATTACCTTCATGTTTATTTAATCAATAAATTTATATGAACCTTTTATTTAAACTCTGTTCCATTCACCTTCCTCTTGTGTAATGATAGTAGAAACATATGCCACTTTCGTTGGTGGATTTCCTAAATATACATGTATGTACATGTACGTATATTTTATAATATATTTAAATGAAAATAAATTGGATATGATATGGAAATACACTTTATGGAAAGGGATATAATTTGGATGGTCATCGAGGCTAACTTGATGAAGGATTCTAGGCTCCAGTAACATTATTATATTGCTTTCCATATCTTCAATAAAGTACCCATATACATTTTCATCATAAAAAGAAAACAATTTATTATTATATTCCTTAAATTCATTTCTTTTTTTCTCCTTTAAAACATCCTAAAGATCATTGCATTGTTGATATCGTCATTCAGTAAGAATTACTATATGATAAGGCATAGACTTTATAGTTGGAGTAGATGTTGGAGATGGATTATGTGTGACTGACATATTTTTCAATTATACCATTCACATCCCTTGGGATATCGATATATTTCGATACATGTCTTTGGTACAAAACATTTATTCTTAAAATCCTTCAGAGACAATAATAAGGTCACAAAATCCACTTGTATAATTTATAGAGATGAGCGGTGTTTGCAACTCATTAGGTAGTTTCTCTATATAGAGAGCCAAAAAGTTGTTTTGAGGAAGATAAAAATTGAGTGAATAAGTTTGTTCTATCCAATTAGTAATTAAATCCAAGACTCTTTTATTATTTCATTTTTTCAATTTGAGAAGTTATAGATTGTTTTCATTCAATACATAGAGCTAAACTGAATGATAAAATTTTAGTGGAGATCAACTCATCCTTTAATAGATCTATCTTGAAAAATTGTAAACCATGGGAAATGTAGTCATTCCAAGGTCTATAAAAAGTATGCATGTTTAACTTTTTATTTCTATTAATGTGTCCCCATTATGGGAATTCACCAAGATGCGGAGTGTATTATATGTTGTTCTACATACCTCGATCCATTCAATATTTGAAACATGGGATTCCCAAAGTTGGTAAGGGGAGGAGTTCCATCCACCTAATTAGGATATGGTTTCCTCTATAGAAATATTTTTTTAAATAATCTATCCAAAACCTTATGACGAGCCTTAAATTATTCAATATTTTCAATGAGGCATATTGGGGGTGATGTGGAGCTTGAACAAGGAAATAAATGGTTAAGGTCTAACGTTTCAGTTCTACATATGCTTGAGGTTTAGCACCTACATGGGTTGACATGAGGTAATTTTCCTAACATAGTTCTAGTTATTTCATTAATAATGGGAACCTTGATTTCCTTCCTCCATTATTTCTAAATAAACCGGTTGTTTCCATCAAGGGATGAGTTAATGTTGTGATTCCTCTTTTATTTTGAAAAACTAGACCATATAATTGATGAACATCAACTAGGAGAGTCATATGATTCTATCCATGAATATTGTAACCAGTATATATAGTTCCTCTGAGTAGTTATACAATTAGTTTATTCAACTCTTTCATCGCTTCCTCATACTGATCAAATATTTCATCAAGTGTATGTAGTTAAACTTTTTCATGTAAAGAGTTGGATATATCCATGATTTTACCATTTTCCCTAGATTAATCCCACTCGAAAGGTGGTAGAGGAATATTTGAAGGATTCTCCAGTTTTTTAGAAATCCTTTGATTTTTGGCATGAACGCCATCTTCAATTACATTAGTGTAGACTTTATTTTTTTTATAGAAACATCTTCTTAATGTTATAATATATTTGAATCATGTTGAGTATTGTTTTTAAGGCCAGTGTCAATGGTGATTTTCGAGTCATAATATACTACAGACATTGTACCACCCCTAGGATGATAAGAGAGTTGGTTCCCTCCATGATATCCGTAGCGATTTTCATATATAGCCACACCCTTGAGAAGTCACTTCATATTGTGAACATAATTAGGTGTCATTCGTTTTAGATATTATTTTCTAATGTTTTTATTATGAAGTGTGAAATTAAATTAATTCCTACAAATTATCATCATTTGAACTTTCTCTAAGAATAGTGGGGCCCTTGATGTGGGACACTAATAGGATACAGTTTATGGAATGCCTCTTAGCTAAGGGAATACCAATAATCATGGGATAGGTGATTCAAATAATAATAACCATATAAAAAAGGGATGAGGCCACCTTTGATACCCTATTATATCATTCAGACTCAGATTTGGATATCCTTAAGTGGATTTTGTGGGAAACATTTCCCTAGCCTTATGGGTTGAGTCTATTCTTGCACTAATTTCTCAATAACTATCACTGTAGCTATATTAATATTATGAGTATACATTCAAGAACGATTTGTGTTCAGTATATGATTTTCACTTTAGAAATCGGTTTATTAAGACATTGTTTTTACTCTATGTTTAGATTTTCCCCAGTGATAGGCATGGATAATATTTTTAGATTCATCATGTGGGAGACTTTTGATGGAATTCCCTCATTGATCTCGTCACTTATCAAATTTATTCATGACCAAATGAAATCTGAAATTGGAAGGTATTGTCTCTTTGAGTTTACCCAATGTAATGATGTTTCATGATGTAACTTCTTATTTAATATTTTGACTAGAGAAATAAGTGAAGTACAATTATCCTTTCTCAGCCAATCCTCTGAAATATTTTCTAGATGTGGAATGAGTGATTAATTTACACATACTGTTTAGATTATCAAGGAATTAATGTTAAATGTTTTTATCTTTCCTTCTCAATTTTTGGAATCATATAATAGATAGAGTTTCCAATTCAATTTGGTGGTGAGATTCATCTATTTACTTGATGTGATCAACATAATCATTAGAATGAAAAAATCTTTTTTTTAATGGATAAATGATTTCCATAGATTTGGAATATTTTTGTGCACACATTCTTTAGATAGTTACTCTATAATTTTTTTATTGAGTATTAAATGAAGGTTAAAACATGGATATAATATTATCTTATACAATTGTATCCTCACACACATTCTGTTCTCTTCATTTTCTATAAGAGATTACTTGGCATGATTATAAAAAAGTAGAATTTTCCTATATAATTTTCAATAATCAGTGTTATTGGTTGGTATATCCTCTACTATAATGGAATTTAGGTTATCCAAGGGGTTTCAAAGAATGAATATTTCCTCATACTATCATTTTGTTGATAAATAATATCACATTTCAATGATAAAGCATCATTCATAACTGGAATTATCTTCCCAAGTGCTTTAAGGTACAAGGGATCTCTCTAATTTTGATTCAAAAAGGGTATGAACTTATTATTTTATTAAAAAGCTGTTATGTCTAGGATCACCTAGAAACCATCATGGGAAGGAACAACATTGTGGATTAATGTATTGTAATAATTAGGGGTCTTGTAGCACACACCATGGGGAGGCCATTTTGGGTGGACATTATCCTAGGGGGAACCTTCTTGATGGTTAATATTCTAACCCTGAAGAGTGCATCAACGACATACATATAATGAAAGGATCTCATGATTTATCTTGACATGATCATGAAGGGGTAATTAATTGTGAATAGTTTTGGAGGACCAGCAAAAGTACTGGTAGTAAAGCTATGTGGAGGACCATTGAAACTGTAGCCACTGCAACCTTCAGTTGGTGACAAGGAAATTTTTTTTTGGCCCCCAATGATATGTTTATGAGGGCCTCAAGAACATGGAAATTGAGTAAGGAACGGTCGTGGGATAAATTTGGAATTTATGATCACCTTTGATGTGACTTCATCTTAGGTATCTATTGTTAGGTGGATATATTCACAAAAAATGAAAAAATTATTCATAATAAAAATGTTTTCTTGAGTGAATCTTGTCTTGCTTATAGAATATTATGATAGATTTCAATGATTTCAGCATGGATATATACCCAAATAGAAATAATTTTTGAAATAAATTGATAATATAAAGATGAAATGGATCTATATATTCTCGTTCATGTTTTCCATTTGTTAACTAATTTTTCCTTGAACCTCATGGATGGGAGTAGTATTGTGTTCCTACTCTTATGTGGCTTCCTAATTATGCTCATGAGCCACCCCAATTATGGTGGTTGGGTTGTTCACCCACCCTAAACCACTATTTTTGTGACCATTATGTCTTTTTAGATCTGCAAAACATTGGTAGAAATAGATTTTGACTATTTTACTGATTCTAGGATATACTGAGTGACATCCACATCTAGAACAGTAGTATATTTCAATTAAGTGGTTTGAGTATGGATAAAATCCTACTCATTATAACAACTTTTCTCTTTATTAAACACTTAAACATAATTTATTACATAAATATTTACTTGATACAACATATAAGATCGATAGTTATAGTGTCATTGGGTGTTAAAAACATTAGATAACAACTTAAAACATTAAATACATATCTTTATTGAAAACTTCTTTTACATGACCACACATATTCCTTTGTAATTATCATTTCATGGAATAACTTGAAGACATCCAAAATAAAAGGGTGATCTATAAATCCCAGTAAGTGAGAAGACAAGGAATAGTATAATGAATACAATACATTTTAAGTAATAGGCATATCAATGTATCATAAGAGAAACATGAACCTAAAGCCATGATATAGCATGATTATCATAACATGGAATTGTGGAAACGACATTTAACATGATATTAGGATGATCCATGGCTCATTGAACATGGAGCATGAGTAAACCCTAATTGAACATGAATTATCATGAATAAAAACTGATTTCACTTGAAGTATCATGATACTAATCTTTACTCAATGCATTTGAGCACTATCAAGGAATACCCTTCTTAATCATTTTACTTCATTTATTAGTGTGCCACATATATCATACAACATGGATTCATTAAACATCATCATTTATTCCCAAATAATTGAATGTGGAATTTATACAAAAAATTGTATAATCAATAAGTAAATTTTAATAAAGGTGAATACCCTTGATAGAGAAATGGGCATGACATTCCCTACATAATGACTTTATATTGGAAAATCGTGGGGCAATTTCGGCAGCATAACGGTGTGACATAAGAATTCAAAAAAATGGTTGATGAGAAAAAAAGGGATGTATAATCATATTTATATGAAATGGAATGTAAGGTGAACATATAGATACATGTCCCAACATAAGTAATTGAATTTGGATTCATAAAATGAAAGAATTTATTAAATGTAAATGTGAAGAGGGAAATTCCATCTGGAATTTTTGCAAGGTAATGTGTGTGTATCGAATAAATTAATGAGAGATAAAGGGGAGAGAATTATGGGGAAGGCACTAAATCATACCCCAAAATTTTTAATTGAAAACAAAATGCTATGACAATATAATGTAATTAGGACAAAAATGAGAAAGGAAGAAATACCTTACTTGAAAATGTTATCCCAATGGCTTGGGAGAGGCTTAAGAGGGGATTCTTGGGATATTTTGAAACCTTTGGGAGGATTATAGATAGAGGGGGTTAGATTAGGGCCATGATACCAGGTTTTTGGGTTTTAGAAGTGGGAGCTTTGGTGGATTTATATAGGAAACAAGAGTGAAGTATTTATTATTCTTGTTTTGGATACTACACATTAAACTAATCAAAACCACAAAACGTACCATGGTTTTTCCCTTAGTGTTTTCAAAAGGGGAGAAAAAAACATTATTTTATAATCCAATGTCAGATATTCATAAAATAGGTGGATTTATTTTGCGTAGGTGAGTCACACTCTCATGGAAATATTTTTAAAATATTAATTTTTTATATGTTATGGAGGGTCCACTAAGTCACAATAAAATTAATCAAACAAATATAAAATAACATTATTTTAAAGGTATAACATTTATTGGCCAAACTTCCATCTTATTCTCTGTTATCACATCACTATTCAGTTATTATTTTTTTGTAAAACACATTAAATATTTAAACAGTATATAATCACTACCCAGAAATTCAACTATCTCATAAAATTATGAAAAATCACCATTTGATAATTTCAACATCATAAATCCAAAAATAATAATCATTTTATATAAATAATTTTCTAAATATGTGAATTATTACTTTGAAAATAAAATATGACCTTTATAAACAATTATTGGGTTTTAACAAAAATGGATTTCAAACCTTAATAAAAAATACAATTGTATTCATAAAAATTTTATGAGAACTTATATATAATAAAAAGTAATTTAGTAAAAATATTTTATTATAATATTATTTAAATAAAAAATCCATTAATTCATCAAAATATATTTCTTAATTTAAGATTGAAAAAAATTCTATTTGTTCACTAAAATCCATTTACCAAGTAACAAATAAATAAATGTTTATTCTTTATAAAACAATTAATCACAAAATCATGGTTTTAGGGTCTTGTTACATATCCAATTATAACACCCGCATAATACAAAAGGGAATGGTGTGTGGTAGTGACAGACTCTTGAGGTGGCTCAGATAACATAGCTCGGGTGTTAATCTCTATAAACTTCCACTTCTCCCATAGGTAGTTCTATTCAAGCATAACGTGTTAAATCTTGGATTGGCCAGGGTCAATAGGGAATCCCAGTGGAACCACCTCTAATTTCAGCTCTAACAAATGGGATTTGTAAGGAGCAATTATACTTTATGTGGCCATTTCATCCTTTCTCTGAGTAAATTGGATTTGTTAAAACCATATACTTATACTAATCATGTGATCATTGTTCAACGACTATATTAGCTACTGTAACAATTATTTATGGTTTTTTAAAATAAAAAAATAAAACCCTGTAAGTGAATATGTCTTATATAACAATTTAACATTGTAATAAAATTAATTAGATCAATAGAAACCTTAATTATTAAATTTTGGGTCGTTACAATATCCCCCATTATGAAATTTCTCCCTCGAAATTTCCTTTTCCGACACTAAAACAGATTTGCGTCACTCTGCTTCATCACTTCCTCGAATTCCCATGTTTCCTATTCAAACTTATGGTTTCTCCAAAACACTTTCATGAGGGGAATTTTATTATTTCTTAGAAATATTTATCTATGATCTATGATCTTCTACGACATCCCTTCACAGGGGAGTTCATTCTCCAATGTTACCACCACTGAATTGTGTACATGTGATGGTTCAGGTATGTAATTTCTCAATGGTGATACATGGAATACATCATTTACTTGAGATAGGTTCGTTGGGAGTGCTACTTGATAGGCCACTACTCCAATGAGATCAAGGTTCTCAAAAGGGCCGATGTACCATAGAATAAGAATTTCCTTCTTCCCAAATCTCATAACTATCTCCAATGGTGATATTTCGAGGAATAACATGTCTCCAACATCAAACTCTAGGTATCGTTGATGAGTATCAACATAGCTCTTCTATCAACTCTAAGTAGCTTTAATGTGCGACTAGATGGTCGTAACCTTCTCCACCATTTCTTCGACCATTTCTGAACCTTGGAGTATTCTCTCCCAAACTTCATCCCAATATGTCAGTATTATTCCCCTCTTCCCATAAAGAGCTTCATAAGGATCCATTTGGATGCTTTAGTGGAAAATGTTATTATAGGAGAACTCAAACAGAGGAAGATATTGATCTCTTCATCCTTTGATGTCCATTGAGTAATCTCTCAATATGTTCAAAAGTTTTTGGGTAATATTCTTAGATTGGGCATCTGTTTGAGGATGACAATATATACTAAAGATCAGCTTAGAATTTAGAGTGTGGGTAGACTCATCCAGAACCTAGAGGTGAATATTGGATCATGATCAGATTCACTTGATAGTGGTATTCCATGCAGCCTTACCACAACTCTGATTATTTCTGTTCCATTTGATCCAATGATAAATTCTACTGAATTGATATAAAGTGTGTGGTTTTTATAAGACTATCCAAAACAACCTATATAGAATAGATTCATTTGGATGTATTTGGATTTCAGGGGACAAAGTCCATAGTGATGTTCTCCCATTTTTTTGTTGTTATGTGTAATGATGGTATCATCCCCTTAGACGTCTTCCTCTCATCCAACACTTGCTGACACACTATGCACTTTGACGTATACTCAATGATCTCCTTCTTCATGTTACACCACCAATAATTCTCTCGGTGATCTTGATACATCTTTTTGTTTTTTATGTGAATGGAACATTTTGAACTATGTGCATGATCCAAAAGTTCTTTCATTAACTCTGGATTTGATGGAACACATAGTCTTGACTGAAATCCTAAAATTCCTTCTTCATTAACATTGAAATCTGAGGATTTCCTTTTTCTAATAGTTTCCACTTTTTTTAATTCCCACATCATCCTTTTGAGCATTCTTTAACCTTTCCAAATGTTATGGTTGAGTAATCATTTGTTAACGGATTAATTCTTTTACCTTATTTATGATTCCCATGTCCATATTCATCAAATCTATGAAGATTAGATCCTTTTAAATTCTCATAAATTAAAGAGATGATGGACCCTTTCTACTTAAAGAATTCACTGCCTTGTTCTCTTTCCCATGGTGGTAATGGATTG
The DNA here is from genome assembly GCA_963277665.1 of Viscum album. Taxonomy (NCBI): domain Eukaryota; kingdom Viridiplantae; phylum Streptophyta; class Magnoliopsida; order Santalales; family Viscaceae; genus Viscum; species Viscum album. The sequence continues at coordinate 1,678,298,209 of OY728126.1, forward strand.
AGCAGTCATAGTCTTTTATCAGCTCCAACCGTCTTCATTGGTGCATGGTCAACACATTTTGTGTGAATATATAATTGAGGATTCTGTGATACGCATATATTTCACACTTCTCCCCAATGAGGTAATGCCATCAAATTTTGAAAGGGGATATTGTTGCATCCCACTCCAGATCATGTTTTGGATAATTTTTCTCATGAAGTTTAAATTTCCATGAATCATTGGTGATGATTTTTTCATTTTTCATAAAGGGACAAAGTAGGCCCTTCATTTAAGCATCAATAAATACCACAAAAAGTTCTACACTTTTGGTTAGTGTGAGCACAGGCAACGGGATAAGCCTCCTTTTTAAACCCTTGATGCTCTCATCATATTCATCACTAAATGAACAAATTACTTCATTCTATGTTATCTTGGTAAGAGGGTTTGAAAATCATGAGAAATGCTTCAAAAATCGTCTATAATATCTAGCTAACCCTAGGAAGCTACAGGTATCTCTCACTAATGTTGGCCTCAACCATCCCAAAATTGTGGTTTTCATGGAGGGATCTATAGATATCCTATTGCTTGTGAGGATATGACCAGAGAATGAGAATTCCTTAAACAATAACTCACACTTGTTGTACTTTGCATAGAGCTTATTTTTTTCATGTGTTATCCAGTACAGTGCTTAGATGCTCCTCATCCTCCTACTTGATTTTAGATTAGTTATAACATCATCTATAAAGACTACTAAAAAATTTTCAAGGTATTCTCTAAATACTTTATTCATCAATTCCATGAAGATTTCTGAAGCATTAGTGTGTCTGAAAGGAATTATTTATAAATTTATAGTGCCCGTACCTTTTACGACAAGCAGTCTTGGGGATATCCCCCTTATTCACCCTTATTTGGTAATATCCCAACTCCAAATCCACCATGGAAAAGTAATGTGCTCCACACAGCTGATCAAAAAAGTCATCAATTTTGTTTAGAGGATACTTATTCTTTATAGTGATTTTGTTGAGCTAATGATAATCAATGAAAAGGTGCATTAACCCATCATCCGCCTTAATGAAGAGGATGGTATCACCCCATGGTGAAGCACATGGGTGTATAAACCCTTTATCTAGATTCTACTATGTTTTTTTCTTTAGATCATCAGGATCCACAACATCCATTATATATGGATGATGGGATATTGGAAACACCCAATGTATAAGATCAATTTATAATTAAAAATATCTTCTAGGAGTAAGACCAAAAAGTTCCTTGGTAAATGCATTAGTGAATTCCCTAACAATAGGAATGACTTCAAAGATGGATTCATTCTTAGACTAAATCATCTAAGAAAGATATGCAAGATCATAGGGTAGTAATATCCATGGTTGAGATAATGGTGATAAATAAGATTCATCCTCCTCATTTCAGTAGTAAGGAATATGGGGTCGATTCACTATTTGGATAGTGATTCCCCTCTCAGAGAAATTTATGCTGGATCTATATAAGGAAGTCCAATCAATGTAATTAATTTCATAATTTTCCACTAGAGGGAGTATGAAAAGGTTCACTAGTAAGTTAAATCCAAAAATTATTACATGGGGGAGTACATTATCTATTCTTGAATCAATAAATAGTGTAACTATATCTACTTCATTTTTGGGGTTCACATCGGCAGTAGTGATGGAAAAATATATACCTTACTACCTTGGAGGTTGTTAGTTTCATCCTAAAACCCTTGGCTTAGGTAAATGGTTTGCAAAGAGACTTGGATCATTGCAGTTAAAGAGATAAACAATGTGTTGAGGTTCAAACGGAGAGTTCCAATCCTTTGTTTCTGTAGTGGGTTTTTCCAGGTTGCAGTTAATGGTTATGTTCCCTTCTCTTCCACACCTATAGAATTTCTTCGCCCATTCAATAAATTTATGGTGTGCGTTTTTCAACAAATTTGACACTCGGGTGCTATAATTTCATATAACCATTAGATTTATCTATAAAACATCTAGAATTAAAGTCCACCTTATGCTTCTTATCCACATGATACCCCTGAGATTCACTGATCTCCATTTTTACTTTGAATGAACATAGAATAATTTTTTCCATATCTCTCGAAGTCATGGATCACTAGGGATTTACATAGGCTAGGTTTTAGACCACCAAAGATGCTGTCAACCTTGCATTTGTGGGTAACAACAAAGCTGTCACGACCCATCCTCGGGGCCCATGTTGTGACTACCCCAAGCCCTCCTTCCATAGGCCAGGGGCTGGCGACTAGCACCAAAAGCGTAAATCCCAATAACTGGGAAGGCATTGCCTTTATAAAAGTAAACAAAACACCACAGAGTACAAGAAGAAGTAAAACACTAAGTAAAACTGAAACAAGTTGTGCTGAAAGTAAAGGGGCTAGAAATACAAACCCAACTGTAAAGTACAAGGAAAAAAAGATAAAACAGCCAAAAGGTGACAAGAAGCTCCTGGATCGTCCACCAAGGATCCTACCTGAAGGGTAGGTACAGATAGCGTAGCTCCTGGATCTTCCACCACGGATCCTACCTGAAGGGTAGGTACAGATAGCCTCCACAACGCTCTCTCCGGTCAACCTCCTCCGAGTGTTGTCTCGTCGTGAAGTCCACCACCAGATACTGTCTCATTGTGAGGTCCACCTCCGGGTACCGTCCAGTCCTCGAACACTCGGCCTCTGTCTGCGCTGCCCGTCATCTGCAACCAACACAACGAGGTGCGGGCATATCATGTTCAGGGGTGAGTATAATGATACTCAGTAGGGAACCCGATACCCTCAAGGTCTCACTAAATCCAACAAGGATAACCAAAACGAAGATCTCAACAGATAACCTCTACCTATGTATATACCCATACATATACCCAAGTTATCAAGTAATCCATCTCAATCATGAGGAAACACAATGATTATGAAATCTACGGATAACCACTACCCAGGTATATGCCCATACATATACCTAAGTTATCAAGTGACCCATCTCAATCATGATGTAAACACAAAGGTCATAGACTCAGCTCAAACCAGGATTTTCATTATCGAAACCATAATTGCTGAAGAGTCCCATAATAATAATAATAATAATAATAATATTCAGTGTTTCGTGGCCCCGCACCACGAACTATAATTTAGTATCCAACATTAGACTTGAATCGGCCGTATTAATGACAGGATTATATCGCCACTGACGGCAAGACAATCGGACGTCACATGCATGAGTTATGGTGGGTCGAAGATTTAATAATAATATTAAATCTATTATGTACGAGCGTTTCAGGTACCTGATAAAAAACCCGAAAAGGACATAAAACATTGGACTCATAAATTCCGTCTCGAATTCAGGGTCGCACTGCCACTAACAGTTCGTGAAACCGAGGTCGCACGAAGAAGATACCGTCAAAATACTGTTTTCCCAATGAAAATAATAATAACATTATTATATTATTATTATTTTTAATATACATTAATTCTTAACTTAACACACCCAAAAGCCACTCACCACCACCCAAACTAGCACCTCCTATTCTTTACGCATGGCCACCACCTTTGGCTGCCCGCTAGCTACGGCTCCAGATCCTTCCGCACTCCATTCTGACTTCAATTTAACTCGGAAGAAAGATACAAATGCATATCCTTGATCCTCGGGTCGAGATATTCGCGTCCGTATGTCGTGCTCAGGGAAACATTGAGTTTCCAGCGTCAATAAATATTTGGACGCCTCCTTCCACAAGCCATTGCGTCTTCGTTCCAAGAAAGAAAAATTAAACGATCACATATTTGTGATCCTTGCGTCGAGGGCTTCACATCCATATATTGAGCTCAACAAAACTCGGTGTTTCCAGCGTCAATAAATATTTGGACATTGAATAACGCATGAAGAACACGTGAAGAATAAAAAGAAAAAGGAGAATGGTTTATGTGTAGGACGATGATCATGTTCATTTGGTCATCATCATCGTGAATTTAGGATATGAAGAATCAATAAAACGAATTCAAACATATAAAAAAACCCCTATAGTTTTCCCTAAAAATAAGAATTCCCAACCCGCAAACATATTCTTCGCGGATCAACTTAATGATGAGTTGATCCAGGTTCGTTATTTTAGAAGGAACAACCAAGGGAATAATACCATTCTCAAATTAATCTCCTACCTCAATTCACAAAGGTTGATTGCTTGACGAAGAAAAGGAAAGCTCCATTGTTCCGTAGACGTTGCCGCGGGATGACGACGTCGCTTCATCAAGCATCGTAAAAAAGGAAGCCGGTGTTGGCACCGACCTTCTTCGCGTTCTTCAATGATGAGGATGGAGTTCTTCGTGGAAGGATGAAACTCTTCAAAAACTAGAACTCCCCCAAAAACTCAACTCCACAAGCTAAAACCCAGATAAAGTAAGACACCTCTTATTTTATTACATAAGCCATCCATTTCAAAAATCCAAAATTCAAAACCTAACATACATAATTAAATGATCTTAAGTTGTCATATTAATTAGTGTTTGGGTGGCATGAATTAATGTGGGAGGTGAGGAGTCACTCAATTAATGTTTAGAGGGGTTAGGGAATTTGAAAAGGTGGGGGCTCGTGTGGCCCCCACCTAACCCTTAATACTCTCATGGGAAGTTAACAACCGGTGGGTGCCACTCCAACTCCCACACCTAGGATCTAACACCTAGAGAAGAGAAATTAAGTTGAGACACAACTTAATTTTCACTTAAACCGCTTAGTGAACAAATAAAAATAAAACAATTATATTTTTATTCCCCACTTTTTTTTACACCAACACCCGAGCAAACACACCTTCAGAAAAGGTGTTCCAAAGAAATTACCGGCACTACGGTTTCATCGGTTCCCTCGGATTTCGATTCTGAGTACTGGTTCAAAAGATAGAAAAACCCACACGTACGTTTACTGAACGTACTCGAAAAAAAGTTCGGAAAATTATTATCAGTCACACTCGACCCGTGACGGTCAAGGTCAGGCTCTGCCTAAGTGAAACACGCCCCAAAGAATCCAACGGTACTCTCGGATTTTCAATCCGAGTCACCGTTTCAATGATATGAATTTTACAATAAAATAATTGTTATTTAATTATTTTATTTGCGGCTAAAAACTAACTTTTTTTGGTGGCCCGCGCCAGCCAAAGTTAGTATGTTCCTAAATAATGCATAACCTCACATGTCCAGTGGTGGTCTCGGATTTTTAATCAGAGCTACCGTTTGTGAGTTATAAGCATTCAAAAAATAAAATAATTTATTTAATTATTTTATTTACGGTTATGCCATTTTTGGAATTTCTCACAGGAGGCCCGCGTCGACTAAACATAAGTCACGCCTAGGGTAATCCCGCCAGCATGAGCGCAACAGTGCACCCGGATTTCTGATTCGAGCAACCCTTCAAGAGTTATTCCACTTTTTCAGGAAAACTGTTTACGCACATTAATTTATGTTTAAAAAAACTTCGACGGATCATTTCGGGCACTCCGGGCCTTAGAATCAGGTTCCGTCTGAAACCGTGCACTCGTAAAATTCCTAAAAAATTATGAAAAAAATTTCCTAGAAATTTCTGGGTCTTTACAAAAGGTGAAGGCGTATTAGGAAAGCCTTGTGATGTTTTCCTTATACTCTCTAATGGATTCATTGTCTTTTTTCCTGAGAGCAAGGAAGTCAATTTCCATCTTAAGTTGGAGGGTGTGAACAAAATATTTATTTAATTTTTTTTCCAAAAAATCCTTCCATTCCAACACCTCGATATCATCCTTAGGATTTTTATTTTTGATCAATGTCCACCATTGATCAGCTTCATCCCTCCATACGATATGTATCCATAAGAACCTTATCTTTTTCGAAACATTGAAGGATGGAGACGATCCATTCAATGGAGTTAGTCCATTGTTCAGGAAATTGAGGGATCATATGATCCATTAAAAATAGGAGGAATTTTTCTCCTCAAGCTCTCGATTGCGACTTGTTCTTTCTTGGGGGGGGGGGAAGGTTGAAAATTCTTCTTGACCCATTTTTATATTCATATCTTGAGTTAACGGAGAGGGTATCATGAAAATTCGTGTGAATCCTGCTCCCATCGGATTGGGAATCTCATTAGAATAGCCATCACATTGATCTTCTAATCGGTTGTTAGACTGAGTCCTCTTATTACTGGTCATTGGTTAGAATAAAATGAAGTTTAGTGGTATCACATTAAGGGTACACCAATGAAAAAAGGAATAACTTATAAATTACACTTATTTCCTTAACTTATCTATGTTATCCATGATCGACTTCCCAATATATAATCTTTGGGGATTTTTTAATTATATTTATAATAGATTATACTAAGCTTATGAATTTCCTAAATAATATCCCCCAGGAGTGTCATAACCAAGAGTGCAGCAAGGCCCGTTGCCATGCACTAGTTCCTGTTTGAGTCTAGCTCAAAGCAGTGGTTTTGGGTAATACCCATAGATACATCTGTGTTAGATCCACCTATACCTGCTCATATCCAGAAATTGATGTATTTTCTTGGTAAACCACATACTCAATACTCACTAAAATATAGAATTTTTTTTAATATACATAGTCGTATCCCTATGGATCTCACTTGGGTCTTTCTAATCCTAATCCAAAAAATAACTAAACCTATCCCCTAATACCAACTATAACAACCCTGCTCTTTATTACACACTAAAACATGATTTATTACATAAACATTCACTTGATACAACATAGATGATTTAGATGTATACTATCTTTGGGGCCTAAGAACATTACTTAAAAACATAAAACATAAAGTAAACATATTTATTGAAAACCCCTTTTACATGACCACACACATTCCTTCATAACTATAATTACATGGGATACCTTTTTCTCTCCCCCATACTTACCTCATTATGTTTGAACAATGGGATACCTTTTTCTCTCTCTTTAATTCCTTCCATGCACACCTGTTACAATGCTGAAATTCTGTAAGGAATTTCTCTCTTCTCATTTACATTAAAACAATTCTTTTGTTTTACAAATTAATGTTACGTTACATATTTTTGGACATGTATCTATATTACCCCCTTAAATTACATTTCATGTACATATTATGAGACACACCTTTCTTTCCCATCTAATTTTTTTATGAATTCTTATGTCACGCCATTGTGCTGCCGAAATTGCACCGTGATTTTCTAAGATACATTCATTATGTAGTGAATACCATGCCCATTTCTCTATCAAGGGTATTCAACTTTATGAAAATTTACTTGTTTATTATATAGTTTCGTGGATTAATTCCACAATCAATTATTGGTGAAAAAATTACTATGTTTAATGAATCCATGTTGTATGATCTATGTGGCACACATATGCATGAAGTGAAATGATTAAGAAGGGTTTTCCTTGTTTATGATCCAATGCATTGGTTAAATATTACAATCAAGATACTTCAAGTGCAATGAGGGTTTATTCATGCTAATTCAAGTTCAATTAGGGTTTACTCATGCTCTATGTTCAATGAGTCGTGGCTCATGCTAATATCATGTTAAATATTGATGCCACTTTTTCCATGTCATGATAGTCATGTTGTATATCATGTTTTTATATTCTTGTTTATATTATGCTCCATTGATATTCCACTAAGGAACTACAAAATTATTCAAAAAAATATAAAATCAAATTATATTAATTTTAAAACAAATATTTTCTGAAAATAAATATTATTGTATTTTATCACATCACTTTTGTGTCATTATGATGTCATAAGACACATTATATATTTAAAGGGTATTTATTTTTTACCCAAAAATTAAAATGTATTTGAAAATTATGATAAATTCACTATTAGATAATTTCAACGTCCTGAATCCAAAAAAATATTCATTTTATCTAAATAATTTAATAAATATGTGATTTTTTACTTTTAAAATAAGAACTGACTTTTATTGAAAAGTCATGGGTTTTGATAAAAAGCACTTTCAAACCTTAATAAATATTGTAGTTGTATTCATAAAAATTATATCATACTTTATATTTAATAAAAATTAATTTAGTAATAATATTTTGTTTAAATATTATTTAATTAGAAAATACATTAATTCATAAAAATAGATATTTTAATTGAATATTGACTAAAAATATAATTTGTTCTATAAAAACAATTTAAAAAGTAAAAATAAAATAAATGAAAAATTTTTATCAAAAAAAATCACATAATCATGGTGATATATTCTTGTTACATATCCTCCTATGAAACCCACAGAATACCTATGGGTAAGGTTTGTGATGGTTACAGACTCTTGGGGTGGCTCGGATAACATCACCCGGGTTGTAATCTCTATTAATTTACACTTCTATTGTTGGTGGTTTCGTTCAAGTTTAACTTGTTGAAGCTCGGCTTGGGCTTGGTCAAGAGTGAATCCCAGTTACACCACCTGTTTCTGTGCTTTGAAAAATGGGCTTTGTATGGATAAATTCTATAGGATGGGGCCATCTCTTCCTTTTTTGAGTAAATTGTTTTTTTAATGCCCTATATTTATACTAATCATGTGATCATTGTTCAACTACTATATTAGCACGAGTAAAAATTCTTAACAATATTTTAAATTCCCAAAACATAAAACCAAGGAATATCTTGTGTATTATATAACCATTTTACATAGTAAGACATTTAATCATATCAATAATATTTTTTATTAATAAATTTTTGGGTCGTTACACTCATGCCCTCCATCTCATGAAAAAACATGTTGATGGGTTTGATTTGTAGGGGCATAAACATGGGTATTCCCCTTGTTCGCTACCAAGATGTGCTGAAAAGCTTCATTGGATACTTAAAAACTATAATTTAATGCATTCTAGGGTTATTTAGGGATATCTTCATACTCTCATATTTCCATTGTATTATGTTTTCATGATTATTTGGTAGGAATGTGGTAGATGAACCACTCTCTGGTGTTGATAATATCCCAATATTAGTTGGTTTTCCTTGGTTATTATGTCTATATGACATGATATGGGGACCATGGGGTGGTATTATCATCATTTTGAGAATTTTATACCATGTGGTGTGGGCTGCGGTGGTTTCAAGAATGAGACCATTGGAGGAACTGTTAAAATAGAGGGATAAAACAGCTATCATCCTCTTGAGTTTCATCCCTTAGGTGAGGGAGGATTTTGATTCCATGTTCTAGGGAGAGGCTCCTAAAATAATTTGATGTTGTTATAGGGGACTCTGGTTACCTCACCTCTAGTCATTTTTTGGAATATGGTTGGGAAGCTTAATGTCTGGTATGGCTTCATGTTCCACCCCCAATATCGAGAGCGTACCATTCAGGTGGTACTGGTTTCTTAATGCATTTCCAACCAAGTGCTGATGGAGTTGAGGGTTTTATAACATACTCTATTTTGAGAATGACCCAATTCATGTTAATTTTAATGTTCAATTCATTTTTTCTAAAGGATTTAATTTTTGGGATCAACGGGAACTTTGAAGAAAGTAACTTAGTCTAATAGATAAGCCCAAATAAAAGAACACATCAATGTATCAGCACAAGTTAATAAAACAAATTCCTAATTGATTACATTAAATATTCACAAATTACACTCTTTTTAAAGACAAATGTTTATTACATGTGTTAAAATCATTTACTTTTCTTTTAAAGAATCTCTTCAGGTTCACCATTTATGTTTTGACACTAATTTTTTCATTTCACGTTCAAAAGATGTTTATTCATAAAAACATAATCAAAAAATATCTACCGTATAAATGGTATGGACCTTCTTTTCAATTTCATGAAATATTTATGTATTTTATAAGTTATTCTATGGAATGCACATCGTTCTAGAGGATGGGAGGTTGTTCACATTAACCACTTTTTGGAGGGAAATATTCCATACTTTGAGACTCTCGAATAAATTAATGTCATAATAATGAATCCTTTATAAATAAATTATATTCTAGTAACTCATAATATTTATAATAAATCATGTATACATATGGAATTAACCAATTGTATGTATTTTAGGTTCTCCATGAATAGAACCATTTGTATGTATTCAATGTTCTCCATTGAGATATCCATCATCATTTATTAGATGTTCTCTATAAATTTTTTTATTAACTTGTTATAGAATTGTTATTTAAATACTAATAACTAATAATAGTATAATTAAAAACCATCTATAGAGTTATTTAGTGTTCATATGTTGGGTTTCAGACCATAATAAAGGACTTCCAATGTATTCTTGTGAAAGGAATCAGAACCCACATAGTGCAGTTCCACTTAACAAGACACATCATACCTTTTACGACCATTTTACAAGGAGAATACCATATAATTTAACATCACATGGAATTAGAATCATGTTAGGGTGTTCCTAACAAATATTTCGGTTGGATATACACTGTAACACCCCTTTTGGTTGATCCCATGTGGAATTTGGTTCGATAGGAAAAAATGTTCTTGTACGTATTATGTCCCTATGAAGACAACTCTCACTAGGTATATAGTTCGATGAGGATACGATAATTATGAACCAAAAATGATATGGCATTTTTAGATAGGGAATGTTTTTACTATGAATATTGACCAATAAAAATAATTTTGGGTTTGAACCTCAGGGATGCTTCCCCAATATCCCATTAATATGTGAATAAATGCCCATGATGTTCATTTTGAATTAGGTTTTAAACCTCTAGGGGAGCCGCAATAATTTATAATTTGGAGTATGGACCTATGAAGGTGTATCACATAGGTAGTATAACCCTTTTAGTATAGGATGATATTATTAAGGATTACAATTAGGAGGAGGCCCAAAGTATTTTTATCGTGCTAACATTATGACTTTAACATCCTGAGATTTTAAGAAATATCACATTCAAAATTAATTTATATTATTTTATATCTTGTGTTAGATGAAATTCAGAGTTTTTATTTAATTATAAAAAACACCACATTTATCACTCATTGAACTTAAAATTGAGTTTTCTTGATAACATTTGTTACATGCAAGGTCGTGTATTAGTGGAAAACAACATACTACTAATATTATTTATTTAACTTAATTGTTTTCACATAGTGATTAGAATGGAAATAATGTATATGATTAAATATATTATTAATATAACGGTTAAAAATGTTTATATAAGGAATATTTTGAGGACCAACTAATTATAAATTAAAATAAAAAAAATTCAATATAACTGATGTGTTTTCATTAAAAACTACTTTTATGCCCACAATAGATATTTATGTTAATAAATTATATTAATATATATTTATGAATCATATAAATAAAATTTATATATTATATACTCATTAAAATGTTTTTAAATTCATCTAATATATTTTATTGGCATAAAATAAGAATATATCATATTTTAAGAATAAAGAGATGTATTTTTGTAAAGGGTAGTTTTTCCACCTTTAGATAGGAGACTTTTTTAAACCAAATTTTGAAACTCTTATAAATTTTATTTTAGAAAATAAATATATTTTTTTGAATTAGGAATATAAAAATTTAAATGTGGTGAATTTTGAAAAATTTTCTGAGAACTTTCATATTTTGATGAATAGTGACTGACCTTGGATTTTAATTGATAAATTAATTTTCATCTAATTTATTTATATGATTTAATTATATTTTTAATTTGTATTAAGATATATTTATATATATTTTTTGTTAATAAATTTAATTTAGGCCATTTTAATAAATTTCATATTAAAGACAGGTATAAAAACATTTCAAACTTTTTCACTTTTCTCTTTAAATACAAGTTGTATCATCCTATCAACGAGATTAATTTTAAATTAATTTATAACACTTATATTTATTAAAATTTGGAAAATGGATTTCATATTTTTAGTATTACTAACTTATAATTTAAGTCATTGTAAATTTAGTTTTTTTAAATATTAGTGAAACAAGTTAATATTAATTATGGTGGTCAAGGAAAATATGAGTTTACCCAGTGGACAAACATTAATATTAAGGGGGAAAATTACATATAAACTTGAAAAAAACCAATTGGATGGCCATATAAATACCCTATAGCCACATAAATATAATTTAGTTCATTATTAGAGGTACAAGATTTAAGAGAGTCCTCCCAACAATGTTTTTCTTTTGTATTAACAAGAATGACAGTCCTCTTCCACTATAAAAGACACTCACTCACTTCACTTATTCACAACTATAAACACTTTTATATCCTAAGAAACCAGACCAAATAAGCTCAAAATATTTCTTCTATCATATTAGAATACTAAAATTTGGACTAAATAATAACATGTAAGTTATTTGGTGTAAACAAAAACGAGTTTCCCTAAGAAGATATGACATTCTTCACTGAGAAATTTTGTTTTATCCTTTTTCAACCCTTTAAATTATTCTTATTCCATGATTCTAATGAAACTCAGTATCCTAAATATACTAAGTTGTTTTTATTTTAATATTTCTAGCTACACCTACGTACACATCCATCAAATGTATAACTAAATCACCATTATTGTGTATGATGAAGTACCACGTCGCGAAACGATGTCAGTTGATTTCCTTTACCACCTATTATTATTGGGAATTCTGATGTAAATACTATATATATATATATATATGAAATTTATGATATTTTTTATTAATGTAATCTTATTTAATTCTTATAAAATAAATAAATTCAGTATTTCAATTTTGAGGGAATATGATAACATCGTGTGTGGACGTGTGGATTACTGCCTTCTTAAAGCAATGTGATTCACTCACTCTTTAAATGAATTTTATTAAGGTGGAGTTTACAAAAAATATCTTCAATACCTCAGATATATATAATATTCATGACATAATTATCTTTCTTTAAATAGAATATATCAATTTCTTTCTTACCTTTTCACACACTAAAATAGTTATATCGTCGTTTTCAACATATGGACTATTGCCACCTCAAAGTGATGTGATTATTCTTTTCCCACCACCAAATCACATGAATGATATATATATAGGTATGAATAGTTATAAAACATGGTATTTGTGATATAATGGTCATTCTGTAATGAAATTTTTTATTTAACTTATTTCCATACTCATCATTGAAAAATGGGAACATTACATATAAATATGTAACACATACCATATCCAAGATCATAATATTTGATAATTTTTAATAAAATTCAATAAAATATGATTTTAAAATTATAATTGAGGTAAAAATGTGGTAATTATTTCGTGGTTATTATTTTAGAGATGTATAAATAATGAAACCATTGTCTAAAATAGACTTAGCAAAGTCAATTTTGACCCAAAAGATAAATATGGTCAAAACATCTAACTGAAACATTATTGATTGAGACATTGTATATATTCTATTTATAAGTTGTATAATGTTTCACCCCAAACCCAAAATTCCAGAGGTGGTGAATTATTTTATTACATTATAAGTATTATATGGAGTAAAATCTAGAAGTACAAATCATTTAAACTATTTGGTATAGAGATATTACATACATGATACCCATAATACATTGGGAAATAGAATAAACAACATAAAACATAACAAAGAGTAATAAAATTCAACCTTGAAACTCATTCAAATTAATACTATTCATAATTTAGGGAAAGGAAACCTAATTGAGGCGATCTAAAATTATCATTAAGGGATACAAAATAATAATCCATATTTATTCAATGGAATTCAATCAACAAGGACATGTAAATAACTGTTAACACATTCCATTGAAATAACTAGATAAAGAAGTATCAAAATGTCACAGTAAGAGGATGGGAACACATGCCATTTAATCAATGAATTGAAAATTAAATGGACCCATAGATATAATGACAAAAAATATGATGGATAAATTATAATAAACAAAATCTCAATAAAGGAAACTCTTAATTATAGGACGTCATGTTTCATAGGAACACAATACCTTTTCCATCAAGAGACATTTTAAACATTTTTGATTTGGAAAAATAATTTTTCTCATGACACTATGGATTCATCAATGGGCTTGCATTAACCGGTCCCCAAATTTTATATTACATTTAAAAATAATAACTCATATATTGAATAAATAATTCACCATATATAATTGTATCCATATTGAATAGAATATATGGTCTTATCAATAATTTCTCAATAAATAAAATAAGTTTCAAATTGAACTTCATATATATAATGATATACAGTTTAGGCCATAATAATATCCATTTTGTGAGAATATGGAGATTCCTAGTAATTTAAATTTGAAATATTATTTCAATAAAGTTATTATCTCAAGAGATAGTATATAATCACAAATCTATATGAGATTTCAAAGATAATTATTAAGAATATTTTTTAAGAAATGAATGATTAAACATCCCAAAGTGTCCCATACCACTTAAAACATAAAAATCAGAATCCTCATGAATTAATTTTTTTCAAACGATTATGAAAAAGGATTCATGATATAATTTATCTAAAGGGGTAGTTGATACACTAAAAAATGTATTAATTTGTGAATATGGTGTACGCCGCAGAGAAAGAAATGTATGGCATGAATCCCGTACATTGAGTTTCATTCCGTGTGAATGGCCATTAACTTCCTGTATAATAAAATTATGATAATTTCTTAATTTTTCCAGAACCTTTTTCCTTTTTATCATTACTTTTATTTCACTTATTACCATTTTATGAAACTACTTAATCAATTAACTTTACATCAGGTGCTTTGTACATTATTTAGTTTATATGTAAGAAATGATTTTGGTAGGTAATCTATGGTCAAATGGTTCATTATATAACATCTCCAGAATAATAAAAATTACATAATTATCATATTTATATGTAAATTATAATTTAAAATTAAATCATTATATATGGTTATGAAAAATGAACCGATGTTACAATAATGCTGACTGTAGGCTGTATGTGTGCATGAGTAACGTCTGAATTTTTCAATGATCGTTTAATAAAGAAGGTAGGTGATTTAAATATTTTTACAAGGTTGGTTCTATAATATATGCCAAATAATTTATTCAAATATACTTATATAGATAATTATTTGATGTAAAATGAATCAGATCATGTCGCGGATGTGGTAGTCCACCCGTCCACAAACGACATTATCACTTCATAAGTGTGTGAAAGGGTAATAAAGAAAATGATATATATTATATTTATAGAAATATATATATATATATATATTAATTTAATGTAATATATGTTTATATATTTTATATAACACATGTTTAACTACAATAATCTTTTATACAATCCATGTATTGTGTGAATTAATCACATTGCTTTGGGGGGGGGGGGGGGTTGTAGTCCACATTTCCACAAACAATGTTATCAATTAAAAAAAGTGTAATGATATGTTATGTAAAAAAATTAAATAAGATTAAATAAATAATATAATTTCATATATGAATTATATAAATAGGTTTTCAATCATAATGGACACCAGGATAGATGGTAAAGTAATAATGAACAATCATCATTTTGTGAGTGGTATTTTAACATACACATAAACAGTATGTTCGTTAACCATTATATTGACGTTTGTGTAAGTGTTGGTAGAAAAATTAAAATACAAACATCCTAGGATTTTTAGGATATTGGATTTTCCATATAATCAGGTAATAATAATTGTTGAGGGAGTGGAGAATAGAAATAATATTAAAGAGCTTTAAGAATGATGTTACCTCTTAATCGGGTAACTCCTTTTGTTTTTTCACCAAATGAAATAATTGGAATTATTACCCCTAAATTTTAGATTCAAGGAAGAAGGGATGGAATTTTTGGAGTTCATTTTTCAGATTTTGGGCGATCCTAGGTTGATTTATAAGTTTGATGAAGTGTGAGGAAAGGAAGCCTTTTATAATGGAGAAGGAGTGACACTCTTGTAATATTTTAAAAGAATAGAATCCCGCCGACATTTTTTTTATTAAAAGTGGACAAATAATGGTAAAATGTAGATAAATGGGAGGATATGGAGGAAACATGTCAAGATAATATCTTTTGGAAATGATTATTTCTCTTTTAGGCCTTAAGTATATTGTTTAGTCCCTTATTAATCATAATTTCACCTTAATTATTGTAATTAATTATAATTACATTCACTAATCATTTCGTTAAAAAAATTTAACTTATAAAGCATTATAAATTATTCTGATTGAATTTATTAAATAAAATTTTTCAAATTACTAACACATAATTGGTATAAATTTAATTAAATATATTCTTGTAGACTGGATGATTATTTGAGTTTTTAAAGTAAAAAAGTCCTAAATTTTGAAAAGTTTTTATAGTAAAATTTTCAAGTGAAATTTATTTAAATGACATAAATTGGATTAAATGATTATAATATGGTTTAATTTAAATTTAAAACCAATTAAAAGTATTATTTATCCTTATAAATAAATTACATGAAAAACTGTTTTGAATTAAATATCATTATTTTTCACTGTTCATTAAGAAATTAAACTTCATAGAAAAATACAAAAAATTCACCCTAACAAATTTTTTATTTTCACATCCATATAATATGTTTATATATAAATATTAAATTTTGAAATGTTTCAAATATTATATTTATAATGAGTTCTCTATTAAGATGCGGTAAAATGTTTTTTTAATAAAAATATATATTTTTAGGTGTAATATCGAGTTTATTATTATATTGTGTCTATTAAATATATTGGATGGTTGTCACCTATATTTTATTGATTATTAAACATATATATTTGATAAATATCATTTAATAATTTTAATTTATTTATTTTAGTAAGACAAAACTCTTTTGTGAGAATAAAAATAATAATATTTCTTTTATATTCAAATGGTTTATATTTTCATTTCTAATTAATTTGTATCCTATTAATTAATTTTATATTTTTTAAGATCATATATTTTCAAAATAATGTAAAACCTTTTTATAACCACTAATTTAATGGCTAGTTTATATCTTAATATATAAAATAATAATATTTTAATGATACATTATTGTTCGGTAAAAAATAGCCTTGCCTGTAATGTATGATTTCAAATAAAGTCACTCTTCAAATTAACGCAAGCTAATATGATGTTTTGTAAATGTAAAAATATAGAATATATCAAATATATTTAAAAAATTAAATATTTTTTAACGTATCAGGGTATTATATACACTTATGCACTTGGTGTTGTGTCTCATGCACGATGTCGAATATAAAGTTCTTACTTTAGATTTTTCGTTTGTTACATTCTACCTATTTTAAATAAATTATGTCCTCAAAATTTAAACGTGATATTGGAGATAAAGGTATTTAAAATAACCTATTATTGAAAGTCCGATATCATAAAAAGTGTTAATATCACATATTCTAAATAAGAGAGAAAGGATAGTAAAATTATCATGTAATTGGGTTCCCTAGTAAGAGAACATCGGTGGGAACTAGAAACATGGATACATAAGAAAAATAAAACAATACAATTCTGATGGAGAGTGCTAGAGAACATGTTCTGATGAAAGTTATAGACCTGAAAACCATAATCCAAAGGTTTGAATAAAGGAATTTGATTTTAAAAAATGATGATAATATGGAAATGTTTTATTCCAAACCCTTTTTATATATTTATATAAATCAGTCAATCTCTAGGAATATACATTTATATAACATAATAATTTCATTTTATTACTCCATGAACTATTTACACTTTGTCTCTTTCCACATGATGTGTCATGTGGTGAAATAACACATTAACCAATAAAATCTCATCCAACGATCAACCAAAACCATTTTATAAATTTTTATCTTTTCCAAAATATTATTATCCGACACTTTAGAAATTATTTCATTCATTTTCATAGATGATGTTATCATTAGCCTTTAATAAACATGAAGAAGATTAAAATTATCACATTCAAAACATGTGAATAACTTCATCATGTATCATCTAAAAATTTGGAAAAAACTCAAATAAAAATAATTCCTTATTATAAACATGCATTCTTACTTATTCCTTATCTAAGACACATGTTATTGGATATATTCCTTAAATAAAAAGTGTCTTAATCTCAATTAGTGATTGAATATACTACTTTTTTTCAAATCTTTAATAAATTCCACGATAGTAATCACTTATCTAAATAAATAATTTGTTTATAATTATCTAAACAATTAGAAAATATTTAGTGTTTTCATTCCCTTAATTTGTGTTTTTAGAAATAATTATCTGTCTAATGATTAACTTTTCTTTACACCATTAAGCATGTAATCTAAAATCCATAACAAAAAAGTAGTACAATACAATTATCATATATTATAGAATTCCTATAATCCGTACATTTTTGATAAAATATTTAAATGACATAATTATATAATATAAATATTAATCATTCCACTTCATCTTTTTTAGTAGAATAACTTTATAATTATAAAATAGCATCATTTTGGGGGTATTAATTTAACACTTGAGACATTAATTTTTATAGTGTCCCATCTCCTCATAGTTGTAACACTAAATAATAACTTTCTAACAATGGTTTTCAATACATCCTTAATACAAAAATATAGTGTAATTTTTTACCACAATATTCATTCATTATTTTAGAGGTTATCCTATAGAATAGGTAATTGACTTAGGTAACTCCTAGGCAACTTACATTTAAGTCAAATAAATGAAAATGGATTCTTAGGACCATTTTCATTTCCTTACATCGTAATATTCATTTTTCCTCTGCAATCCTTTGATTTATGCCATTATTTTCCACACAAAAATCATTTACATATTCTATTGAGACACTTTCATGGGTGTATCCTTCCACACCTCCCACATGATAAAAACCTACCCTTATTTTCATTTCAATATCCACCACTCAATATCTTTTTCACCTCAATCCTTATCTTATTTGGTGTGTTTAGGAGTTTTTAAAGGTATATGATGTCAATTATTTTTCAGGAAAATTAATTTGGCACAAACATGATATCATTTAATCCTTTTTAGACCACATTTTGTTACTCATTTTCTTCACCTTTTCCTTCATTTATGATTCAAATTTGAATCCTTTGGGTTCCATCCATTGAGTACAACCAGAATGAATAGTGTGAGCAAAAAAGTTATAGTTTGAAAATTATATAATCATTTGTAATATATCTAATTAATGGAACATTATTTTTTTGTCTAAAACACCTAATGTTCAACCATGACTATTTTTTCGTTATCCAATAAAATTCATCATAATAGTTTGTAAATAAAACATGAATTTTCTTAACAATATCTCCTAGGAGTGTAAAATAGGATGCATTATAAGGCCAGTTGTTGCATACCAGGTTACCCCATGTCTAGATTATAACACCATATCAGAGTTGTTACTCTTAGGTACATCAATTAAAAAACCATTTCAACATTTAGAATTCATACATGGATTTATTTTTAGATAGATCCACACAATATTCACATTACTAATAATCTAATATTCTATTCAATAATTATCCTCAAACTATACCTTAGGATAATTATCCCAAATCTCTATTTTCTAAATATAGATTCCAAGGATACTGATAAAGCTCCTTTGATTCCAATTATTTTTCCCCAACCCCATAATCCCATATCCAATTCGTTATTTTATTACATTTGTATGATTATTAGGAATAAAATCCTAAAGGACTGATCCATTTAACATTTTTTTTAATACATATTACATACATGATACCCATAATACTTTGGGAAATAAAAAATACATCACAAAAAATATCAAATACTTATAAACTGTATCATTGAAACTTATTTATAGGATTCCACTTCAAAACCTGGGAAAATGAAACATTATATGGGTGAGATGAAATAGTTATTAAGGGTGACTAAATTAGAATAAATATTGATTAATTTTAAATAAATCAACCTGGAAAGGTATATAATTTATAACACATACCATTTAAATAACTATAAAAGGAAATTTAAAAATGGAAAAGTAACAAGGCGAAAACACATGACATTTAATCAATGAAATGAAAATAAAATGAATCGGTAGATATGTCGACGATAAATATCATGTATAAATAATTATAATAAAATTATAAAATAGGGGATATGATTCATTATCGAGCATCATGTGTCCCAGTAACATGATACCTTGACCATCAAGAGATAGTTTAAACATTTCTGAGTTGGACAAATAATTCATCTCGTGAGACTACTGATACATCGAGGGTATTAAATTAACTAGTACCAACCAATATATTTCATGTACAAATCATTCATAAAATATTAAATAAACAATTATCCATATAAAATTGTATCTTTATTGAATAAAAGATACATATTTCTCAATAATTCTCGATCTAATAAAATAACTATCATAATGAACAGCAGTTGTAAAATGATATAGAGTTTAGGAAATAATAATACCGATTTTGTGATAATATTTATATTAAAGGTAATTTACTATGAAAAATGATTATAATAAATTTAATGTTTCAAGATAAATTTAACAATAACAATTGGAAGAGGGGTTTCAAAGATAATCATTAAGAATATTTTTGAAGAAAATAATAATTAGACATCCCAAAGTATCCCAAACCACATGATACATTTAAATCATAATGCCCAAAATGGAAATATTTTGATTCCATTAATAAAAAATTATTTATGATATAATGTATCAAAATGGTAATTAGATACAAAACAGAAAATAAATATGTTTTGTATATGTCATATGCCACACAGAAAAAAAGTAAGACAAGAATCCCTTTCCCCGAGTTTCAATTAAGGTGAACAACCTTTAACTACCTGTATAATAAAAAAATTAAACATTATAATTTTTTAAGAAAATGATTCATATTTATCATTAATTTTAATTCACTTATTACCATTTTGTATACAATTACTTAAACAATTAATTTTACATCACATGTTTTTACCAATATTCAGATTATGTGTCAAAAATAACATTGGAAGGTATTATATTGTCAAAGGGGAATTATATAACATCAATAGAATACTGATAATGAGATAAATATCATATTTATATGTCAATTACAATTTTAAAATCAATAATTACATAAATTTATGAAAAATGAACCAACATTGCAATCATGGAGAAGGTAGGTCTATGTACACTTGTGTAACCTTCCCATTTTTCAATGATCCTTTAGAAAAGAAGGAAAGTAAAATAAATATTTAAAGAGTTAAAATTATATCATAAATAAAAAATTATTTAACCATATTAACTTATATATACAATTCTATGATGTAAATAGTACCACATCATGTCGAGGAGGTGGTAGTCCACATGTCCACGAACAACTTTATCACTTTTTAAGTGTGTGAATGGGTAAAAATGACAATCATATATATTATATTTAAAGAAATATTATATTTTAATTAATATAATATAGAAGTTTTTATGTCACATATATTTAATTAAAACCATCCTTTATACATTCCATTTTTATTTGGAACGAAACACATCGCTTTTAGGGGAAGGTAGTCCGCACTTCCACAAATGATCTTATTATTTATACAAAAAATGAAAAGTATTAACATATGTGTTGTAAAAGAATTAATTAAGATTAAATACATAATAAATTTCATATATAAAATAAATAAATAGGGTGACCATCATAATGGATACCATTAGAGGTGGTTAATAATGAACAAACGATCATAGTTTCGTGAGGTGATAATTCATTTTACACGTAAACAATATGTGTGTTAACCATTAGATGGAATTTTGTGTAAGTGATGTTAGAAACCATTTAATAACAACATAATATTATATTTAGGATAATTTTTATTCTCTAATAAAATGTAATAAGAAGTTTTGTGAATGTGGATAATGGAAATAAAATTAATGAGATTTAGGAAAGGTGTTAGCTCTTAACCGGTTATCTCCTTTTGGTTTTCACAAAAAGGATTCCTTAGAATTATTTTTGAGCAATGGTATGATTAATTGAGGAATATAGGGATTTTGGGTATTTTTTGGGAATTTTTTTGGCGATCATATGAGGCTTGAGTGTTGTGAAGAAGTGGGAGTAGAGGAGCCCTTTTGTAATCTATGATGAGTGACACTCTTGTAAACTTTTAATAGAAAGGAACACTACCGACATTTTTTTATTGAAAATTAATAAATAATGTTCAAAATAACATATTTTTTAGGATAGGGTATAAATATGGAAATCCAATTTATTTTGTTAAATTGTATAGGTCGGTTTAAGCCTTATGTATATGGTTTAGTCCCTTATTAAGCTTAATTTCACCAGAGTCATTGTAATTAATTTTGATTACTTTCACACATAATATTGGTAAAAAGATGTGTTGACATTACTAGGAATTATTAACTATTCTAATTAAAAATATGTAATAAATTTTTCAAAATTATAATCACATAAGTGGAAAAATTTTAATTAAACTTACTCCCATAGGCTGGATGACAATATAGGTTTTTAATGTTAAAACCACCTAAATTTGGCAATGAGTTATAGTCAATTTAAAACTAAAATTGATTCCTATGACCTAAATTGGATAAAATGATACCTATATTATAAGTCACTAGCCTTAAACCTTACTTAATCTTGAGTTATAACAAGATTACACATTGAGGTTCTTTTTAGGTTTAGTGTTTTAGAGAATTAGATCATAAAACTTGCATTACATTCCACATTTAAACAAAGTGGTTATATAAAAGATAGTATTCACTTTTCCCATCAACGGAAACATATTTAAAATTAAACATGGATTCTTTCTTGAAACTTCCTTGACACTATCATCATATCATGTACCCTTCCCTTGACATGTGGAAAACATTTCAAGAACTTGGGATGAGCATAAAAAGCTTAGTAAGGGATATAAAAATATGGAAAGGAAACATGAGTACATGTATACATAAGAATGAAATCATACTTTACCCATAAAACATAAGCACTTTAACATACCTCATAAAATCATGAATAAATCATATAAATCATAAGACATAAAAGGTAACTTGAGGCATTCATAACATTCTTACGTAGGGAGTAACCCTCTTTGTTACGTTTGTAATACCCACCACAGTATATTCCCTAAATCTCTTCAGAGAAACCTTAACGTTTCACTCCTTTGCGTTACCCAATGCATAGGAGAGCTATATCGGGCTCACCCGCCCTTAGTTTGTCACGGAACCACCCGTCTTCATAAACAATGCCCAAGAACCATAACATAATCATAGCACATAACTTAAGCATAAAGGAAATATAACATTCCCATATTGCAATAACAATATAACATTTTAAGATATTGAAATAATAGATCCATTCTAAAAACCATTTTCAAAGCCATTTAAAAATTTAATAAAGAGATCTTTGAATAAAAGTGTCCCATACCACTTTGAAGGTTTTAACATTTTAAACCATTAATATCCATATAAATAAATCCTTAAAACAATTTTGAAAACATGGATATTAACGAGAAATATTTATAAGAATAAATCATTAAAACATTTAGAACCATATTTTAGTGAAAGGGTTTTTAACAAAATGAGAGACACTTGAATACAATAATTGAGGAATAAAATTTAATCATAAATTTATAATATCATGAGAATAGAGGAATTCATGATATAATATTCCAAAGGACATTATATACACCATATAAGAGTGAATTGGTGCATAACAACAATGAAGTCTCAATAAAAATGTAAAATGAGATGAAATCCCCTGTAAAGAAGGTATCCTTAAATCAAGGATAAATAAATCTCATAATTATGTGTGACAAATATAAAAACACCCAATATAATCAGATATTAATTGTAAAACAATCAAAGTTCATTCACACATATTCAAAGGATGGAATATTCAATAACTACATGTTGAACCCAAAGAAATCGAAATTGGGTTAAGAAGTTCCCTTGACAGCCTAACAGCGTCACATCAAATTTTAGAAAAAGTGTTGATGAGAGAGATAAAGGGTATCTCATAAAATGGATATAAAATTTAAATAAATAAGGATATATAAGAACATATCCCAACATAATAGTATGTGAATTATAATACATAACAAAAGAAGTCTTTTAAAAAGAGGTGGGTGAATGGTTCCCTTACCGACATGGGTATCTTTCGAAACATACACCCCGTGAAAGAAGGACAATACAACATTGATGTAAATACTCATAAATTAAAGTATATTACACAATGAGTGGAAAAATGGGCATTACATACACCACTCAAAGGAAATTGTGGCAAATGTAGCATAAATCTCACGGGAATAAAAGTGAGATGAAAAATCCCTTACGAAAACTCGGAAGCCTAACGACGCCACTTAAAACATCCAAAATGGATTGATGAGAGAGAATAGGGTCTCTCATCATATGAAAATAAAAATTAAAGTAAGAGTAATATAAAAGAACATCCCAATCACATGAAAGATTCACTTAAAAGGAATGACATAAAAGAGTGTACTTAAAAAGAAAGAGAGGAGTAGGATCCCTTACCTCAAGTCCAACTTGTCTTGTTCTTTTCTTTATATTCCTGAATAATAAACTTTGGTCAATTAATAATTTCCTAAGTAACTCCTTTAGAGATTATTATTCAGTTCATATCACATATTATAATGTTATAATAATTGTTTAATAATGTTAGTTCATATCAGACGTTTTTGCCGATGTTTGGTACATGAGTCAAAAATGAACTTGTTTGAAAAAATATTTCCCATGTAGTTATAAGTAAATAATTTCCAGAATAGTATTAATGATTAAAATATCATATATATCCAGTAAAAATTCATTTTATACTATTCCATATCATTTGGAGATAAAAAACGAAAAGCACCGTTCATGGAGACGGTAGGCCGTACGTATGCATGAATGCTACTTTCATTTTTTGTCATATTAATGGAATTAAAAAAAATGAGAGATATATATATATGTTATAATTCCAGAATGATATCCATAATTTAGATGTAATATATTACATATATATCCATTATATATATATGTACTTATAATATTACATAACATTTTGAGATAAGAAATTAAATGTACCGTTTATGGAGATGGTAACCCGTACGTACGCATGAACGCTACTTCCATTTCTATTTCATATTTAATGGAATTAAAACATAATGATATATAATAGTATTTTAATTCCATTATGGTATCATATATAATATCATTAAATATATCCTTTATACGTACCACATATGGTATTAACGAATCAAATCACTTTGAGGGGGCGGTAGTCTGCACTTCCTTAAATGAAGATATCGCGTATACCCATAATGGAAGCCATAAAGGTATGCCATAAATGAAAAATACAGAAGCTTAAGGAAAAAATAAACATATTATATATCATATATAAATATAGTGATATTTTAATGGCCACCTTTGAATGTGTTAAAAGAATGTTGAACAATCATCGTTTCGGGAGGCAGAAATTCACCATCCACGGAAACAGTATGTTCTTTAACCATTAGATGTAGGTGTTTGTAAGTGTAGCTCGAATCCTTCTTATAACAACATCCTAGTATATTGAAGATACTTTATTGTTTACAAAATAAATGAATTAAAAGTGTTTAGGGGGTTGGAGAAGCAAAATAAAACAAAATAACACAAGTGAAGACATTACCTTAAAATCAGGTAACTCCCTTTGGTTTGAGCTCAAAGGCTTCCTTGGGAAGACTTATTCCCAAATTGAGGCATCGAGGAGTTAGAGAGGGATATGGAGAGAAAAAATGGGCAGGGGTTGGCTGAGCCAAAGGTTTTGTAAGTGTGGGTATGGTGGTAGACGTGGGGGCCATTTATAAGAGGAGAGGAGGGGTACTATTGGAAAGGTATAAAATGTAACTTTATTTTCAATTGAGTATCGGATTTTAATGGTCCCATATTGATGTGTTTCGAGTATAAGGTGATGAGGGTTATAAATACACCAATAAAATAGGTTTTGGACATGTTTAGGTCTTAGATATTACATTATATTTCAATTTTATTTAAATCGCTAAATAATGAGGTCATCACTGCATCATCATGATGTCATAAATATTTTAATTTATATAATGTCTAAAAATTATAAAAAAAATACTATGATGTAGGAATTATTTTTAGATTTATAATTAATATTTATAGTCCAAAGGATCATTTATTTAGACAAAAGTTAAAATATTTTTCTTAGGTGATACATTCTTTTTTACATTTAACATTCTTTAAAAATAAAAAGATAAAAAGTCACTTTCTCACAAAAGTGATTCCATGGGGCACCCAAGTTTTCACAAGGCATCCCATGGTCGGAAATGAGACAACCAGTAGCCTTAGGACAAATTTTGTGGTCATTTTGTATTATTATGATATTATTTTATTATCTTTAACTACCTGATTACTCATTAATCAAGATAATTAAAGATAATTACTGCCGTTACTATTCATAATGTCCAAAAATAAAAGAGTCATAATTACATAATTTGGACCTTCTGATTCCAAATATGTAATCCATTTTACCAAATCCAAACACATAAATTTCAATAATTAAATTAAAAAAAACTTCCCGTTGTCAAAACAAATAGCGGGTTTCTTAGAAACAATATTTATGAAACGTTTGGCACTTGTTTATGCCCAATTCCAAAGTGAAATTAATCCCAATGACCATAATTGGATTAAATGGTAAAAATATATTCCAATTAAACTTTAAAACAAATTAAAAAGATAATATAACCATATAATTAAATTATATGAAAAAGCAGTTTTGATGTAAAATGCAGTATTTTTCACTATTAATTGAAAAATGAACATTGTCATAAAAATACTAAAAATTAACCCTAGGTAAATTTCTATGTCCCAATCATAAATAATATGTTTATTTTGAAAAAAATAGCTTATAAAATTTTCAAAAGTTTGATTTAAAAATGGTTTTCCATCAAAAGGTAGTAAAACAATCTTTTAAAAATACTAGTGTATTCAATGCTTAAGATTGGATTCATTTGTATTTTAAGCCTCTAAAATTTATTGGATAAAAGTAAAAAAAAATTACAAATATATTTAATCGTAATTTAGTTATTTATATTAATTCCTTCTAATACAATGGCTATGTGTTAAATACCATTTAAAATAATATTATTTTATTATTAGAGTGCAACGTAAGATTTCAAAGGAACTCGTTGTTGCGTATTGGGTAAGTCATCGAGCATAGCGTTCCATTTAAATTAATATTGACATTTTTTCCACAAATAGGGATAAATATAAAAATTTCATATTCTTTATTTACCTAGGGTGTTACATCCTTCCCCCCTTTTGGGAATTGCGTCCTCACAAGTTTAAAATTGATCATGGAAACATCCTTAAAGGTCCCATATCGGAAAAAGATTCGGTAAAACAATCACTTTAAAATAAAGGAAGATAAGTACATAGGTCACCCGAGTTAACCCATACTAGGATTCCATGTAGGAAAACATGGACATGGAGGAGAAAACATAGGGTCATGTTCTGATGGAGAGTGATAGAAAACATGTTTAGAAGAAAGTTAACCACAAGAAAATCACAAACTTGTGATGGGTTAAACGGTATTCTATTCCCCCATAGGAAATGCTAATAGACAAAATTTTTGTTTTAAGTAAATTTTTATTGAGGAATTTATTCATAAGGAAACATAATCACTTATCATGTTGACTTTCAACTTTTTTTATATTACTTACACAAACTCATATTTTCTCCAAAAGACGAGTATTTAGGAAGACTTTTTCACATTAAGAGTACTATAATAAACTTCTAGAGAATCACCTAATCCAACTAAGATAACTATATAATTCCCATGTCTTTAGACATTAACCAAAACCAAACCAAAAAGGTTAGTAAAAGATCAGATAATCCAGAAAAGGATAACCCTTTATATAAAAAAAATCTATTCTTAATCTCCAAAATTTGTCCAACAAAACCCAAAGTTCAACGAGGAACATTCGATAAACAATTTGTCCATAAAATTATTCAAAGTAAACCAAACTATGATTGAAACCCAAATAGTTTAAGGATTTAGTCACATAGTCTTCCAAGTCAAATCGTAACATTCATCTCCAAACAGCATCAGTTTCTCTTAATGTCTCGTATTGAAAAGTAATTAACCTAATCACATATCCTCCATGATAGGTTAATAAATTTCCATATATAACCCAAAATCAACTTACTATTAATTAATAAAATCATCTAACAAAAAAATAATCAGTCAGACTAACCAGGGACTTCACGTAGTCCAGTGGTAGGAAATAAATACCAGTCGCACTTTGGTTGTGGGTTAGATTCCCGTAGCTTTGTCCGACGTGATGGGTTGTCACACGGTCTGCGTGTTGTCCTTTTTCCAAAACTATATAATTATCAAAACAGTTCCCAAAACATGATAAAATCTTCAAAAATAAACATAACATATTTTATCCTCAAGTTTATCTCATGCCATTCATTTTCCATCATAACATATAATAACCCATAATTACCTCAAAAGTAAGGATCATATAAACCCTAATGGTTACCTTTATAATTATTACCTGAACTTCCACATCGATTGGTCATCTCTTAAATGATGCATTATAGAACATACCAAGGTTCAATTGGTTGATCATGACTCCTTGATAGTTGGTTTAGAACAACCACGAGTTTCCTCATTGAATACCCCATTTCATCCAGTCTCTTAATCAGAGAACCACCACAGTTTCCTTCAAACCAATTGTTACTTTGGTGCCAGCTAGATCCAGCCATTTACTAAAACCAAAAAGGTCAGTGTGAGTATATCAACATAACCATCATCTACTAATGAGTAAGATAAACACTAAGATATACTTAATCATTCACTTTATCTAAAAACTATGACACTTACTAAAATCCTAGCCAATATGGTAATGTCACTTATGCTTAAAGAATACCCTAACCTCTAAAGTTATCTAAACTGGCCTCTGATACCAACTATAAGACCCCATCCTTAAACCTTACGTAATCTTGAGTTATTACAAGATTACACATTGAGAATGTTTTCAGGTTTAGAGTTTTAAAGAATTAGATCATAAAACTTTCATTACATTCCACATTTAAACAAAGTGGTTACATAAAAGATAGTATTCATTTTTCCCATCAACGGAAAAATATTTAAAATAAAACATGGATTCTTTCTTGACACTTCTTTGACACTATCATCATATCATGTACCCTTCCCTTGACCTGTGAAAAACATTTCAAAAACATGGGATGAGCATAAAAAGCTCAGTAAGGGATATAAAAATATGGAAAGGAAACATGAGTACAGGTATACATAAGAATGAAATCATACTTTACCCATAAAACATAAGCACCTTAACATACCTCATAAAATAATGAATAAATCATATAAATCACAAGACATAAAAGGTAACTTGAGGCATTCATAAAATTATTATGTAGGGAGTAACCCTCTCGGTTACGTTTGGAATACCCACCACAGTATATTCCCCAAATCTCTTCGGAGAAACCTTAACATTTCACTCCTTCACGTTACCCAATTCATTGGAGAGCTATATCGGGCTCACCCGCCATTAGTTTTTCACGGAACCACCCGTCTTCATAAAAAATTTCCAAGAACCATAACATAATCATAACACATAACTTAATCATAAAGGAAATATAACATTCCCATATTGCAATAACAATATAACATTTTAAGATATTGAAATAATAAATCCATTCTAAAAACCATTTTCGAAACCATTTAAAAAATTTAATAAAGAGATCTTTGAATAAAAGTGTCCCATACCACTTTGAAGGTTTTAAAATTTTAAACCATTAATATCCATATAAATAAATCCTTAAAACCATTTTAAAAACATGGATATTAATGAGAAATATTTATAAGAATAAATCATTAAAACATTTAAAACCATATTTTAGTTAAAGGGTTTTTAACAAAATGAGAGACACTTGAATACAATAATTGAGGAATAACATTTAATCATAAATTTATAATATCATGGGAATAAAGGAATTCATGATATAATATTCCAAAGGACAGTATATACACCATATAAGAGTGAATTGGTGCATAACAACAATGAAGTCTCAATAGAAATGTAAAATGAGATGAAATCACCTGTAAAGAAGGTATCCTTAAATCAAGGATAAATCAATCTCATAATTATGTGTGACAAATATAAATACACCCAATATAATCAGATATTAAGTGTAAAACAATCAAAGTTCATTCACACATATTCAAAGGATGACATATTCAATAACTACATGTTGAACCCAAAGAAATCAAAATTGGGTTAAGAAGTTCCCTTGACAGCCTAACGGCGTCACATCAAATTTTAGAAAAAGAGTTGATGAGAGAGATAAAGGGTATCTCATCACTTGGACATAAAATTTAAATCAATAAGGATATATAATAACATATCCCAACATAATAGTATGTGAATTAGAAGACATAACAAAAGAAGTATTTTAAAAAGAGGAGGGTGAATGGTTCCCTTACCGACATGGGTATCTTTCGAAACATACACCCCGTGAAAGAAGGACAATACAACATTGATGTAAATACTCATAAATGAAAGTATATTACACAATGAGTAAAACAATTGTCAGTACATAAACCACTCAAATTAAATTGTGGCAAATGTAGCATAAATCTCACGGGAATAAAAGTGAGATGAAAAATCCCTTACGAAAACTCGGCAGCCTAACGACGCCACTTAAAACATCCAAAATGGATTGATGAGAGAGAATAGGGTCTCTCCTAATATGAACATAAAAATTACAGTAAGGGTAATATAAAAGAACATCCCAATCACATGAAAGATGCGCTTAAAGGGAATGACATAAAAGAGTGTACTTAAAAAGAAAGAGAGGAGTAGGATCCCTTACCTCAAGTCCAACTTGTCTTGTTCGTTTCTTTATATTCCTGAATAATAAACTTTGGTCAATTAATAATTGCATAAGTACCTACTTTAGAGATTATTATTCAGTCAATATCACATATTATAATTTTATAATAATTGTTCAATAATTTTAGTTCATATTAGACGTTTTTGCCGATGTTCGGTACATGAGTCAAAAATGAACTTGTTTGAAAAAAGATTTCCCATGTAGTTATAAGTAAATAATTTCCAGAATAGTATTAATGATTAAAATATCATATATATCCAGTAAATATTCATTTTATACTATTCCATATAATTTGGAGATAAAAAACGAAAAGCACCGTTCATAGAGACGGTAGGCCGTACGTACGCATGAACGCTACTTTCATTTTTTGTCATATTAATGGAATTAAAACAAAATGAGAGAGATATACATATGTTATAATTCCAGAATTATATCAATAATTTAGATGTAATATATTACATATATATCCATTATATATATGTACTTATAATATTACATAACATTTTGAGATAAGAAATGAAATGTACTGTTCTTGGAGACGGTAAGCCGTACGTACACATGAACACTACTTCCATTTCTATTTCATATTTAATGGAATTAAAGCATAATGATACATAATAGTATTTTAATTCCAGTATGGTATCATATATAATATCATTAAATATATCGTTTATACGTACCACATATGGTATTAAAAAATCAAATCACTTTGAGGGGGCGGTAGTCCGCACTTCCTTAAATGAAGATATCACGTATACCCATAATGGAAGCCATAAAGGTATGCCATAAATGAAAAATACAGAAGCTTAAGGAAAACATAAACATATTATATATCATATATAAATATAGTGACATCTTAATGGCCACTTTTTAAGGTGTTAAAAGAATGTTGAACAATCATCGTTTCGGGATGCAGAAATTCGCCATCCACAGAAACAATATGTTCTTTAACCATTAGATATAGGTTTGTGTAAGTGTAGCTCGAATCCTTCTTATAAAAACATCCTAGTATATTGAAGATACTGTATTTTTTACAAAATAAATGAATAAAAAGAGTTTATGGGGTTGGAGAAGAAAAATAAAACAAAAGAACACAAGTGAAGACATTACCTTAAAATTGGGTATCTCCCTTTGGTTTGAGCTCAAAGGCTTCATTGGGAAGAATTCTGCCCAAAGTGAGGCTTCAAGGAGTTATATAGGTATGTGGAGAGAAATAATGGGCAGGGGTTGGCCGAGCCAAAGGCTTTGTAAGTGTGGTTATGGTGGTAGAGGTCGGGGCCTTTTATAAGAGGAGAGGAGGGGCACTCTTGGAAAGGTATAAAATGTAACTTTATTTTCAAATGAGTTTCGGATTTTAATGGTCCCAAATTGATGTGTTTCGAGGATAAGGTGATAAGGGTTATAAATAAACCCATAAAATAGGTTTTGTACATGTTTAGTTCTTAGATATTACATTATATTTCATTTTTATTTAAATCGTTAAATAATGAGGTCATCGCTGCATCATCATGATGTCATAAATAATTTAATTTATTTAATGTCTAAAAATTATAAAAAAACTAATATGATGTAGGAAATATTTTTAGCTTTCTAATTAATATTTATAGTCCAAAAGATCATTTATTTAGACAAAATTAAAAATATTTTACTTAGGTGATACATTCTTTGTTACATTTAACATTCTTTAAAAATAAAAAGATAAAAAGTCACTTTCTCACAAAAGTGATTCCATGGGGCCCCAAAGTTTGGAACAAGGCATCCCATGGTCGGCAATGAGACAAACAGTTTCCTTAGGACACATTTTGTGGTCATTTGTTATTATTATGAAATTATTTTATTATCTTTAACTACCTGATTACTCATTAATCAAGACAATTAAAGGTAATTACCGTCGTTACTATTCATAATGTCCAAAAACATGAGAGTCTTAATTAAATAATTTGAAACTTTTGATTCCAAATATGTAATCCATTTTACCAAATTTAAAACACATAAATTGAAAAAATTAATTTAAAAAAACTTCCCGTTGTCAAAACAAATAGCGGGTTTTTAGAAACAATATTTACGAAAGGTTTGGCACTTGTTTATGCCCAATTCCAAAGTGAAATTAATCCTAAAGACCATCATTGGATTAAATGGTAAAAATATATTACAATATCACTTTAAAACAAATTAAAAAGATAATATAACCATATAATTAAATTATATGAAAAAGCAGTTTTGATGTAAAATGCAGTGTTTTTCACTATTCATTGAAAAATGAACATTGTCAGAAAAATACCAAAAATTAACCCAAGGTAAATTTCTATGTCCCAATCATAAATAATATGTTTATTTTGAAAAATATAGCTTATAAAATTGTCAAAAGTTTGATTTAAAAATGGTTTTCCATCAAAAGGTAGTAAAACAATCTTTTAAAAATACAAGTGTATTCAATGCTTAAGATTGGATTCATTTGTATTTTAAGCCTCTAAAACTTATTAGATAAAAGTAAAAACATTTAACAAACATATTTAATCGTAATTTAGTTATTTATATTCATTCCCGCCAATACAATGGCTATGTGTTAACTACCATTTAAAATAATATTATTTTATTATTAGAGTGCAACGTAAGATTTCAAAGGAACTCGTTGTTGCGTATTGGGCAAGCCATCGAGCATAGCATTCCATTTAAATTAATATTGACATTTTTTCCACAAATAGGGATAAATATAAAAATGTCATATTCTTTATTTACTTGGGGTGTTACATATATGGTATAATTAAACTTTTTAACTAATGAAATTTATTATTTATATTTGTAAATAAATTACATGAAAATGCAGTTTAGAATTAAATTTTATTATTTTCCACTATTTATTAAATTTGAATCTTCACAGAAAAATACCAAAAAATCACCCAATGATATTTTTATATAAATATACCAAATAATTTTATTATTCATAATTATTAATTTCAATATAGGGTCAAAATTTGGATTTAAAATGGGTTCTTCATTAAATGGCGGTAAAATTCCTTTAATAAAAAATATGTTTTTATTTAAAATATTGAGTTTAGTCTTATATTATGTCTATAAAATCTATTGGATGATTATCGAAAATATTTTATGAAATGTATAAATTATATATTTAATTAATATCATTTGTTTATTTGATTAATTTAATTTATTAAGACAAAATACCTTTGTGAGAATAAAATAATAATATTTCATGTATAATCAAGTAGTTTATATTTTAATTTATAATTAATTGGTAAAATATTAATTAATTTTATATTTTTTTAAATCATATATTATCATATGTTTAGTATAAAATTTAATAAACACTTATTTAACTAGTTGTTTATTGCTTATTATATTAAATAATATTGTTTTAATAATATATTACTATTCAGTAAAACTCGTTCCTGCTTGTAATGTAGATTTTTAATAAAGTCACTCATGTGTTTAATGTAAGATAACTCAGTGATTAATAAATTTAAAAATATATAATAAAAAAATTAAAATGGTAAACATATTTTAATGAATCAGGGTATTATATCCCCTTACGCTCTTGGTGTCGCATGTCATGCACGTTATCAGATATAAGGTTATTACAGTAGAATTTTGGGTTGTTAAAAATAAAAGTAAAAATAAACTCAGAAAATGTTTTGAAGAAAGTTTATAATTAACTTAAGTATATTATTCAGGAAGCTATTGGAAAATCTTGACAACTCATTCTCATGGTATGGGATTTCCATCTCAGTTTTTGCATATATGAGATAAATTTCATAGTCAACACTTGATTATTCTTTGTGGTGTATATACATCTAATTTTTATATATAATATTATTAATTAATTTTTATTCGTTGTTTCTAAATTTT
Source organism: Viscum album (assembly GCA_963277665.1). Taxonomy (NCBI): domain Eukaryota; kingdom Viridiplantae; phylum Streptophyta; class Magnoliopsida; order Santalales; family Viscaceae; genus Viscum; species Viscum album. Next base: position 1,678,332,865 of record OY728126.1, read on the forward strand.
TTATTTTATGATTATTACTTTCGGTGATTTTGATTCAGATGTTACGAAAATTGTAAATGTTTTATCTCAATTTACATTCCATTGATACTTTTTTGTTATTATAAAAGTCATTGGATTAATATGTTGAATATAATAACCCATAAAATGTTATAAAAATAATTAATTTTCTTTCAGGATATGAAATGTTTTAAATGTATTTTATTCTTTCTAGATACCATGATTGAAAAGGTACTCATGTGGAAAACGATTTTTTCTTGTCTAACTTTTTTTATGTAGGATACATTCTATATTATCCCCTTGTTTATGTTGTGTAATGTATATATTGACCATGAATGTATTTTATGATTCTTATAAATAAATTTAAGGGTTTTAAAATTTCCATTTTATGATCTATCTTTCGTGGTTTTTACAGTTTAAATGTTACCAAAGCGGTACTGTATTTTTTCCACAATTTTCCTTTTTTGAAATGTTTATTATGTTACACACCGATATTCTTTTATGAGGAGTATATAATTATAATTTTATATTTTTATAACTAATATCCTTATTCTCATTATGTTAAATGTTTCATTTAATGTTATTCTTTCATATGGCTAATGATCCAAATGTTTCAATGTGGCATGTGACACATTAGAATGTCTAATAATTATTTTACTCAAAATTGTTTTTAATTGGGGTTAAGTTCATTTTCACTAATAAAAATCAAAAACCTTTTTTTACATTTCCTACACTTGGTAAATTTTGTATTGATATTGTAAGGCCACATCCTTAAATGTTACATAATCTTGAGTTAAGTCAATAATTAGTCTTTTAATTCACATTGAGGATATTTTCAGTTTTAGAGATTTAAGGAATTAGGTAATGACTTATAAATAAGAACATAAATATTAAAAGTAGACACTTATACTCATAATAATTTTTTTTAAATCAAATATTCTTTATAAAGATACATGACAACATTTCATGTTTTAACATAAAAACGTTTCCTTGATCCCATCCTTGACTCTATTCATCCTTATATCCAATAAAAAGCATTTAAAATCATTATATGAGCATAAAAATCATAGTAAGGGATGCATAATGAAATAAAACTATTAGTCTTGAGATAACATGGAAACCATGAATACTTTATCATAATGTAATAAATTTCACCTTTTATAAGTAGTAAATATACTTCACTGAATATAAGCTCATTGCCTTTAATTTTGCAGGCAAAAGAATGAAATAAATCCCAAAGAAATAAACATATAACATATAAAGGTAACTTGGGACATAAAAATACATAAATGGATTAATGATATTGTCAACTTACACACATATCACAAAATTGAATAGCCATATGGACATCTTCCATACCCAACGCATTGTTGGTTGTAACGTAACCACCCATCCCTAGTTTATCATAGAACCACCCATAACATAGTTTATCATTTATCCACTCCTGATTGGATTATCACATAATCACCCGTAAAATTTTCAAGTACCATTATATAATCAAAACACGTAAAATTTTGCAAATATCCACATTTCACATATATCATTTCATTTTCAATCACAAGAAATAACTTCATGATATTTATATAATCAATCCATTTCAGAAACCATTTTCAATAATAGAAAACCCAAATGGTAATAAGGTATTTCCTTTCATTTTAAAAACATTAAGGAATATAGAGGATTCCAAATATCAAATAACAATTATGGTGGTGGAGAGGTCATTACCACCAAATACGTTAAAAACACTCCTTCTGTCATTTTGTAAAAGGAATCATATAGAAAATATTCACATTGAATGAAATTAAAATTCAAAGGTTTTTATTTTATACCATATAAAATAAAGTGGGGTATATTATTATAACATGCATCAATGAAAGGAGACTGAGATGCAGTCCCTTACATTGAGTCTGATTTGTCACATATGATCCTCATTATTCATGAATAATCAACATATGTAATTTATAATTTCATCATATCCTTTTTCATGTTTATTATTCCATTTAGATAACTTATATCCATGTTATAAAAATTTAATAATTATTTATGTTAATATCAGTTGTTTTGTTGATTTTTGGTACTTGAGTCGAAAATGAACTTTTTTTGAGGAAATTTTTCATGTAGGAAAAATTAAATCATTTCCAGATTTATATTCATGATTTAAATATCATATATATTGATTATATATATATTTATAATAGTCTATAATATTTTAATATAATAAATTAAATGCACTATCCATGGAGACGGTATGTCGTACAAACGCATGAACGCTACTTTCATTTATTTGTCATATTAATGAAATGAAAACTAAATGATACATATGTATTTTTTAATTCTAGTATAATATCATATGTTATATATTTTACATAATTTTATTAAAACCATTATTTATACATTCCATTTATGACATGAATAAATCATATAACTTTGAGGGGGTGGTAGTCTGCTTTTTCTCAAATGACATTATCGTATTGAACAATCATGAAAAGCATGAAGGTATGTTTGTAATTAAAATTTATAGAATCATTGAGAAAATATAAATATAATATATATCATATATAAATATAGTTCTATCATAATGGTCACTATGAGAGGTGGTTGGAGTACACAGAAACAGAATGTTTGTATCCATTAGATAGAGGTTTGGGTAAGTTTTGTTCAAATACTTCTCATAAAAACATCATAGTATATTGAGGATAGTAATGTTGTTATGTAATCAAATAATGAGAATATAATATGTTGTGGAGAAGGAAAATAAAGGAATGGATCATTAGAGAACATGCTACCTCTAAAACGTGTAACACCATTTGATTTGAGTCAGAAGGCTTTCTTGAATTTCCTTCTTCCCAAGGTACGTCTTATAGAATGAATATATGGATTTTGGGAGTTTTTTTGTCATAGTTTTGATGAGACAAGGTGCTTGAGAGGTGTGATTAAATGGGTATACATGGTGACCTTTTATAAGAAGGGGGCACTTTAGGAACGTTTTGATGTATTATTTAATTATAAAATGTTTTTCAACTTCAAAATGTACCAAACTAAATTATATAATATAAAAATTTTGTTGGGTGGAAAACAACACAAGAAATAGGTTTTACAGATTTCTATGTATCAAATTTACCCATATCATTTTTCTTTAACCCTTAGTTAAAACATGAACTTTATCTATGTCTTCTTGAATTTTCCTAATTTATGGTTACTATCATTACTATAAAATGAAAACATAAAAACAAGTTGTTCATTAATGACATTATAAACATTATCTATGTCATTTTGTTGACTCGTTGATTTTTACGACTATTATATCATTTATTAATATAGTATTTGTTTTAAAAACTCATTTATGCCAATTTTTATAATATTTATATCATGACTTTTTAAAAATACATAAAAACTTTATTATTTCAAAAAACCACATTAATTAAAATATAAAAAGTTGTAATAAAACATAAATTTCCTTTATGTCATAAAAAGTCTCAGAATATATTTATTTTAATATTTATTATCACATTTATTTAAATAATTCATTAATAAGGCAATCACTACATCATAATTGTGTTGAAAATAAATTTATTTATGTGATGTCTAAAAATTAAAAATTAAATACCATGATGTATGAAATCTTTTTATATTTATAATGACTATTTATGGTAAAAAAATATAATGAATATAATCCCATATAAATGTTTTTTATTAAAATATACATGTTTATGTTATATTTTTCTTTACATTAAATTATTTAATATAACATGTTATCATCAATACCAAGTGGATCCATGGGGTCCTAAAATATACCCAAAGATTACCATGGTTGAAAATACATCATAAAATATGATTATTACATGTGTAATTGTAGGTTAATTCGGTTATAATATTATTTTTTAACCTTATTTACCAGATTTACCCTTTAACCATGGCAAATTAATTAATTAATTAAGTTACTATTCATATTGTCTTGAAATAAAAGGTACCTATTTACATAATTTGGACCTCATGATTCCTAATATGGAATCCATTAGTCAAAATTCAAAAAAATGTATGAAATTAATCGAAAATGAATTATCATTGTCTATACCAAAAAGAGGGGTTTTTAAGAAATAATAATTACAAAATGAATGACATGTGTTTATGTCCAATTTCAATGTGAAATTACATCCAATTACCAAAATATGATGAAATTATAAAAACTCAATACAATTACTCTTTAAAAATAATTTATTTAATAATATATATATAAATAAATTAGATGAAAATGTAATTTTGAATTAAAAGGTAGTATATTTCACTATTCATAAAAATATAAATCTCAACAGAAAAATTCCAAAATTTCAAATAATGTAAATTTTGATGTTACCCTTGTAAAGAATAAATTTATTTTGAAACATATAACATATAAAAGTGACCAATACTATATTTGAAAATGGTTCTCCATCAAAAGGTGGTAAAACGAGCTTTTAAAAATATTAGAGTATTTCATGCTTGAAATCAGATTCAATCTTATTTTAGGACTCTAAAATTAATTGTATAAACGTAAATAAATTTTAAAAAAATTTATAATCATATTGTAGATATTTCTATTCATTCCCACCAATAAAATGGAATTTCATTAACTTCCATTTATAAGTTTAATATCTTATTTTCGGTATAACTCAACATTGTGAGAAATGTATGATTTCAAAGAAACTAGTTGTTGAGTGTTGAGTATTCTATAAGAAAAATCATCCCCTTTAATGTAAATATAATATCTTATTCATAAATATTTATAGTAATTGAAACGTATTATTCTATAAATAACTGGGTTGTAACGTCATTCCCCCTTCTGGAAATTGTGTCCACGTAATTTTATTTACTTATCAAAGTAGCGAGGGTATTTCTTTCTCATGGAATTTTCAGATTCCCACATTACCGCTTCAACGATATGGTTTTTCCACAGTTCACCTGATGAATCATGTTATTATGAAATACTTTCTCTATGAAGTCAATAATCTGTATTGGTTGTTCCTCAAAAGAAAGATTCTCTTCCAACAGAACTACCTCTTGGCTCAAAACATGAGATGTATCTAAAGTACAATTTCTGAATATTAAATAATGAAAAACATTTTTAAACTGAGAGAAACATTCATGGAAAGACATCCTATAGGATACAGATCCAACTTTCTCTAGGATTTCATAAGGTCCAACGAATCTCAGACTCAGATTTTCCTTTTTACAAAAACGCATCATAGTTTTTCCATGGAAAAACATTGAGAAAATTATTGATCACCTACCTCAAAAGAATGATACTTCCTCTAGTTATCCTCATAACTTTTCATCCTTCTCTAATATATTCTCACATGATTCTGAATCAACTAAGTGTTTTTGGTTGTCTCTTCAACCAATTCGGGTCCCATCAACTTCCTTTCACCTACATCTTCCCAAAAAACTGTATTTTCACCCCACATTCCATATCATGCCTCAAATGGTGTCATATGTATACTGGAATGGATATTTTTATTATAAAAATATTCAACCAAAGAAAAATGTTGATCCCAACATCCCTAGTAATCCATTTAATAAGAATGTATAATATCCTCAATGGTCTAAATTGTTCGTCCTGACTGCCCATAAGATTGAGGATGAATTATTTTAATGAAATTTAATTTAGTTCCCAATGAATTATAATGGCCTTTAAAAATATAGAAGTGAACATGGGATCACGATCAGATATAGTGAAGATGGTGACTCTATGTAACCTGAGTATCTCTTTAACATACAATCAAAAAAGTTGATCTAGATATAGAGTAAATCGAGTAGAAAAAAATGGGCATATTTTGTCAATCGATCAAAAATAACCCATATTTCATTGTTACCTTGAGAAGTATTTCATAATCCCTCTTAAAAATCTATAAACATATTTTCCAATTCCCACTCTGGCACTAGAAAATGTTGAAGCATCCATTTTGGTTACTTCCACTCTACTTTAACCTGCTAACAAATCAAACACTTCATAGTAAAGTCCGCAATATTTCTGTTCATTCTAACCCCCCAGAAATACTACTTAAGATCTCTCTATATCTTAGTTCTTCTATGAAGAACTGAAAACGGATAACTATGAGTTTCCCATACAAAATATTTCTTCAATTTTTATTTTTACGATATACATAATCTCTTCTGAAACCTTAAAACACAATCTTTATCAATGTTAAATTTATGTAACATACCCTTATAAACAAATTCTACCTTTTCCTGCAACTCAATGTATTCATTATAGGCTAGCTTAATTATATTTGATAGAGATCAGTTCACTGCCACCTAAAACAAAACATAGCATTTCCCTACACCAACAACTTCTAATACAATATTCATTATGTCAGAAACAAAAGTATCTCGTTCCAAACATAGCATGGTTAATGTAGCATTACTCTTTCGACTCAATGAATCATCCAATTTATGTTCCGTTAACAAACAGTAATAAATCATTCAATCATAATAATTGATTAATTCTATCCATCTCCTATGAATACTATTTAAAACATTCTGAGTGAATACATAAATTAAACATGTTGGATATGTTTATATTTCACACTTTACGCCATAAAAATGATGCCTCCATATTTTTAATAAAAAAACGCTCATTCCAAATCATGTGTTGGGTTATTTATTTTATGGTGTTTTAACTGACGTGAATCATAACCAATTACCTAATAATTTTTCATTAGGACACAACCAAGTCCTTTATATGATGCATCACTATAGAAAAAAATTACCATTCGTGGACATCATGGACAAAAGTAGATCATTTACCAATATTCTTTTCAGTTCCTTGAAACAATCGTTGCATTCTTTTTTTCAGATGAAAAAAACATCCTTTTGTGTTATCTTAGTTAGTGGGATATATAATAAATAAAAGTTTTCAACAAACCTTCGATAATAAACCACTAATATAGTAAAACTAATAATCTCTATGATATTGGTGGGTATTTCCCACTTATTAACAATGTTTGTTTTATAAGGATCAACATTTATGCCAATATTAGAAAAAATATGACAAAGGAATGAAATTTTTATTAACTAGAACTCACACTTTCTAAATTTCCAATAAAGATTAATTTCGTTTAAGTATTGAAAGACAACCCTCAAATGACTATCATTATCCTCTTTAAAAAAATTAATATATGAACACAACGAACATTAATCACATGAGTCAACTGATGCACCACTACAACTATTTTTTCAATTCTGATTCTAACCATCTCAAGATGTTGATTTTGAAGGACATTTCTTCTATTTTCCCTTCCTGCATAGCTTCCCTGTTTCCTCTATGAAAAACCATTCTGAACACAAACATATTCTAGCTGAATCCAGATGTTAATATTCCAGAGATATATCATTTTAATATGACCATAATGTAAAATAATTTATGGATATTAGTTCAACAATATCATAACTCCTAAATTTGTCTACACAGACCGTTGATACCAAATATATGGTCGCATCCTTAAATGTTACATAATCTTGAGTTAAGTTAATAATTTGAATTATAATTCACATAAATGATCTTTTATGGTTTATATCTTTAGAGAATAATGTAATAACTTATACATAAGAACATTAATATTACAAGTAGACACTTCTACTAACTATTCATTTTCTATAAAACAAATATTCTTTAAAAAGAAACATAAAATCATTTTATTTTTTAAAAGTATAACATTTCCTTGATCCCATTCACGACCATATTAATATTTATGACCTATAAATTTTTTTATAAAATCTGGATGAGCATAAAAATTATAGTGAGGGATACATAATGAAATAAAACTGTTAGTCTTGAGATAACATGAAAACCATGAATACTTTATCATAAATTAAAACTTTTAACCTTTTAGAAGTAGAAAATATACTTCATTGAATATAAGCTCATTGCTTACCCTTTATCTAACCAAAATACTTACAGAAATCCCATATAAAGAAATATATAAAATATAAAAATTAACTTTAGACATAAATATACTTAAATCGAATTACTATATGGTCAACTTCCAGACATATCACTAAATGGAATAGCCATACATCCAACTTCAATACCCATTTCATTGGAGGTTGTAATGTAACCACCCATCCATGGTTTTTCACTGAAACACCCATTATTTGGTTTATCACATAACAACACCTCATGGGATTATAACATAACCACCCATGAAATGTCCATGTACCTGTATATAATCATATCACATAAAATATTGCAAATATCAACATTTCACAAATAACATTTCATTTTCAATCACAAGAAATCATTTATTGATATTGAAATACTCAATCCATTTATGAAACCAATTTCAATACCAAAACAACAAAAAATTTAATGAAGGATTTTTTTCCTTTTTAATACATTAAGTCTTATAGAGGAATCCAAATATCAAATAACAATTACGGCGGAAGAGAGGTCGTTGTCGCCAAATACTTTAAAATCATTAATTTTTTAATTATGTTTAATGATTCATAGAAAAACTATTCCAATTTTAAGAAATTAAATTTGAATGGTTTTTATTATACACTATATAATATAAGTAGGTGTATATTATCAAAATATGCCTCAGTGAATGGAGATTCAGATGAAGTCCCTTACCTTGAGTCTGATTCGTCGCGTATGTTCTTTGTTATTCCTGAATAATAAAAATTAGTTAATTTCTAATTTATTCAGAACATTTTTCATTTTTATCATTCCTTTTATATTAGTTATTACAACTTTATAAAAATTATATAATTATTTAAGTTCTTATATGTCGTTTTATCAATTTTTGGTACTTAAGTCAAAAATGTACTTGTTTTGTGGAAATTGTCCATTTAGGAAAAATTACAACATATCCAAAATGATATTCATTATTGAAATATCATATATTTTAAATGTATATTTATTTTTAATTGACTATAACATTTGCAGGTAATAAATGAAATTCTTCATTCATGGAGATGGTAGGTCGTACGTACACATGAATGCTACTTTCATTTATTTGTCGTATTGAAGAAATTAAAACTAAATTAAAAATAGTTATATTATAATTCTAGTATAATATAATATTTTATATTTGTAAAATAAATTCATTAATTCCATCCTTAATACATTCCATGTATGGCATGAATGAGTTATATCACTTTGAGGGGGCGGTAGTCCACACTTTCAAATGAAATTATCATATTTACACTTCATGAAATGTATAAAGGTATGATTATAATTAAAAATTATAGAATCAAAAAGACAATATAAATATAATATATAACATATATAAATATAGTTACATTATAATGGATACAAATGGGAAGTGGTAGGATAAAATCAAACAATCATTTTTTCGTGAGGTTGTAGTTCACCGTACAGAGAAACAGTATGTTCATATCCATTTGATGGAGGTGTGTGTATGTGTAGTTAAAATACATCACATAACAACATACTAGAATATTGAGGATAATAATTTTGTTATTTAATCAAATAATAATAATATAATAGGGAGTGGAGAAGGAAAATAATCGACTAGAACATTAGAAAAGATACTACTTCTTAAACAAGTAACTCTCTTTGATTTGAGAAAAAGGGATTTCTTGAATTGACTTATTCCAAAGGTAAGTATTCTAGTAGGAAGAGAGGGATGTTGGGAGATTTTTGGATCATATTTTTTATGAGCCAAGAAGATTTAGAGGTGTGATTAATTGGGTAGATGTGGTGGCATTTTATAAGAGGGTGGATGGGAACTGTAGGAGTGTTTTGAAGTATTATTTTATTATAAAATGATTCTTAGTTTGAAATGGTCCCAAACTCATTTATATGAAATATAATACGATTTTGGGTCTCCAAAAACTCTACCAATAGGTTTTACACAATTCAAGGTCACACATTTAACCATATCTTTTTCCATTAACCCTTAGTTAAAAATATTAACTTTTACCATGTCTTCTTTCATTTTCATAATTTATGCTTACTATAGTTACTATAAAATTTGAATTCAACCACGGGTGGTTCATTAATTACCTTTTCATAATTATATAAGTCATATTTCTAATTCCTATATTGTTAGGACTATTATATCATTTATTAAAATAGTATTTTTTTTTTAAAACTCATTTATGTCAATTTTTATAATATTTATATCATGACTTTTTAAAATTCCATAATAACATTATTATTTTTAAAAAAACATCATTAATTAAAAGATACCATTTAATATTCATCTATAAAATTCATGTACGGAATAAAAATTTTGAATAGAAATTTATTTTAATAGTTATAATCTCATTTATTTAAATCATTTGTTAATAATGTAATCACGACATCATCATTGTGTAATAAATAAATATATTTATTTGATGCAAAAAAAAATATAAATAAAAAATGATGATGTAGGAAATATTTTTATATTTTTAATGACTATTTATTGTAAAATTTATCACTTATATAACCCCATATAAAAATTTATTTATTAAAAGATACATGTTTACGTTATATTTTCCTTTATATTATGGTAATTAATATAAGATGTCATTATCACCCCAAGTGGCTAAATGAGATCCAAAATCGACCCAAGGATTCCCATGGTCGGAAATATACCATCCAATAGGATTAGGACATGTGTTAGGGTAGTTTAATATTATTATAATATTATTATTTACCCTTATTTACCATATTTACTATTTAACCATGGTAAATAAATTAATTAATGATTTTAATATTCATAATATCTAAACATAAAAGGTATCCATTTAAACAATTTTAACTTCATGATTACAAATATGGAATCCATTTTTCCACATTCCAAATACCTAATTGGTAGAAATTAATTTTAAAATAATTATTGTGGTCAAAACCAAAAAGCGGTTTTTTAAGAAATAATAAATATCAAACAATTGTCATGATTTTATGACAAATTTCAAAGTTAAATTAATTCAAATGACAAAAATTTTATTAAATGATAAAAACATAATCCAATTTCACTTTATAATAAATTAATAGAACAATATAACTATATAAATAAATTAGATGATAATGTAGTTTTGATTTAAAATACAGTGTTTTTCACTATTTATAAAAAATATGAATCTCTTGAGAAAAATACCAAAATTTCAACCAAATTAAATTATGATGTTTCACATATAAAGAAGATATTAATTTTTTCAAATATAAAATATGAAATTGGAAAAAACTATATTTAAAAAAATTTCTTCATTAAAAGGTGCTAAAATGGAATTTTTTAAATATTAGTGTATTTCATGCTTAAAATTCGATTCATTATTATTTTAAGACTCTAAAATTTTTTGGATAAATTTAAATAAATTTTACAAACATGTTTAATAATATTTTAGTTAGTTATTTTCATTACTTCCTCTACAACAGCTAGGTGTTAAGTACCATTTAGAAATAAATTATTATTTTTTGGTATAACTCAACATTGTGTGCAACGTAAGAATTCAATGAAACCCATTGTTGCGTGTTGAGTACCCTATTGGAAAAATAATTAACTTTAATGTAAAATTAATATCTTATTTATAAAAATTAATATAAATAAAAAGGTATTATTCTATAAATATCGGGGTTGTAACATATATTATCCTCATTATTTCATTTAATGGAATAGGATTATTTCAATGATATTTTAAAGGAATATATTTCATTTCCAATGGTTAATATTTTTTCAAATATATTTTTATGGATCCCATTTTATTTCTATGAGTTAATAATGCTTCAATGAGATTTTAAAGGAACATTGTTTTCACGATTTAATGTTATTTCAAAGAGATTTTCATTGAACGAATTTTTTATCCATGGGCCAACCATGTTTCAAACAGATTGTTACAAGACCCATTTCTTTTCCATGATTCAACCACATTTCAAAAATATTTTTATGTAACCCTTTTCATTTCAATGTTAAACTATTATTCATAGAGATTTTTATGGAACCCTATTCTTTTCCATGGGATAACCATGTTTCAAAGTGATTTTTATGGAACCTGTATCTTTTCTTTGGGTCAATCGTGTTTCAAAGAGATTGTTATGGAACCCATTTTATTTCCACAGGTAAACCATGTCTCAAAGATATTTTTATGGAACAAATTTCATTTTGATGAATCAACCATGTTTAAAAGAGAATTTTATGAATCATATTTCTTTCACAAGAGTTAATCATGTTCTGAAAGGAGTAAATGAATTTTCAATGAGTTTTGATAAATTCTCTAAATATTTGGTTCTTTGAATTTTTATATGATGGGTGAAATCATAGTATTATGGGTGATATTGTTATAGATTATATTATGGGTGTTTCTAGATAGTTATCTTATGAATTGGGTAATAATTATGCTCTATAGATAATTATATTAGAATTTGGTTGTATGGTTATTCAAATTTTTAAGGGTTATATGAGGGTTCGTTAATGGATCAATGAGATGATATTCTAAGATACCAATATGATTTATATATTATTTCTATTGGTTTATAATGTTTTTCATGATCAATATTAATATCACATGTTTCATTATTATTAATTATAATGACTCATTAAATTTCTATTTTATCATGTTTGATGATCCAGGTATTGATGGATATGATTATTCAGATGTTATACTCTAGCAATTTGATTATTTTATTATACCCTAATTCTCATCTTATGTTGAATTATGAAATTCATTTGTCAATGATTATGTTTCCCCTTATTGATCATTTGAGCTCTCCCTTCATATTTTTATCTTTTAAATAGGTTATAAAGAATTATATTCAACGATATATTTCTATAAAGGATTTCATAAGGATTATGTTGACGACTTACTATGAAATATGAAAATAATGGTTATATAAGATAAATTTCCATTTCAATTCTGGTGAATTGATTTTTTAGGAGCTTTTCAAAATTATATAAAATTATACACCTTAATGATACACTATAATGTATGTATTAAAAGTTTTCATTTTCATGTTGAATGGTTTATTTGAGAAATTTGGTCCACAATTATCATCACCAAAGGTGTGAATGTAAGGATATGGATCTCAACATAGTATCTGAGAATGCTTGTTTAGGGCTATTATAATTGGTTTTAATGGTTGGTTTAAATAACTTTAGATATTAGGATGTTTTCATATGCGGTAATCTTAAGAGGTATTGATACCTTTATCGAACTACAAATTTAAGGATGATAACAATTTGATTTAATAAGACACCCCTTTTGAGGTTTTATGTAGTAATTTTTTTGAAGTTGTAGATGATGTTTATGGATATATTTGTTAGGTTGGTTTAATTTTAACCTCTTGTATCAACATGAAGGGTTTTTTGGGAGGAATTATTTATCATGATCAAAGAAAAAAAGACTTACAACCCATATATTGGGTGAAAAAATGGCATCCAGATAGGCAGTGCTTCTTTAACCCATGTCTTAAGGACGATAAGGGTTTCCCACACTACCATTGGACCACACGATGTTCTGGTTATCATGGATGTTTTTTAGCTAAATATTAGGTTTAATTTATAAACATATGGGATTTTATTTGAGGAATAATGGTTTTATTATCATAGAAGTATACATGATCAAAATATTCTAATATTTCGGTTTCAAACATAGTCATGAAATGATTTAATAATTTTAAAAAAAATTAATTATGTAATGGTTTGGTTTCAACATTGGTTATTATATTTTACAATTAATGTATCATATAAAGGATTACTCGTTTTGGGGATTATGGTACTATGTGATAACATGTTTGCGATTTAGTTGATATCTAAAGACATGTAATAGCTTTTATCCATTTTATGGTTATTTGGTCTTTAAAAGTTTATTTTTGTTCATTAGGAATAAGAAAATACATCTTAAATAATCATAATCTAGAGTAAAACCTAATATTTCTGTGAACATTTATTAAGTATGAAATTCTCTTCTCATGTATGTATATTTTGTTATTTTTTATTCAAGATGGTGAAATAAATCCCTCAACTTTAGTAAAAGGATCATGAAATTAAATTTTATCCAATTACTATATTTTTTCATCATATAAATGATCTTTTAAACACCTATTTTTCTTTTTGGTTTTGTTTTGATTGAATTACTATTTACCTCATTCCCTATCACCCTCTAATAGTCAATGGGAATTAGGTTTTACTTCCAAATCAAGATTTTAATTTCCCACCAGTGTTCTCCCTATAGGGAATCATAGCTATGCATATTTTATGGTGACCATTATGTTTCCCTCATTCCATTTTTTAAAAGCTGAATTATTAACCCTCATTATGTGGGGATTTTAAATAAATGGATTCCAAAGAATGTTAACCCTTTTATAAACAATATGAATTTTGAGGGATAAATTAATTTTAAGGGGGTTATGATGTAACCCTAAGAGATTTTAAGACATATATTCATATAAATGAATTTAAATTATTTTACAGCTTGTACTATATGAAATACACAGTTTTTCATTCATTATATGAATCACCACGTTTATCTTGATTTCCATATAACATTGAGTATCTTTGATAACTTATGTCATAGGAAAGGCTCAGTTTCATAGACAACAATTTACGATTAATATTATTTATTAAACATTATAGTTATCATGATGCCATTGGAATGAAATGAATGAATATTATTAACTAGATTATTAATATATGTATTAAAAAAAATTATGCACTGAATTGTTTTGTGATCAATTATAAGTTAATAAAAAAAATAAACTTGTATTTAAAGGATGTTTTTGTATGGAAATCTATTTTTTTACCACAAAGGAAATTTTTTCTTAATAAATTAATTTAATAGTAATTATTAAATTATATTAATAGAATTTTTATGTTATATAATCAAAAAATTTCTTTTAAATTCCTATAATATATTTTATTGTAATTAAATAATAATTTATCTAATTTTATGTAAAAAAGTTGTATTTTTTTAAAAGTTGGGTTTGCCAATTTTTAATGCAACAAATGTTCTAAAACATAATTTTTGAAAATTTTATAAAATTCATTTGAAAAAATAAATTTCTTTTATGAATTTATAATATCAAAATTTAATTTTTTTTGATTTTTTGTAGTTTTTATAGAACATTCATATTTTGATGAATAGTAAATGACACCAAATTATAATTGAAAACTTCATTTTCAACTAGTTTATTTAAATAGTTAAATTGTATTTTTAGTATGTTTTAAAGTATAATTACATCCTTTTATACATAAATAAATCCAATTGAGGTTATTATAATAAATTTCACATTGACCTTGGAGATAAAAACCTTTCAAACATTTGAACTTTTCTATTTAAAAACCTCTTATCTCGTCCTATCAGCATGATTAATTTTAAATGAATTTTATCCATAAATGTGATTGGAATATGAAAAAATGGATTCCATATTTTGAAATAGAAAATTTTATAATTTATTGTATTTTTAACATAGTTTTTGATCAAAAAATATTAGATAAAGTAATTATATTAATTATGATGATTAAAGTAAAAAATGAGTTTAATTAGTGGTTAAACATTAATATTATGGGGCCAAATGACCAATAAATTTGTCCCAAACCCATTTTATGGCCATATTTTGAAATTATATCCGAATTTAATGATTTGTTCTAATTAATTTAGTAGCATGATGTAATGTTTACCTCCCAATAATGTTTGCCTTTTTGTATTTTCAAGAATGTCACTCCTCTTCACAATAAAAATGGACTCACTCTCCCCACTTCATTAAACCTATCAAGACATTTGGCTCATCACAAACTATAATAAATAATATCCCAAAATCCCTTATCTCATCATAAATTCCATAACTTAGTAATAAACCAATCAAATTGAATTTATTTGGTGCAATGAAAAGAAGTTACCTAAAGAAGTGGTAAAATTATTCAATGAGTACTATTTTTCTTTATACACCAATTGAATTTTTATTATTAAAATATTATATAACAGGTTCAGTATAATAAATATACTAATATATTTTAATGTTAATTCTTCAACCTAATCATACAAAAACATCCATCAAATGGGTAATGAAATCACTATTTATGTGTATGGTGAACTACCACCATGTGAAACAATGTCATTAGTTTTTCCTTTAAGCGTTATTATGGTTGGTAATTATGAATTTAATATAGTTTTTTATATGATATATATGATATATATGATATATTTATGTTTATAATAATATTATATAACCCATACCTTCATTATTTCCATTTTTTGGAAGTATGTTAACATCATTTGTGGAAGTGTGTAAAACCGCCTCCTCAAAGCGATGTGATTTTCCATTCATTATATGGAATGTATTAAGGATGGGTTTAATAAAAATATTTTATATACATAAAATATATAATATATTAAGGAAATTATTATATTTCTGTAAATATAACATATCCATTTCTTTCTTACCTTTTTCACACATTGGAAAATTGATAACATCGAGGGTGGATGTATGGACTACCGCCTCCTCAAAGCGATATGATTCCTATTCATTCTCCACAAAATAAAAAGAATGATATATATAAAATGCATAATTAAATAAAATGGTATTTATGACATAATGGTAATTATTTAAAGATTAATTGTACATACCTTACTTCCCTAATGATCAATGAAATATGGGAATGTTACTCATTCATGTATACAACCTACTGTCACCATGATCGAAACGTTTATTAATTTTTCATAACCATACATCAAGTATTATTTTAAAATTATAATTGATGTAAAATTTTTATAATTTTTAAATGTATATTATTATTGATATGTTTAAATAATCACCTCATTGACCATAATCGATCTATATATAAGAATTTTTCCACATAAGTTGAATATGGTCAATGATTCCGAATTAAGGATTATTGATTATGTAATTGTATATAATATTTTTTATAAGTATTAAAATTAATAATAATCTTTTAAAATATTATTAATCATATAAATAATTAACATAATTTTATAATTCAAGAATAAAGAGTACAAACATGAAAAATTAGACTAATGGAAAGGGATTTTTATCTCACTTTTTACACCTCTGAGGTAAATAAAAAATTCACAACTTAATTATTATTTTTGGTATATATTCTAACCATTTTGATATATTATATCATGAATTACTTTATATTCATCGTATCAAAATGTTTCATTTAATTATTATTACATTTAGGGATTCTAATTTTTATTTTTTTTCCAATTATAAGTAGTTTTGTCTCAATTTAAATTCCATTGAGACTTATTTGTTATTATGAATATAATTAATTTTATATAGTGTATATATTTTCCTGAGTCATGTTATATAATAAAATTTACTTATTTAATTGTATTCAATGTTTTTAATTTATTATTATCTTTTACAGATCTCATGATTCAACATATACTAATGTTGTAGGGGGTTTTCTTGTCTCACTTTCATTTATTTAGAATATATTCTTTATTCACCAATACATTTTTATTATTCTATGTATATAATGACCAAGTATTTATTTTATTATTATTATTCATAAATTTATGGGGTTTCACATTTCCATTTTAGGATCTATCATTCATGGGTTTTATAGTTTCAATGATTCTAAAGTGGTAATAGATTTTTGTCACAATTTTCTTTATTTGAATGTTTCCTATATTATAGACCTATTGTCATTTATGAGGTGTATATACTGCTCAAATGACATGTTATATCCTGAATATCAATATTCTAATGATATTATATGTTTTATTTATTGTTATTCCTTAATGGGGTTTATGATTCATATGTTTTTAAGGGGCATGCGATACTTTGGAAATTATAATGTTGATTTTCCAAAAAAATTATTTTATTGATAATTTAAGGTCATTTAATATAATTAACATAAAAAACCTGTTTATTAAATATCCTCCACTATGGATTTTTATTTATTTATTTTACCATTGTTATTAATTTTTTTGTATTTTAATTGTTTCAAAGATATTATCAAGGAACGAATTTATTTTACGCACCTTTATCATTCATCAAAGAGAATATTAAGATACTAATTTATTTTAGATGGGTTAATAATGTTTTAATGAGATTATGAAGGAACCTATTTTATTTCTATTGTTTAATATTATATCTATGTTATTTTTATGGAATCACTTTTTTCCACGGGTCAACCACGTTTCCAGAAGATTTTTATAGAACCCTATTCTTTTCCTTGGGTCAACCATTTTCAAAAATGTTGTTTGTGGAACCCATTTACTTTCCATGGGTTAACCATGTTTTAATGAAATTTTTTTGGAGAACCCAATTCATTTCCAAAGATCAACCATTATTCAAAGAGATTTCTATGGAACATTTTTCTTTTCTTTAGGTCACCCATGTTTCAAATATAATGTTATGAAACCCATTTATTTTTCATGGATAAACCATGATTCAAAGAAATTATTATGGAACACATTTATTTTCCTTGAGTCAACCATGATTCAACAATATTGTTATGAATCCTTCTTTCTTTCCAAGGGATAATAATGTTCTTAAAAGAATAATAGTATTTCTATTATTTTGGATGAGTTCGATATATAATGGTTTCTTGGACATTATTTATGATTGGTTCACCTAGATAGAACTTGGTGATCCTGTTATAGCTGATACGATGGGTAATCCCAGATTGAGAATCGACACATTGGTTAATGGTTATGTTGACTCGATAATTATATTGTATGTCAGTCATGTGTTTCTTCAAATACTTAATACTTCTGTAAGAGTTTTCTAAAGGTTATATAAGTATTAAATGGGAATATATTTCATGATAATAATATGTTTTAAATATTCATGATGTAACTTTTTGTGTTTTGAACTGGATAAAAAACGCAGGAAATAATATTTTTCCGTTAACTGGGCAAGCCGATTTTAAAATTCAAGCATCAGAACTTTTTATTCTAATATTCGACACTACTACGTTGATAGGATAAAAATATTAAGTTTATTTTATTCATATGTGAGTGTGTTTTCTTTAAAATACAGGAAATAACTATCAAGCGGTGTGTGATATGAGTAATTTGAGACCATAGTTAGTTCTGGGACTCCGGGTTTCTCCTAGGAATGGTATAACCTTGATTCGCATCGGTTTTTGGCACCCTCTCACATGATAATACCATCATTATTTTTAATTAATAAATTATTCCATTTTTTAAATAATAAATAATTATTTTCTCACAAACGGTTCGTCGAATGAGAAACCTGAGACAACTGTTAGATCCGGGACTCCAGGTTTACACTAGGCAGGGTATAACCTTTATTAGTATCGGGTATTTAGCACCTTTGCACATGATAATACCATCATTATTTCTAATTAATTAATTATTCCGATTTTTAAATCAGAAATTATAATTTTCTCACAAACGGTGTGTATATGAGAAATCTGAGACCACTAATAGTTCTAGGATGTGGGGTTTAACCTAGGGAGAGTATGACCTTTGAGAGCATCGTATGTTTGGTCATAATGCAATCGAAGATAATTTATTTAGGTTAAATAAGTTTGTTGGACAATTAGAAATAATAATAATAATAAGTTTGTCATTAATATTATTATTTTTATTGAAGAAAACAAATAAAAGGTCACTTTTAAAATTAATAAATTGTGTCTCGATATAAATAATAATTGGGAAATGTAATAAATATGTTATTATTAATTGTTATAATTTAATAAAATTCCAAATCCATATTTATTTAATGATTTTTATCTTTTTTTAATGGTAGTAACTTTTTAATTATTAATGGTTTCATTGATTAATTGTATTAATTATTTATAATTTCAATTATTTTAACGTATCCACATAAATTAAGGTGTAGGTCATTAATGTTCTTATTGTGTAAATTCTAAAAGGACCCAGGGCACGCCTATGTACCCTATTGCGAGTCCCGAGCGACTGTTATAATTAATTAAATATTTGTTTGAGATTTATGTACAATCTTAACATTGCGCACTAGCGCTGTGTTCGGATATAAATAATTTAAATAGGTTTAAAAGGAATAAAAAGAATTTAATTAAAGTTAATGGAATTTAAAAAGGGACATAAATAAATAATAAAATAGAAACGGATGAAAATAAATTAAAAATAATTAAAATGGTCTAACCCCATTTTAATTAATTGTTTAATCTCTTCCTCCATTTTATTTTTATTTATTTATTTCCTTTTTTTCTTCCTTTTTTTATTGCATTATTTTCCTTTTTTTCTCCTCCATCTCCTGTGTGTGGCGCACCTCTCCTCCCTATGTGGTGCATACCACATTTTTCTCATTCATAAGATCACCACTCCTTCGTTTGTCACCCATTTTCTTCTTCGTCAAGGGAGCTATAAACCTCTCGGTAAGTCTTATCCCACACACCAAGAATTGTGCAATATCCTAATCTATCTTTTGCGTAGTTGGTCGCGGAAGGATTTTACCCTATTTTGGGGTTTTTTCTAAAATCATGAATTTTCTTCCATTTGAGGTCAAATCAAAGCCTACCATGGATCATAGGATCATCTAAGACCATAAGGTAGGGCTTCTACTCTCTTTTAATCCATTTTGTTCCGATTTATTAAAACACACTGTTGTGTCGTTATTTGGTGCCTACCAAATTTTTTCAAATTCACCCAAATTATTTAATTAATTTGATTCACCCAGTTTTTGTAGCCCTATTGATCATTAATTACTTTTTTTGAATTGCGGATATGGGGTCAGACACACATTTGGGTGTGCTGACATGGTTGGTATAAATTTTGTTAGCCCAAGTATTTAATTCATTTAACTACATGTGTTTGTGTAGCCTATTTTCTAGTGGTTAATTTAAATAATTATTTTTCCATAATTATGAACTTTGAATTTCTGGATCATTGGTATTTTTTTGTGATGGCTTATTTATTTATTTAAATATGCACGTTCGAGCATTTAATTTAATTAGTTGCATGTGTTCTGCAGCCTATTTTTGTTGTGTTAAATTTAAATAACTAATTTAGATTAATTATGAACTTTGAATTGTTTTATCTTTGGTAGTTGTTTGTGCTGATTTATGTATTATAAAATATTTCTTTCTCTTCATGTGTTGCATAGCCTATTTGTGTTGTGTTCAATTTAAATAATTAAATTTGATTAATTGTGAACATTAAATTTTTGTATGTTTGGAAGTTGTTTGTGTTGATTTATTTATAATAAAATGGTGTCTTTATCTGCATATGTTGAGTAGCGTATTTTTGGTGTATTGAATTTAAATAAATAATTTAGATTAATTATGAACCTTGAATTTTTGGATTCATGGTAGTTGGTTGTGCTGAAGTATTTATTTATTTAAAAGTTCATTTAACTACTTATGTTGATGCATTATCTTTTATTGTTAATATTGTTATGCTACAATATTTAATTAGCACCTTATGATGTACATGTGTATCTATTTAGTTTTCAAGTTGAAATTTCATATGTTGATGTCATATATGTTTCTGTGAAAACATTAATTAAATTCTGGGCCGGAAAAAATGTGGGTCCCGTATTAAGGGTCACACTTAGACCCTCTGTTCCTGACAGTTACCACTATGCGCCGGGGGGTGGTGTCATTGGCTTTATCAGAGCGAGACTTCCTTGATCTTTTTAGTACTTATGAGTGACACCAGTTCCAAAAGGGCCCATCGAGACAGATCCTTTGGCAATGTGGCTAATCCAGCCTTAGATGACACTTGACCCATTTTTGTGTGATCGGGACAAACTAAGGGTAAATCCATGCATTGAGCGATACTTGGTCTTTCGAAAGATTGCCTTGGACGGACTCAGTTTTATTGGGAAATTGATGGATGTTCCATAGTAATACCTTTGGGACAAGCTCAGACTCTAACTCTCAACATGAACCTTAATAATGATGCAATGAAGGTTTCTATTAATTTCATTGTTAGTATCTATAAATTTGAGATATCTTCTGGTATGTTGAAGCACACAAGGTTGACACTTGATTTTGAACACAAGATAAATCACAGTCTTGGGGGTGTTCATCTTCCTTGTTTACCTTGCATTCCAGATTTGTATATTTGTATATGTCCTTCCTCTTATAGGTACTTATTTCATAAATCCGGATTAGGCTGAAGCAAGTGATTTGAGAGGAGTTCCCTTCAAAATCCGAGCCTAGTTATTTATTCCATTACATTTGTTAATTTTTTTTAAAATTGTTATATATTGGAACACTTCATTTTATTATTTCGTATAATTGAATTGTTTAGAAATTGTTCGTGTCAGCCTACTGGGATTTTATCTCACACCCTGCTTGGGCATGTTGACACCCAAGTAGATTATATTCTAGTAGGTATTGACAAAGGGAAGCATGATATTCAATGGTTGTTTGTTTCTTACTTCTTATAATGGATACTGGGGGTAGAAGACCGAGCCTTTCTCATGATGTAGTTTTCACACTCTGTGTCTTTTCATTTCAGTTGGTAGCATGCTTGAGTTTTTATTTTTCCAAACTTTAAGTTTAGAAGGACATCATGACATGACATTTTTTTAGGGTCCACACTTGATTCTTATTTAGTTGGATTATTCATATTGCTTCGTTTTCAGTTTATTCATTTATATGTTTCTTCTATTTATTATTAATTTTTGTTTACTTCTGTAAGAACCCAGTTTTTTTCTATAAAATACTTTGGGATATTCTTGATGTTATTCCAAAGTAGCACCTTCAGACGGTGTGCGATTCCGAGCCCCAGTGCGGTCGGAATTAATTTTTCAGTGCGTTCACACTGGGCACACCAAATAAATAAAATAACTCCTAAAAGGTAATCCAGATCAGAAATCTGAGTGTACAGATGGGTCCGGAATGGGGTTTTTACCCTAGGAACGACATAAAACATGTCTGCACAGGGCGTTTGGACCCCTCCCTCGCTTCCAGAACATTAAACGGATAAATTAAATAATTAATTATTTCATTTAATGGCTTAACTCAAGTATCTCTTAAACGGTGGCTCGAATTGAAAAACTGAGGGAACCGTTGAGTTCAAAACGTGTTGTTTACCCTAATAGGGGTGTAGCTTTCACGGGCACGGGCCTTCTATGAAAAATGTCTCCAGGGGCGTTTTCGTAATTTAGCGGCTTTGGATGCTAAATTTTATAACTTTTGAATGGGGTCTCAGATTAAAACTTAGAGACAACCATTGTGCTCGGGAGGTGGTGTTTACCCTTGGCGTGACCTAACTTTCACTGCGTTTGGGTTTGAGACGCGGTTTTAATTTGGGTTGAGTTTTAATTAATTAAAGGATTAATTAATTTTCTTTATTTAATCCCTTCATCCCCTTCCTCCCTTCCAAATTACATGGTGAAACCTCCTCAAGCTCCCTCTCCCATATTCTCATCCTCCTCCCTTCGGCGGACGATGACAGAACTTCAGCGGATCGCAGCGGAAGCAAGGCGAACATGTCGTCATTAACCAAAGAACAAATCAAGGTAGGATTTATTCCAACTTCGTTTTCAGATTGAAGTTGTTCTCGTAAATTCATTCTTGCTTGTTTTGTTTTTTTCCATTCCCTTTATCAATCGTCGATGACTGCACTAACACGGTTATCAATTCATGTTCGAAGCCTAAAAATATCCGAAATCTATTTGTTCTTCCCGTATATTCATCGCCCACTTTTGGAAGCATTATCCCACTGATGGTTGAGCAGAGGCGCAAGCAGCGGGCACCAGGGCGGTGCAGTCCAGTGGAGTTCAGCGGGTCATCATGCGGCATGGGCGAGCTGCAGGCGACGGTGAGCGCGGGGGAGAGGGCGCATCGGACATCGGCCGGGCGCAGCGAGCGTTGGCGAGGGTGAGGCGGCCGGGAGCGCGGCCGAGCGGAGGCGACAGCAGGCCTCGGCGTGGGCAGCTGCGGGTGGATGTTGTGCGAGGGTGACCTGCGGAGGAATGGCCAGCCGGGTGGCCGGTCGGTGCTGGAGTCACCGAACCACCAAGGTCGCGCGACCTTGGTGGAGAAGAGGAGACCCGCTGTTGCGGGTCTCTGCCGGGGTGACCTGCAAAAGCAGGCGACAAAAAAAAAGAAAAGGAGATATGTTAAATAAAATGGACCGCACGCGGGGAAGAAAAAAAGGGGAGAGGTCCTATTTGGAGAGAGAATGTCCGTGGTTTAAACAAAATAATAATAATAATAATAATGATTTTAATAATTATAATAATGTTATAATTATTAAACCATTTAATTGGGCATCACTTCCCGTGCAGCGCCCAATGCATGTGCCGTCAGAGGCAGTGTAACGCAATCTTCGATACAGTCTTTTTAAGACCATTGTTGGGTACCTTTCGTTGACTTGTGGAGCAGGTCATTAAAACGCCCTAAAAATAATAATTTTATTATTATTTTTCAAACGCTGATTCGAACGTAACTTCTACATGGATCATCTGATTAAAGTGACGTCTATGGCAGCGTGTCCATGAACTTGAGACGGTCATTTCGAGTCCAATCTTGGATACTTAATTCGGGCTCGTGGCTCGGTTACCTGGAACACCCATGTATAATAATAATAATCTAATTATTATTTTTTGGGGGAAATCTTGTATTGAACTTTATGTCTACTTTAGACATCTGATTGACGTTTCTTCAGCTGCATTGTGACCCTAAAGTTGAGGCGGACATTTCAAGACTGATTTTGAGCACTTAAACTGAGATCGAGGTGTTGACCCCACGGGGCCCGTTTTGGGCATTAACGGTGAATTTCAGCTACTTCACCCAGTGTCCATTTAGGGCAAGCGAACAATCCATCTTGTGTACTTTTTCAAGACGATTGCAATGGTGCGATCCGTTCGTTGAGTTTCAGGACCAGGATGTGGGTCCCACGGAGCACCGCTCGTGTGCGGTGCGCCGAAATGAATCTTTTTCTCCAGATATCCGTTGTGATCAAGTGATCAGTCTTTTTGACATGTCTTTCCGAGGAGATCGCAATGGTGCGATGCGCCTGATTGTTTTCCGGGTCGAGGCTTGGGATCACGGGACGCCGTTCAGGCGTAAGGCAGTGTTGGCGACTTTTCCGTCTGTTATCCATTTGAGGTGAGTAAGTAGTATATCTCATGTGTTTTTCCATGAGGATTACAGCGGTGTAATCTGTTAAGGTGAGCAGAGCCTCTTACACGATCTTATTAAATGGGGAAATATTAAGGTGCCCTGGTGGCGGTTCATCTACCGTGTTTGTAGCGGACCTTTGGCATGTGATCGCGTGCACTCCTGGGAGAGTGAGGTTGGTGTTTAAAGAGATGTGGTTGGTTTTGCCTTATCTGTTGAGGTGGATGGTTGGAGTTGTTACATTACACCTTCGCGTTGACATTGGGTGTCGTATGCATGATAGCCTTTCGGCTAGAACGTGGTATACTCTGGGAGTATACGGGAACACTGGGAGGTACATGAGGTTGTTTATACCCGAGAATGTTAGTGCGCTTGGTTGGAGTTGTCTTGGGGCCACACGTCGTGCGGGCCCCATGTGCGTGTCGTGTTCTGCTTTTCATAATTTTCACCTCTCGTGACATAGAGGGTCCCTATGTTCTCGATGGTTGACCTGCGGGGTTGATTTTTCCCCCCGGCTCTGTGCTCGATGATTTAGATCAGCAGGGCTAGGCAATGGGTCACCCGATATGTTATTATGAATTACCCTCTAGAAGGGCTGGGCAATGGGTTACCCATTGACATTTTAGACGAAATCCTTTTTACTAGGCTAGTCTGTAGCATTACTCTGTGACTACCGAAGCGGGACCCTCGTTTGTACGGGTCAGTTATGTGACAACTTTGACTCTGAGTAGACCTCTCGACTGCGGAGCAGTGACATGGTGTGGTTTGACGTTCCCCCGGAACACTCAAGTGTGAGGGTCACTTTCCCCACTGAGATGCGTCCTTGCGACGCGACCTAAAACCATGTGGGCGAGTCCGTGGCACCCAAAGCAGATAGTGTCAAGGTTCGGTGATTTGAGCTCATTGACTTGCAGTTCGGGCTAGACGTGCGGGTCGCTGGGCATCGATGATGTTTACTTCTAGGACTGTTGGTGAATCACATTTCTTGGTCTTAGCTACAGGACATAGATCCTCTTACGACCTTGTTCAGGTTTCATGACAGAGAATATATATATGTATACCTTGTTCTAGTACCCACTTCTTGGGTTTTGGTTACTCTCCTTTAAGGAGAGGCAAAGACGCGCGGGGTATGCCACATGCTTTCCGTGTCTAGCTTCTCGTAGTTGGACGAGTCTTCTCACCTGCTATAGGTAGCGAAGACTCGATGATAAGTTTATCTTCTCACCATTTCCAGCTCCTTGTGTCTGGATGAGTCTACATTTTTTTCTCTTGTTGTGTTGATCTGGACTCTTTACTACTGTACTCTTTACTGCACTCTCAGTGGTACTCCATTAATTTTCCAGTTCGCTCTACTGCTCACCCTTCAGTACCTCCTTTGTTGCTCCCTTGAGCCTTCGGGGTATCCTACTGAGTATGTTTATACTCACCCCTTCTTGGGCTTTTCCCTCACTTGGTGTGCCCTTGTAGACGACAGACAGGTTAGTCATGACATCAGTAGAGCTTAGGAGTATGGGATCATGGACCACGTGCGGTGGACGTAGTCAGGTTCCAGGTGGGGTACCCTTCCAGCTTTTTTCTTTTGTTTACGTGTTTCCGGGTTGTGGAACTTTTTGGTTGGGCATGTTTTTTTCCCCTTTTCTTTTCAGTTTACCTTCAGCTTGTACTTTGTACAGTTTAGAGGTTGATGCACATCTGTGGTTTATATATACATAGCAGTTTTCTTTTGCTTTTCTTTTTTACACTGCACTTTTTCATTGAGTGTGTTGCGTGTGTGTGTGTATAGATACATAGGCAAAGGCCTCCCTGAGTTATTGTGCCTTCGGCGCTGGTCGCCAGCCCCTGGTCTATGGAGGCTGGCTTGGGGTAG
The DNA here is from genome assembly GCA_963277665.1 of Viscum album. Classification (NCBI taxonomy): domain Eukaryota; kingdom Viridiplantae; phylum Streptophyta; class Magnoliopsida; order Santalales; family Viscaceae; genus Viscum; species Viscum album. The sequence continues at coordinate 1,678,359,709 of OY728126.1, forward strand.
TTGCGGCTCGAGCCCGGGTAGGGTCGGGTCGTGACAAAGTGGTATCAGAGGCGGTTCGTTCCTTGGGACATTGTTTGGATGTCCCTAAAATAAAAGGAATTGGATGGGATTTAGGGAAACAATGTTAACGTGTCTCAATAGCGGCTCTCAGGCCAGAGAGTCTAGTGATGGTGCGGCGACCGACGTATCCATTCACGAGGACCCTGATAACCCGCTTGTCGACTCGGCATGTTGAGACCCTTGTTGCATGGAAAATTGGATTGTGCATCACATATGATTGATTATTTGACTGTCCTTCTTGAGTCAGCTCCCCATCGTTGTGGTTGTTACTGTTATATACATAAATTCTAATCCGACCACGACACTCCTTGATAATATTCAGGATGTCTCTGCAAAGACAGCCAGCCAGGATACCAGCTTTGGTTCATGAAGACAACCCTGTGAGTTATGAGGCCTCAGTCCAGGACCCATCATGTGAGCCCCTTTCTCCGGGTGGGTCGGTAGCATCACCCCCACCTGGTGAGCAGCAGACAGCTTCAGCAGAGCAGGCTGAGCTTGAGCGCAGGTTGAGCGCACTCCGCGAGTTCCAGTGGCAGAGACCACTGAGGTTCAGTGGTGAGCCAGTCCCTCAGGCAGTAGAGGTTTGGCTGGAGACAGTGTTTCACCTTTTCAAGCTTGTACAGACGCTGACTGATCAGAGAGTGCCTTTGGCAGCCAACCTTTTTCGTGGAGCAGCTTGGTGTTGGTTGAGTCTGGTGACTCACTAACTAGACGAGTCATCGCTTTCATGGGGAGACATTCAGTTGTTGTTCCGTGAGGAGTTTTTCCCCTCTTGTTTGCGCTCCATTCAGATTCAGGAGCTCCTGCAGTTTCAACAGGGAGGTATGACGGTGTCCGAGTACGCGACTAGTTTCGCAGACCGTGCATGCTTTAACCCGGACTTGGTCCACGACGACAACTTCCGAGCGCGAAAGTTCGAGCAGGGTCTCCGTAGAAAGATTCGTGTTATCATAGTACCATTGGGCAATTCCACATATTCCAGGGTGCTAGAGCAGACGCTAGTGACAGAGAGCTTCCAGTCACGTTCTAGAGTTGGTGGTGGCAGTAGGCACATTGGAACCGAGACGTCTGCCGCAGTTAGCGGGCGTCGGCAAGCAGAACCTCGATGCAGAAGGATTTTTGAAAACCGGACTCAGTGGTGTGGTCATATGCCATAGTGGCGCCGGAGGGCACCAGTGCAGCCCAGAGAGTGCCAGTGTTATGCTTGCAACGAGTGAGGTCACCTGGAAAGGGACTGCCCGACTAGGCATGCAGAGAGCTTTGGGCAGGCAGCAGGTGCATCACCATGATGGAGGCATCACCATAATCGGAGTAGTACCCAGAGAGGTGGTTCTATCAGAGGAGAGGGAGGATATGGAAGTGGAGGACAACCTTACGAGGTCTTCCCATCACCACTAGGCAGCCCACGTTAGGCTCTGGGAACTGACAGTTGGGACCGTGGACATCCGCGAGCTTTGGATGACAATGATCCTGTAGAGCCTGAGGTGATAAGAGGTACGCTCTACAACTCTTTTACTTCTTGCAGTAGAATTGATGGAATCTGTGTGTGGAATGATTCCCTCCCTACTCCTTTCTTGTGGTGTTACCAGGGTGACACGGGGCATCAGTGTGGCCCTGTGTCAGAAAGGTAGAAGGCGTGGAACCTTTTTCTTTAGTGGATGGTAGCGACTCCTTCGCCTTTCGAGCATGTAAGTGGGTCTTGGTTGCGAGACATCGATTTTGTAACCTTGCATGACCAGATATCCTTGGGTGTTTCACCATATGGATATTCTAAAGGAGGGAATCACCATGCCTTGTCTCGAGAGCGGGCGGTGATTCCAGTCGCAGCGTGTGATGTAGAGGTTCAGTAGGGGAGGTGAGCTACCCCCGAGAGCCTTCGGGCCATTTGAGATTGTGCAAAGGGACGGTGAGGTTCCTTACCACCTTTACTTAACCCCAAAGTCTGGAGTGGGTGCACGACGTCTCCCACATGACTCGCCTGAGAGGAGGTGTGCATGCTCCTATGCTCTTCATCTGCGAGAGCAGACCTCGCGTGAATGGATCAATCCTTTGGGTATGTGTGTGGTGGTGCAGATCTGTGCAAGAGTTCTTCTGGGTACGAGAGAGCCAGATGTGGGCTTAATACCCTATGTTGTTCCTTGGTTTTGCTTTTTGGGGACAAAAATATTGAAGGAATTATTTAAGAACCCGGTTTTTGGCTATAAAATACTTTGGAATATTCTTGTTGATATTCCAAAGCAGCGCCTTCAGACGACATGCGATTCCAAGCCCCAGTGCGGTCGGAATTAAATTTTTAGTGCGTTCACACTGGGCACGCCAAATAAATGAAATAACTTCTAAACGGGAATCCAGATCAGAAATATGAGTGTACGAATGGGTTCGGAATTGGGTTTTTACCCTAGGAACGACATAAAACATGTCAGCACAGGGCGTTTGGACCCCTCTCTTGCTTCCAAAACCTTAAACGGATAAATTAAATAATTAATAAATTCTTTTAATGGATTAACTCAAGTATCTCTTATACGGTAGCTCGGATTGGAAAAATGAGGGCACTGTTGAGTTTTGAACATGCCTTTTACCCTAGAAGGAGTGTAGCTTTCACGGGCGCGAGCCTTCTGTGAAAAATGCCTCCAGGGGCATTTTCGTAATTTAGCGGCTTTGGATGCTAAATTTTATAACATTTGAATGGGGCCTCAGATTAAAATTCTGAGACCACCATTGTGCTTGGGAGGTGGGTTTTACCCTAGGCATGACCTAACTTTCACTACATCTGGGGTTTTGGACGCGGTTTTAATTTGGGTTCAGTTTTAATTAATTAAAGGATTAATTAATTTTCTTTATTTAATCCCTTCACCCCCTTCCTCCCTTCCAAATGCCCTGGTGAAACCTACTCTTCCTCAAGCTATCCCTCTACCATATTCTCATCCTCCTCCCTTTGGCGGACGGCGATGGAACTTCGGCGGATCACAGCTGAAGCAAGGCGAACACGTCGTCATCAACCGACAAACAAATTGAGGTAGGATTTATTCTGACTTCGTTTTCAGATTGAAGTTGTTATTGTAAATTCATTCTTTCTTGTTTTGTTATTTTTTCATTCCCTTTATCAATCGTCGATGACCGCAATAACACGGTCATCAATTCGTATTCGAAGCCTAAATATATCCAAAATCCATTCATTCGTCGCGTATATTCATCGCCCACTTTTGGACGCATTAACCCACTGATGGTTGAGTGGAGGCGTGAGCAGCGGGCAACAGGGTGGTGTGGTCGAGAGGAGTTTAGTGGGTCATCATGCGGTGTGGGCAAGCTGCGGGCGATGGTGAGCACGAGGTAGAGGGCACAGCGGACGTCGGCCGGGCGCAGCGGGCGTCGGCGAGGGCGAGGCGACTTGGAGAACGGCCGAGCGGAGGTGGTAGCAGGCCCCGGTGTGGGCGGCTGCGGGTGGCGGTCGTCTGAGGGTGACCTGCGGAGGAACGGCCGGCCGGGTGGCTGGTCGGTGCTGGAGTCGCCGAACCACCAGGGTCGCGCGACCCTAGTGGAGAATAGGAGACTCGCTGTTGCGGGTCTCTGCCAGGGTGACCTGCAAAAGCAGGCGACAAATAAAAAAGAAAATGAGATATGTTAAAAAAATGGGTTGTGCATGGGGAAGAAAAAAATTGGAGAGGCCCTAATTGGAGAGAGAAAGTCAGTGGGTTAAACAAAAATAAATAAATAAATAATAATGATTTTAATATTTATAATAATGTTATAATTATTAAAACATTTAATTGGGAATAACTTTCCCGTGCGGCGCCCAATGCATGTGCCGTCAGCAGCAGCGTAACTCTGTATTCGATACGGTCTTTTTAAGACCAATGTTGGGTAAGATTTGGTGACTTGTGGAGCGGGTCATTAGAACACCCTAAAAATAATAATTTTATTATTATTTTTCAAACGCTGATTCGAACGTAACTTCTACAAGGAGCGTCCGATTAACGTGACGTCTATGGCAGTGTTTCCATGACCTTGAGACGGTCATTTCGAGTCCAATCTTGGATACTTAATTTGGGATCGTGGCTCGGTTACCCGGAACACCCAAGTATAATAATAATAATATAATTATTATTATTTGTGGGAAATCTTGTATCAAACTGTACGTCTGCTTTTGAAATCTGATCGACGCGCCGTCAGTTGCATCGTGACCCTGAAGTAGAGGGGGACATTTCAAGAATGATTTTGAGCACATAAAACGAGATCGAGGTGTGGACCCCATGGGGCCCATTTTGGGCGTTGATGGTGAATTTCAGCTACTTTACCGAGTATCCGTTTAGGACAAGAAAACAGTCCATCTTGTGTACTTTTTGAAGAGGATCACAACAGTTCGATCCGTTCGTTGAGTTTCAGGACTAGGATATGGGTTCCACGGAGCACCGCTCGTGTGCGGTACGCCTGAATGCATCTTTTTCTCTGGATATCCGTTGTGCTCAAGTGATCAGTCTTTTTGACGTGTGTTTCTGAGGAGATCGCAATGGTGCGATGCACCTTACTGTTTTCAGGGCCGAGGCTCGGATCACGGGACGCTGTTAGGGCGTAAGGCGGTGTTGATGACTTTTCCGTTGGATATCCATTTGAGGTGAGTAAGTAGTCTATCTCACGTGTTTTCCATGAGGATTACAATGGTGTAATATGTTCAGGCGAGCGGAGCCTCTTACGCGATCTTATTAAATGGGGAAATATCAAGGTGCCCCGGTGGCGGTTCTTCTACAGTGTTTGTAGCGGACCTTTGGCATGTGATCGCGTGCACTCCTGGGAGAGTGAGGTTTGTGTTTAAAGAGATGTGGTTTGTTGTGCCTCAGTTGTGGAGGTGGAAGGTTGGAGTTGTTACGTTACGCCTTCGCGTTGACGTTGGGTGTCGTATGCATGATAGCCTTTGGGCTGGAACGTGGTATTATCTGGGAGTATACGGGAACACTGGGAGGTACATGTGGTTTTTTGTACCTGATAATGTTTGTGCGCTTGGTTGGAGTTGGCTTGGGGCCACATGTCGTGCGGGTCCCATGTGCGTGTTGTGTTCTGCTTTGCGTACTTTTGACCTCTCGTGACATAGAGGGTCCCTCTGTTCTTTATGGTTGACCAGCGGGGTTGAGTTTTCCCCCCGGCTCTGTGCTCGATGATTTAGATCTCTAGGGCTGGGTAGTGGGTCACACGATATCTTATTATGAATTACCCTCTAGAAGGGCTGGGCAGTGGGTTACCCCTTGACATTTCAGACTAAGTCATTTTTACTAGGCTAGTATGTGGATTTACTCTGTGACTACTGAAGTGGGTCCCTCGTTTGTACGAGTCAGTGATGTGACAACTTTGACTCTGAGCAGACCTCTCGACTGTGGGACAATGACATGGTGTAGTTTTACATTCCCCCAGAACACTCACGTGCGAGGGGCACATTCCCCACCGAGACACGTCCTTGTGACGCGACCTAAAACCGTACGGTTGAGTCAGTGCCACCCAAAGCGGATAGTGTCAAGGTGCAGTGATTTGATCCCCTTGACTTGCAGTTCGGGGTAGACGAGGGAGTTACTGGGCATCGATGATGTTTACATCTAGGACTGTTGGTGACTCACTTTTCTTGGGCTAAGCTACGGGACAGAGATCATGTTATGACATTGTTCGGGTTTCTTGACAGAGAATATATATATGTATACATTGTTTCAGTACCCACTTCTTGGGTTTTGGTTACTCTCCTCCCAGGAGAGGCGAAGACGCTTGGGGTATGCCATGTGCTTTCCATGTCTAGAATCTCGTGGTTGGACGAGTCTACTCTCCTGCTATAGGTAGCGAAGACTCTATGAGTAGTTCATCTTCTCACAGTTTCCAGCTCCTTATGTCTGGATGAGTCTACCGTCTTTTCTGTTGTTGGGTTGAGTTGGACTCTTTACCGATGTACTCTTTACTGCACTCTCAGTGGTACTCCATTACTTTTACTATTCACTCAGCTGCTCACCATTTGGTACCTCCTTTGTTGCTCCCCCGAGCCTTCGGGGTATCCTACTGAGTATTTTTGTACTCACCCCTGCTTGGGCTTTTCCTGCACTTGGTGTGCCCTTGCCGATGACGGACAAGTTGGTTGTGACTTCAGTGGAGCTTAGGAGTTCGGGAGCTTGGACCGCGTGCGATGGTCGTAGTCAGGTTCCAGGTGGGGGACCCTTCTAGCTGCTTTCTTTTGTTTACCTATTTCCCGGTTGTGGAACTTTTTGGTTGGGCACGTGTTTTGCCCCTTTTCTTTTCAGTTTAACTTTAGCTTGTACTTTGTATTGTTTAGAGGTCGATGCACATCTGTGGTTTATATATATAGCAGTTTCCCTTTTCTTTTCTTTTTACTCTGCACTTTAGCATTGAGTGTGCTACGTGTGTGTGTGTACAGATACTTGGACAAAGGCATCCACGAGTTATTGTGCCTTCGGCGCTGGTCGCTAGCCCCTGGCCTATGGAGGCGGGCGTAGGGTAGTTGCGGCTCGAGCTCGGGTAGGTTCGGGTCATTACAACTTCCACTGTGATAATTTCTATTACTTATGAGGGCATAGTCTCCCCCTCGGACACAAAAAGGCCCTCACTGTTAGTCGACAGCCTCTGGCATTAAGGGATATGTTCTTGAGGTCATGTAATTCATCGGTCCGACCACCATCAGAGGTGAGTCGGGTCGAGACGTTACACATGATATTGGTAAATAATATTTCTTATGATCAAGATTCATACCACATGGCTCATGATTATTGTTTTTAATTAATATTTAATTTTCCATGTTTTCATGTTTGCTAATGTAGTTATTTATTGGTATTAATATTCATATGTTCTTCTCATGAATTTTGATTATATAATCCCACCCTTATGCTCTTCAAACATTCACTTATTACATTCATCTGGTAATGCTTACATTTTTCTTTACTGAGCATTTGATATTACCCTTCTCAAGTTTCTCTTTTCAAAATGTCATGAAGGATTATATTTAATTAGTTATATCCATAAATATTTTCCAAGGATTATGATGATGTCTTACTATGAAAGATGAAAAGCTAGTAAAATGTGATAAATTTCCATTTGGTGAGTTGTGAATTATTTTTTAGGAGTTTTTAGTTTTTATATAAAACCCTAATCCTAAATGATCATATATAATGTAATTGATCAATGTTTTACTATTGATGTCATTATTTTTTAATGGAAAAATTTGGGTCACAATTATAAGCATCATATTCATAAATTTACTGTTACGGATTTTAGCACATGATTCGGGATTACGGTTCCTAGGATGTTATAATGAAAAATAGAGACCTATAAGAACATGTGAGTCATGATTTATGTGAGAAGAATGAGATCGTAGAGGGTATCCACATTACCATGTCATATCTCTTATGTGACTTAAATTTATATGGAATACCATGGTAGAACCCTCTCCATTATCTGTGGGCAGATGAGGCTAGAAATGTGGAACGTTAGACATAGATGACATCCTAGAAGAAATTATTGGGTATTACATAAGAAAGGTTTCCCTATGAGGCCACTTGTTTCTTTTCATATGGTGGATGAGAGTGAGTGTATGGTTTGGTTTACATAGATAAAGAATATTCTTTACTATTATCATTATTTATATTAATATATACCTCGGGTCGAGGCCTATGTATCCATATGGATACAACCAAATTTTCATCACATTTTTGGATGTGTAACAGAAACGAATGATACTCATAAACCACCTCCACCCTCCTAAAGGATGATATCCTCATTAGGATTGAAATTTATGATAGTGAATATTCTATGGAACTGAAATATTTGAGAGGTAAAATGCAAAATTTAACACCCCGAGCTTCCACGATATGCCTCTCTTTCAATAATGCAATAGCTTGCATTGTACGCAAGTTCGAGTTCTAACACACCACGACTAATCAAACTAGCCGTTATGAATAATAATACCCACTTTTTAAAATTATAGAAATTTTATATTTAAAAATGGACTTCATTTTTGTATTCTTAATATCTAAATTATCCAAAGTTGAATTTTTTGTAATTTTCTGAGAACTTCCAATTTTTTATGAATAGTGAAAAATACTTAAAAACAACTTTTTTAATCAAAGTATTTTATAGTGATAAGTTATAATATTGAGTGGTTTTAAAGTATAATTAGAATATATTTTTACTATTTTATCCAATGGTGGTCATTAGAATTAATTTCACTTTGAAATTGGACATAAACAATTGTCAATCTTTTGAAATATATTGTTTCTTAAAAACTCGCTATTTGTTGTGACAGCGGGAAATAATTATAAAATTAATTAATGCAACTTATATATTTAGAATTTTTTAAAATAGACATCATTTTTGGATTTGGAATATCAATTATAGATTAGGGTGAAATTTTGGCATTGTTCTGAAAAACTTCAATTTTTGATGAATAGTGAAACCACTAAATGGTAGTTAAAAAATTGATTTTTCGTTTAAATGAAACATTACCACTTCTGTGATTTTTTTTTCAGAAATATGACATACATGGTTGTCATTAGGAAGTAAAATGTGGTTCAATGGGATTAAAATAATTATTTGGTGAATAGTAACTTTTAAGTTTAATTAATCGCGATTAAAGGTAATTAGTGAAATTTAAGGTAAATATAATTTTATAATAATAGTAAATGAACTTGAAACTTTTCCTACCCCTATTGGATGAGTCATGGAAGACCAAGAAAATCCATGGGTCAACTTGGGGACCCCATGGAGCAGCTTTGGTAGGGAAATGACATTAAAAACGTTTTATTTAATGGTAAAATAAAAATGTCACAAACAAGAGTTGTTTTACTAAAAAACATTTTAAATGGGGTTATACATGTCATATTTTTTACTATAAATATTCATTAGAAAGATAAAAAGATTCCCTACATCATGATATTTTTTTTATAATTTTTAGACAATAAATAAACTAAATTACATACGAGACCATGATGATGCAGCAATTACCTCATTAATTAACGATTTAAATAAAATGAAATGATAATGTAAACTCTAAGACTTAAACATTTAAAAAACCTATTGGATGAGTAGATTTAGAACCCTTATCACCTTATCCTAGAAATATATAAGTTTGGGACCTTTAGAATCCGAAAAAGAATTTCATAATAAAGTAACATTTCAATCATTCCAAGAGTGCCCCTTCTCTCCTCTTATAAAAGGCCCCCACCTCTATCACCTTATTCACACATTAAATCCATTTGGCTCGGCCAACCTCTGCCCAAATACTCTGCCAACTTCCCTATATTACTCCTAGAAGCCTCACTTTGGGCAGAATTCTTCCCAAGGAAGCCTTCGGCATAAATCAAAAAGAGTTACCCGTTTTAAGGTAATGTCTTCTCTAATGTTGTTTTGTTTTATTTTTCTTCTCCAACCCCTTAAACTCTTTTTATAATTTTATTTTATAAAAAAAAAGTATCTTAAATATACTAGGATGTTGTTATGCAAAGGATTTTATTTACACTTACACACACCTTCGTCAAATGGTTAAAGAACATACTGTTTCTGTGGGTGGTGAATTACTGTCTCACGAAACGATGATTGTTCAATCTTCTTTTAACACCTCTAATGGTGGCCATTATGATGACAATATTTTCATAAATGATATATATTATGTTTATGTTTTCCTTATACTTCTTTATTTTTCATTTATGGCACACCTTTATGATTTCCATTATGGGTAAACGCGATAATTTCATTTTAGGAAGTGCGGACTACCGCCCCCTCAAAGTGATTTGAATCATTAATGCCATATGTGGGATATATAAAGGATGGATTAAATGGTATTATACATTATATTAAACTTTAATTATATTATACCTTTATATAATTATAATTTCATTCCATTAAATATGAAATATAAATGAAAGTAGCGTTCATGCGTACGTACGACGTACCGTCTCCATGAATGGTGCATTTCATTTCTTACCTCTAAATGTTACGTAATATTATGAATGAATCTATATACTGGATATATATGATATATATGATATATACATCATGAATATAATTCTGGATATAATGGATATTTTACCACATGAACAACTTGTAATTATAAGAAGTTTATTGTTGACTCAAGTACCAAAGATCAACAAAACGACCGTTATTAACTTAAATGACTACATAATTTTCGAAACATTGTAATAAGTGATATAAAAGGGATAATGAACTTGAAAAAGGTTCTTAAGTAGGTAGAGATTAACTCTAGTTTATTATTCAGGAGGTTAAAGAGTGGTCGAGTCAAGTCGGACACAAGGTAAGGGAACTTCTTAACCCAATTTCCATTCTTTGGGTTAATCTCCTACTTTCAAATTATGTTATGATATTATTATGTCCTATGTTGTATTTTTACTTTCTTTATGTGTACTTATAGTTAATACACATAATAGATCTATTTTATTTAAAAAAAATTATCTTTTTAAGGGACTTCATCTCAATCACCATTCATTGAGGCATATTTTGTTTTATACACAAATTTCATTTATACGGTGTATAAAACCCTTTGAATTTTAATTTTATTCAAAAGGAATATTTTTATATGAAGAATTTTACTAAACGACAAAATGGAATGTTTTTCCTGTCGTACGTATGCGGAGACAATGACTTCTCTGCCGCTGTGACATTTATTTGAGTTTCGGCTTCCCCTACAAGCCATAACTTTTTTTAAATGAAAAATAAAAACCATGTTTTAACTTTCATTTATTTTGGTATCAAAAATGGTTTTGATAATGTTTTAATATATTAATGTGTTGTGTTGATATCTTTTGATTGAAATGTTGAAATGTTATGTTTCCTTTATGCATGTTTTATGTGATACAATTATGTTATGGTTTATGATATGCTTAAACCTGTTCATATGAGGAATGCATTGGACTTAATAAGTGACGGGTGGAGCCCGCTATAGATCCTCGATGCATCGGCAGGTCTCATGAGACAAACTAGTGTCTTAGCACGAGGCCTTGACAAAATATTATTTGTAGTCTTGGCACGAGGCCTTGGCTACGTGGTTATGATAGTCTGGAATTATGCATTCCATCATTATGAAAGTGATTATTGATATTGCATGTGATTATTCGACCAGTAGAATATCCATGTGAATAAGTAAATGGAATTATCTCATTTTACTTTTTCCATATTTTGTTGAATATCAAGTTTAAAAGGCTTTTGTTTTAGTTATACATTGCCTTAAATGTTTATGTTTATTTATGAAAGCTTCCGCTATATTGTTATCATTATTGAGCATCTGAGCTCACCCCTTTCAATGTTTTAATTTTTCCAGGATGTGTAGAAGTATTTTAGGAATGACCTGCAGAGATTGTCTGAAGGGGATATGAGTGTGGAAAATGGATACTATTTTATTGTAGTTTTTCACTTTATGATGTAATGTAACATTTATGAATGTATATATTGTTTCCAAGGCTACTAAACTAATCGGTCTTTCGAGACTTGATCTTTTGTGATCATGCCAATGTTACGCAATAATGCACCAACTCTGGGTAACTGGGGTCCGGGCGTTACTGTTGGTATCAGAGGCAGTTTAGTACTATCCTTGGAAGATATATTTAGATAAACTCTGATTATATCACATAGCCCGAAGATAGACTTTGAGGATTAGTATAGAAGAACTTCCTAGAATTTTGGTATTATAGAGATTTTGTGAGTTTTCTGAGAAATACATCCCTGTTTGGATACGAGCAGGTAGAGGCGGCTCTGGCACAGATGTACCTAGGGGTAAAACATGAAAACACTGCTTTGAGATAGACTCGAATGGGAACTGGTGCACGAAAATGAGCCTTGCTGCACTCTTGGTTACGACACTCTCGGGGGATATGCTTTGGATAATTCTCGTTTTCTTTACAAACCACTATGAAGGGTTATGAGTATATACTTCCTCCAAGAAAACATTTTTATGATTATGGATTATATCCATAAATAGTCCAATTTATGTTAAGTGTTTTACAAGTATGGAATTATGTATTTTAATTCATAAACTATCCTAGTTTATGACATTGTATAGAAATGGCGCCTAGTAGAAGGATTGTGCACTCCAGCAATACATATGATCCAAAGAGTAAGAAGGATCATATCTTTCACGGTATTAAGCCAACATTTAGAAGGGAAATAGTCTCCCATGTGTTCTCAATATATGAAGAAATAGTATCATGGGTTAATAAGATAAGTAGAGAATTCTTTGAGTCTTATGGATTTGAAGGGATGAAAGAGAAGAAAAGGATAGAAGAGAGAATGCTGGATAAAGGGATGAGGGAAAAGAAGAATTTTCCAATATGTGATAACTATGGGAAGAAACACCTTGGAACTTGCCTGAAGGGAATGGGAGTTTGTTATAAGTGTGGAGAAAAAGGACACCAAGTGCGTGACTGCAAGGGTAAGAAAAAGGTTTCAAATGTACAATGCTTCATCTGCAAGGAGTGGGGACACTACGCAAACCAATGTCCAAATCATCAGAGTATGCCACAAATGGTGTTATTGGATAATAATCAAGTTATGATACTACCACAGATGAGGAGTAATGATTAAATTTATTATGTTGTTATTAAATAATTTTGTCATTTGAGTGTTGTATCAATGTTGTACTGGTTATAATAATTATGGAGTATATAAGGATTGTACTACAGTACTATTTCATCAAGGACTTGAGATTGTGTGGAACCAAGAAAAGTGACTCCACAGCAGATTCAATTTTTGGAAAATATATGGTTGAGAGAAAGATAAACCATAATATGGTTCTAATACCGAGATAGTGATTTTGGAATAATACATTATTGATTTGGATAAATTATATTGGATATTCTTAACTTCCTTGAAACTGATTAATGATTTGTATATATTTTTTGGTAGAAGGAGTATATCTAGTATTCTATAAAGAATAAGGGATCATGAATGTAATCAATAAGGATTTATGGTAATTCAGGACGTTTCATTGTTTTAAAAGAATACATGATGAAGGTGTTCACATGTTGTTACGCAGAAAAAAGGATCTTCATTATGTTTACCTTCCTTATACAATTTCGACTGTGAGTCAGAAAGAAGTATTTTGGATAACTATGAAGGTTAGAATGGATTAAGTTGATCCTTGGATATTATTGTTTAAAGGTAGATCATTTCTGAATAATATTTTTGGAATATTATAATACTATTGTTTTAAAAAAGGACAACCTGTAGGGTGGGGCATAACCTGTCGCGTCGGACAATGCTGCAGGAATCGAACCCACAACCATAGTGCGACATGCCTTTATTACCTACAACTAGCCTACAGGAAGTCCCTGGGTATTAAAAAAATATTTTTCCTAATCTAAATGGTATGTGGTAATATTTAGAACATTATACAATTAGGATAAATAGAATATTTTTGAGTTCTGTTACCATTGGAGTGAAAGATGGGTTTGTGGTAAAAATTCATGAAAGTCTACACGACAAGTAAGTATATTTCCTTACATTATTAGAAAATATCTTAAATAAATTCCTCAACATTATAAAAGGCAACTTAAAACAAAAATGTTGTCGGTTAAATTTTCCTACTGGGGATTCAATGACCATTTAACCAATCACAAATTTGTGATTTTCTTGTGGTTAACTTTCTCCTAATCCAGTTTTCTACAACTCTCCATCAGACCTTGATGGTTTGTTTTTCTTCCATATCCATATTTTCATAGAATCCTAGTATGGGCTATCTCGGGTGACCTTTGTACTTATCTTTCTATATTTTAAAGTTATATTTTTATTAACCTTATTTCCGATGGGGTTTTTCCACAAAGGTATTTCCTACCTTCAACCTTTTATTTTCAAAGAAAAATTTCAAATTGCGAGGACGCAATTTATTGAAGGAGGGGAGAATGTAACACCCCGAGCTTCCACGATATGCCTCTCTTTCAATAATGCAATAGCTTGCATTGTACGCAAGTTCGAGTTCTAACACACCGCGATTAATCAAAGTAGCCGTTATGAATAGTAATACCCAATTTTTAAAATTATAGAAATTTTATATTTCAAAATGGACTTCATTTTTGTATTTGTAATATCGAAATTATCCCAAGTTGAATTTTTTGTAATTTTCTGAGAACATCCAATTTTTTATGAATAGTGCAAAATACTTAAAAACAACTTTTTTAATCAAAGTATTTTATAGTGATAAATTATACTATTGAGTGGTTTTAAAGTATAATTATAATATATTTTTACTATTTTATCAAATGGTGGTAATTAGAATTAATTTCACTTTGAAATTGGACATAAACAATTGTCAATCTTTTGATATATATTGTTTCTTAAAAACACGCTATTTGTTTTGACAGTGGGAATTAATTATAAAATTAATTAATGAAACATATATGTTTGGAATTCTGTAAAATAGACATCATTTTTGGATATGGAATATCAATTATAGCTTAGGGAGAAATTTTGGCATTTTTCGGAAAAACATCAATTTTTAATGAATAGTGAAACCACTAAGTGGTAGTTAAAAAACTGATTTTTCGTTTAAATGAAACATTACCACTTCTGTGATTTGATTTTCAAAAATCCTACATACATGGTTGTCATTAGGAAGTAAAATGTGGTTCAATGGGATTAAAATAATTTTTTGGTGAATAGTAATTTTTAAGTTTAATTAATCGTGATTAAAGGTAATTAGTGTAATTGAAGGTAAATATAATGTTATAATAATAGGAAATGACCTTGAAACTTGTCCTACCCATATTGGATGAGTCATGGCCGACCAAGACAAACCATGAGTCAACTTGGGGACCCCATGAAGCCACTTTGGTAGGGAAATGACATTAAAAACTTTTTATTCAATGGTAAAATAAAAATGTCACAAACAAGAGTTGTTTTACTAAAACAATTTGGAAATGGGGTTATACAAGTCATATTTTTGACTATAAATATTAATTAGAAAGCTAAAAATATTTCCTACATCATGATAGTTTTTTATAATTTTTAGACATTAAATAATTTAAATTATTTATGACACCATGATGATGCAATGATTACCTCATTAATTGACGATTTAAATAAAATGAAAAGATAATGTAAAATCTAAGACTTAAACTTGTCAAAAACCTATTGGATGAGTAGATTTATAACCCTTATCACCTTATCCTCAAAATATATAAGTGTGGGACCTTTAGAATCCGAAAAATCATTTCATAATAATGTAACATTTCAATCTTTCCAAGAGTTCTCCTTCTCTCCTCTTATAAAAGGCCCCCACCTTTACCACCTTATTCACACTTTCAAGACATTTAGATCGGACAAACTCTGCCCAAATACTCTCCCAACATCCCTATATTACTCCTAGAAGCCTCACTTTAGGAATATTTCTTCCCAAGGATGCCTTTGGCTCAAATCAAAAAGAGTTACCCGTTTTAAGTTAATTGCTTCTCTAATGTTGTTTTGTTTTAGTTTGCATCTCCAACCCATTAAACAATTTTTAATGTTTTATTTTGTAACAACACCAGTATCTTCAATATACTAGGATGTTTTATGAGAATTATTTTATTTACACTTACACACACCTTCATCAAATGGTTAAAGAACATACTGTTTCTGTGGGTGGTGAATTACTGCCTCACGAAATGATGATTGTTCAATCTTCTTTTAACACCTCTAATGGTGGCCATTATGATGAAACTATTTTCATAAATTATATATATTATGTTTAGGTTTTCCTTATACTTCTTTATTTTTCATTTATGGCACAACTTTATGATTTCCATTATGGGTAAACGCGATAATTTCATTTTAGGAAGTGCGGACTACCGCCCCCTCAAAGTGATTTGAATCATTAATGCCATATGTGGGATATATAAAGGATGGAGTAAATGGTATTATACATTATATTATACTTTAATTATATTATACCTTTATATAATTATAATTTCATTCCATTAAATATGAAATATAAATGAAAGTAGCGTTCATGCATACATACGACTTACCGTCTCCATGAATGGTGCATTTCATTTCTTGCCTCTAAATGTTACGTAATATTATGAATGAATGTATATAATGGATATATATGATATATATTATATCTAAATAATGAATATAATTATGGATATAATGGATATGTTACCACATGAACAACTTGTAATTATAAGAAGTTTTTTGTTGACTCAAGTACCAAAGATCGAAAAAACAACCGTTATTAACTTAAATGACTACATAATTTTTGTAACATTGTAATAAGTGATATAAAAGGGATAATTAACTTGAAAAAGGTTCTTAAGAAAGTAGATATTAACTCTAGTTTATTATTCAGGAGGTTAAAGAGCGGTCGAGTCAAGTCGGACACAAGGTAAGGGAACTTCTTAACCCAATTTCCATTCTTTGGGTTAATCTCCTACTTTCAAATTATGTCATGATATTATTATGTACTATGTTGTATTTTTACTTTATTTATGTGTACATATAGTGAATACACATAATATATCTATTTTATTTAAAAAAATTATCTTTTTAAGGGACTTCGTCTTAATCACCATTCATTGAGGCATATTTTGTTTTATACACAAATTGCTTTTATACGGTGTATAAACCCCTTTGACTTTTACGTTTATTCAAAAGGAATCTTTTTATATGAAGCGTTTTACTAAACAAAAAAAGGAATGTTTTTCTTGTCGTACGTATGCGGCAATAATGACTTCTCTGCCGCCGTGACCATTATTTGAGTTTCAGCTTCCCCTACAAGACATAACTTTTTTTAAATGAAAAATAAAAACCATGTTTTAACTTTCATTCATTTTGGTATCAAAAATGATTTTGATAATGTTTTAATATATCAATGTGTTGTGTTGATATCTTGTGATTGAAATGGTGAAATTTTATGTTTCCTTTATGCATGTTTTATGTGATACAATTATGTTATGGTTTATGATATGCTTAAACCTGTTCATATGAGGAATGCATTGGACTTAATAAGTGACGGGTGGAGCCCGCTATAGCTCCTCGATGCATTGGCAGGTCTCATGAGACAAACTAGTGTCTTGGAACGAGGCCTTGACAAAATCTTATTTGTAGTATTGGCACGAGGCCTTGGCTATGTGGTTATGATAGTCTAGAATTATGCATTCCATCATTATGAAAGTGGTTATTGATATTGCATATAATTATTCGACCAGTAGAATATCCATGTGAATAAGTAAATGGAATTATCTAATTTTACTTTTGCCATATTATGTTGAAGATCATGTTTAAAAGGCTTTTGTTTTAGTTATAAATTTCCTTAAATGTTTATGTTTATTTATGAAAGCTTCCGCTATATTTTTATTCTTACTGAGCATCTGAGATCACCCCTTTCAATGTTTTAATTTTTCCAAGATGCGAAGATGTATTTTAGGAATGACCTGCAGGGATAGTTTGAAGGGGATATGAGTGTGGAAATTGGATACTATGTTATTTTAGTTTTTCACTTTATGATGTAATGTAACATTTATGAATGTATCTAGTGTTTCCAAGGCTACTAAACTAATCGGTCTTTCGAGACTTGATCTTTTGTTATCATGCCAATGTTACGCAATAATGCACCGACTCTGGGTAACTGGGGTCGGGGCGTTACACAAAACTTCCTTTACAATAGGAATGTATGCTCAAAATGGAGACATGATTCTTTGTCTAATACCATGATCATGCGTATTAAGTATTATTGGAGGAGGTTTTTTATTTCACTTTCCTTATACCTTTGTATGGGTTGGTGGGAACCATTTTGAATGTTTATAATGTGGATATAATAAAGATAAACACTACACGAGAGGAGAGTAGTGCGAGTTAAAAGGTAAGAATCATAGTGACACCCCATTCAACATTGTATTCTCATGACATGGGAATGGGACTTCAAAAAAGGTGATTTCCAAAATTAATATTTGAATTGTTGGTAGGTAATTTTGTTGATGAGGTATCCCTTTACTATTTTCATTTGGTTCCTAAATTTTCATATGGATTACTATTTGGAATAAAAATAATTTTAGTAGAGTTCCCCTTTTCAGTAGACTACCATTTCATTTTTGGTATGATATATGCTGATTATTAGTTAAACAGAATGTGGTCTTATAATTTCATCAACCTATATTCGACTATCTCAGTATTTTTTCTCTATTTTTATATCAATATTTATCTATTGATGATATTCAGTATTTATAAGATAAAATAGTAACCAATTTCCCAAAAATGTTGGCCACATAAAACAAGCACCTTTTACAAAAGACTCTAGTTTACTAGGGGTGGGGGGCATCATCCAGCCACTTCCAAAAAAAATGAATTTCTTTTACGGGGGGGGGGGGGGGGGGGTTAAATGACCACCTCATGAAGTAAACAAGAATTTGTTTGTGGGGGGAATAAAATGATTGCCTCATCCAGAAAATTGATTATTATTTGTGGGAGGGGGTGGAATAACTATCTCAAGCTAATAATGAGAAGCCATTTTCGGGGGGGGGGGGGTGAAATAATCACCTCCTATGTTAATTGAGATTTTTTTTTGTGTGGCATGAAATTACTGGCTCTCCTCGTAATGTGAATGTCAGTTGTTGGGGGTGTGGAATTTGTGCCTATCACCCAAAGGATGAAGTAGCTTGTTTGTGTGGGGGTGGATTTAAATCCTCACACCACAAATAATTTTCATTTGTAGGGTATCTTAATACACTCTTGAAACCATAAGATATTTTTTCAGGGTCATTATATCACTGCATCATCATTTATGAAATTCATTTTTCTGGGACTACAAGAAAAATAGGTGGAACCATAAATCGTGGGCTTTATTTGGAAGGGATAAAACACTATGTCTGAAAGATAACACACTATATGGGAATGATATGGATACCACTTTCTATTTACTTATATAAATTTTGAATAATTTTCATTCTTCTTATTACATTATCACATTCTCTAATTAATAATTATTTTCTAAGATTCTCTATAAATGATTTAGCATTAAAAATAATATATTTTATATTTTTAATATAACAAAAAAACCAAGCCTTTTTAGGCCTCATAAACTCAGGCCGGTGCAACAAATTCATGAAAAATATCCTATAATATATTTTAATGTATTATAAGGAAAAAATATTCATTAATTTTTACCATCCTTTAAGTAATTTCACCAAAAAGAACAAGAGATACAAAAATCTTGGAATATTGACCACGCATCTCGCTCTACACTCCCAGGATATCTCTTACACACTCCCATGTTGTCACAACTTTCAAACCAAGGGTATGTTCTAAGAACACAATATAATATCCTATCAGTCCTCAGCATACACAGGGTACTTCGAGAAGGTGGAGCCATCCAAGATATCCATCTATCCCTAGTCGATGTTGTGCAGAGTGTCATGCATGGGCTTGGTCAAATAAAACATGTGGATTATGTTATGTAATTAGTGAAACCATGGGGGTAAGGAAAAATGGTAAACAACCACACAAACCCCAATTGATTCCCCAAATACCTGATCAACATGGGGGATAACTCACCTCCCCAACTAAATCTCCATAATCCTCATTGTGGGGGGTACTCAAATGAAATAATGGCCTCCCTTCTTGAACTCTAAAGTCTAGTTATGTTGATCTTTGTATGTTTTGAATCATTTTTTAGATATCCTCATCATTTATTGGATATCTTTGAATTTCTATTTCATTACATACACTAGCTCAATCCCATCAAGAGATGTCTCTGAAACATTATTCCAACATAAGGGTGACCTATAGGGTACCCAGTAAAATTCAAAAATAGTGCCATAACTATTGTGTAGTGCAATTTTTTGTTATATGAAAACAATACTAATGCAAAGCGATCATCCTAGAAGTAGATGAAGTCTAGATGTAATGATCTCAGAATATCCTCCAACACCTAGGTAGTCGGCATAGTCTAACCATCTATCTGGGGGTGGAACACAATGATCATATGCTAATGGGGCCCAAAACAAATTTTATGATCTATCCACTATTATAACAGGAATCATACATCACAGTAATAGACGATCGTCGTGGGTACCCCATAATGATGGAAGACCTCCTGCATTACAAATGACCATGAATATTGACCAAGATATCTCTCTAGATGTCACAGATGTGTTACAACATGGTGAGTTAGTAAAAAATAACACAGATAGAATCACATCCTTTCATTATTTGTGGAAGAACCATAATAAAATCCAGGGATATTCCATCCTATAATCCATTATGGAATGTTAATAGGATGATTCAAGCCTACTAAAACCTATTGTGAAACCATTATTTGATGAAATGATAGGCATCGAGAAATGAACTCGGAAACAATCTTCCTCATTACATATCACCAAAATTACCAATTATGGTCTTTATATATCTTTTTAAGACCATGATATACAAATAATGGGGATTTTATAATATCCCTCAATACCATATCATACATCTTGACAGAAATCACCATCCATCCCTAAGAATGTTTGATTCCCCCCTCCTTTTGAAATACCATATCGATCATCTCTTGATGATAACTTTTCATGAAGAACCACATAATTGATGTCTATCAAATGATATTGTATCACACACTAAAGAATTGGAAGATTGTCCCCCAATAACTAAAGAAAAAATGAACCCTCTCCTCTTCCAGGGTTTTCTCTAAAGATTAAAACTACTCAGAAAACTCCCCCACAATGTGAGAATGAGACATTATGATAAGGGAATCTGTTACCACATTATCCTTCTTACGAGTATAGAATATTTCATAGTGATATTAATGTTCCATCAAATTTATCTGTATCAAGTTATGTTCTCTATGAGTGGAGATGTACAAGAGTCTATATGGGATTGAGGGAACAACAAAACACTAACCCAAAATATAGTACCACCTCATCTTTATAGTGAACACTACTAATAAAATATCTATATATTATCTTCTTTGATTGGATCATTGGGTTTCAACTCCTTTAACCACAACCAATTAATTCCTACCTCTAATCAGAACTCAACCGACCCCAACATCATATGAATAATAGAACATTATGAAATCTAATCTCTCCTCTAATAGGCAGAAGACATGTTCACTAGTTATCCTCAGCCTCAAATACTAAAAGGAACTCTATAATTATTCAGTCTATGAAAACTCTTACTATCTAAACATCTAGGGTTTAAAAGGGTATTTAATATCTAAAAAGTCATAAAAAACATTTTGTTGTAACCTACCAGCCCGAGGAAACACTATATGTCTGATAAGTACTTGGGTGGACATTAAGAATGAACATCATCAATTTCTATGAGATCCCCAAATACATAATAGTTGGAGATGACTTGAATTAATAATTGATCCTCCTAGATAAAAAACATAAACTTCAAAAGGTTACCATATAACCGGTTCTCCTAAAGTATGACTTGGACTATCCTCTATTTTTTACATTATACTTCTAGGATGCAGATTAAAAAAATAGTTTTTTTAATTAAGAAAGACATAAATCGATCCAAGAAAGGATATAAGATCTAGTTCATAAGGGTCATGAACAAAATGGGGACAATTGTCACACTAAATGGAATCAATGAGAAATAATAGTTTCAATATAGAAATTAGAATGATATCTCTAAGAAATCTTCCACATGTACTCTAAACATGTTGTATTTGGATCTAATATTGATATTTGAGAACTAGATTACACCTTTAAACTAGTAGAAGAGTTCTTTAATCCACATCATGGGTTACATGGTGTTTATCATTACATGTTTTAGGTGATGATAGTCAACAAAAACCCTCATGCTCTCAAATTACTTTTATTTTATTGAAAAAATGAGCTACTATGGGGGAAACACTAGGTCTAATAAAACCATTATATTAATGGTCATCCAACTACACCCACTTATCTCAGAGCTCAATAGAATAAATCCTATATGTCACATAAGCTTTCGATGTTTTTGCTGGGTGAAACTCATCGAAAAATCTATCTCCCACCTTATAGTTATTACTGATACATCTTTGTGGATGCCATACATATATTTCTCAACTATTACTAGTGGATATATGTCTAAATAACCTATTTCACCAAGGTCCATACCCTCCAACATGTGGGTAATGGGATATAGAATCTTACTCCTAAGTCCCACTAACTTTTCTATAAGTAACCTCTCTCCTGTAAAGGAAAACATCTTTCCTTAAACGTGTAGACATATGAAACTCCATTGGTGAAATTAGAACTAAGAATATTCCATGGATAAAAATTCCTTTCCAAATTTGGAATCATAAGTTTTCATCATAATGACTAATTTTTAAAATAATAAAATCTCACCACTAATCTCTATCTCACACAGTCAAAAGAGGTGTGATATAAAAGAGTCACTCGTAGTAGGAAATTTTAGCCACAAATATTTGGATAAAACCTCTATTGATAACTCTATATCTCACATAAGGGATATGAATATGAATTAATGAATGACTATATCAAAACATATTTAAGATATGGTAAATCAAACATATATCATTCCTAGAATCATCTCATGAGCTGAAATACTGTATCCCTCGATCTCATTCAAATTCCCAAAGTCCAGACCTCCAGATCCATGATCCTGGAATGTTACACCTTGGGGTAGTGGGGGAATTAGCTCATAACATTGTCCACTGCATAAAGCTCCCCCCTTTACAATTCCACCTTATCATCTCCTTGCCCTACCTCTTGGGGGCCACCTTCGCCAAAACTTGTGGATCACTGATCATGTAACTTCCTAGGCCACATCGGTTCATCTCCTTCCTAACCAACTTCTAATGAACCATATATTAGGTAACCACAACCCATTTAAACATTCTCATCACATGAATAGAATCTACTATTTCTCAGCTAACTATATCATTGATGAGAACCCTAATCTATAGGTCAACATATATGGGCCTGGGAAACGTGAGGTATCCTATGCTGATACCCTATTGTCTGTCACCTACTAAATGATGTTGATGACCTAGCCTCTTGTTGTCCACTACTATGTCCCACCAACTAAAAACCATCATCTAAGAATCTCTCTAACTCCTAGGCATGCATTAGTACTCTAACACAGGTGGTAATTCATAAGGATACTATGCTCACATAGATTTCAATATGGTGGTCCATCTTAAACATCTATGACTGGAAGAAACCAAATAAAACTATATTAATGGAGTAATAAATCAGGTTAGTGAAAAACACGGCTTACTCATCTATTTTTATATCATCCTGATGCATCTTGAGGAGCACCTGAATCCTCACAAAGTTCATGATCGAAGGGTAATACACATTATGAAATAACTATTGGACATCTGACCATTATAGTATTACCTCATAATGTTTCTAGGTAATTAGAGTCTTCCAGTGCCTTACAACTACAAGAATGACCCTTTCCACAAGTGCAACCATCTAATCGTTTGATGTCTAAACAATCCTGAAGACTGATACAACTACCATGAGACAATCCTCTTCCACTAAAGGATCTAGATCACTACAAAACCTTAGTGGTATATGATAATGGAACCTACACAACGTTCTCATTCTACACATATCAACATCCTGAACTATGAGAACTATCTATCACACGACATGTAGCAGACCATAAACTCAAACCATTGGCGAGGGATCCATTCTCATTTAAAAAGGGGGTAACAATACTCTATTCTATCCTAGGGGATCACCTCACGAGTGGATCCTTGATCCAAGGCCTCATCACTCAACAGATCATCATTACCATCTAGTATTTTCTCAATAGATTGTTTTCTTCACATAGAAATCCCAAAAGTTATCAATATGTACAACGATTAGAAGATAATGTGTATATTTATATGGGTAGCTATATTAATAAGTAAAATAAAACTACCCAATAAAATATGATAAATGTACCATTTTTCCTTACGACTTATTTCTCGTAATTATGAGCTGAAAAGTAGGCAGTCATAGTGTTGGTGTATAGATATGTCGGCCGCCACACCAAGACTAAGTACCCTATCCTAAAATCTGCACTCAAAAAACTCCAACAAAATTTCCTTATGTCTTAACAAATACTCACTATAGGTCTAACTCCAAACACCAACCTAAGGGTGATCTTCTCTGGTTACTCTCTATCATGACCCAACCTATCAGGGACACCTAACTAGTGGAAGGACAAGCTGCAACATCCCCAAGTCATCCTCTAATTGGCTAGTGGCAGTTGACAATCACTGAGATGGCATAATATAAAATCAAAGGCCATATCCTAATGTAATTATATACACATACACAACTATCTCCCTAAAAAGTGAATAGGAACAATAAAATGCAATAACATATAGAAAAACATTTCATGAGAAACTTATAAGTAACACATCAGAGTACAAAAGTATATCCAAATAATAAAGTTTAAAATTACATCTCCAACTATAAAGGATTCCCAACCTAAAAAAATAGAAGTTAGAATAAAACTAAAGAGTGTCTGACTCTTGATATCCATGTCTGAATAGAAAAAAATTTCAATACACCCAAGAAACACTAAGCCCCTTTGTAATCACCACCAATCTATATATCATTTGCACAATACATGACATGTGTGGGAGATGAAAATTAAAGTATGTGTCACGAACCATCCTCGGCGCCGGTGCCGTTACTACCCCAAGCCCTCCTTCCATGGGCCAGGGGCTGGCGACTAGCACCAAAGGCATAAATCCCGATAAATGGGAAGGCATTGCCTTTATAAAAGTAAATAAAACACCACATAGTACAAGAAAAAGTAATAACTATGTAAAATTGAATACAAGCAGTGCTGAATGTAAAGGGGGACGGAAATACAAGCCCAACTGTAAAGTAAAAAGTAAAAGACAAAACAACCGGAAGGTGTCAAGCCACTCCTGGGTCGTCCACCAAGGTTCCTACATAATGCGTAGGTACAAATAGTGCAGCTCCTGGATCGTCCTCCATGGATCCTACCTGAAGGGTAGGTACAAAGAGCGTAGCTCCTTGATCGTCCACCACAGATCCTACCTGAAGGGTAGGTACAGATAGCCTCCAAAACTCTCTCGCCCGTCGACCTCCTCTGAGTATCGCCTCTCCATGAAGTCCACCTTTGGATACTGACTTGTCGTGAGGTCCACCTCCGGGTACCATCCAGCCCTCGAACACTCGGCCTCTGTCAATGCCGCCCGTCGTCTAAAACCAACACAACGAGGTGCGGGCATAGCCCGTGCAGGGGTGAGTATAACGATACTCAGTAGGGACCCTGGGACCCTCAATGTCTCACTAAATCCAACAAGGATAACCACAAGGAAGATCTCAACAGATATCCTCTACTTAGGTATATGACCATACATATACCTAAGTTATCAAGTAACCCATCTCAATCATGAGTAAACACAAATATTATGAAATCAACGGATAACCACTACCTAGGTATATGCCCATACATATACCTAAGTTATTAAGTGACCCATCTCAATCATGAGGAAACACAAATATCATAGAATCAGCTCAAACCAGGATTTAATCATGAAGTCGAAACCACAGCTGCCGAAGAACTCTTCCTTTAACGAGTATAGTGGGCATGCCGCTATAACCAAGTGCACCCCACTAACCTTGGACTACTGTAGTACTCCACCTGTCGAGTACTATAGGCCTTCTGCTACAACCATGCGTTTCCCACCATGGGTCTGCCGCTACAACCAAGCGCTCCTCCGCCGTGGGCCTGCTGCTACAACCAAGCGCTCCCCTTCATAGGCTCCAGAGGTACTCCTTCTGTTGAGTACCGCGGGTCTGCCGCTACAACCAAGCGCTCCTCCACCATGGGTCTTCCGCTACAACCAAGCGCTCCCCACTGGGCTATCCTAAACACACTGAGATGATAGATCAGCAGTCGTCAAGTCTTAGCCATCTACTAGGTCTCTACACTCTACTAGCTCGTCACCGGGAGGGTCCGCTCCACGAGCTACTGGTCGATACTCCAAGTATCAAAAATTCCCACGAAGAAGTATCTCAAAGATCTGCCTCGTTATAGGGGTCTCAACGCAACAGACTGCACGTCAGTTGGACGCCCGGTCTGTGAATTACTAGCCTTTTCGTCCCAGGGGCCCAGTTGGTTTTGTGTGCGAACCAACCCGACCGTAACTCATATGTAACCAGAAATCTCATAGTGTATGATCATAGGGAGATTTTCTCAATGTGGTCGCCAATTCCGTTGACGGTTCGTCAAATGAACGTCTGGTCTGAAAGTTATCATCTTTTCTGTTCCAGGGGCCCGGTGGGATTTCAGGTAGAATCCAACCCGGCCACTATCCAACTGCAACCAAAACTCATGAGAAGTATGCCAAAAGTTCCCTCTCATCAAGAGGAGTCCATCAAAGTTGGTGGCACGTCAATTGGACGTCCAGAACTCAAAATATATGCGTTTCTGCTTTGAGGGCCCAGTTGGTCTCGTGATCGAACCAACCCAGCCATAGCCAATGTTCTCCGAAACCCTAAGTGTAATATACCAAAACAACCGCCTCGATCCAAGGATCGCATCGCAACTGACGGTGTGTCGATCGATGGTCCATAACCCATGTTATTGGCAAATGAATGAAAAGTGTTCAAAAATAGGGGGTCCGGGCCCGGTCCGACCCGACCTGAGACCCCCTTGGTCGGCCTGAACCGGGTCGACCCGACCCGGGTCCGGGTTTGGCCCAACAGAGCGCGGCTCGGCCCGGCCTGGGCAGCCGGCTGGCCTGGCTCCGGCGCGGTGCCCGCATGGCTAGTGGTTGCGGGGGTTACCCCCCCCCCCCCCGATTGAAGAAAAACCCGGCGCGACTTAATGTTGTGCTGCTCGGCATCCGGAACGGCTAAGCCATTCCGGTTTCGCCGCCGCCGCCGCTCAGCCGTGGCGGTCTTGTTTCGGCGGAACGCCGCCGCTGCCGGTCGTCGGTGCCGCCGCGCCGGCGGCGCGTGCCTCCGCCGGCTTCCGCGGACAACCGGACATGCTCCGGTGGTCCGTTTTGCCTTCTGTCTTCTCCAATGGTCGTCTTGGGACCCGACCATTACTGTGATGGATTTAAATCACCTATGCGGACTGATTCAACATCGCCCGACGATCGGTACGTCAAATAACAAAACGAGGCCTCTTCGTGGTTTTCCGGCGCGGCGTGATGGCACCGCGGCTTTGTTCGGCCTACACGGTGCAGTGCAACGACGCCGCGTTTCTTCGCCGTGTTTCTTCCTGATTCCGCACGGTGTCATTGCACCGCGCCGCCTTCGTTCGTGCCGCAACAAAAACAACATCGAAGGGGGGATGAGGGTCGTCCGTGTTCATGCGGTCCGACCTTCTCCTTTTATTACGATAACATGTGGCCAAAAAGAAGTCGATGAACGACAAAGAATTCACGAACAAATAAATTACCCCAACGGTTTTCCCCGCAATCAAGAATTACCAAACCACAAACATATCCCTTCGCGGTTCATCTTAATATTTAGTTGATCCATGTTCTTTGTTTTAGAAGGGAATAAACATGGGTTCATTAACATTAACAAATTAAATCTTTACCTTGAAAAGACGTCGCCTGTCGTCATGCCGCGGAAAGAGGCAAGCGTCGCGATGATCAGTGCCGATTCTGTTGTCATCGGAGGAAGAGCCATCATCGATGGCGACGTTCCCCGGGGTGGTGTCTCCTCCCTTGACGCGGAGGAAGAAGAAGAGGAATCACATCGTCGGTGTTTGCCCGATGAAGAATGTGGTGTCTCGCTTCCTTCGACGTGGAGAGAAGATGCAAGAAGAGACGGGGTTCTTCGCATTGTTCAACAAAGGAGATGAAGCGTTCTTCTTCGGAGGATGATGTTCTTCAAAACTCAAGAGCTATCTTCCCTTTCTCTTAACACAACAATTCCAACCCAAAACAAAATAAGGGTCCACCTTATTTTATTTACCCATGCCATGCATTCAAATTTACAAAATTCAAATCCATTTAACTTAATTAATTAAACCTTGAGTTGTTTAATTAATTAAGAGGTAGTTTGGAAAATTAAATAAATAAGTGGAAGGGTTACTTAATTTAAGGGAGTTAACAAGTTTAAAAGGGGAGTTTCAAGGGGTTATCGGGAATGTGAAAAGGTGGGGGCTCGTGTGGGCCCCACCTCTTATTTATTCTCCCAAGGGTAGTTACCAACTCAACTTCCACACAAAGGATAAAACTACTAAGAAGAAAAAGAAAATTGGATTACAAATTTTATTTATTCTTCACATACACCTCAAAATTTAAACAACTCCTCCCGAGCAGACACACCTTCAGAAAAGGTCTTCTTATGCAATTACCGGCGCTGCGAGTTCATCTGTGCCCTCAAATTTCAATTCTGAGCACCAGTTTAAAAGTTAGAAAAACCCACTCGTTCATTCACTAAATGTACCCGAGGCTAACTTCAGAAATTAAATCAGGGCACATCGGGCCTCGGAATCAGACGCCGTCAGAAACTGCGTTCTGGTAAAATCCCAAATAAAATTAAGAAAAAATTTCCCTTGAATTTTACAGGTCTTTACATTACTCCCACCTCAGGGGTTTACGTTCTCATAAAGCATTAACACAAACTAAGGATACAAAAGCGGTACTGAGCACACACCTGAGGCTTCCGCTCCCATGTGCTCACCTGGAGGTTCCCGTACTGTGAGTGAAATCACAACCAAGGAATCGACCGTCCTCGTAGGATCCACTCCTATCGATCCTCAACCTCTACTAGAACCCTGAAAAAGTCACCACATCGCCAACGTCCAGATCCCCATGGTTGATGATATGCGTCGGTTCAAGCACATATCTCCCCAGTTGAGATTCGTGGAAGACATCGTGCACCCGATGCAACTGAGGTGGAAAGGTCAAGTGGTAAACCACCTCACTTACCTAGCTGAGGATCTAGAAATTCCCGTTGAACCTTCAAGATATCTCGCCGCCTCAGCTACATCCCCATAAACCTCGTCGAGGTGAGACCCGTATAAGAACATGGTCGCCATCCTCGAACTCTAGAGGTCTCCCTTCCCTGATTAGAACTGAAAATCAAAACTCCTGCTTCCACGTGGGTGAAGTTGTCCGACTCAAGAGTGATCAGATACACCATCCTATGAACGAGTTTATCTTGTGCTTCCTAGGGTTTCCTTTTCGCCGACCAAGGAAAACCCATCCCGACATTTGCATAATACCATCATTTTGAGTATGAACAGTGAATGCCCAATACATACTCAAACAAACGTCGTAAGGCCTTGACGCTGCCACCAAGAGGTCCCAACCGAGACTCTCTCCTCAAGGGTCAGATCACACCATCGGCATAAGTGTGACTATCGAGTCTGCTCCCAAAGGTATTTCCAGACATGAGGGTCAAGTCAACAGCTTAATTGGAAACTCTAGGTCTGGGACTAGATTCATGGAAGGAAGGGATGATTTGTATCGATGTTTGTGGCTACGAAAGCTAGTAGAAGACACAGTCCGCACTTCGAGTAATCCTTAGATCCCTTTCGGTCGCACTCCTGGACCACATGCAGCTACTCATTTCCCCTTCCCTCCAGCTCCCTGAGCCTGGAGGGGACAACAAAGGCGGGTGGTTGTAACATGTTGAAATGTACACCACCTCACGCTGCTCTCCTAGATCTGCCTCCATGTCTGTTGCTCTACAGATTTATCTGTCCTTAACATTTCCTCTTCTTGAAACATTCGCATGCCCAAGTCTCTGAGACTGGCACCAGCTCGCTGTGTTCCAACTTCTAACATTTTATATCTGTATTCGTTCAGCCAAAGAACATTAAACCTCAAAGTTCTCTCTAGCACCCTAACGTGAGTAGTAATGCATAGAGGAAAATGTGTTGGCTCGAATATCCATAAACACACCACGATCAGAGGTCCGAGCTCTATAGCACTGATCAAATCGTATTCATCAAGTACCCAGAATGTTCGGTTCTCCTGAATGAATTCTCAGCTACTGACACGTCGTCCTGCCGAAGCTGTATAAGCTCTAGAAAACTCTTTGATACCTGCTCAAGACAGTCCTCAACCGCCTATGAGTTAGGTTCGCCGAAGAACATGAGGGTATCGGATGTTGGAACATATATAAGGTAGTAAGCCTACATGTTTCACCTACCGGTACCGCCGGTTGTAACTGCTGACCAACAGGTAGTGATGTATAGCTGACACACTACCCGAAGGCACTATCTCAGGAATTTGTCCACGTACCAAAGCCTCATCACTATGCAGAACATCCTCATGGTCATTCACTAGAAAACACTAGTACCCAAGTCCACCATCCACTCCACTGATGTCTCAACTAGGTGGAAAACTCTAGAAATCACCTCCAGCCAGTCCTCTATTGTCTAGGAATCTACCTCACCTCGTAACCTCGGAGGCCTCTGCTGCTGGAACTCGTGCAATGCGCTCTGCCAGCGTGCACAGTTCGCTAGTATGGCTCGTGGCATCTACTTCCCAATAGGTGGTGGTGCTGCTGGTACACCACCCGAGGGTGCCAACATAGTAAAAAGGGCCCCGCACCAGAGCCTCGTCACTCTGTGGGCCGTCATCGTGTACTATCTCAGAACACCAACTGACTATCTGCATGGAGACATCCTGAACAGATACGACACGGTCAAATGATTTGTACCTGGTGAGATGACCTGGTTTAAGTTGACTTTAAAACTTTTGGAAACACCTACGCAATCAGTGTTTTCGTGCACAAAGTGAGAAATCAGAAGTCAGGGTCCTGGTGTATGGATACGTCGGCCGCCGCACCAACAATGGACACCCTGAACTGAAAACCACACTCGGTACCCTTAACACTATTTCTTCACAGAAAGAAAATATCAGAGTTATAAGTTCTGCGGTAGAACCGACTCCTCTGATACCAATTTGTAACGACAAGTCCTCGGGGCCCATGCCGTAACTACCCCAAGCCCACCATCCATAGGCCAGGGGCTGACGAATATCACCAAAGGCATAAATCCCGATAACTGGGAAGGCATTGGCTTTATAAAAGTAAACAAAACACCATAGAGAACAAGAGGAAGTAATCACTAAGTAAAACTGAATACAAGCAGTGCTGAAAGTAAAGGGGGCCGGAAAAACAAGCCCAACTGTAAAGTACAAAGTAAAAGACAAAACAACCGGAAGATGTCAAGCTGCTTCTGGGTCGTCCACCAAGGTTACTACTAGAAGGGTAGGTACAGATACCACAGCTCCTGGATCATCCTCCACAGATCCTACCTGAAGGGTAGGTGCAGATAACACATCTCCTCGATCATCCACCACAGATCCTACCTGAAGGGTAGGTACAGATAGCATCCAAAACACTCTCACCTGTCGACCTCCTCCGAGTATCGCCTCCCCGTGAAGTCCACCTCTGGATACTGACTTGTCTTGAGGTCCACCTCCGGGTACCGTCCAGCCCTCAAACACTCGGCCTCTGTCAATGTTGCCCGTCATCTGCAACCAACACAACGAGGTGCGGGCATAACCCGTGCAGGGGTGAGTATAACGATACTTAGTAGGGACCCCGAGACCCTCAAGGCATCACTAAATCCAACAAGGATAACCACAAGGAAGATCTCAACAGATATCCTCTATATAGGTATATGCCCATACATATACCTAAGTTATCAAGTAACTCATCTCAATCATGAGGAAACACAAAGATTATGAAATAAACGTATAACCACTACCCAGGTATATGCCCATACATATACCTAAGTAATCAAGTTATACATCTCAATCACGAGGAATCAAAAAGATCATATACTCAACTCACACCAGGATTTAATCCTGAAGTCGAATCCATGGCTGCTGGAGAACACCCTCTCTGACGAGTACAGTGGGCCTGCCGCTACAACCAAGCATGCCCCACTAACCTTGGACTACTGTAGTACTCCACCTGTCGAGTGATGTGGGCCTGCTGCTACAACCAAGCGCTTCCCACCATGGGTCTACCGCTACAACCAAGCGCTCACCCTCATAGGCTCCAGAGGTACTACTTCTATTGAGTACCACGGGTCTGCCGCTACAACCAAGCGCTCCTCCGCCGTGGGTCTGCTGCTACAACCAAGCACTCCCTATCATAGGCTCCAGAGGTACTCCTTCTGTTGAGTACCACAGGTCTGCCACTACAACCAAGTGCTCCTCCGCCTTGGGTCTGCCACTACAACCAAGCGCTCCCCACTAGGCTATCCGAAACACACTGAGACGATACATCAGTAGTCGTCAAGTCTCAGCCAGCTACTAGGTCTCTGCACTCTGCTAGCTCGTCACCGGGAGGGTCCGCTCCACGATCTACTGGTCGATACTCCAAGTATCACAAAGTCCCATGAAGATGTATGTCAAAGATCCACCACATCATAGGGGTCTCAGCGCAACAGACGGTGCGTCAGTCGGACACTCGGTCTGTGAATTACTAGCCTTTTCGTCCCAGGGGCCCGGTTGGTTTCGTGTGCGAACCAACCCGGCCGTAACTCGACTGTACCCCGAACACTCATAGGGTATGCTCATAGGGACAGTTTCTCAATGTTGTCACCAACGCTGCTGACAGCTCATCAAACACACATCTAGTATGAAAGTTACCAGCTTTTCCGTTCTAGGGGCCCGGTTGGATTTCGGGTACAATCCAACCTACCACTATCCAACTGTAACCAAAACTCAGACGAAGTATGCCAAAATTTCCTTCTCATCAAGAGGAATCCAACAAAGTCGACGGTATGTCAATCAGACATTCAGAGCTCGAGATATAAGCGTTTTTGCTCCGAGGTCCCGGTTGGTCTCGTGATCGAACCAACCCGGCCGTACCAAATTTTCTCCGAAACACTACGTGTAATATACCGAAACGACCGCCTCGATCCAAGGATCTCATCGCAACTGATTGTGCATTGATCGGAGGTCCGTAGCCCATGTTAGTAGCAAATGACTGAAAACAGTCCAAAAATAGGGGGTTCGGGCCCGGTCCGCCACGACCCGAGACCCCCTGGGTCGGCCCGAACCGGGTCGACCTGACCCGGGTCCAGGTATAGCCCAACAGGGTCCGGCCCGGCCCTGCCGGTGCGGCGCCCGCGTGGCCAGCGGTTGCGGGAGTTACACCCCCCCCCCCAGTTGAAGAAAAACCGGCGCGACTTAATGCTGCGCCGCTCCGCCTCCAGAATGGAAAAGTCGTTCCGGTTTGGCCGCCGCCGCGGCTCAGCTGCGGTGGTCCTGTTCTGGTGGCACACCGCCGCCGCTGCATTCCGCAGACCACCGGACGCGCTCCGGTGGTTCATTTCGCCTCCTGTCTTCTCCAATGGTCCTCCTGGGACCCGTCCTTTACTGCGATGGCTTTAAATCGCCTCAGCAGCAAGGTTCGTCATCGCCCGATGATCGGTACGTCAAATAACAAAACGTGGCCTCTTCGTGGTTTTCCAGCGCGGCACGATGGCACCGCGGCTTTGTTCGGCCTCCACGGCGCGGTGCGACGGTGCCGCGTTTCTTCTCCATTTTTCTTCCTGATTTCGCGCGGTGTCGTTGCACCGCGCCGCCTTCATTCGTACCGCATCAAAAACAACATCGAATGGGGGAGGAGGGTCGGCCGTGTTCATGCGGTCTGACCTTCTCTCGTTATTATGATAACAGGTGGCCAAAAAGAAGTCGATGAATGACAATGAATTCACGAACAAATAAATTTCCCCAATGGTTTTCCCCGCAATCAAGAATTCCAAACCCGCAAACATATCCTTTCGTATTTCAACATAATATTTAGTTGATCCGCGTTCTTTGTTTTAGAAGGGAATAAACATGGGTTCATTAACATTCACAAATTAAATCCCTACCTCGAAAAGACGTCGCCTGTCGTCGTGCCGCGGAAAGACGCAAGCATCGCGATGATCGGTGCCGATTTCGTTGCCATCGGAGGAAGAGCCGTCATCGATGGCGATGTTCCCCACTGTGGTGTCTCCTCCCTTAACGCAAAGGAAGAAGAAGAGAAATCATGTTGTCGGTGTTCACCCAATGAAGAATGTGGCGTCTCGCTTCTTTCTATGTGGAGAGAAGATGCATGATGAGACGACATTATTCGAGTTCTTCAACAAAGGAGATGAAGCGTTCTTCTTCGGAGGAAGAAGTTCTTCAAAACTCAAGAGCTCCCTTAACTTTCTCTTAACACAACAATTCCAAACCAAAATAAAATAAGGGTCCACCTTATTTTATTTACCCATGCCATGCATTCAAATTTACAAAATTCAAATCCATTTCACTTAATTAATTAAACCATTAGTTGTTTAATTAATTAAGAGGTAGGTTGGCAAATTAAATAAGGAAGTGGAAGGGTTACTTAATTTAAGGGAGTTAACAAGTTTCAAAGGGGAGTTTCAAGGGGTTATGGGGAATGTGAAAAGGTGGGGGCTCCTGTGGGACCCACCTTTCATTTATTCTCCCAAGGGTAGTTTCCAACTCAAATTCCACAGAAAGGATTGAACTACTTTGAAGAAAAATAAAATTGGATTACAAATTTTATTTATTTTTCACTTACACCTCAAAATTTAAACAATGCCTCCCGAGAAAACGCACCTTCGGAAAAGGTATTCTTAAGCAATTACTGGCGTTGCGAGTTTATCGGTGCCCTCAGAATTCAATTCCGAGAACCGGTTTAAAAGTTAGAAAAAGCCGCTCATTCCTTCACTGATCGTACCCGAGCATAACGTCGGAAATTAATTCCGGGCACACCGAGCATCGGAATCAGGCTCCGTCAGAAATTGTGATCTTGTAAAATGGCTAAGAAAAGTATGAAAAAATTTCCATTTAATTTTATGGGTCTTTATAGTATGAGTATATACAGAACTAGAAGGATGCCCCAAAAACCAATGAGGGAGGAAGAGTGAGATAAATATGGATAACCAGTTTGATCAACCCATATATATATATATATATTTATATATATGAAAAAATGATACCAAAAGAAAAGAAAAGGGATATGTCTATATCTATAGCTTAGTTTTGAATTTTATGATTTCATGTAACTGAAAGGGTTCATCTATGATTCCCAATATCTTTCACAACCTCACAAGAAATATGCGTGGAGGACCCTCACCTCACCATTGTGCTACACATCTAAGGGGAACCGTCACAAATAGGAGAACCACATGGGGGATGGGAGGTCTACTTAGGTACATAGAGGACCCCCACCTTGGTACGATAAGGGGTACCACTCAGCATGTGGTGGAACTACACCTTATTGGATTAGGGGCGAGTCTTGATAGATAGGGGAAATACACCATAGAGCATCAGGGGACCCACCTTGTAGGTTGAGGACATGTTCCCTAGTGTTTCAGGGGTACCACTCCGCCTGTATAATGAGTATGGGGGAACCACTCCCTGGTGAGATGGGGGAGTTTCTAACCCTAAAATCACACTAATTATCCCACCTGATTAATTTCAGGTGTCAAGCATCCCCTAATGAAGATTCATACTTGTAAAACCTCAAATCATATCTCGCACTTCTAAGTGTAGATTACCACCATTCCTGTGACAAAAAAATAGTATGGATTGAATACTCATGGGTCTATATAATGTTCTAGATGCATCATATTTTATTAATTTAATAAACATGAAGACATAAAAGGAGTGTATGAGGGGACACCTGGTTATTGAATTCACCTCAATATTTGTCTTGTTCTCTGTTAGACATGGATAAGAATCCATGTCATGGTACACATTGTGTCCACAAGGGTACATGGATTATTTATCTATCCACGGCCCTGGGTATATTCCACTAGAACACGATTTGACTAATTTGGTAAGGGTACATGACATATGGGCCTGACCACATGGTATTCCATCATTTAATCACCCAAAAACCTAGCCATCATAGAGTCCTAGAACAAAAAATATGCGTCCTTCCACACTACACGGTGTGTATTCAGGTGTTTTTAGAAACCCACGAATCCTTCACGAATCTCAGTCATGTCAGGACCACCATCATTTGGTCAAGAAATTTTTCTATTATATTTAGATCATGGGATCACAATTATTGATCCATCATTGGTGGATGTATTTTGATCATACAAATCCATGAGAACTATTCTAGTCACAGCACATTTCCCCATCACCAATCCCCTGGTATCTCCAGATCTAAAATCCATAAATTATCACTCTCAACCATCAACACACCTCGATCCGACTATAAATCCTATATTATTTCTTATTTTACACATCAACCTTGAATCTGGGGTTCTATAACACTCAATCCCAACCCAACATTGTCAAATAATGACCCCATGTGCCAATAATGAATAACATGAATAATGGTGGGGAGAATAGCATATAAACTGGGTGAAATCATCATTGGATGATGAGATCCAAACCAATAACCATAATTTTCATAATCCATGGATAAAAAATGAATATAAAATATAAACTAGTATGATGACGTAATTTATATATGGGTTCATCTAATTTATGGATGATCACTTATCAATGAATCCATATAACTATATTCCACCTTACCAATGAAATAAAAGGGTGCAAATCCAAAAATATTGTTCCCTACCTTGAATATGGAGTTATTGTTGATGAATAACATGTCCTCTAGTAATGATGATAAATATCTTCTTTGTTCGTCATCTACTTCTTGATTCCATAATTGTTTTTCATTTTTCATCTCTCTTGATTGCCAATAAAATTATCCATTTCACATTAAAATATCTTTGGGTCATGTGGCTAAAACTATATAAGTTATAAAACATGGTATTTAAAGAATATGAAATAGGGTTTTTCAATTTAAAACAAATTATATAAAAAAATTATTTAATTTACTAAAAACAACCCCAATGGTCTCCTCATTCGGAAACTCAGTGTCGAAAAACATTATATAACTCATAGGGAAAAACCCATGTTCTAAAATCAACTCAGGTATCAAAATTTATAATTGATGTTATGAAAAACATGATAATTATTTTTAATTAAAAAATATGCATGGATTATATAATATTTTTAATATTTTTAATATTTCAAATATGAGCCCCTATAACCCCTAAAATATCATGCCAACTCAATTCCTGGCTTCAAAAATATTCTTTAATATTTTCCAAATCCTTACATGTGAATAACAATGTTTTTATAATGAATTTTTTTTATTTTATTATTTAGAAAGTGAATAATCTTATAAATTTTGGAAGGTCAGTTAATTTTTCATTTTTAATATTTCCACAAAAAACTAATTATTATTCGATAAAAAACATAATTATTCAACTAGTCATGTGGAATTATCAATCAAATTAATTTATTCCAAAACAACATCCCATAAAATTTTAAACTAATTTTAAATTCCTTGTATATAAAAAAACATTAGAAGGTTTTTCCACTCCTTAAGCAAGATTATCTTCATTAACAACAATCTTTCTATATCCCTACTAGCTAAAATCATTCAAAAATCATTCGTGGATGTTTTATATTGTGTAGGCTCATTGGAACTGGTATTTAACTTGATGAACATCATCAGAATTAGAACATGTAAAAGGGATTCAACAATTAATATATTTTTTTCTATGAACTCCACAAAGGATATTCCCTCTTTAAGAAAAACCATCAACCTTTATATTTCTTTTCTACTAAATTATAATGTTAGAGACTTAATCTCTACTCAATTTTCTAATTTGATCATTTATGTATAATCATATCATCTATATATACCAATCACATATTGATAAATATATTGAAATGAATGTGTTCTTTAGTAAGAACAAATATAATCCATATTGACGATCTATAAAAGGAAGTAAAAGCATTATTTTAAAAGATATGTTGATAAACAACTTGTTTTAAACAAATTATTTATTTATAAACTTACAAGGAATTTCATTAATTCATTTAAAAATAATAAAAAAGTAACGAGACCATGAAAAAATGAAAAATATATAAATAACAAAGTTAAGATAGATGTAAGCCATACAATGGACTCTCATATTTATTTTAATTCTTACAAACACTCTGATGTTTTTAGAAATTATTTTGTGTGATTATCTATTATTTTTCATCAATTATATTGATAGTATGGAAAAGTGAAGAAATGTGTTTTCAGTGTGGGTTTAAAGGACAATTTTATTAAACCAACAAAATGGTGAAACATGAACCAACCACTCAGATTAAAACAACCAACCGATTTGACTAAATGATCCACATATTGCCAGAAACCCTCCACTAGAATCCTAGTGTAAGCTCAATGGATAATTAGATGAGATTAAAAAACACTTACTGTACTGCCTTATACAGTGGATAGTTGGGGTAATTTTCCAACTAGCTAGTGGGGTTGATCAAGAACCTTCTAAAGTGCATTTAGTAATGGTAAAAAATCATTAAATTGTTTCTTTAAATTATTTTATTCAACCTTGGAATACTCTATAACCCTATATGGAAATTATTAGATATTAAAAGAGGCATGTATATTTATCTTAAAAATCATGACATCAAAATAAATTCTTTACAATCCTCAATAATCAATGATTCCTCATTATTATTAAAATATCTTAAAATATATAATATTTCTTATACACTTAAAAATATTATCAAGGGGAAATAAATAGTTGGAGTCATGTACATAAATAGGAACCTTTAAATATTTGGAATATCATATAAAATAATTAAGAACAAATATGAGTCATTGTTATTTATTTCATTTTTATAGAAAAATTTATTCTCTTTAGTCTTTGTAACTTCTCTTTGTAAAACATTTTCTCTCATCATTGTATCATCTCTCCCTCTCTTATTCTATCATATTATTATCTTTTTTAGATTATAGAATCTTATTAAAATTGGATTATGACATTAAAAATAATCAGTATTCTAGAAACATATTATCACTTTTTGTTTCATTATTTTTCAATTCAAATGTAAGGGTTCACATGGTTTTTTATTTTTTGTATAAAATGTAAGGGTCTTTGTTTTTTTGGGTTCTTGGTATCATTTAAAACTAAAGGATCTATTTATGTTGTTTCTTGTATCTCAATTAAAAATTTGGTATTAAATATAAAAATGTAAAATCCCTTAAGGTGAGGAGATGTAGGGGAATTTCATTAGTTATTTCTGAAATAATTTATCAATGTGTACCATTAATTTTTTACTTTTTTGATCTTATATTTCCACTACACTTACGCTATTTTTTTATTTTTTTATTTTTACTTTTATAATATCACATGATTGCATGATACCACCATATCTTTTATATAATAATTTTATTTTTTATTTTCCTTTGCTATTATTTAATTAATTTTTTAAATTAAAATTCACTCCCCTCTTTCCATTATATCCCCAACCAAAAAATAGAACATAAAAA
The DNA here is from genome assembly GCA_963277665.1 of Viscum album. Classification (NCBI taxonomy): domain Eukaryota; kingdom Viridiplantae; phylum Streptophyta; class Magnoliopsida; order Santalales; family Viscaceae; genus Viscum; species Viscum album. The sequence continues at coordinate 1,678,399,026 of OY728126.1, forward strand.
TATATACTACATAAATGAATATATTAAAAATAGAATCCAATATGTTAATATAATTATACTAAAAAGTAAATAAGAAACATATCTACTCTAATTAATGAAATATAAACTAAACATCATAGGGCAAGCCCTACGGTACCTAAGGTTAAGTCACCCAAATATCCTTATACTCTATTGTGTGGAATACCAATAATATCCAACCAAGTCTAGTATATTTCTATTTACTATGTATTTTTACATCATTAGTTAGTAGTAAGTCACATCCATGTCATAATATCGGTCTGTTAGTGTGTCATAATCCAATGTTAGGTATGATGTGGCTTGCCTTGAGAGACTTGACCTAACTCCCAACCTATGCACTCAATGTTCCAATGATCAATCAAAAAAAGGCAAGTTCTGATCAAAAAATCAAAAAAAGATATATAAAAAACACCCCTCACCTCCTATACATGTAATCCATTATAAATTTAACCAATTAACATTAGAAATAAACAACTTCCACATAAGAATCATGATTAAAGAACAATAATAAACAAGTGTATCAGCCTAAGACTTTTCATAAAATGGAATCTAATAAATTGGCACATCATTTATAACTAAAAAAAAATTATTATTTTTTATATAGTTCTTTGTGATTTTACCCCATGGTTATATGTGAAAAAATATTTTGTAAATTTAACATAACTCAAATATTAAAAAGTACCTATTTAAAACCAAAATGATCATTAATTATATGATAATTCTATTTGAAATAAATGGAATCCAAAAATCATTTAATATATGAAAACATATGATAAAAATCAATCCAATATATAAAAATCACACAATTATGAAATGATCAATAATAATTAACCCCATTTTTAATAGCTTATATTTATACTCAAAAAAAGAAGATGTAATTAACCAGATTTCCACAGGCCCTTTCTTTGTGAAAACCTAGTGCTTAGAGTGTTATGGGAGGCAGTGGTGGATCATTTCAAGTGTTTTCCAAATTTCCATATTTCTGTCGGCATGTCAGTGCATCGGCATGTCAGTACGTAGGAATGTCAGTGAGTCGGTATGTCAGTGTGTTGGCATGTCAGTGTGTCAGCATGTCTATGCATTTGCATGACAATGCGTCGTCCTGATAGTAGAGTCATTAGGTCGGGGCATTGGTAGGCCAGGGTATTAGTAGTTGTAGGAGTCAGTAGGTTAAGGCATCGGTAGTCCAGGGCATAGATAGGTCTATATGTCGATAGGTCGGGATATTGGAATGTTAGTGCATTAGTAGGCCATGACGTTTGTAGTATGAGGCATCGGTAGGTCAGGGTGTGGGTAGTTCGACACAATAGTAAGCCAGGGTGCCGACTGGTCAGGGCGTTAATAAGTCGATGTATAGGTGGTTCAACATTGGCGGTTCACCCATTATTGATTAATTTTTAGTTTTTTCCAGTTTTCTAGTTCCTACGGTGTAACGTGTTCCTCTCCATGAAATGGTAAATTATCAACACACTGCCATGTATTGGTTTTTCTCCACTGTTTCTAAAGGTAATTATTAATTTCCATGTATCATGTAACATCTCACTATCCTTGTAGCCACCAAGACACGTGGTCAAACCACTATCCAATTTTATATTACTTTGAAATTGTATCCTTGATTTTTAGGATCTCTCCCTTTCATAAACTAAGATCTATTATTTACATATTCTTTTTCATAATCTGTGGTGCAGCTAGAGCCTTCATTCCTAGATGAGTTGTGCACCTATGATTGAGCCCATCTTGCTCAGTTTTCATGGAGTTATTTCCTTTTTGTTCGCATGATCCACTTTTCTTGGCGCAAGGAGTAACTTTCATCCTTTGGTAATCTAGGTAGGCATATATTTTTATACTCATAAATTATGCATCAATCGGGGTTGGAATGAAAATGAACCCTTGCAAGGAATGGCAGAGAACATTCATAAAAAAAATAAATTGATAAAAAATGGATTTGATCAAAAGATAACACATGTAAATAATATAATTGGTAGGGAGTGGTTTAATATTGATCACCAGTATTATTTTTTATCATTGATCTATTATGGTTTTTTGGAATTTTTATTCCAGAAAATCACCGTCATTGGTGGTGTTAGTTTGCGCAAAGGTGATGCTTTGTTTTGTAGTGATTCTTGAAAAATGACTGTAACATTAAATATTCCTAATCATGTATAAATTTTTAAATAAATGAATTATATAGGATCAAGAATGTTTTTTGATAACCCTGAATATAATTAAGTTTAATTAACGAACCCTTTCTGGTTAAATATGAATGTATAGACATCCTGTTGATATCTATGGCAGCGTGCTGTGTTCTGTTGACTTTTTTAACCTTGTATGAGTTTTGTGGTGTTGCTGTTGGGACTAAAGATGTACGTACAAGGTTTTATAGGGATTTGGTTCCATGAGAAGGGTGTGGAATGAGTGTGCAGTGGGTTTTGGGTTAATGGTAGTTACTGCGGGCATTGTGTGTGGGTGGTATAGGTGGTGAGATGGATTCTTAGTCTAGGAGATTGATTGATTGTGGAATGGTTGAACTTTTAGTCCGATGAACTTATTTTTTTGTGTTGTGGTCATGGAGTGATGTTGGAAAGTGGGACTGCTATGTGGTTATGAAATTTTATGAAGTGGGACTGCATCTGAGAATTGATTCAAAAGTTGGACTATGGATCTTGGTTTTGATAGGTAGTTTGTGTCGTATAATTTTGAAAATTTATTGTTGAAAAAGCATCAAAATGTGTCAATGATGATTCGTTGTTTCTGTAGTTAGAAAGCATGTCTGGTTTTATTTTTTTTGGATATGGTAGTGGTTTGTAGTTTCTCGATAGTGCGGGAATAGTTTAATGTGAACCCATAAATAAATAAATGTCACGTGGTTAAAAAATTAAAAAACTGTTTGGTCTTTTGTTTTTTTATGGCTGGTTGTGCATACAGGGGTGGGATCAAAGGAGGTATTTTTGTGCTAGTTACTTTTTCGAAACCCATTGTTTGAGTTGAATGTTTATTTAGCTATATATATATGATGTAGTTTATTGTGATTTCTATATTCACCCCACCCACGTTGATCACTATGTGTCAAACACCTCTATTTAATGGGGGAGGGTGTCTTTCCCAGCATATCGGTGGGAGGATGGATGGCTAATTACTGACATTATTCCTCACACCCTCTTCCAGGTTATGACCTCTCGAGTATATCCGGGTAGGATTTAATGGCTTGAGGATTACCATAGTCCTAGATCCATTGGGAGAGGTTTTGTTTTAGATGTGCGACCTTGGTGTTTGCGGGAATGGTATGTTTTCCCATGTATCTTTGGGATGAGGCCTAGGCGTCTTCGGGTGGGAGACATAGTTGTGGTGGCCTAGGTGTTTACAGGTGATATTGTGTGTTGTTGAGTCCCATGTGTTTGCTGGTGGGTTGTGGTAGTGGGACTGTGTATGATAAGATTGGTAGCGTCAAGACATTATCCGTTAGGGATAAACTATCAATTAGTGGGATAGTGGTGCATGTTACCTAAATATTGATGTGAATATCCTATTACACTTATTGTCTTGCGTTATTTATTGAGTGTTCCTATGTGAGTATGGGAACGTTAGTACTCCTTGGTAGGTGCTTTGAGGTTCTACTATTTTATTATAGGGACATTAGTATGTTTACTCACGTGTGCATGGGTAGATTTAATTTCCATACTGAGTATACTTGTATGGTCACCCTATGTATACGAAAATATTTTTAGTTATCCTGAAGGAAATTGAGTACCGTGTTAGACCTTACTTGCTCAGGTGTCAGGATTTGTTATTTTCTCTGATTAGACTCTTCTCTTTTGGTACTTTACTTTGGATTTTTCATTGTACATTGTATCAACATCACTTCTGAACCAACATGTGGGAATAAATTTTGGCTTTAATTTCACTTTTGGTACTTGGAGTTCTTTTTGATTTCCCATATGATATCTTGATCCTGTTCTGTAAAATTTGGGATATACTCAATATGTCAAAGATTCTATACCCTTGGTTCTAGTCGCCACTCCAAGGATTATTGAAGGTTGGACTCAGGGGTTCATTATCTCTCCTTCATCTTGAAGAAGGAAGGGCAAGAAAGATTGTTGTTCCTCCCCTCACCTTGAAGATGGAGGGTCACGAAAAAATGGTATCAAAGGGAAGGTTTTGGGAGTCTAAGAGATAATATGATGTTTAGAGTTAGTGACAGTTAGGACTGCTTTGGATGGTAGGAAAATAGTGTTATGAAATCTTGGTATGTGAGATAGGAAAGGGACGACTAAATAGGAAACTGGATTTTAGGGCCCCTCATGATCCAATGTAGAAAATCTAGGCCTACCAAATTACCAATAGAGGCTACACTGATTTTAGGGTAGGTACCCATTGAAAGGTACATACATCTTAATGACTTGTGTTATTATATGTCCATGTTGTTTTGGGAATTTAAAATAAATAAATAGTTATAAAAAAATTTGTAATAAATTTTTCACAGTACTCTGGCATCGAGATTCCTTTTTTTCTTTTCCGATATAGAACCCAGATTTTACCCATGTGTGATGAGAGTAGTTGAGGATCGATAGGTTGACCGAATTTATCAAAAAATGTCCGATCTAAAAGAAGAGGATGACCACTGGAAGAAGATGATTTGTTCCTTCCAGAGGTAGTGTCTAGGAAAGTATGGGGGAAGCGTCTCGGACAAGGAGACTGAGAGTTTGGTCGAGGAGTTGGTGATCTCTTTCAGCTTGATCTAGGCTTTGAATGATTACTAGGTTCCAATGGAAGTGATCCATATGAGGGGACCAATGTGTCAGTGGTGGATGCTTTACCTCAGGGAGAGGAAGGAAACTGAGGTCTCGTGGGCTGACTTTGAAATGGAGTTCATGGCTGAATTCCTTTCTTCCCCAATGAAGGTAGAGAAGAGGTAAGAACAAATATCCCCCCAGTAAGGGAGTATGTCAATGAGGGAACTATGGAATAAGTTTATGTATCCACTACAATTATCACCATATCTCTTCCTATATGATAAGTCTTGAGCAAGATTCTTAGAGGAGGCACTCCGGCCTTCTCTTTATTATTTTGTTAATCCCTTCACTCTACCAACATACTAAGAGGTTTAGAAGATGGTTGAGGTAGTAGAGAGGAGGAAGAAATTGGGAGGTGTTCCACGAGAGGGGATCCAACCGTTTTATTCATATGGAATGGTCGTTAACAACATTATCTAGTGTTAGGGCCTTCCAGGTTTCAGACAGAAGGAATTTGTAACACCCCGACCCCAGTTACCCAGAGTCGCTGAATTATTACATAACATTGGCATGATCACAAGAAAGATCAAATCTCGAAAGACCGATTGGTTTATAAGGCTTGGAAGCACTAGATATATTCATAAAGTTTTACATTACATCATAAAGTGAAAAACTACTAAAATAAAATAATGTCTCCATAGTCCACACTATTATCCCCTCGTAATATCCCTACAGGTCATTCATAACATACTTCTTCACCTCCTGGAAAAAATAAAACATAGAAAAGGTGTGAGCTCAAATGCCGAGTAAGGATAACAATATAGTGGAAACTTTCCAAAATAAGCATAAACATTTAAGGCAATGTATAACTAAAACAAAATCCTTTTAAACTTGAACTTCAACATAGTATGGAAAAAGTAAAATGAAATAATGCCATTTACTTATTCACATGGATATTTGTTTCGCACGGAATTCAGGGATGACCTCCTGGACGGGAGATTCAAACAATCCGATCAGTTTCTAGCGGGTTTGTTCGTAGAACCGGAAACATCCAATGATTCCATATCCGTTTGGACCTACTTTCCAAATGTAGGCGCTCATTAGCTTTTGGACTGATGAGGTTTAGGAATTTGCATTGGTCGAGAGGATGGGAGGTCGGACACATCACACCTTTTTGAGGGGAATTATTGTCTACTCCGGGACTCTCTTTATAGATTTAAGTTATGTTCGTGAATCCTTATTACATTACCAAGTATAAAATGAGCTTTCCTTTAGTTTTAACAATCAATGATTAAATATGTAAGAAATTTAGAGAATCTTTTATATCTACTCGAGGTTCTACATCAATAGAGAATCATCTGTATCTATTTAGAGATTCTTGGTCAATGGTATCCTTCAAAACATTTATATAAAAGTCTCTTGGTCATTATGATGACCAGGCTGGTTTTAAAGCCACTCAGTGGGGCACTTGAAGTTTATCGTCATTCAGAAGGACATAGATTATTTCAGAGTTGGGATCGAACCCATAAATGGGCTACCTACGTATCCTTTGTTTCGGAAAAGGAATCAGAACCCACGTAGTTCGAGTAATAGAGTATGACATTTATGATTGATGGCTCAAAGAAGGATGTCATAATTACTTTTACACTCTAAGCTCACGTGAGTCATGCTCGGTGTGAGAAACAAAAGGTATTGGTAAAAAATTAGACAATTGTGCCATGAAAGATGCAATCATAAGAAATGGTTTGGGGCTTATGTATATATGACTTCCCAGATAGATAAAAGTTTAGGATTTACTTTTAGGGAGAAAATCCAGGAATAGGGTCCATAAAGGTATATGTGCTTTATGAAGATTTGAATACTCTAACGTGGGACTTATTCCTGAAAAGGAAACCCAAATTAGGAGAGGATTGATAACTGGGTTTTACTCCTGAGAAGGAATCCCAGATCAAATGAAAATTAGGACTGGTTAAAGAGAAATTAAGGGACTTGGGGCTTACTCCTGAAAAGGATGCTCATAATTATGACTGGGACTTATTCTTGAAAAGGAGACCCAGGTTAGGGATTAAGGTTTGGGGCTTACTCCTGAGGAGGATGCCCATATTAAGGGACTCGAGGCTTACTCCTAAGAAGGATGCCCATATTTGAGATTGGGGCTTACTCCTAAGAAGGATGACCAAAATTAGAGGACGTGGGGCTTACTCCTAAGAAGGATTCCCATATTTGAGATTGGGGCTTACTCCTAATATGGATGCCTAAAATTAGAGGACATGGGGCTTACTCCTAAGAAGGATGCCCATATTTGAGATTGGGGCTTACTCCTAAGAAGGATGCCCAAAATTAGAGGACTTGGGGCTTACTTCTATGAAGGATGCCCAAATTAAGGAATTTAAGGTTTGGGGCTTACTCCTGAGGAGGATGCCCAGATTTGGGATCTTTAAGAATTTGGGACTTACTCCTGAGGAAGATGCCCAGATTAAAGGACTTATAACTGGGGATTATTCCTGAAAAGGAGACCTAGGTTAAGGATTCACTCATCTTAAAGGATGAGGTTGAATGAATGAACTCTCAATCTTTGGTGACATAAAGAGGTGTAAATCACTAGGTTTTGAGAGATATTCCACCGAATTCCTTTCAGATAAGGAAGTCAAATCAAGAAATCATGCCATAAATGGCTTTGAAGAGTATCTTGAAGATTGAATCTTGAATAGGAAAGGTGAAATGGCTTAAGAGGGGTGAAATGGGAAGAAAAGGCACCCAAAAAGTAAGGGGCGCACAGGTCTTGGAAGGCGCGCAGGTATTGCGGCGGCGCGCAAGTATTGGTCGCGCAGGTATACGTGCGCGACATGTGGGGTACTTGCGCGATTTTCAACCAGCATTAAAATACTTGAGCGACTCTTTCTTAAAGCCTTTAAAATCCTCTTGAGGTTCTCCCAGAAAAGGGACGCGCAATTTCTATCGAAGGAATAAGGCGGCGCGCAAGTGTGACCACTTCCCTTAAGGGCTGGCCACTCAGGCGCGCAAGTGTTGATGAGTTTCAACACTTAGGCCTTCCTCCCTCTCTTTAGATCTCCCGTTCTTGGTAAGAAATTACCTTAGAAGTGTTCCGGAAGCTTAGAGAAGAGACTTGGGCGTCGGGAGCTTCAATCCGAGTTTCTGGAAAAAGATCCTCTCAAATGGGGGGCCCACAGGGTCTATTTATAGGCAGGAGAAGACCCCGGGCGGTTACCGGGTGGTTATCAATTAGGTCACGCAAGTCACTTGCACAACCATAAGGCATCACGCAAGTAGACTTGCACGACCACTAGGCGGTGCGCAAGTGTACTTGCGCGACCATGAGGGAACTTGCACAACCTATAAGCAATGTTCTCCTTGTTCATCCCTTTCTCGATTTTTGATGTTTCTTCAAAGGATGAATCACTTTGGACTAAGGTATTTCCCTTTTTTCAGTCGTTAGACTCTGTGACGGAAAGGAGCGTCAACAAAAGTCCCCCCTCAGAGTTCGATCCGGAGAGAAAAGAGGATTTGACTCTGAGGTGAAAAGAAAAACAAGAAATATTGCAGTTTAAAGTCATGCATGTCGGACATAAAAGGATAATGTTTAAGGTCGAAATAGCTTTGACCAAAACGGATTAAAATTGATTCAATTCCTTGACAATTTATCTGAAAACATATTACCATACTCAAGTATGAGGGAAAATATGTAAGCTATGACTTAAGAATTTTTGAATCTGAGGAATTATATGAAAAAGAGCTAAAAGGCATTATAAGAGGTAGTTTCCAAGAATTAAGTTACTATTATTTTACAAAAACCCGTTAGGGGGTTGGATTATGCAGGTCCACCTAAGGGCATTGGCTGCATGGTCAAATAAATAGCATCTTTCGGCTGACAAGTCTGTTATGTAGACTGTTTATGCAAGGCCACCTATGGGCACGTACAACATAGTCAGGCGAAAGAACTCTCGGAAATTTACATTCCTAGTGCTAAAAGCCAATGAAAGTTTATGGAGATTAAAATTTTCTAAAGTATAGAGTTTGCTGTATGGAAAGAGGTACTTGAATATGGATAATATATTTCCAGACAAGATTATCGAAGAACTAGAAGAATATCACTCCTACGAAGGTCTGACCCAAACGCAGGGAAGAAGAATAAACCATATACTTGAATACTTTTAGATCATGAAAAAGTATATGGGACAAATATGTTAAGGATGGCTATTTTTTTTGCGGATCCCTACATACTGTCGTTTAAGACAAATGAGGACAAAAGAGGCATTTTTCCTAAGAATGAATTTACCATTATTTAACAAACATGTTAGGGGGTTGAAATATGCAGGGCCACCTAAGGGCATTGGCTGCATGGTCAAATAAATAGCATCTTTTAGCTGACAAGTCTGTTATGTGGACTGTTTATGCAAGGCCACCTATGGGCATGTGATGCATAGTCAGGCAAAAGAGTTCTCAGAAGTTTGACATTTTTGTGACTAGAAGTCATGAAAAAGGTTATGAAGATCTGAAAATATTTAAGGATAGGATTATAACACATAACGATGGGTATTTTCTAATGTATATAGAGATACATAGGTCAATGATAACCATAATCATGTTGTGGTTGGGTCCTAAATTGAAATTTTGGACATCACTACGTATCTCATAAGAATGAGAATCAAGCCATACGTAGTTCTTGAAATGCAGTTTAACGTTGTGCAGGACGAAAGTATGAGAGATCTTAGTTTAGGGTCATAGAATTCGGACCATAATAATGAATACACAGTGTGTGTTTTCATGAAGACTTTTCAGCTAAGGGACTAAAAGTGAAATTTGGGGTTAGGCCCAAAAGACTTGGGATTGGATTCGCGGGATACTCGAATGTTCCTACGTATCCCATAAGGATGGGAATCAAGTCCATGTAGTTCTAGAATTACCCTTTCTACAAATTTGGTTCGTACATGTGAAGGGTGAAAGGGGACTTTAGTGCAATGATGGTTTAACCTAAGATAAAAAGTTTTGGCATTACCATGTATGCACGTAATCGTTTGAAATGAAACATGATTGAAAAAATCAATTTCAATAATAGTTCTCTCTGAAATGAGGAAATCAAAGAATATTTTAGTTTATTGTCGTACCGGACAAAAGTGTTGTATAATTTAACGTCATATAACAAGGACGAAAGTGAATCAATGTAAAGATATTGATTCCAGGGGCGGTTTCATGAATCAACATCATATGAGATGGTGGTGAACCAATGTGAAGAGATTGTTTTTTGGGCTTGAACCCTAGGAGGTTGCCTACATACCCAGCCTGGAGGGCAAGGATCAAAGTCTGTGTAGTTCAATTAAAGAATGAATTAATGATCAAGTTGTTCTTGGGGAAAATGATCTAATAAAAATGTTGTTGGGACTTACACATGGTTAGCGGCCCAAATAGAGTGTTAGGGTTGATGTTTTCTCTAAGCTCACGTGAGTCATACTCGGTTTGAGAAACAAGAGGTAACAACAACCTTAACGATGCATTGTTTAATGTCTTGTAGGACATAAAAAAGGGACTATGCAGTTTAAAGTCTTGCCGTTAGGACTATTGGTGCTGCACAGTTTAGTGTCATGTAGCAGGGACAAAATAATAGTTTAATGTCATGTAGGACATATCAAGGACTTTCTGTACAGTTTAGCGTCATGTAGTTAGGATGATGGGGACAATACAGTTTAACGTCATATTGGACAAAAGGGGGACGTTGCAGTTTAATGTCATGCAGTAAGGACAAAATAACACACCATTTATGTCATTTTGGACACATTGGGGATTTTTTTCACAGTTTAATGTCATGTTGGACGAAAGTGAGAATAGTTTAAGGTCATATGCATGGACCGTGGATGGTGCGGTTTAATGCCATGATGGACGGTGGTGTAGTTTAAGGTCATACATGACCTTTGATGATTATGTAGTTTAACGTCTTTTCGGATGTAAGGGACTTGCAAATAGTTTATGGTCATATGCATGGATCAGGGATGATGCAGTTTAAGGTCATGCTGGACGGTTTAGGGAACTTTTTCACAGTTTAACGTCGTGTGGGACGAAGTTGCAGTTTAAGGTCATACTGGACCGTTGATGCTTATGTAGTTTAACGTCTTTCCGGACGTAAGGGACTTTCCTACAGTTTAACGTCATGTTGGACGAAGTTGCAGTTTAAGGTCATACTGGACCATTGCTACTTATGTAGTTTAACGTCTTTCCGGACGTAAGGGACTTTCCTACAGTTTAACGTCATGTTGGACGAAGTTGCAGTTTAAGGTCATACTGGACCATTGCTACTTATGTAGTTTAACGTCTTTTCGGACGTAAGGGACTTTCCTACAGTTTGACGTCATGTTGGACGAAGTTGCAGTTTGAGGTCATACTGGACCATTGCTACTTATGTATTTTAACGTCTTTCCGGACGTAAGGTACTTTCCTACAATTTAACGTCATGTTGGACGAAGTTGCAGTTTAAGGTCATACTGGACCATTGCTACTTATGTAGTTTAACGTCTTTCCGGACGTAAGGGACTTTCCTACAGTTTAACTTCATGTTGGACGAAGTTGCAGTTTAAGGTCATACTGGACCATTGCTACTTATGTAGTTTAACGTCTTTCCGGATGTAAGGGTCTTTCCTACAGTTTAACGTCATGTTGGACGAAGTTGCAGTTTAAGGTCATACTGGACCATTGCTGTATGAACCAATTGTAAGAGTCTTGGTTCTCGGGTCCATATTTTGTGTTTATACAAAATATTTCTTCAGAAATCTGGCATTGGTTAGAGTCATGATGAGTTATCCATCCATTGAGATTAATGAATAAGATCCATTGGAGTAGACCTTATGTATTGAATAAGGTCCTTCCCATTTTGGTTCAAGCTTGGGAGGCTTCTTTCCTGGTATCATTGGTGTTCTGAGAACCAATACCAATTCTCCCTGAATGAATGAATGAAGATGAACTTTTTTGTTAAAAGCTTGTGCTATTCGATTCTGATAGATTTCCAAGTTGTGCAAAGTGCACAATATTTTCTCATCTAACAGTTCCAATTCATTCAATCTCTTTTGGGATTTCTCATCTGTAGATAACTGATCACAAATGGCTACTCTTAGTGAGGGAAATTGAACTTCAATTGGCAAGACTGCTTCTGTTCCATATACCAACGAATATGGAGTTGACTACGTTGCATTGCGGGTGGTAGTCCGATAAGCCCATAAAGCATGAAAGAGTTTATCAGGACATGACCTCTTATATTTATCCACCGTCTTTTGCTGTATATTTGAAAGAGTCTTGTTAAAGGCTTCTATTTGGCCGTTGGCTGCCGCATGATACCGAGATGAATGGTTGGATTTAATGTTGTATTCTTGATACAATTTCTTCACCTCAGAAGAACAGAAGTTGGTGCCGTTGTCCATCAATATGGTATGAGGGACACCAAATCTAGTGATAATGTTAGACTTGATGAAGCTAACAATGAATTTCTAATTAACTTCTTTGAGAGGTACTGCCTCTTCCCATTTGGAAAAGAAATCAGTAGCAGTAAGAATGTACTTAAACTGCTTGGCCATAGCTGAAGGGTAAGGTCCCACTACATCCATTCCCCGTGTGGCAAATGGCCATGAGTATTTAGCTGTATGAAGCAACTCTGGAGGTTGATGAATGAAGTTGGAATGTACTTGACATGAATGACACTTCTTTGTGAAATCAACACAATCTTGTATCATTGAAGGCCAAAAGTATCCAAGCCTTCGAATTTGATCAGACAGTCTATGTCTAGACTGGTGGGCACCACAGACTCCTGCATGCACTTCTTTTATGACAGCCATTGTCTCTTCACCATCAATACATCTGAAGAGAACTCCATGAAAACCACATTTGTAGAGAATTTTCTCTAGGTGGTTTGGACCATCATAAAAGTAAAATTGACCACATGTCGCCGGATTTGTTCTTTCTCGGCTCTATCAGGTGGAAGTGTTCCATTTTGAAGGTATTCCCTGATAGGTGACATCCATCCTATAGTATGACCATACAGTTCAGGAATGGGACTAATTTCATTAATTTCCTCTGTTCTGGCTTGAACATAAGGTGAAATTTCATGACGGTGGGAAATACTGATGGTTGTCTCGTCCCGATTTGGATCTGCTAGAGCTATGGCTATATTATCCAGCGCATCAGCTTGAGGATTTTTTGATTTTGGGACATAAGAAAATGTCCGTTCTGAAGGGAATTCCGCCATTAACTTTCTAACGTATTCATACAAAGGGATTAACTCTTCTTTTTTGATGGAATAATCCCCATTGACTTGTTTGATTACAAAGTCTGAATCACCTTTCACCTTTAAGTGATTCACTTGTGATTGAAGCGCTAACTCCAAGCCTGTGATAAGAGTTTGGTATTAAGATTCATTATTGGTACCACCTTCCCACAATAAAAAGGAATAAGGTAACAATGCCTTATCTGGAGAAATGAGTACAATTCCTAAACCAACTTTGTTGAATTTAGGATTTACCATTTTCTTCCCTGTTGGACTTCTGGAAGCACCATCAAAATATATTTCCCATGTTTGAGGACTCTCTTGAATAGAGAAAACTTCCTCATTCGGGAGTTCAATATCTGAAGACGTGTCTTCCATTGAAGGATGTTCAGCCAGGAAATCACCCAGAGCTTGGCCCTTAATTTTCTTTTTGAGATACATAATGAATGTCGAACTGCTGCAAAATAACTGCCCACCTTGCTAGACGTCCTGTAAGCATTGGACGACTAAGGATGAATTTGAGCAGATTATTGCGAGATACCAATTGGACCTCGTGATGTTGCAGGTAGTGTCTCAGTTTATGAACTGTAAATATTAATGCCAGGCAGCACTTCTCAATACTTGAATACCGGGTTTCTGCATCAAGCATAGTTCTACTGAGATAGTAGAGGCTATTTTCATTCCCAACATCATTCTTTTGAGCGATAATGGCACCCAATGATCACTCTAGAGCTGTCACATAGAGGATAAGTGGTCTACCTTCAACAGGTGGCATGAGTACTGGTGGACTCAAGAGGTATTTCATGAGAACATCAAATGCTTCTTGACATTCTTCAGTCCACTGGTAAGTGACTCCTTTCTTCAATAATTTGGTAAAGGGTAAACTTTTGCCTGCCAAATTGGCGATGAAACGCCGAATATAGGCGAAGTTTCCATGAAGTCCTCTTAATTCTTTCAAATTCTGAGGAGGTGACATACCAAGGATTGATTTGGTCTTCTCAGGATCGACTTCAATACCACGATGGCATACAACAAAGCCGAGGAATTTTCCTGAGGTTACCCCAAAAGAACATTTTAAGGGGTTCATCTTCAAATTATGTTGTCGAAGCTTGTGGAATATGACTTCCAAATCATCCAAGTGATTAGAACATTGTTTGGATTTAACCACCAAATCACCTACATAGCATTCAACAAACTTCCCTAAGAAAGGTTTGAAGATACGATGCATGGCGCGTTGATATGTTGCACCTGCATTCTTTTAACCCAAGGGCATCACCCGGTAACAAAACACACCTTGAGGGCCTCTGAAGGCTGTAGATTCCTCATCTTCTGGGGCCATTAGGATCTGATTATATCCGGAATATCCATCCACGAAGGAAAGTACTTCATAGCCAGCCGTCGCATCAATTAAGAGTTCTGTAATCGGAACTGGGAAATCATCTTTAGGACAATACCGATTAAGATCTCTGAAATCAATGCAAACCCTAATTTTCCCGTTCTTCTTATTTACAGGGACAATATTAGCCAACCACATGGGATACTGAACTTCTCTGAAGAAGTTAGCTTTGATCAGCTTATCCACTTCAGCTTCAATTTTGGAAGCATAGGTTGGGTGTGTTCTTCTCGTGGCTTGCTTAAATCCTCGATGTTCTTTTGGTAAACCCAAATGACGAGTAGCAACATCAGGATCAAGCCCAGGCATTTCTGTATAATTCCATGCAAAAATATCTTTATTTTGGTTTAGAATAGAAATATACATCTCTTGCTCTTCAAGGGTCATGGCCACACTAATTAAAGTGGGGTGTGGATCATTCTCTGTACCCAGATTTATTTCTCTGAGTTCATCCACAGTGGTAGAGATACCTTCCTCAAATGCTGGAGGAGCATCTCTAAGATCTTCCTCTTCCTCTTCATTACATGCTATTTCTTCCGTTTCTACTTGCAAAGTAGATGACAAAACGAAATTCTCATGATCATAAGAGATGTCAAAATTTTCACATTTTGAAGAAGAAGCTTCCATTTCCGACCCTATTGATGATAAAGGGCCTTCATTGGGAAATAAAGAGGAGGTGATGGATTGAGAATCAACATCATTATTCACCTCTGGTGTTGCTATAACTTCTTCTGCCCTGATTGGCGAAGTATAGACTTTTTGGACTTCAACAGATGAAATGAAAACGTCACCACTTATGCTTTCATCACTGTTTGGTAGGTTACCAATTTCTCCCATGTTGTCTGGCTCAAATGCCGTAATTTACATTATGGATCTTTCCATAAGAGTATTTTGATTTGGGCCTATTTTGTCAATTTGACTGATAGGTAACACATAATCTATACTCACATGTGAAAATGGATTTTTTGGAATTTTCTCCAAACCATATGGAGCATTAATTTTGGTAATTTCCTTCATTGTAGATTTTTCTCTTCCCTTCATGTGATAAAATTCTGCCTCAATGTATTGAGACTCACATGTCTTGAATGGGGCCTTATCACCATACAATGTTCCATCTTGACCATTGAAACAGTATTTGAGACATTGATGGTATGATGAAGGAATAGCTGCATGCTGGTGTAGCCAGGGTCTTCCAAGAAAGATGTTGAAAGCTGAGTCTTGATCAACAATCATGAAATCCGAATTGGATACAAGATCTCCAAACTGAGTTCTGAGTGTAACTTCGCCCAGTGGTTCTTGTTCATTTTTATCATATCCTTGTAACATCATGGTAGAAGGAGATAAATCAGATTCCGTGAGGCCCAATCGACGAAGTGTACGAATGGGCATGAGGTTGACTCATGAACCATTGTCAATGAAAGCTCTTCGGATATCTACACCATTGACTTTTCCAAATAAGTACAAAGGTTTTATGTGCCCATGCACAACATCATCTTCATCTTTATCAGTAAAAGATATCACTGCATGGCATTCAACATGATTATTCTCTATGTGATAGACTTCAGCTGCAGCAATTTCAGCTTCAAACTCCCGAGGACTTGACAAAGCTTTGATGAGTGCTTCCCGAAGATCTTTTGATAGATTCAAAGAATCCAAAATTGATAACTTGGCTGGTACTGGGGCCAAGTGTTTCAATATATCATACTTTTGATCTAAAGGTATGCGTTTCCCAACAGGAATATGTGGTTTAGCAGGTACCTTGGAAGCAGATTCTTTGGAAGCTGATGCATCTTGTATTGGGATAGAAGTTGGAAATATCCTTGGTTTTGGAAGATTAGACCAATTAGATCCATTTAATTGCTGAGATAAAGAAGATGGAATTTTCAATCGGTCTTCCAAAATAACTGTGCCAAGACTGAGTTGACTATTGGCAGAAGAACTTGCTTGTTCATTTTGAGCTCGCTGAAGGGCTCTACCCCGAGTTTCTACTGTATACACAGTGCTAGTAGGGGTATAATTGGAGTAGTGGCTTCGGAAATATCCACGTCTTCCCCTGTATCCTGAACCTCTGGAACTTCCTAGGATTCCCTTATTTGATATAGGGAATTCAGGGTCATCAAAATTACGACTGGAATACGGATCTCTTAGTTGAATCATATTAACAGAACCGAAGATTAACTCTTCGTCTGATAAAGACTCTCCCTGGTTAGCCTGTTTAGGCTGTGCCGTTTGGTGGGGCGGTGTCCGTGGTTTTGAAGTAGATGGTATAAAGTCTGCTAGAGTCAAAGACAATTTAGGCTTTGACACATACTCATCTTCTTCTGATTATTTTTTCTTCTTTGAATCAAACCATTTCTTTGAGGACTTTCCCTCTGACGAAGAGGGTTTTACCGCAATATTCATGGCAGAAGACACAATTGGTTTCTTTAATTGTGTTCTCAAAATGGCATGAGTCCGATTGATTGTCTTTCTGACTATCCAATCATCATACTTCTGTGCATTTGTGCTTTTGACTTCTTTCCATTCACCTTCCTCCTCTGGAACTATAGCAGTAACACATGCTACCTGAGTCGAAGAACCTTTCAACTTAACTTGTCCCATGTCGACCATCTTTTGCAGGAGGTCTTTGAAGACAAAACACTCCTGGATGGGATGCCCTAACATTTGATGAAAGGGACAATAATTGGGACGGTATTCATCTCCTTCTTTGTTTGGCCTCTTGGGCACTGGTAATTGATCCAAATTATTTTCCAGAGCTGAAATGAAGTAACCAGGAACTTGATCATTTCGGAAAAAGTATGTTTTAGGCTTCAAATCATCAAATTGTTTTCATCGTTGATCTCTTTGATCATTTGGACGAAACGACCTTTTTTGTTGGCATTCAGGAGGTGGATCCCTTCGAGGAAATGAAGGTTTTGAAGTAGAAATAGTTACAGGTGCTTGTTTAAGCATAACTGTAGCAGTTTCTACTTTACCCATTCTCCTTCCTGGAGCTGATGGAATTACACGAGATTTAACCTTAGCCTGTATAAGGGAATCTTCAATCTACTGAGCGATTGAATTAAGGTCTCGAAACCCTCCTGTGTATTTCATAGGGATTAATGGCATGCGTAATTCGTCACGCAAATTTGCCACACAGATTGGCAACAGCTACTCCTGAGGGAGTGCTAAACTCAGGGAATATGTTAATCCCTTCCAGCGAGCAATGAAATCAGAGACTCCTTCATTCTCCCTTTGCATGCAGTTGGTATGATCAAAAACAGTTGTTTTTGGCAAAGTTGAGCTGAACTGAAGAAGGAATTTTTGCCGAAGATCCTCCCATCCTATGATTGACCGGGATTGCAAGCTTGTATACCAGACAAAAGTTGGTCCTTGCAAGGTTCGCACGAAGCATATGAGTTTCACTTCTTCTTTCTGTTCTGGAGTTCCCATCATAGGATCACAACAAGACACGTAATGTGTCAAATGTTGTCTAGGGTCGCCTGATCCATTGAATGTAGGGAAAACAGGGTTTCCAAAACTGGATGGAGGAGAAATTGAATCTACCCATTCAGGGTAAAATTTCTTTTCAGGTTGAACTTGCGCCTGTTTCCCTTCCATAGTTTCTAACTGAGCTATTAATGACTCAATAGTAGTTATTAACTATTGAGAAACATTAGGTTGACCTTGGTTTTGGTTAGGTTCAATGAATGGAGCTTGGACAGACGTGGTGGTTGGTGCTGCAACTGATGGTAGTGCTGCCAACCGTTGTTGCACTTGACCCATAGGATTAGACTTCTGAGGGTGTACTGATAAAAGAGGATATTCCTGATCCATCTCAGTAGTTACAACAAATTCCTTCGGCTGTCAGACTTCAGCATTCTTAAGAAGAAGACTACTCTGAAGTAGTTCTGCATTCAACCTTCTTAATTCTTTCATTTCTTCCTCCTATTATCCAAACCTTTGCTCTAATGAGAGCGATTGACCTTCTCCAGAGGAAGGATATGTATCCTGATTCTTTCCCTTCCCTTTGTTGGATAATTTTTGGAGAGAAGGAAGTGGATTACCTAGGTTCTGAGTAATCCTTTGACTTCATGTACACACACCTTCTTCATTTGTATCGGTGCATACATTTTCTTGAGCAGGACGCTCTTCATCTGAGTCCCCTGAGTGAACCTCCTCTGGTGGATTAGCAACAACAACATTGATGAAATTGATTGATGCATAATGAATCACATCTCTTCTATCAACATTTCTGTGATATTGTCTTCTTTCATGTCTTTGATGAGACATTGCCTTTTGTTGATTCAATCTTTTAGGAACTTCTTGACGAGCTATAACTTGGTGGAAATCTCCTGATAATTTGGCTCTTCGTTCCTCTTGGGGATTCTTCCTCAATCTAGAAAAGAACGATATTCTCTGAGAAGGGGAATGGTGATTTGAAAGAGTCCCCAGTCTCGTGAACTGGGGATGTTCCTGCTGATTCCGCTCAACTCCTCGAATCCCATTTGTTGACTCTGAGGGTTGGGTTAAAGAAGTCCCCAGTCTGACAAGCTGGGGTGGCTCTTGACATGCTACGTCTGAGATCATCTTAAAATATATCTTGATCTTGCGAATATTAGTTCGGAAATTAGCTAGATGCATTAGCCTGTATCCACTTTTATCACCTGGTTCAACTGAACGTTGGATGATTTCCGAAACTTCTGTCATTTGATGACGTGTTTGCTCCATACGAGAGGCTTGTGCAATATTCTTGCCTTCTTGATGTAGGAGAAATTCAACAACTTGTTCTCTATATGCTTTATTTTGAGAGGAACTAGTTGAAGCCTATTTTTGAGCAAGATTTTGATTATGAACAAAGCCCATTGACTGTGGCCGGCCATGGGCAATAACATTGCATGAGACCATTTACGGCGGGCTTTGCTGATTGGAAAGAACTGTGAAATGTAGTGCTCCGTGAACAACCCATCCTCTGATATGAACAACAGATGGAGCATTGGCAATTAACTGACGCAATTTTCTTAGTGCTCCAAGGCATGAACGTTGAAGGGTTCTCTGCTGCTTTTCAGCCTTCGGATACCGAGAGAATGATAGAGATGCCAAATCAATCTGACGTTGTAGACCTTCTATTATCTTAAGATGATTTTCATATTCATCATAAGAAAATAACTTCTTCTTCAATTGACAAATAGTTTTCCATATGTTGAGACGAATATCATGGATTCCATCATCCGTCAACATCTATGGAATGTCGTACTGGGAGTCAGCCAAAGGCCAAAACATGACTGCTACTTCACTTTTTTCCAGTTTTTTCCTCATGTTCAGCATTTCATCTTTATCATTAAATGAAGGTTCTTCTACCTGTTTTGACCAGAGTTGGTGTTTCCTTGTTGCTTCATCAGATTCAACAAGATTGGTAGAGATATCATTGATCAAACTAGAAGATGCATGACTTAGGGGTGTTTCATAGAATGACCTACACACTGGGCTATCTTCTGATTGAGAAAGTATTTCACTTGTTAGAGATAAAGCATCAGACATGACTGGTTTCACATTTGCAAGTGCCTCAAGATAAGAGGGCTTTCTCGGCACTACATTGTCCACTGGAGTATTTTCCAGACAATGTGAATCACTACTGCGGAGAGGACTTTCGCAGAGAAATTCATCATCATGGGGAGGACCACCATAATAGGTTACAGAAAAAGATGAGATCTCTTGCTCCTTGGTCTTCTGACCACACAGAGGGTTCTTGTGGCTCTCATCTAAAGAAGAAACTTCAAGATTGACCGAATTTTCATGAAGCAAGCCTTCATGAGGAAGTGTCTGTTGAAGACTTTCGGAATTAATGTTCCCGTTATTGGGAACTAAGGGAGTAGAACCTTGAATTCAAACAGATAAATGTCTGAGGGCTTCAAGAACTCCAGCATCGAGCAAGGCCTTGTTACAGATTGGCCTTTGATCTCCTGACTGTTCTGGGCAGATCTTTTTCTTAGATGCCTTCTTACTCGCTTTAGAAACCACTTGATGATGAAAGTGATTGATCTGAGCAGGTGTATGTGCTTGATCAGGAAAGATGGTCAGGTTAGGTTGACGATCTCCACTCAAATCAGGTGTATGTGCCTGACTTGGTTGTCCGTATGATATGGGGGAGTATGCCCCATAACCCTCTTGGACTGGAAAAGATGTGGATGTCTATTCCGGAGTTAATCTTTGATGTGTCACTCCATTTCTAGGGATAGATTTATGTGTCTTTCCCTGAGATGATGCTGAAGTTGTTATGATATCCTGGAAAGCATCCAGAATATGAGCAGGAATTTGCTTCTGCTCTTTCACCATATAAAAAATATTTTTGGTGACTTCAGCCACTGGAACGGGAATATACGTCCATTCCGTGCTTGGATTAGGTGTATGTGCCTACTCCTGTCCTCCTTTTCCTGTCAGTGAATCCTGAAAGTACTCAAGTGTGGAGGCAGAGAGTTGAGTCTGCCTCCTGTTTGTCATCGGGGCTTTCCGACTGACTTCTCCGTGTGCTACCAAGCGAGACTGTTGGTATGTTTGATTAGTATTAGCAGGTGTATGTGCCTGCTGTTTACACTTCGCCAAACGCGGTTTACGAGATCCATCATATGTAGTCAGACGAGCCTACTGACTAACTGATGATGTATAAGCAGGTGTATGTTCCTGCCTATAGTACTCCACCGGAATTGCCTCGCGGGATTGGCTTGATGCTGCCAGACGAGTCTGCTGGACAGCGGAATTAAAACGGGCAGGTGTGTGTTCCTGCTCGTTGTTCGCCACCAATTTAGGTTGGTGGACTTCTCCGGAGATGGCAGGGATGATAGCCTGCCCATTGTTAACCGGATTCCACCTCTGGCGATTCATATTACCTGCTCGGGTTCGAGAAACCTGAGCTGAATGCCTGGAGTCGGTACCTTCATCATGTTGAGGGCGCACTACCGCACGAGTCTGGTGGAGATTGTTGATGGGAGCCCTTGGGAAGGACTCCTGTCTTTTTGAATTAAGGCCCAGAGGGACCTTCTCATTCACTTCCTCAGAGTAATGGAGTGAATGGAAATTGCGTTCCGGGGATAATAACCTAAAACGGTTGGAGACGGTAGTCAGCACCGCCTGCCTCTTGATCACTGGTCGTCGTTGTCCGGACGACCTGTGTGAGTTGTTCACTTGGAGGGCCTGTCGGGCAGCCTCCAGAGTTGGGATGGTACCGTGTTGATGGTACTCCTTAACCAGCACATTTGATACCTAGCGTTGAAGATGCTGAGTAGGTGATGTCATCCTCAGAGCGGATGAAGATCCAGTAGGAATAACAGCAATGGTATTTGCAGCAGCAGTATTCACAAATGTGAATTTGAGAGCAGCCATTATAGAAATACAGAAGATCTTGGAAAAGAGTGCCTGTTTAATATAACAGACGTAATCAAGATGAAATTCAGCCACTTCATCCTTTGGATGAGCACACATGTCAATGATTGTTTTTGTTAGCCCTCTTATTGAGTTTTAAATAGGGGCTTTAACAAATAGGAAAAACACCACTTTAACTTGGGTAAAGATTCACGTCGGGTTCACCATTTTTGTTTCGCACGTAATTCGGGGATGACCTCCTGGACGGGAGATTCAAACGTTCCGATCGGTTTCTATCGGGTTTGTTTGTAGAACCGGAAACATACAATGATTCCATATCCGTTTGGACCTACTTTCCAAAGGTAGGCGCTCATTAGCTTGTGGACTGATGAGGTTTAGGAATTTGCATTGGTCGAGAGGATGGGAGGTCGGACTCATCACACCATTTTGATGGGAATTATTGTCTACTCTAGGACTCTCTTTATAGATTTAAGTTATGTTCATGAATCCTTATTACATTACCAAGTATAAAATGATCTTTCCTTTAGTTTTAACAATCAATGATTAAATATGTAAGAAATTTAGAGAATCTTTTATATGTATTCGAGGTTCTTAATCAATAGAGAATCATCTGTATCTATTTAGAGATTCTTGGTCAATGGTATCCTTCAAAACATTTATATAAAAGTCTCTTGGTCATTATGATGACCAGGCTGGTTTTAAAGCCACTCAGTGGGGCACTTGAAGTTTATCATCATTCAGAAGGACATAGATTATTTCAGAGTTGGGATCGAACCCAAAAATGGGCTACCTACATATCCTTTGGTTTGGAAAAGGAATCAGAACCCACGTAGTTCGAGTAATAGAGTATGACGTTTATAATTGATGGCTCAAATAAGGATGTCATAATTACTTTTACAATCTAAGCTCACGTGAGTCATGCTCGGTGTGAGAAACAAGAGGTATTGGTAAAAAATTAGATAATTGTTCCATGAAAGATGCAATCATAAGAAATGGTTTGGGGCTTATGTATATATGACTGCCCAGATATATGAAAGATTAGGATTTAATTTTAGGGAGAAAATCCAGGAACAGGGTCCATAAAGGTATACATGCTTTATGGAGATTTGAATACTCTAACTTGGGACTTATTCGTGAAAAGGAAACCCAAATTAGGAGAGGATTGATAACTAGGTTTTACTCCTGAGAAGGAATCCTAGATCAAATGAAAATTAGGACTGGTTAAAGAGAAATTAAGGGACTTGGGGGTTACTCCTGAAAAGGATGCCCATAATTATGACTGGGACTTATTCCTGAAAAGGAGACCCAGGTTAGGGATTAAGGTTTGGGGCTTACTCCTGAGGAGGATGCCCATATTAAGGGACTCAGGGCTTACTCCTAAGAAGGATGCCCATATTTGAGATTGGGGATTACTCCTAAGAAGGATGCCCAAAATTAGAGGACTTGGGGATTACTCCTAAGAAGGATGCCCATATTTGAGATTGGGGCTTACTCCTAAGAAGGATGCCCACAATTAGAGGACTTGGGGATTACTCCTAAGAAGGATGCCCATATTTGAGATTGGGGCTTATTCCTAAGAAAGATGCCCAAAATTAGAGGACTTGGGGCTTACTCCTAAGAAGGATGACCAAATTAAGGAATTTAAGGTTTGGGGCTTACTCCTGAGGAGGATGCCCAGATTTGGGAACTTTAAGAATTTGGGACTTACTCCTGAAGAAGATGCCCAGATTAAAGGACTTATAACTGGGGATTATTCCTGGAAAGGAGACCCAGGTTAAGGATTATCTCATCTTAAAGGATGAGGTTGATTGAATGAACTCTCAATCTTTGGTGACATAAAGATGTGTAAATCACTAGGTTTTGAGAGATATTCCACCAAATTCCTTTCAGATAAGGAAGTCAAATCAAGAAATCATGTCGTAAATGGCTTTGAAGAGTATCTTGAAGATTGAATCTTGAATAGGAAAGGTGAAATGGCTTAAGAGGGGTGAAATGGGCAGAAAAGGAACCCAAAAAGGAAGGGGTGCACAAGTCTTGAAAGGCGCGTAGGTATTGCGGCGGCGCGCAAGTATTGGTCGCGTAGGTATACTTGCGCGACATGTGGGGTACTTGCGCGATTTTCAACCAGCATTAAAATTCTTGAGCGACTCTTTCTTAAAGCCTTTAGAATCCTCTTGAGGTTCTCCCATAAAAGGGACGCACAATTTTTATCGAAGGAATAAGGCGGCGCGCAAGTGTGACCACTTCCCTTAAGGGATGGCCACTCAGGCGCGCAAGTGTTGATGAGTTTCAACACTTAGGCCTTCCTCCCTCTCTTTAGATCTTCCGTTCTAGGTATGAAATTACCTTAGAAGTGTTCCGGAAGCTTTGAGATGAGACTTGGGCGTCGGGAGCTTCAATCTGAGTTTCTGGAAAAAGATCCTCTCGAATGGGGGGCCCACAAGGTCTATTTATAGGCCAGAGAAGACCCCAGGCGGTTACCGAGCGGTTATCAATTAGGTCGCGCAAGTCACTTGCACGACCATAAGGCGTCGCGCAAGTAGACTTGAACGACCACTAGGCGGCGTGCAAGTGTACTTGCGCGACCATGAGGGAACTTGCGCGACCTATAAGCAATGTTCTCCTTGTTCATCCCTTTGTCGATTTTTGATTTTTCTTCAAAGGAGGAATCACTTTGGACTAAGGTATTTCCCTTTTTTCAGTCGTTAGACTCTGTGACGGAAAAGAGCGTCAACAATATTCTACTAATCTAATAATCACATGCAATATCAATAACCACTTTCATAATGATGGAATGCATAATGCCAGACTATCATAACCACATAGCCAAGGCCTCGTGCCAAGACTACAAATAAGATTTTTCCAAGGCCTTGTGCCAAGACACTAGTTTGTCTCATGAGGCCTACCGATGCATCGAGGAGCTATATCGAGCTCCACCTGTCACTTACTAAGTCCAATTCATTCCCATATGAAAAGGTTTAAACATAACATAATCATTCGTATTAAAACTGTCATATGAAATGTCAATACTTTCTCCATAAACCATGAATGGTATAAAAATAACACACCCACAGCCAAACATATCAAAAAACCTTCAATACATTATGGAAGTTTTGTATCATAATAAATCAACTTCATATAATCATAAAATCCATCAAAGGATGTTCACATAGATGAAATCAAAACTATTTGAGAGAAATATCTCCTTTTTTTGAAATCATTTAAAAGTCACCCATTTATAAAGGAAGTAATTAAAAAGTGATTTTTGAATCAAAGTGTCCCTTACCACTTTGAAACTTTTGAAATGAATTAACATCATAAAAACATTCATGTCCATATAAATAAATCCTTAAAAAACATTTTGAAGACATGGACATTAATTAAAAATATTTAGAAAGATAAATCCTTAAAACATTTAAAATTCTGATTTTTATAAAGAGTACTTTTAAGAAACTCTTAAAATATTCATTTTGAAATCATTTAAAAGTCACATAATTATAAAATAAAACATTTTCTTTGAAAATATCCTTATAATATTGTAAGGGAAACTTCGAGAATTTTATAATGGTGGAAAATAGCCGCACCCGCCGTATAAGATAAAAAACATTCTTACCTTAATTCCGTCGAAAAGGTTAAAAAGGAACTTCTTTGGAAAATGATGGAAAGATTCCTTTATAAATTTCTTATAAAAAGTCAATCAAGGGTTTAAATGACTTTAACCCATATTCTGTAAAATAGTATGAATGTTTTGAAATACACTTTCAAGAAACATGGATGTGGATGATAAAGAGGTCCCAGTAGATAATTACGTATAAACAACCTCGGATAATAAAGAGATTGTGAAATAACCCTTACCTTGTCAATTTCCTTGGTTGAGGGTAGGTTAACTTCCTGTATAATGGTGAAATAATTTTTATTAAATTATACAAGAATCATATATATTAATATGATATCATATATGATCTTTTAACATTGCTTTGTTAATAATATCTTAGTATTATCGTCGTTTCGGGTATTAACTTAGTCGTTTTCTTTTATATGTTTTGTTACGTAAGCCATGTTTGTTATGGATTGGTTGTATCTTAATCATATCCAGAATGATATCAAGTCCTTAAAAATCATTTTTAAATCATCAAATGATAATTATACTTGAATGGATACGATGGAGAATGAATCTCATCGCGTTCGTGGAGACGGTAGTCCGTACATACGCACGAGTGACAATATCATTCTTTTGATATTAAAATAATATATAAATGGATGGTATATAATATATACAGAATCATTAACATGTTATATTTATTATTTAAATGAGTTACACATCATTATTTTACCCATCCAAACAATAATATATTGAATAACAATTACACCACGACGTGGAGACAGTAAGTCGTACGTACGCACGTATGGTGACATGTTATTCAAAGTATGGATAGAATACTGAATATGGTTGTACCATATTTATAATAACATCACAGTATATATAATATACTGGAGTTATTATTTTAGAATGGTAATAACAAAGAAAGAATAAGTGGAAGAAGAAAGGAACTTGGAAAAGGGTGGTGAAATCATTACCTCCTCTTCGAGTTCTTCCTTTTGATTTGATCAAAAGGGCTCCTTAGGTTGGCTTTATGATCAAACTAAGTACTCTAGGTTGTAGTGAGGGAAGTAGGGAGAGTATTTGGGAAGAGTTTGGCCGAACCAAAAGGATTTTATGGTGTGAGGAAATGAGAAGGAGGAGGGCCTTTTTATAAGAGGGGTGAGGGGCACCTTTGGAAAAGCTAGAAATATTAATTTAGAATAAATTCATATCCGGTTTCTAATGGTTCCAAAGTTGATTATTTAATTTTTAAGGTGGGTATGGGTTGAAAAAAACTCAACCAATAGAATTTAGATAGGTTTAGGTACATATATTAACCATATATTTAAGTATTAACTCTATGTTAATTAGTTTCACTTTTACAATGTCTCTTTGTATTTTTATATTATATGGTTATAAACATACCATATACATACAAGCGACCCCCAAGTGGTACATTAATGATATAAATATCATGATATAAGTCTCTTGGAAGAACCTTAGATTTTTAGAAATTTAATATTAATTAATAATATAATATTTTTTTTAAAAACGCTTTTTTGTCAATTTTGACACTATTCAATAGTTGATTTTTTTGAAACTCATAACAGAATGATTAATTAGAAATAATTTAATTAAATCAATCCTAACATGTCATATTAACTTAGAAAATTATTTTAATTCATAAAAAGTCTCAAATTATATTTATTTGGGTATTTATAATATCAATTATTTTAACTTTTCACTATTATGGGAATTACTGCATCATCAGTGTGTCATAAATAAATTAAATTATTTAATTTCTAAAAATTATAAATAAAATACCATTATGTAGGAAAGCATTTTATCTTTCTAATTAATATTTAGAGTCGAAACTCCAACATATATAACCCTATGTAAAAATTGTTTTTCTAAAAGATATATGCTTGTGTCATTTTTGTATTCATTTTAACTTAATTAAAGTAAAGTGTCCCTATCACCTACAAGTGGCTCCATGGGGTCCCAAAATCGACCCAAAGATGCCTATGGTCTAACATGTATCGAAAATAAGGCTAGGACACGTTTTAGGGTAATTTAGTATTATTATAATATTATTTTCTAACCCTTATTTATCGGATTTACCCTTAATCATGGTAAATAAAATATTTACCGTAGTAATTATTCAAAATGTCTAAAAATAAAAGTTACCTATTTACACAATTTTAACATCCTGATTCCAAATATGGAATCCATTTTTCCAAATTTAAAACATAGAAGTGAAAGAAATTAATTTAAAATTAATTCTCGTTGTTAAAACAAAAAGCGTGTTTTTAAGAGTTAATAACTATCAAAAGATTGATACTTGTTTATGTTCGGTTTAATTGTGAAATTATGTCCAATGACCAACATTGTATTAAATGGTAAAAATATATTCTAAATATAATTTAAAACCACTCAAATTCATTATTTATCACTTTTAATTATTTTGATTAAAAAAGTTCTTTTTAATTAAAATTTAGTAATTTTCACTATTCATCAAAATATTAAAGTTATCCGAAAAGTACCAAAATTTCACCATAAGTTAAATTCGATATTCCGAAACCAAAAATGAAGTCCATTTTGAGAGATAAAATTTCAAAAAGTTGGTATTACTATTCATAATGTCTAGTTTGATTGGTTGTGGCGTGTGTTAAAACTCGAAGTTGCGTACAACACACGCTACTGTATTATTCAATGGAAAGCATACCGTGGAAGCTTGGGATGTTTCATTTTAAATTTTTGATGTCCCCATTTAGTCAAAAATTTTAAAATATTTTATTTAAAAACGTTTCACTATTAAATGTTGATAAAAGTGCAATACTGAAAATGAATTGGTTCTTACATTATGTCTAAGAAACTCGTAATATGGATTCTAAAATTATAAGGATATATTAGTTTAAAATTTAGTTAATACTATTCATAACCTCTTTTGAATAGCTTGTTTGGTAAGTCATGGTGCGATTTAACTCAGTGTTGCCTGTAGTGCATGTTATTGAATTATTTTGATGAAATAACACACTATGAAATCATGGGGTGTTACATTCTCCCCTCCTTCAATAAATTGCATCCTCGCAATTTGAAATTGTTCTTCGAAAATAAAAGGTTGAAAATAGAAAATATCTTTGTGGTAAAACCCACATTGGAAATTGGGTTACTAAAATTTATTCTTAATATGAGGAAAAGAGAAATGAAAGGGTCACCACCAAATTATGATCTCTATTAGGAGAACATTGGTGGCAATTAGAGATATATAATTGGAGGAAAAACGTAAATATTTATAGGTAGTGATTGAGGTCATCAATCACAAACAAGCGTAAAATTGAGGTCCTTAAATTCATCAATCTATGATGATTTGAAATACCATCGGTTCAACAAAACATAGGGTATTAGGATAACACAATTTTGACATTTCAAAATATCTTAGTTTAAATCCCACATCGAAAAATGAATTAATGAGGCCTCTATTTAAAATTAAGAGTGGAAAGTATAAAGATTACCGAAAATAACACATACTAGGGTTCCATGTAGGAAAATATGGACATGGAAGAGAAATCTAACCATCAATTATCTGATGGAGAGTGGTAGAGAACATGGCTATGAAAAGGCCAACAATCCCAAAGCCATAAATTAGTGATGATTTAAGGTACCATCTAGGACAACATTTTTGTTCAAAGTTCCTTTTCTTAATATTGAGGAATTTATTTATGAGGTTGGCTAAGATCATAAGGAGATACACTTACTTTATAATCAGAGTTTTATCCATTAATAAATATCTACAAAAAACTCATATTTCACTCTAAAAGATAATAGAACGAAAAAAATATATTCTATTTATCCTATTCGTATAGGGTAAAAAAAGAATTTATAATTCATCTACCAGATCTTTAAAAAAACTACATTATTTAATCTCGGACATCACGTGGGTCAGTTGTAGGTGATACACCCTTGTCGCCCTTCGGTTGTGGGTTCATGTCTCGCGGCCTTGCCGGATGCGATGGGTTGCCGCCCGACCTCCGGGTTGTCCTTTTATGGAAATCCAAAATAATCCAAACTAGAACTATCCAAAATACTTTAGTCCAAAATTTATAAGGTAGGTAAACACAATTAAGATCCTTTTTTTCGTGTAATAACATGTGATCACCCTCATCATGTATTATTTTAAAACACTGCAACATCCTGAATTATCATAAAACCTTATTGATTACATTCATGATCCCTTATTACTTATAGAATAATAGATATACTCCTTCAATCCAAAAATGTTGTAAACCCCAACAATGATGGAATATACAAATCATTAATCATTTTCCAGGTAGTCAAGAATATCCAATATAATTTATCCAAAACAATCATGTATTATTCTAAAATCACTACCTCTGTATCAGAACCATATTATGGTTTATCATTCTCGCAACCATATATTTTTCAAAAATTTGACCTGCTATTGAGTCACTTTTCATTCTTCCACACAATCTCAAGTCCATAATGAAATAGTACTGTAGTAGAATCCTTATATACTCCATAATTATTATAACAAGTACATTGTTGATACAACAATCAAATGACATAATCAACACAAGAACTATAATCATTCCTCTTCATCTGTGGTAGTATCATAACTTGATTATTATCTAATAGCATCATTTTAGGCATAGTATGATGACTTGTACATAGGTTTGCGTAGTGTCCAAACTCCTCGCAAATTAAGCATTGTACATTTGAAACCATTTTCTTACCCTTGCAGTCACGTACTTTGTGCCCTTTTCCTCCACACTTATAACAAAATCCCATTCCTTTCAGGCAAGTTCCAGGGTGTTTCTTCCCACAGTTATCACATATGGGAAAATTATTCTTTTCCCTCTTCCCTTTATCCATGTTTCTCTCTTACATCATTTTCTTCTCTTTCTTCCCTTCAAATCCATAGGACTCAGTAAAATCCTTACTTATCTTATCAACACATGATATTATTTCTTCATAAGATGATAATACATGGGAGACTATTTCTCTTATAAATTCTGGTTTAAGACCATTAAAGATATGATCCTTCTTTCTCTTTGGATCATGTGCATTGCTGGAGTTCTCATTCCTTCTACTGGGCACCATTTCTAAATAATGACATACACTAGATTAGTTTATGAATAACAATACCTAATCCTAAAATTGTAAAACACATAACATAAATTAAATAGTCTATGGGTATAATCCATAATAATAAAAATGCCTCCTTTAAGGAAGAATATACTCATAAACCCTTCATAATGATTTGTAAAGAAAATGAGAGTAATCCTAAGCATATCCCCCGGGAGTGTCATAACCAAGAGTGCAGCAAGGCCCGTTGTCATGCACCAGTTCCTGTTCGAGTCTAGCTCAAAGCGATGTTTTCGGGTTTTACCCCTACGTACATCTGTGCCAGAGCCGCCTCTACCTGATCGTATCCAGACAGGGATGTATTGCTCGGAAAACTCACAAAATCTTTACAATACCAAAATTCTAGGAAGTTCTTCTATACTAATCCTCAAAGTTCATCTTAGGTCTACATGCTCTAATCAGAGTTTATCTAAATCTAGCTTCCAAGGTTTGTACTAAAATTCTCTTGTTACCAACTGTAACGCCCCGACCCCAGTTACCCAGAGTTGGTGAATTATTACATAACATTGGCATGATCACAAGAAAGATCAAATCTCGAAAGACTGATTGGTTTAGTAGCCTTGGAAGAACTAGATATATTCATAATGTTTTACATTACATCATAAAGTGAAAAACTACTACAACAACATAATGTCTCCATAGTCCACACTATTATCCCCTCATAATATCCCTGCAGGTCATTCATAACTTACTTCTTCACATCCTGGGTAAAATAAAACATAGAAAAGGGGTGAGCTCAAATGCACATTAAGGATAACAATATAGCGGAAACATTCCAAAATAAGAATAAACATTTAAGGCAATGTATAACTAAAACAAAAGCCTTTTAAACTTGAACATCAACATAGTATGGAAAAAGTAAAATGAAAAAATTCCATTACTTATTCACCTGGATATTCTACTAATCGAATAATCATAGGCAATATCAATAACAGCTTTCATAATGATGGAATGCATAATTCCAGATATCATAACCACATATCCAAGGCCTCGTGCCAGGACTACAAATAAAATTTTTCCAAGGCCTTGTGCCAAGACACTAGTTTGTCTCATGAGACCTACCGATGCATCAAGGATCTATAGCGGGCTCCACCCGTCACTTACTAAGTCCAATGCATTACCATATGAAAAGATTTAAACATAACATAAACAATCATATTAA
The DNA here is from genome assembly GCA_963277665.1 of Viscum album. NCBI lineage: Eukaryota > Viridiplantae > Streptophyta > Magnoliopsida > Santalales > Viscaceae > Viscum > Viscum album. The sequence goes on from OY728126.1 coordinate 1,678,430,700, forward strand.
AACTAGCATACAGAATGTCAATACTTTCTTCATAAACCATGAATGGTATAAAAATAACACATCCATAGTCAAACATATCACAAAACCTTCAATACATTATGGAAGTTTTGTATCATAATAAATAAACTTCATATAATCATAAAATCCATCAAAGGATGTTCACATAGATGAAATCAAAACTATTTGAGAGAAATATCTCCTTTTTTTGAAATCATTTAAAAGTCACCCATTTATAAAGGAAGTAATTAAAAAGATATTTTTGAATCAAAGTGTCCCATACCACTTTGAAACATTTGAAATGAATTAACATCTTAAAAACATTCATGTCCATATAAATAAATCCTTAAAAAAACATTTTGAAGACATGGACATTAATTAAAAAGATTTAGAATGATAAATCTTTAAAACATTTAAATTTCTTATTTTGATAAAGAGCACTTTTAAGAAACTCTTAAAATATTCATTTTTAAATCATTTAAAAGTCACATAATTATAAAATAAAACATTTTATTTGAAAATATCCTTATAATCATGTAAGGGAAACTTCGAGAATTTTATAATGGTGGAAAATAGCCGCACCCTCCGTATAAGTTAAAAAACATTCTTACCATAATTCTGTCGAAAAGGTTAAAAAGGAACTTGTTTGGAAAACGACGGAAAGATTCCCTTATAAATTTCTTATAAAAAGACAAAAAAGGGTATAAATGACTTTAACCCATATTCTGTAAAATTGTAAGAATGTTTTGAAATACACTTTCAAGAAACATGGATGTGGATGATAAAGAGGTCCCAGTAGATAATTACGTATAAACAACCTCAGATAATAAAGAGATTGTGAAATAACCCTTACCTTGTACTTTTCCTTGGTTGAGGGTAGGTTAAACAACTGTATAATGGTGAAATAATTGTTATTAAATTATACAAGAATCATATATATTAATATGATATCATATATGATATTTTAACATTGCTTTGTTAATAATATTTTAGTATTATCGTCGTTTCGGGTGTTAACTTACTCGTTTTCTTTTATATGTTTTGTTACGTAACACATGTTTGTTATGGATAGGTTGCATCTTAATCATATACAGAATTATATCAAGTCCTTAAACATCATTTTTAAATCATCAAATGATAATTATACTTGAATAGATACGATGGAGAATGAGTCTCATCGCGTTCGTGGAGACGGTAGTCCGTACGTACGCACGAGCGACAATATCATTCTTTTGATATTAAAATAAAATATAAATGGATGGTATATCTTATATACAGAATACTTAACATGTTATATTTATTATTTACATGAGTTACACATCATTATTATACCCATCCAAACAATAATATATTGAATAACAATTACACGACGACGTGGAGACGTTAAGCCGTACGTACGCACGTATGGTGACATGTTATTCAAAGGGTGGATAGAATACTGAATATGGTTGTACCATATTTATAATAACATCACAGTATATATAATATACTGGAGTTATTATTTTAGAATGGTAATAACAAAGAATGAAGAAGTGGAAGAAGAAAAGAACTTGGAAAAGGGTGGTGAAATCGTTACCTCTTCTTCGAGTTATTCCTTTTGATTTGATCAAAAGGGCTCCTTAAGTTGGCTTTCTGATCAAACTAATGCCTCTAGGTTGTAGTGAGGGAAGTTTGGAGAGTATGTGGGTAGAGTTTTTCCGAACCAAAATGCGTTTAATGCGTGAGGAAATGAGAAGGAGGAGTGCCTTTTTATAAGAGGGGTGAGGGACACCTTTGGAAAAGCTAGAAATATTAATTTATAATAAATTCATATTCGGATTATAATGGTTCCAAAGTTGATTATTTAAATGTTAAGTTGGGTATGGGTCTAAAAAAACTCAACCAATAGAATTTAGACAGGTTTGGGTACTTATATTAACCTTATCTTTAAGTATTAACTCTATGTTAATTAGTTTCACTTTTACAATGTCTCATTGTATTTTTATATTATATGGTTAATAAACATAACATATATATCCAAGTTACCCCCAAGTGGTCTAGTAATGATATAACTATCATGATATAAGTCTCTTGGCCGAACCGTAGATTTTTAGGAATTTAATATTAATTAATAATATAATATTTGTTTTAAAAACTCTTTTATGACAATTTTGACACTATTCAATATTTGATTTTTGTGAAACTCATAACAGAATTATTACTTCGAAATAATTTAATTAAATCAATCCTAACATGTCATATTAACTTATAAAATTTTTGTAATTCATAAAAAGTCTCAAATTATATTTATTTGGGTATTTATAATATCAATTATTTTAAATTTTCACTATTATGGGAATTACTGCATCATCATTGATTCATAAATAAATTAAATTATTTAATGTCTAAAAATTATAAATAAAATACCATTATATAGTAAAGATTTATATCTTTCTAATTAATATTTATAGTCGAAAATACAACATATATAACCCTATGTAAAAATTGTCTTTCTAAAAGATATATGCTTGTGTCATTTTTGTATTCATTTTAACTTAATTAAAATAAAGTGTCCCTATCACCTACAAGTGGATCCATGGGGTCCCAAAATCGACCCAAAGATGCCTTTGGTCGAACATGTATCAAACAATAAGTCTAGGAAATGTTTTACGGTAATTTAGTATTATTATAATATTATGTTTTAACCCTTATTTATCGGATTTACCCTTAACCATAGTAAATAAAATATTTACCGAAGTAATTATTCAAAATGTCTAAAAATAAAAGTTACCTATTTACACAAATTAAACACCCTGATTTCAAATATGGAATCCATTTTTACAAATTCAAAACACAGAAGTTGCAGAAATTAATTTAAAATTAATTCCTGTTGTTAAAACAAAAAGCGTGTTTTTAAGAGATAATAACTATCAAAAGATTGATACTTGTTTATGTTCGGTTTAATTTTGAAATTATGTAAAATGACCAAAATTGTATTAAATGGTAAAAATATATTCTAAATATACATTAAAACCACTCAAATTCATTATTTATCACTTTTAATTATTTCGATTAAAAAAGTTGTTTTTAATTAAAATTTAGTAATTTTCACTATTCATCAAAATATTAAAGTTATCCGAAAAGTACCAAAATTTCACATTAGGCTAAATTAGATATTCCGAATCCAAGAATGAAGTGAATTTTTAGAGATAAAATTTCAAAAATTTGGTATTACTATTCATAACGGCTAGTTTGATTGGTTGTGGTGTGTGTTAAAACTCGAAGTTGCGTACAACACACGCTACTGTAATATTCAAAGGAAAGCGTACCGTGGAAGCTTGGGATGTTTAATTTTAAATTTTTGATGTCTCCATTTATTCAAAAAATTTAAAATATTGTATTTAAAAAGGTTTCACTATTAAAAGTTGATAAAAGTGCAATACTGAAAATGAATTGGTTCTTACATTATGTCTAAGAAACTCGTAATATGGATTCTAAAATTATAAGGATATATTAGTTTAAAATTTATTTAATACTATTCATAACCTCTTTTGAATGGAATTTTTGGTAATTCATGGTGCGATTTAACTCGTTGTTGCATGTAGTGCAAGTTATTGAATTATTTTGAAGAGATAACACATTATGAAATCTTGGGGTGTTACTGAAGTACGACTCAATAGTTCTAGTTTCTATCTCCAGTTCATCACTCATTCCTTATGGTCCAGGGACTTAGGTGATTTACCTATTGATTTTGGGGACATCTTAAAAATTGGTTCCCAGTTTAAGGTTCATACAGTGGTGGTGGGTAGGCACAGTTCCCACCTCAACAGTAGTAGTTGTCAGTTAGGCCCTTCCAACAGCAGGAGCAGCGATCTCACACTCCACCAAGGGTAGAAAGTGATGGGGGAGGCCAACCTCAAGGTTCTCCTTAGGGACCTCAACCAGGGAATGCTTAGGTAGGTAGTTGAAAATATAGAGGTAGAGGATTTGTGTGTGGGAAGCTTCACACTGCAAAGGTAGCAGTTCGAGCAGGGATGTAGGTTGGTTGAGGTACGATCAGTCAATTAAGCACTCTTGTGTATGACTTTTTTGGTTCATAATCCTCACACACAATTGTTTCACTCATTCTATACCATGATATGGGACTAGATTTATTGATAATTCCCAAGACCCTAGTGGTGAGTACACTTATCGAAGGCCATACCATCCTATTTGATGTTTGTGGTGGATGTAGGTTGATGTTGGGGCCCTATCATTTAAATAAGGAAATTTATATTCTATAAATGCATCCAAACAATGTCTTCATAGGCATATTATGGTAATTTTTAGTGCATGCTATTATCTACTGATTCTAGAGAAGGTCCATGTTCTCAGATATGGGGGGTCATCATATAGCTTTCATTGGAAAGTAGAGTTGTCAGGAGGGAATCTGGCGTGTGGAGCCTCTCCTTTCCTTGTTGGATGATCTGTGAATGTAATCAATAGATACTGAGATGTTGGAATTTCTAGGAATTGGTAGGGAGTTCCAAGATGTCTTCCCAAAAAAGGAATAGTTATACCCCCTCAACATGATTTTGGGTTCAGAAAATAATTTCAACGTGGTGACCGTCCAATTTCGATGAATCCCTATCAAATGACACCTTATTAGTTGTGAGAGTTGCATATTCAGGTTGAAGACTAGATAAAGAATAGTTTTTTTCTGAACAAGTGTGTAACCATGTGGTTCTCTAGGCTTGTTCATAAATAAGGTGGATGGTGGCCTAAGACTGTGCATAGACTACCAGAGGCTGAATCAGGTGATGGTCAGTAACTATTACCCCCTTCTGAGGATCAGAAATATTTTAGACCAGTTAAATGGTGTAGGTTGGTTATCTAAGATTGATCTATGGTCTAGGTATCACCAGTTCAGGTTTAAGGAGGGTGACATACCAATGAATTTTTCAGGTATAGGTATATGAACTTTAAGAAAGTGGAAATTCCATTTGGTGTCAGTAATGCACAAGTCGTGTTAATGGGGTTCATGAACTCTATTTTCCGGGATTACCTGGACAGGGTCATCGCTGTGTTCATCAATGACATGTTGATTTACTCAAGGTCAATGTAAGAGCATGCCGAACAAATGAGGACTGAATTGGAGGTCCTCTGACACCACTATCTCTACAAAACGTTTTCCAAATGCATGTTATATACATGAGAGGTACACTTCCTCAGACATGTGGTGACTCATCAAGGGATAGTAGTGGACCTGTCAAAGGTTGAAGAGGATGTTTCATGGGTAGTAACAAACAAGGTGGTGGAGGTTTGTAGTTTCCAGGGTCTGGTAGGCTATTACTGGAGGTTCCTACCCATCTTCTATCGAGTACCATCTCCATTTACAACTTTCACAAAAAAACACCAGGCCTTCGTGTGGATGGCGTAGTGTTAGGAGTTTTATGATATTTGAAAGGAATGATGGTTTGTTCCCTAGTTCATTGGTTTCTAGATGCAGAGGTTATGTTAGAAGTATTCTGTGAGGCTTTAGGAATGGTATTGGGATGTGTGATAATGTAGCTATGTGGAGTAATATCTTATGGGTCTAGGGATTTATGTCCTCATAAATGTAATTATGCCATCCCTGATATAGAACTTTAAGTAATCATGTTCATGTCGAAGATGTGGTTTCATTACATCATCAGGGAGGTCTTTGAGGTATTCAAGGATCACAAGAGACTAATGAATATCGTCTACCAATAAGACCTAAGCATGCGGTAGTGAAGGTGGATGGACGTCTTCTAGGATTACAAATTCCAGGTCACTTATAGGCTAGGGAATGGAAATGTGGTGGTCGATGCCTTGTGTGGGAAGTTGTAGAAGGATATAGTTCGGGAATCCACAGATGCATGGATGGAAAGGGAGGAGTTGGCTTCTTAATGCCTAGACATTGAGGAGGAAAGTAGATGATTATATCTATTTTAGATGAGAGTGGAATAATCCTTGGTGTGGCAGGTAGAGGAGTCCTTGTGGGGATACTCATAGGATGACGTGATGCATTATCACATTTTCTAGGGTGATGCTCATGAGGGATGGTCATAGCATAGCCAGAATCAGATGTTGTTCTATGGGAAACTGTTTGTCCCATTGTCAATAGGGAGTTTCCTATGAGTTCCATACCTCACCCCCAGTGGTGAATCCTAGAATCACTAAGGTGTACTGAAGCTTGAGGGAACAATTTTGGGTGCCCGGGGAGAAGCAGGTGATAGCGATGTTTGTGAAAATATTCCTATTGTGTCAGAAGTGGAAGGCCAATCACCATGTTAACAGTGTTCTATTTCATCCCTTAAACATTCCCATGTGGAATTGGGTTGAAAACTTGATGGATTTCATCACAGGTCTACCCAGGGACTAGGGGGGCTATGATGCTATCTTGGTAGCGGCAGATCGATTGATGAAATTAGCTAACATCTTAGAAATAAAGTGGACATGCATAGTAAATGTCATGGCAAGGAGGTATGTGGATGAGGTGGTGAAGCTATATGGAGTTCCAAGATAAATTTTCTTGGACCGAGATACATGTTTTACTTCATGATTCTGGAGGGGATTGCAACATGATTTTGGCACTTAGTTATGCCTTATAAGTACTTTCCAATCTTAGATGGATGGGAAGATAGAGAGGTCCATCAAGATGTTGGAGAACATGTAGTAGGCGTATTTCTTGGACTTCAAAAGATTATGGGTAGGATTATTTCCCCAGATAGAGTTTTCATACAACAATAACTATCACTATACCATTAGAATAGGACCATGTGAAGCCTTGTATGGAATAACTTTTTATTCACCAGTGTACTGGGCAGAGGTAGGGGAAGCATCCCTTCTTGGACTAGAGGTAGTGCATAGCACAATGTAGAATGTTCAGCTTATGTGTGAGAGGATGAAGGTGGATGAGGACTGGCATAAGTTGTATGCCGATCATGGGAGGAGGCCTTTAGAGTTCGATGTTGGGGACCATGTGTTCCTAAATGTCTTCCCTTGGCGTAGATAATAGTGGATTGGCAGAGGGGGAAAGTTTTATTTTAGGATCATCTAAGCATTCAATGTGTTGGGATGAGTTGATGAGGTGGCATATTAGATGGAATTTCCACCACGGTTGGATAAGATCAAAGAAGTATTACATGTCTCTCAGATCTATCGAAATCTACACAACGACTCCCTTGTCCTTGGGTGGAGATATTTGGATGTTGAGGATGATGTAACGTTCGTGGAGAAACAAGTGAGAATTGAGGATCATGAGGAGAAGGTTCTACATGGATGGACCATCTATTTGAATTGCGTGTTGTGGAGGCATGATGGCCTTGACAAGAGTACATGGGAATGAGATACACAAATGTGTTCCCAGTACCCAGAGTTGTTCTGAGTTTTGTTCTTGTTTTTCATTTATGCCTCTCTTATGATGAAATGTTTGACACTGTTTGTTGTATGATAAGTTGTATCCATGTTATCTAATTTTGATTGAAAATTCCTGACTATATGTATGGTAGAACCGGATCTTTAATCAATATTCATTTATGTGGATCCAATTAAACCCATTCACGCATGTCAGTGCCACCCAAATTCGATAGTATCTTGTCAAGGAGAATGTATTCCCCTGAATCTATGTGTCTGGATGGTGTGACCAATGGTGTTTTTATGGTTTCTTTGGGAAGTGGAATGGTTTTTTCTATATTTTTTAGGAGACAAATGATCTAGAGGAGTTCTACGATGTCAAGGTTTTCACTCGAGCTTTAGAACAACATAAGATGGTTTACTCTTGAAACGTATCTTAAGGGATGGTTGTTCGGACCTCTTTTTCATTTGGGCTAGTTTTGAAATTCTCAGGGATGATAATATAATGATAGGAATATGATATAATAAACTATATTTCCCCAGGCCATTACTTTGGTAAAATCCAGTGTTTAGGGTGTTTGGGAGGCAATGATGGCTTATTTCATGATTTTTTCAAATTTTCATCGGCATGCCAGTGCATCGGCATGTCTGTGAATCGACGTGTCAGTGGTTTGGCATGTCAGTGTGTCGGCATGCCAATGTGTCATCATGAAATTGAGTTGGCATGTTATTAGAGTCATAAGGTCAAGGATTTGGTATGCTAGGGAATTGGAAGGCCAGGGAGTCGGTAGGTCAGGGAGTTGGTAGGTCGTGGCGTCAGTAGGTCGAGGTGTTCGTAGATCAGGGCGTCGGTAGGTCGAGGGGTCGGTAGGCCAAGGCATTGGTATTTTTGGGAATCAGCAGGTCGATGCATTTATAGGATAGTGTTTCAATACATCATGGAGTTGGTAGGTCAAGGCATCAGCGGCTCTACGTTGGTGATTCACCCATCGGTGACTCATATTTAGTTTTTTCTACTTCTCTAATTTCACCCCTCTTATGTGTTATTTCTCCATGAAATGGTATCTTATGAAATCAGAGTCGTGTGATGGTCTGTCTCCACTATTTCTAAAGGGTATTATGAAGTTCTTCATATCTCGTGACATCACACTATCCTTAAAACTGTCAATCTACATGGTCAAACCACAATATGATTTTAATGATATTTGAAATTAACTCCCTAATTTTTATGATCTCCCCCTTTCATAAATTGAGATCTCTTCTATCCATCTCTTTTTTCATTTTACATGGTGCACTGAAAACCTTCCTCCCTAGAAGAGTCATGTTCCAATGATAGAGCCCCGTATACTCAGGATGGGAGTGGATTGTTGTTGATAGCCTATTTTATTTGTTACATTCGATTCTGTTATGGTTTCCAGGGATATATGCCTTGTACAAATCACTTTTTTTGGTAGTATTTGTTTGCACACAAGTGATGTTAAATTGTGTTGATATTATTGAACAATGATTGTGACATTAAATATTCTTAATCACGTATACTTGGTTAAATAAATGTATTCCCCATGATCAAGAATGTTCTATGATCAACCTAGTTATAAAAATGTGGAATTATAGAACCCATACTGGTAAAATCTGAATGTATTCCCATCCTATTGATAGGTGTGTCTGAGTGCTATGTTCTGCTGAGTTTTGTACCCTTGTGTTGGTTCGGTGGTGCTGCTATTTGGAGCAGGGTTGTAGGGACATGGTTGGGAATAGGAGTTGCTTCTATGAGAAGGGTGTGGTAAGAGTGTGCAACATGGATATGGTTAATGGTAGTTACTTTGGGATTTGTGTTATAGTGGTACAAGTGGTGAGTTGTCTTCTCAGTCTGAGAGATTGATTGATTATGGAATGGATGAACTTCTAGGTTGTTGAACTGCCTTTGTTGTGTTGTGGTCACAGAGCGTTGTTTGGCAGTGGGGCTGTGGTGTGGTATGAACATTTATTTAGTGAGACTATATCTGGGACTTTTTTGGGAAGTGGGAATGTGGGTATGGGTAGTATAGTTGGTTTGGGTAGTATACGTTTGAATAATTGTTGTTGGAAAAGGTTGAACATGTGTCTACGAAGATTGGGGGTTCATAAAGTGAGACAGTAGGTCTTGTTTTTCTTGTTTTTTTTGATATCGTGGTGGTTGGATGTTTCCTAGTAGTTGTGGAATATATTAGAGTTAACCCCTAAATAAATAATTGGGAAGTGGTTAAATAATAAATTAAAGGGTTAAAATTGTGTTTTATAGTGTCGGGTTCCGAACATCGGGGTCACAGAAAAGATGGTTTGTGTGGGCCAATTTCTTGTTGGATACCCATATGTTCGGTTGAATGTTTGTTAATATATATATATATATATATAATTTAGGTTTTTGTGATTTTTATATGAACCCCACACTTGTTGATAACTAAGGGCTGAGTACCACAATTTTAAGGGGGAGGGTTTCTTTCGCAACATTCATGTGGGAGGATGGATGGTTGGTTACTAACATTCTTCCTCACACCCTCTTTCAGGTTCTTACTTTTCGAGCATATCTAGTATGGCTATAATGAATTCAGTATTATCAAAATACAAGATTCATCTGAAGGTGGTTTGTTTTATATGTGAGGCCTAGGTGTTTTTGGTCCATGTTTTTCCCATGTATCATCGGGATGAGGCCCATGTGTATTCAGGAGAGAGACGTGGTTGTGGTGTCCAAGGTGTATGCAGGAGGAATTGTGTGTTGTTCAGGTGAATATGTGTGCAGGTGGGTTGTAAAAGTGGGACATCACATTGGAGTAGTTGTATCATCAAGAATTTATCTATTAGGGACAAGAATCCAATCAGTGGGAATGTGGTGTGGGGTACCAGAAAATCAATGTGCATATATTATTACTTATCATGACCTGCATTACTTGGTGGGTGTTCCATGGTGAGGCTGGACTGGTTCGTACTTCTTGGTAGGTTCTTTTAGGTTATACTATTTCTCATAGGGTCATTAGTATGTTCCCCATATTATGAATGGGTATATTTAGATTCCCTAAATAGTTTACTTGTTTTCTCACACTACGTATATGAATATATTTTTAGGTTTCTAGGAGGACTTTGAGGACCATACTAGAACATACTAGCTTGGGCATTGGGATTTTTTGTTTTTTCCAATTAGACTCTATTCTTTTGGTACATTACATTGGATTTTTCATTGAACCTTGTATAATATTAAAATTTTAACATGTTCATGGTATTAGATTTTTCATTTACTTTTACTTTTGGTAGTTGGAGTTTTTTGGGATTTAACTTCTTATCTCCCGATCTTGTTCTATAAAAAGGGTACTGTCTTCCATCTGTGTGAGATTATATACCCTTGGTTCTAGTATCCACTCTTGGGCATATTGATGGTGGGAATCGGGGGTCATTATATCTCCTTTATCATAAGGAATGAAGGGCCTGAATGTTTATTGTTCCTCCCCTCATATTGAAGATGGCAGGTCGTGACACAATGATACATAAGCTATTACATATTTGAGAACATTATTAATCACATGATAACATATACATGATTTTAAAACATTCATTTATGTTAATAGTTGATTGAAAATTTATCAAAAATAGTTTAAGTGATTTAGAAAAAAAATTGACTATATACAGTGTAAGATCCCTTCTAACCTCATTATTTTCAACATAAAAATCACCTGGTTAAGGGGGGATATTTTATATGAAATACTATAATATATAAAATGGGTTTTTAAAAAATAATTAGTTTCAAATATATGAGGTACCCATGTTATGTTAGAAAAATATAATAGAATGTATACACAAACCATAAACTAATGGAGTCATGCTTCCTTTAATGAAAAAACACACGATATGGTCTCATGAAAATTTTTACAGTCCCTATACTGTAAAAATAACAACTTTAGACGAAACCCGTAACATATGGATAGAATTATATGGCCCCTTTATGGGATAAGGAAGAATAAACAATATGGGAAATATAGGAAAAGGGAAAAAAGAAGACAAAACCTCGGAGAACCGTCTTAAAATTGAAGAACAAGCTGTGAAATCAAAGGAGTAAGATTGTGGAGTTTCATGGGGATCCCCTCAGGATATATAAAATTAATTAGGTTATGTATAACCTATTATTAGTGGATATGGTATAATATTAATTTTAGTATTTTATACTCTTAGGTAGATTACATTTTTAAATTAAATTTTTGCAAAATAGTACGTCAACTGTGCCACCCTCACTAGAGTGCTTGGGAATTACTGTATAATTTGGACATATATATTTCCATAACACTGTAAAACTTTTCCTAAAAAACAAATAATTAAGTTTAGATAACATGATTACTACTTGGATCTATTTATTTTTATCGATCATGTAGTAATCATGTGATTCACACTAGATTACCTAGGAACAACTTCACAACATCGATGCATGGTCTTCCAAACTGTGTACCAAGAATGTGTAGATGAAAATTCATAAAAAAATAAAAAAATCATAGCTCATTGTTCACCAACTCTAATAAATTAAATAATTAAGAATATTGATACATGAAATTGAACTTGGTCCGTGATAGGATGTTTTTATTAGATCTTATTAAAAAAATTGTGATGGGAATCCATCATAATGATTCATTATATTATTTTTGATAGTTATAGTTATCGACTGAGAAATAATAAAACACCCATCCCATGTTTTGAACTATCATAGATTTATATATTATATTATAAATTTATATAAAAAAGGAATGCTTATATGATGTTTCTAACATCCTCATCCTATAATTTTCCCACATATCTCGAACCAAAGTTCCATATAGCATTAGACATGTTTCCTCATATACCCGAGGTTTCTGAGTAGTGGAAAGGGACTAATATTTTTTCATTGAGATAATATACCCTCATTATCATCCCAAAAGATAATAATTAAATAAAAACTAAGTCCTAATAGATTTAATCATAATCAATATAGAAACATTAGTCAATGATGTCCCAAATAAATTATGTTCCCTATGTGATAAAAAATATACCCATACTATAATACACCAATCATACCACATAAAGGGCATCACTAAATAAGGATGATGCTATATAAGCTATTAAATTATAAAAAGAACAGAAAATTAATAAAGGTAATATTATAATTAGCCCTATTTACAATGACCCGTGTTGATAAGATCATGTCATGTAAAAAAAGATATACAAGACATGTACAAGAGTAACATGCAGTGTCCTACTATTTGAGGGTAACTTCGTGAATTCTGGCCATGTGCCTGTACCGAAATTCAACCCATGTCTTCTAACCCATGTACCAGTACACAGGGTAATCTACTTAACCGGCTTGGTCCCACTTTTTGGTGGAGTATATGACATGTAATCCACCCTGTGTTTGTGTATCATGCGAGATACACGATGATTCCCACATAAGGAACCACACTTTTTGTGACATATATCACTTGTCGTGTTCAACAATTCTATAATTACTAACCCTAGCCACCACTGAGCCATCCCCACACACCATGTTGTTTGGAGAACACACTATTTTTATCATGATTTTCTAGAAATGACTTTCTTGGACACTGTGCCTCACCTCGTCTGCTCTTTCGATTCTTGATCCAACCATTAATTTTCCTCTAAACTCATGATCTGTGGTCCCCCCATGAAATCAGTTTTCTATGAGTATTTAGATGTTCTATATTCCTAGAAACTGTTTTCAATCATCCCCATGAAGAATAGTCAAAAAATGATTTGTCTTTATTCATGTCGATTCGTCTGATGCCAACATCATCGCACCTCTGCTAAGTTGTCATGATTTTTTTATCTACAATATGGGATGGTTGCATTATGATATAGATGTGTAATGAACCATTGTTCATAAACTTACAATGAATGCAAAGATAACATTGTGTTGGGATAAGAAAAATTCATACAAAAAGAGGAACAACCCTCTGCCTTTGATCGTTACAGAATTGATTTGCTCTCGTTAGAAGGATCAAGATAACAACCAATGAAAATCATAACCATAAATTTAATCACCCCCAAATTCCCTCATCTTGAAAACCTCTTGCACAAATGATCGAACCACATGTCAACTTGTTCATAATTTGATCCATGTTAATCATCAAATCATGGAAAGGGGAAAAGAATGAATTTGAAATAGAAACCCCTACCTCGAGTTAGGATTGGTCACTAATGAACAGGTGTTGCGCTACCATAGTTAACGAGATCCTCTATCTCTTTTGGAATTTCAATTCACAAACATTAAATTTTTTATCATTCATTGTTGAGAGGATTCTATAAGGAGAATACTCTCTACACCTCTAGAGATTTCTACAGTTATGTGTCTAACCCTATAAATTATTCTTATTGTCTAATTTAAAATTCCAATTTGGTGCGTTGATGAAAAGTTAATAAAGTTAATATGTTAATTTATTTTATATCCTTAAATATCCGAAAACTAACATTCAAAGCTGACCCACACTGACCAATGTTAGGTATAATATAATGTAAATCCACTTAACATAATGCAATGGTTCCCTCGTATTTATTATACAGGACCCCGTTTAGATGTTATTTCACTTTTTCAGGAATTCCACATGCACTTTATATTTAGTATAATTAATATATTCCAAACATTTAATTTGGGGACACTAGACCTAGAAATCGATTTCCTTAACAGCACCTGGTCTCAGATTATTCCCACATAAAATTAAAAAAAAACATGGAAGATCTAAGGAATTACATTCTCACTACCTTAGGGGTTCACATCCACAAAATACAAAACAAAAGGCTATTAAAGAAGAGGTTGGTACTGCATGTGAATTTGGTCCTCCCACTCCCACATCATCTCTTAAAGATTCTCATGCTGCCACTGGACATGCATGAATGTAATCTCTCTTCGATGATGGGTCATATCCTATAGATCATCGAACTCCACTGGGTACTCAGGAAAATTCACTCCACCCTCGATGTCCAGCATTCCCAAGTTGATGAAATCAGATATCTTAGGCATGTGCCCCCTCAGCTGTGACATGTTGAACACATCATGTACACAAATAATCTATGGGGGTAGAGTTAGGAGGCATGCCACCTTTCTATCTCTACACATTTTTTTTTGAATAAGGGGTGATGAACCCCAAAGATAACATGACTCTCTTGGAAAATCGCTGCAACCCACATCATGGTGAGACCTGTAGGAGCACACATTCTCCTTCCACTAACTTAAATGACCTATATTTGTTGGTGAAACACTATTATCCATATTAATTGTGTGGAAACCATATCATAAAACCCCCTCCCACAATTAGGATGTAAAAAACATGACAATCTGAAACAATCATTGATGTCACCCTGAGAAGATGAAACATATCTTTCTAGTAGACGAATTTCAAGCACTCTATTGAACTCAGTTTCCGAGTATCCATGAAGTGGGATTACTTGGGGAGTCAATCAATTATTACGAAAAAAACATCACTTCTCTTGAATGATCACGATAAACACATCACATTGTCAACTGACTTCCCCCACCCCAACTTCCACTATAGAACATCAAGGGGTTGAGTCAAACTAATTGGAACTTGGTGCCCAACCTTCACCTACTGGCATGTAAGGCATCGATAAAAAAACTCCTCTACTAACTTTTTCATCCCTGGACACCAGAACTTGAATTGGAGATCATGTTACATCTTATCCACACCTAGATTTAATGTAAAATGTGGATGTATGAAACTACCACCATACCTCCTCCCATAATTCCACTGGTACTACTATTCTTCTTCTAAAAAGAACAACACACTCTCCAAATTTTGAATATCTACTAGTAGTATGTACTATGGATAACTGAGTAGGTAGGGGTCTAACTGTTGGAAACCCCATGTTGATCCTTCCTAACTAATTTTTTGATTGAAGGCATGACAACCACCGAATAGTAGTAAGTTGCACAGTATCCATCCATGAAGGATAATGGTAACAAGGTCAACTACTCCATCACACTGATCATAAGATGAAAACTCAATCTCTTTACAAGAGAATCTGCAACCATGTTCCTCATTTTAGGAGTATGAAAATATTCAATTTCATAATCATGGAGGGAATCTAGTCATCGACTATGTATGAAGTCCAAATTCCTCTTACAGATGTTATACCTAGGACCCTGTCGATCAGAGTAGACGATAAACCACTCTCCTATAAGGTAGTGTCGCCACATATTAAATGTGAAGACTACCACTGCCTACTCAAGATCATGGGTTGTGTATTTCTAATCATGTGCTCTCAACTGTCAGGAACCACAAAGTAGAAATATTAGTAACATGGAGGCATATAAAAAGTAATTATACACACACACACACACACATCAAAAGACCACAAATTCTAAAATGTAAAAACCACTAGGGAACAAAATTCATTCATACAGCTAAACCCAAACAACAAAGTACAATAGTAAGTAATGTGTAGAAAAGTAACTGGGCCAGAATACAAGCCCATCAAAAGAAAGTGTTTGGCACTACAATGTACAAGGTGTAAATGAAAAATGTACTGGGACTACTGCTCAATGTCGAAGGAACACATCAACTTGTAAAGGAGCTCACAAAGATCAGTCTGATCATGCTCCATCTAGGACTTTGTCAAAAGTCCTCTTGTATGCACAAGACACGACACGTGCGTGAAAATACCATGAAGGGAATGTTTAGTAGGACACCCTGAAAACCATAAAGAAATACACAAAGGTAGAGTATAATATTCTCTAAAAAAGCATATGTGTACAATATATAATTAGAATATATCTTGATATGATTGAAACCCAGACCTATACTCTAGACGTAATCCACAATGGCCCACATACCCACAGTAGGGATTTAGTCTGAAGAATTCATGAAGCACTCATCTGGGAGAACTCACTCCATGAGTATAATAGTTCTGATAATGTTAGTATGATATGTACTATTCATCAGATGTTTTCATGAAAGAGATAGATTTACTTATGGATGTGAATGGATAACATATACACTCATTCTGGTAGAACACACTATTTTCTGAGAAAATACAAAAATATATGGATGATGATCATTTCCAGGGCCTTATCCTATACCACGACTTATCTTTATTCAACTTCTAAATAGAGGATTGGCATACGGTATGATGGTTCATGCCAATAAAGGAATATACCAGGGGTCAATAATTGATACAAGATCATTCTCCAGTTGACTCGGAGGGTATTCTTAGCTCTATCCATAAAATCCTGCTGAAGGGATCATACTCTATTGGATAGAGAAAATGCATGAACTTTAGGAGAGTGGGAAAGGGAAACTAACCTAATTAAAATATGTCCAATATACGGTATACAAGGATCTCCAGTGATGTACAAGAAATAAAAGGTGTATAGAATAGTCACACAACGTGTCTTTTGACCATGGGTACTGCCCGTGTACAATGGCCCATGTAAAAAAGAGCATGTCATATATAAAAACATTTACATAGAATTTAGAAGAGTAAAACAATGTGTCCAACTATATGGAGGGATACTCTATGTATGCTGGCCATGTACCCGCACATAGATTCAACCCATGTACCGATACATAGGGTAACCCGCGTACCAGCCTAGTCTAGCCGTGTGGTGGAGTACATGTTGCGTACACCACCCCATGTCCATGTATTATCCTAGATACACGCTGAGTCCCACCGAATGGCCAACATGTCGTGAGATATCTATCACATGTCGTGTTCAAACACTATATAATGCAGAACCCTAATTGCTGTTGAGCGGCCCCACATGTCTTCTTCTTCAGAGAACACGCCGTGTTCTGCACTATTTTCTAGAAATGAATTTCTTTATAACCGTTCATTTTCATTTCTTCTGATTAAATATCCATACAATCATTTTCCTCAAAAATCGATATCTATGGTCTCCCCACCATTCCATCAATGTTCCAAGACGTTTCAGCTATTCGATCGGCCCCAAAAACCCATTTTGATGATCTGAAGGAAGAATGGTCGAAGAACATTTTATATTGTATTTTGTTTTATTCTTACACCACCATTGTCATCATACCTCCAATAGGTCATCATGATGAGATATCCGAATTTTTTTATAATTTCATTGCTATGTGGATGCACACAAATTTGTTTTTCATAACCCCACGAAGAACTCAAATAACACATGGGGTCAGGAGAAGAAAAATATAAGAAACAAAGGAGGAAAAAACCTGTCCATAACCATTAATTTAATCATCCCTATATTCCCACAACATAAAACCCTCACACATGAACTATGAATCCACAGGTCAACTTTTTCATTGGTTGATCTGCACTAATCATCAAATCAAAGAGCATGGAAGTGAAAAAAAAAGAAATAAAAACCCCTACCTCAAGTTAGGATCAATCACTAATGAAAAGGTATTACACTTTCATCATCATTGAGATCCTAAATCTATATTGCTCTTGCAATTCATGAAAGGATGATTCGTCATTGTCCGTTGTCCAGAGGATTATCCAAGTGGTATCCTCTCTACACCTCTTGATAATTCAATGGTTAAGTGGCTAATGTAGAAAATCCTGCTTAACTTATTATTTAAATGATTTAGTTGCTAAGTTGATGTAATCATAATAAAAGAAATATTTTAATCTATGTTTTCTCCTTAAATGGACAAAAACTAACTTTCATACCTGACCCAAGCCAGTCGATCTAATGTCCCACCTAAGGTAAAGATGCTTCTCTGAATACACAATTTCCCTCATATTTCTTTTCCAGTCACCCATTGAAATTTTATTCAATTTTTTAGGAATACCGTGAATGAGTGCTACTTCATAAATTTAATATATTTTAAAAAAAGTTTCCAGGCATACCAGGCCTTAAAATCACATGTCGCCACAGTGCCTGGTCTCAGATTAATCCAATATAAAATTTAAAAATAATACATAGAAAATCATTTACATTACACTAATACCATATATAAGTCACTTATGAATTTTATTTCCAATTTATTAACAATTCCATGATAATTAATGTTCTTTGTAATAACTTCTTTTTTATTTTAGGTGTTTTGAATTGTTATTCTTGATACTCTAACTTAGATAATGCTTTAATTATTTAAAAACAATAAAATAAAACTATATATCATATATATTCAGTATATAAATATTTATTGAAATCTACAAAAAATATAATTATTAAATGAAATACAGTGTTCATGGAGATGGTAGGCCATACGTATGCATAAACGCTGCTTCCATTTTATTATCGTACTGAAATAATGAACGTAAATGAAACATATGGATATAAATATATAATTTAACTATAGTTTTATTATTATGTCATATATATCATATAATATAACAAAATAATCATTAATATGTTCCATTCAAGTGCGAATGAATCTCATCAATTTGTTGAGGCGATAGTCTACAATTCCCTAAACAAAATTACGATATGTACAGAAATTGGAAAGTATGAATGTAGGAGTTATATAATAAATATATAAATATAAATAAATCATTAAAATCATAAATTTCATATCAAAACAGCGTGTCCATAAAAATTCCCATCCTTGAGAGGTGGTAAAGGTAAAATTAAGAACATCACTTTATGAGGTGGTAGTTCGCCGTACACAATTACGGTATGTTCATTACCCATTAGATGAAAGTGAGTGCATGATTAATTATAAACCTTAGAATTGAAAAATAAGAGTATATTTAGGATAATGTTGTTATAATATGATAATTTAATAAGAATAATCATGGTGTTTGAGAAATAACACAATTGAAAGAATCATGGAGAAGGATGCAACCTCTTCTTTGGGTAACTCCTTTTGGTTTGCACCAACGGGCTTCCTTGGTTGGATTTCTACCCAAATGAAGTTTTCAAGAAACAAGGAAGGTATTTTGGTAATTTAATTGGGCATATTTGTTCCACACTGAATTTATTTTATAGGCTTGAAGAAGGAGGATTGGTGGTGTCTTTTTATAGGGGAAGGAGGGGACAAACTTGGCATTTTATAAAAAATGTTTGGTGTACCCCTCTTTTTATCTAAAAAACATCATAAAATAAAAAAATATGTATAATAAATGTTATGGACGAAATATTTCCATAAAAACGTTGTTGGACAAGTATATTGGTCATTTGGGAACACCAGTTTAAGGTATTATCCCTTGTTAAGCTTTATTTTACATTAATCGCTGTAATTAATTTTAATAAATTTCAATAAATTTTTTAATAAATTAAGTTGATACTTTTAGAATATAAATATTATACATATAAAACTATTTATATCCATTTTTTTAAATTATATTCATAGAAGAATCAAAAGTATGTTTAATGGCAATAATGTAGACGTGGTGAGTAAGAGGGTTTTTAAAGTGAGAATGTTCAAGACATCCTTATGATTTTATATCTAAAATAAAAATAAATTTCTTTACAATGAACATAATTGGATTAATTGATTTATAAATTATTTATTCTGAAATTAAAATAAAGAGAACATTTAATTTAAATATATAAGAAAATTAGATTAATAATTAGTTTTGAATTAAGTATTTTTCACTATTTACCAATGAAATAATTCTATCAAAAAAACCCATAAAATCACCCAAAGATAATTTTGAAATTTATAATTATAAAATTAAGTCTATTTTATAAAATTTAATTTAAAATATTGTTTAAAGTAAATTTTATTATTGTTAAAATAAGGGAATAAAATGAATTTCTTTTAAGAAAATAATTTTTTCAAACATATAAAGACATTACTAAAACAATTTTATGTCTTATTATCAATGTTATTTATCTATATATAACTAATTTATAAAAAATTTAAAAATTAGTTATTACTATTCATGGTATTATGTTTAATATCTATGTTATAACTATCCATGTTTAAATAATTAATACAATAAAATGATGTATTGTAGAAACTCAGTGTTGTATATAACGCAATCCAAGCCAATGTTACATGTAGAACAAGCTAATATAAGTATAGTGTGTAGTGTACGAAAACCAAATATAGTTATTTAATAATATATAAGAATGAATATATTAATTTTTTGTGAAATGAAAAATATCAATAAGATTAAATTAATTTGAAATTGAATATTTCACAAAATCTCAGGGTGTTACAAGTCATATTACATTAGATTAAATTATGGACATCTAGTGTTGGTCACAACGTAATTGTAAATCTCACATCATTATTTAAAAGAATAATCTATTTATATTATAGGTAGTCCTTCCTGATATGGAATTGACATTACAAAGATAATACATGATTTATTATTATTATTATAATTTTAAGAAGGAGAAGTGGTTTCATATTTATATATAAAATTTCATGCTCAATGAACCTATATGAGAAAATTGATTGGATTGATTAATATTTCATTCATCGTGAAGAAGTGTATCGTTTTATGGTAAAATTAATTATTCCACAATGTTTATACAATTAATTTTTAGTGGTTCCCTATATTTCTTGGTGTTGAAAACTTCATGTGGTAAAATAAAAATCATGCCACAAATAAAAATGTAGGTTTTGAAGCTATTAGAGGAGAAAAACTTGGTCATATTTTGATAATTTTGGCTATTCCATGATTGTGATGATCATTTTTTCAGGGATCATTTTCATATTCATGTTTTCTCTAGAATCTGGAATTCAAGTTATTTTCTATTATGGCCTACTTGGTTTCTCAAGGGTTGTTCTAATTCATTATTTTATTCCCTTTAATCATATCCATGTGTGGTAATGAGCTCTTGATTGACTTTATGAATAGATATATTATAGGTATGATTAAACAAAACTTACTCAATTAAATTTGTATTTGTAATTCATATTTACTATGATATAAATATTTCCGATTACAGTGAATGTGTATAGAATTAGATAAGTAATAAATAAAATTAAAGGTGTGTTTATATTGGTTATTCATAGAGAATAAAGAAGAAGATAACATATAATAATATAAAGAAAAATATTCATAAAAAATCACTTAATGTGAGTTTGTCATGGGTGTTGAAACTCTTATTATTTTTATTTCTAAACATCCATATTAAATTGTGTAGGAGAAAAATTCATAGATTTGAAACAATATTATGTATTATGAGTCTAATTATAATTTTTAATAATTTTTAATCCATAATTATTGGTGTATTGTTTGGTCACATTATATATCAGTGAATCAACATGTTTGTGCATCGACGTGTCAGTGGTTTGGCATGTTAGTGTGTCAAAATGTCAATGTGTCATCATGAAATTGATTTGGAATGTTATTAGAGTCATAAGGTCAAGGATTTTGTAGGCTAGGGAATTGGTAGGTTAGGGCGTCGGTAGGTCAGGGCATTGGTAGGTTCTGGCATCAGTAGGTTGAGGTGTCCGTAGATCAGGGCATTGGTAGGTCCAGGCGTCGGCAGGCCAGGGCATTGGTATTTCATGGAATTAAAAGGATGATGCATTTGTAGGATAGGGTTTCAATACATTATGGAGTTGTAAGGTCATGGCATCAGTGGCTCTGTATTGCTGATTCACCCATCGGTGACTCATATTCAGTTTTTTCTACTACTCTAATTTCACCCCTCTTATGTGTTATTTATCCATGAAATGTTATCTTATCAAATCAGAGTCGTGTGATGGTATGTCTCCACTATTTCTAAAGGGTATTATGATGTTCTGCATATCTCGTGACATCACACTATCCTTTAAACTGTCAATCTACATAGTCAAACCACAATATGATTTTAATGTTCTTTGAAATGAACTCCCTAATTTTTATGATCTACCCCTTTCATAAATTGAGATCTCTTCTATACATCTTCTTTTTCATCTTACATGGTGCACTGAGAACCTCCCTTCCTAGAAGAGTCATGTTCCTATGATAGAGGCCCTTCTACCCAGTTTTCATGGAGATCTTCATGTTCTACTCGCACGATCTGCTCTTCTCGGTGCAAGGAAGAACATCGATCCTTTGGTCATCCGTGTAGAGATTTCATTTGATTCAATTAAATTTTTCATCATGTTTTTTGGGTATAAAAATAAACCATTGTGATTAATGTATGAGAAATTTATTAAAAAACAGAAATATATAAGAAGTGGATTTGATCTTAAAATAACATGGTTAAATAATTTAACAGGATGGGAGTGGATTGTTGTTGATAGCCTTTTTTATTTGTTACATTCGATTCTGTTATGGTTTCTAGGGATACATGCCTTGTAAAAATCACTTTTTTTGGTAGTCTTTGTTTGCACACAAGTGATGTTCAATTGTGTTGATATTCTTGAACAATGATTGTAACATTAAATATTCTTAATCACTTATACTTCCTTAAATAAATGTATTCCCCATGATCAATAATGTTTTGTGATCAACCTAGTTATAAAAATGTTGAATTATAGAACCCACACTGGTAAAATCTGAATGTATTCCCATCCTATTGATAGGTGCGTCTGAGTGATGTGTTCTGTTTAGTTTTGTAACTTTATATGAGTTGGGTGGTGCTGCTGCTGGGAGAATGGTTGTAGGGACATGGTTGGGAATATGAGTTGCTTCTATGAGAAGGGTGTGGTATGAGTGTGCAGCATGGATATGGTTAATGGCAGTTACTTTGGGATTTGTGTTATGGTGGTACAAGTGGTGAGTTGTCTTCTTAGTCCGAGAGATTGATTGATTATGGAATGGATGAACTTCTAGGTTGTTGAACTGCCTTTGTTTTGTTGTGGTCATGAAGCATTGTTTGACAGTGGGGCTATGGTGTGGTATGAATAGTTATTCAGTGAGACTGTATCTGGGACTTGTTTGGGCAGTGGGGCTATGGGTTTGGGTAGTATAGTTGGTTTGGGTAGTATACGTTTGAATAATTGTTGTTGGAAAAGGATGAACACGTGTCTATGAAGATTGGGGGTTCATACAGTGAGACTGTAGGACTTGTTTTTCTTGTTGTTTTGATATGGAAGTGGTTGGTAGTTTCCCATTAGTGGTGTAATATATTAGAGTTAACCCCTAAATTAATATATGTGAAGTGGTTAAATAATAAATTAAAGGGTTAAGATTGTGTTTTATAGTGGCGGGTTGCGAACATCAGGGTGACATAAAAGATGGTTTGTGTGGGCTGATTTCTTGTTGGATACCCATATGTTCGGTTGTGTGTTTATTAACACACACACATATATAATTTAGTTTTTTGTGATTTTTATATGAACCCCACCCTTTTTGATAACTAAACGATGAATACCACCATTTAGGGGAGGGGTGGGTTTCTTTCCCAACATTCCTGTGGGAGGATGGGTGGTTGGTTACTGACATTCTTCCTCACAGCCTCTTTTAGGTTCTTACTTTTCGAGCATATCTGGTATGGCTGTAATGGATTCAGGCTTATCATAGTTCAAGATACATCTGAAGGTGGATTTTTTTTGATGTGAGGCCTATGTGGTTTTGGTCCCTGTTTTTTCCAATGTATCATCAGGATGAGGCCCAGGTGTATTCAGGAGAGAGATGTGGTTGTGGTGTCCAAGGTGTCTGCAGGAGGAATTGTGTGTTGTACGGGCTAATCTAAGTGCGAGTGAGTTATGGAAGTGGGACCTCACATGGGAATAGTTGTAGCATCAAGAATTTATATATTAGGGAAAAGAATCCAATCAGTGGGAATGTGGTGTGGGGTACCAGAAAATCAATGTTCATATACTATTACTTTTCATGACCTGCATTACTTGGTGGGTGTTCCTTGGTGAGGCTGGACTGGTTCGTACTTCTTTGTAGGTTCGTTGAGGTTCTACTATTTTCTCGTAGGGTCATTATTATGTGACCTATATTATTAATGGGTATATTTAGTTTCCCTAAATAGTTTACTTGTTTTCTCACCCTACGTATATGAATATATTTTCGGATTTCTAGGAGGACTTTCAGGACCATACTGGAACATACTAGCTTGGGCGTTGTGATTTTTGGTTGTTTCCAATTAGACTCTATTCTTTTGGTACATTACATTTGATTTTTCATTGATCCTTCTATATGATTAAATTTTTAACATGTACATGGTATTATATTTTTCATTTACTTTTACTTTTGGTAGTTGGAGTTTTTTTGGGATTTAACTTCTTATCTCTCGATCGTGCTCTATAAAAAGGGTAATGTCTTCCATCTCTGTGAGATTATATACACTTGGTTCTAGTATCCAGTCTTGGGCCTATTGAAGGTGGGACTCGGGGGTCATTATATCTCCATTATTATAAGGAATGAAGGGCCTGAAAGTTTATTATTCCTCCCCTCATATTGAATATGGTGGGTCGTGACACAATGATACATATGCTATTACATATTTGAAAACATTTTTAATAACATGATAACATATAAACTATTTTAAAACATTCATTTATATTACTAGTTGATTGAAAAATTTTCAAAAATAGATTAAGTTATTTAGAATAAAAAATTGACTCTGTATAGTGTAAGATCCCTTCTAACCTCATTTCTTTCCACATAAAAATCACCTGGTTATGGTGGGATATTTTATATGAAATACTATAATATATAAAATAGGTTTTAAAAAAATAATTCGTTGCAAATAGAGGAGGTATACAAGTTATGTTAGAAAAATATAATAGAATTTATACACAAACCATAGACTAATGGAATCATGCTTCCTTTAATGAAAAAACACATGATTTGGTCTCATGAAAATTTTAACAGTCCCTATACAAAAACAATCACAAGTTTAGACGAAACCCATAACATAGGGTTGGTATCATATGGTCTCTTTATGGGAGAAGGAAGAATAAATAATATGGGAAATAGAGTAAAAGGGAAAAAAAGACATAACCTCAGAGAACCGTCTTAAAATTGAAGAAAAATCCATGAAATCAAAGGAGTAAGATTGTGGAGTATCATGGGGATCCCCTCAGGATATATAAAATTAATTAGGTTATGTATAACCTATTATTAGTGGATATGGTATAATATTAATTTTAGTATTTTATACTCTTAGGTAGATTACATTTTTAACTAAATTTTTTAGAAAATAGTACGTCAACTGTGCTACCCTCACTAGAATGCTTGGGAATTACTGTATAATTTGGACATATATATTTCCATAACACTGTGAAACATTTCATAAAAAAAATAAATAAGTTTAAATCACATGATTCCTATTTGGATCTATTTATTTTTATTGATCATGTTGTAATCATGTGATGTACACTAGATTACCTGGGAACAACTTCACAACATCGATGCATGGTTTTCCAAACTGTGTACCAAGCGTGTGTAGATAAAAATTCATAGAAATATAAAAAAATCCTAGCTCAAAGTTCACCAACTCTAATAAATTAAATAATTAAGAATATTGATACCTGAAATTGAACTTGGTCTGTGATATGATGTTTTCGTTAGATCTCACTAGAAAAATTGTGATGGGAATCCATCATAATGATTCATTATATTCTTTGTGATACTTATAGGTATTGTCTGAGAAATAATAAAACATCCATCCCATGTTTTGAACTATCATATATTTATATATTATATTATAAATTTAAATAAAAAAGTAATGCTTAAATGACGTTTTTAACATCCCCATCCTATAATTTTCCCACATATCTCGAACCAGAGTTCCACATAACATTAGACATGTGTCCTCATATACCCGAGGTTTATGACTAGTGGAAAGGGACTAATAATTTGTCATTGGGATACTGTACCCTCATTATCATCACAAATAATAATAATGAAATAAAAAACTAAGTCCTAATAGATTTAATCATAATCAATATAGAAACATTAGTCAATGATGTCCCAAATAAATTATGTTCCCTATGTGATAAAAAATATACCCACACTATAATACACCAATCATACCCCATAAAGGACATCACTATATTAGGATGATGCTATATAAGCTGCTAAAATATAAAAAGAAAAGAAAATTAATAAATGTGATATTATAATTAGTCCTGTTTACAAAGGCCCGTGTTGAGAATATCATGTCATGTAAAAAAAAGATATACAAGACATTTAGAAGAGTAACATGCAATGTCCTAATATTTGAGGGTAACTTCGTGAATTCTGGCCATGTTCCTGTACCGAAATTCAACCCACGTCTTCTAACACATGTACCAGTACAAAGGGTAATCTACTTAACCAGCCTGGTCCCACTTTTTGGTGGAGTATATGACATGTAATCCACCCTGTGTTTGTGTATCATTCGAGATACACAGTGATTCCCACATAGAGACCCACACATTGTGTTACATATATCACTTGTCGTGTTCAACCATTCTATAATTCCTAACCCTAGCCACCACTAAGCCATCCCCACACACCATGTTCTTTAGTGAATACACTATGTTTTTCATGATTTTCTAGAAATGACATTCTTGGTCACCGTGCCTCACCTCGTCTTCTCTTTCGATTCTTGATCCAACCATTAATTTTCCTCTAAACTCTGGATTTGTGGTCCCCCCATGAAATCAGTTTTCTATGAGTATTTTGTTGTATTATAATCCTAGAAACTATTTTCAATCATCCCCATGAAGAATAGTCGAAAAATGATTTGTCTGGAATCATGTCGATTCATCTGATGCCATAATCATTGCACCTCTACTAAGTTGTCATGATTTTTTTATCTACAATATGGGATCATTGTGTTATGATATCAATGTGAAATTAACCATTGTTTATAAAAATACGAAGAATGCAAAGAGAACATTGTGTTGGGATAATAAAATTCATACAAAAAGAGGAACAACCATCTGCCTTTGATTGTTATGAAATAGATTTGATCTCGTTAGAGGGATGAAGATAACAACCAATGAAAATCATAACCATAAATTTAATCACCCCCAAATTCCCTCATCTTAAAATCATCTCGCACAATTGATCGAACCAAAGGTCAAATTTTTCATAGTTTGATCCACGTTCATCATCAAATCATGGAAAGGGGAAAAGAAGAAATTTCAAATAGAAACCCCTACCTCGAGTTAGGATTGATCACTAATGAATAGGTGTTGCACTACCATCATTAACGAGATACTCTATCTCTGTTGGAATTTCAATTCACAAACAGTCAATTTTTTATCATTCATTGTAGAGAGGTTTCTATAAGGATCATACTCTCTACAACTCTATATAATTCTACAGTTTTGTGTCTAACCCTAAAAAATATTCTTATTATCATATTTAAAATTCCAATTTGGTGCGTTGATGAAAATTTAATAAAATTAATATTTTAATTTATTTTATATCCTTAAATATCTGAAAACTAGCATTCACAACTGACACACACTGACCAATGTTAGGTATAATCTGAGGTAAATCAACTTAACATAATATAATGGTTACCTCATAATTATTATACAGGAACTCATTTAGATGTTATTTCACTTTTTATGGAATTACAAATGCACTTTATATTTAGTATATTTAATATATTTCAAACATTAAATTTGGGGACACTGGACCTAGAAATTTATTTCCTTAACAGCACCTGGTCTCAGATTATTCCCACATGAAATTTAAAAAAAATACATGGATGATCTGAGTCATTAAATTCTCACTACCATAGGGGTTCACATCCTCGAAATCCAAAACAAAAGGCTATTCAAGAAGAGACTGGCACTACACGTGAATTTGGTCCTCCCGCTCCCACATAGTCTCCTAATGATTCTCATGATGCCTCTGGACATGCATGAATGTAATCTATCTTCGATGAAAGGTCATATCCTATAGATCATCAAACTCCACTGGGTACTCAGTAAAATTCACTCCTCCCTCGATGTCCAGCTTTCCCAAGTTGATGAAATCAGATGTGTTAGGAACATGCCTCCTTCGTTGTGACATGTTGAACACATCATGTACCCAAATAATCTATGGGGGAAGAGCTAGGAGGCATGCCCCCTTTCCATCTCTACACAGTTTTTTTGAAAACGTTCTGATGAACCCCAAATATAACTTGACTCTCTTGGAAAATCGCTACAACCCACGTCAAGGTGAGACCTGTAGCAGCACACATTCTCCTTCCACTAACTTAAAGAACCTATATTTTCGGGCTCAACACTATTATCCATATTAGTTGTGTGGCAACCATCTCATAAAACCCCCTTCCACAATCAGGATGTAAAAAAACATGACAATCTGAAACAATCATTGATGTCACACTGAGAAGATGAAACATATCTTTTTAGTAGAGGTATTTCAAGCACTCTACTAAACTCAGTTTCCGGGTATCCAGGAAGTGGGATTACATGGGGAGTCAATCAATGATTACACAGAAAACATCACTTCTCTTGAATGTTCATGATAAACCCATCACTTTTTCAACTGACTTCCCCACCCCTAACTTCCACTCTAGAACATCAAGGGGTTGAGTCAAACTTATTGGAACATGGTGCCCAACCTACACCTACTGGCATGTAAGGCATCGAGAAAAAAACTCTTCTACTAACCTTTTCGTCCTTTGACACCAGAACTGGAATTGGAGATCTTGTTACATCTTCTCCACACATAGATGTAATGATAAAAGGTGGATGTATGAAACTCCAACAAAAACTCCTCCCATAATTCCAATGGTACAACTATTCTTCTTTTAAAAAGAACAACACAGTCTCCAAATTTTGAATATCTTTTAGTAATATATACTATGGATAACTGAGTAGGTAGGGGTCTCACTGTTGGAAACCCCAATTTGAGCCTTCCTAACTCATTGTTTGATTGAAGGCGTGACAACCACCGACTAGTAGTAAGATGCACCATCTCCATCCTTGAAGGATAATGGTAACAAGTTCTACTACTCCATCACACTGCTCAAAAGATGTGAACTAAATCTCTTTCCAAGAGAATCTGTAGCCATGTTCCTAATTTTAGGAGTATGAAAATATTCAATTTCATAATCATGGAGGGACTCTAGTCATCGCCTATGTATCATGTCCAAATTCCTCTTAGAGATGTTATACCTAGGACTCTCTCGATCAGAGTAGATGATAAACCACTCTCCCATTAGGTAGTGTCGCCACATCTTAAATGTGAAGACTACCACTGCCAACTCAAGATCATGGGTTTTTATTTCTAATCATGTGGTCTCAACTGTCAAGAAATACAAAGTAGGAATATCACTAACAGGGAGGCATTTACAAAGTAATTACACACACACACACACACATCAAAAATCCCACAAATTATAAAATTTAAAGACCACTAGGGAACAAAATTCATTCATACAACTAAACCCAAACAACAAAGTACAATTGTATGTAATGTGCAGAAAAGTAACTCAGCCAGAATACAAGCCCATCAAAAGAATGTTTTTGCCACTACAATGTCCATGATGTAAACGAAAAATGTACTGGGACTACTGCTCAATGTCGAAGGAACACATCAACTTTTAGGGGAGCTCACAAAGATCATGCTGATCATGCTCCAGCTAGGACTTTGTCAAAAGTCCTATTGTATGCACAAGACAAGACACGTGCGTGAAAATACCGTGAAGGGGTGAGTATAAAAATATTTATTAGGACACACTGAAATACATAAAGAAATACACAAAGGTATAGTATAATATTTTCTACAAAAGCATATGTGTACAACATATAACAAGAATATATCTACATATGATTGAAACCCAGAACTGTATTCTAGAGGTAATCCACAATGGCCCACATACACATAGTAGGGATTTAGTCTGAAGAATTCACGAAGCACTCATCTGGGAGAACTCACTCCATGAGTATAATAGTTCTGATGATGCTAGTATGAGAAGTATTGTTCCTCAGATGATTTCATGAAAGAGATAGATTTACTTATGGATGTGAATGGACAACAGATACATTAATTCTGGTAGAATACACTCTTTTTTAGGAAAATACCAAAATACATTGATGAGGATCATTTCCAGGGCCATAGCCTATACCACGACTCATTCGTATTCACCTTCTAAATAGAGGATTGACATACGGTTTGATGGTTCATGCCAATAAATGAATAAACCTAGGGTCAATAATAGATACAAGATCATGCTCCAGGTGACTCGGAGGGTATTCTTAGCTCTATCCATAAAATCCTGCCGAAGGGATCATACTCTATTGGATAGAGAAAATGCATGAACTTTAGGAGAGTGGGAAAGGGGAACTAACCTAATAGGAACTTGTCCAATATACGGTGTATAAGGATCTCCAGTGATGTACAAGAAATAAAAGGTGTATAGAAGAGTCACACAACGTGTCTTTTGACCATGGGTATGGCCCGTGTACAATGGACCATGTAAAAAAGAGAATGTCATATATAAAAACATTTACATAGAATTTAGAAGAGTAAAAAATGTGTTTGAATATATAGAGGGATACTCTATGTAAGCTGGCCGTGTACCCTCACACAGATTCAACCTGTGTACCGGTACACAGGGTAACCCGCGTACCAGCCTAGTCTAGCCATGTGGTGGAGTACATGTTGTGTACCCCACCCCATGTCCATGTATCATCCAAGATACACGCAGAGTCCCACTTAATGACCCGCATGTCGTGAGACATTTATTACATGTCGTGTTCAACCACTATGTAATGAAAAACCCTAACTGATATTGAGATGACCCCACAAGTCTTGTTCTTTAGAGAGCACACTGTGTTCTGCACTATTTTCCAAAAATGAAGTTCTTCATAACTGTTCATTTTCTTTTCTTATGATTCATGATCCAAACAATAATTTTCCTCAGAAGTCTCTATCTATGGTCTCCCCACCATTCCATCAATGTTACAAGACATTTCAGCTATTCGATCGGCCCCAAAAACTCATTTCGATCATCTGAAGGGAGAATGGTTGAAGAAGATTTTATCTTGTATTTTTTTTCTATCCTTTTACCTCCATTTTCATCGTACCTCCAATAGGTCATCATGATGCGAGATCTACAATTTTTTATCATTTAATTGCGATATGGATGCACAAAATATTGTTGTTCATAACCCCGCGAAGAACTCAAATAACACACGGTGTCAGGAGAAGAATAATATCATAAACAAAAGAGGAACAAACCTCTTCATAACCATTAATTTAATCATCCCTATATTCCCACAACATAAAACCCTCACACTTGAACTATTAATCAACATGTTAACTTGTTCATTGATTTATATGCATTAATCGTAAAATCAAAGAGCAGGGAAATGAAAAAAATATGAATTTAAAACCCCTACCTCAAGTTAGGATCAATCACTAATTAAGAGGTATTACACTTTCATCATCATCGAAATCCTAAATCTACATTCTCTTGCAATTCATGAATGGATTATTTGTCATTGTCTGTTGTCCAGAGGTTTATCCAAGGGGTATCCTCCCCACACCTCTTAATAATTCAATGGTTAAGTGGCTAAAGTAGGAAATCTTGCTTAACTTATTATTTAAATGACTTTGTTTCTAAGTAGATGTAATGATAATAAAATAAATATTTTAATTTATGTTTTCTCCTTAAATGGCCAAAAACTAACTTTTACACCCAACCCACTCCAGTCAATGTAATGTCCTAGATAAGGTAAAGATGCTAATCTGAATACAAAATTACCCTCATATTTCTTATCGAGTCACCCATTTAGATTTTATTCAATTTTTTAGGAATACCGTGAATGAGTTCTATTTCATAAATTTAATATATTTCAATCATTTTTTTCGGGTATACGAGGCCTCAGAATCGCATGTCGCCATAGTGCCTAGTCTCATATTAATCCAATATAATATTTAAAAATAATACATAGAAAATGTTGTGCATTAAACTAATACCATATATAAGTCACTTATGAATTTTATTTCCTATTTATTAACAATTCCATGATAATTAATGTTCTGTGTAATAACTTCTTTTTTTATTGTAGGTGTTTTGACATGTTATTCTTGATACTCTAACTTAGAAAATGTTTTAATTATTTTAAAACAATAAAATAAAATTATATATCATATATATTCAGTATATAAATATTTATTGAAATCTACAAAACATATAAATATTAAATGAAATACATTGTTCATGGAGATGGTAGTCCGTACGTACGCATAAACGCTGTTTCCATTTTATTATCATATTGAAATAATGAAAGTAAATGAAATATATGTATATAAATATATAATTTAAGAATAGTTTTATTATTATGTCATATATATAATATAATATAAAAAATTAATCATTAATACGTTCCATTCAAGTGCGAATGAATCTCATCTATTTGTTGAGGCGATAGTCTACAATTCCCTAAACAAAATTACCATATATACAGAAATTGAAAAGTATGAATGTAGGAGTTATATAATAAATATATAAATATAAATACATCATTAATATCATACATTTCATATCAAAACATTGTGTCCATAAAAATTCCCATCCTTTAGAGCTGGTAAATGTAAAATTAAGAACATCGCTTTATGAGGTGGTCGTTCGCCGTACGCAATAACGGTAAGTCCATTACCCATTAGATGAAAGTGAGTGTATGTTTAGTTATAAACCTTAGAATTGAAAAATTACATTATATTTAGGATAATTTTGTTTTAATATGATAATTTAATAAGAATAATCATGGTGTTTGAGAAGGAAAACAATTGAAAGAATCATGGAGAAGGTTGCAACCTCTTCTTTGGGTAACACCTTTTGGGTTGCACCAACGAGCTTCCTTGGATGGCTTTCTACCCAAATGAAATTTTCAAGAAACAAGGAAGGTATTTTGGTAATTTAATTGGGTATATTTGTTCCATACTGAATTTAGTTTATAGGTTTGAAGAAGGAGGATAAGTGGTGTCTTTTTATAGGGGATGGAGGGGACAAACTTGGTATTTTTGAAAAAATGTTTGGTGTACCCCTCTTTTTACCAAAAAACATCATAAGGTAAAAAAAATATGTATAATAAATGTTATGGAATAAATATGTCTCTAAAAATGGTGTTGGACAAGTATATTGGTCATTTGGGAACTTCAGTTTAAGGTATAGTCCCTTGTTAAGGTTAATTTTACATTAATCGCTGTAATTAATTTTAATAAATTTCAATAATATTTTTTGTTAATAAATTAAGTAGATATTATTAGAATATAAATATTATAAATATAAAACTATTTATATCCATTTTTTAAATTAAATTCATAGAAGCATCAAAATTATGTTTAATGGAAATCTTGTAGACGTGGTGAGAAAGAGGGTTTTTAAAGTGAGAATGTTCAATACATCCTTATGATTTTATATCTAAAATAAAAAAAAATTATTTACAATGAACATAATTGGAATAATTGATTTATAAATTATCTATTCTGAAATTAAAATAAATAGAACATTTAATTTAACTATATAAATAAATTAGATGAATAATTAGTTTTGAATTAACATTTATTATTTTCCACTTTTTACCAATGAAATAATTCTATCAAAAAATCCCAAAAACTCACCCAAAGATAATTTTGGAATTATTAATTATAAAATTAATTCTATTTTATACAATTCAATTTAAAAAATTGTTTAAAATACATTTTATTATTGTTTAAATAATGTATGAAAATGGATTTATTTTAAGAAAATAATATTTTCAAACATATAAAGACATTACTAAAATAATTGTATGTTTTATTATCAATTTTATTTATCTATATAGAACTATTTTATAAAAAATTTAAAAATTAGTTATTACTATTCATGTTATTATGTTTAATATCTATGTTATAACTATACATGATTAAATAATCAATACAATAAAATGATGTATTGAAGAAACTCAGTGTTGTATATAATTCAATCCAAACCAATGTTGCATGTAGCACAAGCTAATATAAGGATAGTGTGTAGTGTACGAAACCAAATATTGTTATTTAATAATATATAAGAATGAATATATTCATTTTTCGTGAAATGAAAAATATCAATAAGATTAAATTAATTTGAAATATAATATTTCACAAAATCTCAGGGTGTTACAAGTCATATTACATAAGATTAAATTATAGACATCCAGTGTTGGTCACACCATAATGGTAAATCTCACATCATTATGTAAATGAATAATCTATTTATATTATAGGTAGTCCATCCTGATATGGAATTGACATTACAAAGATAATACATGATTTATTGTTATTATTATAATTTTAAGAAGGGGAAGTGGCTTCGTCATGATATATAAAATATCATTCTCAATGAACCTATATGAGAAAATTTATTGGATTGATTAATATTTCATTCATCGTGAAGAAGTGTATTGTTTTATGGTAAAATTAATTATTCCAAAATGTTTATACCATTAATTTTTAGTGGTTCCCTATATTTTTGGTGTTTCAGACTTCATGTGGTAAAATGAAAATCATGCCACAAATAAAAATGTAGGTTTTGATGCTATTGGAGGAGAAAACTTTCGTCATCTTTTGATAATTTTGTCTACTCCATGATTGTGCTGATCATTTTTTCAGGGATCATTTTCATATTCTTGTTTTCTATATAATGTGGAATTCAAGTTATTTTCTATTATGGCCTACTTGGTTTCTTAGGGGTTGTTCTAATTCATTATTTTATTCCCTTGAATCATATCCAAGTGTGGTAATGAGATCTTGATTGACTTGATGAATAGATATATTATAGGTATGATTATATAGAACTTACTCACTTAAATGTGTATTTGTAATTCATATTTAGTGTGATATAAAGATTTATGATTATAGTGAATGTGTAGAGAATTAGATAAGTAATAAATAAAATGAAATGGGTGTTTATAGTGGTTATTCATAGATAACAAAGCAGAAGATAACATATAATAATATAAAGAGGAATATTCATAAAAAATCACTTAATGTGAGTGTGTCATGGGTGTTGAAACTCTTATTATTTTTATTTCTAAACATCCATATTAAATTGTGCAGGAGAAAAATACATAGATTTGAAACATTATTATGTATTATGAGTCCAATAATAATTTTTAATAATTTTTAATCCATAATTATTAGTGCATTGTTTGGTCACATGATATATCAAATCAATTTATTGATGTAGTTTCTCATTTTTTATAATAGGTTGATCATCGATTACATAAACGTTGCATCATTTAAGATGAATAGTAAAACATATGACAGTAATAAATTCCAATGAATTGTAAAGTATTAGGGTGTTTAAATATTATATATACAATTAAATTATTTCATGAATGATCTTCAATATCTCCCACGAAGTGTTTTTAATATAGGATCCATCTTAAAAATATCTTTTATAATAATTTCCTTCATAACTTGGGTAATATGGAAACATATGATGATGTGAGATTAGATTACCACAAAAGGTAAAAAATGGGATATAAAATATCTAAGATCATAGGAGAGAATAAGATAATTTTAATGGTGTGAGAAAATTGTCATAGCTAACAAAAACATACCCAAGAAGTCATATACCATAAATAATGAGTCTAGAAATAAGGCTTTTAATAACAAAAAACAAGTATCATATGATTTAACAATGATCAAGAACCAACCATGAACAATGATATAATATCACAACAATAAGACATAATTTTTCGTAATACACATGAGTTTAGAATTTTATTTTGTTATTTAGTGATCATTACCAAGACTCTCATAATGAAAATAGTCCCATAGTTGATTTGGTTTACTCTATATTCCCATAAAAATGTGGATAGAGTCCCATAATGGATTTGGTTCAGTAGATTTTATATTTTTATATTATCTATTGAGATGTAAATCATTACCTAATGAATTAGAGTGATTTAATTATGATCCCAAATATCACATAATTTAAACCTTACATATTGTCCCAAAATATCACAAAAGCAATCATCATTTCATTATTCCTTAAAAAATGAAATAAAAAATGAAATAAATCAATTAATCAATGGGTGTGATAAATTTCTTATAAAAAAATCCATAGAATAACATCATCATAGGACTACAAATAAATAACGTGGACGATATCATTAATTAATATCCCTAATTAATCATAATATTCATTAATGTATTTTAAAATAATATGAGATAAAATTTTATGAAATCTTTAGAAATATTATTTAAACAACAAGATAAAACTTCATTTCATTTTATAATATTTGGAAAAGTAAAAATTTTAAAAAAATTTGGAATTTCATTTTATTTTTAATATAATGGAAACATAAAATTTAAGATTCATGATTAATTAAGGAAAAAATAGTGGTAAAACCCATTCAAGCTTTAATTTAATAAATAATATTTTGTTCAAACTTTTGTAAAGAAAGAAAAAATGAAATTTTTAGGAAATGATAACAACATTATATTATATTATTTTTAAAGTAAGTAAAAAATAAGAAAAAAATTATTTTAAAAATCATTTAAAATTATATAATAAGTTGTATTTAATAGTTTTTAAAAACATGGATTTGGTGGAACAGAATTACCCAATAGAAATAGAAAATAAGGTATGATTTTAATGAAAACAACTTTTTGTTATTGTTGAGTAAAAAGATGGGAAATGGAAGTAATATATTTAAAATATTTAAATATCATTACAATAATAAAATATATGTGTTTTATGTGTTTAATATCATATAATTCATAAAAAAAGAGATTGAAGCATAAATAATCCCAATTAAAATTGAGATTGGAATATAATCCCCTACCGTATGTTCAGAATTACTTCATACACACCATAAAATCTAGTATAATAATTTAATAATTATTATAAATCTACTCCAAAACCATATAAATAAATATATTACTATATATAATTCCCTTGTTAATTATAATTACATAATTATTAATTATTATTAATTAACATCAATATTCACATGACAATCGTTCGGTTTTTACACATGATTCTGTTTAATAATTATAATCCTTGATCCTTGGTCATGGTTTCATCATATATAGATTCTAAAAAATTACATAAATACCATATTTTTTACCATATAATATTTTAAAACCATCCTTCTAACGTGGTGATCACAAAATAAAAACGTCACTTTGTGGAGGCTGTAATCTACACACACACATGTGTGGTGTCTTCATTTTTCAATATATAGAATAAAATGAAGGTAAATAATAATTTACCCCCAAAAAATAATAATAATGTATAAATATTATAAATATTAATTAAATACATCCATATAAACATCCAAAAGATATGGGATGAAAAATTAAACACCTCACTTATGCTTGTAGTATTACAGAATTACACATGGGTGATGATTTAATTTTCAATTGGATGGATGAGTAATAAATAATTGTTGTTACATTAACATATTAAAATATTATTATATTTTTTATACTAATTTAATAATTTTATTATTGTCATAATAGATTAAGATAAGTTAGAAGAAGAAACAAACATAAAAGAACTCGATTAAGATAATAACTACTTACTCAGATACTCTTTTTTGTCTTACACATTAACCCTTATTAGTTTGGTATTTTTTCAAGAAAAGAACATCTATGAAATTTTAAGTATATTAGGGAAGTGAGATGAGTAGATATTGGTAGATATATTGTGCCCAATGTGCGTTGAGATGTGAAGAAATGAGATTCCCCTTTTATGAAATATGAGTTGAACACTTGTAAATATTATGAACTATAAAACATATTAAATGTGTTTATCATGGAAAAGGAAGATGATTTAGTCCAATTTAGTACATATTATTATATAATGTCTAATTACTATAATATAATAAAATTTATAAATTTCATATAGACATCCAAATCCTTATATATTATTTTAACCCCCTCCTTAACTATTTTATCTCTTACCATGGTGACAAAATTTTATCCTGATAACAATTAATTATGACTAAAAATGTTATTAATATCATTATAAAATATGAAAACGGTTATTCCAAAAATTCAAGTATGAGATTAAAAAATAAACGAAATGGTTTTAAATGACTTAATTTACTCCTTAAATAAATATTTATCCAACATAATGTTTTTGGATATTTTAATCCATTATTATATCAAAATGATATTATAAATGTTAAAGTATTTTTTATAACAATAATTTTCACTATTCACCTAAAAATACCTTTTTAGGAAAATCTAGAAATTTCACTATAATATAATTTTTACATGAATAATATAATAATGAATTTCATTTAATCAAAATATGAATCTCAAAATTACAAGTTTTTATTTTAAAAATATATATAATTTACAGTACAAAATATTTTCTTAAAAGACATTTTCATTTAACCATGAGTTATTATAATAGTATACCATATCATTACTGTAACGCCCCGACCCCAGTTACCCAGAGTTGGTTCATTATTATGTAACAGTGGCATGATCACAAAAGATCAAGTCTCGAAATACCGATTAGTTTAGTGGCCTTGGAAACACTAGATACATTCATAAATGTTACATTACATCATAAAGTGAAAAACTAAAATAACATAGTCTTCATAGTCCACACTCATATCCCCTTCAAACTATCCCTGTAGGTCAGTCATAAAATATTTCTTCACATCCCAGGAAAATAAAAACATAGAAAGGGGTGAGCTCAGATGCTCAGTAAGGATAACAATATAGTGAAAACATTCATAAATAAACATAAACATTTAAGTCAATGTATAACTAAAACAAAAGCCTTTTAAACATGAACTTTAGCATAATATAGAAAAACTAAAATGGAATAATTCCATTTACTTATTCACATGGATATTCTACTAGTCAAATAATCACATGCTATATCAATAACCACTTTCATAATGATGGAATGCATATTGCCAGACTATCATAACCACATAGCCAAGGCCTCGTGCCAAGACTACAAATAAGATTTTATCAAGGCCTCATGCCATGACACTAGTTTGTCTCATTAGACCTACCGATGCATCGAGGAGCTACAGCAGGATCCACCCGTCACTTACTAAGTCCAATGCATTCCTTATATGAAAAGGATTAAACATATCATAAACAATGCCCAAGAACCATAACATAATTTTATCACATAAAATATGCATAAAGGAAACATAACATTTCCAACATTCAATCACAAGATATCAATAAAACCCATTAATATAATCAAAAAATTATCCAAAACATTTACAATACCAAAATAAAAGAAAATTAAAACTTGGTATTTATTTGTCATTTAAAAACAGTTATGGCTTGTAGAGGAATCCAAAACTCAAATAATGGTCATGGTGGTGGAGGAGTCGTTGTCGCCACATACGTATGAAAAAACATTCCTTTTGTCATTTAGTAAAAACAATTCGTATAAAAATATTTATTTTGAATAAAATTAAAAGTCAAAGGGGTTTATACACCATATAAAAGAAAGTTGTGTATAAAATAAAATATGCCTCAATGAAAGGAGGTTGAGACGAAGTCCCTTACCTCGTGTCCACCATGACTCGATCGATATTTAATCTCATGAATAATAAACTAGAGTTAATCTATACTTTCTTAAGATCAATTTTCAAGTTCATTATTCCTTTTATATCACTTATTACCATGTTATGACCATTATGTAGTCATTTAAGTTAATAACGATTGTTTTTTCGATCTTTGGTATTTGAGTCAACAATAAACTTCTTATAATTACAGGTTGTTTATGTGGTAGAATATCCATTATATTCAGAATTATATTCATGATTCAGATATCATATATATCATATATATCCAGTAGATACATGAATTTATAATATTACATAACATTTAGAGGTAAGAAATGAAATGCACCGTTCATGGAGACGGTAAGTCGTACGTACGCATGAACACTACTTTCATTTCTATTTTGTATTTAATGGAATGATATCATAATTATATAAATGTATATTATAATTATAGTATAATATTATATATAATATCATTAACTCTATCCTTTATCCGTCCCACATATGGCATTAACGATTCAAATCACTTTGAGGGGGTCATAGTCTGCACTTCCTAAATTGAAATTATCGTGTTTACCCATAATGGAAACCATAAAGGTATGCCATAAATGAAAAATACATAATCATAAGGAAAACATAAACATAATATATATCATATATAAATATAGTGACATCTTAATGGCCACCATGAAAGGTGTTAAAATAATATTGAATAATAAACGTTTCGTGAAGCAGTAATTCTCCACCAACAGAAACTGTGTGTTTTTTAACCATTAGACGGAGGTGTGTGTAAGTGAAAATTAAATAAATATCATAAAAACATCCTAGTATATTTAATATACTGGATTTGTTACAAAATAATGGGATAAAAAGAGATTAAGGTGTTGGAAAATAAAAATAAAACAAAATAACATAAGAGAAGACATTACATTTAAATCGGGTAACTCTTTTTGAATTGAGACAAAGGCTTCATTGGGAAGACTTCTGCTCAAAGTGTGGCTTTTAGGAGTAATAGAGGGAAGTTGAGAGAGTATTTTGGAAGATGTTGTCCGAGAAAAATGGCTTTAACGGTGTGAATAAGGTTGTAGAGGTGGGGGCCTTTTATAAGAGGAGAGGAGGGGCTCTTTTGGAAAGATTGAAATGTTACTTTATTATGAAATGATTTTCGGATTTTAAAGGACCCACAATGATATATTTTGAGGATAAGGTGATAAGGGTTCGAAATCCACCCATCCAATAGGCTTTAGACAAGTGTAAGTCTTAGATTTTACCTTATCGTTTCATTTTATTTAAATCATTCATTAATGAGGTAATCACTGCATCATCATGGTGTCATAAATAAATAAATTTATTTAATGTCTAAAAATTATAAAAAAATAGCATGATGTAGGAAATATTTTTATCTTTCAAATGAATATTTATAGTCTAAATTTTAACTTATATAACACCATGTATTAATTTATTTAGTAAAACAACACATGTTTGTGACAATTTTATTTTTACTTTAAATAAAAAGTTATTAACGTCATTTTCTTACCCAAGTGGCTCCATGGGGTCCCAAAGTTGACCCATGGATTGTCTTGGTCGGCCATGGCTCACCCAATAAGTGCAGTACAAGTGAAAAGGTAATTCCATATTATTATTACATTATATTTATCTCAAACTACACTAACACTACAACAAAACTGGGCAAGGCCAGCGCCACCCCTTTATCAGCGCTAAAAAAAACACTGATCAATGTACCCCTTTATCATGGGTTTTTTAGCACTGATAAAGGGACCCCCTTTATCAGTGCTTGTTTAGTAGCGCTGATAAAGGGAGGGGGGCCTTTATCAGTGCATTTTTTAAAAGCGCTGATAAAGGGTCGACTTCAAAAAAAATTTAAAAAAATATTATTATATGAATATATTTATATAGTTATATTGATATAAATATAATATATAATTTTTAAACATATTTTAGATAAATATAAATGTACATTTACACCTATTATACTTAATATATAAGATATTTAGTGAAAATGGCTTCTTAAAAAATTTAAAAAATATTTTTAATTAATAATTTGCTAATTATCATGGAGCAATAGTAATTTAATAACAATTTCAAGACTAAAAAATATAAAAAATTAAAAAAAGATCCAAAATATGTTGAAAACGCAACTCGAACTTCAAACAGTCATAACTTTTGATCCTGGTGTCGGTTTGAGCTCTACCACATATCAAATTGAAGACTACGACGAGCTCTACATCGTTGTGACATGGGGGGACCCCGGTCAAGCGTTTTTGATGCCATAAGAGGCCTAGAAGGCCTCAAAATCTGAGTTTTTAGTTGGGGTACCCAGATTTTTTAACATTTTTTGGATTATCAGCCTCGTTTAAGGGGGTATTATTGGCTTTTTTTGGGTGGGGACTGAATTTATTCCACGGTATTGCATTCATATTGATATTATGTCATTAAAATATCATCCTTTTTTATAATGCACTACTATTTATAATCAAATATATAACTGTATGTACATATTATTTGTATATTCACATCTAAAAATTAATTTTTTTAAATAAATAATTAAACATATTTACATATAAAATATATTAGATTTATCTAAATAATAAATAATATCCATTTTATTTAAAATACCAATATATGAATATTTATATAACTACTATTTATTAATATAACTATACATATATTAATATAATTATATATATATATATATATTAATATAACTATATGTATATATTAATATAACTACATATATATATATATATATTAATATAACTATATATATATTAATATAACTATATATATTAATATAAATATATATTACTATATGAATAAATATAACTATATATATAAATAAATAGATATATCATGAATAAGAGAACAAATCAATACAGGGTAGTGGCAAAGGTTTTAGGTGCGTAGGGGGAGGTCTCAAGATCAAATCCGGGTGGAGGCACGGGTGCACGTGCAAGGGTGATTTAAAGGGCTAGCGCTGATAAAGGGTGTATGCGGTGTGGGAAGGCACTGGAGGTGTGGGAAAGCGCTGATAAAAGGGGGCTCAAGCACTGTAAAAATCCCCCCCGAGATTGGTTGTAATTTTTTTATTTTTTTTATTTTTTTAATTTTTACCAACGTTAAAAACAAGTGCTGATAAAAGGGGTCTTCATCAGCGATTTTTGGAGCGCTGATAAAGGGGACCCCCACCCCTTTATCTTCGCCATAATTAATAGTGATTTTTCTAGTGCTGTTAATGGCCATTTTTAGCGCTGGTAAAAGCTATATTTGTAGTAGTGTAAATACCTTTAATCGCGATTAATAAAACATAAAAGTTACTATTATACAAAAATTATTATCATCCCATTGAACCAAATTTTACTTACTAATAAAACAAATTTATGTCAGATTTTTAAAATTCAATTCACGGAAGTTTTAATTTTTCATTTAAACAAAAAATTAGTCTTTTAACTACCACTTAGTGGTTTCACTATTCATCAAAAATTGAAGTTTTTTAGAAAAATACCAAAAATTAACCCTAAGATATATTTGATATTCTTAATTCAAAAATGATTTCTATTTTTCAAAATTCAAAACCAATAAGTTGAATTATTTAATTTAATAATTAATTCACGCTGTCACAACAAATAGCGTGTTTTTAAGAAACAATATATATTAAAAATTCACAATTGTTTATGTCAAATTTTCAAGGTGAAATTAATTATAATGACCACCATTGGATAAAATTGTAAAAATATATTCTAATTATACTTTAAAACCACTCAATAATATAATTTATCACTATAAATTATTTTGACTAAAAAAGTTGTTTTTAAGTATATTTCACTATTCATCAAAAAATTGGATGTTCTCAGAAAAATACAAAAAATTCAACATAGTCTAATTTCGATATTCTGAATCCAAAAAAATGATGTCCATTTTTAAATATAGAATTTATATAATTCAAAAAGTGGGTATTACTATTCACAACGGCTACTTTGAATGGTCGTGGTGTGTTAGAATCTCAAACTTGCATACAATGCAAGCTATTGCATTATTGAAAGAGAAGTGTACCATGGAAGCTTGGGGGTGTTACATTCTCCCCTCCTTCAATAAATTGTGTCCTCTCAATTTGAAATTGTTCATCAAAAATAAAAGGTTGAAATTAGCAAATACCTTTGTGGAAAACCCACATCGGATATAAGGTTAACACAATTTAGCCTTAATAAGAGGGAAAGAGAAATGAAAAAGTCACCACAAAATTATAATATCGATTAGGAGAAAATTGGTGGAAATTAGAGGCATATAATTGGAGGAAAAACATAATTATTTTTAGGGAGTGATTGAGGTTATCAATCACAAACTAGTGTAAAATTTAGGGCCTCAAAGCCTTCAATCTATGTTGATTTAAAATATCATCAGTTCAACAAAACATAAGGTATTAGGATAACACATTTTTGTTTTAATATCCCTTTACTAATGTTTAATAATTAATTTATTCATAGAATAAGAGATAGGTATATATATATATTTGAAAGGTAGAGTTTCAACCTTCAACTAATTTCTACCACAAACTCGTCTTTCACTCAAAAAGATAATAGAACTCAAAAATATTATATTTATCCTAATCGTACAAGGTTTAAAATATTACCACATACAATTTAGATTAAGAAAACTATTTTGTAATAACCAGGGACTTCCTGTAGGCTAGTGGTAGGTAATAAAGGCCTGTTGCACTATGGTTGTGGGTTCTATTCCTACAACATTGTCCGACGCGACGAGTTATCCCCCAACCTGCAGGCTATCCTTTTCTTAAAACTATAGTATTATAATATTCCAAAAATAATCTTCAGAAATGTTTTAACCTTAAACAATACTATCCAAAGTTCAACATAATCTATTCCAACCTTTATAGTTATCC
This sequence comes from Viscum album, assembly GCA_963277665.1. Taxonomy (NCBI): domain Eukaryota; kingdom Viridiplantae; phylum Streptophyta; class Magnoliopsida; order Santalales; family Viscaceae; genus Viscum; species Viscum album. The sequence continues at coordinate 1,678,475,238 of OY728126.1, forward strand.
AAAATAACTCTCTCCAGACATTCTCTAAAAGGTCTCTAAATTCCAAAATCAATTGTAACATCAGATTCCCCAAACAAGGTAAAGTTTCTCATATTGTCACATAATAAAAATATGATTACCTTCATCTTATTAAAAACTTAATGAAAACAAAAAGTACTGAAGTACAATCCTTATATATATCAAATCATTCTTATAACCAGAATATAATCCTTGAGTCCAAAGCACCAATACATTAATTATTCCACTTCAACTGTAGTAACAGCATACCATTGTCGTTTATCCCTTGGCCTTTTCTGAGGTATGTTTCCCTGATTCTTAGGACATTCATTTGCATAATGCCCTATTTCCCTACAGTTGTAGCATTCAACATTGATAGCCTCTTTCTTTCTCTTGCAATCACGATCCTAGTTACCTTTTTCAACACATTTATAAAAAACTCCCATTCCTTTTAGGAAAGTACCCGGGTGATTCTTCCCACAATTATTGCATAGTGTAAAATCATTCTTTTCTTTTTCCCCTTTATCTGTCTCTTGTTCCACCATTCTCTTCTTCTGTTTCTTTAATTTATTGTCATAAGTTTTAGAGAATTCATTTTCTGTCTTGATATCACATGAGACTATATCTTTATAGGTTGAGAAATATTGTGATACCAAACCTCGATGAAGAAATGGTTTTAATCGATCAAAGAAACCATAAATCTTACTTCTTGGGTTACGTATATAATCTGCTGCATGCGTTGATAACCTTGTAAAGTTATCCTCCTACACTGCAACATTCTCATCCTCCTATTGTCTCAAACTTAGAAATTGACTTTCCATATCTTCTAAATGGTCACGAGGAAAGTATTTTTCTATGAAAAACTCTTTGAACTCCATCCATTCCATATTTGATACTTCATCATCTTCCTTTGTGTTTTGAATCAATGACCACCATTGATCTGCATCTCTAGTGAGGTGGTAAACTGCCATGATAACCTTTTCCCTTTCACTAATCCCCAAGGAATGGAATATGTTCTCGAAGAAATTTATCCATTACTCAGCTACTAATGGATTTGTACTCCCATTGAATGTTGGTGGTTGTTGCCTCATGAAGCGGTCTAACATTGATCCTCCATGTTGCGGATCAGGGTGCTCCATAAGAGTAAGGTTATTATTCATATCCTGAGTGACTTGTCCCAGTATGGTGATAAGCTGATCAGCACCAGTTGTGTCACCATCTCCAATATAATTATCTTGAGCAGGAGGGAAATCCCTAAAAGGAGTGCGTGCATTGATACAATTTCCATTCCTTCCACTAGGCGCCATTTCTAAACAATGGCATAAACTAGAACAGTTCATGAATCAAAATATATAATTCCATAATTGTAAAACAATTAACATAAATTGAAATATTTATGGATATAATCCATAATCATAAAAAAAATGTTTTCATTGAGGAAGTATATACTCATAAACCCTTCATAATGGTTTGTAAAGAAAATGAGATTTATCCTAAGTATATCCCCCAGGAGTGTCGTAACCAAGAGTGCAGCAAGGCCCATTGTCGTGCACCAGTTCCCATTTGAGTCTAGCTCCAAGCAGTGTTTTTGGGTTTTAACCCTAGGTACATCTGTGCCAGAGCCACCTCTACCTGCTCGTATCTAGACAGGGATGTATTGCTCGGAAAATACACAAAATCTATACTTTAACAAAATTCTAGGATGTTCTTCTATACTAATCCTCAATGTCTATCTTAGGGCTATGTGCTCTAATCAGAGTTTATCTAAATCTAGCTTCTAAGGTTAGTACTAAACTGCCTCTAATACCAACTGTAACGCCCGGACCCTAGTTACCCAGATTCGGTGCCTTATTACGTAACATTAGCATGATCACAAAAGATCATGTCTCGAATGACCGATTAGTTTAGTAGCCTTGGAAACACTAGATACATTAATAAATGCTGCATTACATCATAAAGTGAAAAGCTACAATAACATAGTCACCATATTCCACACTCATATCCCCTCTAGGATATCCCTGCAGGTCAGTCATAAAATATTTCTTAACATCCTGGGAAGAATAAAACATAGAAAGGGGTGAGTTCAAATCCTCAGTAAGGATAACAATATAGCGGAAAATTTCATAAATAAACATAAACATTTAAGGCAATGTATAACTAAAACATGAGCCTTTTAAACATGAACATTAGCATAATATGGAAAAAGTAAAATGGAATAATTCCATTTACTTATTCACATGGATATTCTATTAGTCGAATAATCACATGCAATATCAATAACCACTTTCATAATTATGGAATTCATAATTCCAGACTATCATAACCACATAGCCAAGACATCATGCCAAGACTACAAATAAGATTTTATCAAGGCCTCGTGCTAAGACAGTAGTTTGTCTAATCAGACCTACCGACGCATCGAAGAGATATAGCGGGCTCCACTCGTCACTTATTAAGTCCAATGCATTCCTTGTATGAAAAAGTTTAAACATATCAAAAACAATGCCCAAGAACCATAACATAATCATATCACATAAAATATGCATAAAGGAAACATAACATTTCCACACTTCAATCACAAGATATCAATACAACCCATTAATATAATCAAAACATTATCAAAACCATTTTCAATACCAAAATAAAATAAAATTAAATATTGGTTTTTATTTTTCATTTAAAAAAAGTTATGGCTTGTAGAGGAAGCCAAAACTCAAATAATGGTCATGGCGGTGGAGAAGTCGTTGTCGCCGCATACGTAAGAAAAAACATTCCTTTTGTCATTTCGTAAAAACGATTCGTATAAAAAGATTCCTTTTGAATAAAAGTAAAATTCAAAGGGGTTTATACACTGTATAAAAGAAATTTGTGTATAAAATAAAATATGCCTCAATGAAAGGAGATTGAGACGAAGTCCCTTACCTCGTTTCTGGCTTGACTAGATCGTTCGTTAATCTCCTGAATAATAATCTAGAGTTAATCTCTACTTTCTTAAGAACCTTTTTCAAGTTCATTATTCCTTTTATATCACTTATTACCATGTTACGAACATTATGTAGTCATTTAAGTTAACAACGTTCGTTTTTTTCGATCTTTGGTACTTGAGTCAACAATAAACATCTTATAATTACAAGTTGTTTATGTGGTAGAATATCTATTATCTCCATAATTATATTCATGATTTAGATATCATATATATCATATATATCCAGTTGATACATGCATTTATAATATTATATAACATTTAGAGTTATGAAATGAAATGCACCGTTCATGGAGATGGTAAGCCGTACGTACGCATGAATGCTAATTTCATTTCTATTTTGTATTTAGTGGAATGAAATCATAATGATATAAAGGTATATTATAATTATAGTATAATATCATATATAATATCATTAACTCCTTCCTTTATACGTCCCACATATGGAATTAACGATTCAAATCACTTTGAGGGGGCGGTAGTCCGCACTTCCTAAAATGAAATTATCGTGTTTACACATAATGGAAACCATAAAGGTATGCCATTATGAAAAATACATAATCATAAGGAAAATATAAACATAATATATATCATATATAAATATAGTGACATCTTAATGACCACCATGAAAGGTGTTAAAACAAGATTGAACAATCATCGTTTCGTGAGGTAGTAATTTTCCACCCACAGAAACAGTATGTACTTTAACCATTAGACGGAGGTGTGTGTAAGTGTAAATAGAATATATCTCATAAGAAAAATCCTATTATATTTAATATACTGGTTTTGTTACAAAATAATAGAATAAAAATGGTTTAAGAGGTTGGAAAAGAAAAACAAAACAAAATAACATAAGAGAAGACATTACCTTAAAATCGGGTAACTATTTTTGATTTGAGACAAATGATTACTTGGGAAGACTTCTGCCCAAAGTGAGGCATCTAAGAGTAATAAAAGAGATTATTTGGGCAGATGTTGGCTGAGCCAAATGGCTTTAATGGTGTGAATAAAGTGGTAGAGGTGGGGGCCTTTTATTAGAGGAGAGGAGGGGCTCTTTTGGAAAGATTGAAATGTTACTTTATTTAGAAATGATTTTGGGATTTTAAAGGTCCCAAAATGATATATTTAGAGGATAATGTGATAAGGGTTCAAAATCCACGGATCCAATAGGATTATTACAATTTTAAGTCTTATATTTTACCTTGTCTTATCATTTTATTTAAATCGTTCATTAATGAGGTAATCACTGCATCATCCTGGTGTCATAAATAAATTTATTTATTTAATGTCTAAAAATTATAAAAAAAACTACCATGATGTAGGTAATATTTTTAGATTTCCAATGAATATTTATAGTCTAGATTTTAACTTATAGAACCCCATTTAATAATTGATTTAGTAAAACAACACATGTTTGTGCAATTTTATTTTTACATTAAATAAAAAGTTATTACTGTCATTTTCTTACCCAAGTGGCTCCATGGGGTCCCCATGTTGACCCATTGATTTTTTTGGTCGGCCATGACTCATAAAATAAGGTTAGGAAAAGTGTAAAGCTAATTTCATATTATTATAACATTATATTTACCTTAAATTACACTAATTACCTTTAATCGTGATTAATAAAACTTAAAAGTTACTATTCTACAAAAATTATTTTCATCCCATTGAACCAAATTTTACTTACTAATGAAAACCATGTATGTAGGATTTTTGAACTTAAATTCACAAAAGTGGTAATGTTTCTTTTAAATGAAAAATTAGTTTTTTAACTACCACTTAGTGGTTTCACTATTCAACAAAAATTGAAGTTTTTCAAAAAAATACAAAAACTTCACCCAATGCTATATTTGATATTCCTAATTCAAAAATGATTTCTATTTTAATAAATTCAAAACATATAAGTTGAATTAATTAATTTAATAATTAATTCCCGCTGTCACAACAAATAGCGTGTTTTTAAGAAACAATATATATCAAAAGATTGACAATTGTTTATGTCCAATTTCAAAGTGAAATTAATTCTAGTGACCACCATTGCATAAAATTGTAAAAATATATTCTAATTGTACTTTAAAACCACTCAATAGTATAATTTATCACTATAATTCTTTTTGAATAAAAAATTTGTTTTTAAGTATCTTTCACTATTCATCAAAAATTGGATGTTCTCAGAAAAATACCAAAAATTCAACATAGGCTAATTTCGATATTCCGAATCCAAAAAAATGAATCCCATTTTGAAATATTGAATTTATATAATTCAAAAAGCGGGTATTGATATTCACAACGGCTACTTTGATTGGTCGCAATGTGTAAGAATCTCCAACTTGCATACAATGCAAGCTATTGCATTATCGAAAGAGAAGTGTACCGTGGAAGCTTGGGGGTGTTAAAATTACATAACCATTTCATAGATTAAATTAATATATATTCATAATTATTAACAAATTTTTATCAGTAAATATGATTGATATCATTTCTCAAAATGGTTAAATATTAAAAACTCATAATTCAATAGTTTAAAATTGTCTCTTTAGAATCAATGGTATTTTTTATTAGTGATATTTACACTTTTTATTTTAAAAATTAATTTATTTGTCAATTTTATTTAAATATATAAAAATTTCTTCCAAATTTTTTTATTATAATTATTACCTTATGTTTTTTGTTGTGTCTATCACACACTATCAAACATATCAAAAATATATTATAGGAAAATATATTATAAAATTATGGGGTGTAACATTAAATTCCATTATAATAATTTTCCACTCAAAATTTTAATATAGTAACATAAAGATATGATGTTAATCTATCCTTAATATATCCTTAGTTTCACACATAGCTTCCTTAAATTTATTGTTTCACCACAAAACAATAACTATACGAGTTCCCTTATTCCATGGATATATATCTCTTCGATTCGGAATCTCTACCAGTGGTTACTCATATGAAATATCATGTTTAAATTAGTCTACTTATTTATTTAGTATATGTAAAGAATCAATTCATCTCTATCTCATAAGTGATTCAAGGAAAACATCATGAAGATGATTGATCTTTGGTGGAAACAACAATATATAATCTACAATATTGATACGGTAAAGAATCATAAAGGGACCAATATATCCATCAATCAGATTCACATTATTTAAAAATATGATATCATTCTTCCAAGGTCATATTAATTGTAATAACCTATTAAAAACTTCAAAATCCATATCTTAATGATGATTGTAATCATAACTTTTCTATTAACCTTGATCTATTATATTTTTTTAAAATTGATTTACTCTTCTTATCTATTTACTCATATTTTGAAGAAACTGATTGATTTATTTATCTAAATTAATCCCATAATACTGGAGTTTTATTCTTCTCTCCAAATATGTATTCATAACTGGTCATCTTAATTCTCATGTGAATGAACTTATTGTAAGAAAATTTAATTAGATGAAGGTGTTTATCCCAACCAACATTGAAATCCAAAGAGTATGATCTAAAAATATGTTCTTACGTTTGAATGGTCATCTTATACTAACCATCCTGGGATGTTATATATAGATAATGCCCAAATCACTATTCAATGTGCACTAAATAATTCTTCATAACTTCGAGGAAAACATCAGATCAATTATAGAAACAATTAAGAGTGGAATTCTTTAAAATAATTCCATGTCCATAATATATATATTGGAATGTTGGTTAATTGAAAAATATTTTCTAAAAACAATTAAATGTGATAACATCATAATTTTATCAACTACAACCCAAATAGAGTAATATAATTTAGATGTCTTAGATATTTATATGATGAAATCCATGTTGATGGGTCTATATAAATATGGGTAATGGTTTTATATTCTATTTAAACACTTGTTATTAATTTTTTTGACATTTATCCTTAATATTTTGACATACTAGGAAAGAGTATAAATACTCTATAATATTCCTCTTCATGTTGTCCCACCATAAATTCTATTTAAATATCTATAAATATTTTTTGCTTCACATATGGGTGTAGAATAATGAGCTAAGTATTTTTTTCAATATTCTGTTACCTAATTTTGGTATTGAATAGAAACATAATTCATTCCTGAATCTTATAATTCCATCAATGTTAATGTTAAATATTGAAACATTCCACGCTTTCATTTATATTTCAACCTCTTCTTTTAGTTCCACTTTAATCTTCACATTAATAGAGTTTTAATGTTTCTTTTGAGAAAGATAGTAAATTAAAGCATCCCTCATTATTTCTTAGTCCATTAAATGAAAATACACAAGTATTGTATTTTTTCAATCCTTATGCGGGAAAAGATAATAGAATCCTCCTAAAATTGAGAATCAACAATTTTGTTCACCTTTATAGGGTGGTAATTTTTTGATATATAATATTATTTTTTTAATTCAAACCATTTAATTTCGTTCATAATAAAAATATTTAGTGTTAATATATACTTCAATGTTTTATAATTAGTATACACATCACAATTTTTACAAAACTGATAATGCCTCAATAATTTAAAAGAAAAAATTACCACTGGTAACTAAAAATAAAGGGTCAGGTAATTTTCTCATGAATAATAAATTCAAAGGAGAAATATAATATTACCACGTAATTACTTTTGATAAAATTTCATATTTCTTTCAATGATGTGTCACTATATAACAAAAACCCTTTTCTACTAAAAGGTAGTTGAAGTAGAGATGCACTAACCAACCTTTTTGTCAAATGTTTTAAATTTTAGCCACATCTATATATCCAAACAAGCTTCGATCCCACCCACATCAACATGGTTAATTGATTCATTATCCAGGGGAACTTTCTCAAAAATCACTATTAATATCTTGAAAATAAAATTATTGTATGGATCTCAGTCATAATGGTTAGTATGGGGCATTGTTATATAACTTTTATCACTAATGGATCATCTGATATACCCATTTTTGTAATTATATGGCCCAATAATTATATTTTTTGTTTTCATAATTTACATTTTCTAAATGTTGTTCATAAGTGATCTATTATTAAGGTCTTCATCATAATTCTCAAATGATCATTACGATATTTCATTCACATAGATTATATGAAAATATAAACTATAATGATTTCAACAAACAGATCAAATAAATCTCAAATGTATCTATTCATTTGATTAGTGATGATATGAGGTGAATTTGTATGTCTGAATGAAATCACTAAAAAGTCATAGTTTTTATACCTCATATAATATTTTATTGGACATGTCATCAATTCTAAAACATAACTAATTATATCTAGATCGAAGATCCATATTTAAAAAGTGTTTCTCTCCATGTAGTTGATCAATCAAGTCATCAATATCAGGTACATGATACTTTTTTTATCATGATCCTATTTTGTTCATTATAATCAATGAACATATTCATTTTAACAAAAATATTCTTAAAACAAATAATGGGATCACCCCATGATGATGTATAATGGAATATTAATCACTTTTCTAGATTATCCTAATGTTTATTATTTAATTCATGTATCTTAATTACTTCCATTATACAAGGAGTATTTGAAATAGGTGTAGAATAAGGTAGGAGTTATATTGAAAATGCATCTTTAAAATTGGAAGGAAGACTATGAAACTCTTCAGAAAATAAATTAGCATATTACTAAAATACATTAATATCATTAATATATATTTTCTCTACAAAAATTTGAGGTAAATAACACTCATGTGTATTTAGTAAGTCCCATATAATTGAAGTAATTTTTACAGGAAGTTCATGTTAATCCACACATCAAGAGATGATAGCTAGTGATTTAGAATATGAAATGTAACTTTCGTTCCTCATTATTTTATTGGGACTCCATATAGGGAAAGGATATACATGACCAAAATCATGTCAAATACAAATATATATTGATTAACAATATCAAAAAGAATAATATTCCCACATACTTATATTAAAGTGGAGTGATTAACATGAGATGAAATAGTCCTGATTTTAATCTTTTTTACAGATAAATCCATAATAACTATTGAATTTATGATGTGATTCTCTTAGAACAAAATTTTGATATAAAATAGTGGGTATAAAAGGAATCAAATTATACATTTTTAGTTTTAGAGTGGATAATATTTGTAACTTTCAAAACCTTGTCCTCATAAATTTAATAGTTTTCATCGCACAATCATTCCCTTTATCCATTGACTAGGGAGGGTTGTGAAAATGATTTTCACTACTTACCCTTGGATTCATGAAATGATAGGTATCATATTCATACTTCATGTAATTTTAGAATTAGAGTGTGACTATTTTAATGGGTTGACCTTTTTTATTAACATTAATCTCTCTCTATTTTTCATTTATATTCATTTTATAAATGGATTTTGTTTACAAATTTGATGAATTTTCCTCCCCACTTAATGAATGTTATTACATGATTCAATAAATATTTCAAACAAAAAGGAAGATTAATTTTCATTCCTCTGTAGGGTTTTTTTATTATAACTTTCTAAACATTCCATCATTGATTTTCTATCCACAATACTACAACAATAACGAGTATCTAGTCTCTATTTCTACCTTGAGAGCACGTTTGAGGATGTATTCATAGATATAAAAGTATCTTATAGATAATTTCTTTTATAGAATTAATATTATTGCACAAAATAAGTGATAAATTTTTATTTTTTTGTCAATGATAAAACAAGAACTGTACAATGGAATTCTGATGAAATTTCCCTCATATATACTAATGGAATCATCATCCTTATGCTTCAGTTTTAAGAATTTCTAGTTTATTTTAGTTCAATGATATCATGGAAAATACATATTGAAAAATACTTTCATAATCTCATCCCATATTATGCTATAAATTTCATCATCATACCTTGTAGTCATAATAAGAGTCTAGAATTGATCAACTTTACACTCCAAAAAATACACCCCCAAAATAACCTTTAAATGCTCTGAGCACTTGAGAAAGAAAAATATCTTTTCTATAGAACTGGTCAATTTCTCAAAAATAAGTGTATCAAATTACCCACTGAAGGATGGTGAAAATTTCAAATGAAAAGGAACAATGATGATTTGTTTCTTCCTTTTTATTTTTTAAAGTTCAGTGTGATTAATGTCATAATTAATAGTTTGAGGGAGATTTGTGAGGTTAAATATAATAATTTTCACCCAATATCTATGTCTATTTGGTTTATACTAAATAAAATCACCACATTGGCCATCAAGTTATTTTTTCAAACAATTACCACTTGTTCCAACTATTAATTTAAACAAAAATTGTTATTGTAAGAATCAATCAACATTTATCAGAGTACTCAATCATATGATAATTAAAATAATTTTTTTTAGATATCCCAATTTATGATACTATATTTCAACACATTACATACTATGTTTCAATCTATGTTTTCCATGATCATTTCATATTGTATTATATAATATAAATATATTAAAATCCATTATAATGGTTTATAATGAGAATGTGAATTATACCATGAATATCCCCTAGGTGTGTCAAATCATGTGTGGAGTTAGACCACTCTGTCATAAAATGACTGGATATCATATTAATACCCTACAAAAAATTTTCAATCTAATTACCCCATTTTTTATTTTTTCTAGATATTGTATCCCATAGTTTGTATCCAAATATGGATTTCATTGTTAGGAAATCACACACTCTACACTTTAATATTTTTCTATGTTTAAAATAACTACACTTAACCAATAGGTTACCAATAATTTATTCTAATCATATTTTCAATGAATAAATAACCACTAATTAAAATCAACAATAATGGCCCGAGATTCAGTTACATTATTATTAAATCATTTTCGATGAATATTCAATACATCTCCTAATAACACATGCTCGATAACCATAGAGGTTTAGTATCTATGGAGAATAGATAAATAATAATATTATTTCATGAATGTTCTTCACTATCTCCCACATAGTTCTTCCTATATAGAGACCTTCGTAATCATATCATAAAAAATAGCATTTTTTAAAATATAAGGAAAATGGAAACATAATAATTTGTGAGATCAAAAATAATTAAGGTTAAATAAGGGAGATAGTAATCAAATATCACATGTGTGTATAATATAACCCTAAGTGTATGAAAACAATATCATAACTTATAAAAACATACACGAAAGATATAGAACACAAATTATGAGTCATAAAATATGTATTTTTTATAAAAAAAATAAATGACTCATAATAGTGTGAATCATCCGTAATCAATCCTGATTCAAGAGAGAATATCAAAATTATTAATTCATTAATTTAGAGAACTAAATCCATGTAACAGATACAATTATTAAAAAGGATGTAAAAGACTAGGTTTCAAGGATTACATGGTAAAAATAACCAGATACCAAATTAAAAAAGGATAGTTGTAATAAACCATATCCAACATAAGTCATACCAACATTTTTCCATCTTCCATAGAAGTTCTTGCACCACCTTAATAAAAACATTATTATGAACCAGTATAATCCACAAAAAATTAAATCATCCTTGTGAAATTTATCAGGATTCAATACCCAATATATTATATTGGTTCACCACATTCCTTCAATTGTAGCTTCTAGGTTCAACCACACATTAACTACATGTAACGTTGCAACCACAATACCTCTTATTGTGAATCCACTCGACATGAAAAAGATCACATCATCAATAATAAAAAATAAATATTCCAATCATATTAGGGTAGATATAAATGATTTCATAAACAAATAAATTTATGATGAACATAAAAAAACTCAATTAATGTGAGTATTACATGATTAGTTTTGATATATATCTTGAAATGAAGAATCAAATGGTTTCAAAAATTTATAAGGATTATGAATTTAATCAAAATTGGGATTATAATACCATCACATGTGAATGAGAATAAATAATTTATATAATAAATATGTTTTTTCAAACAAATAATTATAGAAAATCAATTCTTTAGTCATTGATCACTTCTAAGACTGTCATAGTTGATATAGTCTCGTAGTGAATTTGTCAACTCCCCATTCCAATTCATATTATATGATGAGATATCAAGATTTACACAATTCATTAGAAGGTTGTATATATACACTACCACATATAACATAATGAAAACCATATATATGTGTTTAATAAAATAAATATAAATCCTTCATTTCATCATAACATAAATAAATCACGGAGACAAAAGGGTTTCAAAAAAACAACAATAGAATGTCATCAACTTAGGCCATATATAGACTGAAAATGGATGATATCAACATATAATATACCTATTTAGTCATATGATTCCATATAGTACTCTAATATATATTAAAATATCTTTTATATAATCATTATAAATATACTACAAAAAGTGAAAACATCATGTTCTTTTAGTAACTTTTTAAAATAAATAATTTATAGATTAATTTTTACAGAATTTTATTTAAAACCATGTAAACATATAGATAAATATTCCTTATAAATGAAGAAAATTATTTTGGTGAATTCCAATCTTGCGGAGAATATTTAGAAATTTTTTTTTTCACACTTTTGTAATGAATGTAAAAAATAACCAGTTGTGAAAGTAAAAATAATATTCCATTAAACCATTTGTAAATAAATTCATAGATTGACGAAAAATTACTTTATCAATAATTTATATAAAGATATAATATTCTATAAAACAATTAGGTAGTATAATGATATATAGTAAAATGATTTATGACCAAAAAGGAGAAAAATATCTTGATTTTCGTAAAACAAGCATACAAAATGATAATACTTTAAGGATGAATGATGAATGTTATCAAAATCACACATCCATAGTAAAAAATAGCATAAAACCTTCAATATAATATGGACTATTATATCATAATATGTCACCCTCAATTAATCGTAAAATCCAAAAATATTTGTTCACATAGATTAAAATAATCTACCAAATCATTAACACTCCTTGAAAGAGAAATCTCTTTTTTACATTGAAATAATTTAAAAGCCTATGCAATTATATAATAAAAATTCTCTTTAAAAAAAACTTTTATGATTTTTAGGGAAGCAAAAAATTTAAGGTATATTAATGAAGGAAATTTTCTAAACACAACATATATGTTAAAACATCATTCTTTCATTAATTTGTCGAAAATGTCATAAAGTTTCACATTTGGAAAATGATGGAAAGAATCATTTAAAATCATTTAATAAAATTTCAAACATGGGTAAAAATTATTCAAAAAATTTGTCGATAATATTTTGAAATAAATTTAAAAAACATGGTCATGTTTGATAAATATTACCCATTACATACTTACGTATAGATAATCTCAAATAATAACGAGACTGTGAAATTAAATATTCCATTTTGAAAATATTTAATGAAAAAAATAGACAAAAAATTTCAATTATAATAATTTTTTATACATATAAATTGTTATGTAAAATAATACCATGAATATTGAAATAGAAAATGGGTTAGTTATTTAAACATTCGAAGTGTCCCATTACAATTTAAAAATTTAAATCATAAGCTCGATAAATTCAAATAGATCATTAAATTACATGAATAAATTTATTCATGATATGAAATATGTTAGAAAAATTAAATAAAAAACACATAATAAATATGTGGTGAACATGTATTATATCTCATGAAAATTTAATGTGAGACTGAATTCCATTACCTTAAGTCTGATACTCTCTTTATGTGTTTGAAACACCTCTACTTCGGGTATCTCCTTTTGATTTTCACAAAATGACTCTTTAGCATAGTATCTTCCAACTTATGACCTCTAGGTTGTATGAGGGAATTTTTAATGGTAAATGGGAAGGGTATGGGCAAGCCAAAGTGCTTTGGATGTGTGAATTAAAGAGAAGGAGATGCATGCTTTTATAAGATAGGTGATGGGAACTTTTGGAAGATCTTAAAATATTAATGCTATAAAAATTTATTTTAGGTTTTAAATTGCTCCAAAGAGATTTATTTTGAGGATAATATTATTATTGGTCTATATCCACTCAAAAAATAAATTTTACACATATTTAATTCATAACATTAACATTATCTGTTGGATTTATCAATTAGTTAAACAGTTTGACTCTTACCACATCTTCTTGAATTTTTACACTATAGGGATGATATAGTTAAAATAAAATGCCAAAAAAACCCTGATTGGATATTTTATGAAATATTTTACATTATACAAGTTAGTTGAAAAAACATATATTTTTATGACTTTTATATCAATTAATAAATATAATTTAATATAAATTATTATTTAGGTCATTTTTAATACAATTCAATATTTTCATTTTTTAAAAAAATCAAAAAAACATAATAACTTCTAGAAAATACATTAAATATGTATATAACATGTCTATGTTTTCTATAAAAATATTTTGTTCCATTAATAATGAGAATATATGTTTATTTTAATATTTTTAATATCATTTATTTGATATCTCAATTAATTAAGGAAATATTGCATCATCATTGTGTCACCATTTAATTTACTTATATAATGTCTAAAAATTATAAATAAATCATCATGATGTTGATACATTTTTCATATTTCTATAGACTATTTATAGTGGACAATATCACTTATATATTATCATATTAAAAATAAGGTATCTATTCAAATTTGAATATGAAATTTTTAACACTTCTTTAAATAAAACATAATGAATGTCCTAATAAAACAAAAGTGGCTTAAAAAGGATAATATTTTCTACATAATGATTATTTTGGTCGAAAAATACTTATCCAATAAAATTAGAAAATGTTTTATGGTAATATTAAATTATTATAATATTATTTTCACATTTAATTACCCTTTTAACTTTTAACTGTGGTAAATAAAATTCAAAAGTACATATTCACCAATAATTATTCAGATATTATTAGATCACATTTTACATACTAATTAAAATTATTTAGGTATTATTTTATAATTTTAATTCACAGAGGTGGTAAAATTATGTTTAATGTGAATATAAAAATGTGGCTAGAAGGTGGGTAAAGAGACATTAAAAATGTTCATTGGATTTTTTATCAAATTATTTTATAAAAATAAAACCAATGAACTAAATTGGGTTAATATATGAATTATTAAACTTTTTTGCATTAAAATCAATTAAAATTAAAATAATTATTTAAATGAAAATGTAGATTTTTGATTTTAATGTGGTGTCTTTCACTACTCATAAAAAATTGATAGTTTTCAGAAAAATACCAAAAAATAAACCAAAGATAATTTTGACATTGCAAATTCAAAATTTAATTTAATTTTACGAAATAAATGTCTATCAATGTATAAATGTTATTATATTAATGTTGATAGTAGTTATTTTAAAAAAAGAATACTTGTAAACCTATAACTATTTTACCAAAACATATACATTTCATTATAAATATTCATTATTAAGGTGAGAAAATTATAAATAAAATTTAAAAATTATTTATTACTATTTTTATTACTATATGTAATGGAAATGTTATGAATATATCATTTAAATAATTATAATACTAATGTTTTGTTCGCTGAAAATAAATGTTGTGTGTAACACAAGCCAATTAGGTGTTGTGTCCAACGAAGACTGCTGAGTTTATTTAATAATAAACAAATCATGAAATATTGGGTGTTAAATTATCCCCTACTTCATTAAACTACATCCTCACGACTTTCAAATTCAGTTTATATTACTAACATCTGGCTATTCAGAAATTCCTTTATTAAAATATCATATAAGAACAAGGGTTAATAAATGTTCTAATTAAAAATAATGAAGGGGAAGTAAAAAAATTACTAGAGATAACACATACTAGGGTTCCAGGTTAAGAAACATGGACATTAATGTAACATATAACTATCATTTTCTGATGGAGAGTGACAGAGAACATGATTAGTAGAATGTTAACAATCAAAACCTCTAAATATGAGTTGATCTAAGGGACAATTTGATTCATCAGAAAATGTTATAGGATAATTTTTTGATTTAATATCCTTTTTCTATTGTTCAAGTATTAATGAAATTAATAGAGTAACAAAAGAAGGAATAATAATTACGTGACAAGTAGAGTTTCATCCTTTAACTAATTTCTACCAAAAACTCATCTATCTCTCATATTAATAATATTCCAAAATATTCTATTGATCATAAACATATAGGATTCAAAATATAAATTTATAATTCAAATTTCAAACCATTTTATTAAAAAAACTACATTATACCTACTAAGAAATTGCATAGGTTAGTTGTAGGTGATAATGCCTTGTTTCACTTTGGTTATGGGTTAAATTCTCACACCCTTATCCCACATGACAGGTTTTCACCGGACCCGTCGGTTGCCCTTTTCATAAAACTATAATAATATAACATTACAAAAATAATATTATGAAACTTCTTAACCATAAACAAAAATATCCAATGCCCAAATTAACACATTCAAACGATTAGGATTATCCAAAATACATCTATCAAAAAACACAATCTAGACATTTAAAAGGAAGTTTACCAAATTTCAAAAATCTATATAACATAATCATGATCTATTTTTTCATATACCAAACATTGAATACCTACATCATGTATCCTCTTAAATCTTGGTAATACACTAAATTACCTTAGAACCATATTTAATACATTCATTATTTCTGATTCCTTACATAAATTATAAAACATTAGATATAATCCTTAAATCCAATATTGTTTCAAACTCCAATGATGATGGAATAAACAAACCATTATTTAATTGTAGGGTAGCTCATAATATCAATTATACTTAACCCAAATCAATCATATTTTTATTCCAACATCATTACCTATGTTTAGAATCATATTAAGCGTTATCTTTTCGTCAAATATATATTTTCCGAAATGCTTAACTTCCAATAGTGTCACTTTACATGGTGTCATACAATATCAAATCCAAAATGAAATAGTACTATAGTACAGTCCTTATTTATTTCCATAATTTATATAACTAGTAAATCATTGATACAATACTCCAATGACATAATTATTCAATCCCAACATAAGCACATTAATAATTCTTCTCCATATGTGGTGGAATCTTATTTTTGATTCTGATCTACTGGTGGGTTTTGGGGTATAATACTTATATTATTGGGGTAATATCTTTCATAATTACTCATATTATTACAGTTGATGCATTGAATGTTGGAAAATTATTTTCGACCCTTGAAATCATGATCATGGTTTCCATTTTATCCACACTTGAAGCAAAATATTTTTTCTCTCGAGCTAGGACCGAGGTGTTTCCTTCCACAAATATCATATGTGGAAAACTACTTCTCTCCCTTATTATAATTATCCAAATTTGTTGATCTCCTTTTATTCTCATTATTCCATCTGAATCCATAATACTTAGCGTATTATTTACCTCTCTCTTTAACACTTGATATTATGTCCTCATAAGATAAAAATGCTTGGAAGATTATTTCCCTTTTAAATATTGGCACAAGTCCAAGAATGATATGAAACTTCATAATATTTGGATCATTTTCATAAGTGAGGTTCACAATCATTCTACTAGGATCCATTTCTAAATGAAAACATACAATAGGTTAGATCTTTTCAAACTTTATAATCCAGAAACTATAAAAAATCATAACATAAATTGAAAATGTACACATATATAGTCTCATAATCAAAAAACTGGATTATTTGGGGACCTAATTACTCATAAATCCTTCATTAATTTTTTTAATTAAAATGCGAGTCATCCTAAGAGTATTCCCCAAGAGTGTCAAAAACGTTTCATAGTAAGTCCCATTACCATGTACTAGGATACCCTAAGTCTATCCTAGAACACCTAGTCAATATTATTACTCGGAGGTACATCTGTTCTAGAACCATTTCCATTTGTAGTATCAAGATAGGGATTAATTTTCTAGGTATACCATCATTTTCTATACGTTACGAATTTTTTTTGTATGTTTCTATATACTTATCATATTATCATATCTTAGGGTTATGATCCTAGATCTAGTTTTTAGAAATCTCGTTTCCTTGGTTTTGGCTAAAATTCCATTGATACAAACTATAATGCCCTAACCCCAGAATACTTGAGTAAATGCATCATTTTTATATATTGGAATGATTATAAGAAATAAAATCATAAATGACCTATTAGTTTAGTCGTCTGGGATAATATATAACAAATATGAAATTTACATTACAATTTCAATAGTAATATTCTACATAGATAATAATTTTAGAATGTTTGTATACTCCTCGATTATACCTACATATCAACCATAAAATACTTTTGGAATAATGGGAAAGTAAAACATAATAAATGGGTTAACATAGATGCTAATTAAGGATAATTAATACTACAGAATATTTCAAAAAGAAACATAAAATTTTATGGAATGTATAAAACTGAAACACAATCCTTTTAAACACTAACATGAATATAATGTGGTAAGAATAAATAAAATAATACCACGTAAAAATTCACATGGATATTATAATAGTTTATCAATTACAAGTAATATAAATAACTAATCTCGTAATGAAGGAATGCATAACGTCGGGCGTTATAACAACATTTTCAATGCCTCATGACAAGACCATACTTATACGTGACAAAATTTAGTCAAATCCCCAAATAATTTGTCTCATGAGAAATAATGATGCATAGTGGGGATTTCATTAACTAGTCCCCAACCAGTAGGGATCTCATTAATCAGTCCCCAACCCATATGGATTTATTTAACCGGTCACCAACCTATTTCTTTCTAGGTCCAATTCATTCCTCACATTAAAATGGTGAAACAAAACCAACATAAACATTAATATTAAAACTGAAATATGACATGTTAATACTTTTACCATAAGACATGAATGATATCAAAATATAACATCTATAGTCAAATAAAACAAAAACTCGTCAATAAACTATGTAACATTGAATCATAATAAATAAACCTCAATTAATCATAAAATCAAGGAAAGGATGTTTATATAGATGAAAATAATATAACAAAATCATTAAAAATCTTTGGAATAAATATCCCTTTTTTATTTGAAATCATTTAAAATCAAGTGTAATTATTAAAGAAATTGATTTTTTAAATAACCATGTAAACATTTAAGGGAATCATAAAAATGTTATGGCATAATAATGGATAAAAAAATCCACCCGAACCATATATGTTAAAAAACGTTCCTTGATTAATTTTTTTGAAAATGTCACAAAGTACCTCATTTGGAAAATTGGGAAAATATTCCTTTTAAAACATTATATAACAAGTAAAACTTGGGTAGAAATGACATTAAACATTTGTCAACAATATTTTAAAATATATTTTATGAAACATGGACATGGATGATAAATATGACCCAATATATACTTTCATATAAACAGTCTTGGATAATAATGAGATCGAAAAATAAAACTTACATAAAACCTTTAAATTATTTATTTTTGAATATATTTTAATAAATATAAAAATCTAAATATAATGTCTTTAAAATAATTTTATGACAATATAAATAGTAATGTAAAATAATATCATGAATATTGAAATTGATAAAAGGTAAATTCATTAAACATTTAAAGCGTCCCATACCCCCATGATCATTAAAATCATAAGCTCGATATCTTCAAGTGAATATTTAAATTCCATGAAGAAAATGTATTCATGATATGGAATATAATAGGGTAATTTCATAATCCACACAGAAGAAATAGTTGGATAACATATATTATATCTCAAAAAAATGAAAAGTGTGATAGAATTCTCTTACCATGTGTTTGATACTCTTCATATGTGTCTGAAACTACTCATTTTAGGGTATCTCCTTTTCAATTTCACAAATGGACTTTTTATGATGGATGTATTCAAAAAGTATGACATCTAAGATGTATTTATAGTTGTTGGAAGAGGAAATGGGTAGTTTTTGGCCAAACCAAAGGGATTGGGACATGTAAATTTCAGAGAAGGAGAAGTTCCCTTTAATAAGAGAGGTTAGGGGTACCTTTTTAGATCTTAAAATATTAATTTATTAGAAATTTATTTTTGGTTACAAATATCTCCAAAGTAATTTAGTTCTAATATAATAAGAGTATTGGTATAAATACTATCAACCAATGAATTTTAGACAAATTTAGGTCATAAAATTGAACTTATCTTTTAGATTTAACCATTTGTTGAACAGTTTAACTCTTACCGCGTCTTCTAGTATTTTTACATTATAGGGTTAATATATTTACTATAAAATCCCATAAGAACCCAAATTGGAATTTTTATTACATAATTAACATTATAAATTTTATTTGGATAAACATTATAATTTTTATGACTACTATATCATTTAAAAAAATAGTATTTGTTTTAAAATAACATTTATTTTAATTTTAATAATATTCAATATTTTCATTTTTCCAAATATAAAACCAAAAATATAACTTCAATAAAATAATTCCAATATTTCAATAAAATGACTATGTTATCTATAAAACTATTTTACATCATTTATTATGTCAAATTATATTTATTTTGAAATATTTAATATCATTTATTTGATATCTCAAATAATTAAACAATTATTATATAATCATCGCGACCCCATTTTAATTTTAATGTTTAATTTTTTAAAAATTTAAATAAATTACAACGATGTAGATATATTTTTTATCTTTATAATTACTATTTATATTCTACCATATCACATATGTAACATAATATTAATAATAAATTAGTTATTGAAATAAGAATGTGGCATTTTTAACTCTTCTTTAAATAAAATATAATAATTGTCCTAATAAAAAAACTAGCTTAAAAATGATCTTATTTTCTACCTAAGGTGGATTTTTGTCAAAAAATACTTATCAAATTAAATTAGGGAAAGTGTTATGGTAATTTAATATTATTATAATATTATTTTTACCCTTAGTTACCTCATTTACCGATAACTGTGGTGAATGAAATTCAAATGTTACTATTCTCCAAAAGTTATTTTGATCATATTAGAATAAATTTTTCAGTCTTTTTACAACCATGTATGTATGATTTTTGAAATTCAATTCACATAAGCAGTAAAATTACGTTTATTGTGAATCTGAAAATGTGGTTAGAAGACAAGTAAAAAGACGTTAAAAAGTTCAATGATTTTTGAAATCTAATTATATTATAAATTTTTTTCCAATGAACTAAATTGGGTTAATTTATTAATTTTTTTCAATTGTGACATTAAAATAAACTTAATTTAAAATAATTATTTAAATAAAATATTCAATTTCTAACAATAATGGAGTGTTTTTCACTATTCATTAAAAATTAAAATTTTTCTGAAAAATAGAAAAAATTCACCCAGGCATAATTTTGATATTAATAATTAAAAAAATTAATTGTATTTTACATTATTATATTTATATGAGTGTCTAAAAATACTTTTATTATTGTCCATAAAAGGACTTAAAAAGTAGTTCTTTTATGAATATATTATTTATAAACATATAACTATTTTACCGAAACAAATACATTTACTTATAAATATGTTTTATATATTAGAAAAAAGTATAAATAGAATCTAAAAATTGTTTATTACTATTTATATTATGATATTTAATGGATAAGTTATGAAAAAATCACTAAAATAATTAAAATACTATAGTGTTGTTTCACCAAATAACCATATTGTTTGTAACAGAAGATGATTCGGGGTTGCATATAGTGAAAACAATTGAATTTATTTAATAATAAATATATTTTTTAATCTTGGGGTGTTACATATCTTACAATTTATTGTTCATTTATATTTTCAAATTACTCATTGATTTAAAATTCTTAATTAAAATCAATATCCATATGTAAACTGTTATGTTTTATATGCATTTTTTCGGGTTAAAAATTCTGGTCCTTTCTCCTTGGTCATGATATCATAATATAAATTATATTTACTATATTTTAAATACCATATTTTATTAATGGAATAATAAATGATAACAATCCTTATAATGTAGTGATAAAACATGAATTATATCACTTCATGTTTGTAGTAGTCTACACATACTCACGAGTGATGTTTTGAATTTTTAATGTATTTAAAGTATGGAAGGTAAATAATAAATTATATTTGAAAAATAATAAATATATTAAAAATATAATATATATTAATTAATTCATATAAATATAACTATCCTTGATAGACTGTGATGAAAAATAAAGTACATCATTTGATAGAGGCGGTAGTCTTCATGTACATATGAGTGGATGTTTCAGTATCCATTATCTGGATAAGAATATGATAAAAGATATTAAATAAAAAAATATAAATTTATTAAATTTATTATACTAATGTAAACATTTTATTATGGATATAATAGATTTATTGGAGGTGGAAGAGGAAATAAAAATAAAACAACATGGTTAAGGCAATTACTCTTCCTCGGGTATCATCCTCTTTCTTATACCATAAGCCTTGTTAGGTTGGACTTTTTTTTAGACTAAAACCCATATTACATGACTAATATAGTTTGGAAGTGATTTTGACATATATTTCTCATGTTAATGTTCTCAAAGTCAATGGAGAAGTGATAAGAGGAGGTTCCCTTTTATATGTGAGAGGAGTGGAACCCTAATAAATAATAAGAAGTTTAAAATATGAATAAAATATTATCATGGAATGTATTAAAATTTATCACAATTTCAATTATATAATAATTTATATCAAATTTAAAAAAACAAATTTAGACATGTTTTAGAGATATTTGAAGCCTTATTTCTTAGATTAACCCCTTCATTTACCCTTCTAACCTCTACTATAGTGATAAATATTCACCACAGTAACTATTCATTATGATTTGAAAAAAATTAACTTCATTACCATATTTTAATATTTTTATTCCAAATATAAAATAATTTATAATATATTGAATTTCTATAGGTGGTAGAAATAAATTTTAATATAATTATGACAAATTCAATTAAAACATTTTTTAGGAAAAATTAATTATTAAAATAAAAATGAATTATCACTAAATTGTTGATTAGATTTGGTTCCCAAGAAGTTTATTGTGTTATATATTATGAACTAGTTTTATATATATTAAGGTAAAAAAAAAAAAAATTATTATGAATGACTAATTAATGGAAACAGACAAATAATTTTTTTAATAAGATTAAATTATAACGTAGGATCCAAAAAGTCTATCATGGGTTTTCAAAATCAAAATGGTTTTTTCAAATTAATTTATTATTCTCATTAAATACATATAAATTATTGAAATTGTATTCTTTAATTTTATATCAATTCTTTTATCATAATAATTTCTTAAATTTTATGTTATTTTGAAATTATTATTTTTCACTATTATATAAAAAATTCATTTTTAAAAAACATCCAAAATTTTCACTATAGGCTATTTTTTTCATGAAGAAACAAAAAATAAAGATTATTTTTTCCATCTAAAATTATAAAATTTTTAAAATTTTTTCTTAAATAAAACTAACATAATATATAATAAAAAATGTTTTCAAACCGAAAATTTTCACTTAAATAAGAATTATTAGACTATTACTCCTAATCATTACTTAACCCTTCCATATATGTACATAATTTATTATTTATTTATTATGTTTATTGAATAATTAAATTTTATTGATATCATACTATAAATGATTTAAATATAAAAAAATTACGTAATTCAAAAGTCCAAAATAATATTTTTAGAATGAATTATTTCCCTTAAGTGAATTTGACCCCTTTTATTTTGTAAATACTTTTATTTAACAATATAATTTATCTTTTTAAAAATTACATACACATTATAAATTAATATTATTCACTTATATTCTATTCTGGGTAAATCCCAGGATATCGAACACATCAGACTTATTTTAAAAGAAAATATTTTCTAAAATCACACGGTATTAAAATTTGATTGGTGAACCCCAATAGTAATAATTTTATTTGGTCATGTTCTCATTTTAGATTTTTCATTGTATATTATTGTGAATAATTCATTACCCTTGTTTCATAAAAGTACTGAAAAACGGTGTGTCACTAATATATCCACATTTTTAATAATTACTAAAATAGTTTTTTTATTAAGTCCACTAAATTATATTTGTTTATAAATGTGATTAAATTAGACATGTCTATAAACAAGCATATGTTATCCATGTACACAAATTTGTTAAAATTAACTGTTTTTTATAAACATAATTAAAATATGCACATTAACAAACATATATAATTTACCCACACACCATTTTCCCATGTTTTAGGTATATATGGGTAAATGAGTTATTTAATAGCCATGATTTTTTAAAATGTGTCTTTTTTTTTAAATAAAATATTTTTCTACCCTAATACACCTCCTACGTCGTCACTATCCCACTACGTTCAAGGTCACCCTATTCTGCTCATCGTACATCATCAAACCCCCATCGTCCAAACATTTTATTTGACCCTATAGGGTCATCATCCCTGCCCCCTCCTATTAGATAGATCTACATGACCCTATTATCCTAGTGTCTTCAATCACAACGCTGTTATGCCAACACCACCTAGCTCCCCAAATGTAACAAATTAACCCAAATCACCTTGGCTGGATGAAAGTGTCGCATAGCCTCATACACACCTCCCCATAATCAATAGGATTATAAAGTACAATGATGGAATTGGTAAAAATGTGGGGAGACTATTTCCTTAGTATAATATGTCCAAAATTATAGATACAATGAAATAAATAAAATAGATGAATCAGTACCACCAATATCAATATAGAATTAGAAAAAAAATTAAGTGATATCTTTAGTTTAACAATATGACATAAATAAGTAATATCATGTCAATGTGATCTGAACATGTGGTGGAAAAATATTACAATATAAAAAAATAATAAAGATAAATGAGGAATG
Organism: Viscum album; assembly: GCA_963277665.1. Taxonomy (NCBI): domain Eukaryota; kingdom Viridiplantae; phylum Streptophyta; class Magnoliopsida; order Santalales; family Viscaceae; genus Viscum; species Viscum album. The sequence goes on from OY728126.1 coordinate 1,678,500,118, forward strand.
ATAGAAAAAAATCCTTAAGAACATCTAAATATCACCTAAGTATTCCAATTTTATACTACTCAAATTCCTAACTAGGGTAGTTTCCCTTGACAGGATTTCTCATATTTAAGTATATACTTACAAAAAGATACACATATAGGGTGTGAGTAAAAACCTCAACATGACACGACCAATTCATCATATAAATAAGTGAATCATTATTAAATAAATATTACGGTAATGACTGAAAATAATGAATATTTTATCAAACAGCGAGTTGGGACATTGTGTGCTAACAAGGCTGATAGAAACCCTGGACCCATCTACTTTGGACCCATGTTAGATGATAAGTCATGTGTATTATGTTACATATTCTCAACTAGGTGATGTAATTATTTTAATGACTCAACCATCTCACCCATATATATCTATAAGATAGTACACACTAATATAATAATTTTTTCTATGAAAAAAACATCTCACCAATAGATAACCACAAAAAAATATGAATCAATTGAACATTTTATTTTATAACTCAACCATATCATTTATATATAACTATAATATAATAAAAACCCATAAACTAATCTTACCACATGAAAATGTCTTACATGGATACAAAAGTAGCCACATACCAGTCAATACATATGTACAGATATAGAAGTAGTAACATGGTAAGGAATTCCTACAAAAAGTGTAATGGATTCTAATAGTGAAGAACCGCCACTAGAATCGATCCCCACAATCAAAACCCCTATGATCCACCTTAAAATTTTCAAAACAATGTTTTGAAAATAAGAATCATGGAGATGTAATCATGAAGGTCTAAGACAGGCTTAAAATCATTGAATGTTATATTCTATAAAAAATTAAAATTCAGATGGACGGATTAATAGGGGACCAAATCCAAAATATATAAATATAGTCTCCCATGTATATACATGTTGAGTGAGGGTTTAGGAGAAGGAGGGAGATTTTTTTATAGGGGATTATGATAAAATTGAAATCCCAAATATTCAAAAATTTCAATCAAGGAGTCCACCTGCCTACCGATGGTGGCTCAGGTGCTTGTTGGGGGGTCTAGGTAACATACTAGCCTTTTTGTTTTCCCAAAGGATGGTTAATGGTGCCTCAATGGAAAGTAGGTGGACCTAAATAAGTATTATAGTCACTAGCTTATCCCCTTTCCAACCAAGACTACTATTGAGATATCCCAAGACCCCAAACATCAAATAAGGAATAATATTAACATGCTTAGAGACAAAATAAATAGTAACACCTCTAAAATCCAAGGGGTATTACAACCCCCCTATAAGGACTTCTCACCCTTAAGAATATTCTATATGGGTATCCATTTAATAACCCTTTCCACTATGACGAAACATTTAAATCCAATTCCCAATTCCCTTTTTGGATATTTCCGTTATATAATGATACATAGAAAATAGGTACTATCTTACCTCATAATATATACTCTCTCTAGCCCATGATGCACATTTGGAATTCCTCGAATGAAGCACTACCTGTGGTTGAAAATATTTATTATAAATCACATATGTCAGGTCTTGATCATATTTCTGAAGTTGTAAAACATGTAACACTTCATACATGCATAAATAAAATGGATTATGATCTAAGAAATAATCCAATGTCTCTTTTTTTATACAAATAGAAACAAACTGAAAACCCCGGCATTATTTTCCCTTGTTTCCACAAACACTAACACCCTATCCGAACTGAGACACACAAGAAGACCCAATCACCCATGGTTAACTCTAACATTCATCTCCTCTTATCAGTATATGAATTTCATTGTCTCTATGTTGTACCCAACCACTTTTTCATCAACAAAACTTTCTTATAAGTGTCATATACTAGGCTTGACTACAAAATTGCTGACATTATCATCTCTAACCAACAAAGGGGTGAATGACATGGTCAATAATAATATTCCTAAAATAGAGAAATATAAATAAATATTTGAATTCTATTATTATATGTACTCTAGAACATATAATTATAACCATCCCATTCCAAAAAAAATCATCAATATTGACTCTTAGCATATCCACTAGAATCCAGACCATCATCTCATATTTTCAATCTTTCTACATGTTATATGATTCCCTCAACATTAGTAGTGAACCAAATTCCTTATGTAGAACTTAAAAAAACTAAAATTTGAAAGCAACATATATATATATTGATATTCATGGTAATTCAATAAATTCACACTATTTTCTTTATATATAAAATAAATAACATAATCATAAATTTGGTCTCTAAAATATTTAACTAGTGTTAAACCTTCATCAACAATAAATTCACTACCCACACTATATCCCAAATCCCCAATGTTTGGGGTAGTCCCCTGATGAATTCCAATAGAACCTAATCCCACTTCCATATAGTTTCTTGAAGTGGTTTTAAAAATATTATCTTTTTCTATAGTTCTATTTTTATCCTATGATATGTGAGGAAATGAGTTTCTAAACCTAGAATGTAATTCATTATTCCCAAAAACTAGATATTAAATCTCATTTCATGATAGATCATGGTCGATCCTAGAGGTACATCCCACTATGAGACACAAGTGTCACTTATAAACTATTAACTCAAGTATATGGGAACCAAATATATTCCATCCATGTGATGTTTTTCAATACAATCCCAAAACTATCCTGTATTAAGATCATCTCAAATCAATTATTATCAGATAAACTAAAAATATAATTTTCTATTCTTGGAAAATCTTTCCTAATCCACCAAAGATGATAAGACAACCAAAATGGCACAAACCAAATCCTCATAGTTTTCTAAAACATCAACCTATAAATCTTATATAAAGTTCATCAGATCTTACTTTTTATCTGATCTTCATTTCCTTAATTTCTTCATTTTCCAAGTTGTTTTATACATAAAAACATTTACATTATTCTGGGAATATACAATCTCAAATTATAATTTCTATAAGTACTCAACATAATACCTATTTCACATATTTAGGTATCACTAGGATACAATGTATTGTATAATTTTATGGCCAGTGTAGATGATAAATCTCTTGCTGAAGAGATAATGATGCCAAAACATCAAGGAATTATCTACGACAACTAATTCCAAATCATGAGTAGGGTAGTTAAATTCATGGGGTCATAGTCGACAATACCCTTATGTGACTAACCAATTTGATTTCAACAAGTGATCCCCCAAGATAACTCATGAAGCATCCTAATAGACTACATATCCAATCCATAGGTAAAGAATTTTCATAGTTTAATTGGATTTCAACCTCTTATTCAGTTCTTGGAAAAACCTCTTCAAGCTAATTCATCCACTAAAACATGTATCCATTCTTAGTTTGCTCAATAATAGTTTCTTCCAAATGGGAGAAGTCCTGAATATACCCCACATAATATGCAAACAACCCCATTAATTACTAAATCTTTAACATTATCATAGGATATTATGATATCATTAATTCTTCCACATTCTCCATATTTAATGATATTATAACATTGGTGATCATGTTCCTAATAAAACATACACATAGAATCAATAAATGAAACATACATAACTTTTCAAAGAGTTGATGTGCTAGAAGTATACTGAGAATAATAACCAAATTTATATCATATATATTTATGGTCAACAAGCAAATAAAAATATCATTGATAATAATAATGATAATCCACACTAGGCTGGTATGAAAAATACAATATATTAAAGCAATAAACTCAACCCTTATATTCATCAACATGAAATCATGCTCTCATACCATATTGTAGAACCCCGACCTGAATCATCCAGTTTGGGATAGAGGGTTACATGACCACATATGTTCCTCATCTTATTTAAATGGAAAACAAATTAGTGATGGTATTTGTAGTAATATCATGAGACTATACAATTGGTAGAAGATGAACGAAAACTATAAAAAATTTGAATGAAAAAAAGATGAATCAATAGAACACACATATATTTAAGAGAATGACAAATGGGAAACAATATCCATGTTATAACAAGATAACACAAATTACTAATATCAAATAAATGGGAACTCCACATACAGTTGGTCAATTATCCCAACTAAAAAAATATAGAGTGATATATGATGCATTATAATAAAAATATACCAGATTTTACCCCAACAAAGTCTCAGTCCACCGTGCTCCTCCTGACCAACATCATGATATTGGGCCATTTCCGTTTTCTAGATTATTAACTATATGTTTTGAAGGAAAAACTAGGCCTCCCATGTAGTGTTTTAGTATAATACAAACTATGAAACAACCAATGTTTCCATAACACATGTGCATCATGTTTGTATAAAGGTTTATGAAAGGACTAGTAACAAATCATACATAATCTCACTAACAACAAAGCCCTCATGCACAATCCATGTTTCCACGGACCTAAATACTACATATTTCACCCATACTAAAAGATGAAACTTGTCTATCCTGTTATATAATTTGAATTGGGACACATAATTATTTACATGACTCAACCATATCATTGATGGATGGCCATAATATAATTATCATTAATAGTTAAATTTGTATATGACTCAACCATCTCACTAATGGATACTCAAAATAAAAAAGGAACAATATCACAATTTATTCTATGAATGAACCATCTCATCGATGGAAAGTAACTATATAATAAAAACCCATATGATAATTGTATAATATATTAAGGTATGATAGGGACACACACACACACCCATATTCTAATAAGGTTATACATATTTATATAAAAGTTATACCATAATAATGACATCCAAAATTAAGTGTAACATAGTCTGATTTCCATGAACCACCACTAGAATTGATTCATAATTAACTGAATCCTTGTGTCTAATAAAAAATTAATAATAATTCTGTTTTAATAAAAATAATCATGATTAAGGAATGATATAGGGATAAGATAATCATAGACTCACTGAATGAGATATTTTACAATAAACACCACATAAAATGGTCGAAATATGATAAATAAAGAGAAAAAAACAAAGCTATCCCCCTAAATTTTTATAAGTTGGGCGAGGGTTTAGAAGGATCGGGGAGATGAAAAATTTATTTATTTTTGTAAAAATTACATGTTCTTACTTATTTTAATTTCCACTCAACAATGCATCATTTAGATATGGGCTCTCCCCATTAAGTTTGTGGCTCACAGGCGGTCCAAAGGTCCTCATCAGTGAGCTAGTTGTGGCTCAATGGTGGGAAGGTGGGTCTAAGAAGCATGTCAGAATTCATGTTTTCACAGTGGTTGGCTAGTTTTTCATCACTAATAAGTCATTGGGAAAAAAATCAATATTCTAGTTGATAGACAGAGGTTTTTTATCCTGGGATTCATCATGAATCATCCTAGTACCCCAAATAAACAATAAAGAGAAATAATTTCCAGATTGGATAGAAGATAAATTGTAACACACATGAAATTTGAGGGTTGTTACTTCAAAATTTAACCCAGTGCCTCTTGCTCACTAGATCCACTCAACTTCATCATCACATCATTGCCACCCAACCACTTCATTCAACCGCCCCAAATATATTCATCCAATTAAAATACCTATTCCATCAACCCTCTCACATGTGATGTAGACCCTCTATAATATATGTATGATGTTAAAATTGGCCCCATGACTATGTAGATGAAAATCTAATAGAGGAGACAACCCAACCAAATATGATATTTGTTTACCATATACTCAAGATGGTGTGATCCATGGGTGATCCCATGGTTCCTTAATTTATTTAAAAAATAAATAAAATATACAAATTCCCATGGGGAATAAAAACAAGTGGATAGTCACTTCACAATAAATTAACTCATCTTTGGATTCAGCAACTGCTTGTGTCTCTTGGGTGACGTACCCCTTGCCATGTTTTAGGAAATTTTCAGGTCCCATCATAGACATCATTTGATGTGGGTGAATCATCCACCAAACACATGCCCAATGATTACATGCCTTTTTTAAATCCTTCACCAAGATGAGAATTAGTGAATTATAACAAAAATACATCCTTACTATTGGACCTGTTTAGGATGTCAAGGGAGCTATGTGACCTGACCTGAGAACCACCAGGAACATCATCCATGATACTTTTTTCATTCTTCTTCACTTTATTCAAATCATAATATTTCAATAAATTCCCTTTTTATTGGTTGGGTGACACAAATTTTGTCAATGCAACAATTTTCCCCAATAATTTACAGGAAGTTATTTTTGAGTGTTGACATAGAATGCTAGAGTCAGTATAAGATTTTTTTTCTTACCCTTTTGGTAAAAAGACGTAGACATATTTCTCTCATGTCTCATATGGTTATAAATATCAGCTTGTACTATGATTTTAGTTTATGAATCACCATGATTAGAGTTTCCATCGCAGGATACCAAGGTTTCCATGAAGTATCAGTTCGAGACTTGTGTCCCCGGGGGATGATAATTTTATCACCATTCATGTTAAATAGTAAATTGGAACCAGATTAATTAATATTTAAGAATGGATCTTCCACACCCAACACATTCCATGTCACGTCACCCACATTTTTCTCATAACCTTTTGGTTCTTGACAGTCTGGATTCCCTCCTAAATTCATTCATAGAGTGATTGAAGGCTCCAACATTGAGGCCAAAGACCTCCCTTTCTCCTTTTTCTAGGGGGTGCTGTTTTTATCACCTAAAATTTGTGAACATGATAGAAATATGATACCATATGGCCAATCACCTTGGATAATTCGAAAATAGAAGGAACAGATTCATATTCAAAATTAATCTGAAGCCTCTTCGAATTTATACATATATATTCTATTTTTATAAATAAATATAATTTAGTGTAATTATAATTATAAATAAATGTATTATATAATTATATGTTATAATATATTTGTCTGTCTGCATACTTATGATATATATATATTTATATATATGATTTAGTATATTTTATATATTTATATATTTTTTATTTATTTTCTATAATTTATTAACATATATGTCATTATATTTTATATAAATGAGTGTGTGTGTGTGTCTAACATAATATATTGTAAATTAATATATATGTTATATATATTAATTTATAAATTAATAAATTCTTTATTATGTATATATATTGATATATAAATTGTCATAAATATATAAAACATAGTATTAATATAATTAAATATATAGGTCAATAATCATTTATTCTATTAATATTATTTTATTATAATTATGTTTTAAATTTTTGGTTTTTATGTTCATATGTATGTTTGTATGTGTATATGAAAAAATTAATTCTATTTAAATAAAATTAGTTTCTTATTACCTTATAATACAATTATATGTGCAATATTTTTAATAGGTATATATATAATTATTAGTAAACTTATAAATATATATACTTATATATAGATTATTATATAAATTAATATATTCATATATATTTATTTATGTTTATATGTATGTATATATATTTGTATATGTGTTTGTGTGCCATAATGATAATTTATATATTTTTAGTAATTTTTTATGATTTGGTCTCTTATTTTTATAGTATTTTCTATAAGGATAATAGTTAATCTCTTAAGATTCAAAAATAAGATTTAATTAGTTTCTTAGTGACTGATATAAAAAATGACTTTCTCACAACATCTCTAATGAATTATGATATTACAAATTCATTATTCTCTCTTAATATGCACATCACCTCATGGACATATGGTTTAACTAATATGTTCTTAAGGTAGCTTTGGGATATCTTCTAAACAAATTTCTTATACATTGTAAAAGAGAGATTTTTAAGGGTAGTCCTTCCCCATAGTCTCAATGATTAATTTTATTAGTTTCATACCAAGTATATAATGATCTAGAGTTGATGGATTTAAGACTAATTGGTATTAGAAACATTCTTCCAATTATTGTTAGGAAATTTTTTACTATCATAATTCAGATCATTACTTCTGGAATTGTATCTCTAAATTAGATTTGTTTTGCCTCAAGAAGAAATATTTGGTATTGTTTTTAGAATACTTATGAGGATGTTAAAATACTCTAGTAGAAGTATAATCATGGTAATATTTAACATAAACTGGATATCCCAAATTTATTTGAAAATATTATCTTGAATTTCATTTTTATGGTTCTTCAGATGTATGCTTCACTCAACAACCTATATTATTTAGTCATTGTATTCTAATGATTTTTAGGATCAATGTTTTTATTAGTTTATAAACTAAAGGATTATTAAGTTTCATCATAGGTGTAAATACATTTTACCCTTTATCATTCCTCCTCTTTTTTAGGCGGAGGACAACCTTAGTTGATTCATTATTTAGGTACTTGAAAGGAAGTAACTCACCCCCATTAAGCCTATTAGGAATATTTTGGTTCCTTCTCATCAAATTAATACAAATGACTATCTCTTTTCTTTGAGGCTAGTACTGAATACATCGATAACATTAGAACGGTATTGTCTCACTATTAACAGGTGTCCAGATATGTTATTTCATAGATAAACTCATTGGTTATTTTTGAAAAGGGATTCCCTTATGCTAGAAAAATATATATTCTTGGTTTATTAATATCATTTAAGGAGACTATTCTCCATACACCATAGTATAACTATATTATCAAGTAGATTCAAAGTAATATATTATAATGAAATTACTAGCTATACCACCTCATTATATTCTAGTTGGAAATGGAAGACCCTTTCACAAGAAAGTATGATTTTCCTTATTCTCATTATTGTTACATATATGATTTTTATTCTTTACAAGTGTGTTAATCTAATACAATGATTTTATAATATTTCTAAAATAAAATAATGAATATTATATGGCTAGGATATATCTATGATAAGAAACATGTCACATTTTCTAGGAGAAAACATCCCAAGAATACTGACATGGAAGGGGATGGAAGTAAAAATATTATGTAATTAAATCAGTCCTTGGTGGCCACATGTACATAGAACATAATTTAAAATAGTCATATAAGTAATTTATCATAACCCAAATAATTGATTATCTACATAGGGAAACTACTTCTTCTTAATATCCTTCATCTGTCCTTCAATATGAGATCATTATGAAGAAATTATATTGAACACTCATCTAAACCCCTCTAAGTCTTCAAATTTGATCATTTTGACTAATTAATGGATTATATATATAATAATAATACTTGTAAACCTATAAGATTTTTTATTAATATATCCATTTCTGATTCTCTTTCCCATATAAATTATATTTTGAATTTTCATCATTAGGATACAAGGCCTGAAATTAATTAGTTTAATTTCAGGGAACATGATGTTATTATTTGGAATAAAGCTAGGCTAGGATCTAGGAATCTAATGATTTATTATCATTTTTTATATTGTTTTCTTGAGGAGTTACCTCAATGGATGAATCTGTTTAGGAAACCACTCATAAATCTATCATGGAAACTTTTTCTATGGATGTTATGAATGAATTAAAAAATAATTTAATATTCAAAGGGTCAGATTATAGTCCCCTTATTACTATATGATTTTTATTTTTTAAAAGGTTGGTGCCGAAGCCTCATTTATTATTTAATGCAAAGACATCTTTGCGGCTGCTTCATTTCACTGTATCAATACTTGTAATGAGTGACCCTCGGTTCAATAAATTTAAGCTAAAACTAATAGGTCTTATTATGGGTATCTATAAGGAATTTCGAATAGATTTAAACTTATATATTGTATTATGAATAAAAAATAGATTAATTTAACATCCTTAATCCAATTTGTATCAAATTTTATCCAAATAAAATTATATCCTCTAAATATATCTACTGGGATCCTTCAGTCATATAACGTATCAATGTTAATGTATATGGAACTACTCATGGTAACATGGACATAGACAGTGTGGAGGTATTCTTAAACTACTAGGGGAATTATCAGGAGATTTTTCTACCAATTCCTTTGAACATTAATTCATTTTATGTAGATAATTGGGCCATGAATTATGTAGTAAAGCATATTAAGTATTTTGGATGGGTATATCAATGGATAAAGAGTAATTCTAGCATTGTTGTTATTCTTCTTAGGAATCATCAAACCATGGTTCAATGATAGGTTTTCACGGAAGATGTTGTTCATATCGATGTCTGTATTTCAGTGGATTTTGAATTTTGAATCCATGGATTTTGTTGATTACAAGTTTGAATTTAGAATTTTAATTTTGAAATCTGTGTGCAGGGTTCATTCCTGACCGAATGTATGGTTACCAATAAACCATAATGTGGATTTCATAAAATTTAGAAATATGGATTTGGTGGTCTTGGTCTGTACGCATTGTTTTTAGTATATATATTTGTATATATGTATGTATGCTGGTGTGTGTGTGTTTACCCCCAAAACAAACCCTCCACAAAACATTTCTAATTTATCTAATAAAATTTAGCAATCATTGGAGTTCGAACAAAAAAACCATGGTAATATAGTCGAATGATCGAACCAATTAATCTATATATAATTAATTTCAAATAATAGTGTTAATATATATTTATATATATTATAATATATTTTTAAATATATAAATATTAATTTATAAATCAATAAATAAATATTATATTTATAAACGTATAAATTATTATATATACATATATATAAATTAGGGGTATATATTATATATATATTCATATATTTTCCTCTGTATAAATTTATACTAATAAATTTATTTGTTAATATATACATGTATAAATTAAAATATACATGAATTAATGTATTAACACAAACACATATTAATATATAATCTAATACACCTAAAAAATTATATATATTTTATAACAAATGAAATATATATATATATATATATATTTCTATACATATTATTAAATATTTATTATTATAGGATATTTAGTTATTAGATATTATCAATTTAATGGTAATTATTTTTTCAATAATAATTAATAATAGTAAATTTATTTATATTTAAGCAGATATCTTATTTTTAATGTTGTGTTATAATAGTATATGTGTACAATCTACATGTATCTCTATATATCTCTATATATATGTTTATATATGTATAAATATTTGTTTGTGTGTTGAAAATAATGTAATATAATAATGTTATATAATGTTAAAAATAACATATTTGAATAATACATACATATATGTGTGGGTGTGTGTATTATTCGTATATGCCACTTTTAATATTATAAAATATTATTATGTGTTTGTGTGTGTGGACACATACACACCCTCATATATATATATATATGAATTAATATGATTGTATATATAAATTGATATATATATATATATTATATTAATATATTTTTGTGCATATATAAATATTTATAAGGTTATAAATTTATTTATATGATAAAATATTAATTTAATCACACACTCTTATCTATAAATTAATATATTTATATATGTATATATATAAATATATTTATATATAAATATATATTATTCTATTTCGATATGTATAAATTAATACAATTATATTTAAAAATTAACATATATATATATATATATATATATATATATCTGTGTGTGTGTGTTAATATATTTTTCTATCCATCATATTTAAATCCTTATAATATTATATATATATATATATATATTAAAATATCAATCTAGACACACACATATTAAAATATATTAAATAACATATTAATATATATTGCCTATTTTCATCAGTATGAGATTTGGATATACGTTTAAATACCTTAGGTTTCCCAACCTGTTTAGATAAAAAATTGATCTTCAATCCCATCAGGGATGTCAACATTTATAGTCTAATTATTTTTACCCTTCTCTATCCCCTTACATCCTCCAATATTGATTGTGGCATCAAAATTCCTCTTAGAATGTTTTGACATTTTTTACAACAGTTAGCAGCTCCATTCTCTATTGGGAATCAAAAGGACTATGTGATAACATTCCTGGAATTATCCTAGAAATATTTACGACCATGATGTCAATGTAAAAGCCACGAATCTTTTCATACTAAACTCAAAGATCCATTTCATCATTTTTGAAATATAGTAAAAAATTATTATTCAATTATTTATTTAGATAAACCACAATAAAGGCTCTAGAAAAGTATCAATATTTGGAATGTTCTATTTTTGTTACATCTTTATAGGAACTAAAATTATAGAAGCAATGTCATTAAAAATTTTCAGTTGACCGAGAATCAATTTCATGAAAAATATTTTCACCTCAACCAATGAAAATTAATCTCTATACTTTAAAATAGTAAAATAAAAATTATATTATACAATGAAAAACATACCTAGTTTGAGAGAAATTACTCTAATAACCTATACCCTTTTCCTAGGATCATAATTTTGAAAGAAGATATGGAAGAACCCATGACCAATAAGAATGAAATTCAAGGTTGAGAAACACATAATATAGGATAGTTGATTAGTTAAATAATATACTCTCCTACAATGTAGATAAAATTGAAACTGAATTATTAGATTCATACTTTTTTATGGGTGAAGTCATCATCTTTATTTCAACACGCTTGTAGATTCAGTTTTAGGGAAAATCACCTATAAAATAGAAGACTTAATATAAAATCATTGATGTGGGCACAATCACTGCATCCCATGAGTGATTTTTTTTTATTTTTTTTTTCATATTAAATCTGGTGATGATTGTTAAGGAAAATTTTCACCTATCACCGCACCACCACCCTAGGGTTAGAATTTTCATTACTCTATTCTATGTGTTTCCTCCAACATTTTGTGGTTTTCATATCATGTTAGTGAGGAATCTATGTCTTCAATAAACAAAACTGTTTTCACAAACATCTTGATCAGAATCTCATACAACATCCTATTATCTCTCACCTATGTCAGTTCGGGTCATATATGTCTATGTTGATAAAATCCATCATCGCCGGGATTGTGGTGGACTTCCTGGTTTAGGGAGGGACAAAAAGGAGGTACTCATGCTTCCATGCATTCCTGATGGAGGCATAAAAATCTTCATTCCCTAGGAATTCCAACAGATCATCAATGATTTCATTATTCTTCCCTAACTCCATCATGATCGCTGAGAACATGGTGGGGATGATCAAACACCACGTGATTCCAGTATGTACTGTTTTTGGTGTATAGGTTCTGCTGGCGGTGATTTTCTATGACAATTCTTGATTGAAGGATTCTGAAGACAAAAATATAGGAACTGGACTGGGCATAATAGAATGGGGAGATGGATCTCATGTTAATAACCTAATATCTAAAGGAAAAAAATTCAAAATCAGTGAACATTGAAGGAGAATAGAGAAACACTTGTGCATCTAATCCAACGATTATTGTAGGGGTACAATGTTCTTCTCCTTCAGTGCACCTCACACACTCGATACAAACAAACAAAAAACTACCTCTATTGGCCACATTATTTATCAATAAGTATCCCAAAACACATGGGAGTTTTCAATTACTATCAATATAGCATCACACATTGCAGTGGGAGGGTTCATTCTTGGGGTTTCGTATTTTTAGCATCTAGTTCCCCTATATCCACTGACTGCTCCTTCAACCATGATTGGAAAATAATAGGTATGTTTTCTTTTAAAATGTTCTTTATTTGGGTACTTTTAGAGATAAAATATATTTAATGTGATATTAATATTATTTTAATATTAATTTTTGGTCATTGATGTGGTATTATGATTTGAATATTTTATTTCAATTATTATTACTGTGATGTGTATTGGCTGTATGATGTGAATTGGTGTAATGTTTCTCTCTTTCATGTTTTGGTGAATATTTATTTCAGTTTTAAATGTTATCATCATTTATGAATCATTGGTTTCTATAAGGAATTTATTTTTCCTTGCAGCTAGATATAGACATTATTTCTGTAAAATTAGAGATGCAGGAGGCCTAATTTGTTTTATGCAGCTTCCCCAATTCAGATTGATGTCATCAAATTTTGATGCTATCTAGATTTTTTACTATATATGTTGTTTCTTGATTTATCTTTCTCTAATAATATTCAGGCTTAAAGGGAATTTATGATGATTGTGTTGGATTGTGTTGAAGAAGACTTTTATGTGTGTATGATTTGAGTCTACAAGTTGAGTTAAATGGGACCAAATGAGTCTGACCAAACTCCTGAGTTTAACTACCATTATCTCCTCATCGTCTCAATTTTCAGTAGTATAATAATAATAATTATCACGCGTTAGCATATATCTTTATATTTTGATATCATATCTTTACTCCCAAAAACAAGAGTTCTCAAACCTACCTCTATGTATCTACCATAATTTGCATCCTATAATGATGTAAACATACTATAATATAAAAATTCATTTTATTTATCTTCTTAGCAAGTATTTAGACATTTTTTCCTAACCATTACTCTGTGATCATCATTAAAATCATTCTTCACTTCTACTTACACCATGTCTTAGAGACCCCCCCCCAATATTTTCTCTCTCAATTTTTGTAATATCATCCCTTGTAAATGACACAAAAAAGAGAAAAAATCTAATCATCTGTGGAAAATACATATGAGTGTTTATAAATCTAAAACCATTAAACAATATTATATTTACATTTTATATTAATATATTTTTAAAATCATGAAATTATATTATATTATTAACTTTAAATAATTCAATTTGTTTGACAGCTATCTCTAAACTCATCATTTAACATAAATGAAACCATGATATATTCTGATAATATATTATTATTTAAGTATAACAATTAAAAATACAGTTTTTGAATTAGAGGGAATTAATAGAATTAACCTCGTTATTAATTATGCGAATATATAAAATAAAGTCTACTTGTAATTTCAATAAAATCTAATTAGTTTACCTAAAATGACTAAAATGATTATTTATTGGTTAATAAATTTTTTTTTCTAAAAAATGCCTTTCATGTGATACACATATATCTTTCAAGAAACATGTGATTAATGATATATGATATATTATATAAATAATTTATTGACACCAATTTAGTAGTTACATGATCTCAAATAAGAATAATGATAATTAATATTTGAGAATTCATTATTCCAATTAAAACTGTGTTTCAAATAAATTTTATGATTTTATTAAAAATAGAATTTGTAAATTTAATAATTTTAAACTCAAAAAACATCATTTTTCAATTCCTCATAAAAAATAAATTATTATCATTTATTGAGCTTTATCTGAAAGGTTCTATTTGTAGTTAAAAATTATGGTTTCCAAAAAACATGTAGTTTGCATGCATTTACTTTTATATGATACTAACCATGAAATTTATAAAACTTGTCATGTAATCCAATATTAAATTTATGTATAACATTATAAATTATAAAATATTTTTTGATCTTATAAAACCTATGGAAAACATTTCTATAAATAATTGGAATGATACTTTAATATAAAAACTAGTTTTTATATTTTATTTGATTCAATTATTTTATAAGGGATATTTATGTTTTATTGCCTAGGATTCACCATATGAATTTTTTATTTTATAATAATTTTATTTATTTCATTAAAATTAGCATATAGGATTATTTTAACTTGTATATAAATTCTAATCATAGAAACATTATTTCTCTAAAAACTTGTTTTACATGACTAAGTGTGTTTTTTTCATTAAATTTTTACACCATTATAAATATTATCAGATAATATAATTTTAAAAATTCAAATTATATATATATAATTAGTAAAATCATCAACCATGATATTTTTCAATTAATTTCAATTCTAAATTTTTAAAATTAATTTCTATGGTAAAAGAATGTTTGGATAAAAGGAAAAAAGATTAAACAAAAGGAATTTAAACACTAAATGTTGTCTTCAAATGTTGTAGTTTAGGTGATTTTCCCCAAAAAATATTTTATATCTTCTATTTTTTTCCATTTTGGGCCATTTTCAGTTGAATAGTAACCTTATATTATTGAAAATGTATGGGTTAATTCCAAAACAACTGTTAAATTCAATTATAAAAGGGTAATATCTACACCACATTTAGACATAGATATAGTTCTAATTTTTACTTAAAAATATTCCATTTTAATTCTAATTGAACCCCCAAACATTTTAAAAAGCTTATCATCCCCAATATTTATCATAAGGCCTTCATTTTCAAGTTGAATTTTGAGGAAAATTCATGTCCCCAATGTGAGTATTATCAAATCCATAGTTTTATTCCTAAATTATCTTCATTAATATTTATTATATCTAGATGTATATAATGATAATATTATCGTTTATATATTTTTATTCACTATATTAATGGTATTATCATTGTTTGTTCATTTACCAACCCACTAAGAAAAAAAATATCTTTCATGTGTTGTGTAGATTACCTCCTCCATGATGTACCATATTTCATTTTCCATTACATACTTACAAGTTTTCTTACATAGATTAGAATAAAAAATTATTTTTATTGTATCATTATGATTCTTTTGTTATAAATTTCATAACATATAAAAGATACAATAAACAAAAAATGAAAATTAATTGAATCATTTAAGGTATTCTTACATAGAGGAAAATATTTTCATTGAAATTGTGTAATGTTTTCATATCAATAACATAATCATATAATTAATAAAAATTATGATACATGGAACTAATAATAAATAAATAATATCATTATTCTTATTAATTAATTATTCTACTACAATATCACCTCTTTATCTTTTGTTAAATTCTAGTATGTTCATGTTTGGTTCGGTTTGACAACCTAATTGAACAATATTATGAATTTATATCCTGAATGTCTATGAAAACATAATTAATTGTATATATTGAATTAAATTTGTAAATAATGATTTTTTAATGATATGTTACATCAATATGGAATTCATCAATTAAGAAAACACACTTCGATCGACATGAATAAAAAAAAAGATTTATACTGATTTTATCCTTAGGATAAAGACTAAGGATCAAATGAAAGGAGTTTAGAACATTAAAAATAATTAAAAATAATAATATTAAATTTTATTATCTAGTAATTATGTATTATTAAATATTAATGAATATACACACCTCTATTATGAATCTAGTACAGATGATCCAAACTATAAACACCTAATATAAAAAAATAGAATTAATTTATAAAATTTCTATTCATGAATATTATAAATGAAAATATAAATTATTAAGGTTCTTAATTAATTGAATAGTATATAAATTATTGTGATATTTGTGATTAAAATAAGTTCATAGTTGTCTGGAAAAAGATGCATGAGTTTTCATCTAAATTTTTTCTCTTTAAGACATATTTGTTACTATGAACCTTATATCATTTATATAATGTATATAATAACTATTTGAGATATAATATCATCAATTATATTTTTATCATGGTATTATAACTTCAATTTAAAGTACTCACGTTGAAGGGGTTTTTTTTATTAAAGTGTTACATAATCCACAAGGGTTTTCATGGCCTCAATTCCGATTAATTGAGAAATAATACATTTTGGGCACCATGTTTTCTTTTTAATGGTGTATTCAATTCACATTAATATATATTTATGCTAATATTTTATTTTATTAAATTTACTATAAATATCATCTTACATTATTCATGTCCCTATTGATTCAGTTATTTTATAAGCAGTGAGGATTCTTGGTAACTCAAATTTCATTAATTGAGTTATGATCATTCATTGAAATTATTTCTTATAAGTTCGGTAAAATATACCCTTTTTTGTATTCTGTGGTATTATATCATTATTTTCTAGTCATATTAATTTTTATTACATAAACTCTTTCATAAATATTTCACAGTTCTTGGGTAATGTTCTTCTATATCCATCAAAATATTGTCCTGGGGTGACTTATAATCATGTTATTCCAATATTGGCTTAGTTGTATACTATTGATCTATATAATGTAAAAACGACATTTTAAGGAATTTATATTGGATTATTTTCACACAAAAATTATGATATTCTACTAAAATTTGAAAAATTAATGGAATTATGTATGTTTTTATTCCAATACGGATGATTATTGGAATGTTTCATATGCATTGTTTGACCATCCACCTTCTTTATCTAAATGGATTATGATGATGTTATACTAATTTTTAGAATAGGGAAAATATTTTCAATATTTATGATTATTTAATTCCAACATTGTTTTAATTTTTATTTCATTTATGTATATCACATTATATGGATAGTCATGTTTTATTCAATAAAAGGTTTCTTAGGGTATCACATTAATGATCTTAATGAATCTTTTGATGAATACAGTGGACATAATCTAGTGAAAATGGGTCCCAAAATTATATAGATCCTTGATGCACCAATAGGTATCATGAGAAAAATACGATTTGGTTATTTGGAGTATGATTATGCAGTTTTGAAAAATATCTAGATTATAGTTTTGATGATAAGTAAATGTATTGGAATAAGGACATGATAGTAGGTTCTTGATGTATAAAATTATGTGTTCCATCAATATGAGATCAATATCATTTTCCATGTTTTCAGTTATTTTCATGGATATAAAAATCTCATACTTTCACATTGTTTTATGATTTATTTTGTATACCTATTCCTACCATTATAAGTATGCCATGATTATTCTATGATTTCATTATTTATATATTTCCCTTAATGACCATTTGATCTCACCACTTTCTTATGATTCAATTCACTATGTTTTGAATAAAAGTATAAAATGTTTCATGTTTATAAGGATAACATTAATTGATTAATTTATGGTATATGATGAATAATTGTCAGGATCGAAGATGTTTATTATATATATGTGAAAATGTCCATTTCTTTATAAAGACAAGGGTTTTATTAGATTATGATGTCTCCTAATTATATAAAGCTGTAAACTTGAGAGGATCCATTGGTTGTAATAAATTCAATAATATTTTTTAATATTCTAATTATGGATGGTAATATCTTGGATTTTACAAATGGTTTTAAATTATATATTTAAATTTTTGTGTTTATGAAACCATATCTACGAGTTCATGTTTGGGGTGTCAACGTTGGTATCAAATGAATTATTTAGATAAAATTATAGATTATAATGTTTTTAAGGAAAATTTAAGTGTTAATAAGTTAAGTTTTTTCAGAATTTAAAAGGTATATATAACACTTTTGGGATAAGCATGTGGATTAATGTTAAGTTAATAATACACATTTTATATTGGGATAATAATAATAATAGAACTGTAGTAAAAACCATAGAGCTAAGTCAACGAAAGAATCTTAATTATATGATAACATTGGGATGTTTTTTTGAAAACGTTTATATAACGTTGTTATCCATTAAATTACATTTATATTTATAAAATACATGTGGAATAATTTCAGGGAATATATATACATAGGGATAATAATGATAAAAATTGTGCATTGGTTATTAAGTCAATAATTACATAGTGCATGAAAAAATAAATCTCACTATACACATGGTTTCACACTCTTGAGGGATATGCAATTAATTATTTAAATTCTCTCCAATGAACCATTATAAATAATTTAAAACATAATTAATTTAATAGATATAGTTAAAAAGAATAAGAGGACGTAACCTAAAACAATGTGGATAGAACTATTAGTTTTAAAGGATGAAATTAAGGTGTCACTAGAGATTACATATTTTGATTGAGTTTTTATATTTATATTATCATTTACACTGATTTCATTGATTACTAGAATTGGTATTAGAATTTTGTTAAAACAAGATTAAAAATTATTCTGAGAAATTAATATATCTATAAACCTTTATGTTTTATAATTGAATAAACTAGTGTACTTAAATGGGTTATATTTTTAGTATATTCATATTGGGATGGAAAAGGTGTGTTTCCTAGTCTTATCTAAGGTAGTGAGATTGATAGTCCAATAATCTTGATACTCAATGATAATTTAATGGGTAAAGTAATATTTATCTATGATATTTTAATATATTCTAAATTTTATGAGGATTATGTGAAACATATATGGATTATTCATCAGTAGTTTATATTAAAATTTTGGAAACATAAATTAAATGGAATGAATAAACTTTAAAAGTGATTTAATAGAAAAGTTATATTTTTTGTAATAATTTTCGGATAACACATGATTGGGGTATGTTTAACTATTATGTTTAATAATTAACATTATTATGAGATAAAAAATAGTTGTTTGGTTTTAAATAAAAATGTTATATATTAATTAGAAACATTGATATTGATAATTGATACATGTTAATTTCAGATAATTTCATATCATTTTTGGGAATATGATATATTGTTCCTAGTGTTTGATCTAATGAACTAGTTGTTAATTTTATATAGTGAATAAAGATAGAGTTTATTATTATATGAATATAAAAATGCATTGTGGTTGAATCTGATGCCGATTAAAATTGGGCTTGGAAATGAATGTTATTGAGAGTATATGATTACGGTTTAAACATACTTGGGTACATGATTATAGAAATGACTAGTGTTTTTCAAGGTTGGATAATGTGGATTTTATGATCATATATTTATATGATTTTATGCATTTATAATATTTTAAGAATGTTCATGGTGTTTAGAGATTACTATTTTCAGTACTATTTTAATAAATATTGGAGGACCCCACTTAATGTAACATTGGTTTTAATAAAAATTATATTTTTAAATATAAGAGTGATTTGTGTCAAAATGAGTCTAATAAATGTGGATTTGTATTAATTATGAGTTAACATTACGGTTTTATAAGGTGAGGCATCATGAGGCTAAAATTTTCTACGATTATTTGTGATAACTAACATATGATTATTTTCAATCATGTTTACAATTTTTTTAGCAATGGCCATAAATATAAGGAATCGTGGGTGTGAAGGATGATGCAAAGATTATCCCAATAATAAATACAATGTAATTTTAGCTAGAGTGATAAAAAACATGATCATGACAAAAAATATT
The DNA here is from genome assembly GCA_963277665.1 of Viscum album. Classification (NCBI taxonomy): domain Eukaryota; kingdom Viridiplantae; phylum Streptophyta; class Magnoliopsida; order Santalales; family Viscaceae; genus Viscum; species Viscum album. The sequence goes on from OY728126.1 coordinate 1,678,520,996, forward strand.
TTATAAAATATTATTATTAATATAATCTAAGTTGATGTCCAAAATACACAATGGACGAGAATGAGGGGTCTCATGATAGATCAACTAATTAAGATGATGAAGGGAAAATTATTCGATTTTTTAGACGTCAAAAATATATGAAGAAACATGGGGGGATATTTCCATAATGTTACAATAAATTTCTGTAAGTTTGGAGTTAAATTTTGTCAAACATTCATTTTTAAGAAAAATAAAAAAGATAAAAAAATTATATTCTTTAATTTATGTGAGTTTGGACTTATATGACCTAATGTTCCAATCAAATGGATAATGTGGGAGAAAGTCCCAAATAATCATGAAAAATTTGAAATTCCTCTGAAATTACTAATAATTTATTAGATAATGACTATCCACTAGAAACATTCTATTGTCCTATTTCACGGTATTTTCACAAAAAAAAAAGATATTGAGTTATAAATAAAAAGCACATGCTGTTAATATTAAAATATAAATCATGTTCATTGTGTGTGTGAAGTTACTCATTAGAGATCTAGATCTACATCACATAGTAGACATATCTTTGAAATTATTAATGGTAAATCTACATTAATTAATTCACTAAAAAAAATTTATTAGTGATAAATCTCATTCCACATCCTTAATAAATGCTAAATCATATAGTGGAATATGGTTAATCATGAGTTACATATAGAAATTACACTAATCATAGGATTAAAATCTTGAGAACTCAATTTATTTATGTAGGGGGGTAACACCCCATAATTATAACATATAATTACCTTTAAATAAGTCAATGTGTTCGATATATTTCTCTACACACAATAGTGAACTTAAATGAAACAATGACATATAAGAGAAAAATATAAATATTTTTTTATAATATTTAAATTGTAGGATTGAACATGAGTGACCTCTTCATGAATTATAAATATATATAAAATAAAGTCAACTTATAATTTGATTGAAATTATTCTACTTTACCAAAATATACTGATAAGATCATTTAGTTTTAATTTTTTAATGAAAAATTTACATTTATGTGATACATATTTAAATTTCAAGAAATTTATTATTGATTATAAAATATTTTTCATATTAATAATTCTTATGACACAAATTTTCTTGATAGCTGATATGAAATAATAATAATAGTTAATATTTAAAAATGTCATTTTCTAATTAAACACAGGATTCAATTATATTTTTTTATTTTATAAAAAATATAAATTTATAAATTGTGGTCTTTTAAATTCGTAAAAATTGACTTCAAATATTAAATCTTCATATAAAAATTTACATTTTATTAATTTTGACCTTTTTCTGAAACGATGTTTTTTAATCAAAAAATACTATTTTTACAAAACTTATAATTTTTATGCATTGGAAATTTTAATATAGTGACCTATAAATTCTGAAAATCATTTCAGTTATCTAATTTTAATTTTAGGAATAACATTATTCATTTCATTGTATTATTTGAAAATTGAAAACCTATAAAAAAATTTCTAACTAAATAAAATTTTACATAAAAAATTATATTTTGTCTTTTCTTCGAATCAACTAATTTTAAAGGAAAATTATGTTTTACATTTCCTTGGAATACTAATATATTTTTTATAATAATTAAATTTATGTAAATAAATTTATTATCCAAGTTAATTTTAAATAATATATAAATTTAAAGCCTAAGAAGTATATTCAACTAAAATATATTTTTGTGTAATTAAGAGTACTTATTTTAAAAATACCTTTTCACAAACATATACATATTAATTGATAAATTTTATTTACAACATAAAATTATATGTATCAAATTATATAAAAATACTAATCTTAAAATCTATTATTAAAAATATTTTCTACTTTTAAAGATCAATTACTGAGGTAAAGGTAAGTTTTGGTAAAGGACAACTATTTAAAAGAAGCCATAAAACACTAAATTTTTTCTAAAAATGGATTTGTGGAAGAAATAGTCAACCCTAAAACATTTTCATCTACTATTTTATCAATTTCTTCCCATTTTAACTTTAATTGTATCATTACATTTTTGAAAAACTTGGGGTTACTCTCAAACTACCCATTCCCTTCACTTATAAAGGGGTAAAATCTCTACCACTTTAAAACAAATTTATAAAATGTGTTTCTCCTTGAAAATATTCAACTTATATCATCCTATAGTCTTATCCCATTTCCCAGTCTTCTTGTCTCCCATATTTAGCATATGTCCTTCATTTATAAGTACACACTTAAGGAAAATACAATCCCTTAAGAGAGTTTTATAAAGTACTTATTTTCCTTCTTAATTATCATCTATAAAAGTTTGTTTAGTGAAAATAATAAAATGATATTTGTATCATTATATATATTATTCTTTCTATAATATCAGTATTATCATTTCGTTTTCATACACTCCATCCATTAATAAAAATATAACTGCCATTCGTTTCTTGTGTGATCTACCACCTCCATGACTTAACATGTGTTCTTTCATTAAATGGCGTACAAGGCTAGATGAAAGTATGATATTAAAGGATAAATATGATATGTACAATAAAATTATTGTTATGGAATAATTTTTTATAAACCCATTAATTATATGATCAATAAACAATTATTATTAATTTAACAATTTAAAATAAGCAAACTATGAGGGTATCTTTTTAATGAAATTGTGTAATGATTTATTCTATATTTATTATTATTATACTTACTTCAAATAATAATATATAATAATAGTAACCATGAAATAAAATCATTACGCTTCATGTATAATTATATTAAAATACAAACCACCTCATAATCAATCTTTAGGTTTGGAGATTTTCATCTTTCTGTCAGTTTAACCAGCTAATTGAAAAAAACTATAATTTTATATCATGAATGAATATTGTATCATAATTAATAGTATAATATGATATAAATATCTGAAGATATTTTTTTTGTAGATTTTTGATTACTATTTAATTCATTTTTTAAAGAAACATAATTTGATCATCAATATTGGCACTAGTATTTTTGCATGTCCCGCTTTGAAACAAATGATCCATGACCTGTGCCAACTAATTAATACAGGTAAGTGATCATACATGATGAGATATGGTTTAAATAATCATATCCTGAAGAAAACATTCCATTATGAATTTCATTTTTCTTAGTTGAGATTTTGATACCACCACTTGCAAAAAAGTATGGCTAGAACACATGCTAGTCGGGCCAACTTAACAAATGGCCATGTGGAAATCAGGTGACCACGACCATGGGGTTAAGCCAAAGCCAACCTGTTGGTCATTGTGGAAGTATATCTCCACCTCAGGCCCTATACACAGGCCCAACAATATCCTTGTGGGAGATATGATTCCACATAAGAACGCGCTCAAATAGGTGGGTCAAGGCCCACTGGTGTAGAGTGATGCTTGTGGTACTTGTGCCAACCCCATTATCGACTCAAAAAATATCCTCTATCGTATGGTTTATAAGACTAATGGAGTAAAGAAAAAAAACTATTGTGGGATGCTGATTTTTTCTATGGGATCAAATTAGGGTCATTTGTTCAAGATTTTGATGATCTGCAATATTAAATATCTCCCCTGGTGATCATGTTTGTCCACTCAACCCCACACATCACTAGTTTTAAATATAGATGAATCCCACATGACACATGACCCTCATCTTGAAACTTTTTTGATGATGTCTTGGGTCCAAGGCATTTATCACAAAATCCAAACTGCGAGATCCACTAATCTCCAGTGAGACGCCCCAACGACATGCAAGGCCGTCACATGATCATTCTCTGATCATGTAACCGAACTGGGGATACCGAGGAGAGGCCACTATGGGCCTTAATAGCCTTCCGTGAGCACCTCTAGACAAACTCAAAGACATCTCAAGATCACCCTAGATCATGGACCTAAGATAAGGACAACCCAAGGGAATCGTGAGTCGTTTTATGATTATGAACCCCTTCAACTTACATGTTTTTTATCTGATTTTTTTCAGATTTTTCTTCGATAGGAGACTACATGTGAATATTTCCCAAATCCATTAAAAATAGGCTCCAACATTGGCCTCAAACAACTAGTATATACCCCCAACCTTTTAAAAAATGCAATTTGGGGGTGAGAGGGGAAGATCTCCAAAAAAATGGGGAAATGCCGAAAGACAGAGGAGCCTACTAGTTCCTTCAAGGAACACCTCCATGTAATTAAAGAGGCCCATCCAGAAAGAATCCATCATTATATGTGTTTAGAATAGAGTATTTTTTATGATTTCTGAAAAAAATTGAATTGGATAAATTTTTATTAAAAATACCCCACAAGGGCGGAAACGCCAATGCCACCTTCTATCCCCTACGCTGCCTTTTTCCCAGATCGATGACATAGCCAAGGCAGTGGGGGGGGGGGGGTGATTCCATTAACCCATTTCCCTAAATAAGGGAATCCCCTAATTCTCTTCACATGATATTTCACTAATCTCTCATAAATCAACTAATTAACTCTCTAACAACATTCATTTTCTGTTCGGTGGAGTCAGTGGTCCAACAGAAAATGGTTTTTTGTGAAGAATCATTTAGATGTATTTTTTTATTTTATGTAGTGTTTATTATTAATTTAATTGAATTATTTTAGTTTTAATTATTTTATTTTTAGGTAGTTTAGTTAGTTTTAAATATTTTGTTTATTAGGTTGTATAATTATCTATATATAGTTTGGAATAATAATAATAATTATTAGTAATTATTATGTAATGATTATGTATAGATTAAGTATATATTAACATAGGATTCATTATTTTGAAATTTTGGTAGCATAACGATTATGTGGTTATCTAAGAAATAAAATCCTTTTCTAGATACAATCAAGTGGATGTGTCTCTGGCACATATGTACCTAGGAGTAAAAACTCTGACAAGGAGTTTCGGGCTTGACCCGGTGTATCCTAGTACACAAAAATGGGCCTTGATGCACTCCTGGTCTGACATTCCTGAAGGATACAATTATGATGAATCATATTTTCTTTATAAACTACTAAAATATCAAAGAAAGGAAAAATCAAATCTGTATATTTATCAATGATGGAATTATAATTATGATGTTATAGAATGAAATAGGGACAAAATCATTAACGAATGAAAGTTATTATTAGTAATTAAAGATGTTATGTATTAAATAGTTTAATTATTTATATATATTTTATAATTAATTATTATTAGTAATGATTAATTATAGATTAATTAATGATAACTTAGGATTAAAAGTGAATAAATATGATTAGTTAATTATAATTAACTAATGAATATAATGTGATTAATGAATAAAGAATAAATAATTAAAGAATAAATTAATAATGATTAACTAGTTATTAATGAATGATTGATTACTTAAAACATGTACTAAGAAAATCAGTTGATTAAATGACTATTATTATCATATAAAATTAATTGGAGAAGAAAATGTTTTAAAATGTTAATATCGTCAAAATTATATAGTATATAAATAATAGTTATTATTAGAAATTATTAATTATTGAATAATTAATAAATAACTCATGATTAAAACCTGAATCCATATAATGAATATCTAACGATATTTGTGATCATATAATATGAAATGAAGATGAATAAACACATTAAATAACACATGAATGATTTAACTCAGTTTACAAAATGTTATGTGATTTATATTCTAATAAAATTTTATATAATGAAACATTAATAGAATATTTTAGTGTGTAAAAAGGTGTCATATAATTACATTCTAATAAATACTATATGGTCAATCATCATTGTTAACATTTGTTACACTCAAATAATTTTGATGAATGAAAAATTTTTGACGTAGAGAGCCATGTTTTCCATTGTGTAGTGCTCTGGGGAGGTTATTCAGACTAAGGAAGGAGCTTTTGATATTACAATACCAATAATAGTGGTTAGTACAGCTGATTGTTTAACCATAAGTGACCTTCAAGAGAGAATTCATGGTTCCTTAAATCTAGGACCCGATCAAGAGATCATGTATATGAGCTATAGACATTTTTAATTCTTGACAACACTGTGGAATATAGTTTTCCCATTATTTTTTCATGCGTAGTAGATCTATGAAATTAATTTATTTTGTTTTTGGTCAGATGCTACTGTGATGGAGTTATATGTCTATGTTTCTACTGTACAGCAACAATGCCCAGTTGTAGAAAGACATAGATATAGAATAGTGGTTGAAGGAAGTCTACCCCATGAAATTCAGGCTATTACAAATGATGTAGAATAGAACAACCTATATGATCTTCTAGATATACATGTCAACATGAAATCTGATGAAGAGTTTCATATTGACGGATCAGACGGTGAAAACAGTGCTGATTAGGAGGGTCCAATGGAAGGCAGGGAGGAGGTTTTTAGATATACATTAGTTGTACATCATCCTCAAACTACAACAAACAATCCATCACTCCTTGCTTATTTGGTTAAAAGAAATGACACAAGTGCCTAAATTCCACAACAATTTTCTCACACCGGAAACTGAGTTCCTCGTAGTTGTACCAGATAGGTTTAGTTAGTTGGAAAAAAACTTCTATGTTGGAAGGAATTTTCCAAGTAAAGATGAATTAAAAATCATGATAAAGAGATTTCACATAGAGAGGCACTACAACTATTTAGTTCAATAATCATGTCATAGTAAATATTTCATACGTTGTGAGACATTTGGTGATGATTTTAGATTTCACTTGAGGGCAATGCTAAACATTGGATTTGGAGGTTGGATAATTTTGAGGATTGAGGTAGCTCATACTTTCATTAATCCTAGAGTGGCATAAGATCATACCTCATTGGATGCTGAATTTGTGTCATCTATTGTTTTTGAAATGATTAGGACGTGACAAGATGTTCTGATAGCCATTGTGTAAGAGAGGATACAATAGACATTTGGTTATAATATTTCCTATAATAAGGAATGGATGGAGAAACAATAGGCAATTGTGAAGGTCTATTGTGATTGGGATGAATCATATTGGGTGTTACTGAAATTTCTAGCCATATCAAGGCATCAAAACTATGTTTTCTACCATCTTGATACAAACGAACATGTGTCTCATGAGAACCAAATTGATTCATCTCTTGTTCAATTTCATCGGTTGTTCTTGGAATTACTTCCATATATCTCCATCTTTCGTATCAGAAAACAGTTCATTCATATTTATGGAACATTTCTATGTGGAATACACGAGACATATTGTTGATTGGGGAAACCCAAGATAGAAACTGCTCACCTCTTCCACCTTCCTTTAACATTGCAGAGAAAGAAAACAATGAATCATGGTGTTGTTTTCTGGATTGTATCAACAAAAATTTCACCAACATTCCGGGTGTTGTTTTTATATTTGATTACCATAAAGAAATTAATGAGTCAATAAATGTGTATCCTGATAAAGGGATATACCCAAATGCACATCATCGGTTCAGTATTAGACACATTGCTAGGAATGTGAATAAAAAAATGCTTAACAAACTGATGAAGAAGAAAGTCACAAGGCTTGGTACGAATTGTATTTCATATTATTTATTATTTCAACATAATTATAAAATAATAAAATGTGAAATATAATATATTCTGTTTAGAATATGTGTTAGATCAATGGCTATTTTAAGAACATTTTGAACAAAATCTGATAAGCTAATCAAGAAGGTAATGATTATATGATGTGGATCCAAAATTTAAAGCGTACATAGGCCTATGATGGGGATAAGAGGTATGGAAACATGACCCACAAAAATTGTGGAGTGCATCAATGGTGTCTTCAAAGGGCTTTGAAAGCTACCGATAACTACCCAAGTTTAGGAGACATTATATTGATGCATGAAGTACTTTGTTGATATAAAAAAACTATCATCAGACGAAATATATCATGTGCTAAGGTATGGAAGACACATTCAATGTGAGATTGAAAAGACTATTGATGAAGCATCTTGTTATCATGTATAACATTTTTGACGAGAAGACTCTCGATTTTATGTTAAAGACCATTCAGACCCCATCAAAAATCCCATCAGTGAAAAATGGTGGTATTACTAGAAATGAGGAAATGTCAATGTGGAAATGTTCAAGCCTTACATTTTCCATTCACGCACTCCATTCCATCATGTGCCTCTATGAATATATCATGGGAATAATATGTTTATCTAGTGTATCATATAGCCACCATTTCTAATTGTTACGTTGCACCATGGACTCTTATTGGTGAGTATCATTATTTCTTGATGCCCCGAAGGCCAGCCAATAGTGATACCTGACCTCAATCGGTTGCTTCCTCATGGGAGACCGAAGGCCAGTAAGATGTGTAATGAGATGGACTGGCCCCAAGAACAAGAGAAAAGTTTGAGATGCAACATATTTCATAAATAATTTCATAATTAGAAACGTGGAAAAAAATCTGTTGGGTCAAGTTCACACTTTCTTCCACAATGACATATTGTGATTATTGTGACATTCTCATATTGTAAATTATATGCTATTATCTCTTTTTTTCATGGTTTTCTAAACCACAAAACCCAAAAGCAGAACAATTAACCAGAAATTCAGAAACCTAAAAGCTAAACCCTAACCCAAAATTCATAAACCTAAACCCATACCTAAACTTAAACACTGATCCTTAAACATTAAAACCTAAAACCTAACCAAAAATTCATAATCCTAAACCCTAAAACCTTAAAAAATCAAAAAAATAGACCCAATAGAAATATGTTCGTTCATTTTCTTATTCGATGAATAATGTTATTCATTGCTTGAAAAATTGTGTAAGAATAAAATCAAGATTTTTCATTTTATATCCAATAACATTCCTTTTCTAAGGGAGAGAATCAATAGATTATATATAATATTCAACATTAAAATTATTTATTTGTGTTCAAATAATTGAATAAAATAAAAAATAATAGTGTGACAAACAATGATCATAGTGGGAGAGAACATAATCGTGGAAAATTATTCATTGGATGTCTAAATCGTGAAATCTTCTTCAATGAAACTGTTTGTTTATCTGAGGTCATTCACAATTGTAATCAAAATAAGATGACATTATCCTACAATTGGAATTATTCCTAGGATTTTCATAGATGTTAGCACATCCTGTTATCCTATTTTTAACTAAACCATCATTATATAAAAACTATAATGACAATTAATTTTCATACAATGATATAAATTCTAAGTAGAATAATACTCATTAAAAAATAGAATGGTCTATTACATAATCCTACAGGTCTGGTGACATTGGAAATATAGACACATAAACAACTAATTTATAATGGATCAACATAGATAATAAATGGTATTACAATACACGCCTTATACAATAAATTATTCTTATTAAGATAATTTATCTAATAAAATTATTTCACAACATATATCCTAGATCAAAATACATAAGAATAAAAATCATTCCACATCAAATGTATCAATAACATATTCTTTACATTACTATCTTGGATTCTTCTAAGATATATTCCCTTAAATCATGTATCAATGTTTTTACTTCCACAATTATTATATTGGGAAATTCATAAATTTTGTTTTTAATATTATATATTTTTTCTCTTATTTCCTCTTGTTATATATATTTCATTCATATCCAAATGACATGGAGAATTATATTTTTTTGTAATAATAACTTCATAAAAAATGTGAATAAAAATGGAATGACTTTAATTCTACAAGTCATAACATTATGATCATTGTAATGTTATAATTACATTTTACACTTACAAATCATTTCATATGTTTATATGAAGATGGATGATACCATACTACTCACTCAGTAGTGTACCTATATTTCCCAGGTCATGTTAGAGGGTGGTGTATATCGATCGATCAGGGTTCATCGTATGCACAATTTTCATCACAGGGAGCCTATACATTCCATTAGACCATAATTGTGTCGTGATGGATTCTAGGGCCTTGACGTATCAGATTTTACATTTGTAGGACAACACCTACTTTACGCCCTCATTGAGAGGTGGATGCTAGAGACATACACATTCCACCTGCATGATGGAGAGAGGAATATCACCCTTCAAGATGTGGCAGTGCTTCTTAGTCTTCCTATCCAGGGAGACCCATTATTAGACCCACTCATGAATCATGGATAGAACTTTCTCACCACATTTTAGGCATTGAAATTTTTTCTGAACATAGGGCTATTGACATAGCATTCATATCTATGCCTTGGTGGCAGACGTAGATTCCACATTTACCTGATGATGCTGACGAGAAGACTGTCATGCATTATTTATATGTATATATATTATATATCAATCGGAGGACCATGTGTACTGATCACTGAGGTATGCACATGTACATGATGTATCTACCCCTCCTACATGACATTGATCTACCTAGAGATGTACAACAATGGATCAGCCTTTTTGGAATACACGTAAAGAGCATTATGCAGGAAATCCCATAGGGACCGCACATGTCCTAGGGGATGCATTACCCTTATTCAGATGTGGGAATGGGAGCACATCCCAACATTCCGCCCTGACCATACTATTCTACCAATCGAGATGGAGGTGATGCATGACGATCCATGTTGACAAAGATATGATTAGTCATTTCGATTTGTTTTTTGATACTAGTAGTAGTTACTAACTTTAATTTCTAATTGTTTTTCACTATCGAGGATGTATTTTAAAGGTGGTTCCAGCGTCACAATTTTGACGTAGTTCTGAGACACCATTTTGGTATATATCAGATCTTGTTGGACTGTCTGTTACCTGATTAGGTATGTATATAAAATCTGTCACTATCTAAAAAAAATTTATAATAGAGTCAATTTTGGTTTTTAGTTAGGAGAATTTTTGACATAGTCAAATGTCATTTCAGATTTCATGGATTCTATACTAGAGTATTACAAACCATTTTCCAGTATGCTGCACTGTTGGGCTTCAGGATTCTATGTTTGAAGTTCCCCTAATTAACTTCCATATTTTTTTAGTGGCAGTGTCATGCACTAGTTTTTTTGTGCTCAGCCGATTCCATTGCTGTAGAGACAGATCAAATAGCTTCATAGGATAGAGATCACATAGAGGCAATATGAGGACTAGCCTCGAGTACATGTCTGCTTTATCTTATATTTTCATCGACATGAAGAGTTACGTATTTAGGGTGAACCTATGAATCAATTCTTTCATTTAGAGTTGGTTGAGTATGAGCGACGGTATAGACTGAAGTCTATACTTTATCATACCCGACACGATAGAGATATGAAGAGGATGGTCGGTCAATATATATCTAAAATTTTGTTTATTTAACTATTTTATAATTCAATTTATATATCTTTACAGGTCATTCACATAGACCAGGTTGTTTTCATGGTTGATGAAGAGGAGGAGGGGGTCTTTATCCGGGAAATCATCCATGCTGCAACGCTGTAGGTGAGGGAATCTTTTCATGCGCTTTCTAATATCATCTTCGATTGTCCGTCCAGTAATGAGGAGGTTCTTGAACTAGAGGCACATCCTACAATTATTGGTGGTGCTAAGGAAACACAACCATGAAATCAAAGACAATGTCATGCTATACGTGTGGCCTCACCAATTCCATAGGTAGAGGTCGGCCCACTAGTGGTCCAACATCTGCCAATTCAGGATGTTCCTCAGGTGGAATGGGATTAATCTTTCTTCAGAGGATATTCGTAGTTCTCTTCATCATGGGGTCTATATCTATGCATCCATGGGGTCTAGATCCATCACATCCTTAGGGTATAGATCCATCAAATCCTTAGGGTCCAGATCCATTATAGTCATGGGGTATAGGTCCATTGTATGCTTGGTTCCCCACTGCGAAGATGGCAGGTCCTTCTACCACCCTAGGGGGAGAAGGATCTGGAGGGCAGTATGAGATGTAGTTGAAAACTCCTTTTACTAAAAACAAGATAGAGGTTGCGATATTCAAAGTTATAGTGCCCGAGGATCAGCCCTCTCCTTGTCATCAGACTCCACCGCACACTTGACGCGGACGTCCTGTTTGCAGACCAACATGTGGGACAGAATCATCTCACTATAGAAATAGGCATTCATTGTACATGTTCATTTATATGAATTATGTCTAATGAAATGAAAATATTATTATTAATATTATCCCTTCTTATATGATTATCATGTTTTTTAGTCTTTATTTATATTTTAGACACAACTTATATTTGACAGCATTCAAAGTCATAGTAATAATTATTAAATTTCAAGTAAATAACATTAAACGATTATAAAATACACAGTATAAAAACAATGTAAATAATATTTGATAGATATCATAAAAATCTATTTTTTTGAAAATAGAGAGTTTTATAAATAAAATAAAAAAATGATAATGAAAAGAAAGTAAAAAAATTAACTTACTAATGAGAGAGAAAAGAATGAATGTCGAGGAGGATCCTAAGCCACCTACATGACTTTGAAATCCTATAAAATATAAACATTAAGACCCATATAAATAAAAATTAAATATTCGACTAATTATTATATGTTTTATCAATGTTTACAATTTCTTTCAAATCTGGCATAGGGTTTATATTATATAGGCTAGTAAAGGAACATTCTTGAAACATTTTTAATTTTCATAAAGGTAGATTAGAAAGAATGTAAATTATTTATCATAATGTTTTTAAGAAATTATATTTATTTTTGAATATATATTATTTTTTTAATCAATGAATAAAATTTCATTCCTATCGGTCTTGTGATTTAAATTATATAGGCTACCAAGTCACGTACTTGAAACATTTTCATTTTTCAAGAAGCAGGATTAGAATGCTTATAAATATTTTTTCATCAACATTTTTTAAATAAATTTTATTTATTATTGACTACTTGTTTTATGTTTAATCAATGTTTAAAATTTCATTCATATCAGCCATATAGTTTATATTATATAGGCTATGAAATTTAGGTACTCGAAACATTTTTCTGATTCAAGTAGCTCTATTAGAAACTTATAAATTATTTTTCATCCAAGTTTATTAAGAATTTTTTTTAATTTAAACTGCTTATTATATGTTTAACTACTGCTTAAAAGTTCATTAATGATGGTCTTATAGTTAAATTTTATATGTGACTAAAGGCACGTAATTGAAACATTTTAAAGTTTCATGTAGGTGGATTGGAAAGCTTCTAATTTATTTTTGCATCAACATTTTTTAATATTTTTTTTATTTTCGACTACTGGTCAAATGTTTAATAAATGATATATATCTCAATCATATTGGTGTTATAGTTTATATTTTATAGGTTAATATAGTCACAGACATAAATAAAATATAAATTACGCTGAAACATTTTGTTACATATATATATAAAACTATAAAATAATAATAATAAATCCATAAAATTTTAAACAAATAAAAATTACTAATTAAAATTGAAGAAAAAAATTTACTATTTAAGGAAAAAGGTGGAAAAAATGATTACGCCTTTAAGGAATATTTTTAATTTTTTAGACATATACTTTTTTAAGAAAAATCTAAGAAGCGTATAAAAAAAATCTGAAAAACATGTCGTATGATCCTCATATGATCACAAGATTGCCTATTGGACCACTATGAATAGTCACAGTGCCTCTTACATAGCATCCCCTCAGATTATGTGATCACATGAGCTAAGGAACCGCATGCGACGTGAGTCCTATAATACATGATGCAGATGATTTTTTTGAATGTTTTTGATTTTTTTTAAAAACATCTAGGTTAAGAATATTTTAAAAAAACAACACAAAGGTGGCATCCCCTAATCAACAATTTGGTATCAGGTGAAAGGCAGCATCAGAGATGTCGCCTTTCCACTCAAACAAAATAATAATAATTATTTTTATTTTTTGTTAGGTTTTGTTTATATATATATAATAATATAGAATTTTCAGAAAAAATTATACGTTATTTAAAATCTAGAAGTACTATTATTATAACAGTCTGGATTTTGATGGATGATCTCAACAGGGATTCACTTTTATAAGGGATCTTACCATATAAAATCATTCTATATTTCTGATGTCGGATTCAAGTTCTCCCCTTCCTGCATAGAACATTAAGCATTTTCAATGTGAGATTCTATTTCAAGTACATGGCTTTGAAAGACTATAAAATATAAAATATAAGACCGACAAAAATGAACCATAATACATGGATTAAACATATAATAAATAGTTTAAAATAAAAAGAATTTCATAAAAATGATGGAAAATAATTTATAAGGTTTCAAAGAGACCAACATAAAACATAAAAATGATTCAAATGCGTGACATTGAATGACTATAAAATATAAAACATAATAACAACATAAATGAAACATAAAATATTTATTAAGCATATAAGAAATAGTTTAAAATAAAAATAATTTCACAAAAAAAGTAGATGGAATATAATTTATAATTTTTCAACCACACGAATATGAAACATAAAAATGATTCAATTACATGACATTGAAAATCTATAAAATATAAAAAAATACCAACATAAATAAAACATAAAACATGGATTAAATACATATCATATAGTTGAAAATAAAAATAATTTCCTAAATAATGTCGATGAAAAATAATTTATAAGCTTTCAAAGACACCTACTCGAAACTTGAAAATATTTCATGTATATGCCTTTGAAGGACTATAAAATATAGACTATAAGGCCAATATAAATGAAAATTAAAAATTATATAATTGTTAATTATTTAATTAGTAATATAATTGTTAATTATAATTATTAATTTTTTAAAAAGTATTATTTAATAATTAATTAGTGAATTAGTACTATAATTATTTTTTTATAATTATTCTTTATAAATATAATTTATAATTATTTATTATAATTATTCATTATAATTATAATTATTAATTATTAATTATTAATTATTAATTATTAATTATTAATTATTAATTAGTTAATTAGTTATGTAATTATTAATTGTATAATAATTAGTTAGATAATTTTTAATTATATAATAATTAATTAGTTAATTATTAATATAATTATTAATTATTTAATAATTAAATAGTTTCTTTGTAATATAATTATTAATTATATAATATTTATATATATAGTTAGTAATATAATTATAGGTAATGAAATTATTAATTATTATTAATTAAGTATATAATAATTAATTAGTTAAATAGTAATATAATTGTTAATTATATAATAGGTAATTAGTTATTTTTTTTGAGAAAGATATTGCTGAGTGATTTTTTATATTTAGTCAATTAATAATATAATTATATATTATAATTATTCAATTTAATTATTAATTAGTATTTATTAAAAATTATTATATAATAATTGATTAGTCAATTATTCATATAATAATTAATTATATAATAGTTAATTAGTTAATTACTAATATAGTTATTCATTATAATTATTAATTATTAATTATTAAAATATTTATAAAATAATTAATTAGTTAATTTTAAAAATAATTTTTAATTATATAATTATTAATTATTAATTATTAATTATTAATTATTAATTAGTTATATAATTACTAATTATATAATTATTATTTGTATAATAATTATTTAGTTAATTAGTAATTAGTAATAATTAATAATATAATAATTAATTAGTTAATTAGTAATATAAGTATTATTTATTTAATAATTCCTTTGTTACATAGTTAAATTAATAATTAATAATATAATAATTAATTAGTTAATTAGTCATATAAGTAATAATTATATAATTGGTAATTAAATAATTAGTAATTATTTATCATTAATTATATAATAATTAATTAGTTAATGGGTAATATAATTATTAATTATATAATTTTTAATTAGATATTTTTTTTGAGAAAGATAGTGTCGGGGCCCATTTTATGATTAGTTAATTAGTAATACAATTATAAATAACAATTTTTTATTTTTTTTTAAAAAAATGTAGTGTTCTGGTCAACAACCAAAACACAAAATTTATTGAAAGAAATAAACGGTTACATAAGTCTGAAATAATGAATTTTGTTCACATCCCTAACATAATGCGGGAGTAACTCCAGAGGAAGATCATCCCTCCAAATAATTTCATGAACAATCCCCATATTAGGAAGACAATCAGCGATCCTATTTTCTACACGATATGTTTGAGTAATAATGAAGCTTATATCCGAAAGAGAGTTTAGGCAGTCCATCCAGCACGCAGTGAGAATCAAAGAAAGATGAATGGTACCCTTCCAGATGGCCTGGATAATAGCAGTGGAGCCACTTTCAATCTAGATATTTTTTCAGTTGTGACGCTTGATGAATGAGATAGCATGGATAATGCTAATCATCTCGACTTCCAAAGAGGAAGAAAAACCGCATGATCTGTAAAAGTAGTCGAGCGTCTGATCGAGGTGATTTCTAAAGATGGCTCCAGAACCTGCTGGGCTAGGGTTTACTTTAGAGGCTCCATCCACATTGATTTTAATCTATCCTAGGACAGGGGGTTGCCAAAAAAATTAAAAAGAACATCTATGTCTAGGGTAATTCCCCTCAACCCCAATACGCCTAAGAATCCAAATGTCACGAACCGAGTTTCTAAGAAGATCTTTTTGAATCTAAGCCGCCCCCCAAATACTGATAAGAATTTTCATTTTACCTACATTGAGATTTAATGAGTTGTTAAGGAATGTAATATCATTTCTACCATACTAGATTAGATGATGGAGCTCTGCTAAAACTACAACAAAAATATTCTTGATCTATTGAGAGTTAGGTTGGTTCATACACCACTGCAGCAGTGAGGTTATAGAAATAAAAAACAACCATCTACACTCAAAAATGTCAAAAATATAATGCCAGAGATCCATTGTTGTATCACAAGAAAGAAATAGGTGATTAATTTCTTCTCAATTTTGGTTACTCATACAGTATTTAGAGCACAGATTAATCCCAAAAGCTTGTATGTAGGTATCCGTGGGGATTCTACCATGGGTGATATGACAAACTAGAGTGAATCTAGAATGTTTTAACCAGGCTTTATTTAAGTTTTTTCACCAAGATATGTTTTTTCCCTCATTGAAGAACAAGTGATTGTAGTAATTTTTAGAGTGAAGCACCCCATTGTGAGCAGCTTCCCAAATATGAAAAATCATTCGTATTAGTGGTGGGATAAAATTCAACAATGTGGTTGATGTCCTCAAGTAAACACGGGGTTTTCAAATGCAGGAATTTATTTATGGTGTTGTTGTTGTGGAGCGGAGGTTGGTCATTGGGTATTAAAGAGATCAGGGGAGCGCCGTTCCAGTTACCTAACCAAAACATCAAATTTGAATCTTTACTAGCCATCCATCTGGATTTTCTCATAAGAAAAGTGAAGGTGTTTTTAAGGGTGGTCCAAATAGAAGACATAAGAAAGAGATATTTTTTATTTCTAAGCTTTGAAGGAAACAATACCTAAGAAAATCCATGGAAAAAGAGTTATTATGAATGAGGTTCCATGTGATCTTGGAATGAATAACTTAGTTAAAATAATAATGGGTTTTAATACCAATTCCTCCTTTATCAATTAGTTTGTAGCAAGTGGTCTAGGGGAAAGTAACCAGTTTTCTCTCTAGTGTAATCCCAATCCGAACAAAGTTCTTAATAGCCACATTAATGCGCTTTAGGAGACTCTTCATCCAGTTGTAATTCATCATAGAGTAAAAAAACTTGGAGACAATAGTGGATTTAACAAGACAAATTCTCTCAACCATCGAGAGGTTCTCACCCTTACAAGAAGAAAGTTGTCAAATCGTTTGATCAGTGATGGGGGAGAAGTAAGATGCTTTGGGTCTACCCCAAAATATGGGAACACCAAGACAATTGAATGGTAATGTGCCCTCTTTAACACCTAAGGTATTGGTGATATTGAGTTTCCCAAAGGGGGAAAGTCTTTAACAAAGTAAATGTAGGATTTGTTCCAGTTGATGTGTTGACCAGACACTTATTGGTAGTGAATAAGGATGGCATTAAGATTATTCACATTTCTATTGACCCCCTAAATAAAAAGAATAATTTCATCAGCATAAAACATGTGCGGGGGGGGGGGGGCATTCAAGTTTCTAGAGGAAGAGAGAGATTTAATGTTACCTTTTTAATTTATATTCGCCATATAGTTTATAAATAATAGGCTTTCAAAGGAACATATTTGAAACATTTTTATGTCTCAAATAGGTGTCTTTGAATGATTATAAATTATTTTTTTCATCAACATTATTTATGAAATTATTTTTATTTTCTTCAATTTTCTATATGTTTAATCCATGTTTAAAGTTTCAAGTATGTGCCTTTGAAAACTTATAAATTATTTTCTATCACCATTTTTTATGAATTTTCTTATTTTCAACAATTTGATATATGTTTAATCCATGTGATATGTTTCATTTATATTGGTCTTATTGTTTATATATTATAGTCTTTAGAAGTATTGTACTGGAATCATATTTATTTTTCAAGTAGGTGTGTTTGAAACCTTAGAAAATATTATCCATCAACATTTTTGTTATCAACTATTTGTTATATGTTTAATCCATCTTTTACATTTCATTTATATTGGTCTTCTAGTTTAAATTTTATAATCATTCAATGCCAAGTACTTGAAACAAAATACCTCCTCAGAAATGCAAAATGTTCTGCATAGGAAAGGGAAAATAGAATCTCAAATCGGAAATGCAGAATAATTTTGCAGGGTAATCCCTCTTATAAAAGGTAGCTCTCGGTGAGTGCTTCTGTCAAAATCTGGATTGCTGTAATGGCAGTACATCTGAATTTTAAATATCTAATGAATTATGCTGATTTTTTTTTTATTTTTTTGTATATATATAAATAAAATAAAATAAAAAAATAAAAATAAAAATTTTATTATAATTAATTATTTTGTATTAGAGGAAATACAACATCTTCAATGCCACCATTCACCCGACGCCCAAAGGTAGCATCGCTGATGCCTCCTTTGAGGAATATTTATAAAAATATTTTTATCCCAGCTGTTTAAAAAAATTAAAAAATATTATTATAAAAAAACACTATGAGGCACACATATTTGTGCCTGAAGACATGCACTAGTGAAGTCATAAACCCCGACCTCATGAATACCGTGAGAGTCCTTGTTCTACAAAACATTCACGGAGCCCACTGGATGTGACCATATCGACAAGAAAATTCCCCCCAATCCCTTGGTGTTATGTATAATCCATCTTGAGACCCTTTGTTGGTGAAATGTGATTTTCATGAGCAGGAAGACCTCAAGGTTGATTTATTTTTCAATAAGTCTTAAAAAATGTATATTTTTTAAAAAACATAAGGGTTAAAATTATTTTTGAAAATGCAACCTAATAGTGGAATCTTTGATTCCCCCTTTGGGCCTCGGGTGAAAGGCAGCATCATCGATACCGCCTTCCCACTAAAACCCCAAAAAATATTTTTTTCTATTTATTGTATATTTTGTTTACATATATATATATATAAACAAAAAAAATTCAACGGAATTTATCTATTATTTAAAATCCCGTAGTACTGCTATTATAGAACTCTGGATTCTAACAAAAGCTCTCACCCATGGCTCCCTTTTATAAAAGAGCTTACCCTGAAAATCATTCTGCATTTCCGATGTGGGATTATATTTCATGTAAGTTTCCTCTAAAGACTATAAAATATAAAATATATTACCAATATAAATTAAAAATAAAACATAGATTAAACATATAAGGAATAGTTTAAAATGAAAATAATTTCACAAAAACTATTGATGGAAAATAATTTATACTGTTTCAAAGACACCTACTTGAAACATAAAAATATTTCAAGTACCTGAATTTGAATGTTTATAAAATATAAACTATAAGACCAACATAAATGAAAGATAAAACATGGATTAAACATATAACAAATAGTTGAAAATAAAATGTATTCCGTTAAAAAAGTTGATGGAAAATAATTTACATGTTTTCAAAGACACCTACTTGAAACATAACAATGTTTCATGTATGTGAATTTAAATGTATATAAAATATAAACTATAAAACCAACATAAATGAAACTTGAAACATGGATGAAACATATAACAAATAGTTGAAAATAAAATAAATTTCATAAAAAGTGCTGATGAATGGTAATTTATATTCTTTCAAAGACACCTACTTGAAATATAAAAATATTTCATGTATGTGCCTTTGACAGCCTATAAAATATAAATTACATGACCAATACAAATGAAACCTAAAACATAGATTAATCATATAATAAATTACTTAATTAGTTAATTAATATTATTAGTAATTAATTATATAATAAATAATTAGTTATTTAGTAATTATTATCAATTAATTATATAATAATTATAAAATTAATTATTCTATAACAATTTTTAATAATTAAAATTTAATAATTATAACGAAAAATTATAATATATAATTATATAACAAAATAACTAATTAACTATTATATAATTAATAATGATAATACTAATTAACTAATTAATTACTAAATAATAATTTTTAATAAATGAAAATTAATAATATAATGAATAAATTAATTTATAATTATATTACTGATTAACAAAATATAAAAATGGCCTCAGATCTATAATTCTTAAAAATTATCTAATTAACTATTATATAATTAATAATTATTTTACTAAATAATAAATTTATTATTATAAAATTAATCAATAATAATCACTAATTAACAAATTACTAATTATATAATAAATAATTATATTTCTAATAGACTAATTAATTATTATGTAATTAATAATTATATTTCAAAGTTACTAATTAATTATTAAATAATTAATAATTATATTTCTAATTAACTAATTAAATACTATATAATTAATTAATAATAATTACTAATTAACTAACTAATTATTATACATTTAATAATTATATATTAAATAATTAATAATTATAATGCCTAATTATAATGAATAATTATAAGGAATAATTATATTACTAATGAACTAATTAATTATTATATTCTAATTTTTAATAATTGCTCATTAATAATTATAACAAATAATTATATTAGTAATTAACTAATTATCTATTATATAATTAATAATTATATTACTAATTAACTAATTAATTATTATATAAGAATTTTTAATAAATAATAATTAATAAGTATCATGAATATTACCATTTATAATTATATTACAAATTTACTAATTATAAAAAGGGCATCGACTCTATATTTATCAACAAAAATAAATAATCAACTCTTATATAATTAATAATTATATTAGTAATTAAATAATTAATTATTATATAATTAATGATTAATAATTACTTATTAGCTAATTACTAATTGTATAATTAATAATTATATAACTAATTAACAAACTATTTATTATATAATTGATAATTATATTACAAAATTAATAAAAATTATTTATTAATTAATAATTATATTACTAATTAATTATTTATTAATTAATAATTATATTACTAATTGAATATTTAATTAATATAAAATTAATTCATAATTTATTTGATATGGAGAAGAAAATAATTATTAAGAAAAAAAGGATATTACAAGAGTCTAAAGTACGCGATCATGTTATAGTCTTTTTCATGAAAGGAAATCAGATCAACGGGGAGGTCTTCAAACGAGGTGATGTCTTGATGGATCCCCATGTTGGAAAAGACATATGAAACCATATTGGCTTCACGACACACATGTGTGATTATATAGTTGACACTTGTAAGAAAACAGTTTCAATCCATCCAACGAGTAGTAATCGACCAGGGAAGGCGAGTAACACCATTCCAAATCGCTTGCACAATCATCATTGAGTCACTTTCAAATACAATTATCGCTCCATCCAAAGTAGATGGTGAAGTCAATGGCATGGATCAAACCCAGCCTCTCCACTTCTAGGGAGGTTACAAAGTCACATTTTCCCATGAATAATTAATAATAGTATTGTTAATAATTAATAATTATAATGAATAATTATAGTGAATAATTATAAATAATTATTATACTTCTAATTAACTAATTAATTATTATATAATATTTTTTAACAATTAGTAATTAATAAATACAATGAATAAATATATTACTAATTAACTAATTCACCATTATAAAATTAATAATTATATTACCAATTAACTTATTAATTATTATATAAATATTTTTAAGAAATGACAATTAATAATTACAATGAATAATTATAATTTATAATTATATTACAAGTTAACTAATTATAAAAAGGTCCTCATCTGAATCTTTCACAAAATATAAAATAATTAACTATCATATATTTATTAATTATATAACTAATTAATTTTTTTTTATAATTAATGATTAATAAGTACTAATTAACTAATTACTAATTATATAATTAATAATTATATGAATAATTAACTGATTAATTATTATATAATTAATAATTATATTAATAAGTATCCAATTAATTATTAAATAATTAATATTTATATTACTAATTAACTAATTAATTATTATATAATAAATTATAAATAATTACTAATTAAATAACCTAATATTATACTATTAATAATTATATAATTAATAACTATGCTACTAGTTAACTAAATAATAATTAATAATTAATAATTAATAATTATATTGAATAATTATAATGAATACCTATAATGAATAATTATAAAGAATAATTATTTTACTAATTAACTAATTAATAATTAATTAATTAATTTTAATTGTTACTAATTAACAATTAAAATGAATAATTATAAATTATATTTATATTACTCATTAACTTATTAATTGTAATATAATTAATAATTATATTACCAATTAACTGATTAATTATTATATATTAATTATTTATTATTAGTAATTATAAATTACAATGAATAAATATAATTTATAATTATATTACTAATAAAATAATTAACTATTTTATACTTAATAATTATATTACTAATTATCTAATTAATTATTATATAACAAATTACTAATAATTACTAATAATTACTAATTAGCTAATTAATTATTATATAATTATTTTTTAACAATACCAATTAACCAAATAAAGTATCTATTATATGTTTAATCAATGTTTTATGTTTCATTTATATTGGTATTATATTTTATATTTTATTCGCTTTCAAAGGAAAATACTTGAAACATTTTTATGTTTCATGTAGGTGTCTTTGAATGCTTATAAATTATTTTACATCGACACTTTTTTTGAAATTATTTTTATTTTCAACAATTTGTTATATTTTTAATCTATGTATTATGTTACATTTATGTTTGTCTTATAGTTTATATTTTATAGACATTCATGGTCACATACTTGAAACATATTTTTGTATCAAATAGGTGTCTTTGAAAACTAATAAATTTTTTTGTCAAGTTTTTTACGAAATTCTTCTTTTTTTGACTATTTGGTATATGTTTAATACATGTTTTAGTTTTTATTTATGATGGTATTATATTTTATATTTTATATCCATTAAAATTCACATACTTGTATCATTTTTATGTTTCAATTTGGTGTCTTTGAAACCATATAAGTTATTTTCCTTCAATATGTTTTATGAAATACTTTTTGTCTCTTTATTATATTTCTAATCAGTGTCATAAGATGTAGTTGGGGTTTGGCTTAGTGGTAAGCACCCCATAATTCTACATAGAAAATGGGGGTTCAAAACCCATTAGGCACAGGTACTGTAGCAGCACTGTAGCACCACTGTAGCAGCCGAGTTACTGTTGCAACGACGACACTGTAGCGGCGGTAGGGGTACTATAGCGGCGGCAAGGGAACTGTAGCAGTGGCGGGTACTGTAGCAGTGCGGGTACTGTAGCAGTACTATTCATAGAATGGGCTTTGGGCCAAAAAATTGGACCTACGGGCTATGTAATGGGATAAATGCCCACTGGGCCTTCAGGCTATGTAATGGGTCTCCCTCTATCCAGTTAAAGATGTCTTTTCTTTGTTTCAATAATAAAAATGAGGCTTCGACCCCAGCTTTTAAAAAAAATCAGTGTCGTAAGATATATTTATATTGGTCTTATATTTTATATTTTATAGTCCTTCAAATCCACATAGCTAAAATAGAATCCCACATCGGAAATTCAGAATGTTCTATACAGGAAAGGAAAAACCAGAATCCCACATCAGAATGAAAGAATGATTTTCTAGGGTAAGCCCTACTATAGAAGGGAGACCTAGGTGAGGGCTTCTGTCAAGATCAAGACTGATATAATGGCAGTACTGCTGGATTTTAAATAGAAAGTAAATTATCAAGAGAAACTATTTTTTTTTATTTTTTTGATATATATATATATATATACAAAACAAATCAACAAAAAAAAATAATAAAAATAATTTTTTTGTCTTAGTGGAATGGATGCATCCGCGATGCTACCTTTGGGGTGTATTATTAAAAATAATTTTAACATACTTGTTTTTAAAAATAAATATTTAAAAAAATATATTAACAAACACCCTCAGGGTCTCACAAACCCGCAATCACATGAAATTCCATATATGGTCATCGATTCCCATGAAAGGTAACCCCCAATATGGGTGTCCTATACTCACAAGACCCTCATGAACCCTCATACACAAGGAAATGCTGACCTCCTATAGTCCCACGTATACACCTTATCCATCACATGCAAACTCAATAGTAAAACCCATTCAATGTCAAAGAGTCCATCGTATAATCCCATTGAAGATTAGGAACCTGTATTGTGGATTATATGATCATGTAGTTCATGCCCATGCATGTGAAGGAGTAAATATACAACCTTCATCAAATGATCTCAAGGCCTATCAGAATACTCCATCCACTCCACATGCGGCCTTAGGAATGGTCGCCCTTGCCTAGAGGATCCCCGCATGCACTCTTTGCATATATGAAGTGACGACAAAGGACATGAAGGTCACACAATCCTATCAATGTAGTCATCATCTCCCCATGTGAGCCATGGTTTTGATATACATCCCTTGATCATAATCATAGATCCAGCTTTGAGACTCTTTTGAGGTCACGCAATCGATAGGCCTTCATGTGGAGTTACATGCAAGCATTCACTTAGTGTGTGAAAGAACCCACATGGAGACCCCTCATATTACGATGTGTGCATATATCTTCTAAATCATGTCTATAGGACCGATTTGAAGCCCTGTCCAAGATCATGAGAGAACCCTCTTATGTCCCATGATGCTTACATGAAGCCTTAGTGATTACCTCCTAAACATGGGGAATCAACACAAACTCCCCTAACATGAATACTAATATAAATGGTAGGCATCCCTTGTGCCATGAACAACTCAAATGAATTGTATACCCTCACCCATTCATGTGAAGGGTGTGATATCCAACCTTCATATATCACCCTCTGGCCGATCACAATACCATAATGGGAATCGTGCGATCATGTGGGAGTAAAAGACACAACCCCATTGGACAGGGTGACCCACAAATGTGTGTACAACCATGTCAAACCCAATAATACATGGTAAAATCCTTTCCCATTTTCACTAAGGGACCCCTTTTATGCTCAAGGAATTTTTATAAATCCTCTTTGCATGTCCGCGAACCCCTCCATGAGCCCATCTCGAGTTCATGCACTAGAGGGGTGTTATGTGGACATCCCCTTAGTGTACAGAGGAGTCTGTTGACATGACCTTCCATTTCGATGAAAAATCTACGGTGTACGCCTTATGTATGAGCACTCGGGCTTATATGCCTCCCTAGAAATTTAGGCTATAATCCCTTTGGATACGAACATGCATCATTTGAATGTGGGAAAGACCATAAGGACACTCGCGAGACCCATCAATGGCCTTATTATGTCCATAAAAAACTGTGGAATACCATGTTGATCTATAGAAAATCCTCGAACGAGTGAGATTAATATTGCAGTCACCATTTTATGTGTTGATATTCTCATTCACTGACCCGAGGATAATTCAAACCAGTCATGTGACTCACCTCGACGCTGCTTATCTCGATCATGCGAATACATCCTAAGAAAACACACATTCATCATGTGAATGAGTCATTGAGACATGAGAATGATCATGTGATTATCAACAGACTTGTTTATAATTACTAGGGATATCTCAAGGACAAGACCACATACATGACTGTGCCCTGACAAAGAGGCCTCCATGTATTCCAGAACAAACATGCGAGACCCAAAGAACAATAAGACAGACATGTTCACGATTTTCTTGTGCACTCTCCATGAGACCCATATTGGTCATGCCACACAACTTCAAAAAATCGAGTAAAATCATATGCATCACTCATATGAAGTTGCGTGATAACATGACTTTATTAATTAATGATAAGAAAATTAAAATGATGTAGGCGAGAGGTGTTCGTGATCCCAGAAAGAAACACGACATGCCCCCATCCTAGCTTCGCAAGACAACATGACATGTCATCCTGACATGTCCACCTGGTCACACATGGCTCCTCAGATAAGTTCAACTAGATCAGGTGAAGACACTTGAGAAAAGCCATCGGATCAGGAAAAAACACCCAGACATTCCCCCTTTATTCATGCAAAGCACCCCAGGCACGCCTGCCTTGATTTGAAGAAGGAATCTGGGACATGGCAATTCGTCACTCGTGACACCCGAGACATGTCTAGCTAGACATCTGAGGAACCCTTGATATGTCCACACAGCAATGTGAAGGATAATTGACATGACTTCTTTACTCAGGTGAATAAACATGATATAATTAAGTTGATCGAGCATGAGACCTTATACCTGCCCACATTGGACATGGGAAGCATCTCAGATATGTTTTCTTGACCCTTATGATGACATCTAGAGAATGGAAATGGAATAGGAAGACTCCCCTAGATGTGACTATTATTCCAGATTTATTCCCCAACATATTAGGTGAACAATCAATAACATCCCAGTAGATGGCCAAGTCATGTCAAGAAAATCCTTTATGACATTTCCACTTTGTACGACATACCTACTCAGACTCATGACATGCGAACCCTGGCTAATATTCCTCAACCACATTCACCTTATAAGAAAGAAGTGTCCTTGATGAGCTGAGATCATGCAATCAAGAAACCCCATTAATTTCATGCCGTCAGATATACCACTACCTAATCTACCATAGGATAGAGAATCAGTGAACCAATCACGGGAAACCTCAGAGTGTAAGCCCAAACATGATACCAATCAGGCAACCTAAAAGTGCATGCCCTGACCAGTGAAATAATATGAGTTCTCCAATTATAAAAAAATGAAGAGTGTAATCCCTTGTCATTGACATGATATAATATGTCCCCACCAATAGGGGATCCATTTTAGTATATGCCCCTAGCATCCCATAGATCTATATAATGTCTCTAAGCGTGATCATCTACCTTATGTAATTGGTAGGATAAGGTCGATAAGATCTCCCACCCCTCTAATTCCACTATACTCAGTATATGTAGGAATCCTATTTAAGGCCTGATATCCATTATATATCTTTAGGAAGATGGGTATGTAGTCCTCTCAAAGGGAATCTATAATGAGTATGCCTCGTGCAGATATACTGTCATGCAACATCTCCAATATACCACTATCTCTTGTTTCTCACACCGATCATTGCTCACGTGGACTTAGACGTTAGTAGTTATTTTACTAATGGAATGATGAGAATCCCCCCAACATGTGATCTTCAACTATGAGATTAAATCCTTATTATATCCCACCTCTACTAAAAGGGCCATATCCCTAATGAACCATTCCATGACAGTGTTATATGCAGAAGTCTCACCTTGGGTCTCTATTATCATACCCCTCACAAAACAGACACCCACAATAAGAACTATATGGATATTAATTCATGTATAAATAGGATAAATCAGACATTTTATTATGGTATGAACCTGATATTTACATCCTTACCATATGATTTCAAACGACATGCTTGGATCGAGTTATATGACCATAAACTATTTTAGATGAACCATAAGGGTTTTGATTCCTATTCTCACAGGATATGTTGGATGAATGGTTGGGTTTCATTCTCATTTCCGATACACCAACCACCCACCTAGAAAAATATATACTCCATAGTGTTCAATAATGGATATAGTATAAAGCATCATAATTAAATAAGATAGTGATAGGGAACCCACAATATGCACATGACAATCCCAATCGATATATTATCGTAATCAGTTCACTGTAATATTGGGAACTAGTGCCATATTGGGTTCTATGATGGATTTCACAAATATTTCTCAAATCTATATGAGTGTCCCAAAGTAGATAACAATCCCCCCTAAAAGGGTCCGATGAGCCTGACCTCCCATCCTCTCGACCAATTCAAGTCCTCAAGAGTCACTGGTCCTAAAAACCCTAGTGGCCATTGACCTTTTAAAATCAGGTGTATACCCTTTTATATATGTGGGAGTTTTTGAGACTTTCAAGGAAAATAAAAAAATGGTAACTTGACAAGAGAAACCCACACCATGCATAAAACTTGATGAAACATTCAAGAATCATCAAAAAATGCTTTTTATTGATTTAATATTCATGTTTAAAGACTGAGTAACTCACACAAGTAGTTAAAAAAATCATATATAATTTTAAATAATCCTTAATTGTATCATTTTATAATCTAGTAATGATGAGTTGTAAAATATGATTAAATACTGACACCGCTGTTATGATACTAGTACAAATAATCAAAACAATAAAAACATGATTTGTAAAATCAATATAACATATATAGATAAATACTTTATAATAATAATATAAATAAATATGGATATTAAAATGTATTTGGATTATGTTTTTAATATATCCATGATTTTGAAATAGGAGCTTAATTTTCATTTGTGGATGTCATGAATAAGAGTTATGGGTTTTCATCTCAAATTCCTCTACTCAGGAATTGGGTTTTTGAGATTCATTTATTTCCATTTATGTTGTGTATATACTTCATATTATAAATATAATAACATGATATATCAATCTATTTTAAAGGTAATTGATTAATGTGTTACTCAACCCCTAAGGTGGTTCCTAGTCTAAATTCTGATTATTTGAGACCGAATATATTTTTCACATCATGTTTCCTTTTTTTGGTTTATTCAATACCCATGAATATATTCTTATCATACACTTTTTATTTAATGGGACTTAATTTAAATAATCGTCCATTATTAAGACTTCTATTAATTCAGTTTTTCCCTATTAGTGATTATTTTTGGTAACACAATTTTTATTAATTGAATTATGATTGTTCTGTAAACATAATTCTTATTATTTGGGTAAATAATTTTATTTGGTTTTATTATGTTTTATTATATTATTTGTTGGGTATTTAATTTCCTACAATATAAATAATTTTAAAAATATTCCATACATTTTAGGTATGTTTTTTTTGTATTCATCCACCTTCCTTCTATGGATGTCTTATTATCATGTTATTCTATTATTGACTTTTTCATATAGCAATTGATCAATAAAATGTGAACAACATTTTCTCATAATTCATATTGAATAATGTTCTACTATAATGTAAGTTATTATATAGACAAGGGGAAAATTATTGTAATTCTGTATCTTGTTATTCCAATATAGATAATTATTGGAATGTAACCTATGTATTTCATGACCATCCACTTTCTTTCTACGGATGTGTTATGATCATGTTAACCCAATAATTAAATAAGGAAAATTATTATCATCATTTATGATTATGGCCTTCTAAAATAGTTTGATCATGTATTTGTTTTCCATGTTTAACATTAAATTGGTGGCAATGTTTTATTCAATAAGATGATCCCCAAGGAATGTTATAAAATCTCTTGATGACTCTTGTGGTGAATACAACAGAATTAATCAGGTGATGAGTGAAGCCTAAAATTATATATCCATATGATGCATCAAATGGTCTTATGAGACAATTTTTTTTATTTGAAGTATTTTTAGCTATCTCATCAAGATGTATTCTTTACGTTTTTGAAGAAAGGAAAATATCTTGACAAAAGGTCTTAACAATAGGCTTTTGATGTCTAACATTATCCATTCCAGTAGTATGTAGTCAATATTAAGTATATAAATGCTTTATTTTATTTACATATAAATTAAATGATCACAGACTCAATTTCATTTTAGCATCATGTAGTTAACCAGTTACTTCTATAATATTTATTATATACTTGTGGCATGATTAATTTAGTTTTATGTCTCCCTTACTATGAGTTTGAGCATATCACTTTACTATGTTTCCATTCCCCTGTTAATGATGAAAAATAGTAAATGAGAAATGTTTAGAAGTATATAACATGCTTAACAGTTTGAGGGAGATGTAGAAGATATATAATGAATTATGTAGTTTCTTGTATATAATTTAAAAAAATCCCTTAAGTGGAGAAAAATTATTATTTTATAATTTATGATATATAATAATTAGAAAGATCTAAAACTAAAAAGTTTCTTCCGATATAAGATATTCAATAATAAATATTGATTTTTTATTTATGGATGGTTATATCCAGACTCTAACATCTAGCATCAATGCATGTATGTAAAGTACATGTTTATGGTAGCCGATTTGGGAGTGTGTGTATGGGGTGTTACAATATTTGAGTGTGTATATGAAAATACTAATATGATTATATATTTATTTATATGATAATATATATATATATATTAATATATATAATTATATATATATATAAACTATTATATATAGATATATATTGATATATTTGTATATGTATGTATAAAATAATATATATTTATATATAAATATAACAATATGACAAATATATATATATATATATATATATTATGATTGTATTTATATATTAATATATATAAATATATGATGTTTAAATATTTTTTTTTGTGTTTTATATAAATATTTATTTGTTTATATATGGATTTATATTTTAAAATATTAATTTACATATATATTAATATATATAAATTAAAATTTTTATATATGTATATATATATCTATATGTATATATTAATATAAATTAACACACACACACAAAGATATAAATATATATAAATTAACATATTTATATATGTGTATATATATGTATAAATTATATATATATATATGATTTCATTGGGGTTTAAAACAAATCAAAATTAACCAATTTTTATAATTCAACCAAATTAAAAATTAGAAACATTTTAAAACATGACTATAAGAAGACATCCAAAGTAGCTATATTAAAATATAGCCATGTTTTTAGAAAAGGAATCTAAAATATGTGGCAAAAAAATCCATGTTTTGAGAAAATGAATCTAAAATATTTTTTATCAAACCTTATAAAAAATCACCTCTGATTTCTCTTTTTGTGTATTATTGTTTTTTGTGATCCTGAAAAATTAATATGTTGTTCACTTTAATAGTTTTTTAATTTTGTTTTAAGTAGAAATGCAAGAGGATGTGAATTCACTTATTCTCATGCTCAATTAATTCTCACTATTCGAGAGAGAATATTTTCAAGTGGCCTCATATTATTTAAGTTCCCATAAATGAAAAATATACTATTATAATGTTGGGGAAGAGATGATAATCTATGTTAGAAATTTTGAGTTCTGAATTACCATGCCATATATGGATTAAATTAATTCATTTAAAAACAATGGAATTCATACTTATGTCATGATATGTTATATTATATATAATGAATAGATGCTACCACACATTCTATCATTACAATTAGATGAATTAGACATTATAAAAAAATTATTTTTATTTTCTAATATATCCTCTTTTACAATGGTATATATAATGAATTTGGAGAATTATTGTATTGATCAAGAAATATCGTATCACAACTTTTAGAGAGTAGTTTCATAAAAATAAAGATACATTGATCGAAAAAGTCATTTTCAATTAATTAGAAAATATTTATTAAAGTAATATGACATTGTAGAAAACAAATATATTATGACTGGAGATTGAAATATCATGGTCTCAATATAATTGATGATGAAATAGTATGTAACTTCTTCACTAGTGATAATGATATTGTGAAAACCCTTAGAGATTTTAGTGAGAAGAAAAATGATTCTATGACTTTTAAAAATATACTTCACATATTCTTGATGAAATTTGAAGCATTGGTTTTTTTAATTAAGACAATGATCCTAAAACACATTTATTATATTATTTAGTTATCAATTTGACTACATATTAAATTTTGTAGGGAATTGTTTTAATAAATAAGAGAGGCGATCATAAGGAAATATATTTTTATAATTTTAAACAAGAGAAATCATGATGTAATTGTATGATATGAATATGATTCAAATGAAAAAGAAAATTTCATAAAGAAATTGGACACACTGATTCCATTCTTATTATGATTTGGGATAAGAGACCTAAAAAATAATTGGGGAAGTATTCCAATTAAATGATTCATGTGTGTGAATTTTGGATATTTTAAATGAAACCATCTATATTTTAAATTAAAAAAATATTAATATAAGGACGAGATTCGGAGGATTTCCAAAAATTTTAAAATTTTACAAGTAAAAGTCTATTTTAAAGGGTATTATTATTAATTTTTAAGAAAACATGAAGATAAATTTCGTATCTAGGTATGATAATGATGATACATGTGAAGAAGAAAATAAATGTGAGACTTCTAGTGATGCTGGTGAGTTATTTATTAATAAAAAATTTAATAATGAAGAGGTTATTGGAGACAATAACCAAAATGATGGTAGTGAAGAATAAAAAGAAATTGAGTTGCCATGGAGTGGATTTAAAACATTAAATAATTGGATTTAGAGAAGAAAAGATAAAATACAATTAACCATTAAGAAACAATGAAACATTAAATGTTATAAAGGAGCCAAATAGACAAACAAAATTGTTTTAATAGGTATGTTACTCAATGATGATATGATTATGGATGTTATAATGGATGAAAAGAATAAAGAAATAGGTAAGGGGCTTCAAAATTATCAATATAAATTTATGGAAGAAGAGAATAAATCGAAAAAAATTCAAATTCAAATAGTTGATTCTTATTATAAAATTGGAGAATGATTGAAAGATAAGTTTATTTAAATGGTAGAATAAAATAAATCCATGGAGGGAGTTGAATTTATTTGAAATATATAAGTTCATGAAAATAATTAAATTTTATGAATTTAGACATTAAAGAGAAATTTTATATTAATAGTGACTTGTAATGTTAGTAAATAATAATAGAATAAAGGATGGTGTGTTATATGTCTACCATTATTTTTCCTTGTTAATGGGACAACATTTATAGTCAAAAGTGGAAGGAACAACATGATTCTACTACTTTAAATTATGAAATTTTATAAATGAATTACTCATTTTATGATATAACTTGATCCACTAGATCTTTACATAAGCCGATATTAGTCCTAACATGCCCCCTCATGCCTTCTTCTAATAGGCCAGGGGATCGTCACTAGCACCTAGTATGAATATAATACAAATTGGGAGGCCTTATATTAATATACTATTACGTAACCACCAATATCCATAAAATACAAGAATAACTATATCCTAGAAAAATGGCCAATTGGAATATATATTAACTAATTTTACATTATAAGATCCATAAATTAGAAATAAGTGCATAAACTATAATTTAAAGGGGATATAATACTTTCCCGCTGAACCAAAAGGGAATCTAACTTAAAATAATATGGTGAAGGTAACCCTATATTGATATTTCATTAGAAATGGAAATAATCTTCTACCATCATCTCTAGGTACTGGTAAGTAGCTGTAAAGACCAAGAAATTCCGTTGAATTTTTTTTCATAAATACATTGGAAATTTACAAGTCTGCAAAAATTTACGACGCTTGATTCCAAGGCCCAGTTTTCCCAGAATCAATTTCTGAAGTTTTGTTTGGGTACGTTCAGTAAATCTACAAGCATAATTTTATAAGTTTTGAAGCATTTCTCGGAATTCAAATAAGTGGGCACCATTGAACTCGCAGTGCTGGTATTCGTTTAAGAAGAATTTCACTTCAACGACACTGAGTCGAGGATAGAAGTTAATTTTTGGGTTTTCTTAAAAAAATAATTATAAAATAAAGTGTAGCTATAATTTATTTATTTTTGAGCCACCATTTGGTTTGTGGTGGTTAAAACATCCTCATTGAGGTTGGAGGTGGGGCCACATCACCATAACCTTTCATGAGAGGTTATGGTGGTGGGTCCCACCAGAACTAAATCTTCCTTGAGAGGATTAATGTGGTGAGGACTACACGGGGCTTAACCTCACTATTAATGGGAGGAGAGGAAAACCTATCAACTCTACCCCATTAAGGATGGAGAGCCTCTTGATTCATTAACTCTCCGTTAAATGGGAAGAAACTCCTTGACCAC
This sequence comes from Viscum album, assembly GCA_963277665.1. Lineage (NCBI taxonomy): Eukaryota > Viridiplantae > Streptophyta > Magnoliopsida > Santalales > Viscaceae > Viscum > Viscum album. The sequence continues at coordinate 1,678,555,311 of OY728126.1, forward strand.
CCCCACCATAGTTGAGCCAGCTCCCCTAACATTTAATTTGTGCCAATCTCCCCTAATTAATTCGTGCCAACTCTCATGAATTAATTAGGGGGATCATCTTAAATTAATTATCCAATTTGAATTTTTGTAATAACAAAATAAGAGATGAACTCTTTCTTCTATTATTTTCATTGGGAATTTGGGTGGAAGTTGGGAAGGAAGATTATTGGGAGAAGAGAGAATCCTCCCAATTATGAATGAAGAATGTGTTCTTCCAACGAAGAATGCCAGCAATGATCATTCTTATACTTCTTCCCCAGACACCTACCAACATGGATCCACTTCCACAACCACGTGAGAACTTGGATGTGGAAGTCTGCAACGGACGTGACGAATGACGTCTACGTCTTCTTCCCACGACTTCACTGTCGACGTTCGACAATCCAGGTTGGGGTCATTGCATGTTGATGCCTTTCTTTCATCTTCTCGTCATCAAATGAAAGGAATGGATGCAATGTTATGTAATTAATTTTTGTTCATCTTCATTTCTTGATGATCCAATTGATACCACCTTAAACACGGAGGATGCAGGCCAAACTAACATTGCCCGACATCCTCCGTCGATGTTTCATTCTTGTGGTGTTCTTCGAAGCGGCAACGAGGCGACGAAGGAGGCACCAAAAAGGCCACACTACCCACGACCTCTATGAAATGTGCCACCCCTATGGCCCTCCGGTGTTCTCGGCTGAACACCGTCGGCTCGAGCCGTGCCGAACTGGCCTGCCTGTGGCCTCCCACGCGCCCTGCACGCGGCCAGCCCGACACCCTGCCCCCCTACCCGTGCCCCGCGAGGCCTGCCCGGTGCCCTGACTGTGCCCCACGCGACCATATGAATGCCCTACCTGCCTACCTATGCCGCGTGCGACTAGACTGTGGCCTGCCCGGTGCCCCGCCAGCCTACCCGGGCCGCAACCTCGGTCCCGGCCGAACCGGGTGAGCCGTGTCGGCCTCCCGAGCCATCCCGCGATGTACCCCGCAACATCGTTGGCAAAACCGTCTCAGCCTTCTGGTCTGAGTCACCCACGATGCATGCCTCACGGCGCTGGATGAACCAGACCCAGCCTCCAGACCGAGCCTCCTACGCAGCGACCTCTGGGCCGAACCGCCCTCGCAGTCCGCTCGGCCGGGCCCAGCGTACCGAGCCAAACCTAATATTCTGGCCTACCCAATTATCATGGACAAACCCAATATGTCAAACTGGTTTGACCTAGACCTGGTCGGGCAAGGCTGTAAGGGGCCGAGTCGGTCTGACCGGGTCAGAACGGACCTGGGCCGAATTCTGATAGTTACTTCCTTTGTCCATATCTTTGACATCAGACGACCGTTTGACGAACCGTCAGCGGCACTGGTTTTCTTGGAGCACGGTGGTCCTTTTGAGTATACCCTACTGATGTTCGGGGTAATGTTGGATACGGTCAGGTTGGATCATACATTAATCCAACCAGGACCCTGGGACTAAAAAGATTATAACTAACAGACCGGGCGTCCGATTGACGCACCGTCTATTGCATTGGGTCCTCTATGACATTACAGACCTTTGAGGTAATTCTACATAAGACTTCATGACATTTGGAGTATCGACTAGTATCTCATGGAGCAGACCCTCCTAGAGACGATCGAGTGGAGTACATCGACCAAGTAGATGGATGAGACCTGATGACTGCTTGACCGATTCGAATCTGTGCGATTCCACTAGCCTAGTGGGTATCACCTGGTAGTTGGTGGCATACCCACAGTGGAGGAGCGCCTGGTAGTTGGCGGCAGACCCACAGTACTCGACAGGAGGAGTACCTCTGCAGGATTAGGGGAAGATCTGGTAGTTGGGGCAGACCCACAGTGGGGAGCGTCTCTGTGTGAGCGCGACAGTCCCACGGTACTCTATAGGAGGAGTACCTCTACAGTCCAAGGTTAGTGGGAAGCACCTAGTTTTGGCGGCATTCCCACTGTACTCGATAGAGGAGGAGTTATCCATGATTAGTGGTTTTGACAATGTGAATAAAAATCCTGGTTGAACTGAGTAAGTAACTTTGGAGTTTACCTCAAGATTGAGAATGATTACTTGATAACTTAAGTATATGTATGTGCATATACCAAAGTGTGGTTATCTGTTCATTTATTACTTTGATGTTTATCTTTGTTGAATTTTGTGAGACCTTGATGTTCTCGGTGTCCCTACTGTGTATCGTTATACTCAACCCTGTACGGGCTATGCCCGTACCTCATTGTGTTGGATGCAGATGACGGACAGAACTGACCATGGCTAAGTGGACCAAGACTGGTTGGTACTCAGACATGAACCTTAAAACGAGTCGATACACAGAGGATCCAGACGGACGTGGAGCACTGAGGAGGATATCAATACCTACCCTTAAACTAGGGTTTCCCGGTGGACGATCCAGCAACTGCTTTACTTTTCTTTCAGTTGTACAAGTCATTTCAAGTTCCTTGTACTTTACAGTTGGTCTTGTATTTCTGGCCCCTTTTACTTTTCAGCACTCTTTTGTACATACTTAACTTATTGGTTTTTTACTTACAGCTTGTACTCTGTTTGTGTGTGCTTACACTTTATAAAGGAAATTCCTTACTAGATTTAGGGATTTACGCCTTGGTGCTAGTCACCAACCCCTGACCTATGGAAGGAGGGCTTGGGGTAGTCACGACACGGGTCCTGAGAACGGGTCATGACAACCGCCATGCCAGCAACTCTGCATGTACTAATATCACTTCAAAATTATTCATTATCATCAAAATAAATGTAATGTATGGGAGAAATTAATATGGAAGGATTCATATATACATACCCAGTAGGACACCCCAAAAACCATTTGGAGAACAAATGATGAATGATCAGCTAACAAAAAAACGTATATATTCATTAAAATTGTATATTTCAAAACATTAGGAAAATTATGACTATATACCACACATTGATTAAATAATATAAAAAACATACTACACGGGAATTCAAAATTCCATGATTCACAACCCACATCATCTTTCAAAAACTATAGTATGGGACCCATGCCTCTCCATGGAGTCAGTGAAGGGAGTACAATAAACTAGAATTGGAACCATGCCCTGTTATTAGAATAAAGTTAAAGAGGGAGTACTTGAATACTTGGATATTAGAATCATGCACCTAGAATATAGGGAGAATCAAACTATATTAATAATATAGAAGTCAAACTCCTTATCACCAACTCATTTCTATATGAATTCTTAACTATATTTTCAATCTAATCATCATGATAAATCCATTAAAATGTAATTATAGATATTAAGAACGAAAATTCACAAAATAATTAATTACTCAACTTTGATGAAAATTATGGATGTACCATTATGTCATATGTTAAAAAATATTCAAGATGGACTACTTGTGTGACCAAATATGAATCATAGGAAGTAAATTTTGAAATTATCAATGTTTATAATAATTAAAAGTAATTTAATATGGGGTTAATGACATATATTCTTTATGTTGAATATTTTCCATGTATTTTAGTGCAAACAACATGTATTTATATACTAACAAAAGGTTACATGGTGTATTGAAAGAATTAGTTGGAGGAAAAGTGTTTTAATTGATTTCAATGAATACTATATAAATAAATTGATGAATTCACCATGACATCTCAATATAGGATATCACAATTTTTTTATAAATTTAAATAAGAAATATATCATCCATGGTAATCTCCTAGATTGATTTATATTTTTTGTTTCATTGATGATTACATGAAATGATTCCACTAGACATATCTAAATGTGTTCTAGAAATATTTGAACACTGTTTTTTGAAACTATAAATTCTAGAATATAAGAGTCCGGTTATTGATGTACCAAATTTTCAATTACAACAATTTATCATGTAATCTATTGATATAGAAATTGAGGAATAAAAGGAAAGTCTATTCAGGGAATTAGAGAATTAGATAAGTGCCTCCTTTATGTGGAACACATCAATCGCAGAAACTATTATGACATTGAATATGTACTCTGGGTTAACTAATGAAAATTTCATAAATTAACATTTATTATATTTAATCCATGTTATTACACATATTCCAATGAGCCAATACTATTGTGGTAATTGATTCTTCTTAGCATCCCAAACATAGAGGATCAAATCTCGGAAGGGATAAAGTTTTTATGTTTTTATAGTAGTACTGTTGCTTTTACTATAGATTAAGAACTAGTAATACAATTTGAAAATACATTCCACAAATTTGGGTCTTCATGAAATAAGTAATTTGTTCCACCAAAGGTCTTCATGTCAAAGGGGTTTTAGTCAATAAAGTCCTTAGTACATCAAAAATAGGGCAAAAAATTATTCAAGCCATTAAAGAGTTAGGTCAGACCACATATGAGGAAGCCCTAGATGAGAAAGAAGTTACAGTGAAATAAATAAACATAAGCTAACCATATTTTTAATAGAGAGAGGGTATGAAAAATACAATCGGTATAAGGTATCGTGAAGCTCTGTATGTTGAATTTCTAGCCAATCATCCATGTGAGGGGGGGGGGTGCTAGGTTCAATCAATGAATTAGATGCTGGGGATGGGAAATTATTTTCTATTTGGGTCTTCAATCCATTTGTCTATATAATAGGAAATTTTCTTATAGGCTTATGGTCCATGAAAGGGTTCCCACTAAACCCATTAAAAATGGGTATTATTTTAATTTAAAAAATCCAGAAGCCCTTCGGCCCGAGTTGACCATGTAATTTCCCCATAAATTTATAATAATACTAATATTTATTTTATTAATATAATAAATGATATTTGTTTATTTACATATTACACATATATTATAACATCCCAAAATTTTAAAAATAAAATACCATTTGTGAATTAATAAATTTTATCCAATGTAATGTAGTTATAGAAAAACCATGCACTATATTGATTATTTTGGATTGTAAAAATCTATTTGAATTAAAATAACATTATTCATTATAACCATTGACAATATATCCATTTTACAAAAACCATTAATATTAGTATATATTAATTATTATGATAATGTAAAATATTCATAGATCAATGAACTGATGGCCTCAACTAGTAGGATCATTCCCTATGAATGCAATATATCAGAGCTTCCATAAGAGATGGAATCATTAAAAATTGTGCTTGAACATTCCCATGAAAAGATCCAATAGCTAAAGAATGAATGAAACTGTTAATGGGAGAAGTTCATGCTCATATCTACCATTACCCAAATCATGTTCACCACCCCCAATATTGTCCCACAATCACACACCATACCATTATGGAATACTCTGGTGTAATATGTGGTGATGTATATATACCCTAGAAGAATTAATTTTTATATCATATTTTAAATGAAATATTGAATATATTTCGTCCTCATACTATTAACATAAAAATTATTAAATTTTGAATTCGATAAAAATATTCAATTTGATAGTGTGAATCCAATTTTTTATTTTTTGAAATTATACTAATTAAAATAATAAACACTTGCTGATAAATCCATGAACTTTGAAAAAAATTTCTTTCATATAATATTCTTATTAAATAATTTTTTTATATATAAAAATGATATTATAATTTAATTATCCCAATGTAATCTTTATAAGGGTTTAAAAAACAAATTATTGTAAAAATCAGTATCTTTAAATAATATGAGGATTTTGATTTAAAAGTGAAAATTTTAATATTTAAAGAATTATTTTTCTAAAATAAATATGATTTTTGAAATTATAACAAAAAAATTATCCATTAATGATTTTATTATAATTTCACAGATTGTCTATTTTTGGGGTAAAAATTAAATACAATATGTATTATGACATCTTAAAATCACAAAAGTGAAGAAATGAATACTATAAATAGTATCCATTTCAATATATAGTTTTCCATTAAAATTACAATCTTTAAATATATTTGGTTAATGTTATAATACAATAATTAATTCTCCAAAATCTATATAATATTTTAGTGATTTAAAATAATTTTTTTATGAGAATCCCTCAATTACACTTCACCAGGGGTAATATTTTAATATGTTCAGTTATTAGACTTTTAAATTGTTTAAATATAGTCTTATTTGTTTTTATAAAAAGCGGAAAAAACCATGTTAATGTTGGGTGTTTTTGTTTATTTTATTATATAGAGTCCAAAACATATGTTCAGACACTAATAATGAATTCATCTTCATTTTACAATAAATACACAATAATCCTACAATTAATATTCCCTGAAATACCATTTTTCATGAATTTAAGCTCCATGTACCTCTAATTATCCCTCATACGGTGTTCCAAAGTTCCCAAGTAGCTCATCCTTTGATTTTAGAAGCTCCCCTCAATATAAGTGATCCTATCATCCCCCTCTTTCTTCAAGAACTATCTTTTTATTATGTATTTTAACATAATTTTTTTAATGTTGTAATATATTTTGATACATATTTATTACATTTCATATTATATAAAATTAATTAGAGACCACTTTCACTCTCTTTATACACTTCTATGAATATTTTTGTACAACTGTTATGTTTCTGAAATTATCCTATGATTTTTTCAGGAAAGACATATTTGTAGTATATTACCCATACCCATTTCCACTTAATTGTATTCACCTAGATTTACCTTTTCTTAATTTATTTGGGACATCCGTTAATATAACCCAAAATCATTAATCATGGGATAAAATTTATGATATATGTTATTATATTTTATGATCAACATGGTACAAAAATTAATGAACCTTATATGAATGTGATATGTTAGAAAACAATTATATTCACCTTAAATGAATTTGGTAATTTTTTATCTCCTGACATACCACATATGGTCTGTGGGTGGTTATCTTGAGAAACCCATGTCATCATTTCTGAATAGTAATATTTGATTATGTTTATGATTTTATGTTTTATGTTGCATCCAAATTTCTATGATGGATTCATGTAATAATTTGTATCATTATATGATGTTCATGTTTATGATTCTCACCATTTCTATGTCACTATGATATACCTGTAGACAGACATGTATTGTTGTCTGTTTGGACCAATTTGGATGAAGCTATTTTCGAGGTGGCTATAAGTGGATTGGATGATTTTGTTTATAAGGAGTTATAGTTAAGGTGTTGTCTTTAATTGATAAATGTTTATAAACATAACTTTTTAATTTATATAAATCTACCTAATTTGTTAAATTTTTAATCTATAGTGATTATACATAGAGAGGTGACTATATGATTAAATTTGATTGATGTTTTCTGAACCATGTTAATCGGACGATTAGATGTCATCAGATGTAAAAAGGTTATTGGATAGAGAAAATTAGTCAGAGATATTTTTTGAATGTTTATATATAAATGCCTATGAGTTTCATGAGATGGAATGTTTGATAAATAAAATTTGTGATTATTTTTATTTCCTAAGTTCATACGTTTATGAGTTATGAAAATATTGTGATATTATATTCATTATATAGGGGGAGAAATATTTTTTATGAAAGCAATAATGGTTAAAAGTTTTCTTTCTTGAGTTGAAAATAAGTAGATATCTACTTAAGGAGAGAAGAGAAAAAAAATTTATATACCAAATCTATTATATGATGTTTATAGAGACCCTTGATTTTCATATGTTAATGATACTTTTCAATCAAAGGAGTGTCGATGATGTTATAATGTGTGATGATAAGCTATGTCATTAGAAAAATTCACCAAAAATATCAATTAGATGTAAATAAATTAAAAAAACATTCATGATTTCCCAAAAAATAATTTTTGAAAATTTTGAATAAAGTGGTTTATACAAACATGAGCTGAGTAAAATAGATTATATAGGGAAAATAAATATAATTTAATATAAAAATTCAGTGTTTCATGTTTTATGATGTTGGGTCATCAGCTATATAAATATTCATATAAATTATTTAATATAAAGACCAGGAGATTTACTTTTTTGTTTTTTCAATTTTTAGACTACTAGACACAACTATAATATACATGTATATTGAATGGATATGTAAAATGTTTTGATGAATATTTTAGGAAGTGAAAAATGTGTTTCATTTAAGAATGTAGTAGAATGATGTTCGACCACATTAACATTCATACGATAAAAAAATGGTTTGAAGTGGTTAAAAAATGAATTATATATGATGTTAATCAGTCAATGTTTTCTAATTCAACTCATAGATGAGGAAAATATATGTGACAAAATATCCAAATTGTTCCTTAGATGCATCTCTAGAACATTAGATAGAATCTCACTAGATTGATAAACTGTATCATACTACTAGAAATATTTTCTTGGGAAAATGGAATATTGTGTTGTACATGTGTGATGTTATTTATGGAACAATCATAATGATAGAAAAGTGATGACACATATTTTATATTTGAGAATATATAGAATCATGAAATAATATTGTGATTCATGATATGTGTTAATAACATTGAAGAGGGTTTTATTTGGTGGAGTTTGATAGAAGGTTCAACAATGTTCGAGAATTTTTGAGAAGTATCTGAGAATTTTTTTGAGAGATGAATATTAAAATTGAATTATCTCATTTGAGTGAGAAATTGAAATAGTTTTCCTATGTTTTCGCTCGTAAAATGTTTTATATATATTATGGAATTTCATGTATAGAGGTGTGTAATTTTCAAATGTGAAATGGCTAAAGTGATCGGGATATTTTATCAAATATACTTATTAAAAAAACATACTAGATGATGATATGAAAGTCAATGTTTGTGAATGATTCTTACAACCAAGGAATATATTGGTTGAGGAAGAAGTTTCTGTTTATCAGATGCATTTTGATCAGATTCACCTAATGAACTCTCTACACATACTTTTATATAATATTGAATTAGAGATAGATTTAAAGTAGTGGTGAGTAGAATAATTTTATGGTCAAGAAGGTTTCTATCTATATAGACATAAAATATAGAGTTTTATGGATTAATAGATCAAATAAACTATCTTTATGAACCCATAAATGGTATGTTTTATAATAAATTCCAAGAATAATATCAAACCTTCAACTAGGAAGTAATGTGAAGAATAAGAAATTGTAAGATGAGATAAATGGGGTAAATAAAAGCTACAACATGATGAAATTTTTATCCAGTTTGTGAAGGTTTATAATTTTTTTTATAAAAATATTTGTTTCATATTTTTTCTAGAAATATCCTGACTTATTATTTGACTATAGTTCATTTCAAGTGTATGGACATTCCATTACTACTGTAACCATGTAAAAACATACTTTTTTCTAGTCGATTGTGTGGTATGGGATTATTTCTAAACCATTACAATGACTAGAAACATTATTTATTAACAATACTTATCAAAAATAACGTTCACTATGTTTGTTCATGTATTTTGATTTGGAAAATTTATATCTCTTTGATAAGAGGTGAAGGTTGTTTCATAAAAAATAAATTATTTAATGGACAAAACATGGATTCACACCCGCCACACTCCCTGTCACATTTTCCTTTTAATTTTCAAAATGTTATTATCTTATTATCCCCTTACTAAGTTATATATCACCCATTTCATATGTACATACCGAGGTTATCCCATTCTATTTTAGAATATTAATGGATCTTAAGGTCACATTATGTAGTTTTTTAATATTTTTATTGTTTACTGATTTCATGTTATTGTGTTACGTACCTAATTTCCCAAAGAAACTAGGCCTCATGATCTTATAGGATTGAATTAGGTGTTTCTTTATATAAACAATGATGAAATAATGTGTATTAAAGAGATGGATTTTTATATTTTGTATTAATGGAATGTTTAGTTACTTTTGGGAATTAGGATTACAAAATTTCAGTGAAAGACTTAGGCGTAAGACTAAATATAGGAAGACATCCCTAAATTTTTGTAAAGTATAGAGTAAATGTGTTTTAAGAAACAGAATCCCCATATAGATTATACAAGTGGAAGAAGATCTTGAACAATTTTACCTATGGGTAATAACCCCAAAAAATACATTGGGTTTTGGATCAACCATCACCTATTGGATGATAAAAATTATTTACTGCCCAACTAGTTTGATAGTCTTGGGGGATATTATTTTTAAATTAACATGCTCCTCAAAACCAATTAAGACATGAAATAAAATTCCATTAATATTTTATGTTGGAAAATAGATCATGGGTAACTTATATTGACACCTATAAATTCAATATTTAAGGAATACAATTTATTTATCGTTTATTCCTTTAATATTCATGGTTTCATGTATGTGGGTTTAGTTGTTTAAAAACTCTCATCCAAAATTTTCAATTAATTATAGTCAATGGATGGAAATAATAGGAATCGAATCAACAACCAATGTGAGGGGAAATATGATGTATTCCCAAATAAGGTGTACAAAACTATGGTAGTAATAATCAAGAACATCATAATTTTAATTTATCAATTAATTCAGGTTCTGAATAGAACATGTAATCTAAGTAACACCCACACACCCTAAGAAAGGAAAATTCGTAGTTAAAACTATTATATTATAAGTACCTCCACCATTAAGAGGATATTCCAATCACATAATCACAGAATGACAGATCAAATCCACTAAAAATTATTTTCTATATCCTACAATGCTCTGATAAATAGAATGTTTTTTGGTTATTTATCAATTTGAGGAGAAAATTGATCTATGGTGGATGTTGTTAAAAAATATAAATCCTCTGTAAGGAATCCAATTGAATTAGTGGGAGGAATTATAGTAACTATTTTTGATAAATATTTTCTTCGGAATCACTAACATAAACTGAATTTATATTTCCTTAGCCTCAATAAAAATGATTAATAATTCATTAGGGATTCTTAAGGGAACATCACAAGTCTTTCATTATATGGATAGAAACCATTTCATTGACCCTGAAAATAAAGATAAACACATATTTATTTAGATAATTATGATAATATTAATTTTATGTTTATGAGACTCGTTGAGAGTTACAAGAAAATTATCCAATGTTACCACAAAGTTAAGATGCATATTGGTGAATCTCATGAGTCCCATGGATATAGAGATATGAAGTAGAGAATAGATTTTAATTCTAACAGTGCGATGGAGATATATCATGGAGGAAAAAAGATCAACATTATATATGTAAAATGTATGGGAAAAAGAATATTTTAAATTTCCTAAAGGGGATAAATAAATTATATAGGTTTTGGAATTATGGAAACCAAGATAAATAATTCTGATCTGATAAACATGACAATCTGATGGATGAAATTAATGCTCTAGTTAACCCTCATCATATTTTCCAATGCTTCAACTATATGGAATGAGGAAAATATTTGAATCAATTCTATAAGACTTGGGTTTTCAATAATAAACAATGAAAATAACTTCCAAGTCCTAGAGAGTATGTGAAATCATATTCTATCATAACTAATATGGAAGATACTAATAGTGAACTGGTGAGAGGTTGGATAGTTATACCTCCAAGGATAGTGAATAGACTATTTGATTCTAGTTATATTATATCATTCATACCACATATGTTTAGTAGAACTATTCAAACACAATATATAAAAATGGAACTCTAGTTGTCAATGAAGATGTAAAATAAGTGAATTATTTTATCCCAAGAATATAACTCATCCCCTATCGAAATTTGATTGCTAAATTTCCAAATGTTCATTATAATACTTCCTATATAAAATATTGAAGAATTTATCTATACAAATTGAATTTCTTTATATGGAGCAAACATAAATTATCAAGACAAGTAGATCAACATCTATATCACAAATCCCCTTCGATTTTATAGATATTCAAGGATGAGGATGAATCTCCACTGAACGAATCAACTCAATCATGGATATTAGAACCCTATGCACAAGTGTTTCCATATCAAATGATTGAGACTAAGGAAAAGTTAATACCAGATGACATGCCCATTTTGAGGTAATACATTAACATGTATCATGAAGAATATCGTATTCTTCCTCCATGTTGAGTGGTTGATTTATCAGTTGAACTTATATCAAATGCATTAATAATATCTAAGACTATATATATAATGTCCACTCTTGAACTTAAATAACTGAATAACTAACTATAAGAGAATATGGATAAAGAGTTTATATGCACATGTACTCCACCATGGGGTGCACCAATTGTTTTTATCAAGGAAAAGTATGGGTCAATCCACTAATGTATTGATAATCATAAGCTCAGTAAAAATCATGATTAAGAACAAATATCATTTTCCATAGACTGATGACATATTTGACATGCTATATGGTGCCTAGTAATTATCTAAGGTGAATCATAAATCATGCTATTATCAACTAAATGATAATAAGTACGATATCACTAGAACTATAATTCCTAAAAGTAATAGCCTCAATGAGTTTAGTGTGATTATACTTGGACTCACTAATTCTTGACCAATCTTTAGGACAGAATGAATTGTGTCTTTAGGGATTACCTCAAAAAAATTACATTATTATTTGTTGATGAAATTTTTATATTATCGAAATGAAAGAGGATAATAAGGAAAATTTATATGTTTTATTTAAAACCATTAAAAAAGAAAAGTTATACATGATGTAAATTAAATTAGAGTTTTGGATAGAAATAAGAACATTCAAGGGGAATGTTATCACTAGATAATGTATATTTATGTAGCTTCCAAATATAGATGAATTTAATGGATGGATCATAAAAATATATGTGTTGAAAATCCATAGATTCTAGGGATTTTCTGGGTACTACTCTTGATTTGTGAGAAAATTCTCAGTATTTTCAAGCCCCTTAACCAAGATTACATTGATGGGAGTGATGTTATTTTGGATATTTGATTGCATGTGGAGTATTAAAGAGTTAATGAAGAATATAATTACTAAAACTATGCTCCCATTACCCACAAGTGGGGATAGTGATGCATCTAAACAGTTATTGGGTAGTTTACTGATGCAAGATGATTAAGTGAAGCCTACAGCCCACACCGATTAAAAATCCATAGGAAGACCTAGCTAACACATGATATTTAATTGGATGTGGTGATATTTGTGTTAATGTTTTGGTGGAATTATATCTACAAGGGGAAGTGTGACATATATATGGTCAATAAAACCCTCAAGTATATATTCACACAAAAGGTTCATAATATGTTCCAATAAATGTGGTTAGAGATGATCAAGGATCATGATTGTTTAATATGTTACTATAATTGGAATGTTGACAATGTGGGAAATTTTCTGATTAAGATGGATCTGAAAACCCAATCAATAATGAGAAATGAAAGAGATTTAATCTTCTTATCCCAATGATTTTTGGATATAAGAATATAAAATGATATTTATATAACCATTCTCAAATAACTTATGTTCCATCTATTCTTCAAAAGATCAAGAAGGCCCAAAAATATAATGTGGTGCAACAGAATAACGGAATAAATATTATAGAGTTCAAATTATATTAAGATGGTTTTATATGGTTTGGAACCTAGATAAGTGTCCCATTAAATAAAAAACTAAACAAGGAACTTCATTATGATGCACATATCTCATCCTTTTATATCCATCTAAAAAGAATCATGATGTATAGTGATCTGGAAAAAAAATTCTTTTTGGGATAATATGAAGAGGGTGATTATAGTGTTTGTATCTTGTTTCCAAGAATTCAAATAATTTAGTTTTTAATGATAGAAGAATAATGTTATGTTTCAACCATTAACCATACAATTATAGAAATTGGAAATCATATCCACGGTTTTCATCAATGGGATCCCCAATATTTCTAAAGGTATTAATGCAATCTTGATGCTAGTTAGTAACCTTAAAAAGGTAGAAACTTTTATTATAATAAAGTAAGACTTATCTCCAGACCAACATGATATGATATACATAAGATAAGTGGAAATTCATTCATGAGTGCTACACTCCATTGTATCTTATAAGGATTTCAGGTTTACCTTGACATTTTAGTAAAATCCTTCTAAAAACATAGTTTATGAATGTATGTTTTCATAATATTTATCACCCTTAGATATATGGGAAGAATGAAAGAATGATTCAAAATATATCTGATATGATGACATGACATTAAATAAATTTTCATGAACATTGTGATCAAAACATTTCCTAAGTAGAGTTTTCAAATAAAAACAATTTCAATTATATCATTTAAATAGAGCCTTATGAGGATCTATATGGGGATAGGTGTCCGACTATTACATTATAGGATGATGTTGTAAAGTGGAAGATTATAGGACACGAACGTATCAATAGATGGAATAGAATGTTCCCACCATTAAACATCATATGAAATCCACACATATTCGATAAAAAAGATATGGAAATTATCAGCAACAAGACACATAATTTTCTTTTGGGGATAAAGTTATCCTTTAAATATTACTATTATAGAATTCCATGTGTTTTAGGAGAAGAGTTAGATTATTCCAAGATACATCAGACCCTTTTATATCCTAGATCACAACATAGTTATGGCTTATTTACATGAACTCCCACTCAACACATTTTAAATTTATGATGTGTTCAATTTATCCCTCTTGAGGTAATACATACATGACCCATCACATGTACTAAATAATTAGGTGGTAACCCTTGAGAATGATCATTTGTATGAGGATAATTTTTTGAAGGTCACATATCATAGAGACAATTTTTATGAAAAAAAGACAACTCACATCGATAAATTACTATGGAAGAACCAAAAGTTTTTGGAAGATTCTTGGGAACCGAAATAGGTGAATAAAAAATGTTCACACATACATCCTAGTGTATGAAAGGTATGTTTTTATAGTGAATATTTTTAAGGGTGTAAAATTGTAACAAACAAAAAATTTATATGAGATTATATTTTTTAATTAATAAATTTCTTATTATTTAATATAATTATAGAAAACTAGTGCACTACATAGATTATTTTGAACCATTATAGCCTGAAACCTTTAAATGAATTCCAATCATCATAACCATTTACCATATATCCATTGTATATTAACCATTAAAATTAGTATATATAAAATTTTATGAAAAACATTTATTAACAAAGATCAATGGAATGATTACCACTAGTAGTATGATAATTCTCTATAAATCTCATTAGTTGATGCTTCTGAGGGAGATGAATATATTAGACATTTCACATCTCCAAGACTAAGAAGAGATCCAAAAAATGAAGTATGAGTGAATCCATTTAAAGAATAAGTTCAATTATATTGAGATCATGACCCAAACCATGTTCACCGAACGAACCCCAAGAAAGTACCACTATCTGACACCTTACCCTTAGGGTGTACGCTGGTTTAGTAATGGGTTATGTATATAGACCCTAGAAGTATGATTTTTTATATATTATTAATATTAAAACAATTATTATACATATTTATCTATATTATGACCTCATAAATGATTATATAATAAGTTTTATAATAATTTGATTTTGATATGATGACACGAAAATTTTATTTTTGGAAAATATATTGATTTAAGTAATAGAGTCCTTTTGATAAATTTATGATTTATTAAATTAATTTTATTTTAATAAAAAAGTAATATTTATATATATTAATATATATTCATGTTATAATATTATTTTATTTAAAACAATGTAATCATCATAATTTTTTGAAAATTTTTATTATTGTAAAAGCAAGTATTTTACAAAAAATGAGATTATTGATTTAAAAGTATAAATTTATAGATTTATAGAATTATTTTAATAAAATAAATATTATTTTTCAAATATTAACATCAAAATTATCCAATTGTAAATTTTTCATAATTTAATTATATAGTCAAATTGTTGGGAAAAAATTAAATATGGTATACATATACGAGATAAAAACTAACATCACAAGTAAAAAAAAGATGTAATAAATACTATAAATGGAAACAATGAAAAAATATTATTTTAATCTTTTAACTAATCTATTAATTATGTTGTTTGATTGATTTTATAATCCTATAATGAATACTCCAAATCCTATATTAGGTTTTATGGATTTAATGTCAATTCATTATTAACACGACACACTTCCACATCACTAAGGGTATTATTTTATTATGTTTGGTAGATATATTTATAAATTTTTAAAAAATAGTCCTATTTGTAATAAATCATGTGAAAAACCAATGGATGTTTTTGTAGTTTTTAATTATTTTATTATAAGGAATCCAAAACCAATATTTAGAAATTAATAATGAATTCCTCAATTGTTTTCTTTAAATATCATCCGATCCAATTTATCCTCTTTAATTAAAACCCATATAGAACAATTTCAATTTCACTATCCATATAATTAACCCTATAATGGTGTTATAAATATCTCAAGTATCTTATCTGAATATTTTAATAACACCCTCTCATGGTTAGGGATCCACTTGTTGTTTTTATTCATGCACATTAGTTGTATTATGACTTCTGATTTTCAAATTTTCATGGTGGAATAGTTTTTTGCATATATATATTATTGAACTTATTATTTCCATTTAGAGAGATACACATTTCACTTTAATTTTCCCTTCAATTAATGTTTATGTACAATATTTATGCTACCAAAATTATCCTGTGATTTTTCATGTGAGACATTTTTGTTGGGAAGTACCCATCCTTATTTCAACACATGGGTATTCAACTTGATGTAAATATACATAACTGATTTTTAATTTCATGTTTTTAACCTAAAAACCTTAAAAATGGCATTAAATATCATGAAACACATTCTTATATTGTAAAAAATATATGGCACACAAATCAATATTGATGATTTAAATATGATGGGTGGGGCTGAAATTTTATAGAGCTCAGAATCATTGGGTAATTTTTTTATCTAAGGATAGAACATGAATTTTGAAATAGATATTATCCCAATAACTATATGTAATGATGTCTTAATGTTTTTCCATGACTTATAATTTGATTTCAAGTTTTATGTTGTTTCAAAATTGATATGATGCCTCTATGTTATCATATGATTTCATGATACAGTGTTAATATTTTTGATTCCGACCCTTTTTATGTGTGATTGATATACCTCTTGACTCACATGTATTGTTTTCATCACATTTGGATTTTATTAGTCCCTTTCATGGTTTTATAGATCACCGATTTATTATGTATTTCCAATGATTATCCACTGCAATTTTAGAAGATCAATGGATTTTAAGTGTATATTTTAGAGTTTCTTAAATAATGTTATTATGTTCTTATTTCATGTTATTGTTCTATATACATAGTTTCCCAAATAAACTAGGACTCCAAATCTTATGAGATTATATTAAGTGTGTCTTTATATAATAAAAAATGAAACAACATGCATTAAAAATATGGGTTTTCATATATATAATTTCAATTGAACCATTAACTAGACTCAGTTTTTCCACCCATGGAATTTACCAAATCACGATAATTAAAAAATTTAGTCCTATAAATAAATTTAATTTATTCAATAAATAAATAACTATAATTTTTCTAAAACTGGTGAATATAAATATATTTTTATAGTAATTTAACTTATGAAATCCTATTATATAATTTTTTCTATAAACTCGTGAATAAATTAATATTTATTTTTTATACTATGAATGACCAGAGACCAAAGTAAATAAATATATTATAAAATTGAATATAAAATTATTAAATTTTTGAGATAAACATTAATAGAATTATTATTATTTTAGAACATGTGAAAAACATTTTTTATTAATATTAAATTTAGCTTTATTTAATGAGATTCTGGATACAATAATTTTTGGACCCTCATTCCTTTTTTCTAGTGGCATTATTTTCTCTTATCCAATGTAAAATTATAGTACCTAGTAAAACATCAAGACACCCATTGAAAATGAAGTTAAAATATAAAATTCGATAATCTCCCTATAAATGAATTTGGGAAATATAATCTATTTTTTCTACCCATATCTCATCAAACAGGATGCAAAATTTTTTCGTCACCCTATATGATCGATTTATCATTATTGTACATCTAAAATGAAATCATCTATAAAAATTTGCTAGATATTTTTTTTACATTACTATAAAAGGTCTAATGATATATTTTTTAGTTAACATTGAATGGAAAAATTATTCTTTGAGTTGTTTTATTAATGTCAAATTACTTATGACACACCCAATATAAGAAACCCCACTATGAGAATATTTCAGCAATTCTTTTTATCAAAATAGAAAAGTATATTATTCATGATATACATTAATAATAATAATCTCATGTCCAAATAACAATACAGAAATCCATAGATAAGAATATATAATGATAAATAATACATGTGGATTTTTTATTGGTGGATATATCTTCATAACATATATTCATGTATATTAAAAAGCTTTAACATCATTATAAGAAGTTTCAATATCATAGAAACCTTTATAACCTCATATTCAAACAACATAAATGTCCCATTTTAATGATATTTCTAGAAAATATGACTTATTTAAAAATATTTTCAAATTATTTATATTTTATCGTTATAATAGGTAAACTTTATAACACTTAAATGTGATGAATAATCTATGAATAATATCAAATTAATGTTAAAAACCTAATAATTATTATATGAAAAGATATATATTTATATTTTGTCAGTAAAAAGTATAAAGTAATATTGTGCTTGGGAATACTGTCCAATAATGTCCTACATATAGTACAAATAGTTTCTAGCATTTCTAAACTCATTATCCCTTACATGTGATTCATCATTTTAACAACCCAAAATTTTATGAGAATGATTCTTTTTAATTTCATTGATTTCATGTGTTGTACGCTACACAAACATTAGCTTGTGCTATATGCAACACTGTACTAGCTTGTAGTATACGCAAACATTATTATTGGCTTGTGTTGCATGCAAGAGTGACCTTCCTCGATAGCGTGTGTTGTACGCAATACTGAATTTCCATAAACAACGATATATTGTTATAATATGATTATGAACTAGCCATTATGAATAGTATTAACTACATTTTGTATTTTATAATGTTATTATTCATCATAAAACTTTTCTAGAACATAGTATTAGAACAAAATAAATTTTTCCGGTAAAATAAGTATTTTTCAAAAAATGCAGTTTTGCTACCTTTTGATGGTGCACCCACATTAAATTTATATTTGGACATGTTTATAAGTTCAATTTGACAAAATAAAATTCTTATTTTGAATCAGTATATAAAAATTTACTTTGGATAAATTTTTCATATGATTCTGATAAATTTCATATTTTAATGAATAGTAAAAACACTCTATATTTTAATTAAAAACAAATTTCTTCATCACAGTAATTTATATTGTTATATTATCTTTTTAATTGGTTTTGAAGTGTAATTATAATATATTTTTACCATTTAATCCAATTTTGGTAAATGGAATTAAATTCACTTTGAAATTGGACATAAACAAGTGTCGATCTTTTGATAGTTTTTGTTTCTTAAAAACACACTATTTGTTTTGATAATGGAAATTAATTTTAAAATTAATTAATGCTACTTCTATGTTTTGAATTTATAAAAATAGACATCATTTTTGAATTCAAAATATCAGATATAGCTTAGGCTGATTTTTTGGTATTTTTTCTGAAAAACTTTAATTTTTGATGAATAGTGAATCCAGTTAGTGGAAGTTAAAAAAACTGATTCTTTCATTTAAATGAAAATTTAACACTTCTGTGAATTGAATTTTAAAAATACGACATACATGGTTGTTATCAAGAATTAAAATGTGGTTCAATAAGATGAAAATAATTTTTGGAGAATAGTAACTTTTTACATTTATTTACTGTGGTTAAAGGTAAATAGGGTAATTCAGGGTTAAAAGAATATTATAATAATTCAAAACTACCTTAACACTTGCCCTAACCTTATTGGATGAGTATTGTCCGACCATGGTCATACTTGGGTCTATTTTGGGACCCCATTAAGCCACTTGGAGTGAAAATGACAATTTGGATTAATTAATTTAATCTAAAGACAAAATTGACATTAACAAAAATCTTTTAGTAAGTAATTTTTATAAGTAGTCATATAAATTATCATTTCGACTATAAATATTAATTGGAAAGATAAAAATATTTCCTACAGGATGGTATTTGTTTTATAATTTTTGGACATCAAATAAATTAAATTATTCACGACACAATTGTGATGCAGTATTAACCTCATTAATAAATCATTTAAATAAATAAGATAATAATAATTGAAATATTATCCAAAACATGTCCAATTCTGATTGGATGATTTTATTTCTACCATGATTCATATTATATTTATCTTTAATGATTTATGGTCCTTTTGAAACTAATGATAATTTTATAATAAAATAATATTTTCACACTTTCCAAAAGAGCCCCTCCTCCCCCTTATAAAAGGAGGGAATTTCTATCCAATTCCTCACACCTCTAAAGACATTTGGGTCATCAAACCTCTTCCCAATTAAGCTCCCTACATTCCTATACTCCCCCTAGATGCCTTACCTTAGGCATAAGGCACTTCAAGAAGTCCTTTTGGTTCAAACCAAAGGAAGTTACCCGAATTAAAGGTAATAGTTTCTCTTAAATTGTTTTCTTTTATTCTTCTTCTCCAACCTAACCACTTTTTAATCTTTTCTTTTGTAACAAAACCAGTATCCTAAATAAACTAGGATGTTGTTATGAGAAGTATTCAAACTACACTTACACACACCTTTATATAATGGATGAAGAACATAATGTTTTTGTGGACGGGAAACTAACTCCTCACGAAACGATGATTGTTTGATTTTCTCCTACCGCCTCTCTTGGTGACCATTATGATGGCACAGTATTTATATATGATATATATTATGATTATGATTTCCGTATTACTCTTTACTTCCCAATTATATCAATCCTTTATGGTTTCCATAGTGGGTAAATATGATAATCTCATTTGAGGAAGTGCGGACTACCGCCCCCTCAAAGTGATGTGATTCGTTAATGCCTTGTGTGGGATGAATAAAGGATGGAGTTAATGATATTATATATTATATTATACTGAAATTATAATATACCTATATATCATTATGTTTTAATTCTATTAAAATAAAAAATAGAATTGAAAGTAGTGTTCATGCGTATGTACGACTTACCGTCTCCATGAACGACACATTTCATTTCTTACCTCCATATGTTATGTAATATTATAAATTCATGTATTTTCTTGATATATATATGATATATATGATATATAATTCATGAATATCATTCTGTATATAATGATCCTTTGACCACTTGAAAAACATGTAATTATAAGCAGTCCATTTTTGACTCAAGTACCAAATATCGACAAAACAAACGTTATTAACTTAAATGGTTACATATTGTTTATAACATGGTAACAAGTGATATAAAAGGAATAATAAACTTTAAAAAGGTTCTTAAGAGAGTAGAAATTAACTTTGGTTTATTATTCAGGAGATTAAAGAACGATCGGGTCAAGTCAGACACGAAGTAAGGGAACTTCTTAACCCAATTTCTGTTCATTGGGTTGATCTTCTCTTTATTGTTCATGTAGTTCTTTGATTATGTGAGAAATGAATTTTTATATCTTATTATGTATTTATAAATTCTTTATACGACCTTGTAGGGAATACAAATAAAGGATCTATTTTATTTTCAAAATGATCTTTGTAAGGGATAACTTTTCCAATCTTGTTTTTATCGGAGATTGTTTATTCGAAAGTATTTACTGGGGTTATATTTATCATCCATGTCCCTATTTTCTAAAAATTGTTTCAGGTATGTTTAACATCCTTTTTACCATTTTATGACTTTTACCACATGGTATGTAAGGAATCTTTCTTTTCTTACCATACAAGGTATTTTATTTGACTTTTCCGACAAAAGTACGAGAAGAAAGTTTTTTAACTTATACGGTGTGAACTAAATTTTAAGGTTTCATAATGCCTATTTTTCATAAAGATACTTTTACAAGATTTCATGATTATTTTCAACAAAATTCATTTTCTTTTAAAATTACATGTCATTTTTTGAAAAGAAAATTATTTTGAAGAAGAAAGGATATTTTCCTCAAGAATTCATTTCATGTGCTTTATAAAAACTATATTCCATCTTAGATGACATTATTTGGAATGTTTATGTATCATGTATAATGTATCTATTATTTACATAGTTTTATTTTTCTTATGATTAAATGATATGCATTTTTTTATATAGATTATGTGATGATGGGATGGTGTTTATGAAACCCATTTTATTCATTGGGTTATGATGAATGATTTATGTTTATGTTGTGGCACACGGAAGAATGATTTCAATATGAGATTGGTGGGACCTATATCTCCCTCTAATTCATTGGTTAATGATTAATATCTCATGAGATATACATGGATGGAATAGCAAGTTAATCCGGTTTAGTGATACAGTACTGGAACGAGGAGTGAACTTGGTTCAGTAAGGGACATTATCCACTAAGATGGTCTTGGAAGTAAGGCCTTGGCTACTATGGAAATCATATCATGTGCTCAATGGTTTTCCACAATTAAATGTTTTATTCTAATGATATTTTATCATGATTTATGTTTCATTATGATATATTTCTTACGTACTTCCATGATTTATGTCTTTGCTCAAGATTTTGACGTTTAGATTTTATGTTCATGCTTTTCCATTCAAATGTTTATGAATTGTTTTATGTTCTCTATGTTTACCATTACTGAGCATTTGAGCTCACCCTTTTTATGTATTATTTTCCCTAGGAAATAAAGAAAGGTTTTAGGTAAGAAAAAAGGGGAAAATCCTTATGGGAGATGGTGAAGATCCTTCACCATGATTAGAAGATTGTTTTTCCGAGTTTCCAAAGACACTAAACTATTACAGTCTTTGTGTGTTTGTTTTTGTTATGTATTAAGTATTCCACAAAAGTAATGTAATTTCCATGTACGTCAAGCCTGGGTCTCTACCGTTGGTATCAGAGGGAGGTTTATTTAACCTTTGGAAACTAGGATACGATAACATTAGTTAGATCCCTAGAGATATTTCTAAGGTATATCTAGGGATGTCCCTAAGGTTAAGTATAAGAATAGGTTATATTCCTAGAATTAAGGTAAAAATATTAGCATTAACCCTTAGATGTTATATATTTAAGGTACTCCCCCTTTATTATGTTGTTTTCCCTAGAATGATTATTTCCTCTCACACTATTCTTTTTGGGATTTAGACGATAGATGGAACCCGAAGGACCCGTGTTGATAAATGTAATGGACAATGAAATGATTTACCTCCTGAACAAACCAATGTTATGGGTGATGGAGTGATTAATCTTATTTCTATACATACACAAGCTATGAATCATTCCGGACATCCAAATGAGCTGATAAGGGAAAAATATTCTGTTGAGTCCTTCATGAAGCAACATCCACCTTCTTTTAGTGGGTCTTCTGATCCACTTGTTGCTAAACAATGGATCGTTACCATTGAAAAGATATTTTCCATAATTCTCTATTCGGAACATGAAAAATTCATTCTGGGTATTTACTATTTAGAAGGTGAATTAGATCAATGGTGGACTATAATTAAGAATATGATGCCCTAATATGAAATTGAATCTATGGAATGGGATAAGTTCAAGAACTTATTTTTCAATAAATAATTCCATCATATTCTTCGAACAATTATGGAAAAGGATTTTCTTGATATTAAGCAAAATGATGATGAATCTATTGGTATATACGAAGCGAATTTTACTAGGCTTCCAAGGTATGAATCTGGCTTTATCATCCAACCTGAAAGTAAATTTGATTTATTATTCAATAACTTAAAACCAATTATTTTAAGGGAATTAGCTATAAGAGACTTTAGTACTTATGAAGAAATTGTGCATTGTGCAATTAAGGTATAACTGGAAGTTGGTGTTGCGTATCCATCTTAGGGTTTTGATAAGAAATGAAATATGGAGTTCTAGGAGAAATCTCAGAACAATGGTGAAAATAAGTTGAATGTTTCTTTTTTCTCAATGTGTGGAAAGAAGCATGGTGGAGATTTCCTTAAAGCTACTAGAAAATGTTTTATGTGTGGAAAATAATGTCATCGAGCAGTTGATTGTCGAAGTAAGGGGGAAAAGGTAGCTAATGATGTGAATAGAGAAAATACTACAGAGAACATTCCACCAACACTTCAATGATTCAAGTGCAAGGAAATGGGGCATTATGCTAATCAATGCCCTAATCCAAGGGTTAATGATGATCGACGTGAGAAACCTCTTAAGGAAAAGGATAAAGTGAAGTCACATGCGATCACTATTTGTGATTTTGAGTATGAAAATGATCTCGTGGAATGATTAAGTGTTTACGCAATGGGATTTCAAAATAATATCATGGAATCTCATTTATGGTATCGTTGAATATTGGAATATCTATGTATTGGTTTTCAATAATTATATGGTACTCATAACCATGAAAAGTGATTGAAATATTTTTGGAATGAAGATGATATGCACATAATGATGGGATAAAGAGATAATGAAATGAGCCCATGACTGATATATGGACAAAGTAATATCATTGTTTGAGTGTATAGAAATTTTTGGATTTTGGTATGTGGAAAGCATTAACTTTTGACAGTATTCATGTTTTCACTAAGGTTTAATGGGTATTCATTATACAAGAGAATACATGATTAATGTATTCAGATGTTTGGAATGAGACCAACAAGATATATCTTGTGATATATGAGGGATAAATGATGGTTTTCTCGTGCTTGTTATGTGACCTTTCCATTTATCATTTACTTTATACTATGAGATTGGATAGATGTATTTTAGATAAGTATAAAGATTGGAATGGATTATGTCGGACATTAGATAGTATTGTTTAAGGCTACAACTTTTTTTGATATTATTGCAGGAATTTTATAATAATGTAGTTTTAGAAAAAGGAACAACCTGCAGGACGGGTGACAACCCATCGCGTCAGACAAGTATATGGGAATTGAACCCACAACTAAATTGTGACAGGCCTTTATCGCCTACCACTGGCCTACAGTAAGTCCTTGGTTAGTAGAAACAAGTTTTATTTTATTAATCAGGATGATAGATGAAGTATAAGTCCATTTTTGGAACTATATACGATTAATCTCACCATAGATGGACTTATGTATATAAATTATTCTAACCTTATATTTGAGACAGATTGAATAACCTATCATTATATCGCATGATATACTAACACTTAACTAAAGAAAAATTAAACTTCATTTCTTTAACAGATGAATTGGAAATTGTTCAAGGAACAAGCGATGATGAGATTGTACCAAAATCAAATAAGTATTTCTTTTAATTTGGAAATTTTTCAACATTAGGGAAATGATCTTGAAATAAAAAAATGATATCATAATGCCCTTATATATGATGAATTTTATGGTACCTTAGGTCATAAAAAATTTATGGCTTTGTGATTGTTGGCTTTTTCATAGCCATGTTCTTTACCACTCTCCATCAGAACTTGACAGTTAGATTTCTCTTCCATATCCATATTTTAACCTATGTTCTCTTAGGTGGAAACCCAGTGATGAGTTAATTTTGGTAACCATTACATCTCAAACTTTAGTTTTTAAAATTAAGTTTTATTATTCCTTTTTACGATGTGGGTTTCAATGAAATAAACTTTCAAGTAGTAACCATTTATAACCCCGATTAAATTTTGAGGGCGAAATTCATTTTATGGGGGTAGAATGTAACACCCCGAAATTTTATGAGAAAGATTTTTTTAATTTCTTTGATGTCGTGTGTTGTATGCTACACCAAGATTAGCTTGAGCTATACGCGACACCGTACTAGCTTATAGTATACGCAAAAACTATTCTTGTCTTGTGTTGCATGCAAGAGCGACCTTCCTCAATAGCGTGTGTTGTACGGAATATTGAGTTTCCTAAACAACAATATATTGTTATAATATGATTATGAACTAGCCATTATAAATATTATTAACTAAATTTTGAATTTTATAATGTTATTATTCATCTTACACATTTTCTAGAACATAGTATGAGAACAAAATAATTTTTTTGGGTAAAATAATTATTTTTAAAAAAATGCAGTTTTGCCGCCTTTTGATGGCGCACCCACATTAAATATAGTTTTTGACATTTTTATAAGTAAAATTTGACAAAATAAAATTCTTATTTGGAATCCAGATATAAAAATTTTCTTTGTAGAAATTTTTCATATTATTTAGATAACTTTCATATTTTAATGAATAGTAAAAACCAGCTACATTTTAATTAAAAACATCTTTTTTGATCGTAATAATTTATATGGTTAGATTATCATTTTAATTGGTTTTAAAGTGTAATTGGAATATATTTTTACCATTTAATCCAATGTTGGACATTGGAATTAATTTCACTATGAAATTGGACATAAACAAGTGTCGATCTTTTGAAAGTTATTGTTTCTTAAAAAAACGCTAATTGTTTTGTTAACGGGAATTAATTTTAAAATTAATTAATGCCACTTATATGTTTGGAATTTGGAAAAATAGAAATAATTTTTTAATTCCAAATATCAAATATAGCTTAGGCTGAATTTTTGGTATTTTTCTGAAAAACATCAATTTTTTTTGAATAGTGAAACCACTTAGGGGTAGTTAAAAAAAACTAACTCGTTCATTTGAATGAAATTTTACAACTTATGTGAATTGAATTTCAAAATTCCAACAGAAATTGTTGTTATCAAGAAGTAAAATGTGGTTCAATAAGATGAAACTAATTTTTGGTAAATAGTAACTTTTGACTTTTATTTACTGCTGTTAAAGTTAAATAGGGTAATTCAAGGTTAAAAGAATATTATAATAATTCAAAAATACCTTAACACTTTTCCTAACTTTATTGGATGAGTAGTGGCCGACCATGGTCATCCTTGGGTCTATTTTGGGACCCCATTGAGACACTTGGTAGTAAAAATGAAAATTTAGATTAATTAATTTAATGTAAAGAAAAAATTGACATTAAGAAAACGCTTTTCTTAATTATTTTTTACAAGGATTTATATGAATTATCTTTTCGACTATAAATATTCATTGGAGAGATAACAAGATTTTATACATGATGGTATTTATTTTATAATTTTTATACATCAAATGAATTAAATTATTTATGAGACAACAATGATGCAGTATTTACCTTGTTAATAAATGATTTAAATAAATAAGATTATAATAATTAAAATATTATCAAAAACAAGTCCAATTCTGATTGGATGATTTTATTTAGATCATGAGTCATATTATATTCTTCTTTAATGATTTTTGGTCCTTTTGAAACCGAAGATATGTTTATAATAAAATAATATTTTCACACTCTCCAAAAGAGACCCTCCTCCCCCTTATAAAAGGAGACCATTCCTATCCAATTCCTCACACCTCTCAAGCCATTTGGATTGTCCATCCACTGCCCAATTAAGCTCCCTAATTACCTCTCCTCCGCCTAAAATCCCTATCTTAGGCATAAGGCACTTCAAGAAGTCCTTTTGGTTCAAACCAAAGGAAGTTACCCAAATTAAAGGTAACAATTTCTCTTAAATTGTTTTCTTTTATTCTACTTCTTCAACCCCTAAACTCTTTTTAATCGTTTATTTTGTAACAAAAATAGTATCCAAAATATTCTAGGATGTTGTTATGAGATGTATTCGAACTAAACTTACACACACCTCCATCTAATGTATGAATAACATAATGTTTCTATTGTTGGAAAAC
Organism: Viscum album; assembly: GCA_963277665.1. NCBI lineage: Eukaryota > Viridiplantae > Streptophyta > Magnoliopsida > Santalales > Viscaceae > Viscum > Viscum album. The sequence continues at coordinate 1,678,583,078 of OY728126.1, forward strand.
TAATGCCTCACGAAATGATGATTGTTCGATTTTATCTTACCGCCTCTCATGGTGTGAATTATGAGGGAAATATATTTATATATGATATATATTATGTTTATGATTTCCTTATGATTCTTTAATTCCCAATTATATCAAGCCTTTATGGTTTCCATAGTGGGTAAATATGATAATCTCATTTGAGGATGTGCAGACTACTGCCCCCTCAAAGTGATTTGATTCGTTAATGCCTTATGTGGGATGTATATATGATGGAGTTGATGATATTATATAAGATATTATAATGTAATTATAATTTATCTATTTATCATTAGTTTTTAATTCCATTAAAGTAAGAAATAGAAATGAAAGTAGCATTCATGCGTACGTACGGCTTACCGTCTGCATGAACGACACATTTCATTTCTTACCTCCATATGTTATGTACTATTATAAATACATGTATATTGTGGATATATATATGATATATATGATATATAAATCATGAATATCACTATTTATATAATGAACCTTTGACCACCTGAACAACATGTAATTATAAGAAGTCCATTTTTGACTCAAGTACCAAATATCGACAAAAAGAACGTTATTAACTTAAAAGGATAAATAATGTTTATAACATGGTAATAAGTGATATAAAAGGAATAAAAAACATTAAAAAGGTTATTAAGAAATTATAAATTATCTTTGGTTTATTATTCAGGAGATTAAAGAACGATCGAGTCAAGTCGGACATGAGGTAAGGGAACTACTTAACCCAATTTCCATTCTTTAGGTTGATCTTATCTTTCTTGTTTATGTCATTCATTGATTATGTGAGAAATGAATTTTTATATCTTATTATGTATTCATACTTTATTTATGTGACCTTATTGAAAATACACATAAGTGACCTATTTAATTTACCAAAAGATCTTTGTAAGGGATAACTTTTCCAATCTCGTTTTTATCTGAGATTGTTTATTCATAAGTATTTACAGGGGTTATATTTATCATCCATGTCCTTATGTTATAAAAATGGTTTCATGTATGTTTAAATTCCTCTTTACCCTTTTATTGATTTTACCACAAGGTATGTGAGGAATCTTTCTTTTTTTTACCATACGAGGTATTTTATTTAGACATTTCTGGAAAAGTTACGAGAAGAATGTTTTTTTAACTCATATGGTGTGAACTGATTTTTACGGTTTCATAATGCTTAATTTTAATAAGGATTCCTCTACAATATTTCATGATTATTTTCAAAAAAAGTCATTTTATTTTAAAATTACATGGCATTTTGTGAAAAGAAAATGATTTTGAGAATAAAGGATAGTTTCCTCAAGAATTCATTTCATGTGTTTTATCAAAAATATTTTCCATCTAAGATGACATTATTTAGCATGTTTATGTTACAATTATAATGTATCTATTATTTACATGGGGTGATTTTTCTTATTATGAAATTATATCCACTTGTTTTACATGGATTTTGTGATGATGGGATGGTGTTTATGAAACTCATTTTATTCATTGGGTTATGATGAAGGATTTATGTTTATGTTGTGGAACACGTAAGAATGATTTCAATATGAAATGGGTGGGACCTATATATCCCTCCAATGCATTGGGTAAAGATTAATATCCAATCAGACAGACATGGCTGGAATGGGATGTTAGTCCGGTTTAGTGATACAAGACTGAAATGAGGAGTGAACTCGGTTCAGTAAGGGACTTTGTCCACTAAGATGGTCTTGGATGCAATGCCTTGGCTAATATGGAAATCATATCATGTGCTTAATGGTTTTCCACAATTAAATATTTTATTCTCCTGATATTTTATCATGATTTATGTTCCATTATGATATATGCCTTACGTACTTCCAAGATTTATGAGTTTGCTCAAGATTTTGATGTTTAGATTTTATGTTCATGTTTTTGCATTCAAATGTTTATGGATTGTTTTATGTTCACTATGTTTACCCTTACTGAGAATTTGAATTCACCCTTTTTATGATTTCTTTTCCCCAGGATATAAAGAAAGGTTTTAGGTAAGTAAAAAAGTAGAATATCTTTATGGGAGATGTTGAAGATCTTTCACCATGAGTAGAAGATTATTTATTCAAGTTTTCAAAGACACTATACTATTACGGTCCTTGTGTGTTTGTTTTTGTTATGTATTAAGTATTCAGCAAAAGAAATGTAATGTCCATGTATGTCAAGCATGGGTCCCTACAATCATTATGATGATTTATAGCTTTAGTCTCTCTTCATATCACATTTTTTGTGGATGCTCTATTTTATTAAACTTCACTACTTTGCGAAAAACTCAAAAGACGTGATTTTCTAAATTATTAACCAATTATTCTTGGTTGCAATCTTTGCATCTTTTCTCATAAAATGATCAGAATATTTTAATAGTATATATTATTATAATATATTTATTTCATAGTATAATTAAATAATATTGAACAAATAATTTCATATTATATATTACATCTCATTCCATATAAAAGGACTTGACAAAATATATTTTATAAAATATAACTACTAATAACTAAAACAATATTATTTTTCTAAAATCACTATCCTCACTATAATATAAGAAAATATTTACCTGAAGATTGACTAGTTTTGTATCACCATGATAACTAGAATTCCCATTTCTCTAAGTACTATGATCTGTATCCTTCATTCTTTCTCAAGTATTATTGGATAGTTATAACTATTATTTCACAAAGTGATCATAGTTTTTTTAAAATTATTTCAATATTATATGTGTATAATAAATAGAAAACCCTATTTCATATCATGGAATATCTAATAGACCTTATCTATTAAGTGTCTTGAGTTTTACTCATCATGGTGATATTTTATTGTGACTTAACCCACCATCATGTACATATTTAATTCATATAGAATAGGTAACAATTCAATCATGAATTTTTATAACATTAATTTTCAGTACATTTTCAATGTAGGCACTATAAATTGTCTTCACAACCCCATAATATAATCTCATTTGATCGTGTTCCATATAAAATTTGTCTCTACTTTAAATAATTCATTAGAGTAATATCACAAAACATAGTCTTAATTAATATATAGACTGGTTACATTTTCGATATCCTATAAATATATTTGACACAGAAAACTATAGTATTATAACTAACTACTTTATTAAAAAGAGGTTAACATTCATTCTTAACGAAATGATAATCTCTTATATATTAATAAAAATTAATTTTCAATGATCTTTATGAAAACTTCAATCCATAAATATATCTCAACAACTTTAACCCCTTATTATCATCCTATGGTTTACCAAACCCATATGATTATTTCAAATAGATATCTTTCAAAATATTTCTATCAAGGAAAGTGGTCATGAAATATTTTTTTAGATATTAAAATCATTGAAATATATTATGGAATGTATAAGTATAAATACTTTTATCATAGAAACTGGTGAAAAATGATTTTTAATAGTCCATTCCTTAATTTTTCTTAAAACCTTAAATGAACAATCATGATTTATAAATATGAACATTATCATCCATGTGAAATTTCTTCTTTTATACAAAATAAATGGAATTAAATACATAAGATAAAATTAAAGAGTATAGAGTTGTATTATAGTAAATGGAATCCATTACTGAGTTTAATCAATCTTTCCAAATTTTTCTCACTACCATTTACCACAACCTCGTAAGAAAAGTATTTATTATCATCAATGAATAATATATCACCTCACCTAGTGGTTATAAAACCATCATGCTTTGGTATTTTGTGTCCTATATATTATGTGTCGTAATATCAAATCCAACTATAATGTATTGTGGAGTTTAGGTTATTTTACCAATTCCTGTGATTTTCAATCCTTGACATCATTAAAGTATTTATTTATCCCAAGATCTAAAATGGAGACATGATTCCATCTTATTAAAATATAAACACTCACATTACTAGTAATTTTCTATACTGGGTATTTTTAAACCCTTAGTAATCTATAGAAAAAAACTAAGATGGAGATTATTATAAATTGTTATATGTTCATTGTCAAAATAATCCATAATATGTATTATACATCTAAACATATGAAGTTATTCCATAATTGATTTCTATTATCACTTATATGATATCCACTATTCAATATAATTGGAATGTTGTTATGTTTTTGACACCTCTATTCATAAAGAATGTCTCTAATGGTGTAATAAAATAATTTCAATACTTATAAAACCCATCATCGACTATCCTTGAACTTACAACAACACTATGATGGGAATAAGGTAATGTGATTATTGGCGCCAAAATTTTGGAAAAGTGAAATATGAAATGAGGAACCGAATTCCATAGTGGATTCTTCATGAAGTACCTTCACGAATCCCATCTCCACTCTATATGGAATAATCAAAAGGCCCCCTCTATGATTTCCAGAGATTAAAATAGGTGGGAGGATCTATTTTTAGGACACAATTGAAGGAAAGCATCACACCATGGAGGGGACCATATCAAGTCTGTGATCCCATAGAAAATAACCGAAGCCTCTGTGACCACCACGTAGGGGATTAATGAGGCCTGTACACAGAGAAGGGGATGATGGTTGACTCAACGGTTATGAAAAACTTTATGCAATCTGCGGGCGATCCCTAAGAACCACGTGGTTCCACAAAAAGCTGTTAGAGCTTCGTACTGCCCCTTGCCATTAAATACTAGGCTTCCCTTGGACCCAAAGAGAAAATACCCCAAACTTTTTCCTTCTCATCACTCAAATCATGAAGCACCCTCTACTATGAGAAACATTGAGAAAAAATGAGCTCTTGAAGGTAGTTGAACATTTTGAAGTACCTTTTCCTTAGTTCAAATACAACCCATCTCCAAAAGTGATGCCCTTCCCAGAGTCCATGGGGCATTTCAAATGAAGGAACTCCCTATGGGAACTCAGGTCTTCATAGTGAAATTAATCTTCATGAAGTACATTCTATGAACATGTGAACCCCTTGATAAGGCATGACCACATTCCTTCACGAAGCACATTGCTTCGCATTGCCACTCATTAAAAAGAACAAATTCTACAAAAAGTTCTAATCGTCGAGAGTTCTTGTACTTTAAAAAGAACCCTTTATATGCACGTATACTCCATGCCTAGGCTAGGTTAGTTCACTTCTTGAGGCATACCCCTTCATAATTTCTGCACACTTTGTAGGGAACTAGAGCTTCCCAAGGGCCATTCATGTGAATCTTTTTTGCTTCACAATTCCTTCTCCCATACGTCTATCTAGGTTGTTATGATGTGATTTCAATGTACCTGGGATAGTGCTTCTTATTATGTTGCAGACCCTCTTTCTTCTTCACATAGGCACACTAACAGCTATTTCTTCTTCATAGAGCCACACTAATTTTATCCCCTCAATGAATCACTCCATAAAGCCATCTCACCTTGTAATTTCCTATTCCTTCCCTACCCCAAGGGTGGGTGGGATTGGTTATGTATGTCCTAGGGGTGAAGAGTGCATCCTCATCGTCTAATCTGTTAGACGTTAAACTGCTCGGCACTATCATCTTCAGCACATGATGTCAAATTATGGCATCACCACATACCATAAACTTGGGGAGCCCCATCTCCAGCATTCTCTACACCAACTCGTCTGTACGGAATTGAAAACCTCTTCACATGGAATGAGATCCTCGTTTATGGAGACGTGTCTATCTACGGGGAAGGGAAACCATCGTGGTGTAATCCCCTAGCCTTTCTTTTCGAAGGTAGCATCCATGTTCATCCTTTCATATTCAGTATACAAATGAAAGAGGAGAAAGGTTAATAGGGACCTTCATAACCCAATACCACTCCCTTTGGGATTTATCTCTATCAGGATTCCATCCTATGGTAAGTCCTAATATCCATCTCCCTGGGTCGTAATCCATTCATATGTCCCACTCTGTTCCTCATAGACACACCTTTTGTGATGTGATCATCATGTATTTGTAACCTCTTGTTCCTCACACCGAGCACGAATCATGTGGGTTTAGATTGTGCACAGACCATGACATCCTCCCCGGGATGCCTTAGCTCAGAAGCCCCAAACACCCATTCCAAAATATGTGGACATTGAACCCTTCCCTTTCCATGAAATGTATGTAGGATGCCTCTATGAGGTTCAATCCCATTACCCTCCAATCTATACTACTTCTTTTTGTCTTACCCTCACACCGCATGATGTTAAACTCTATAACGCTTTCCATCACTCACGATGATAAACATTGTACTTATGAACTACGAGGGTTTTGATCCCTATCTCATAGTCAGGGTACATAGACCCCCCCCCCCCTGAGGTTCAGCCCCAACAAATAGTTATTTGTTATAGTCACCATCCAATGGTAATCCATTGTGGTCCCCAACCAACGGTAAGCCATTGTAGTCCCCATATGATGGTAATATGTTGTAGTCCCCAACCAATGATAAGCCATTGTAGTCCCTAAAAAATGGTAATCCCTTATAGTCCACAATCCCTTATGAAATATGTGGGTTTGTTCCCTATCTTCAAGACATGGTACGTAGGAAGCCTCCCTGAGGATCAACCCCAAACATAGGTAAACTTTCACACCCCCTATTGGGATCCACTTCTTTTGCCTGTCCCGATGGTTTTAGACCAACTCATGGGCTGCTAACCACGCCTAAGCCCCATCATGTCATCAGGTCACTGTCCTATTTGAAAAACACAATTCCAAGCCCCATCCTGAAAAATGTGGATATTGATTTCCTACCATGGGTATACATACGAAGCCTCCTTTGGTTCAAGGGCATCACTTAGGTCCTATCCTAGTCACTCCCATGAGCCTCTAGACTTCGAGAAGGTCATGACCCAACCCAGAGGTTCTACTTCCTCTGGGTCCCATCCATGTGCCCATCCACACATGCCTCCTTCTCAAGTGTCCCATCGCCCCACTAAACTTCGCATACTTTGATTCCCTGCCACAAGGATATATAGGAATCCTATCTGGGGATCAAGGCCAACACTACCATCATATTCACGACGATTCCATCTCATTCTACATCCAATTCACTCAACCATTCATCATCAATCAGATTTTTACCCAAACCTCCACATCCCGGTGAGATCATGTCATCCTCCTCCTCACTGCACCTAGCAGAACCCGGGCCTCTTAACACGCGTACACCCCAACATGTCTTTAGGTCGTTTTCTTTTTTTTACACATGATTCCAAGGTTCTCCCTTCAAACTACATATTTTTATCCCTGTATCCTAAAAGGGGTATGTAGGAGTCATATTTTAGGTTCAATCCTAGCCAATGGTAATCCCTGGCATCCCATTTATAGGGACCCATGTATCGTGAGATCCATCTTCATTGGGAATTCTGACCCACTCATTTGGTAAACACCCTAGGTAATGCCTCTTGAGGATGCACACATATGTTCCACTCCCGAAGGTGTTCTGGTCAGTCTGATCCATATCCTCAAGATGTTAAAGTCATGGAATACCTTGTATTAAACTGAGAAAGCTGAAGAAAACCTCAAAGACATTCCAATGACATATAATCCCCTGCACTCGATAGTGGGAGGCCTCAGGCTTCCACGCACTCGAGAAGCCCTATCATAAAATAAGAAACCCAGACGCATCATTGTTTCAGGATCCAGACATGCATGTGATGTCCAACGAGACTACTCCCCCTAGTAAAGGTTGGGGCCCTGATTTGATCCCTTGGAATTTCTAGATAGAAGTAGTGTATTTAACTGGAATCTACAATGATTTGGAATTGGGAAGAGTTTCACAAAAAAGGCCTTAATCAATAAGGTATACCGTACTAGGTAATGAGTTTGGAGAAGAAATCCATGGAAGGCGGAACCAAAATCCCACAATCATATTTCTATCAAGGAGAAAATGTCCCTGAATAAGAAATGTATGACACCCACCTTTGGAAAGCGGGATTGTGGGGTAACAATCAACATGTCATCAAAAGATGGATGCGTGCCCTGATGAATGCGTCCAAAATAGAAATGGTGAACCCAATGTGAAACTATTCTCCACAACGTGGGGATTAGTAGAGATCAAGATATATGTGGATAAGCGTGTTACTTGATCCAGTTATCAGGAACGAGGTCCCACAAAGAAAATAGTAGGTCTGGTGTGAAACTCACAAGAGATTGGGGAAAAGAATATTGTACATCCTAGTATGTGATGTTTTCAACATGGATCTTTCTTAAAAATCATGTGAGATGGAATGGTTTTGAGGCCATGTATGTAGAGTTTCTCCTTTCAGATCTAATGGATGAATATCACAGCTTTGTAAGACCCAACCTGTTATGTTAGGAAACCGATCACCAACCACCCACCTATGTAGGGGCCATGGAAACACAAACATGGACATCCAAAAAGCCTATTATCTTCAATAATGACCTCCAAATCCATGGATGCTTAGCACCCAATCCCCATTTCACCATCTTAAATCATTCATTGGAGGTTGATTAATGACCTCATTTGACAAAACATGGATGAAGGGATTATCTGTAGGACCCCAGGACACCTTGAGAGGGAAGGGGTGAATCAGGGTGTCAACATTTTCTTTTAAAACAACGATATTGTTCCCATGTTGGTAGGAACTAGTTAAACCTGTATTATGGAAATGATCCGCAATGAACATTCACATGAAAAGAGACGACACAACATTTTTTACATGGTTCACCACTAAGGGATACGTCCAAGGAGCATATGTCGACCGGTTTTCGGTCGTACCTAATTTGACTAATCTTCACTAGTCCTAGATTACAATGGTCCAAAAATAGACACTCTATACTTGGCTCACTGCCTTTACAAATGTTCAGGGATATCCCACTGCGTCCCTCGGGTCACTCTCGTTGACTCCCCCTGGCTCACTGCCCATGGTGAAGTCTTAGTTAGTTTATAGACGTGATGGTCTCTTCAGTATATTTGCATTGAAGTCTTTGTCTCTATTTTGCATGGGACTATGCTTGTATCGAATTCCCAAATGGATGCTCCTGAACACACAAAACCACTGATCTGGATAATAAAAAAATTTCAAAAAAATTTCACTGACAACTGCGCGCAACACCAACCCTTTTCACGCATGACCTTACTATTCCTCAGCATTTTTCATTTTCACACGGAAAAATATTCCACGCAACAACACCCTTTTTTGCGCAACAAAATCTTTTATCAGCCGCCTCAATTTTTAAAATAAACTCTACCTTTTTCATTCAGCCCATAGTTTTTCACGCAACTTGGATTTTTCACGCAATCCAAAATATTTCGTGCATCGCAGAATTTTTCGCGCAACCTATAATTTTTCGCGTAGATCTGAATTTTTGGTGCAAGCCCCATTTTGTGAACCTTTTACATGCATCAGACCTCATATCATTTGTATGTCTTCATCCATATAGATATATGGGGGTCACCACTTATTTATAGGCATCTTAGACCCCACGTGAAAAACCTCATGTGGTGCGAAAAACCCCATTTGGGGTAAAAAACCATTCATTTGGAACGTAATATTTTTTATAGGTACCATTCTTCATTCACATGTCCAGATTTTTTGCGAAACCCATGCCATTGACATTTTTCGACGTTCTGATTCTGAAACACTATATGCGTGAAAAACCTTGATCCAATATTTCGTCCACCATGCTATTTTTCACAGCCAAATAAAATATTTTGCGCACAACCCTCCTTTTTCACGCACCACAACCTCTTTGTGTGCACCTCCTTTTACCAACAATCCTTGTCATCATTTTCCGATTTTGGGGCCCAAAAATTTGGCGAACACTGGGAAACAACGCCACCTTCAACACTATTGTATTCTTGAACTGTATGCAAACTTTACTGGCACACATTTTGAACTTCCACTATGGATTGACAACAGACACAAAACATACTGCAATTCATGCATAGAATACCCATTGTTCCAACATTATCCCAATGCACGATATGGCCCGACATGACCTAGGGTATTCTGGGACTCATTGTCACCACTTCTCCAAAGGGCTATGCTAGGATCCACTGAACACCACTCAAACCTATAACCATTTCTAAATCCTCTCCTCAGAATGTTTTGAAAACTATCTCCATTACGCTAATGTGGTGAAGGATGTTTGGGCCATCCCCGCTGTGATCCCGTCTCAAGGGCCGCCAAGGAGGGATCCAAAATGTCTGTGTCAATGCCACCACCACACCCCATAGGCTAACAATCAGGTGATTTATACACCTGCACCCTCATCCCAAGTCTGATTAACCTAATGCTATCATCTGGCGCAAGGTGAGGAGGGAGCCCGTTAAGGTACGTCATCATCAATGGATACCATGTTACATTCCACCACTGACCTATACCATCAATTACCAATTTATACCAAACATGGTAACTCATACGCCCAACCTATATCGAGTCCCGAACCACCCCACAAGCTAGTTGAGACGACTCTCTTGGTTGTTGACACATGTAGCGCCTGTCGTAGGCCGAACCACATCAATGAAATCCATCGCAGAGGTACTCCTAATGCCACCATCAATGAGATCACTGGTCCTGCCCACTACTAAGACCGACATGGAGGTCTTCCCCATGCCTTTGTCTGTCCGAGCGGTGGCCCTCCCCACCACACTAACAATCATCTTAGAGGTTTCTCTTTAACCCATGATCCCAGATATGGATTCATTCATCCTATCTCATGTCACTAATGCAAAGATCCTCCACTACCAGTCAACCAAAAATATCAGCTTATTCCCCATGTTCTTACTTCAACTGAATAATATCATCCTCTTCCCAAAAATCATAGAATCAGAAGGTCTTCCCACCTTTGTTGGGGTCCAACACAATGGTCCTACTAATGATCAGTTTGACAAGTACGAAGGCCCACCTCATACCATAACTACTAAGGAAATTAATCATGGAGTTACTACCCATGATCTCTCCAGCATCAGTAGAGGTCCTACCAACTCAAACACATAACGTAGAGATTCATCACACACACAATCTAGTGGACACAACTGCCCTCCCCATGATCCCTTAGACATTTTTTCGGGTTCTCCTCGAACCCCTAATCACCCAGGTGTCAGTCATCTCCTCCCCAGATCCATTTCGGCCAAAGGTCATCCTCACACAAAAAATATATCATACCCTAAAGAACCATCCCAGGATAGGTTGGTGGGTCACCACCATCAAAATAAAGAAAACATGATGTTTTAGACCGCTATAAAACTCGTCTGATTCTTAGATTCCAATGAGGAGTGTAATTTAGTAATGGAATGTTTACCCTGATCTTCTATGCCATGGTTCGGGGTAGGAACATGGTGTTGAAGCCTCATCTTGTTCGAATTTGAGGTCCACTGAATTACCAATCCTCTGAAGATACATCTAGAAGGAGGAATATTTTGATACTTTCCATGGTTTGGGCATACAATCTCCACTATTTCAAATAGGAAAACTCTCTACCTCAAGAAGAGATCATGGAGGGATGTTCTGAGGACCTGTAGAGGAAGATCAATGACATGGACCACCATTAGAGACCGAATCCCCTACATGGGAATCTATGTTCGCCAAGACATCTTATCGAGATGTGGTGGTGTAGTCATTGTATTCTTTGAAAGATAGCTCAATATTTGGTGGCTTGTATGATCACTCGACGTATTCTCCACCAGCCATCCTACCCTCTCAATGTTTCAATTATGTGTTGTTATTTTTCCCTTAACCACAACCAATCAATGGATAGGGAAACCAATGGATGTACCCTGAGTCTGAACTAAGGATCCTGTGGGACATCCTTCCATATCACCATTTCTGGGTGATGTTCTGGCATGTTGCAACCACAAACATCAATGAACCAGAATCTCTTAACTAGGGGAAGGTCACGTGTTTTTCCCAAACCGTCTGGGCAACACGTTGCCATATCTGTTATCAGCAAGTGGATTACCCCAAGTGTCAAACACACATTGAATATATTATCCAGCAATTCCATATGGTCGACATACCTGTGATCCATATGGATTAGAGCCCTATGTCTCACGGTCTCCATTGAACCCTCTAGTAGCAGTGCGTTCAAATCATTAATGTTCTCAGTAAGATTATCAAGGAGGCTTTCCCCACATTCAGGTCCTTGGAAGGGGGCTGTATGCTGACCTTCATTTTTTTTGAATCTAGCACCATCCTAAGTTGCAAAGAGATTCTGATGATAAGCCTCCAGGAAGAGTCACAGTTAACATGGATTAACTATCAGATGGAGAAAATGAGCTTGGGCTCCTAGAATAGAACATAATACCTGGGGGAGTTCCACACCTATTGGATCCATTGGGAAGAGTTACTGACCAACAGTGAAATTTTTTAGGTCTTCATGTTCATATCAAGTCATTGATCCTCATTTAGAATCCCAATATAGGAAAGTAACATCTTGAACTCGTCAAACCCTATAACCCATCGGGCTCAGGGCAGATGATAGAAGATGATCCGGAGAAGACCGCATTACGTTAATAGCTCATGAAGCATAAGAATATGGTTGATGACTTTATTGTTAAACATGTTGCTGAACAGTAACCAGACTATGGTAATCCTCAATCGGGGTAGTAGGGGAATGTACACACTCCCACCGATGAGTTTCCTCTGACTTAAATCGACTATTCATCCCAGATATATTGGTTAGAAACTATAATTTTTGGAAATAGGGTACGATATGACTCTCAAAATCGACCCGAAGTCCATAAAAACCCTCTTTGGGACCCATTTTAAGCTCCACATGCTGCTCTGTAGTAATCCCAATAGTTTCTCCATGAACCGCTAGTCCTGATTATCATGTTGAAGAAACTACCAATGACTGATAGTCATGAATCCTCATTAATATTGGAATCCTCACCCATATGATCCAATGTCAGTGCTCGTTTCCCGTATTGTGTCTTTGAAAACTCGACAGGTGAAAATTTTGGCTGATGGAAATCCATATCTGGTGTGGGTGAATGATATTCCAGCACCCCCTAGTTTCTGGAATCCAACCTTTTCCCCTTATAATGGGATGTGAGATCATCTGTAGCATCTTTAACACTTCATCTCAAGGTGTGGACCCAATCTAGGAACTCCAGCACAACAGAAGGCTGCCAAACTCTGGTGTTTCATACAAACTATTGAATGGAACGCTTTTGTATGTTACATCCAGCTACTGATTTGGGTCAGTTGGCATTTGGGATGATCATCATTGGTAATTTTTTTACCAGTTAAATTATACCACCTAAAATTTGATTATTTAAGAGCTCTTAAAGCATCAGGAGAGGCATGACAAGTGCATCGTGTACTTTTTCACCTGGTGGAAAGGCCCCACCAACTCCCTTGATATGTTTCCAACTCAGGAACAACTGTTGAAACTGTTTGTGGGGAATGCCAAAATTTAACTGGTCCCCTCTCTCATCACACAAAACTACCCTATGGGATTCCATGAATTCTCTAATAAAGCCCAGTGTTTGGAGGAATCCTTGTAGCAGGCCATGCATACAATCTGTTGCTTCATGTATTTCCTGTGAGAAGAGCTGCTATGGCTAATCCCACTGTGGTAGCCTACATATTGTCCCCCCAGGAATCTGGAGCCATTAATAGTGGATCCACCTCCACATCCTCGCATAATCCCGCCCCCTCAGGAGTAGCCTCTGGCCCAATAATGAACACCTCATAATTGGTAGGCACCCACGTGTAACACACCGCCACCACCTCGGTGACATAAATTGGTTCCTAATTCTAAGCTCCACCGAACCCTCATTAGGATCAATATCATAGATTCCCCTACTTGGATAGAAGGAACTGGACCTATTCATTTAATTAGGCTCGGCATTCTGGTTATTTCTGAAGTGCCTTGGAATAGTGAATTCTACAATTACTGGAATGCTGGATACCCAAAGAGGAAAATCTCCCTGATCGCCGCAATTATTGCCTCAATCACTAGATCCTGGGGCACAACCTCATGTACTAGTATGTGTATAAATATTGGCTCCAGGACTTGGTTGATATAAACATAGTCTAGGTTGGCCCAGCCCTAGCACATGTGGCATGTGTGTTCATACCGCCTGACATCGATATTGACATCGAAGGTGAGTGGTAGCAGGTTCTTATCCATGAATCTCAAAAATATGATGACTGGATGGTTCATAAGGCAGTTTCCCATTACCATGTTATTATCAACTCATGTTTGAATTTACCAAATCCTTCAAAAACTTCTGTGTCACCCATATCCACTACTTCTGCATTGGTGTCACATTCTTCCTCTCCCAGAATGGGAAAGCATCGGTAATCCAAGGGAAAGCAGAGTCCCCCACCAATGCCATCATCATCTCATACTCTAGGTGATTTTATTACCCCCAAAGATGGTTATTACCCTTATAATTCATCCAATTGTTGATTATTATTCATGTGATGACATAGGGTGTGCTTCGGTTAATATTGTGGAGTTGGTAAACCCCTATATGGTTCCCAACGATAAAGAGCAAAGACGGATCCTCATAATTCCCCCTTCTATAATTAGTGTCGATGAATCCATGGTTATGTGGGTTGTTGGAATGCTTCAATCAATACTTCCATCCATGATTTTCATCCCGCCTTAACCAGACAACATGCCCAATGTAGAGCTCATCATCCACAAGCTTCTAATTTGGTATCATTAGGTCCGCCTTCACCACTGTTTGTTATACATGATCAGGAGAATCCACCGCGATCATGCTATGATCTGCCATGTTAAATTACGAATCAACCTCATTCATCTATCCCTTACCTGGTAGATGCTCTACACATCTCAACATGGGTGAACTGGGGAATTCCCAACACCAATTGGCCCCTGGTTTAGCTAAAAGGGTCAATCATAACTCCTATTACCGAACGACTTCCTATCAGCAGAATATCATGCACAGAACAAAAGAATGATATTTTTAATAATTATTTTAGTATTTACACAAGGCTCTATATCCTCAAGGATCTTTTCATATCATAGGATATTCATGATTCCCTTTCCAATACTGTAAGAATTCTCGTCCCGTTCGAGATTGAGGTAGCAGTCGCAGAAGCCTTCCATGCTGAGGCATCTGAGTATGTAGAATGTCAGGCCATTATTTTATTCTATAGAGAACATGAAGGTTCTCCCACAAAGGGGAATATTCACCGATTTTACATTATTTTCCATTTCAACGACATGGAGGTTCACCTCTACATTATCGACACATGGTTTGGGATCAACCTCATCCCAACCTGGACGCTCCGAAATCTGAGGTTGTCTAAGGATGATGTATGTTTATCTAACATGAAAATAAATGGTTATAATAGGACATAACATGCAGTAGTTTGTAAGATTCATTTGAATACCTAGTTTGATGGCCTAGTATCTAGAATTGAGTTCATGGTTGTCTCACATGACACCACCTATAACGCGTTGATGGGTATATCACGGATTCACCTTCACACTGTAGTGACTTCTTCGTATAATCAATTCCATAAGTACTAACTTAGTGGTACAGTAGGAATACAAGATGGTGATGTGTCACCATTTTTCTCTTGTAAATCCCACTACATTTATGCCGACTACTACTAGAGTAAGGACAAGAAGATTCAGGCTAACAAGTTTGAACATGCTACGGCTGCAACCAACCCGTGGAAAGACCTAGACAATGCCTATATTTTCATGATCCACCAATTGGCGGCCACGACTCCAAATTTGGGGAAATGTTAATTTATGAAATTATGAGGAAACAAATTCCCATGTCTAAGGGACACCATAAGATCACCTCATATTCCTATAAAAATTAGGGTCGGGTGATCCGTGAGCCCCCTACTCCCATAAGATATCAGGATGTCCACCCCATTGAAATGATGATACATCATACTTGATTATTTCATTAGGCTGGGATAAATTCTCTCTAGATGACAAGCCACTATTGATTTATTATCATCAATCATGGCCCCGTGGACCAAAGGCTAGATGGGATCAGGTCGACAGCTTTCATCGTTATGGTTTTGGTTGTTCAGGAGCTCCTCAATGCATTATCCACTAATGCTTAGGCTGACACAAGTATCTCATCAGGATTTGGAATAATGGAAGAATCAACTCTTGCCTAGAATCTCCCCTCGACGAGTGAATAAGACGATTTGGAGGATTGTAATTCCATGTTTGAAGAGGGTGTCTCAACCACTGTCTATGAATTGGTACAAGTTGAACTCAGTAATGAGACAAATCTGAAACCCACATTGATCAGCGTCAGTATGCCAGTCGAATAGAAACAACGATATGTGGAATTCATAAAGTAGCATCTTGATGTATTTTTCTGGAGTTATGGTGAGATGCCAAGACTAGATCCCTGGGTTGCCATACACCTCCTCATTCCTCTATAAAATAATCACAGGTACTAACAACCTCCTACAGTGATTCACCCTTCTCACAGTCCCACGGTCGAGGCCAAGGCTGATAACATAATCATGGAAAACATCATAAAAAAGTTATATTACCCCAGATGATGAGCCAACATTGTGCCATTCAGGATGAAGATTAGATAGATCAGAGTCTGCATCCACTTTTGGGATATCAACCGTTAGTGTCCGAAGGATGATTTTCCTCTTCCCACGACATAAATATTGATTGACGCCGCTTCTGTGTTCTACAATCTATCCTTCATGGATGGATATTCTGAGTATAATCAAATCCAAATGGCGCTCGATGATGAAGATTCGATAGACTTTAGGGTACCACTATGTACTTTCTACTACGAGGTAATTCCCTTCAGACTAAAGAATTAAGTTGAACCCTATAAGCATGTTATTTATCGCATATTTTATCCAATCCTCCAGACATTGGTGGAATCATATATGGACTACCTGGTGGTCAAATCCCCCCCCCCAACACTAGGTACATCTCTATGTTCTTGAGAATGTGTTCAACTTCCTTCGATCTTACAATCTAGAGATGATCCCTTTTAAGTGAACCTTTGATGTCACCCCTAAAAAGTATCTCAGCTCTATTGTTAGATATAGATATATCGAGATCAATCTATAGAAGATCAAGGCCATTAGTCATATGTCTCCCCCATGCAACATTTGTGAGCATCAATGTTTTCAAGGCCAATTAGCCTATATATTCCGATTCCTCACAAATATGGATAGTAAGTGTAAGTCCTTTTGCAGGCTCATGAATAAAGATGCCAATTATTGATGGGATGAGGAGTGTCAGAGTAATTTTGAGGAAATGAAGTAGTACCTAATACCTCCTCTTTTCCTAATTCCACCCATTTTTTGAAAACCGTTGGTCTTTTATGTGACCACCCTGGAGTGATCTCTCGATGCCCTTCTCTCCCAAAAAAACTATGAGGGAATGCAGAACAGTTTATACATTCTCATCTACATGCTCCTCGAGATGTAGACCAAATATTCCTATATTGAGAAGAGATGCCTTGCACCTGTATTCATAGTTTAAAAATTCTGACCTTACTTATATCACTGTGATATATAGATAATGTTCTAAGTGGATCCATTGAAGTACATTCTGAACCACCCCGTGTTGACAGTCCATCTAGCACGGTGGGCAGTGATCCTACAACAGATATACAATAGTTTTCTCCCATAGAAGGAAATGAAGGGACATGCATTGTCAGACATTATTGCTGCACATCCGGCTCTCATTGACCAGTTTATGTATCTTGATTTTCTATATGAGGCAATCCCATTGGTAGATGAAGCAATTAGGTGTTGGAAAAAGCACATTGATGGAACTTCTAGAATCCCTACCAGCGGAAAACTCAAAAAAATGTGGGATGAGGTATCATCTTCATCATGCCGGTAAAGGTTGTTCTCCTATATTCATTCCTATTTTTGGAAGGCTATACCATCATTAAGGTAGAGTAACTGGCTCTCATTACTAGTCTCTAGATATCCCTTGTGATTCAAATCTCCCATCTACATGTGAAAGGGGACTCTATGATAGTCAATAAGAATATCAATGGTGACTAAGTTATCAGGATGTTAGAGCTCATGCTGCTGTTAGAACATACCCACCAACAGATGGACTAGTTCTCATCTCGGCCCAAAGTTAACCATGTCCTTTAGTCCTAGAAAACCCAAGCTGATGCCTGGGCCATCTTGGATATATCTATTGAAGAGCCTAATCAGGATGATTTGATTTTCCATGTGGCACATTAAAGAGTCATCACTCCAGTTAATCCTAATGATGATGATATCCCATAGTTAAGAAACCTTACCATCGGCGCCTCAGCGTCGAGACACCTAGGTCCCCCTGCCATGGAGTTAGAATTGACTTTGGACTTGAGGATCCCCTTTATCGATTATCTCTATCATGACCACCTCCCAGGAGATCGAGTCGAGCATGAGAGAATATGACATCACACATTTTAGTTCATCCTCTACAGTGGTCCTAGTATTATGAAAATTTTCTAAATATGCGGGTTTGATGGGATTCTCATATGTTTCATTTAAGGAGGTGAGATTTCTCAGCACATGTAAGAGGATAATGATAGTTCCTTCGGGGTTCATCAGACATGGATGAAACTCTCTCATATGATACGAAGATTGGGGTGTTTTTGTCCTTCCATGATCCATGAGTGTGTCGAGTTTTCAAATAGAATCCATGTATTACAAATCCATTCTAATATTTTACATTGGTTGTAAAAACCTCTCCACAGTACCAAGTACTCTTTGACCTTTGTTGGCTGTGGACTTAATTTTGTGGGAGCCTATCCACCGACTACCACTCGCCAGTGCAGGTTCATCAAAACTGCTATGGATTTATTTTCCAACTGGGTAGATGCAGTTCCTCTTAACGAGGTCGTGGATCGTTCTATAATTGAATGTGTGATCTCCAATACAATCTACCAATTCAGAGTCCCTCGCAACATCCTCGCCGATAACGCAACAAACATTCAGGCAGCCGAACCGAAAAAGTTTCACGCCAAGTACAACATCCATTATAACCATACCACCCACTTTCATCCACATGAAAATGGGAAGATCATGGAATTCCACAAAACCCTCTCTAAAATTCTGCAAAATATGGATGGTAAAAATATAAATATTTGGCCAGAAAAACTCCCCAACGTTCTCTTGGATTTACGGATGATGGCTCACAATTTCACAAAGGTGACCCCATATTCCCTAGTGTATGAAATAGAGGCCGACCTGCCCATAAAAATTCAGTTTCCTTCATTACACACAATTTTCTATGATCATCAATCCCTAGATAAGGTAGACGAAACCCTTCAGGATGATATGGATGTGCTCGATGAAAATAGGCTTTTTACCTTGCACAATCTGGAGAGGAATCAGAACAAGATATCCAGGGAATTCAAAAAGAAACTTCTCCTATTCTCTTTCTTACAAGGTTAAATGGTATTGGCCCTGAGAAAACCAATGAAACCTGATAGGAAACCACCCAAACTGAATCCATAATGGGAAGGACCATACATCATTCACATGGTTTACCCCAATGATGCGTATACCCTGATTACCCTAGATGGTGAGCATATAACTCCTCCCAATAATGAAAAATTCCTCATGCAGTAATTAATTTTAGTAAGACATAGTCCAATACGTCCTTAAACTATTCCATCTTTACTGCAGGATGTTAAAATGTGTGATCTGCCCAAACTAAAGTATGTAAAACTTCTCATCTCTTGTCCTACATGACATTAAACTTCTTGGAATCCTACATGATGTTAAACTGATTTGCTATCCTATATGACGTTAAACTTATCTATCATACTGCATGACAATAAATGGAAAAATGGTCTGAGCTCTATGAACTTAAACTATGATCTCCCCACATCCTCACTGCATGATGTTAAACTACCCACCATCTCAAGAACTACAGGGGATTGATTCTCATCCTCTTGGGATACGTAAGAATTATCATATGCTTTATAATATACTATAGACCCCAAATCCTTCTCATTGACTAATCATGGGTATACCTATGTTAGAGGGCCACACACAGTGTAGTGTAGTCTTTTTTGACCCCATCTATGTTAGGTTCATGATGATCGCACCATGTGCCCCTCTCGTTCTTCCACCATCCCATGTCCCCATTGGACGACATTAAACTACATGGCCCTTTCCTAACAATGAATTACTTTATTCCCATCTGTATGAAATATGTTATAATGCCCAAAAATTTCTTCGATAGGACCAAACCCGAACTACAATATCACCCCTTTGGTCAAAACACATTGTGTGGGGGTAGGCACTGTTTTCCCTCGTTCAAGTTCAGTTTATCACTACTGCATCGTGTATCCTCCTCCTTAGAGATATCCACCACTTTCTTCTTTATGGAATTAAATTAAATTGCGTGGTCATATTCAACCTCCACACATCCCCATTATTTGGCTCTCCATCATCCTTCACATCCAAAGGGACCCACGAACGACATTTATGTTAGTCCCCAAGGCTCTCCTACCGTCTTGGGACAACACCACCAAGGATTTTTGGATGAATATTTGATATAATTTCCACATTGTGAAAATGGTCAGAGGTTGATGCTCATATTTTGTTCCCATATCGGTCACATGATATAGATGATGTGTATCGAACATGATCAAAATCCATACTCTAATGTTATCACCACCATTATATTTCCCAATTATTGGGTGTAGTGATTCATTATGTATTACTACCCTTTCAAATGTCAATGGGCCTTGGAAAGGGATGTTTGTCTTGTTTGGATCGACCCTACCCAATCTCTTTCCTCCATAATCATGCCCTAACATGGTGATGAGTACCTGGTCCCATTCCTTGTTTCCCCCACTTAGAATTTCTCACGTGGGATTAATAACTTTTGTAAGGAAATACCTATATAAAGGGTAATGTGGTCAACAATCCAAGATCTTTGACCTTAAACTAAAATCACCACCATAATAAACACATGAAATTAAACTGCATGATCAGTTTGAACTGAAGGACCTAAAACTACTCAGCACTCATCCCGCAAGTCTATAATCTTCAAGTTGGTTGGGACATTCTGTATGTGGCCTAGCATCAGGTCCCTCGATCTTTTTGGCCCCCATTCTTGAGATATCATTTATAATTATGAAGTTTGTCATGAAATTAATTTCTTCATTCATGTCGAGCTCTTTATGTTATTCCACCCAAATCTCCATGAGTCACCCCTCCATCCATCTTCCTTACAACAAGACGTTAAACTGCGCAGGTACTACCACACATTATGCATCCCACCATTTGGGTTTCCATAATATTTCACATCTTAATGGACCCCCAAATGACATGGATTCTAGTCCCCATAGATCTCCTAACATTTTGAGCCAACATCCCAGATGAATTTTTAAAAAAATTTGATATAAGTACCACGTTGAGAATATGGTCAGCAATCGACACTCAATTGTTGTTCGCATTCCGAGTCACCCGATACATATACTCTGTTGCGAACATGGTCAGCTGTTATACTCAATCATTGTTGTTTTTTGTGGTCTCTTAAATGATAGTCATGGTGATTCTCCCATTATACCCATCTGTCCTATAGAGATGACATTAAACTAGGAACCTAGAGTCTATGCTCTATGACCATAAACTAAGAGCTTCCATGTCCTTGTCGCATAACATTAAACTCCATGATATATCAAAGAACTATGTTTGTATTGATTCCCATCCACATGGGATACATAGGAAAACCAAGACATTTGGTCTTCGAGTCCATCCTAGGTTCAACTATCCTTTCTCTCAGCCACTTTCCCCGATTTCTCTACAAGAATTTTGAATGTTGTGGCGTTTGTGGGCTTGTGCCCTCATTCATGTCAGGTTATCTTCCATTCCATACACATTCCTCATCAAGGCACACCCTTCTATTATCATCCTTTTCAGAAGATGTTAAAACTGAATGACATCTTCCATAACTATGTGTGGATTTATTCTTGTCCTCATGGGATATGTAGGAATGCCCGAACATATGATCATAGTGTCCATCCCTCTTTCATAGAAACCACTTCATCTTTTTCGACCCTTGGATTGATCCCTATGATGTGGATTTGCGGTGTGGAATGGGATTATGTCCTCATTCCCATAAGTTTTGAAAAATACACACCACATGCCTCCCTCTAGAGAGCTCTTCACCCCCCTGTCCTCCACTCATCTTCCTGAGTCATCTGCTATAAAATTGGGCCCCTAGAACCTCTTTTAAAATTCACTAACATGCCCAGGAGCACTCTGGTTCAGAACATTGGGTGTTGTATTATACATATTCATGTTTTCTCCCATTTTCATGCTTCAGGTTCTGCTTTATTTTGGTTTTCATCATCTTTCACATTTGAAAGGACCCCCGAACGAAATGGATGCTAGGCCCAAGTGCTATCCTACCTTCTTGGACCAATGTACCAATGAATTTTGAATGAAAAATTTATACCAGTCCCACATTGCGAATATGGTCTTTAGTCAATGCTTATTTTTTGTTTCCATTTTAGGTCCCACAATATAGACACTGTGTTCCGAACATATTCAACATTCATCTTCCATTATCATGCCACCCCAAATTATTCACTAAATATTTTTTGCATGATTCATATCATTTTCCACTCCATATTGTCCATGTGTAATTTCAAAACTCATGGTGTTGTACCTTAGTGTGTGTCTCTAGGTTAAGAGGAAGAATGCATAGTTTTGTGTCATTCAAGGATTCACACCGTCTACCCTTTATTATTATTCCACGGGTTGCGAATACCATCTCTTGACTTGTTTCCCACATCGATAATGGCTCACGTTGGCTTAGAGATTTCATCAAGGTTTAAGACAATTTGGACGAATCTCACTTCCTTCGGTCCAAGAACTAAGGCCTTAAAGATAATATCTTCACATCCTGGTCATAAGATATTAAACTGTATGACACTTTCAGAATTATCTTTTCCTTGATTCCCATATTCATGGGATATGCATGATTTCATGGACATCTCACCTTCAGGTCCAGATCTTGATCCACTAATTTCCTATTTTATTCTATGTTTGACCCTATTTCATATAGGATTTTGTGGTGTTGAATATTTGGGAATATTTCATCATTCACGTCAGGTTTGAAACAGCCGCACCACACACTCCCCTTTAATGAGATAGTCTCTCATGTCCCTCATCCCACATGATGTTAAAACGCACTCCCAGAACTATATATGGCTTGATTAACATATTAATGGCATACTTATGAACACTCAAATGTTTTGTCTTCAGGTCCATCCCCATATCCACTGATCTGTTCCAACCCATCGGTCTGAGGATTCTCCTATTAAATTGTGTGAGGTGTGGTAGGGGTATGGTCATCATACCCATTGGGTATGATTTATCACACCATGCACATTCAAAATAAAACCTCGACCTTATATATGTATCCTATCCAAATGACTATAAACTATTCTGCCTTGTCCCACAAGTCATCAAACTGCTGTGTCTTTGACACAATCTATTAAAATGCATGGGTTTTTCCTATCATATGACCAAAAACTATGTCAATATCGTCCTAGCTACATGACAACAATAGAACCACATTATGGTCTCCTCACTCGAGGGGTTATCTTGTTTGGTATTAATTATCCAACATGACATTTTCTAAGGGCTAAATATGGCATGATTCTTATAGTGATTCCCAGTTTGTCAGTCCTAGGATTGTTTTTGCACAACAAATACTACACACATCCAACCTAATCAAAACACATATCCATTAAATGCCGCTTCATTTGGTTCACATGCCAGACTTGCACAACATTATTTTCAATGGAATTGGTACCCAACCATGCCATCATCCAGAACTATGTATGGCTTGATTCCCATCATAATGGGATATGTAGGAAAGCCCATGCAGTTTTCCATGTCCCCAAACCAACTCTCATTCTTTGTCCCTCATCCTAAAATCTCCCTTTTGAGCCCATGGTGTGACGTAGACTCCAACTGAGCTCATTCGTATCGGGTGTGGAAATAGTGGCACCATGTTCCTTCCTTGCTCCTTTCCATTCCGGTCCAAGCATTAAGATCATATAACTAAGATCCAACTATCTTTGTTGCATGTCATTAAACTGGATGAATCTATCAGAACTACATACAACATTATTCCCATACTCATGAGATATGTAGGAATTCCCATACATTTAGTTTTTGGGTCCATCTACATGCATCTCAAATACTTCCCCTTTTTCTGTCCACTTGGCCCGAACTCTATCGGAAGCATGTGTATCTCGTGTCTCTTCCCAACCTGGTCAGATTTCTATGAACGTAAAATAAGATTTTTCATATATAAGTGTCGGGTTTGGCTATCTCACTACCCTACGCACACGTCATCAAACCAAGTCCCCTCATAAACTAGGTATTTACATCTACAGGACCCTTGTCCTTAGAAAGGGATTCAACTCCCTCTATCTGATACATCTCATTAGCATACTCTAATTCATCATGGAAAAGAACCCAAAATGTGGGATTTCATTTGTAAATTCTATAATTTCATGTCCACTCTTCATTAGCCCTATAATTGTACCCCCATATTATTCCAAATTTGATGGGACCCCCTTTACATCTTGGTCTCGTTCCACATTGGATCACCTCCCACCTTGGAAAAAAGCCCCAAAAGACCTTAGATGATAGTTTGTGACCTGTACCATGTTTCAAACATGGTCAGCAGTTGCACCTCATTTGTCTATCCCCATACCAGGATAACACGAAACAGATGATGGGATTTCAACATGGCCAAACGTTATCCTTTATCATCACAACACCATCATTGTGATCCATATATCGAGTGTCATGATTCACATATTTCCTCTCCCTTATGTTTAAGTTGAATTCCACCACACTCAGTTTCACCCCTCTGTGAATCTATATGTGTCTAGTAGGCGGATCAGTAATAGTGGGACATCACTCCCCCAATATTCCATTTCTTCTAATGCGTGCCTCCTTGTACTAGGAAAATCCCATCAATAATTTTTGTTTCCAACATCTTGAAACTCTCACGTGGGATTAGTAGTTTTTGTGGGATGTGTACTAGTACATACATATCATACATGTCTTTCCTCCCACATGATGTTAAACTGTAATCTTAGAAATACATACGGTTTGATTCCAATCCTATTGGGATATATAGAAATGCCCGAACACATTGGCTCAGGCCCAAACCAAATTTATCCTCCCTTGGTCTCTTGACCTATGATTTCCATTTGGAATACGTGGTGTGGTGAGGAATTTTTATTTCCTCATTCACGTTGGGTTTATAGCTACACCATGACGTACTCTCCCCTTTGGGATCTACCCTTTCCCTTATCATCCTAACTATATTATATTAAAATATATGTCTATCATACTCATTAGTATGACATAAAACGACAAGACACTCTAGGTTCCCACTAAATAGTTCCTTTCCTGAAATGAGTCTGATCCGTGATCAGACCGTTGCGCTCACCTAACATTCCTTCATCATGGTTTCATAATTTCAAGAGTGTTGGACTCCATTAAAGAAACCATCACTTCACCATCCACGCTTTTCATGCCCAATATTTGGACCATCGTCCCCTTTCATTCCTTAAGAAACCCTCTAACAGTATGGAGCCTCATCCTATGGCTCACCTACTATCATGGGATAACGTTCCAGAAGACTAACTGGTGACATTGCGAGTTAGGACCCATGTTTCGAACATAGTTAGCGGTCATCCCACATTTTTTATCCTCATCATAGGAAACCATAATAGGGATACTGTGTTTTTAAAAATGGTCAAAAATTATCCCTTCTTCATCACTATATCCTTACATTGTTCCAAATTTTGGGTATCGTGATTCAAACATTCCAATTCCCTCTATTCAGATTAATTCTAATGCCCCTAGCATTACACCGCTCATGCACTAGAGAACTTTGGGAAAACAGAAATTAAGTTGTTTTGAGAAAATAATTCTTCTTTCTGGCTTCCCTCTTTCTTCCCGAATATCCAGATCTGTTCTTCATACCCCAGATTTCCAGAGCATGCTTGGCACACTCATATTCAAGTAGAATGACAACACAGTCACCCATTGTTTCTTACATCAGGAACGCCCATTTGAGATTAGTTATTAACCACTTGTTATTTTAAAAATATAATGGTATTGATGAAAAAAAATAAACAATGGTAATCATGCATGAAACCAACATAAAACGCATTTATGTGTTCACACAATTTACATTGCCCAAGGATTATCACTCTCATAGATGGGTTGACCTCTTCAATAGAGCATTCCAGCTCCACCACTCTCTAGTTGGTAGTGCCCTGGATCTACCATCACCTTTTAAGATCCCATCCTCCTTTATGGAAATGATACAAAATTCATTAGCCACAATCTAGACCCAATCCTTATTGTCTTTGATGATGACCATCTCCTTAGAGGCTCTACTCATCTTCTCTTCAACAACTTCTAGATGGGAATTCAACCGAGATATTAACCCCGATTGCACATCATGAAAAAATGAATGATTGTCCACTCATTCCTTCAACTACTATAACTTATTTTCGGCCTCTTGTATCCTCTTGATGTTCACCAACTTCCTCTACTTCTAGCCCACAGCAAGACCACGATTGTGTTCCCGAATCCTCTCCGCCATGAAGTCCCGGATGAGTATATGAGGATGTTGGGAATCCACTCCTCTAGGAAAAAGTTTGCGCAGCCAAGAATGAGGCCTCTCCATATGGTCAATCTTTTGTTCTTGTGGGGTCTCCTCAATGAATCTCTTGATCATCTTCCATGACAGGTGACAGGCAACCTTGCGGTCCTCTTCATCAGAACCAGTCTCTTCCCATTCCTCGGGGTTGGTGGATTCATATATAGGGAACACATCCAAGAACTCATCATCATGATCTTTATGTTGGGTCTGGCTAGGTTGGTCAGTACCCATGTCATCCGATTGATCCCCATCATCAGATTCCACCTCAATGACTTCAGGTTCCATTTTGTTGACTGCCTCACCTATTATCGAGAGCACTGTGACTTGGTCAGTATGGGAATCTGCTTCCATGACCACCAGTGTCCCCATTGGGAATGAAAAGCTAAGGGCCCCAGTTATCCTCTCTATTGCAGACCACACAATTTGAAGAACTGTTCATGTGAGAATACGCAGACCACAGTTGGCCTGATTCAATAGATGAATGTAACAGATTCTGTGAAGAATACTTGAATATATCAAAAAAGATGTCTCACCTCTTAGGATTTACCACTAGAAACCTGATGTTTGGCCCTTCATATATGTTTGGGAAATCAGAAAACTCTTGGATAACCACCCAAGGTGTCAAGGCCCTACTAGGCACGGTAATCACCATTATTGAGGGTGCAGATCGCAAAGCTACATATGCTATTATGCGGGAGAGGCTTTT
This sequence comes from Viscum album, assembly GCA_963277665.1. NCBI lineage: Eukaryota > Viridiplantae > Streptophyta > Magnoliopsida > Santalales > Viscaceae > Viscum > Viscum album. Next base: position 1,678,610,409 of record OY728126.1, read on the forward strand.
TACATATGAGGCCCTCCTACAGAGGAAAAATGTTAGTTAATATGTGATAAACATCCTAAATAGGATCACATGAAAATGGTTTATGTTTTACCTCAATAGACACTAAAAACTCTTACATTTCTGAGTTTGTGACCACACCCTCCTCTAGAGGGATCCCTATACCAGCCTACTCATCCCAGGAGGACACATCCAATTCTTCTAATATAGGGAAGAGCTCCCACAATTTGGTAGCCTACAACTATGGAGGGGACGTTAAAGAAAGAAAAACCTTCATTCAACCTGTCATTAGACATGGAGAACCCTGAGATTGCATAATGTCCTCCATCTCGACAATGTACTACTCCCACTCTGATGAAGGTACTGAAAAGCTAGTATTGGCATGAACAATACCTAAAAAATCAATCTCAAGATGGTTCATTTGGTTCCTCATCTTGGAATTATTAATGAATTTTATGTTGAAATCATGTATGTCCCAAGCCATCATGAAAACAACATCCTTAGAGATGTCTATGTGGTGCAATCGCTTCCCCAGAGCTTGAGTGGGTATCTAATGGAATCTCCTAGGTTGCCTCCCCTTTGGATGAATCTTCTCTTGTGGGACTGTTGGGTCCACATCTCCTACCTGCCTCCCGATCGACATGGGTGTCACCAATACTATATCCCCACCACAATGGGATGTAGTTGCATCTTTTGGCCCTGACCCTGAGGTTGAGGAGGACCCCATCACTAGAATAGAGGGTCCGCTGCTTTAGCTTGTCCCCTAAGTAGGCTGCCTCCGAACTCTTGGAAGACTCCTTCACTAGCCCATAGATAACTGTGGGTGGAGGCATCTCATTCTGAATTTTCCCATCCTCTCATGGGAACATGAGAAACTTCTACCTCAGCACACACAAGTGGTCCTCATGGAATACTCCGAAGTAAACCTTCTAGGTTATCCTCTGCATGCTCCTAAACTTCCTTGTGAAGTGGTGCGTGGTGAATGGATCATAGAGTAGATCGCGGCCAACCCACAATACTAGGACTCCATCCTCAAAGTATAGGAGGTCGGATTGATGCTCTTCCATTACATAGTTGTCATCAATGAACACACCCCTATTGGCAATGGGAATGGGTGGATATTAAACCTTTCCCCCTTCCAAACTCGGTTTAGCACCATCGAAAGGGCCATCTTGGATGGGAAAATCCCCACCCCATTCAGAATGTTCGATAGGATGTCTGAAACTGGAGGGGAAATGGGTTTCAAGTATTTTTAGGCACCCATATGTTACGTTGTCCACCTGAACAAAATATTGAGCGACCTGAACACCCTATGTGGATTCTTCCCTTCACTGATATGCCACAATAAATTATACATTTTAGCCATCATCAAGATCAAAATATTTATCTACTCCCCCATATTCAACATGGATTCCATGAATACAGTTTTTGAACTCACACCCAGGTTTCTATCCCTTACCGGTTGAAATTAGCAACAAATGAGAGTTGAGATGAATGCAGCCAACCTAACCACTAGTTTCTACTTGGTGATTATACTAGATCACCATGTTTTCCACAACATTTCCTCCAAGATTCACTAGTAGTAGTGCTCCTAGCTATGATGGAACCCCTTTGGGATAGTTGAGGGCCTCACAGAAAACAGCCCATTGGTATTGTAATTCATGAACCAACTAAACCACTGCATGAATTGGCAGTCCCTCACCAACTTCTTTTCCTCTCCCGATACCAGGTCCATTAATTCCCATGACCATAGAAATATCCTCTTCGGGTCCTCCGAGTTATTAGAAGCAGGGATGAAATCATCATACATCACCCACAATATCTGAATCCCTGAGATTTTGTTTATGTCCTAGAGGCTGATACTGACCTCCCCATGGTGAAAATGGAATGTGTGGGTCCTCGATGACCACCTACTAATGAAATCTGGCATTAGTTTCTTCATCTAGTTAATGTGGATTTGGGAGGACCATGCCTCCATATACAAGTCCACTCACCTCATCGATTCCCCATACTCCTCAGAAGAGTTGAATACCCAATAGTCCCATGCCCAATCATCTGTGAAATTGCAGCCTTGGAGCAGTTTCCACTCATCAGTACATCCCTTCTCTGGGTTCCCCAAGGCGGCCTTTAAAATGGTGTGGTACTGCATTGGAGATACCTCTAGTTTAAATGCTCACCCATCGACTTTGTTGACATGGTTGTATAAGAAATTAACATTGAAAAGAGTATCATCGTCCCTCGTATGATCGTCAGTCACCCTGAACCCCAGGCACTAGCAGGACATAATCATGAAATAATAGGTCGGTTCGTACCTAATTTCTTCAGTAATGAGAACATCATACATCATGAAAAATCTGTATAATTATGGTCTTCCTTATAGGGGTAGCTCTTCTGGCTGTTTGAAAAAAGATCCACCAGAGTTTCATTCTCTGAATGCTTCCAAATTCACTCCCCGATGCATAAGTTATCAGCTATCTCTGCCCTCCGGGGATCATCCATATAGACCCCCTGAATGCTTCCTGCTTATCCATTCATTCCAAAAATCATAGAAGTTTTTGTTCTGGATCATGGAGCTCAATCACTGAGCTCGATCTCAAATATAGGTCATAGAGCCCTGCCACAAATCTCACATGCACAAGCTGCTAAGCACACGATTGCAGAGTCAAAAGATTCACTGTGCACTGCATAACAAAGAAGGCCCGATTCTCCAAGAGCAGTCACAAAGTGTGTGGAGCATCATGAATCGACATCCGATGAACAAGAACACAATGACAAGTAATAAAAAATAGGGGACTTCCTCCCTTATTTATAGGAGATGACTTTCGAGCTTCGTGAAATGTATGGACGTAGCGAGCTTCATGACGTTCTCAACCCATGCATCAACTCTGTAAACCGTGACCCTATTTCACGATCATGATTTGAGATTTTCCTAACATTTTTGGGTATCTACCCTAAGACATCCTACATCATTTTATCCTTAAATCAATGACTGAGGGGGGGGGAATTGGTTGGTGCCAAATTGTGGTCAAATGGAAATACACAAAGAGGAAACCAATGCCAAAAGTGATGCATCCTGATGATGCTTTGCGAATCCCTTTATCACTATAGTTGGCTCAAATCCAAGACCCCCACCCCCTCTATGATCTCCTTAGAGTAAAAGAGGTGGGAGGCTCCGCCATTATGATTCAATTGATAGAATTATTTCTTCCATGAAGGGAACTAGATTAACTCTGTGATCCCTTAGAAATTGATGGGAGCCTCTACGAGAACTACAAATGGGATTCAGGAGGCCTATGTACAAAAAAGGGGATGACTGTTCACTCCGCGGTTACGACAAACATGATGCAATCTGTAGCAAATCGCAAAGCACCACATGGATCTACAATGAGATTTTAGAGCATCGCACTGCCCCACACCTATAAGTACAAGACTTCCCTTTCACCCAAAGGACGAATACCCTGACCATTCACCATCTCATCACTCAAATCGTAAAGCACCCTTTACTCTTCAAAACATTGAGAAAAAGGATCTCCCAAAGGTACTTGAGAAATGTAAATTACCTTTTCTATAGCTCAAATACAACCCCTTTACATGTAGGGATGCCCTTAGTAGAGCTCGTGGTCCATTTCAAAGGAAGGGTCTCCCTAAGGTAACTCTGGACATCATATAGCACACATTCTTCGTGAAGTACCTTCCATGCACATGAGAACCCCATTCTAACGTAGGATCATTGTACTTATCTAAGCACACTTCTTTATTGTTCCACACTATTTAAGGGACCCATGATCTTTGAAATCCTATGTTGTGAAAGTACATGAACGTCATGATTCACCCTTCAAATGAGTGTATACACCATGCCTAGGCTGGGCCACTTCACTTCATTAAACATACCCCTAGGAGAAGTCTCTCCACATTGTGGGGTAGCAGAGCTTTGAAAGGTCCCTTCCTGTGAAAATCATCGCATCAAAAAATCATCTCCCATATGGCCCTCTTGGTTTGAATTAAGTGATATCAATTTCCCTTGGGAAGTGCACTATATTGTGTTTTTTAGCCTCATTCTTTTTCTCATAGGAACATTAATAGACATTTCTTCCTCTTATATCCACTCTAACATGATCCCATAAATGGATCACTCCATAAAACTGCCTCACCAAGGCATTGTCGATGCCTTACCTTCCATAATGGTGGGTGGGTATCAATTATGTAGGTCCTAGTGGTAATGAGTGAATCCACATAATCAGAGCTGCAAGATGTTAAACTACCAACCACCATCATCCTTAGAACATGATGTCAAACAGTGGCCTTTCCCCATACAATATACACAGGGTTCCACATCTCTGACATTCTCCATGCTCGACTATCTCCAAGAGAGTAATATATTCCCCACATGGAATGATATCCTCTTTACTGGGGTGGCATCTTTCCATGGGAAAGGGAAAACATCCTGGTGTAATCCCCTAGCCTCTCTTTTGGGAGGTATCTTCCTTGCTCATCCATTATTATTCAGTGAACAAAGGCCAGAGGAGAGGGGGATACAAGTAACTTCGTTACCATGTACTTCTCCCACTGGGATTTATTACCATCGAGCCCCTGTCTGTGAGTAAGTCCCAATCTCCATCTCAATGGTCCTCAACCCATGCGTAAGCTCTGCTCTGTTCCTCATTGATGTAGATTTCTCAACATGATAATCATTTCTTCATTTCCTATTGTTTCATAAAATGAGAATGACTCATGTGAGTTTAGAGTAGGCACTGACCATGACATCTTTCTTAGGATGCGTTATCACGTAAGCCGTAAAAACCCATTTCATAGTATGTGGAATTTGATCCCTGACATTTCCAAGAAAGAAATGTAGGAAACCTCCTTATGGTTAAATCCCATTACCCATCGGTCACAACTACTTCATTTTGGTTCACCCTCATCTCGCATGATGTTAAACTATATTCCCCTTTCCCTCCCGTAGGATGATAAACTGTATTCATAAGAACTATACAGGTTTTGATCCATGCATTTTAGACCGGGTACGTAGAAAGCCTTCCTGAGGTTCAACCCCAACCAATGGTAATCTGTTCTAGTCCTCATAAAACAATAATACATTGTATTCTCCAACCAAAGGTATGTCGTTGTAGTCCCCATCCAATGGTAAGCCATTGTAGTCCCCAACCATTGATAAGACGTTTTAGTCCCCAACCAATGGTAAGCCATTGTAGTCCCAAATCCCATATAAAATAAGTTAGTTTGATCCATATCTTTTTGATAGGGTATGTAGGAAGCATACATGAGGTTCAACCCAAAACACAGGTAAACATTGGTGTCCCCCTATTGGTATACACATATTTGGTCCGTCCTAGTGGCATTAGAAAAACTCATGCACCACTAACCACATGTAATCCCCATCATGTCATCAGGTCACTATCTTCTACACACACCCTGATTCCATTACCATCCTGAACTATACGAACTTTGATTCCTTTCCACAGGGATGCATAGGAATCCTCAATGAGGTTTAATACCATCACTCATGTCGCATCATAGCCTCTCTCTTGAGCCTCTGTGCCCCGATATGGTCATGCCCCTACCTAGAGGTTCTAATTCCTTTGGGGACCCTTCCATGCATCCATCCTCATGGGCCTCATCCCCTGGTTTACCATTACCCACCAATATATGAATTATTTGATTTCCCACCACCAGGAGAGGATGGAAGCCTTTATGGGGTTCAAGAAACACACTATTGTCATCTTCACGATGGTTCCATCCCATTATCCATCCACTTAACTCACCCATTCATAAACCGTCCACATTTTACCCATGCTGCCACATTCTAGTGAGATCATGTCACTCACCTACTCATGGATCCTAGTAGTATCAAGGCCGCTATCCACCCATTATCCATAACATATCTTCAGGTAATTTTCTTTTCTGGTCACCCGAATCCATGATTTTTCTTCCGAACTATGCGGTTTTTGATCATTGACTTCTAGATGTTTTGCATAGGATACCTTACTGTAGTTCAATCCCATCCAACGATAAACCACAACATCCCCTTTATAGGGACCCAAGAATCCCCATATTTGTCTTCATTAGACATTCTGGCCCACTCTACCGGTACACCCCCTAGGTGATCGCTCTTGGGGATGCACCCATCTGATCCAATCCCATTAGTGTTTTGATCAGTATGATCCATCTCTACAAGACACTAAACTTGTTGCATAATCGACAAAAAACATGGGTTGATGAGGAAAACCTCGGAGACATGAATACGTCTTATAATTCCCTGCACTAGAAATGGGAATACCTCATGCTTCCACACCCTCATGGCACCCAATCAAAAGGGGAAGAAAACTAGACGCATCAGTGTTTCTGCATCCAGACATGCTAGCGATGCCCAATGTGACTACACCCTTGATCAAATTTTTTTCCCTGAATTGACCCCTTGGAATGTTCTGAAAGAATCAGTGTAATCAACAAGCATCTACAATGATATGGAACCCAGAGGAGTTTCAAAATGAATGACTTAATCTATAAGGGAGACCCGAACTAGGTTACGAGTTCTGAGGATGAATTCACATAAGGAGGAATCAAAATCACATCATCTTATATTGATCAAGGAGAAAAAATACATTAATAAGAAATGGATTTCACCCGCCTATAGAAAGTGGGAATGCGGGGAAAAATCAATTAACACTATAAATATGAATGCGACCCACTATGAAAGATTCATAAACAAAGAGATTTCGAATAAATGCACTCAAAATTTTAATGTTCAATGGAAACTTTTTTAATATATTATCTGACTAACCCACATAAAGAATCTTGTATCATTTAATAGGACTATTTCTACATCAATTCAATATTCCTTTAATCACATTAATGGAATCCCCTGATGTAAATTAAATTAACTCTATCTCTTATATATAATAGTTCACACATGTCTTATTGAAATGATTCTTGATGCCTTTAGAATTTAGATATTTTAATGTAAAAGGGTTTCTCTATATTAAAAAATTTCAATTAATCATATCAAATACCTATGAGACTTATATCCAAATAGTCTAAACACAATTATAGGTATATACATGGTATTATCTTATAATTTTACTTTACCAAGAAGTAATTTCCAACAAATAGGTATATTTTTTATTTTATCTGTTATATTTATAATTAATTTCTAATATTGGAAATATTTTACTCATGTATTATAAAAATATTATCTTTGGATATTATAACCTAACATCATTCATTTCCAACATGAAATTATTTTTCATTGTGTCTATGACTAGACATTGAGATTAATATTTTTTAAACCCTAAATACAAAAGAATAGTCATATGAGAATTAACCCACCTACAAACCTTGATGTTGTGATCTTATTTAGATGATGTATGATTCATGTACAATAAATAAAATAATGTTTTAATATACTTTATATAATATTAATGATATTAAAATGTTCAAGTATTTGGATAAAAATTTGTGAGACACATATTTTATTTTAATAACCAAGTATTTAAATATAAATATCATAAGAAATAATGAATATAGCTAAAGTTTAACATTATTCGTCCCAGTTCATTAATTTATTGTAATTCCTCTTCCAGTGGACCTTCTTGTTACATCTAAAGAAAATATCACCCTATTCATTTATCCCCCTAATTATTTTCATTTATATAATAGGAAATTTAGAAACATGATAGACTTATTACCTTATCATTGAATTTTTAACATTTTCAATCACTTCATTCACCATAAAGACTATAGTACCAAATTCTAACGAATCCTTATCAACATGGTGAACCATATCTACAAGAATATTGAGTGGATTCTTCACACTATTAATTTTATAGATTTCAATGAACATGAATATACTCAATGGTAATGATAATAAAATGTGGTTAATGGATAATTTATTGTCTATATAGAATATGAACGTAACTAATTAATGGAAACTCTTTGTAGTCATGAATACATGATCCCTGGATAAATATCCATATTCTAGTATACACTTTTATAGTACAGTGAAAATGTAATTAATATTTTTTTTATCCATTTCTCTTTTTCATGTTCTGGGAGATGTTCCAATAACGTGTATGTATCTATGTATTTATGTTTTATATTAATCTCTTTGGACATAGAGGATAACATGATGAAACATATATCAGATGTATCCTCAATGTGACTATGATAAGAATCCATCTCACCCTCATCCAATCCTTGATGTGGATGTTCAGGAAGATGAGACACTAACATATATAAAATCCTCTCTAAAAATAGTAGAATTCACATGTTCTTGTACAATTACAAAAAATATGATACAGTTATAAGATTGGATTTCTATAATATCGATGACATGGAATAGGATTTTTTCGATTTAATATCCATGATCTATAAAAAATAGAAGAATTCATTTATTATTTTATATTGATGACCGATTATGATATAATTAAAAAAGTAACTAGACTCCCATTATTTTATCAAATACCAAAAGCACTCAATATTGGTTTTGATATATCCTCTTTTTTGGGTATTACATTGGCAATGCAATACATTTCACTTAATATTACCAATAAATAGGCCTTATAAAATTATATTAAGGTATTTAGATGGGTTTGGGTATTGAAACTGCATTTACTCATAGCTCCATGATATTTTGAGTGGAAGAACCAATATAAAAAATAAAATACTCATTTTTTTCAACACTTTATTTCAATTAACACTGAGTAATATAGTAAAAACTACTATTAATAGTGACATAATTATGTCAAACGATTAATTACATTATAAACCCATGATATTTTAACGTATCTTGACTATGTCAAAACCAGTAAATTAAACTATTTCAATATTATAATTCTAGTGATGGAAAGAGTGTGGATGACATATATTTTAGATGAGGGGTTTATTTATCTTGTACATTATATCCTTTATTTTATTATCAACTTTCCAAAAAAAAATTATTTTGAAATTAAAAAAATAATTTACCGTGCTTGATAAAATAATTTTTTAATGGTAATTTGTTTTTGTATAAATTTCTTCTTTTACCCTTCATGTATTTTTTAAAATACTTTCTATGTAATCTTAGATAAGTAATTACCTATACATGATAAAATATATCTTATACAATTTTTTTATATTATCATAACATGATTGCTAATTAATTTTCATTATGTGATCATGTTAAATAAATAAATACATAACTAATGCATCACATGGATAAATAAGTAACCTTGAATATAAAAAAATAAAAAGATACGTGGTATGATCATGAAATATTTTCTACTAATTGGTTTATCGAGTAATGAGAAACCAAACTTGTTCCTTGGGACGAGATTTGTGAATATAATTCTTCGATAGAGTTTCGACATTTCTCCATTATTCTATGTATCTCCTTAGTTACATTCACCTTATCTTGGGTCCAAAACCCTCTCTAGATGTAGGGAATTCCATCCAATAATTTCTTTTACTCACAAGAACGTTAGGGGAACCATTTTTTAGGGAAACATTAAATAATTCATGGTCACACTGGAAATTACTTAATAAATAATAGAGGGATGAACCATAGATAATAATATTTAATTTAATAATAAACCTTACTTAAATCCATGTAATAAATAAATAAATTATATTTATAAATATAACACATATTAAGGTTTTTCAATATGATTACTAATAAAAATATGAAACAAATATAATATTAATATAGAAATCATTCATTTGCATTCAGTTTAATTTAGAAAAATTTTCCAGAATCAGTAACTTAATTCTTTTTCATAATATTATTTCCGAATATTCCTTGATAGAAAATATTAATCCTATATTTTAATTATTTTAAAAAATATTGATATATTTTATTATATTTTAAAATAATTAAATACATAATGTGTACTTAGGGGGCCACTTGGTGTGTGACATTTGTATAATATTTACATTCAATTTTCTAAATTTAGGATTTAAACAATGTGTATTGTATCATCAAATTTCAAGAAACATGCATCGTGTATGGTCTTTATCATTTACCATGTACTCTGCTGACATGTATCCCCTTATGACATGCCATTATACATACAACATTTTATTCTATTTGGTTATTCTGCATATTCTGTGTGACATGTATGGCCACATGACGATCCATAAATATACACACTATTTACCTCATACAGTACCTATAAACCTTATCATGGTTCCCCTAGATACTCACATGATTTGTAAAAATCATTCACCAATATTTCACATACAAAGTGAATCCCAGAATAATTTTTTTTGTTTATTGGATATGCTTCACAGTTTCTACTAATCATTTTCAAAAGTATTAGTCCAAAAACACTCCAAACACTCCAAAACCTTATAGAACATCTGAAATCATTAACCAATTATTATATAAACTAAAAATAAATAATAAAATGATACAGTAACTAAAACTGGGGGTGAAATGTTATCCACAAAATTGATCTTTTAATCTATGAAAATAAGAAAACTATAGTTTATTTGAATGATCTCAATGCATTTATCTAACATTTACTTTTCATGCTCCCATGTCTCGTATTTAATATGAAAAGGATTTAATAAATCAAAGTCTAAATAAATTATTTTACCAAGAAATATCTTCCCTTTCATATAAAAAACTCATATTGACAAATGAATAAACATAAAAAATCATTAAATCTCATGGTTTTAGCATGAAATAGCATGGCTAGGATTAGTCTGATACATTTTAAAATGATATAAATGATGTATACTATAAATAGAATTGATCCATGGTAAAAAATTCAATAGATCTCACACCACACAAAATTGTTCAAGTTTCCCAAATGATAAAATTTATTAATTATATAACATAAATTTCAATCTAAAATGACGATGAAAAATAGTTAGAGAAATTCTCATAGAAACATGATCACCAATCTCAAATGACAATGGGAATCGATGACACTATTCATAAAATTAATGACAACACTATATTATCGCTATTCAATTTTTGATAAAATTAATCTTCTCTATTATCTCATACACAAGGCTTGGGATAATAAGTGAAGCTTCACCTATTTCCACCATACAATGTGGAGATATACAATTATAAAACTATGAAACTTAAAAAGGATCCATATTTTTTATGTCTTGAAAATTGTAATTGTATTAGAACTCCACTAGTAGTATGTGATCCTCCCATAATATTCCCAAATAGACCACACAACCTCTACGAATGTCTTCCAATTTTTTTTATTTTTTGCTTAGATTTTCCTCATATTTGAGGATTATAAGTTACGATCATGGTCAACTAGTTTTAATGGTAACGTTGTAAAGGCTTCAAAAGAGAAAAGTAAATCGAGGGACCCATTTAGAAACCATAGAAAGTGGTACAATATGTATCTTTAAAATGTATTGAATATTTAGTTTTGACATGTATTCAACCATATTGGATTAATGAAGACAAATATAGTAGACCACCTTCAGGATCCAATCCATAATTACCCACATGACATCATTTTTCGAAACCATTCTTGGTGGACCATTGCTGAAATCCATAACTATTTTTTCGTATTTTCACATAGGGATAGATATAAATAAAAAAACCAACTGGTCATTTGTTTTATTCCATAACCTGGTGATAGGTGAGGCATCTCAAGACAAACTCTTTCACTCTAATTTAAATTCCATCCTACTAAAAAATGTTTTTTCAATGATTTATACATTTTTTGAATACCATGATTAAAACCCCATCTCGAATGGTGGTGGCTACTAAAAATCTATTCTGGATAATATTGTATTTCCAAAAAGAGTTCTCCAAAAATCCATATATATTTTCCATATAGCATCCCTCCCTTGATGGTCTCGATGCCATTTAGTTTTGAAATCAATGATAATCATTATTTATTATGTATCTCAGCATGAATCCCCTTCTAATCCAAACATGGAATACAAAAAACATTAAAGAAAATATCAATGTTACTATACACTATGCACTGAAGATACATGTCTTCTATGATTGAAAATAGATAGAACCGATATAAAGATTCTTCTTTCTAACTTGTTCTAAGAATTCTTACTTAATGTTTTTTCCACAAAGATCCCCATATAGAGTGTATTCATTAATTCAAAGTCCAATATATGTAGGTATTACATTCATCTTCATTTTCATAGATTTAAATATTTTTGTAAGAAAATGTGTTTTAATCACTAATGGAAATGGAATTTTTACCCACGGTTCATTACCAGCGGTTTGGTTAAACCGTTGGTAAAGATGGTTTAGGGAACCCTTTCCCAACGGTTCTAATGAACCATTGGGAAAAGGTACCCCTTTGCCAATGGTTCTAGTGAACCGTTGGCAAAGGGGTGTTTCAGTCACCCTTTACCAATGGTTTTATGAAACCGTTGGGAAAGTGTGGCCTCAAGAACCCTTTGTCAACGGTTTTTAAAAACCGTTGGTAATGGTTTTCCCCAAAACCAGTCGGGCCGCTGCTATTCCCCATTCTTCACAGAACCCTAACTTCAATCGGCACTCTGCTCCTCTCGCAAAGTCCCCCATCCGAACAGGTGAAAAACTATCTCAATCATCTCAAATCAGGTATTTTATTCTTTATATACATATGCTACCTTGTTTTTATTGTTATTGATCTAATATTTTAGTTTTAAGTTTGGATTTTGACATGATTTCACCGTGACAAATAGTGAAATGAACCAATATTTTGTTAATTAATTTGTTTCCCATGGAATATAATTTGTGTTATAATGTCAATGCTAAAACCATAACGCAACGTTCATTGTTTTGAACTTCATTTAAGGTATGATTAAATTCTTTTATAGGTAGATTTTTCAACCTAATAACATAAAATTATTTCTAATTCTATATGAATTTTTTCAACATATAGGTGTCATTATGATTCTATTCATACCATGTGGGAGTTATTTTTTATAAAATGACACCAGTGATTTATGGGTCCTCATTTTATAAATTGAAACTAAATAAGGGTTATAGCTTTAGGGAATTCATTGATTTTGTTAGTTATACATTCCTCGGGAATGGTTGAAAACATAGAAGGTTTCATGAACCTTATTATTAATCATTGATCGATGAATCAAGAATTCATTAGCAAGATTAATAGTCATAAGAGTTAATCAAACACTAGAGAAAATTACTTGTATGGGATATTATATACATGGCTTCATAGAGACGATGATCCAATAGAATGTACTAATTGGTGTGAAACTACGATAGTGAAATATTGAGCTAGAACACATTTGTTCATGTGGCACCTATCATGATGTTAAACTATTGAAATGAATTATATTTTTTTGGTAGAGTTTTTTTATATGTGAGATGTAAAATGACATTCATGGGTTATTTATAATTTATAACGCCCTAAATGTATAGATAATACATAGTTTTTCTGGTATAGGGGGAATTACATTACAAAAGGACCATGTCATTTAACACCAATAATTAATTTATTTTTTAGATAATATAACTATTTCCAATGAAGTGTGTGACTGTGACTAGAGAGATCATCACACATACATCTAGTGTAAATCTATTTTAGCATAATTTCATGTTGTTTCATTCTCCTCTATATTCATTTTGGTGCCTGGTAAATGTATTTTTTGGCTACATCTGCAACTCATCTTTAATAGTGGGTTGAGTGTGAGACTTGGGATGAGTTATCCTCCCTAGTAAATGAAGAACAAGTCACTTATAATATAGGTAATGTTATATAGAATGTGTACTAGTGAATCCTTTCATTTGAGGGATCATAACCAAAAAAATCAATAGAATATGGTTAAAACATTTTGTTATAGCTCGTGAAGATATCAGTTAGGAATCCAATTCATTTAGACAATGATGATGATAAAACCTGATTAAAGGTTTTCATTGATCCCCAAAAATATTCTATGGATTTGAGTGTGTGATAGACCCATAGGGAATAATACTACTGAGGCATTTCATTACTATAAATTAAGTATAATGTTTTAATATCAAGATACTTAATAAAATTAAAAAGAATTCAATAATTAGTATTGAATTCCCTGATTTATCTTGATTTATCATAGGGTTCTGTGGTAGTAGGAAATTATGATTGGTTAATGCTGACATGCCAGTAGTAGAATCTATGCTATTTAAAAAGAACTCATCTATTAAAGGTTTGACAATTCCCCTTGGACAGCCCGTACCCCCTGGACAGCCCCCCACACTAGTTGACAGCCCACCCACCCCATCCCCGGACACCCACCCACCACCCCCTGGACACCCCCGCCCCTTGGAAATCCCCCCACCCCCTTGACACCCCTGACCCCACTGGACAGCGCCTCCACCCCCGTGGATAGCCCGACCACCCCCCGTGGATAGCCCGCGCAACCCCTGGACTACCCGCCCACCCCTGGACACCCCAGACCCCCTAGACAGCCCCACCACCCCCATGGGTAGCCCTCCCACCCCCTAGACACCCCGTACCCACCGGACAGCCCCATACACCTTTTGGACACCCCACTCACCTCCTTGGAGAGCCCGCCCACCCCCCTGGACTCACCCTACCCCCTTGGACAGCCTGACCACCCACGCGGATAGCCCGCCCACCTGGACACCCCGACCCCCCTAGACAGCCCCCATCCCTTGGACACCTCCGAACCCCCAGACAGCCCCACCACCCCCCAGACACCCCGCACCCCCCCTGGACACCCCGCACCCCCCTTGGACAGTCCCGCCACTCCCCTGATCCTCATCCTACTCCTCATCCTGATTTCCCCGAAGAAGTTAAAGTATAAAACTCATGTACTCCCAACTAGACCCTTAAAGATTATGTGTTCCTTGATCCACTTCCAATATCTTACTAGGAAATCCTTGAATATAGGCATTAGAAATTATGTATCTTATTTTCTTATATACACTGTATTTTTTTTATTTCTTAACATGATTCTCATATAGAGTAATGTGTCAGTTATGCTTTTATATAAAGTAAACAATTGTCATTTACCTAAATTTTTTTTTTGATTAAACATCAATATTATTGAATTTCTTTGAAATGACTTATTGCAATTTTATTTACAGAATGAACAGAAGTTGGATGTATGAAACTGATCGGATTTCAACTGATTTTCAAAATAATGTGAACAGATTTCTAGATTTTTCATTTAACAAGGCTTCAGATAGTGGTCGCATACACTACCCATGTTTTAATTGTGTTGGAAGACCTTGGTTAAGTCGTGAATCAGTTTGCTATCATATAACCAAATATGGTTTCCAAACAAACTATTATGTGTGGTATCACAATGGAGAGAAAATGGAATCTCAAAATGTTGATGATTCAAATGATAGGACTGAATTAGAGAGTTTGATATATGATTAGTTTCCATTTATTCGGCATCATGAGAAGGAAAGGATGTCCAGCCAACAAGATTTCGATACAAGCACACATGATGCGTCCAATGAAAATGATGATGTTGATAGGGTGAAAAAATTGAATGATGATGCGACGACTCCAGTATATCAGTAATGTGGTAAAATGAAAAAGTTGGAATTTTTAATCCGATTGATTCATGGGAAAACTATAGATGGGATTTCGAATACTGAAATTTATTACATTCTTACCTTCTTGAAGGACTTAATTCCAGACGATGCAGATATTCCCTCAAACCACTATATGGCATGGAAGTTACTTGATGAACTTGGATTCTCAAAAAAAAATTCATATTTTCCCGAATGATTGCAGCATATCTTGGGAGGAAACTACTGAAAGAAATTATTGTATTAAATGTGGATCCTCCCGATGGAAGCCAAAAGATGATGGAACACCATCTTGTCTGCCACAAAAAGTATTGTGGCACTTTCCATTGATCCCCAGATTACAGAACCTTTTCATGTCTGATGAAATATCCGTAAAAATGTGATGGAATGACACTGAGAGAAAAAAGAATAATGAAGAGTTGGTTCACCTTGCAGATGGATTTGCATGGAAGATTTTTGATGGTCGATATCCTGAATTTGTAGCTGACGTGCGTAATGTGAGACTGGGTCTTTCATGTGATGGTTTTAATCCATTTGGGCAGATGCTTACTTCACACAGCACATGGCCGGTTTTCATACACATTTATAACCTTCCCCCTTGGTTGTGTATGAAAAAGCCATACAATTTCTTGAGTATACTGATATCTTGCCCTTATGATCCCGGAAATGATATATATGTATACATGAAACCTTTAATAAAAGAGTTGAAACTTCTTTGGGATGTGGGTGTTCCCACATACGATGCATGTTCGAAAGACATATTTCAGATGCGTGCTGCGCTTATGTGGATGATCAATGATTTTTCGGCTTATGCAATGATGTCTGAATGGAGCACAAAAGGGAAATTGTCATTTCCTGTTTGTATGAAGAATACTTGATCGAGAAGACTGAAATATCGTCGTAGTTTTAGTTTTATGGGACATCGATGATTCTTGCCAATGAACCATCCATATAGAAACAATCGTCGAAGATTTGACAATTCCATGGAGAATGACGATCCACCTCAGTGTATGTCTGGAACTGATGAGCTTAATGAATTGAAATATTTCAGTTATTCATTTGGGAAGGGTGTAATGAAATCTAGAAAGAGGAAAAATGTTTCCAATGATACCTGTTACAATTTGAAGAAGAAGAGTATATTCTTTGAGTTGTCGTATTGGTCAACAAACTTGTTAAATCATTGCTTAGATGTAATGCACATTGAAAAGAATATATGTGAAATGTTTCTATCAATTCTTTTAAATGTCAAGTGGAAGAAAAAAGATGATTTACGATCTCGGCGTGACTAGGTAGATTGTGGGATCAGACCAGAATTGCATCCTCTCTGTATCAGTGAAAATAAATGGAAAGTTCCATGTGCTTCTTATGTGATGACACCTGCTGAAAAAAAATCAATTTTTGGAAGTGCAAGAGACTATTAAAGTTCCTTATGGCTATTCAAGCAATATATCAAAATGGGTCAACAGAAAAGAGTTTAAGCTGAAATCTTTGAATACTCATGATTATCACATCCTTTTCCAAGAGTTGATTCCAATAACAATCTGTCATCTCTTGTCCAATAATTTTAGAGTCTCAGTTATTCGGTTGTGGTATTTTTTTAGAGATATTTGTGCTAAGAGGTTGTCCAAATCCTTCTTGCAAAAACTGTTGGCAGAGACACCCTTAATTTTGTGTGAGTTAGAGAGAATATTCCCTCCATCATTTTTTATATGCATGTTGCATCTGACTGTCCATCTTCCAACCGAAATACTTATTAGAGGACTGATTGCTTTCCGTTGGTTGTATCCAACTGAAGGAAACATGTGCACATTGAAATCATATGTTCAGAATAGGAATTATCTCGAAGGTTCTATTGTGAACAGTTACTTGGTTTAAGAATGTATGGATTTCGGCGCAATGTATTTTTCTGATCTTACTACGAGAATAAACAGACCAATGAGAAATGAAGAAGAACAATATGGTCAAATTGAACCCAGTTTCCCATCACTTCCTCAGACAAGAGGAATTCTGAGATCATATACATTGAAGACAATAAGCCTTGAAGAGCGAGAGATGGCACATCGCAGAGTGTTGTTCAATTGTGATTTGTTCGATGAGTATATCAAGTAAGTAAATTTTACATGTATCTCTTATCTTATCTCTTGTAATTTTAAATATTTGTTAAACTATTATTATTTTTATCTACAAGGAACATAAAGAATTGATATATAGAAAGCATCTTTCTTTATCACTGATAAGGAAAGATACTTTCCATATAAAAGGGTTTTCTACTTGGTTGAAATTTAAGGTAAAAATATTTCTGTAATAACTAAATAAAAATAATATTTAATTAACTGTACTATTTGTTTATATTTCAGGTATCGAGTTTGCCTGTAGGCTCTATTTCTGAGGAAATAAGAGCTTTGGATTTTGGTACTAAAACCATGGTTCGTGCTTGTAAATCACTTGCGATCAATGGATACAAATTTATTATCACTGAACGAGCAAGAAACATGAGAACACAACATAATGGTGTTATGCTAACTGCCTCAACAGACTGTTATGCCAGTTCATCAGATACTAGACCTCGTTCTGAAAATGTTGCTTATTATAGAGTCATGGAGAAAATAATAATTTTGGATTATTACTCGCATGGCCGAGTCACAATGATGAAATGTCAATGGTTTGATTCAATGACGAGGCAAGGCACCTTTATTGATGATTGTGGATTTCGAGTTATTGACATGACTCGCACTCTTGCCACCGATGAACCATATGTATTGGAATCATTGGTGAAACATGTTTTTTTATGTCAAAGATCATAGTCATCCTAAATTCGGTGTAATTATTGAAGTAAATACCAGACAAGTTTTTGATGATGGTTATGATGAAGATGACACTATCCACAATGCAATTGGAAGCAATCCGTTTATTACTTATGATGACACCATTAGCTTAATTTTCAGAGTTGATTGTGAACCCGAAGTTGTGGTGGGAAATATATAGAATCATACAGTTGTGTTCTCACCTACAGGTTTCACCTATATCATTCAGAGTGTGTATCCTAGTACATACCTACAAATCACCATAAATGTTCTTTTACTTTATGTTTTTTAATCGGAATGATTTTTCTATATTTTGTTTGGGTTAAACATTAGTTATATGTTTCTGATTACTTCAATATTTATTTTCATTGCAGGAAATGAAGCCCATTGAAGAGAGGCGACAGAAAAAGATGACAGATAATAATCGTCGCATGGTACAGATGAGTGTTTCTCCACTCATCCCTATTGTGAGTATTTTATTTCAAATATAAATATTTAAAATAACTTATAATATCATGTGTTTACTTTTGTGTTAAACTTTCTCAAGATCGACCCCCTAGACGAGAGATATCTGACGAGGAGCCTGATATTGCTCCCAGTAGAGAGGATGATGGTAGGAGGGGGGTGGTGTCCGAGATGGAAGATCATCTAGTGGTCCCGGTACTAAGGCCGGTGGTACGAGGACTCGTGGGGAGAGAGTTTGACGATCCGCTGCCACAGACGTATCTTCTTCGTCCCATTTTGATCTTGGTGTGTCTTCAGGGACACACGGGATATTTAGACCTCCGATGATTACACTACCATTGGCCAGACGTCTATACCATCATCTTTTTCTTCTGGTTCATTATCTCCGAGCTATTATATTCCACCTTCTTCGACTCCTACTTCGACACAGTATGTGGCTGAGTAGCGTACACTGAGGGACACTCCTCTTGTACAGGATATTCCTTCAGCTTCTGCACATCCAGTGATGCCTATTGATCCTACTACCACAGATATAATATCAAATTTTTATACCAAAATTTATTTTATTTTAACTTATACTGATATTATTTTTCTTTAATAATAGATTTATCTACTGATAGGAGGCGGGGGAGGGGGTGTACTCGCTTGCGTGCGGTATGGAACCGCCAGACATAGTTGATGGTTGAATACAATGCTGTTGGAAAAATTATTCAGAAATCTAGGAAGGAATGTCGGAGTTTTTTGGCGACGCTAGAAAAATACTCCGATATCATTCCGGTCAGCCCTCTCTCTTGGAGACATCTGCCACACGAAGTCAAAGATAATACGTGGGCACAAATATGGGTAAAAAATCTATTGGATTTAATTTAGTATTTTTTTGAATATATATGAACTAATCTATTGGGTTTCATCTTCGGTTTAACTTCCCTGATGGCGAAGGTCCACGACCAGTGTGTTTGAAAGAGTTAGGAGAGCTTTGGAGATCTTATAAGCATGACCTACATGTTGGCTGGTGTGAGAGAGTGGGAATGGAGTTAGAGACATTACCTATCATGGATGACTACCCGATAGAGCAATATCACCGAATGATTACCCATTGGGTGACTTCCAAATTTAAGGTATTAATCTCATCTGATGTATTTAAATAAGAGTTTTCAAATTTTGAATTAATATAATCATATTTATTATTAAACATTATTTAGGAATCTATTGAAAAAAACATTGATTCAAAGAAATACCTCCACACTTTGGGGCATACAACTATGTTAGATCATGAGAGGCAGCTGGTATGATATAGTTGTTTATAATTTTTTTAGACTTTCCCTTTTAATTGTTTCCTACTAAAATTATCTGAACTATTGAATATTGAAAATATGATTATACTTTAACTTTATGTTGTTTCAATGTCATTACAGAAGCACAAGTTGAATATTGAAGGACGTATCCCTCGAGTAAAATTGTTTTTCTCAAGTATAAGAAAAAAATATGGAACTGTAGTAAATGAATCAACCCATGAAAAGTTTGTAAGTTTCTATTTGTTTATTTCAATGTTTAATATCTATTTTGAAAGTTATTAATCTATTAATATATTTAACAGGCTGATTTAGAGGCTCTTGATGCCCAGGAGCCTGAAAATGTTGGGCCACACGATTGAAAGAACTCTGTCGTGGGCGCCCTCAAATGATTAATGTGATTTGGGGTACTTAGGTGCAGTAGAGTGGCTGACCAAGGTCGTCTCTCAAAGGAGGAAGTGAATTAAAACAATTTTTAGAGGTATTATAGAAGTAAAATAAAAGAGAATAAAAACACTACTTGAAAGGATGTGGGTGGTTGTTTATAGTTTATGAATCTAGAAGAAGTTTGCTGGAAGAAGATTTCATTTTTTTTTGTTTTTAATTTTGAAATGAAGTTTCGATTAGAATGACACAACAAGAAGATATTTTTTAGAAATCTATTTTAAAAGGCGTAACCGATATAACTCTACCTCTTCAATCATTTATTAATCATTATCATTTAAATTAATATTCACTTAATTATGATCCCTTAATTTGTTAAATCCCGAACCCTACGAGAATTAACTTTACCACGAAGATTGAAGTGAATTTAACCTTAGGCTAACTTCGGAACATGCAATCGCAGCACCCTGCTTTGATTGATGTTCTAAGATTAGCTTATGGTCAGTGGTAAATTAAGTCACATATCCACTCTGGAAATGAGGATGAATTGTGTTTAGGGATTATATTTGAACTCTACAAATTTATCCCGTGTGGTCTTGTATTACCGATTAAGATCGCGCTCTCACAATTTACACAAAATCCCGACCTCGCGTGTTTTTGTGTACATTGTTCAATTGCTTGCTTAGTTTCTTACAATATAAAAACACAATTCATGGATCATATTAAGTGAATTACAATATCTCATTGATTCAAAATAATTAAATGAAGAGGGTAGAAGATAGATCGATTACTAAAAGACTACTCTTCCATGGGTGGCGTAATCATCGTAGAAGCGTTTTGCATGTGCAAAGGTTTAAAATGGGTATAACCCAATAACGCTTCTACTCAAGAATTCCAGCCCAATTAGGAAGATTAATAGAAGAAGAAATTTAAACAAAACAGATGAAAAGAGAAGAAATAAAATAAGAACAAAGAAGTTTATTACATAAACAAAATCATTACAACATGAAGGAGAAGAAGAAGGCTTCGTCGAAGAGATCCTTGCTTCAAGAGCTACCCTTATTGAAATGGTTGGATAATTGGAGTGGATCCACTTCTCCTCTGCCTCTCAACTTCCCAATGCACGTCCCAACCCCTCCAAATGATAAAAACTCCAATTTATAGAGGGGGGGGGGAGGAGAGGTTACATGTTGTTTCAAGTGTGAATGTGGAAATTCGGACAAATATTTTATGCCAACGTGCACCGCTCATTTGACCACCAAAACGCGTGAATTGTCCGGCCTTCCAGAAGGATCAAATGTGAGGATATGTGTCTGCTATCTCCTCTACAAAGTTGGGCTCAATACAGGCCCATAAGAAGGAGTTATGGCCGAAATACAGAAGCTTCTCCATTCTGGCGAGCCCAGCCCAACTTTGACTTCATGGCCCAATTTCAATAACCAACTGAACTCTTTAGCTCTAGTGTCCTGCATAAAAGTTGTAGATAATTAAGTTAGGAACACTTTTAAAAACTTTCAATTTCAAATAATAAATATAAAAATATTTATTCTCGAAATACTACAATGCACTATTAAGGGTAAAACTTGAATTTTCACCAAATTTTCAAATGAATGATCAAATCCCAAATATTTTATAAATAAAGATATTTAACACAATGTGAGGAAATTATTTCATTTATTATCAATAAAATATTCAATAAAATAGTGTTTTATCAACTCCCCCACACTTACCCTTTTGCACACCTGGGGAAAACCTCATATCAAGTAAACATCAATATCAAATCAAAACCAATTTTAAAACACATATCCTTAAGATCAATCAATTTCACACCAAGAATAAAAAGATATCATGCCTCATAAAAAACCTTATTTCAAGTTCTCCATTTATATCATTCAATATATTTCCACTTCATTTATCCACCCATGCACAAAACACTTACCTCGCTTGAATTTTCTCTTATCACTCAAATATCAATTTTTTTTGCAATGTCTTTCTCATCCAAACTCATACAAGGGTAGCCATAAGCTTGATAGATTCCTACATCGCTACCCGATGTGAGTCAAGGACATATGTTTATCATGAGGACTTTTCAGGGTTGTTATGTGGCTTTCGGTTGGTAGGATTAAGATGTGAAAATCTCTGAGGCTGAATGAGGAGGGCTTGACTCTTTTGAAGCAAAATTGCATTAATCTAATTTTCACTTAATTATGGTCTTCTCTTCAATCCCCATAGTATCAATTCAGCTCCATCATCATGAAAATTCATGAAAGGTTTACACCATTCATCATTTCAGCATAAAAGATGTCAATCTTCTCAAACATGATTTTCTTGAAAGCTCCAGATGGTCATAGATTTCCACCTCAATTAGAAGCTCCAGAAAAGGCACAGCTTCACTTGTCATGAAAGCTCCAGAAAAGGCACAGCTTTCAATATAATGACTTTCTTTAGCAGCAAACACATCTCTTTAGAATTTAATTTTCCACCAATAGTATCACAGAATGTGGTGGCAAAACCCAAGACAACTTCCCCCACACTTAAGCTCAACTAGATTATGCAATTTAACTTCAAGAGTTGGTTGGATAGGGAAAATTGGTTTGTAATGTGGATTAACCTAACAGGTTGTGCATGGCTTCTAATGGCTACAAGGATTAAATATTCAAGGTAGGCCATTATAAAAAAAGATTCTTTGAAATAGGGGTTTTAATACCAAACAAATGCCTCAATCATTTAAACACAAGTACCTCAAACCCTCAAGTTTTGACAGGAATAGATCAAATTCTTGTTAAATCAAGTATGGTTTGGTTCTCTCAAGAAGTGAGGTGAATGTAAAGAATATGAAAATAATGGTTCAGAAGCCTCACAAGAAAGTGATTTCAAATTTAAAGACAGTGATATGTGGCATGGGATTCAAAATTTGGTGTACTTTCCATGAAATTACTAAATATTTGAACTTGAAACAAAGTCATTTCAGCATTCATTTAAGCTTAGTTTCAGGGGGTAAATTGTTTCACTTATTGATATGCATTTAAAAATGGTGATGAGAATCATTTCAGCTCAAAAGTTTCAAAAACACACTGAAAATTGTAAAATAAACACACAAATTTTGAAAAACATATAATTTTTTTGGTTTTTTTTTTAAAAACAGGAAAAAAATTGAAATTACTAAACTAAAAGGCTCCCTCCCCCACACTTAAAATATTGCATTGTCCTCAATGTGAACCCATGAGATGATATATGCACATGAAATGCAGAATTTTTAAATAGGACAAATAATATAAAAGTGAAAGGGTTAGGAACAGCCTGATGTGATTAAGTGATGATGGGGTCATGCAGTGTGATAAAATCCACTGCATCAGTAGGATGTCCCTCAATGTATCTCTTCAAACGTTTCCCATTGACTGTAAAGCTCCTTCCAGTGTCCTCTTGTGTGATCTCCACTGCACCATAAGGAAAAACATTAGACACAATATAAGGACCTAACTATTTGGAACGCAACTTACCAGGCATCAACTTCAGTCGTGAACTATAGAGAAGTACTTTCTCTCCAACATGAAACTCCCTTTGTTGGATCATTTTGTCATGAGATGCTTTTGATCTTTCCTTTTAGAGCCTTGAGTTCTCATATGATGATAGTCGAATCTCCTCAAGCTCTTGAATTTGCAACTTCCTTTGAATTCCAGCTTGAGCCAAATCCATGTTGCATTTCTTTATAGCCCAATATGCCCGATGCTCGACTTCCACGGGGAGATGACACGCTTTCCCAAAAACAATCCGAAATGGGGACATACTAATGGGGGTCTTGTATGCTGTCCTATAAGCCCACAATGCATCATCCAAGCGCTTGCTCCAATCCTTCCTATTTGGCTGCACGGTTTTCTCCAAGATTTGTTTCAACTCACGATTTGAAACCTCAGCCTGGCCATTTGTTTGGGGGTGGTATGGTGTTGATGTTTTGTGTGTCACCCCATACTTTCGAAGGAGGGAAGCAAAATTCCTATTGCAATAGTGTGTCCCTTGGTCACTGATGATGGCCTTTGGTACTCCAAACCTGCAAAAAATCTGTGCTTTGACAAAGTCCACAACAACATGAGAATCGTCAGTCCTGGTGGCCTTGGCCTCCACCCATTTACTCACATAATCAACAGCAACCAAAATATACAAAAATCCAAATGAACTAGGAAAAGGACCCATAAAGTCGATTCCCCATACATAAAAAATCTCACAAAATAGTATGGGTTGTTGGGGAATCTCATGTCTCCTAGAAATGTTCCCAGTGTGTTGGCAACGAGAGCATGACTTACAAAACAAATGGGCAACATGGAACAAGGTAGGCCAATATAATCCAGAGTCTAAAACCTTCCTATCTGTCCGTTGGGGTCCAAAGTGTCCACCACATGCAAGTGTATGACAGAATTGCAAAACAGACTCAAACTCATGATCAGGAATACACCTCCTAATGACTTGGTCACTACACATGCGCCAGAGGTACGGATCATCCCATACATAATACCTAGACTCACTTTTTAATTTTTGGACTTGAGGCTTCTTCAAATTTACTGGGATTTCAGAGCCAACAATGTAATTAACTAAATCAGCATACCAAGGATGCTTACCTGAGATGGTATAGAGATGCTCATTGGGGAAAGTGTCCCGAAGTGGTACCTGATCCAAGGTGTCATCCTCTAGTGTGTGAGTAAGCCTACTCATGTGGTCCGCCACCAAATTCACTGATCCCTTCTTGTCCTTTATCTCAATATCAAATTCTTGAAGAAGGAGCATCCAACGGATAAGTCGTGGCTTTGCATCTGGCTTCTTTAGGAGGTGCCTCAAAGCTGCATGGTCAGAAAAAACAACAACTTTAGAGCCCAATAAATATGAACGGAATTTATCTAAAGCAAATATGACAGCAAGAAACTCCTTTTCTGTGGTAGTGTAGTTTGATTGGGCTGAATCTAGCGTCCTCGATGCATAGGCGATCACATGTGAACGTCCCTCCACCCTCTGAGATAAGACAGCTCCAACCGCGAAGTTGGAGGCGTCACACATAAGCTCAAATGGAAGGTCCCACCGTGGGGGCTGTATGATTGGTGGAGTGGTCAGACACTTCTTCAGCTCATCAAATGATACCCTGCATGAATCATCAAAATTGAAGTCAATATCTTTTTGAAGCAATCGAGATAAGGGTAGAGCGATCTTACTAAAATCTCTGATGAAGCATCGATAAAATCCAGCATGCCCAAGGAATGATCGAACATCACGCACACATATAGGATATGGGAGGGATGAAATAATGTCTACCTTAGATTTATCAACTTCAATTCCATGTTGTGAGACTATATGACCTAAGACAATTCCCTTTTCGACCGTGAAATGACATTTTTCAAAATTTAAGACCAGATTCTTCTCAATACAACGATGCAACACATCACCCAAACTAGAGAGACATTCATCAAATGAGGACCCATAAATTGTAAAATCATCCATAAATACCTCCATACAGGTCTCAATGAAATCTGAGAAAATACTCACCATGCATCTCTGGAAGGTACCTGGGGCGTTGCAAAGTCCAAATGGCATCCTCCGGTAAGCAAAGGTACCGAATGGGCAGGTGAATGTTGTCTTCTCCTGGTCCTCTGCTGCAATGGGAACCGGAAAATAGCCAGAAAATCCATCCAAGAAACAATAGTGTGTCTTCCCAGCTAGTCTCTCAAGCATATGGTCAATGAATGGAAGTGGGAAATGGTCCTTACGAGTGGATTGATTTAGTTTCCTATAATCGATACACACTCGCCAACTGTTTTGTACTCTCACAGGAACTAACTCATCATTTTCATTTTTTATAACAGTGAAACCAGTTTTCTTTGGTACAACCTGAACAGGGCTAACCCATTGTGAGTCAGAAATAGGGTAAATGATACCCGCCTCAAGTAATTTTTCAACTTCTTTCTTAACAACTTCTAGGAGGGTGGGATTAAGTCTCCTTTGTGGCTGTCTCACTGGTTTATCCCCATCCTCCAAGAGAATCCTATGCATGCAAATGGAGGGGCTAATACCTGATATGTCTTCCAATGTCCAACCAATTGCCCTAATGTTATCTCTCAAAAGATTCAAAAGTTTTTCTTCATGTTCAAAAGAGAGATTGTTAGCAATTATGACAGGTAATCTATCATCACTGAGCAAGTATGCATATTTGAGATTTGGGGGCAATGGCTTGAGTTCCAATGTAGGTGGGTGATGTATGGATGGAGAAATTGATGCAACAGACATATCTGCACAATGAACATCAGTATCAGAATAAAAATCATCACAATTAGAGAATAAACCACCAAATCCATCAGCATACTCAATAGCCATGTCATAATCAGAGTTCACATGATCAAAATCAGAATATGATTCCATTCCAAAATCAAATCTTAGAGAGTCTTGTTCCTTAAAAATGGGTGTAGAAGTATTCTTAGACATCAAACTAGAACCAATACTCATAATCTCCCTAAGCATAGGACAATCAAATTCTATGGAGTTTTTATTTGGTGGTTCAAAATGGGAGATAACAAAAGCAGAATGGTCCTCAGAGGGGTACTTCATGGAATCCATAACATTAAATATCACAACTTCATCTCCAAACTCCATGGAAAGTGTACCCTCATTTACATTTATGATAGTTTTTGCAGTTTTGAGGAAGGGTCTACCTAAGATAATGGGGGCATGAGAACTTACCTGATCATCCTCCATGTTAAGCACATAGAAGTCCGCTGGAAAGATCATGTCTCTTACCCGGACAAGTACATCCTCAAGGACTCCTGCTGGATATGCCGTAGCTCTATTCGCCAATTGCACCACTACTCTTGTTGGCTTCAACTCACCAACCTGCAAGGAAGAGAATACAGAGTGAGGCATCACATTTATGGAAGCACCTAAATCACAAAGTGCATCAGAAAATTGAAACTCCCCTATGGTGCATGGGATGGTGAATGTCCCTGGATCCTTGCACTTTGTTGGCATTGCTAGAGTTGGTGAAATGAGTGCTGAGACATTCCTTCCAAGGTTTATCCTCTCATTTCCCTTGAGCCCTCTTCGATTGGTGCAGAGTTCTTTTAAGAATTTGGCATACCTTGGAATTTTCTTAATGGCTTCAAGTAGAGGAATGTTGATCTCCACATGCTTGAATGTGTCCAAAACCTCCTTTTGCATTGCTTCTTCAGCCATCTTCTTGGTTTGAACAACCCTATTTGGAAAAGGAAGGGGTTTATGAGGAACATCATCAATATTTTTCTTACCTTTATCTTTCTCCTTGGATTGTTCATCAGTTGGTATGGAATGCGGCTTCTCTGAACTTGAGGGGAATCCCGGTGGAATGGTAGGTGCAGATGTATCGCTCATTTGCTTCCCACTTCTCAATGTGATGGCACTAACATTCCCCTTTGGATTTGGAGTGGGTTGGGAAGGTAGATTTCCAGAATTCTTACTCACAAGTTCATGGAGGGAAGTGGCAATCTGACTCATTTGAGTCTTCAACTCTCTCAGCTCCGAACCTTGACTCTTCAGCTCATTCTGTTGATTAAGAACAATTTGTTTCAAAATATCATCAGTGTTAGAGTCTACCTTGTGTTGGATATTCCCTTGTTGCTGACTCGTTGATGTTTGAGCTTCGAATCTCCTTTGGGGTTGTTGGAAACCCTGTTGGTAAGGTGGAGGCTGCTGGAAGTTTGGTTGAAAAGGGGGCCTTTGTTGTTGTCCAGAGCCATACCTCATGTACGCTAGATCTTTCCACCCTTGGTTGTATGTTGGATCAAACCTCTTTTGGGGATATGGTTTTTGTTGTTGCTGCTGAAATGGTCTCCCAGGGAACACTACTGCACAATCTTCTGTTTCTTGGAGTTGTGGGCAACAGTCAGTTGGGTGGTTTGTCTCAGTGAAAATACCACAAGGCCTTGAAGGAGGGGGTTGGGATGTCTTTTGAGCCAATGCAATCTGCCTCACCATAGTTGTCAATTCTTCTAACATAGTATCAATCAAATGACTTTCAAGAGAAGAAGGACTTACTTGATGTACTCCTCGAACATGTGGTGTACCTCTATCACCAAATTGTTGAGAGTTTTGGGCCATTTTGTCGATCAATGCTCGTGCAGCTACTGGTGTCTTGTCCACCAATGCTACTCCAGCTGCAGCATCCACCATGCTCCTCTCCATGGGTGTGAGTCCTTCGTAGAAGTATTGGATGAGGAGTTTCTCACTGATTTGGTGATGTGGGCAGCTTGCACACAACTTCTTGAATCGCTCCCAGTACTCATACATTGACTCCCCTTGTGCTTGCTAGATCCCTGATATCTCCTTTAGAATGGATGTGGTCCTTGATGCTAGAAAAAATCTCTGCAAGAAAAGACGTTTCAAATCGTTCCAACAAGTTACATCTTCGGGTTGTAAATAATACATCCAATCTTTTGCAGCTCCATCAAGTGAGAATGGGAATGCTCTTAATTTAATTTGATCTTCAGAAACATTTCTTGGTTTTAAAGTTGAGCAAACCACATTAAATTCCTTAATGTGTTTGTTGGGATCCTCACCAGATAATCCATGAAACTTTGGAAGAAGGTGAATTAATCGAGATTTCAATTCAAAGTCTGAGTCGATATTTGGGTATGCAATACAATTTGGTTGATAGTTAATATCAGGTACAGCCAATTCTCGAATGGTTCTATTAAGTTCATTTCCATTATTTCCAGCCATTGGTTCTTGTTTTATGGTTGAATTTGAGTTTCTTCCAACTTCAATGTTCTGATATTGGAGTAATTCTCCAACTAGTTGAATGTTGAAACTTCCCGTAGACAGAGAATGTCTGATTCGTGCCCTAAGGCTACGTTCAATCTCAGGGTCAAGATCTAAGAGATCTTCGGGATTAGTTCGAGTCATAGATCAAATAAAAATGAAAAGAAAGAATGTGGACCATAGTAAAATAAAAATTAGAAGTTTGAGTTGATGGTCCAAAAAGATGTAGAAAGAGATAAAAGAAGAAGAAGAAAAAAAAATCAGATTGGGTAAAGACGAAAGAAAGAAGAGAGGAAGAGAATTAAAATGTAAAATAAAATAAATACCTCTAATTGGTTGAAATAATTACTTTCCTCCCCGGTAATGGCGCCAATTTTAAAGAACGCTGTCGTGAGCGCCCTCAAATGATTAATGTGATTTGGGGTACTTAGGTGCAGCAGAGTGGCTGACCAAGGTCGTCTCTCAAAGGAGGAAGTGAATTAAAACAATTTTTAGAGGTATTATAGAAGTAAAATAAAATAGAATAAAAACACTACTTGAAAGGATGGGGGTGGTTGTTTATAGTTTCTGAATCTAGAAGAAGTTTTCTGGAAGAAGATTGCATTTTTTTTGTTTTTAATTTTGAAATGAAGTTTCGATTAGAATGACACAACAAGAAGATGTTTTTTTAGAAATCTATTTTAAAAGGCGTAATCGATCTAACTCTACATCTTCAATAATTTATTAATCATTATAATTTAAATTAATATTCACTTAATTATGATCCCTTAATTTTTTAAAACTCGAACCCTACGAGAATTAACTTTACCACGAAGATTGAAGTGAATTTAACCTTAGGCTAACTTCAGAACATGCAATCGCAACACCCTGCTTTGATTGATGTTCTAAGATAAGCTTATGGTCAGTGGTAAATTAAGGCACATATCCACTCTGGAAATGAGGATGAATTGTGTTTAGGGATTATATTTGAACTCTACAAATTTATCCCGTGTGGTCTTGTATTACCGATTAAGATCGCGCTCTCACAATTTACACAAAATCCCGACCTCGCGTGTTTTTGTGTACATTGTTCAATTGCTTGCTTAGTTTCTTACAATATAAAAACACAATTCATGGATCATATTAAGTGAATTACAGTAGCTCATTGATTCAAAATAATTAAATGAAGAGGGTAGAAGATAGATCGATTACTAAAAGACTACTCTTCCATGGGTGGCGTAATCATCGTAGAAGCGTTTTGCATGTGCAAAGGGTTAAAATGGGTATAACCCAATAACGCTTCTACTCAAGAATTCCAGCCCAATTAGGAAGATTAAGAGAAGAATAAATTTAAAGAAAACAGAAGAAAAGAGAAGAAATAAAAGAAGAACAAAGAAGTTTATTACATAAACAAAATCATTACAACATGAAGGAGAAGAAGAAGGCTTCGTCGAAGGGATCCTTGCTTCAAGAGCTACCCTTATTGAAATGGTTGGAGAATTGGAGTGGATCCACTTCTCCTCTGCCTCTCAACTTCCCAATGCACGTCCCAAACCCTCCAAATGATAAAAACTCCAATTTATAGAGGGGAGGGGAGGAGAGGTTACAAGTGGTTTCAAGTGTGAATGTGGAAATTCGGACAAATATTTTATGCCAACTTTCACCGCCAATTTGACCACCAAAACGCGTGAATTGGCCGGCCTTCCAGAAGGATAAAATGTGAGGATATGTGTCTTCTATCTCCTCTACAAATTTGGGCTCAATACAGGCCCATACGAAGGATTTATGGACGAAATACAGAAGCTTCTCCATTCTGGCGAGCCCAGCCCAACTTTGACTTAATGGCCCAATTTCGACAAACCACTGAACTCTTTAGCTCTAGTGTCCTGAATAAAAGTTGTAGATAGTTACGTTAGGAACACTGTTACAAACTTTCAATTTCAAATAATAAATATAAAAATCTTTATTCTCGAAATACTACAATGCACTATTAAGGGTAAAACTGGAATTTTCACCAAATTTTCAAATGAATGATCAAATCCCAAATATTTTATAAATAAACATATTTAACACAATGTGAGGAAATTATTTCATTTATTATCAATAAAATATTCAATAAAATAGTGTTTTATCAACGATCATTTATATCAGGCTTTGGGAGAGGATCACTCTGGTCGAGCACGCTGCCGACCTGGTAAAAATATAGTCCCAACGAGGTATTGGTCCTCTCCAGGTATCCATTCTAGTACCACCCATTTGAAACAGGTCATGGAGAATTCAAGAAAGTCTGATAAAAGGGTCCCAGAGTTGGAATTACAAGTTCAAATGAGGGACAAAGAATTTATGAAACTGATGAAAGCTTTATCTTCATCACTTCCACCAGAGGCTAGCGCGGCTTGTCAGACATTTATGTTGTCGATGGGTTCATTATCCAATGCACCAGGTGGTAGCTCTAGTGGTGGTCGAGATGATGACATTCCTAGTGATGAATAGGATGCTGAGGAGGACGAGGGTGAGGATGAGGATGAGGACGAGGACGAGGATGGGGCCGAGGGTGGGGATGGGGCCGAGGGTGAGGATGGGGCTGAGGGCGAGGATTGGGCCAAGGAAGAGGAGGGGGCCGACGATGAGCATGGGGATGATGACGAGGATGACGACGAGGATAGAGATGGCGGTGAGTATGAGGCCGATGTTGACATTGGTGATGGTGATGGTGATCAAGGGCAGATTGTTGCATTACATTTTTGAATTCTATATAACTCTATATTTTTGAACATGGTTTTCCACTCTGGGTTTTTCCTCTGCTTCATAGGGATGTTGTTATCAGATATTTGTTTTGCACTTGATTCTTATTGTATGATTAGTCTACTACCTAGACCTTTAGTATTCCTTGGTATTGTGATACCCATTTTTCTATTTTGTATTACTTAGCTTTCTAAGTCAGCCATGTATTTCATGTTTATGTCATTTTCCCGTAGAACTACATTTTATGTCATTTATGGCTAATAGTTTTATGCGTAATAGTAACATGCGTGGAATAATCACATGCAAATAAATGTGCTTTTGCAAGTAGTAATTGTACATTATTGATTATGTTCTTAGTTTTGTGATTTTTAAGTGAATCGCGCTGTTTTTGAATTTCTATTCTGTTCAGAGGATGATTTTTGTTTTAGTAATGGTGGATCTTCTGGGGGAAGAGGATGGGAAGGGGGGAGGGGAGGGGGATACTGGGTGAAAAGGGTGGGCAGGAGGGGAGGGGCAGGGGGTTTCTGGAGGAAAAGGGTGGGTAGGGGGGAGGGGAGGGGAGGGAAGGGGAGGGGGGAGGGGAGGGGAGGAGGCTGCTGGGTGAAAAGGGTGGGTGGGAGGGGAGGGGCAGGGGGTTGCTATAGGAAAAGGGTGGGCAGGGGAGAGGGGAGGGGAGGGGAGGGGGAGGGGAGGGGAGGGTACTCCTGGGTGAAAAGGATGGGCAGGAGGGGGAAGGGGAGGTGGGGAGTTGAGGGGAGGGGGCTCCTGGGTGAAAAGGGTGGGCAGGAGGGAAGGGACAGGGGGGAGGGGAGGGGTAGGGGCTAGGTCGGTTGGAGGGGAGGGTAGGGAAGGTGAGGGGAGGGCGTCTTCATTGCGGATGCATTTGGTTCTCAAAGTGTCTTTTTTTGTTTAAAATGGATGGGCTTTTTAAGTAAAATAAATGACATACGAAAACAGACCAAAAACATTCGGATTGTGTTGATACTTTAGGAAAACGATCCATGGGTCATTTTTGACGTGTAAGAGTCAACCCTGCCTCAATCCGAGGTGCGGTGTGGCCGACACCACTCAAAATGTCTCACTTTTCTTTGAAATGAACAACAGTTTAAGTAAAAACAAAAACTGAAATACGAAAAATGGACCAAACACATTCGTATTCTGTTGATACTTTAGGACAAGTATCCATGGGTCATTTCTGATGTGTACGAGTCAACCCCGCCTCAATTAGAGGAACAGTGTGGCCGGTAACACTCAAACTGTCTCACTTTTATTTGAAATGGAGAGGATTTTAAGTCAAAACAACTACTGGCATATAGAAAACTGACCAAACGCATTTGGATTCTGTTGAAACACTAGTAAAACGATCCATGGGTCATTTTTGATGTGTAAGAGTCAGCCCCGCCTCAATCCGAGGAGCGGTGTGGCCAACACCACTCAAAGTGTCTCACTTTTCTTTGAAATGGACAACAGTTTATGTCAAAACAACAACTGACATACAGAAAATAGACCAAAAGCTTTCTTATTCTATTGAAACATTAGTAAAACGATCCATGGGACATTTGTGATGTGTAAAAGTCAACCCTGCCACAATCTGAGGAGCGGTGTGGCCGACACCACTCAAAGTGTCTCACTTTTATTTGAAATGGACAACAGTTTAAGTCAAAACAACAACTGACATACAAAAAATGGACCAAACAGATTCGGATTCTGTTGAAACTTTAGGAAAAGTATCCATGGGTTATTTGTGACGTGTACGAGTCAACCCCAACTCAATCAGAGGAGCGGTGTGGCCAACACCACTCAATGTGTATCACTTTTCTTTGGAATGGACAACAGTTGAAGTCAAAACAAAAACTGACATACGGAAACTAGAACAAACGCATTTGGATTCTGTTGATAATTTTGGAAAAGTATCCATGGGTCATTTGTGATGTGTACGAGTGAAACCCTCCTCAATCTACGACACAGTGTGGCCCGTACCACTCAAACTATCTCACTTTTATTTGAAATGGATAGTATTTTAAGTGAAAACAACTACAGGAATACGAAAAACCGACCAAACAGATTCAGATTCTGTTGAAACATTAAGAAAAAGATACATGGGTCATATGTGACATGTAAGAGTCAACCCCACCTCAATCAGAGGCGTGGTGTGGACAGAACCGCTCAAAGTTTATTTCTTTTGTTTAAAATGGATGCACTTTTAAGTAAAATAAACGTCATACGGAAAACAGAAAAAACAAATTCGGATTCTGTTGATACTTTAGAAGAAGTATTCATGGGTCATTTGTGACGTGTACGAGTCAACCCTGCCTCAATCCGAGGAGTGTTGTGGCCGACACCACTCAATGTGTCTCACTTTTCTTTGAAATGGACAACAGTTTAAGTCAAAACAAAAGATGACATACAAAAAACAGACCAAACACATTCAGATTTTGTTGATACTTTTGGAAAAGTATCCATGGGTCATTTGTGATGTGTACAAGTCCATCCCACCTCAATATGAGGAACAGTGTGGCCGGTACCACTCAAACTATCTCACTTTTATTTGAAATGGACATGATTTTAAATGAAAACAACTACAGGCATACGAAAAACCAACCAAACGCATTCGGATTCTGTTGAAACTTTAGTAAAACGATCCATGGGTCATATGTGATGTGTAAGAGTCAAACCCACCTCAATACGAGGTGTGGTGTGGATGGAACCTCTCAAAGTGTCTTTCTTTTGATTGAAATGGATGCACTTTTAAGTAAAATAAATGACATACGGAAAATAGACCAAACGCCTTTGTATTGTGTTTATACTTTAGGAAAACGATTCATGGGTCATTTGTGACATGTACGAGTCAACTCCCACTTAATCCGAGGCATGGAGTGGCCGGAAACACTCAAATTGTCTCACTTTTCTTTGAAATGGACAACAGTTTAAATAAAAACAACAACTGACATACAGAAAATGGACCAAACACATTTGGATTCTGTTGATACTTTAGGACAAGTATCCATGGGTCATTTCTGACATGTACGAGTCAACACCGCCTCAATCAGAGGCACGGTGTGGCCGGTACCACTCAAAATGTCTCACTTTTATTTGAAATGGAAAATATTTTCAGTGAAAACAGCTACTGGCATACAGAAAACTGACCAAACACATTCAGATTCTGTTGAAAATTTATGAAAACGATCCATGGGTCATATGTGATGCGTACGAGTCAACCCCACCTCAATACGAGGTACGGTGTTGATGGAATCGCTCAAAGTCTCTCTTTTGTTTGAAAAGGGCATCATTTTAAGTGAATACAACTGAAATTTACACTCATCAACGATAGTTGCAAACTCTTTTTCATGAGTTGGGTAGTTTCACTCATGGGGTCATAAGTGAAGAGTCTCCTAAGAAAATACCTTTTCACCATATATTATAAAAAATACAAGTTCAATGCAAAATTCATCACAAATCATTTCATACCCAAGTCTATGATCAGAAAAATTGGGATACAAGCCAATTTAAAACTCTTATTCAACTCTAATAGGTATTTCTCATACTATTCTACCTATTAGAATTTGATGGGGAGGTGGGGGGCTGTGCTGGTTGGGGGGTTGTGTAGGGGTGAGGTGAATTACTATCGGATGATTGTTGTCATATGAAGATTGAAATAGGGAATTGTAGTACATGACACGGTTGGAAGAATTTGATGGTTTTATGTGTTTTTTGGGCTATTTTAGGTGTTTGTTATACTGTTTTATGTTTGTATGTGTTTTTTGTGATATTTTTTATGCAGGTGCAGGTGTATAGTGGAGGGGCTACTAGAGAGGCTGCTGTGTAGTAGTTTTAGGAAAAATCAATACCAACGGTTCTAAACCGTTGGTATAAGAGTGCTGAAATTCTGAAAAAACATCTATACCAACAGTTTAGAACCATTGGTTTATGTGTTCTAGAAAAACACAATACCAATGGTTTAGAACCGTTGGTATATGTGTTCTGGAATTCTGGAAAAACACAATATAAATGGTTTTGAATCGTTGGTATTGTTGTTCTGAAAATCACATTACCAACAGTTTAGAACCGTTGGTATAACAATTCTCAAAAATGCATTACCAATGGTTATAAACTATTGGTATACATTGAGAGAAATTTAATAAAAAAATATACCAACGGTTTAGATAAAACTGTTAGTATAAGGCTTTCCTCACGGCTTACTAACCAACGGTTTGGAAAACCATTAGTATAGGATATACCAACGGTTTTCCAGCCTATACCAACGGTTTAAAACCATTGGTATACCCTTTTTTCCAGTAGTGAATCTCTTTTGACCTATAAAAACCATTAATTTATATCATAATATTTAATTATTCCATGACTTAATAATATGAAATATATCTTGTAATTCCATATCATTTCATTTGTATTTTTTATCATACACCCATTACTGTCATGAGCTATAAGAAATATCATGAACTCCCTATGTGAAAAAAAATCAAAATAGATCCCAATGCATTAAAATAAAGCACATATTCTAGTCCTGATTCAAGAAATATAATGATAGGTGCTGATGTGAGGTTATATTTAATCTCAGGAAAGGGTTTTTTAAGTCAACATTCCAATGGAATATAACAGTCTTCCATGTACAAAAGTTCATTTGTGTGAAATTTCATAAAAAATACTAAAAATCCTTTGTAATAGCCCATTATTCTGAAAATACTATACTTATAAAAAAGATTATTTAGTTATTTATAGGAGATAAAAACATCCATATTCATTGGATCTAGAGAAACTCCTTTTCTAGAAATGATATAGCCAAGGAATGATATCTACTATACCCATAAATAAAATTTTGAATGTTTGTAATATATATGATGATCTTTCATGATACCCAACACTATATACATAGTTTTTTAGGATCAATATTTTTCTTAGAAGAAATCATAATATCATCAATAATAAAAAAAATGAATATCAACATCTATGAATTATTGGATTCATTAATGTTATAAACAATAACAGTTCATTCAAAATATTATAAGGCATAACCACATACCCATACTGGCCATAATAATTACAAAAATATATTTTGTGGTTATCCTCCTTTTGAATATAAAGATGAAGGTAACATAAATATAAATCAATCTTGGAGAAACAAGAAGAACCTCTAAATTGTTAAAATGGGTCCTAAATTTTAGGGATATGATAAAAATTCTTTATCATAACTTTGTTAAAATTACAATAATCCACAAAAATTCTAAGAGTTCCATATGATTTATTTTAAAAAATGACAGGTGCTTCCTGTAGAGACATACTAGGTTGAATCAAACCTTTAATTTCAAACTCTTCTTTTCAAACATTTAATTACATTAATTCTATATGTTTTATCCTATAATATGGATGTGAAATTGGGCTTGTCTAGGATAAGAAATCAATTGTAAATTTCAATTTTCTTTGAAGTGGAAACCTAGTGAAATTATCTGAGAAACCATTAGAAAATTAGTCAAAGATTGATATAAAATTCATATATTATATTACATTATTAAATTCCAATGTAATGTTTTCCAATTTACAAGACATCATCCCAATCCCTGGTGCCAAATGTAATGATATTTTTTTAAATCACAATCTCCACTAAAGAGATACTTACTTCCATCAGATGGTATTAAACTAACCTGATGTGTATAATAGTCTATGTTAGATATTATGGAGATCCAAAAATTATTTAATAAATATAGTAATATATATAAAAAACTATAGAAATCACATACCAACTCATATCCATCAGTTTTTATGGAACATGATTTACACTTAAAATCATGACACTATCATTGGGAATGTAGTTTTTGATTTTTCAAAATATAAAGCAACATCTCATCCTGAAAACTCATATGTTAAAATACATGAGGTGGATTAAAGTATTAATATTCATCTGTATCAAACAATTTATGTATAAGGGTTGAACTAAAAGTAATAATTCATCACATAACTAAGGAACCTGATTGATTGTCCTTCTTCATCTACTCAAGATCATATAATTTTTTATCCCCCTCTCTTGTTATTTTCATCCTTATGGGATGTTTATTGTCTAAGTTGTTGTGGTGTTCCAAGAATCACCCCAGCATACTCATCTATGAGAATTAGGATTATTATGATGATATTGTCAATTCAATGCATAATATATCTAAGAAACATGAGATGTATCCACAGAAACATACCACAGAGTATTGAAAATATAATGTTCGATATATCCCACCTGATTATAGTTGTGGAATACCTTGGTTTAGCTATAAATTCAAACCTCATATAGTCAAAAAAAAACAAAATGAAAAAAACACTACGTTCATCTCACTATAGGAGGAAGGTTCGTTGATCATATGTTCTAATTCACAGACATTTAACCACCTTGTAAATATATGTCTACCCTCCACTTATATTTTGAAATGGAGTTCCCACATATTCCAATGGGGATCAACATACATCCTCTTAATGGGTTTCCCAAAATATACCTTTCATCCATAGCTATTCGATTTACTATCTTCATGTAATCCATTATATAGAGCTCAAAAATCATAGTGATAACCTTCTATTATAACCTCGACTAAAAAAATCTTGACATTAAGGAATCAATGTCAAAAACATCTAGAGAAAATGGATATGAGTTCATAAATCAATATATATACTACATGAACAAAATATTATCCTTTATATGATGAATAAATACATCATTTTAGTAATCATGAATGTGTGAGGATAGTATTTTTGTTGAAACTTTATTCAAAATCCTGTGATGTAAATCCTTGGATAACTTTTTCTTGAGAAACCAATTCCCACCATTGGAATTCTAAACCATAAATAATGTATGTGGGAAACATCACATTTATCTTATCTACATTTCTAAGGAAATAAAAGATTTGATTCATCCTATCATCCAATACACATATTTTACTGTCTGAAAATCTATAGAAAATACAAGAGGAATATATTTCTTGAAGTAAATATAGTGATCCACTTGTCAAGGATCATCATTCTGGTTCCCTCTACCCACTACTCAAAATCCTGAATGATTTGATAAAAATGTTTCTGGTTCACACGTATCTCTGGTTCAACAACATTTTCCAAAACCTCTTCCAATTGATTGTTATTATTTTAACCCATTTCAATTTTATATAACAATAAATAGCACATTTATTCCACAATTACATGAAACTATATATTTATAATATTCTAAATTATAATAATCAATATTCACTACAAGCCTTTTTCTAAAAATACATCCATATTACCCTTATTTTCAAAAATCATCCATCAACGTCATTTTAACCATTTTTCTTAAATAGGAAAAAAATATATAAATGATGTTATCCTTGTGGGAAGTCTTTATATAAATACATGATATGGGATACTCATTAGATAAACCCATCATGATGAGATGAAGATACACCTAGAAGTATCGTAAAACACATTTATTCTCTAACAATCTTGGTAACATGATATTTGCATTAAAAGGATAACACTATAATTTTATGCTCTATATTTCATGTTTTGATAATTTATTCTTATTTATACGAGCCCTAGATGACCAATAGTCTGGACATGACAGATTCCATTTGAAACATCCCACCTCTACTTGTTGGCATGAAGTGTGATGGGGGAGCTACTGATCTTAGGTTACTTCCCCAAGACACCAAATACGGAAATAAATTACAATGGATTCAAGGAACACTGAGGGATGATTGTACCTTAATAAATTAATCTCACAAACACACATAATTCCAATAGTAAACTTCCAAAGTAACTAAATGATTTACGAATAAACAATAAAACTAATGGGATATCAAAATATAAACCACAACATCAGAGAAACATCAAATATAAATTTATGGACTAACAAAACTGAAAACAACAATAATCAAACATAATAAATTTAAAGCATATGAAAAATACCCAAATTAGATCCAATCATCAGCTATACATTCCCCACACAATGTATTAAGTGGTATGACTAGAAAAGTATGGTTCATTTCCTTTACTTATGTGCATATAGATGAAATCTAAAAATGAGCACAAGGATACCCATAATGGGGTGAGTAGAAACTCTATATGATTTCCCTAGAAACATCACAACATATAATAATAGAAAAGAACCGGTTATGACATTTATATAAAAGAAGTTCGAATAGAATATAAATGGTTTTTATCAGAACTATAAATAATTTCCATGAAAAAAATTTCACAATGTTTTTAAACCACTTCTCATTTATTGTTTAGACCCTTTACCATGTTTCATTACACACAATAACACACATAAACATACCTAAAAACTCAGTCACAATTCCACACTCATGAGAGGTCTCATTTCCATTGACCACGTATTCACTAGGTGGCCAATATCATTGTACCCTAACAACACATGCCCCATATTCTGGATAATATCCTTGTTCCCCAGTGTCACACACCCCTGTTCAATGTCACATTTAATAGAAATTAACTTTAAACAAACCTATATACCAAATTCTATTCCAACTACATTCACCAAGTACTCTATGGGAGATGTGAGAGATTAAAACTACCTCATCAATGAATAGGGAAAAAGGTGAATGATACTATGATTCTTAAGATAATGTAATTCCCCACACTCAAATAATTTATCAAACAAGGTATCATCAATATAATCAATAAAGAATATTGATTTATCCACGAAAGACTGGATCTGGAAATACTGGTGATAGAAAATGATAGGATCTAAGGGGAGAGATAGAATATGATCACATACTAGTATTTCAGGATCACAAACAGACTTATATCTGATAGAAGAAGAAACTAGACAAAAAAATCACTAAATAAATCTGTGGAAGAAGATATGTTTTAGATCTTGTGAGTTTAGTGAATGAATGAGGATTTCAAGGTTGTAAATTGGGATAAAATAAATTTTTTGGATTATTTAAAAACTATCGCATTGTTAGGATGAATTGTATAGAAAATCATGTTCCAACTGTGTAGTCTAACTATGTCATTCCATCCCCTAACATTGTTGGATTTCATGATTAGTCATACTATGTGCCAGACATTATTTCCCCATATTTCCACCTTCACATAGTTTTTCTAAACTCTGTGCTTTCCCAATGACTCCCAAAATTATTTTAACTTTTTTCTAGTTATGATTCATGGTTTGTACAAACTATTATCAATTAAAGATCCACTAAAAAACTCCCAAAAAACTCCAAGGAATTTTAGATCCTCCTAAATTATAACCCATGTATTATATAAAATCAAAATACATAATAAAAGGGAAATGATCCTAAAACCAGGGGTGATACATAGAGACCCAAATGAATTACTAAATATTACACAATGAGTTTAATCATTTTGGGTTTGAAAACCTATATATTCTATCTACACAAACTAATTTGAACTTTATCCTTTATTTGAAACTATTGATCAATATGTATCACGTAACAGATATTTATACCAACACATAAAAACATTGTTCTTTTTGTGAAATATGCCTTGTGTGGATGATCTAGGATACAATAAATGTAATCTGGTGATACATTCCATGTAAACATATCACGTAATTAGTATCCTTAGAACCCTTGGATGGATAATTTGAGTGTTAATTTTTCATTTTGGACAATTTTTGGCCATAATAACTCTAATTAACCTTCCATATCAACCATTAGAATAAGAATTAACATTTAAAAAAGAATACTAGAATTTTTTTTGAAATTAATCATATATATTATAAATAATTATATATTATAATCTGAAATCTCAAATACAACATGATGGATTCAAGAAACATTAAATGCAATTGATATAGGCCTTAGTTTTTATTCGGTTAATCAAAATCAATGTATAATACATGAAGAATTTAAAAAAATATACTTTTAATCAATAGAGGGGATCCATCACATTTAATATATAATTAATTAAAATTAAAATTATCCCATTCATGTTAATCCTCTCGATTGATTTTTTTGTAGATGTTGTTGTTTTTTTTCATTTTGGTGGAGAATAAAAGTGATTACTTGTCTAGACATGTCCACAAATGATTCATGGATCTATGAATTCCATTATTGAAAAACAAGGTTCTATAATTGAAGATTCAAGTTCTTCACATTTTTCATTGATGATCGCAACAACATATCCTGTTTTCTCAACATTCTTAGTAGGGGGTATAGAAAAAAACTATTAAGGGATTGAGAGAACTATTGAGGTGTTCCCATTTTTTATAACATATGTATCCTAGAATATGATATAATTATGTAAATAAAAATAGGGTTAAATAACTATAATATCAAAAGGATAGTTATCTGCGATTTAATCCATGTTATTACCCATATCAAATAATTTAATTATTATAATAATAAAATTATATTCTACAAAAGGTATTTTTTTATACATTATTTACTTAAATATATGTATATTTATATTTATTTAAATTTTATTAAATATATATATCATTTCAATTTATCTATAAACATGGATTATTTATTGGCCAATTGAATTTAAAACACTTTCAAAAATAAAATATTTATCCATAAAGATAAATATTATTCATTCAATAAATAAATAAATATTATATCCACTAAAATTTTGAGTAAATATTTATTTTAATATTTATGTAACTTTAAAAAATAATTGTTATATTTGATTCACTACACATTTTGAATAATTAAATATTTATTTATTAGCTTTTGAATAATAAGTGATAAAATGTAAGACAGTTATTGTAAAATAAAATATCATGTGATTGAAATTTTATGATAAAATTATCTTGGATAATTATTATTCTACAAATTGTGAATAATATTTATTATTACATGAAAATTCAGTAGAATTTATTGATATTGTAGATAAATATAATGTGTCACTCTAGTCCTCTTTATATGTGGGATTATGTAAACTTACAAAAATTCCTAGATATGTGTTTAACCAAACTTCAAGATTCCTTCACAGAAAGAATTAAATATGTCCACATAAAAACCTCCCTAAAAATGATAATGTTTAGAATAATCCCTTTGTAGAATAACATCTAATAATCTAGGATGCATACTTTTGTTATTATTTTATATGCTCATTTTATATTTCATTGACTTCCTAAATTTCACACCTCAATAAACTATCCAACCCATT
The DNA here is from genome assembly GCA_963277665.1 of Viscum album. NCBI lineage: Eukaryota > Viridiplantae > Streptophyta > Magnoliopsida > Santalales > Viscaceae > Viscum > Viscum album. The sequence goes on from OY728126.1 coordinate 1,678,653,452, forward strand.
GATTTAATTATATCGTTTCATTTCAATCATTTTATCACTGATCTCTTCAATAATTAATGTGCAATTTTGAAAAAATGTATTCACCTATTTAGTTAATGTCACACCACTTATGATGCCACTAACATATTCTACCTCACCACGAGCATATTTCATTATTGGTTTCCTCCATATATCAAAGTACATGATTTATGATATACCATAATAATTATATGATGACTAAGAAAAAAAATATTCAGAGATAAGAAAATGTAGTGACACATAAAACAATTGGACTTTATATTACCAAGTCTATCCTTATAACTTCCCTTCTTTGAGATTTTAGTGTGAAAATGTTATGAAGAGATGTTTCAATGTCTTATGAGTCTCCAAAAAATAATATTCAAACATCATATGTGTCCCATCATAATGAAGTATCAATACCATATGTCTTATTTAATAATATTTTCATAGTATTTCTAGGTTCTCATCATGTGAGGCAAAAATTACTAAAAACATAATTGACATATAATCTAAGGAAATTATCACATTAATTTTACAAAAAAGAATAATCATCATATGATAAGATATTTATTGATAAGAAGGATATTAAAATTATAAATTTACCTGGTTATTAGGAACTATCTATAAAACCTACATGACATATAGTCTATTTTACAAGATGTATGGGAAAAATAATGGACATGTCATATATCACTAGAAGACAATTAAAGTGTATTTGATTTATATTGACTATGGGATGTGCCATATGGAATGTTGAGATGGATAGCCAGTACAGAATGCACTAAAATCCACAATATTTATTCTCATCCATGTAAAATTTTCACTATGTTATTCATATGTTGACTACATGTTCTGTCACTCAGAGTCACATGAATTGTGTCACATCATAATCCATAACTACTGCTTTAGGAGAGTATGAGATGTGTTCCATGGTCTGATAATAATTTGATTGTATAAAAATAGCACATATATTCTAGAAACATGTGAATCACATTAATTTCATCGTTCTTATTTATGAAAATTTTTAGTCACATTCAACGGAATCATCCCTTAAATTCAGAACTACGGTGGTCATTTTTTATCCATACATCCTATTAATAAATGTAGAATGAGTTCCCACTACAAAAATTTTATAGAATTCAATCCCCTACAAAACTCTTTTCCATAAAATCTTATAAGGATCCTTCATCCCTAAAAAAAATATTATACACATCAATCTCTACATCATACACAATTCTAAAAATAATAGGTCAATATTCATATTATTAATTATTTTGGTCCAATTCCAATAAACTATATACCATAATGATGGATAGTGGAGAAAACAAAAATTGAAATGTAAGAATACGAAATCTAATAATATAATTGAATTATTGGTGGTCTGAGAGAAGGTAAAAAAACCAATCATTAGGCATGGATTTTCTAATATTGATGAATTAAATAAGTAAAAAAATTCTATAATATAATAAACTATAAACATCAAATAAGTACAATAATTTTTTATTGATAAATAACGAAAAATACATCATGATAAAAAAACATAAAGAAGAAAGTGAAGGAATTGAAATAATGAGTCATACATGTTTTTTGTATCATTAATGAGTCATGATTATATATGCATCCGATCTTTTAGAAAGAATTGATGAAGACAACCCTTGTCAGATTCATGAGTCTCTAGTTTTCTGATGATATCTTTCTATCAATTAATCTAAATCTATGTTTTTGGAATCTAACACTGGAGATATATCTTATGGATGGATAAATAAATGTATTTGGGGATAGTGAAAATAAATAAATAATTAATTTAATTTATTAATTGTACCTTTGATTTACTATCTCAAATTCATAAGATGAGAAAAATATTTACGTAACCACTAAGGTAAATCCTAATTCCAGAAAAAATCTTGATATTGGATTTCCTATCAAAATCATCACTATGTATGAAATGATATTTTCACATGGTTTTTCCATCTGAAGAAAAAAAATATATTTTTTTCAAGTATGTACACTACTATTTTGAGAAAAAAATCTAGGTGTCCAAACTATAAAATATTATTTGAAATATTGTAAAGGTTCGCAATAAAAAAATATGGGTCTGTAAATTAAAATATACATCATGGATTATCAACCATAATAGTAAATCCTACTCAAAATGATGATTGTACTGATCCCTCTCTTGAATATCACTCTTCTATGAGCCCTACTAAAGGTTCCCATGCTGCGCAAAAACAGCATTGAACAATGGTATCACCTAACATCCATGTACACTTTCTTTTTGGTACTCCATAACCACATAGTATTCCATCATGGTAGAACCATCCATCATGTATAGAACATCGCAGTCAATGATGTTTAATGATTCATGCACATATCTCATTAGGTGTAAAATATAGAATACATTATGTAGCTGGTAAAACTGTAAGTTTAATTCTAGGTGGCATGCCACTTAGGCTACTCTATATTGATCCTATAAGAACATGATCAACCTCTGGGAGAGTTTTCTTACTCAGATGATCCTTTAAAAACCATACCAGGATGAGATGGTTATGAACACTTCATTTCCACCATCAAAATCCAAAGGCTTCAATAATCTATATATATTGGGATTATAATTGATATGAGATCTCCCAATACATAACATAATAATTGGTTCCTTCTGTATCATCAACCAATATTCGATCCTAGTAGTAATTTCTCTCCTACCTCCATCCAAGAAAAGGGTTTTGTATAAGTTATTCTGTATATAACCTTAAAATATTTCATTCCAATAGTGGAGAAATATCATTTATTGGACATGAACTCCATGAAAGGAAAGTGATCCACCAAAATAAGACCATAATTTAGAATATAATACCTTATCATATACTCATGAAAATTAATGGTTTCACTATTTGACCATATTCTAAGTCTGGAATACCATACATATCCAAAAACGAGTCTATGATGCCTTTTATAAGATCCTCCAAAATTGGGATGATAATTGTGCGTCTCAGTTGTAAAAATTTAGAAGGGTACCCAACACATCTAGATGATATCATCTATATGAAATAATCCCAATAACTATGATGTAATTTGTTTTTGAATATGAATGTTATGGGCCAACATGTTCATTCATATAAAAATCATGTAGATAGATTTGTGTCTCTCACTAATCATGGAAGTCTTATCATAATTAAAATTGATATACCAACCCTCACCCACTATAAAACAGCATGGGACTAGGGAAAAATTTTCAAGATAATATTCCATGCCTTTGACTATTGAAAGGTGAAAAATTACAAAAAAAAATCTATAAAACTACAAATTAACTCCATTAAATATATTAGGAATCCTAAAAAACAAATTAATCTAATGCATCATGAATCAGTTTGAGAGTGGATCAAGATTTCATGATCTAGGTTATCCCTCATGAATGAGTTTACGAGTGGATATATTGAGTTTTACAAATGTTTATGAATACTCTGAAATAGATATTATCCCATCTGAAAAAACAATAAATCCTAATATCACATAGCATATAATGTCTCATTATAGCTCACTCAATGAATTAGAGAAACCGGTTTGACGCATGAACTCAACCATGCCTCCCCGTACTCTAGTGGCTAATGACTAATAGTTATTGTATAATAGAATATGTGGGGAGGATCTAACATCTTTACTAGAGTACAAAAATTAATATAAATAAACATACAAAATAACATATAATAATAGAAAGAATATATAAATATCATAAAACATTCCAAAAATATAGAAGTAAAATAAAAAATATTAAAAAATACTTGTCATGATAGTGTAATGATTATAAGGCAAAATAATATAAATACCTGAAGTTAATATCCTAAATTAGACCTAAAACCTGTCTAGTACTCCCATCCATGAACTGTCTCATCTCATACATCTATCACATGAACATTTCCTGCATCTATAACTATGACATTATAATATACTAAGGTAACCAAAATTAAGTAATGTAGGGTGTGACTACTTCTAGATCAGTATATATGATGTATACTTATTAGGATCCAAATAATGTATTCTAGATTTCTCAATTATAAGAGGTGGGGTTGAATTGTTTTTTAAAACATTAGTTTAAAATAATTTAAACTATACAATTCACATACATATTATTAATATATAAAAAATTGAACTTAATGATTCTAGTTGTTAATGTTTCTTAATCAGAGTGATTTTTATATATTTAAGTAAAAAAATTTAATCATAAGGAATATGATTATATAGTATATAAAGAAGATATGATTATATCATAGTATATCAAATGTAAAAAATATGATTTAATCAGAGTAAATAGATCTTATTCGAGATAGATATTATTAATATCAAATGTCACTGATTCAAAACACATATGATCAGTAAAAATGATTTTTTACCATAATTAATGTAATTATGATAAAACTATTAAATATACGCATAGTGAAAAAAATAACATGCAGAAAAACGTCAGAGAATAAAAACAATTTAAGAATGAATAATATTTGTTTTAAAAATATATATCTATTTTATCATTATGAGAAACGTAGATTATGACCCAGACTAATGGTTTCTAGTTTTTTATACTTAAAATTTTTTTGTCTTTCCTCAGCAAGGAAATCCATCGATACGAAGACCATCTTCTCCATCTTCCTATCCATTCCAACCTTTGATCTGAAGGACCCCATTCCATATCAATATACACATGTGCCCTTGATAAATACAATGATTGGATTATCCATCTGCATAGACATTCATGACCCTGATAATATTCACAAAATTGGACAGAAAAACAAATTTTAAATTTACTAAAGGGATCAACTCGGATTGGGATTCCTTTAAAACATAAACACTTTAAGTAATTACAAAAGTCTAGGAAATGTTTGTTCATGCTATTGAAAGTTTTCTATGATCTCATAAAATCGAAATATTAGAAAAGATTTACTAATGTTTTATCATTAAACTCTTGGAATGGCCATTTATTTGTAGGAATGTCCCTAAAAGACTTATTTTTTCCCCAATTGTCATATTTCTATGAGTTTTTTGTATTGATAAGGAAACATGGAATTTTGACTGCTAATGCTTCATTAGAATAACAGAATCTATAATATTGTATTGAAATGTACCATCTTAGTGTAAATTTTTTTTCCATTATCATAAAATTACATATCCTCATTCATAATTAAATCATTTTTTAGTTCAATGGACTTATTTATTATCTCATTAGGATGCCATTTATGAAGACGAATCAGATGATTATCGTTTTTGAAATTAGTCTGATTATGATGAATTTGTCGGTCTGAAGACAAAATTGTCTATTTTAAATTTGAAATGATAAAAGGTGAATCTAATAGTTATCAGTAATATACATATTATGAAAATAAAATTAATGAATAAAGTTGTTATAAATTCCATAATACTTTAGAACTAATTCTATATAATTTAAAAGTTTATTTTTTTTCCATAAAAACATTCTTAAAAATAAATTTTACATAAAAATTTTACAATAAAATATTTCAGAAAAGATTTTTGATTTCAAAAATTGAAGGAAGGGAAAGGTCATAAACAATCTTTTGACTCAACCATCTCCCCCTTTTGAGAAATCTCAGCCCACAAATCATAAAAAGAAAATAACCTTGAAAAACTTATGTCTATTATCTTTTAATAACATAAAATTAAGAAATGAAATTAAAAAATTATTCCTACCTAAATTTTAAAACTCATCTGAATACATTTATGAATAAGAATAACTCCTCATTCAGATAATAGCTCATCATAAGGATCATATTCTCCCTCTTAATTAAAACGTATCCACATTTCAATAAATTCCACCCCCTTTGTGATTTTGAAAAAATAATGGGGAAATGTATATAAAAACCTAAAATGGTTTAGGGATCCAAATATAAAATACAAAATAATTTCATACTTGATCATTCATGAAAATTGTAATTATACAAAAAATCATAATTGCAGTACATTCAAGCAATTCATAATGATATGAAAAAGTCATTCATTATTAAAGAGTTTTATAAATGAAAGACAAATACATCAAGAGTTCAATGGGATAAAATGTTGAATTTATTTTTTTACTAAGGATATCTCAATTCTATTCATTTTAAATGGTAATCATCCTTTTAAAAACTTTTGTTTCTTATATAATACTTTTTATCACTTCATCTTGACACCAAATTTTATCTTCTCAGATCTGATGTATTTCTTACAAAATATTATTATAATTATTTAAAATGATGATTTCATATTTGTAATTATTATTCATTAAATTCGTTGTGGACAAGTATTTCATTTTACCATTAATTTATTTCACTTATGGATTCTAAATATTTTCCATATTCTTGAAATAATCTTCAGAATCCACCATGTCTCAAAGATTTTTTGATAAGTAATTAAAGGATTATTAAAATTCATTCAAGTATTCCCACAAATATGCAATGTATTATTCTTTAATCTTTGTATTGGTATCAATATGGGGATACAATTTTATAAAAATGTTGAATTCATATTTTTTTTGAATGATAACTTTAATGAAGAATTTTATGTCTAGCTTCATTCTGAATTACTCTGTATGATTAAACATTGATAGACCAATACTTGTAAATCTAATTTTCATGAACAAGGTCAACCTTGACTTCTATTCTATGAAAATAAGGAATTACATCATAATGTCTATGAAAATAATAAAACATATAAATAACACCTTTAAATATAATTTTACTCTAAGAGGATAATATTTCAATTTCAGGTCGATGAGGATGAGAGGCTCCGACTTCCATTTGTTTTGTCTTTCCTCTATTATCTTTCATTGATAATGCCTTTTCAAATAATTCTCCATCATGATTTCCATCATATATTTTAATATAATCGCCATCATAAACATTTATTTTATTATAATGGCATCAATTGAATTCTTTTTTAGAGTTTAATCCTTTATCATCTGTATTGGATGAGGATTTCGATACCTTAAAATAATGGGATATTTTCTTTTATGGACTTTACAAATTTTCTTCCTGATCAATTCTAGATGGTAATTCAGAGGTGGGATCCAATGATGTTCATAGGAAAAAATTCTCAAATTAAACAAATTAATCCTTTTATTTATCATCATATTTATCATCATCTTCTTTATCTTCTTAATATTCTTCTTCTTATTTACCTTTGTCACCAACTGACACTTCTTTTTCAATAATGTTTTAGTCAAATTATGTTTCTTCACTAAAAACACCTCCCTATATTAAAACGATTCCAATTTTGGAAGAATCTTCTAAATAATATTTAATAAATTATTTGGGAATCTATTCCTTTGATCTTAAATCAGTTTTACCAGAAGGCATTGGTTCCAATGATTTCTACAGTATTTTAGGTGGTACCAATTCATCAAAAACTATGTACTTTACCCTATCTAGTTAGAGGAAAAATTGGTATGAACCACATCATTATCTTGAAAGGAATTTCTAGAACTAGAAATTAATTGTTTGGAATAGGAATAAGGTAACTCAAACTCCTCATAAGCTCTCCCAACATCCTTTAGAAGGGTTTCACAAATTTTATATTCTGTTAACTTTTTATTTTTCTTCATTTCTTTTAATTATTCTTCCAAAATTTCAGTGCCATTAATTATTATGGACACCACCTCTACTGGGTTTAATTTGATTCGAGTGTCTTCATGTTTCCACTATACCTTTTCCTTTCTCCATTATTTAGCAACTTCATCCAGGATAGTCTTTTTTTCCTGTTTGCAGCTCCAATGATTGTACTATTATTTTCGTAGTCTTCATTGCCTGATCAACTTTATTATTATTCATGTGAACAGATTCATCTAGTTTCTTAAAAAATTATAATTCTAGAGTAGATCAAAATTATTTTCAATAAATATTTTTTTATTCATCGAAATAAAACTTTATTATTTTGAGAGTATCATTAAAAATGAATTGGATTTTTATCTTCCTTATCTTTTACATATTATCACTATTTGAAAAATACAAAAAATCAATCAAAAATTTTAATAACAATATTGAAAACATAATAATTTCGGACATAATAGAACCAATAGTTATTTTTCTAATGCTTTGAAATATGTAACCCATGAGATCTATCTTTCTCTTATTTTCAAAAAAATCTAGAATAATTACCACATTAACTTTATGGGTATCAAAATCATCGTTTGTCAGTATCTGAAAACCTTGTGTCCATAATTTTAAAATTATATTATTTACTATATTATTAGTAACCTTTTAGGTTTTTTTCATAATTATCAAGAAATTAAAATTCATCTTTTTCTACATCAATGGAACCAATACTATTGGGAAATCTTAGTAAAGGATAGAAATCTTATCCATCTGAAAGAATAAAAAGAAAACATAATTATTTTCTATGAGACAGATGAAATCCGTTTCCACATACTGAAAAGAAAATTTGTTCCATTCTCATTTAAAATTTTTATGGATATATAGATTTCTAGGATAATATAATGATAAATGAAATCATGAACCGCATTGGATTTGGATAATCCTAAATATTCACATCATTTAAAATCTATAACTCTTTATAAAATTAATCATACTGAACAAAAAAAAATTACATTATCATTTATCTAAAAAAATATTTATCACAAACCATTGTTTAATGTAGAATTTTCTAAGAAGAGTCTTGAGATTTGGAAATTCTTATTTTCAAAGAATTTTGAGAATCAGACTCAGCTGTGTTGAATTTGGTAGCTCATTAAGGCAAGAATCCTGAAATATTTCAATGTGGGACACATGGATGCTCCTATTTATAAAGGATACTGAATTGATAGTTCAAATTCCATATTTAATTAAATGTTTTATAATTAAATGAGGATTATCACCTAAAGTAACTTTTACACCTTTCACCTTGATGCTTTTTTTCAAAAATGTTTTATTACTAGTCATATATGAGAAAAATCCTCTATCCATATATGATGTATTTTTTTGCATGTACTTTCCTTATTTAGATGAAAACAAAAACATTAGTTTTTCAAATCCCAAACCATATTGGGTTGAGAAATGTCAGAAAGTAAGAATTTTGGAATCTATATTTTTTTTAGAAATATGATTTTTGAAAAAATAAATACTGAATTTTATTAAGAGAACAATTTTTTTCCCAATGTCCCACACATTAACACATCGAGAAAATTGGAGAATTTTTAGAAATAAATAAATTATTAATTTTTTTTTTCAATGAGAGTCTCTTGATACGTAAATATTACTACAAGGGTGGATTTTTTTATAGATTTTATCAAAAAAATTCTTTTATAATAGAATGTTTAAATTTTTATTTTTATACAATAAACTTTGGATTTTAGTTTTACAACTAAATTCGTATGCTCATAAGAAATGGTTTCCAAATTGAATTTTCAACACTATTTTATAAAATATTATTTTATGAAATAAAATTCTCGAATTACTTATTAGTATTATCTTTTTCAAAAATATCTTTATTAAGATCGTTAGAAATATCTGATGCTTTTTTTTAAAACATTTTCCCCTTGATTTTTTTTATCATGTTTTTTACTAAATTTCCAATTTCCATTTTAAATGATTTTTTAAAAATGGGTAACATCATCATATTGAATAAGGTTATTATCCTATGATAAGGAATATTTTTCATCCAAAGGATTATAAATTTTTTCATTATCAAATTCAGAATAATTTTCATTTAAGGATAAAATTTTCAGGTTCTCAAGAGTCTGTACATTATCCATACGAAAAAACATATCTATATGTATTCTAGAAATATGAAAAATGTTCTTCTATCCAGAAATGTTATTATTATAAAATTTATCTGAGGAATCTCTTCAAATTTCACTCCAAGATTCATTTTTATTAAATACTTTTCTTCATTTTGACATATAAAACGTTTTATGATTCCTTTGATAATTCTTAAACCTCTTGTATTTTCTTTCATCATTGGAACGTCTTGTGTGATATTTCCCAACTTATACACTAATAACAGGTTACTTCAAAATCATTATTATAATTTATATCCTTGTTTCATTTTTCATATCGATAAAGAAAATATTTCCTACCAACTATCTTGTTCATCCATCAAGAAAGATTATATAGTTCAATTAAATATTGTACAATAGTATTAGATTTTGATTGAATAAAATCATTATTCATTAATAAGTATCTAAAAAATTATAAATATTGATATTTAGGGGGTAATATAGATATTGTATAAAATGAAACACCACCATTCTTTTTGATTTCTTTCTCAACATCTCTTTTGATTCTACTTTCATACTACATAAAGGTTCCAATGAGATCATCCAGAGTGATATTAATAACATTCTTGGTGTCATCAATATATGTTATTTTATATTCCTATTCATTGGGAATGATATATATGATTTTATGATCAAGAATTTAATCATCTAATCCTATATCTCCAATAGAATGAATTCTATTAGAAATTTTCATGAATCTTTGATGCATCCTAGAAACTGATTCACCTTATAATAATTTTAAGGATTTATAATTCTCTCTAATAATTTATTTTATGGTTTTAAAAACATTTTATATGACAAAGTCTGTAACCTCTATCATTTTCCAAATACTATTCGCTATTTCACATGAAAATATTTCACTGTAGGAACTTCTATACGTTGAGCACAACGAATTATTCTTTAATTTTTAATTCAACTAACATTCCACATTTTCTATAATAGTAATGGATCTAACTTCCTTATAAACTATTATGTAATATATAGTGAGAATCAAACATTTATCAACCCAATAATTGAAAAACAATAAATTCATTATATCTCTCCAACATTCAAAGTTAGCTCCATCACAAATAGGAGGTCTATTTGGATTTAGATTATCTATTGATCTAACCTTGAGTCCTTCAATTTTCTAAAAACATATAAAAAATTTATTTTACACAATACACATTAGTGTACCAAATATTTGTAATAAAATATTTTATATCCTAAATTATATAACTTGCAATAGTACCGAAAATAAAAAGTGAAGAAAGTATTTATGCAGTTGAATCCTTCTCGGAAACTAATTTTTAAAACAGTATATATGAAGTAAATTTATTATAGCTGAATGAATTTATTCTTGATGGATATTTTACAAGAGGGGTGAATTTCAGTTTTAAAAGCATTTTTTTAAAATAACATAAACTAATAAAATTCACAAACCTCTTAAAGAAAACGATTGTATTTGACATGGATCAGTCTATTTATCAATGTTTCATAATCAATGATTTCTCAAAATATCATATTAAAACCATTAATATCATAATGAATTTGATTATATCATATTCAGAGTGGATATGATAATATCAGAGTAAATGAAACGCAAAAATATATAAATTATTTAATCATATTAAACATATTGTATTCAATATAGATATTATTAATATAGTATTCCTTATATACATATAAAATACAGTTAGTAAAATAGATTTTATTATAATAATGAATGTTATTAAGATAAAACTATTATATAAATGCATAGCGGAAAAAATAACTTGTATAAAACAAGTAATAGAATAAGAAATAAAAAGAATGAATTACTGTTTAAAAAAATAATTGATCTCATTTATCCTTAAAACTAATTTAGTCTATAACCCATACTAAATGATTCCCTTATTTATTCTTATAACAATGTCTATCTTTCCCTAGTAAAGAAATCCCTTGATATGAATATCAGTTTCTCTTTCTGCATATCCCCTAAAACCCTTGATCTGATGGATCATATTTGGTCACACTATCCCCATGATCCCTAGATTAAAATGATGATTTAATTCATTTCCTTCTTAGCTTCAGAAGCTCGTGAGCATATTAAAAAAATTAGACCCTAAATCCCATTGAAAATATTTTCAAGTAAACAACACGAATATGGATTTATTTAAGACCAAAATACAATAAAAAATTAAACAATTCTAGAATCAATCTATTAAAAAATTTGATAATTTTCTAAGATCAATCACGACCAAATAAGAAATCAATTTGAAATGTTCCAACATCAAACTCTTGGAATGATCGAGTATTTGTGGGGAAATAATCAATTGTAATATCATCTTCACAATGGTCATATTTCTCTGAGTTTGTTGTAATGACATGGACATAATGAATTTGGATATATCATGCCTCTATGTTATGATAGATTGTCAGACGTTGTATTGAAATGTAGTATCTTAGTGTTAAAGGATATTCCATTATAATAGAAATTAATTTTAGGTATTCATAAGTTAAAAGTTAGTTAGTACGATTGAATTATTCACGTATGTAATTATAATGATTTATATCAATATGAATTCAATGATTATTGGTTTTGATCTTATTACAATTATTAAGGCCTTTTCATTAGAAAAATATACAAAAAAATTATTAAATCTGATTTGATAATAGGTGAATTTGATTTTTATCAGTTCCATACCATTTATGACAATCACAATGATGAAAGATAATATTAAATCCTAAATAATAATTATTTTGAAAATAATTATATTCCAATGGTTTAAAACCATGGTTTTAGGTACCAATACTATTGATATAGGTTATATCAATTGTTTGGATGGCCGTTGGATTGTTTGGTATGGTTTTATAACTATACCAACAGTTTTAGGAAACCCTTTGTACAGGTGGGTTATAAAAATGTTTTCTATATTTTAGGTATATATAATTAAAAAAAACAGTGGGTGGTATTGATACCGAGAGATTTTATTTATATATGAACACCCTAACCACTAAGGTACAATGTTTTATGAAACATACTATGATAAATATCTATATATATACTTATATGTAAATTAATTATTGATGTATTTAATGTTATTTGATAAAATAATTGATTAAAAATAAAATTATCTAATCCAATGGCTTTCCAAACTGTTGCTATATGTATTTTCAACTTTCAGACATTTATTAATGATTTTAGAAAAAAATGTAGGTATATGGTCAATAAATAGAGGATATACTAACATTCATAGCCAATCCATTGATACAGTCATCACCAATTCCAACAGTTTTGGAAACTCCATTGGTATTGGTTCATTTTATTGAAGCTATACCAATAGTTTTACCAAAATAATTCGTATATGGTACCTATAGTGAGTGTTTTTTAAACCATTCGTATAGTTTCATTTATGGTACCTATACCATAAGTATGGCCAAAACCATTAGTATAGGTCAAGTTTCATATAGTGACTTTAGAACTAATTCTATGTATGGTAAAAGTATATTTTTCCTACAAAAACATTCATAAAAAACATTGGACATAAAATGTTTGTAATGAAGTATTTAATAAAAAGTATGTGATTTATATAAAAAAAATGAATAGAAAAGTCATCAAGAAACTTTTGACTCAACATGTACAACTCAGTATGCCACCAAATATGGCGTGTATAAAATAAATTTTCAAAGAATAATATTATATGTGGGAGTAGATGATAATAATAAAAAAGGAGGTTGGATAATATATGTTTCATAGGAAACCATTTATTAACTGGCTCCATGGTCAAATGGGTTCGACAAAGACACCATACTATCCACCAACATTGTCCCATGGAAAAATTCCAAAATATATTCCAAAGGGTTCAACACCATAAAATTATCAGTGTATTTATTTAAACATTTATTATTATCAAAATAAATTTGAGAATTTATTTTGGTACCCATTATAGGGATTTGTAATTCCATGAATGAATCTCCAATGTATGATGTGGAACATCATGAACAACATCCCATATTTTGGGTGATGAATTCCATGATCAACACCCCTAACCAAGATTTGGAATTCCATGAACACCATATTATACCATGGGTAAGGAATACCATGACCAACACCCCTAACCATTTCATTTTCAAACACTTCCAAGGTCCCTTATAAACACCTTTTATATCACATTAAAACATATATTGTTCGCCTTATCATTTTTCATCATTTTCACCATTCAATTCGTTCAACACATTGAACCCAATTCCATACTTTTCAAATTTACCATTTAATAATAATCAGAACCATTAAAAAATTATTTAATCCATTTACCCAAGCGGATAATCCCAATAAAAATATTATCACTATTTCACATTAACATGACATTGCTCATTTAACTTTAATAAGTTAATCCAACCAAGTTGTTATACCATGATATCATAAAAAAATTCAAGTGGTTTAATATCACAAATCCAATATTTTATGATTTAAAAACCCATTTTACCTTGTTCAAGGCAGTGGAACACCCCATGGGTGCCCATAGGCCTGATCTAGTAATCTCTAATAGATCCATCAAGATCTAGGAAGGGTCTCTGATATCATTAAGCTATAATTTCATTTTTTAATAAAATATATAATTTTTCATTAAGTAACTGAAAGAACACACCTAAATAAACATTAAAAACCATAAATATATTGGATATAACATTTATACCACTAAACTTATAATTGTTTACAACCAATTTCTCAAACACGACCCTTGATTGAATGTAACACTACTTATTACACCAAATTTAAAAACCTACTAAAAATAGGGTGTTAAACCTTTCAAAATGGATAATAATGATCTAAAATTAATTAAAAAAATAGATGAATGAATAATGATCAACTTACCAGGGGATACAATTTTCAATCAAATACACTTCAAACACCAAATAATCAAGGGAGAATCACCCATGTATATCTTTGGAGGAGAATGGAATCACCTTGGATTCTAGATGAGTAAATGGGACACAAATTGATTATGAAAACATAAATATTGATGGATAAAATAGGCTAATTCATACCATTTAATAAGAAAATGTTTTTCCCACATGGTAATAAAAACCACGAACCAACCAAGTGGAACCATCATTAAAAGATGGGGGGAAGGATGCACTACTCTCTAGGGGAACCTACACAATTTGAAAAACTGTGGAATGCATGCAATTGGTTCTATCCTTGGACCCTCAGTTTTAGGTCCGTATTTGATGATTTATAAAATCTTGACCCCACTCCCATGAGGTTATATGGTTATTTAACAGAGTTACTCCTAACTTTGTGAAAATCATAATCCCTTCATAGTATGAGTCCCTATTTATTTTTTTATTCATAGATCCCTGATGAAACCTTTGAGACCTTTCTTACTTATGGGAACCTTTATATTACTCATTTAAAATATTCATGTAACCAAAAATAAAATGAAACATTCCTCATTGAAATTTTATATCATACAACATCCCCACATTATAACAATTCATCCTTGAGATGCTCTCCCAGGAACCACTAAACATCCAATGTAAAAATATTGGACCACTAGACTTGTATATCATCATACCTCTCCTAGGTTTACTCATGGAATTGTACATAATACCACAACAATCAGACCAATGAAACAACTTTACCCTATATAAATTTCTCACTACGATCAACCATACGAATTGTGTTCTACTGAAAGGGAATATCAACATCCATCTCAACATCATAAACATCAATAACATGAAAAATATTAGGATGAGGATTCTAATTTTATGGCACATGAAATGAATAATGCATAAATATATATCAAATTAGAAGTTCCATGTAATCCCCCAGTCTGATCCACTCCACAATCTTAAATGGTCTAACATAAATGGGTATAAACCTTCCTTGATTTTTGAATCCTACATCAACACAATCTCAGAGACTCCATAAGAAACACACAATAACCCACTATAAACTCAAGATGTCAAATATGTTAATAAGAATATTATTTAGGTCTAATTTGTGTTGTACCCATATGTTTTTTAGACAACTATATATGATTTCTTGTGTAGTACATGATACTCAGCCCCAACAACTATGACACTCTTTCTATTATCCAATATGATGGTGTTATTCATTTCCCAATATAGAGTCCCTCATATGGTGCCATCCAAATATAAACAAGATAAATATTGTTATAGGTGAAACCAACTAGTGCAATGTATTTGTCCCCAAATCGACCAAAAATGAGGATTCACACTCTCATCATGTCCTCCAAATCTTAAATATTACATTCTAGGTTCCTATTTGTCTGTAAGTGAAAATATGAACACAAAACACATGGGTACCAAGTTCCTTCAATAATATCTTCCAGAAGAAAAATGTAAAGCATTATTTTCTATCTGTTATGAGGGTTCCTGAAACCCCATGAAAAAAAACTATCTCTCGGACATAAAAGTTTCCCAATTAATCAACCATAAAGTCTCCCAAATCTGTAAGAAACTGTCTTCATTATTCAATGAAATCAAATAAACTAAAATCTTGTTACACTTATAATTATTCCTAAGTAATCCCACTATAAAGTCTATAATAAAAATATACATATTTCATTCCATAATGGATAATATTGTAAATAATCTCACAGGCTGCTAATGTTCATCCTTCACTTGCTAATAGGTGTATCATCACATCACAAAACATTCTATAACCATTTTTATTCCCATCCAGAAATATAATATATAAAGTCCCTGATACATTTTATTCAATCTCGTAGGTATATATCACATAGATGAATGAAAATAATGCCTAATGTCTTCTCACTTAAAAGTAGGTACAATCACACAACCATGTATATGTATGATATCATCATTATAATTGGTCTAATCAAGAGGTATCTCCCTACAATTAATGATATCCCTCAATTATAGAAAACCTATATTCTCATAAATACTCATTTGAATTAACTCAAAAGATAGGGATAAATGGATAAAGATTAAATGGTCATATAATCCCTTCCATCATAGACTTTAATATGCACATTACCAAACATGGTCAACATGTTACATTCAGAACTAGATTTCTAAAATGAATGAGTCCACACGATCTATATCAAAGGATCCACAAGACTATTTATATTTACAAGTGTATAATTTAACACGAAATTGATTTATTATATACAATCAACCCATATTTGATGTCAACAACTTATATCTTCTACAGAATAGAGGGGATTATTGATTTTTTATTAGTAAATATGGAAAATATACCACTGAAAACATAATTCCACCAACAATTATAAGATTATACAACTACTTCTAACCCGAGATAATCCATTAAGTAATTCTACTCATGAAGTTTCAAAAATCAGGATTTCTTTGCAATTAATGGATTTATATACTTCAATAAAACTCCATGTACAATCCAAGATGCATCACATAATAGGGTATACACCATAACCGACTAAAGTAGGATCAAAATTGGTTCTATTTCGAACATCTCTTCTGCTCCTAGAAATCATTATCAAATTATCAAACCCATTCAAAAATTACACCAATCTTGGTCAAGTCTATAATATGTGCATACAAGAAAGATAATTCTTTGATGAACCTTAAATAATAACCCACCAAACCCAGGAAACATCACATATAAAAAACATTATTGGGATTATCCAAAGAAACGACCTCATACACATCTTAGGGACAACTAACACACCTTCCTCTAGGATGATGTGAGCCAATTAGTACACATTTACAATAAAAAATTGAATCTTAGAATTCATACAATATATAATATGCTATATCAGTGTACTCAAAATGAAGTCATGTAGTTTGGAATGATCTTAATGAGTCTGGTAGAAAACCAAGATGTAATACATAAAAAGAACTTCAATCTTTTCCATGTACAAGTGGATGATTCAATATATCAAATACATATTCCCATTAGGTTATTTAATTTGCCGAAAAATATAACAATGAACTCATCAAAACCATAGGGACTTTTAAAATAATTCCATTGTATATCATATAGTCTCACCCTCATCTTATGATACACTAATCATTTGTTTATATTAGAGAACACACATGTACATGTTTGTGGGTTAATGAGGTTATTCATATATTGAAGAGGATACTGATTATTAATCATCATTTGGTTCAACATCCCATAATCAACACAAAATCATAAAGTCATGTCAGATTTTCCAGTAAATAACATTGTTGATCCCAAGGTGATGTACACGAATAGATAAAAAATTATCCTATAACTCATCTAGTTATGTTTTAATACCAACAATTTATGACAGATTCCCTTTATTTGGAAGAATAGGAACTTATTCAACAACATACATTAACTCCATCATGAACTTGATCACTCTATCAGGTGAAAATCCTGAAAATTCCTTATAAAACACATCTTGAAACTGGTCAAGTATAGGAGGGACGATGTTATGATCCACTCCCTCATTATCAAGAATAAGGATTTCTACCTGGGATACGAGCTCACCCAAACACATCTTGTTGTATTTTCTATTCACCTTAAATGAAATAGTTGTTACACACAAGATACATGAAACTCACACTCTTATGGTAACAATCAACATGATAACAATATAAGACCATACAGTCCCATCATCGTTTCATGGAAAAATATGACATCTAAAGCAAAAATGAGTACCATAAGAGAAGATACTCGCCAATCTCTAGGAAACACTCATTAAACTATCAAATATCCTCTAATCACACCTCTAATGGCGTGTCAATAAATATAATACCATAAATATTCTCCAATTTTAGCTCTAACCCATTCTTAAAGCCAACAAATATAAATGAGTGTGAATATCCTGTGTCAAATACGGAACTAGAAATCTTGGAAGAAACAAGAATTGTACCTAAAATAGAAAATGACCCTGCCACACCACCAACAAGTGCATGCTGAACATCATGTAGCTGACCAATCACTCTACACTGGGATCCTGTCTAAGTTCCAAGAGCTATAGTATTCTATTGATTTTGAAAATACTGTTCCAAATAACCTCATACTCTAACCCAACGGTTATGAAAATTGAACTCCAATTTCTTGAATGATACAAGGTATACAATCCCATGTTGAAATATTATGTCATCATATGTCCACTATCAATACTGATCTATCATGGGTTCCTATATAACCTCTTCACGCGCCCTATCCTTCAACATTGTTGACACTCAACTAGTGTTTAGAGACATTATCCTATCATGTTTCTGGGATTTCCACAATGGAAGTATAAAACATAACCACTACCATGAGAGGATGACCTTCTTCCCTAGATTCTCTTCCAACCACATCCTCAATGAAATCACTCATAGCGATGTTTCCGACTATAATAAGAGGTACCACTATATCGTACTGCCGAAACGATCAATCCAAAACAAGAATCACCTCTAATGTTCCCCTAATAAAATATATGATATTAAATTAGGACTTGATCTATTCTCTATTCCCATACAAAAAACATCATTCCATATCATCCTTATCTCCATTCAATGATGGCACAAAACAATGGAAATCAGTGATGTGTCCATTATAATACAAAATCACTATAGTCCCCTAGGTTAATTTCATAAAATATAAAACCATATAATACCTCATGGTTTTTGGATAAATGTTCTCTATGAACATAACATAGAATTCATTCTATAACATACCATTAATTTTCTATGTTCGAGACCTAATATCTTAAAAATGATTTTTCGATAATCAAAACATACATGCAATACAATTCATCCTCTTCTCTAGTGGAGTATCAAGATAGTCTAGAATCACTTGGATTAACTAAATCTAGAGGTCCACCCACCCTGACATGAATCGAAGGATAGAAGGATGAAACTCTCTTGTTAGTTCAAACATACTTGGAGTATCCCACCCTGGGTCACTATTTATAAAATATATACAAAAATAAATTCTCTCATGATCATAATCTTCTCTTATATAACATGGAACCCTCTGGGGTCCATTCCACTATACTGGAGGACAATTATCAGCAAATTCCTCCATTATACCTTCTAGTAAACATATTAATGGTGGAATTTCTCTACAATGTCAAATGCATGTCTCAAGCTCATAAAAAATAATTACTCAATTAAAAAATATAGGGTTCAAAATTAAACATAAGTAGATCTTCCTCAAAACATATATAATGGTCATAACTTTGTCACTATCACCACCCTCAAAAATCCCCATCTTGGCCCATGGATAACATAGGGTAAACCATCATTAATATTTAAAATTTATGTTGAACATTGTGTTAATATCTTAAAATTTACAAAACAAGCATATTTAATTTTATAAACCATTAGAAACATTACAAATAATATATTTAGATTTTATCAGTTTTTATTTGCACCATTAGAATCCTTATGTTTAATCCACAATTAAATAAAAAATAATTTTACTTCCAAAACAAATTACTTTATTTTGAGGAAACATATCACATATGATTTCCCATGTGAATTTGACATGATGCTTGTATCATATATTTTTGACTATGTAAAATGATGCATATAGCCCCATCCTCATGATATCCAGGACAACATGAGAAATCTCAACAACCAATAATGCCACTCAACATGTGAATCACCAAATGTGAAATAATATCTTACTATAACATCGAACATCCTGAAGAATAATCCCACCTTGATTATTTTGGGTTTCCCTTGAACATGGGCTTTCTTGAAAATTACATGAGCTTTTGAGAAAGGTCCAACACATCATAATAAGAACTATACATTTCCCAAATATTTTGGAATTGAAAAGAAAGAAACAATTTTTTTTATAACATCTCACGTTGATTCACCCGAACTAAATGACGAACTGATTCTCCAAATACCCTCAAGATCACCTCCCTATATTCTAGAGGGTACCAAATAGAAAAGACAGTATAATAAAACATTTGTGGGAGATTATATATTCTTTATGAGTGTAAAATAACTGGAAAAATAAACTTAAACAATGATATCTAATAACATGAACAATCCATTCTTCCCATACAATATTCCGAACATGGAAATGTTTAATAGACCAAAATAATAAAAAATCCACACCTTGATAGTCAAACGTATCCAACACAAACTAAACTAAAACACCAAATAAAATATAAAAAATAAATCTCAATACGTATATGGTTCTCTCATTAATGAATGATCCCATTTAAACTGTATATCACATAGCATATTCCCTAATCTGAATATAAAATAATGTAATCTTCTTAGGTACCCAACAAGGTCCCATTTAGGCTGTCAAAAATTTTTATAATTACACCAAAAATGGTTTCAAAATATTATATAGTGTAATGAGTATAGTGTATATGGGAGTACAGAAGAATAATAAACAATACAGTAAAACAAATCATGATCTATAAGAAACTAGTTATCAATTGGATCCATGGTCTCTTCGGTACCACAATGAATCCCAACTCTGAACCAATATTATCATGTGGATGAAGTCAAATCCATATCCCAAAGGGTTTTAAACATTAAAATCATAATGGTATTCTTTTAATCATATTTTATTATCAATATACTTGGTGCATCAATCTTGGTACCCATACTAGGGATTCAGAAGTCCATGGACAACCAACCCACACAAAAACGTGGAACACCATGACCAACATCCAATATTATGGGTGAGGTTTTCCATGATCAACATGAATAACCATGATTTGGAATTCCACAACCAACATATAATACCAATGGTGAGGTACACCATGACCCAAACCCAAAAAAATTTCATCATCACACACAAAAAGACATTAAATTAATAATCATGGAAGGGGAAGAAACACCTAAAAATACAACATACATAGGCCTCAAGAAATGGAGGACAACAGAATATGTTTTAACAAAAATAGACCCTTCTAGGGTGAAAATACCAAGATGTGAAATTAAATGAACATGGTCAATGTGGGTTGATTTGGGGGATAGGAAGTCTGCTCCCAAATTTCCTTCACGCCGGTTATAGTGAATAGTAACACAATCATTCATCAGCTCCATAAATCTTATGATGGAGTAATCAATAGACCAAGGGGTTAGACCTTTACAAGAGACCACATTATAAATATCGGGTGAGTTAATTTCAATCTCTTTGTGAGGGATATATCTATTTAAAAAAGTTCAGGATCAATTTTTGAGATTAATCTTGGAGAGAATCACCATTCCCAAACAAATCATATAATGTAGCTAAAATTTAGCCCCTTGAATTACTAATAATGCCCCACGACGCAAAGTTACCATGAATGAAACACTTTGTTAAATGAAAATATCAGTGGTTAACCTTCTCATTTATCCAAATTTTTAGGGTTCAATTCATTCACATCACTGAACATTATTACATACTAGTAAAAATTACGATTTAATCATAACAAAAACCATTAATATTTCCATTAAACATTTAACCACATGAATTTTACCCTTAATTCAGTAATCATAATTTCACATCAATATGACATACCTCATTTATCATTCAAAATTTATGAAAAACCCATTTACACCATTATTCCATGAAAACTACAATTTAATGTGGTTTAATCAAATAAACCCAATAATTCACCATTAAACAAAAACATTTCTAATGTTAAAGGGATTGGTACACCACATGGTTTTCCAAATACCGAAACTAGTCATCTCTAATGGATCTAAATGGGTTTGTGAAGGGTATCATACCTCATAGAATTCAAATTTAAATTTTCATAATCAATAATAGTATTTCAAAATAAGGAAGTGAAATAAAACAACGACATAAACATTTACTACCATAATACTATAGGTTATAACTTATATACCTCATACCTTATGATAATTGAAAAAACATGCCCAAACGTGGACTGTGATTCAAGCTCATACAACCTCCAAACCCAAAGAAATATCCAGATGTAAAATAGGGTTTTAGTGATTTAGAAGGATATAAAAAACAAAATAAGGTTATCCTAGAAATATAAAATAATGGAGACTCATAGAATTACCTAAGGCATTGATTATCAACGAATGACACTTCATGTGCCTAATAATCAAGGACTAACCACACATGGAGGGAATGGGATGAAAATGTTTTCAGCCTAGGACACTGGAGGAGGAAGTGGTAAAAAAATAAGTAAAGAACCATTAAATATAAATGAAAAAAATGGTAAAATCACACCAATTAAGAGGTACAGGATTTTGATACATGGTTTGTAAATCCATGCACCAACATTCTGGGACCATCTATCCAAGAGGGCGGGTCATGCTTCATGATTCTACAAGGAAACCCACATTATTTTAAAAACCATGCTGATGTTGTGAAACTATCTTTCAACAAGGCCCCATAATTTTATAACACTCTTTCATGGTTGTTAAAATTTTACTCCCCATTTTATAAGGATTCATAGTTATGTAAAATGGATACTTATAACTATTCAAAAACCATGATCCCTATAATGTCAGGCTATCATTTCCCCCATTTATGTTCCCTGAAATCCAATGAATCCCACAAGTAATTCCCAAATATTGGGAAAAATTTAATTAATAATTAAGAAGGTAAAATTAACCAATATTAAAATGAATTATACATCTTCAATGTTTTTGATCTTACATATCCCATTGAAGAGTCAGTTTCTTTTCTTCATAAATGAGGTACTCAAACAATATCGATTTAGGAGTCTCCTTATCATGGGTCTATATGATCATGGACAAATTGAATCAAACCACTCTATAGATAAGGACAGATGCTGGAATGTCCATCAGATTAGTGGGATTCTAGAAAAATTGGAGCACCTAAGTCACTACAAGTAGCTATTCCTTAGCTACATGAGGGCTAGGATCACCTTGGAACCTGGGACTCCAAAAACATTGGATCACATAATGTGTACTAAGAATATGTCTATCCTTATCCTATATCAGTATAATGATCTATTATTTGTTATATAGAGGGTGGGGGTGGTATTTATTAATTCACTTTGGAAGTTGGATTTCATCACTTCCCATCATGTGGAGAAACTACTCCCCATTCACCTAGTGGATACATATCATGATATTGTCCATATATGGAATATTGTTCCAATAGATTGTTAGAGAAATGAGGGTCAATCACTGGAAAATTAATTTCACAAATATTACATAGGATCCAAGTAGTCTATCATCATGAGTTTATCCTATAATTACAAGATAAACCATTGTTATTAATGAACATATAGAGATATGGCTTAAGGAAACATAATTCAATATCCAATATCAATATAATTCATGTATAATTTATTTGTTTTCTATAGTTGGTGGATTAGTGTTTTGAGTTGAAATGTATATTATCAAAATCCTATTGAATGGATACATTACCAACCAAACCAAAATTAGTTTCTACAAACTCACGATCCCTTAAAAGAGTTTCCATATGTTCTAAAATAATAATTACATGATTCCTGTATCTAAATTATATACATAATACAATTCCACTCTGATAACACTCTAAAATAAAAATAAATCATAGGGACCATAATTAGAGTGAAATTAAGCCAATTGTTCCACCATATTCCCAACTCCAAATGATTGGGTAATGATGACTAGAATCGAATAGTAATATCACACACACAAAACAAGAAATTCGATAGATAACTTTGCTGGATTCTCAAAATTCCTCAATTTATGGAACATATTTTTTCAAAAAATTGATCATTATAAAAACAAACACTCATGATTCACTATAAATCTATTACAATATATATAATAATAAATAAATAAATAGTATTATCATAATAATAATTTAAACAATCTATATAAATATATCAAATCCACCTACCTAGGTGTCAAAATTTTATATTTTTATAGATTTAAAATTATTGATCAAATTAATGATCAAATCCCTCAAGTCCAATAAATAAAAATATTTTTTTAATAACATATATCAATATGTATATAAATATAATGCCTTACGTAATAATTAAAATGAGAGAGTGATAATATATATGAGATAGTATGTCAATATATTTTATCTAGGTTATTTCACATTTAATCTAGCATTGATTTACCCAATTGATCATTTAAATCCATTTAAAAGTTAAATAGAACACCCAAAATATAATATGGATTAAAGAATCATATTAAATATTGGATTGAAATTGTTAATTAATTATTAAGAATAAGTTTATTTATTTTAAAGATAAATCATGTAATTTTACTTGACTCACATCATTAGATAACTTTCTTAGTAATATTAGTCATTTTAAGACACTTTAACTGCTATCCCAAAAAATATAATACAAGATTCTGATGCACAGTTTGGCTAATCATGTATCAAATAATAAAATAACTATTCCCTCAAAGTCACATATCATAGTTTTGTAAATATTTTCTTCCAAATTTTGCACAGAATAATTCTTATCCCAATAATTTTTTAAAGAACAATTTTTGAAACAATTCACTAAGACAAAAATAAGACATAATCTAATGATAAATGGTGTTATAATTATTCGTACCATTAGAATTTCTATCCCCAATATTACACCATGATCATTTTCTGTAAAAATATCCATCTATTGATTTCATAAACAATTATTTCATTCCTATGTGTTAAATGAATTTCCTTAGGTTTGAAAAATTTATTCACCCTGGGAATGTTCCATCCCCTTAAAAACATTTTCTCAATGATCCTACACTCAAAATAATATTTCTACTAAAAGGAAATCTTGAAATAAGTCAACGATGATCCAATTTATTTGTCATATTAATTTTTCATGTACTTTCTCAATTGATTTACTTGAATAAAATTGTGATTCACTATATAATATTGGGGTAATACCTACTTATATGCATCTTGATTGACCTATTAAACATTTTCAAAACATGGACATATTCAATTTTAATATTTCACCATTCATACCTTTAATAAGATGTCCTAATTTGGGTGATACTCACTAATAAAATAATCTATGATGAAAAATATCATGGTTCTTTATCAATTACTCAAATAAGGATTATTTGGAGTATGGATCATTTCAATTAAAAAACACGAATAATTTTAATTTGATTCCTATTATTCAAAAATATAATATATCTAAATGGTGGGATCTCAAAAATTTGAACCCAATTAAATGATTATAAACAAGGCCTTCCATTTAAGACCTCAAATGATATAATATATATGAAATACTCATAAATATTATATTAGGAAAATTCCAATAATTAAATTAATTTTACCATGAAATTCAAAAATAAATAAAACTTTTCCAAACCATATCATCCAAAATTCATAACACCCACATTGTAATTCCATTTTATTAATGATAAAAATACATACATATTATAAATTTAAAAACCTTTTATTATAAAATACATAAAAAATATTGATTTAAAATGATACCAATTATACGATACAATTTTATTTGAGAATACATGATGTATAATTACAACATAAAAATACACTTTTGAATGATGTTCAGACAAATATGTTTCTCACAAAGGAATGAAATTCATTAGCTTGTCAATTTAATCCCCCAATACCAAAATGTTACCATGCCTTAATGATGATCTTGATAGTCATATATTATAGTCCACGTAATTATCTTTTGACTTCCTTGTATTCATGCATAAAGTTAATAGAAACCAAATTTATCATTTATGTTCCACCTTCCCCAATAAAAAATCCAAATATATGGAAACATACTCAGTTATCACCACCAACAATATAAAAAATCATAACAAAAACTTAATATAATAGTCCATTGGTATAATCCTATAATGCAGCACTCAACATAATTTATAGAATCTAAATGTTAATTTATTTCTCATGTGTACAAGAATAACTACTCAACAAATATAGTAATGAGTAATTTATAAAGAAATTAAACACACATTATCTATCTATTATATAATTATGTGGTACCATATTATTATAATCTCTAATCCCAAGTTGAATTAGCACATATCCTCGACCACACCCCACAATCACCAAAGGATTGAAACAAGTTTTGAGGTATAATTTAATCCAACCGGGACTGATTTTCCCTAAAACCAATTTTAACTAATTAGTTTATATGATAAAATAATATTGTAATAATAATAAACAAATATTTAACTTAAAACATGAAATAATTGAAATTTACAAATCACCACCAAGAGAAAACAATACATTAACCCACAAAATATAATAGGACATAATGTTCAATCATCCATCTTCTCTAGAAATATCCATACCATAGATCGATGAATCCCCACTAATGAAGAATGAGGTATTATTATTTCATGAATCATGTCAAATTATATCAACATTTACATGAAAATATAGGGTCATGGGGTATATATAAACATTGTTGGATTTCAGAAGACTCTAAAAGAAATCTAAGCATGAGTAATCAAAACAATTCAGGTCAATGAAATATTAAATAAAAAATATATGTAAATATATTATTAAAACCTTTGAAAATAAAACATGTCCAAATTCTATTAGGAAAAAATAAAATAATAATTTCAATGGAAATTTAATCATTCCTTTATCAAGCTATAAAATATATTATTCAAGTAAGAAGTGATAATCAAATAAATAACCCAGATGACATAATAATAAAACCGTATAAGATGTGTTATGAAAGATTTTTAATTAGTCAATTATAGAAAAAAATTAATGTTTCAAAGGAATAATTAGATAATAATAGAAAACAACAAAAGAAGAATCATTTATAGTAATTTAGTTGCTACTATGGCAGACCATCACTCACCCAATTGAATTATATTAAAACATTCATCACCCATTCATACACACATATAGCAATCACACCCAAACTAAAACATTAATCATAAGATTGATGATCCTAGATATAAAACATCATAAAAATATCATTTTATCAATCCAAATAACACAACTCCTAGAATTAAACATAAAAATATTACCCACTATTTTAAATAAAAATGCGTGTTCATATAAACCAATGAAAACCCCCTTTAATAGAAAAATTCTAAAAAACATATCTTTTAGTAAAAAAATTAGGGATATAAATATTTATGAAACCTAATTTTAAAATTTAATCTACAAAATAACCCACCATTAGAAAAAAATTAATGATGTCCATAATTATAAAACATCTATATACATTTTCCTTCTAAAATAGTCATTTGAATAATAATAACTTGGATATGACAACCCACATATAAATTTGAAATAAGGATTTAAGATAAATAAGGATTTAAAACCCATAGATATGGATTTATAGAAAAATAATTAATACATAATCATTAGCTAAAGTCCATTAATTTCTCACATAATGACTTTCCATGTTAGGAATAGTTATATGGCACCAAATTTGATACACTTTCTATGGAATTTCCACAACAATCAATTTGATGATCTATATTGGTTTAACAAAATAAGACCTATCATGAAGAGACCACTATAAATCATATTAAAATAAAAATAATAATATCTCACCACTATTAGGAATTTTAAGGAAACATTCATATTTTTCATTCTACCAATTCCATTATGGAATGATATCTATTTTAGGGAATGAGGACGATGTGAATTTATATTTAAAATCACAAAATATCCCAAGATCAGAATAATCCTTGCTCTAATATGGCATAAGATTATTTAACTGTATGGAATTAAAAACTAAACGAATTAGAATTCATCAAAATATTATCCAATATCAAACATGGAACCCAAGTCAATTTGGAATTATCCATTGTAATGTGGAAAAAACATTGCCAAATATATTGAGTAATATATTAATTCCTCAAATATGAGGATTCTAGAGTCTTGGGTACTGTGAAACCAACACATTATTGAATAATTATAATTATATATATAAAATATTTGATAAAATAATGTTATATCTCTTGAAAGTCCAAACAATTATCTTATCCTTTAATTCATTATTAATTTTCCATACCTTCACCAGATAATAATTATAAGAGATAGTGGTCTTTGGGGAATGTGAATGAACCCTAATGGTTCATGTGAAAAATAAATTCGAATCTTTCTATATCATAATATCATTACCCTTTATCCCACTATCATCCTTTAATTCCCAAAAAATACATAAAGATCCCAAAAATAATTCCCCCCATTACCCATATATTACACTAACTCAAATAATGTATTCGTTATTAAAGGTATCCAATCATTTATTATTTATATTCCTCAATTAATTCCATAAATAAGTTCTCTATGCAACCATTTTATCTTGATTTCAAAGCCCACCCATGAATTATAAATACCCGATAACTAAATAAAAAAATACCTATAAATTAAATGAAGAGGTATTAATATCATATAATTATATATATATATATTCAAACTATGTTATTAAATCCAATGGAATAACGTTTTATTTTAATTCACATGAATTTGTTCCTCAACCCTCATAATTAACAAACTTCAATAATCATGTAAAAAAAATAATATCATGATCAAACAGTAAATATTATTTTTAAATTTATTCCACCAACACATTTATTAAGGAACTAGAGTAAAAACTCACTTTGTTAATTTATTATAAAAACATAGGTTCCAAAATTGTCCTCCTAAAAAATAATTTAATCATAAAAAATGTTTATTAGTACCCTTAAAACGTATCACCAACTACTATTGAATATAATATTCCCTCACCCATATTTATTCTTGAACATCCAGATGCATCATCAAAACATGATCAAGAGGAATATAATTCACTCTTGACACGTTCCCTTATTAATCTAACAGTTTAATGTTTTTTAATGAATATCATATTTGGTAACAATTTCACTGACGTCCAAACAAAAAAATGAGACATATATTGAAAATATATAATCAAAAAATAATAATGAAACATTTTATGAATCACCTCATATCTTGTTATTAATACCAAATAGTATTTTAATTCAATAATCATATATGTAATCTTCAATCTAACCAAAAATTAATTGACAGCTTGTAACACCCCGCGGATTTAAAAATAAATTATTTATAGAATCCATTCAACACTGAGTCTATGAAAAATAAACAAATTGATATTTATGAAAGGTAGTTATAACCCAACTATTAGATACAAATTTTCCTCTTATGTGATTTGAATTTCGAAAAATTGACAAACACGACTCTGATCAATAAAATATTTAGAGTATTATAGGATAAAATTTCATTTTTGGTGAATAGTTAAATACCATTAGAAATGGTAATATAAACTTATGAATATTAATGTACCATTTAAAAAACTAACCTCACCCATATAAGTTTAAATAAAATTTAGGCACCAACAAAATGGGACTGATTATTTTAAAAATTAATAATTCAGTGTTGATATTTTTGTAAGTAATATTTATTTTCAATTTTATAAAAAAAAAATATTTAAAATAAAATTTAATTCTTTGAAATGTATTAGTAAATAAATATTTTGTTTTTTATGAATTTAGGATAATTTAATTTGACCTCAGTTAATTGTTGAGAATATTATAAAATTATTATTAAATTTAAAATTTGAAGTTTTCAAGAAAAAATTTATTATTTTAAAAATTATATTTATCTTATTTGAATAATTATTTTGATAATATGAAATTTAAATTTTGAAACCACACATCAAAAAATGGTTAGGGTGAATTTTTATTATTTTTCTGAAATACATGAATTGTTTGCAAATAGTGAAATTCAACAATTTACAAAATATTGTAAATAAATGAATATATGCATCCTTTATGAGTCATGGATGATGTGAATTACAATTTCTTTGAACTGAAATGTAGTTATTACTATATTTAGTGAATATAATTTTGATTATTCATTTTCATTTTCTAGAAATAATAAGAAAATGAATAAAATAATGGAAAAACCATCCTCTCCTCCACTATAAAAACAACTCTTCACTCGCTTTTCTCATGACTCCTATAAGAATTTAAGAATCTCAATATTCTTAAAAAATAATATTTCCATATCTCTCACCACATCCAAGAGATATTGGTCTGACGAAGTTACAAAAAACCTTTCCATTATGGATGTTCTCAATGATGACATTTCAAGAGGTAAACCCTCCTCTTTTTTCCTTTCATTTCATTTTCAATTTTTTTCATTTATATCTCTACCTAAACTACTCCATAAAAATGATCACGATAAAACCAGTATCATTGATATATTGAAATTATATCATTTTAATGTTATATACTTCATCAAACTACTATCTATACCTCATTTATTTTATAAATGAAATCATTTTCTGGGAGGTATAGATTTACAAACTTTATGGAAAACAAACATTTGTTATTCAATTTCTCCCTCCAGGCTTGTCATGATGAATTTTTTCTCATTGAACTAGAAAATAATAGTTTTGATTATAACATATTCAATGTTATGGAACCAATATATATCCATAATACTAATTCTTAAGAAAAACAAGTCTTTAACAATCAACATGTCGCCAAATAAGCTAAATGGTTATCACTAATGTCATATCTAATAAAAAACCTAATACCATGTATTAAATATATATATATATATATATAACCACATAAACATATATAAGTTCATAAATAACATATAATTTTACATCTTTCAAATTATATCAATTCCACATAATCTCTATTACTTTTAATCAAGCGACCTCATCATGAAATCTAGTAAACGAACACTCGAGAAAGACAAAATTTGATCTTATAACATATCAACAAAGCCATTAATGAAATTAATAAAAAATTAATAATCAAATGATTATAGACAAGGTTCTGAATTATATTATTAATGGGTAGGACTTGATTACCAGGGACCTGAAGGTAAAGTGTAGAATATATTCAGATATAAGATATGGATTTTCTACCCGATGCTCCATTTTCATTCGGGTTACTCTCTACATACATCAATAAAATTCTTATTTATTATTATGTACTCTTAAAAAATATGTTTTAATGGTTTATAATTTTTAAAAACTATAAAAATTCCTTATTTTTGGGTAGTTACATTCTTAAAAAGGATCATTCAAAAACTCATCCCAACATACAAGCCCGTTTTGAGGGAACTTCTGGAATTCTTACCTATATTCATTTACACTATATCATCTATTTTTAGCCAAAATTATTTTTATAAAATCACTAATTTTATTATGAAAAAAATATATTATTTTACTTTATGTTTTCAACAAATAGTTTTCCAAAAGAAATCTTTGTTTCAATGTAAAAGAGTATTTATCCCAAGAATTACTCAATGATTTTATAAGAGTAATTTTAACAATTTCAATAATCTTATTAAATCTTATGTATAATTGGGACTAATCAATTATGATATCATCTACCATATATTATTTAATTTTTTAGGATTAGCTTTAATATGGATGTTCTAGCTTGAAACCATTCACTATATTACTCTGAATGGTTAGTGTTTATGTTTGGGGAATGTTATTTACATTTCATATGATAATTTTAATTTGAATATTTATATTTATTAAGTTTAACACCATTAATTTTGGGAATTAATTGGACTTATTAAGGGACATGTGGTGCCCTCTATATCCCATATAAACATCTGTATTTATCATGAGACAAAACTAATATGGAATTGGTCGAGGCCTTTCCCATTTTCAGAAATCATTTTGGCAGTGGCCTTAATCATTTGAAGATGTCTTGGCTGAGGCGTTGACGGTATATTACATAATGTATAACATTATTCATTTTTATCATTATTAAGAAAGTATTTTATAGTTTATGAGGTTATTAGTCTATTAAAATACCCATGATTATGCTTTATTATGGAATTATTTATTCCTCCCCGATTCCTTCCATATTATGTTCATGTTAATTTTAATGGCATGTGTTTTCAGTTATTCACTGTGTCTAATGTTTATATTTATGATATCATATGTAGTATTTAATAACAATAGTAATCATCTAATCTCACCCATTTCTTAAGTTTTACATTCATAGGAAGTGAAGAAATAAATTATGAATCATCTACAGGGGTAACCTATGAGTTATAGATGTTTTCAAAGGAATTTCCATATTTTATTTCATGTCAAGTTGAAATGTTAAACTTATGTATGTATCTGGTTTTACAAAAATACTAAACTAATTAATTCCATAAAGATACTTGTTTTTTTAATTATGTAAATGTAATAAAAAAATGCACCAGCTCCAGTTAACTGTGGTCGGATCGTTACACAACTTCTTCTCATACCATGTTTTTAGTAATCTTAATGAGGATAAACATGTTTGAATACATGATCAACCCTACTAAACACTATAGTATGTCATGTAATATTAACATGAAAAATCTAATGATTTTTTTCATAGATAATTTCTAATTATCGGTAACCCTGTCTATAATTTCATTTACAAAACATAGTCTTACAAGTTACTATTCACCGGTCTCCACCCAACATAAGGTCATAAAAAATACCTACCATATAAATCCTTGAATGTTTTTAAAAATAACGACAATTTAGATATATTATTATTTGAATATTTCATCAAGGATGAATTTTCTTCACATGACCTCTCGAAATCATGAATGCATGCTTGAATCGGATCCTCCTAAATTCCAATAATCTTATCCATCTTCCCATATTTATTAAGATTTTAAACCAAAATTAAAATTAATTTAGTATCCAAGGAATTATTTAGTACCATATATAATCATGACACAAAATAAGGTTATCTATAGTATATGATTTTCTAAATAACTCCTTAAATCTTTACAATCATCTTAACACCCAACATTCTGATTTCCTCAAAGGAATTAATTACCCTAATCTATAAAGAAGCATACTAACATTTTATATTATTACAATATTACATATTTAGAGTCGTGCTTCAAATTTATTTTTGGTAGACATATCTAAATGTCTATAGTAATATCCTTATACTTCCACATATGAATAATATATTGGTGAAAAATCCCAATCAGTCACTGATTCATTGCCTCATGCTAATAATTATCCAAACACAAGGATACTTATTATACTATATCCTTCCACATACAGGGCCACCAAATCATTCACTTTATTTCATGGTTCATTTTGAAATTTCAAGATCCACTACCTAACTAGAATGATGGAAACATCCAATTAATCTACACCACAATCAATTAAAAAAACAATTCAATCATAGTAATAATGATTACCATTTAATTTCAACCTACACCAATTAATAGTATCCTCACCTTAAATTTATTATTGCATCACATAGCATATTTTTTAGATAAATATGACCCCAAATTCCCTCCAATAATGAGGAAATTTAATTCTTGATGTACTGGAGTAAATTATTCTCTATTGATATCTCTATATGAAAGTTTTGAAATAAACCTCTTTACTTCCGAACTCTTTATATTTTTAATATCTTTTGTTAAAAGTCTTCATACACATTGTTTCAAGAAAAATGTTACTTGTATATGTTTATGTGAATGTTAAATATCAAATTTTTAATGGCACTTACACATATAAATAGTCGCAATTTTGGATCATGTTGTGGGAAGATATCCTTAATGATCTTATGATTAGTGTATACATTCAAATGTTCCCCAAAGATATAAATAACCAATTTTCAATGTGTGAACTATCACATCCAATTTCAAATAAATCACTTTGTATTGTTTCCTTATGTTTTTAGCCACCATGATCAATGCACGTTGAAAATACCATCTTTTATTATGAAAAAAACTATTCATACTCCTAAAATATAAAAATACACCTCATATCCTTGATTTTTTATACATGGTATCAATTAGTGCTACTATAAGCCATTTAATAATTTTATAAAGAGAGGTTTTGGAAATTCTCATCCTATTCAGGATCAACCCCCTTCTAAGTCATATCAATCAATGTAAAAGTTAATTTGGAGAGGTATTTCATAAATATGTAATAATAATTAGGTAGTATATGAAAAATATTTATTCTAAAACATTATTGGGTATACATAAGGATATAATTCTCTATACATTAACATGATCAATATATATTCAATTACATGAAACATAATTTCCTATAAATTTTACCCCATGAAAAATAATATGTCACTGATAAAACGTTTTTTATAAATTATGTTAATATAAAATTACTAAAAAAAATAATACATATTCTTCATGATTTCATTTATATCTCAAATAAATTATGATTTCATCAATTAATACTTACAAAAAAATCAGCATAATATTTTTGTAAGATTCTGTTCATCATGACCATAAATATTGTGGGTGAATTAGTCGACCCAAAAGGCATTTACAATAACTCAAAATGGTAATAATGTATTATATACATTTTATTAGGTATTTATTCCACTCATATCCTTAAATAATGATATACTAATAAAATTTTAATTTAATAGACATCATAGATACCTTAAAGAAATTTAATAAGTCATTGTCAGATGGAACCGTTATGTATTCTATATCATTAACTGATTTAGTTTCTAATTGTCCATATATATTTGTAGACTATTTTTTACATTAACTATGAAAAATATAGTTGCTTACCAATGTAGAATAATTAAATAAATGAACCCTTTCCATTCCAATTATTTCAAAAAAGGCTTTCAGTCACTTAACTCTGTAGGTTTTATAAAATATGTTGGTAGATTATTTTGATATATTATATGTATAAGATAATAAATATTCTACTTCCCTTATTCATGGAAATAATAATAAATCATCAGGAAAAAATATTAGGATAAACATTAATGAATAATTGTATCCTAATATGACTACCCTTCACCCATGTTTTAGGAATTGAACCCCTTAATTGAAATGATAAGGATTTAATATCTCGAAAAATTGGATTATTTCTACTTTCATTAATATCTAAAACCCATAAAAATGAATAAATAAATCCTTCATGTGAGATGAATTTTTTTACTATAACATTAAATTATAGCATTATGATTGATAATATGGTCCAAATCAATGATTATGTCATATTGTATTCATCTTAAAGTCTATAAAATATCATTAATCTTCTACATCCCCTATAATAATGGAACAAGGTTGATACTTAAGAACAAGACCATTATTTTCTACACATTGGACTATGAATCCTTGTGGCTAGAGGCATATTTTTGACATGTAATACAAAATGTTTTACTACTCATATATATATATACCAGAATTTATTAATTCTATATGGAATAAAGTAGAAATGACCATATATATAATAATTCTAAAGATTACATATGGTAGATAGTAATGTCATAGCGTTAGATTAATGAAAAAATTAATCATCCAAAAAAATCATATATGTTCATTATGATGTTTGTTTACCATAACTTATATTATTAACCTAGTCTGGATTAGATTCTCTTCGGAAATATTAGGTCCTTTATCCTAGTTGGATGCTTCTACACTTTTTTGTTTGGTTGAAAGACCTAATAACCTTATTCATGTGGCCCACGTATTCACAATTATGGAATTTTAGATTTGAAATAGAGTCATTATTTATTATCTAACCCATATCCCCACACAAATAGTATAAAATAATAACATAACCATGAGGAAAACTTGAAGAAATATTTTTAGATTACATACATTTTTTTTTCTATTTAAACATATTTATACTAAATAAACTCTACCCTTTATTATATTGAGGGAGGAAAGTTATATAAATTTTCACTTACACCTTTTCATCTTTGGTTCTATTAGATATGTTTAACAACTATAATAAATAATATAGTTTTTGTAAAATGGTTCATGATCAAACCTGAAGCCTTAGTCATATATCAAAACATCATTGCATGAGATTCAAATTTGTTGTCAAATATTATTTATAATAAAAAATATATATGAAATTAGATTTTTATTCAATGACTAGTAAATTTATATTCTTAAACACTATGAAATACGTAGAATTTTCCAATTTAAACCTATTTGGGAAATCAATTTTATTTAAGTGTTTCTAGAAACCCATTTAGTCAAGATCCTAGTGAATTCCAAATTTCATTATCAGCTCCCACCTCTATCATGATAGTGTATCCAGTTGATTGTTGAATAACTAAATTTTTAATTTTTAGGAAATCTATTTGTATGAGAATATATGGTTGATTTTTTCTAAATATGTTTCATCCAAACCTATTATGATATCAACTCCAAAATAATGGATGATTATTATTTTGAAACACTAATTCCTAGTCAGTTTCTCTATCTCATACTTGGCCAGATTCTATATCCATATTTTGGTGGATTTCATACTAATATTTATTTGTTTCCAATATTTATGATCTATCTCAATTTATCCATATCCATTCATAGTTTGAATTATTATTTGTGACATTAATCTATAATTCATGAAGAAAATAATTTGTAAAAACTAACAATATATATATTCCCAGCTACATGTAGTTGGTAATATATTTTTCGTTTCTATAAATCATCTACAAAAATAAACCAAGTTCCTTTTTCTAAAACGTTATCAAAATTAATTTTAAAATAAATAATCATCGATTATTTATAAATCCTTTTTTAAAATCATTTTCATGTGATTCAATTGAACCATGTTTAAAATGAATCATTAACACCTCCTGATATTTAATAATAATGGTATGTCAATTGGTATAACTATAAATACTATTTTTTTTCAAATATTATTCTACTTGTTCTCCAAGGTGAATAGAAGGATTCTATATGAATCCAAAATAGTACTTTTGTATATACATTTTATTTATTAAGAATCATTTCCTCTATACCTACAAGACTTCCCATGACTTACCCATGATCTAGTATCATTTTGTAATGACCCAACCTCGCTATAAAAATTATATTAATCAAATAAAATTTATACATGTCCTCAATAACACTTATTAGAAACCAATGTATGAAAAATAGGACTAAAAAACCACTGAGGAATTATTTTCACTCAATAATAATAAACCAATAATTCATGTGAAATATAACTAATTTAGAAATATTGTAATGATTTTTACCTTACATTGGATTTTTTTTTATTTTTATATATCAAAATCATGAGAAATATACTTCAACAAAAAATAACGATAATAATACTCAGTTTATAGTCTCTCAACATATCATGTCATATATCAATAATGGATCTATATCTCTCTATTAATGATGAATTAAATCTTCACCTTTCCCACATCACATATAATTACGGGTTCTAAAGTGAGTATTCTCATTAAGTCATTAAGGACTAAAAAATACCTCTAATTCCTCTGAAATGTTAATCCATTTATGTTAATTAGAATATAGGTTAATCCAATATAGGAAAATCCTGAATAAGTCTTTATTAATATTCCACTAATCTATTAAATATTCATATTCAATGGTGTTATTGAGGATATCCCAAGAAATAAAAATCATTACCTAGTAAATATCTATATAATGTATAATATCTAAATTAAAATATCCTTGAATCTTCACTTCATAAGTTTATAAATTACATTTAAATAATTTTGTTTAAAACATATACTCTAGAGAAAGCTCAAAAAAATTTCTTTGTATTTAATGTGTTCTACTACTAATATTGAATAATGTTTTTTAAAACATATCAATAAATACTTCTATAATTATTTCCAAATACTAATGGAATATTCATTTATTCATCTTTATGAAATATTCATCATCTTTATGAGCACTATAGGATTATTTGTGACACTAAAATACAATATTTGGAACACATAAGAACCATATGAACTTCATAATTTCTCCTTTTATATGATCACTCTCATACTATTTATTAATGTTATTTCAATCATAAATGAAATTTGAAAAGTTATTAATCACATTTTGAATGATCAAATAACATATAATTGCATAGTAAATGATAATTATTCTTTACCATCACCCAATTCAACTTTTCCTATTCAATATACAACATGTACCACATTTGGTGTCTATATATTAATTTTTGTAGAAGTGTCAAACACAACTCCTTGTTGTACTCATTTTGGGTTAGTGAATAGATATTTTACAAAGGTAGGTTACATTGTAACTTTTCTATGATACCATTGGATTCAGATTTGTAAATAATATAGGAGTTCTCATTTATACCATTTGAGGGGGAATTATTTTTTACTATCAGACTCTCTAATAGATTTAATATATATTCATGAATCCATCTCTAATTGTAGTGTGGGGTTGGTTACCCCCATGAAATTTGATATTCATAATAATTAATTTATCTGAACATCTATACATACAATAGGTTATATTTTATTCCCTTTCTACTTATTTATTTTTAATTTAGGGTGTTAAAATTGAAATCTATGTAACTTGGAACTTTGGATTTTATCCCCATTCCAGTATACAATAGATTTTTATAGTATAATGATCGATCCCATAAGAAGGACTTCCTATGAATCCTCATGATGTGAATCATAACCTATGTAATTTGCTTCCACGTAACTAGACACAAAATTCCTTTTAATGTTATGTGACAAGACCCATATCAAAGTAGTTTAGCATCACACAAAATAGATGATCAGAATAAAGGTTCCTAACAATAGTTGGTGTGGGGAATCTGTATCAAAAATCCTTTTCAGTTGACCACTAAGTGAATATAGAGAAATGAAGATGTATTTTTAATCACCCAAAGATATTATTTTTATTCTTAGGTGGGATATTATTTTTTAAGAACATGGATCAATGAGATAGTTGATTGGGCTTGGAAGAGCTTGGCCCACAAAGCATGATATGACCTCAATAAGAATATTGAAAAATCAGAAAGGTTCATAGAGAATATAAACCATGTGAAAGTAAATCCATACTCAAGGGGAATATGGACCATCGATGAATGATGTCGATGTGTTAATAATAAATATATCCTATTGTAGATAAATTCACATGGAATGTGTCCCTAATGAAATTATTTTTTTATCTTTTGTGGAATATAGATTATATATTGAGGACAAAAATGTATTAATTAATAATATTACCTCATGAAGATGGATATAGAATAAGATTTTTGGTTTGAACAATTAAAAAGAATCTTACCTATCCCAACTAATATGAATTTATGATCACATAGTTTTAATTTCACTATTTATGTCCACGTGGTAAACTGAACGATAAAGCATAGTATCATCTGATATGGAATTTTTCTACAAGTTTAAAAAAATGTGGTTATAAAATTTTCCATGGATTTTATCATCACTCTATTGGTATATTTTTTTTATGAAACTGGTGGTAAAAGATGATTTAGTTGGGATTATACATATAAGACTTTCCATTTAGAGACTTATCTAGGAATGTAGTCCTCTAAGTAAATATGGACCCTATGTAATACTGCCTATTAGGAAGGGTTTTCATGGAGGATATGGAACAATGAATACATGTTGTGACTTAAGCATTGGAGTTTCCTTTTTGGAGAATATCTCATTGAGTGTACTAGGTTGGATTCCCTTGAGGATGCAATGGTAAATAATTATACCAAGGAGGAGGAACATTTAATACCAGAACGTTATGATGTAATTAGTGGGGTTTTTCATATATGAGGGTCTTTCTGTATCACAGATTCGATTGGAAATCTATTATAGATCCAAAATTCAAGAATTAATCATAAAAGGAAGGCTAATATCATATGGATCACTAAATCTAATTTAGCATTTACCATGTGACTAGACTGATTGGGATAGGTCATGGGTAAGAAAAGTTTATAGGCATGAGTTAGGGAGTTCTTTCACTCCCATCCTTATAATTGGGACATTAATTATTAAGGGGATTCATGAATTAAAATCTCTTATGGTCCCTATCAGTCATACATGATAATAAAGTGGTTCTTTTTATCGAGGTTATTCATGATTGAAAGAAGGGAACTATTGATTCCCCTATAACATGATCATGTATGTCTGGTGACTTTGGAGGAGTCCATGATAATTGGATTCTTTGGCTGAAGACCCTGGTGAGGGGGTTCTCTTCCATTGATGTTAGGGTGAACATAGTACCCTTGCATTGGAGTTGGAGTGGATGGTTCAATATAGTGATGGTTTAGATCTGGTGGAAGCATAGATTTCTTACTTCATCATAGTAAGGGCTAGGCCTTAGGTTTGTTTCACCCAAATAAGGGTTAAGGGAACACCCTGGCTCACCAAAAAGGGAGCTCATATGAATTGGCGACCATGTAAAACTAGGTAATGGTGATACCCCAGTGATGATTGAGCGATGTGGCTCTATAGTGATTATAAGGAATATGGGACCCTATTTATATGAGTTTGATGTGCCAAATTAGGGATACTACGGTGAGGTTGTATTGAAGTGATTATAGTACAAGGTGTCACCCCATTCATTCTTTGTTGAGGTCGCTCTAAATTCATGATTGGGTGATGTGGTGCCATAGTAATCCTAGGATGAGATGGTTCCCTATTAATGCTAAGGGAGGTAGTAACCATGTGATTTTGGGGAACGTTTGTTCCCTTATGATGGAACATAATAGATGATTAACCCTTGTATATAGGGGTATCCAATGATGATTTTGGATTAACATTTCACAATCATATCACCCAATAAATTTCCTTCATTTTAGGGTTTGAGATCTTGTGAAGAAGTGGGTTCAAATGAAGGGTTCTCAATATCATAATCATTGATCCCTATATTACCCAATATTTTGTTTATATTTACTAGGTTATTAAACTAATTAATATAACTAAGGGGAATTGAGAACTCAGTTATGAAACTAGGGATAAGATAAATTTGGGGTACCTATTAAACTTCTAAAAGTTCTCAAATGAGGATCCCAAGGGTCCTATTTATAGGAAAATATGAAACCATGGGTGAAGAGGATATTTTAGGAAATATATGTTTGTATGATTCATGTTCTCATTAATATTTCATATATAGGTTGTGTTCATAGGTACACTTGGTTTCACATATTGGGAAAACATCAGTGTTTTTGGGTGAAACCGTTGTGCGTTCCTTAAGAATTATTCCTTAATCATTCAAATGTAATCACCTTTCTAAAATGTATTCATCCTTACCCCAAAAGGGAGTGAAAAAATTCCACCTTTATAAATATATGTTATTAGAATGAGGAGGATATAATCCCAAGGTCATAGTGACACTAGTAGGAAAATATTTTCCATAAAAGGGAACACTTGTTTCTTATGTGTTGATTATTTTATACCAATGTTTCATGATTCATATGTGAATTGATATTTTGTCTTCATTTTTGGTCGGAATATATTACTTAATAGGGGGTCAATTGAGTATCTATAAAAATTTATGTTAAAATTGGTTCTTTGAAAAAGTATCCCCCAATAAAAATATAATCAATGTTAGTTAGTAGTGAAATTATAAAATTCATGAAAGTTCAATTAAATTCTTAGAAGAATGATTAGTTATCAGATTTACAAATCTAAAGACTAGTCAAACTTTTGAAACTAATCTGCAGATTCAAGAACGATATAAACACTTTCTAAACTAAATAGTAAATTTCAATTTAGTATTATTTGAAATGAAATAAACCCAGATCATATTAAACTAAAAGATAAGTACACGACAGATAAACACGTGAGGATCATTCTGAAGTAGAGACATAGTCCTCTCCACTTAGTGATCACTTTCCACCAAGCGTTTATATTAATAATCATTTGAACCACACATTGTATCGTGGTTCTCAATTGCAAAAAAGGTTGTCTAGGTCACACTTGACCAATACCACAATTATTCTTGGGAAAAACAACAAATAGATAACAGTTAATCTCTTCCACCATTCTATGTGGGATACCAGAGAAAAAAAAGAGTGAGTGTGATGATATTGGGTATCCTGTAGTTATGCACATGAGATAGTGTGATTGAAGAAAATAGATGAACACACACTACTCAATATTTTAAAACTAAGATCAAGATGGAGTTATAAATGAAAAAAGGAGTTTCGAAATCATTGTATGTTATACAGTGAAGATATGGACTAGATCGAATGAGAGAAAAAGATAATCGAGTCCTCTTCTGGAAGATGGATTTAAGAAAAGTTTATCGCAACCTCTATATTCTAGCTTCTAGGTGTATAAAGATCTTCGATGTTTGAAAGTTCAGAGAAGTTCAGAACATTATTGATTGTCTTATTAATCTACTTGTGTACTCATATTTGTGTTATCTCACTACTTTTCAAGATCTTTTGTTTACAAAATTTAGCACATTCACCAAGTCTATGTCGTATGCATGTTTTACATGATTTATCTTTTAATACATTTATACTTCAAGAACTAGCAGGCATGAAGACCCCCTCATCATCTTGTACATCATATTGTCTATGGATAGTTCTATAGAAAAAATTAAATAAATACAGAAACATTAATTTGTATAAATATAACAATTAGAATTAAATTTAAAATATTAAATTTGAAACAATATTTATGACTATCGGGGAGTCATTAGTATTGATGCCTCATATGAATCTATTTGTCATCAGTGGACTATCATAATCAGTTTGTCAGCATCATTTTGTCACCATTAGTCTATAAGAATCGGTGACTCTGAGTATCGGTGAGTTATTTCCATCGGTATCAGGGACAGAGTGCATCGTTGAGTCGGTTGTGCAATCGTTCTTTCACTCATCGGTGAGTCGTTCAAAGGAGACTCATCCATCGACGAGTCAAACATTAGTGTGTAACCTATCAACGTGTCGAACATCAGTGTGTCGTCCATCGCTGTGTCAAACATCGGTGTGTTGGATATCTGTGTGTTGAACATTGGTGTGTCGTTCATCAGTGTGTCGAACATCGATGTGTCATCTATTGGTGTGTCGATTGAACTAATAGTTCCAGGGACTCTGAGAGACATTTGAATTGTCTGTCATACACAGTACACTACTAAATTAATTGAAATCCGTAAATACATGGAAACATACACTTTTTAGTATATTAAATCATATATATTTTTTATTGAGTTATTGAAATGAATTGTTCATAATGACATAATTGGTTTACATAGAGATATTAAATGACATTAAATAATGGAATATATAGATTGAGATTATATGTGACTATGAAAACAATTATATTAAGGAGGATCCAACAATATCCCCTTTCTGAAAATCACAAATTAT
This sequence comes from Viscum album, assembly GCA_963277665.1. Taxonomy (NCBI): domain Eukaryota; kingdom Viridiplantae; phylum Streptophyta; class Magnoliopsida; order Santalales; family Viscaceae; genus Viscum; species Viscum album. The sequence goes on from OY728126.1 coordinate 1,678,697,075, forward strand.
AAAATTCATGTGACATTAAGGAATAGTAATTACTTGAGATAGTATATCCAACTGAAAATGATTTTTCAATATACCTAAAAGATTCCCCTGTTTGTGTTTTTTTAAACCCCCCCCCCCTTAAATATAGAACCAGAGGGAATATATATATATATATATTATGTTTAGTACATTCCATGTGGCCTATGCAAGAGTTTCTCCCCCTAAAATGAATAATGTATGACTATACATGTGATTACTAATGTATTCTAATACCTTTCTCCCCCTTTTGGGATTAGAAAAACAAGGTAAGAGAATGAGAATGAAGAAAATGAAATAACTTAAAGAACATGAGATTGATATGGAAGACAAAAAAGATCTCTATTAATGTTCAAAACGTTATAATTAGAAAAAAAAAATGATTCAAATACCTTTAAAAACACAATCCACCACTAAGGGTTTGTCTTCTGAAGTGATTTTCCATTATCTAAATAAATTGGTGTAGGATTAGAAGGGTTTCGGGTTGCCGTGGGAAGATTTGGTCTGAGGATAACACTAGGAAAGGAAACCCATATAGGGACATTTGCTGCAAGGACGAGTCTTTTTTCTAAAAAAACATAGATCTATGGTTGCATAGTAATGACTGGTCAAATCTAAGAAAGGTATTGAGAGGAAGTCATTGTAACAGGAGTCCTAGATATAGTTCCAATGGAAACAGCATGAGGTACCACAAATGCTTTAGCTTGAACAAGCAGATATGGTTTGAGGAGATTGATGAAACCATTAATGATTTCACCACCAAATTACATGGACTTCTCGAAATCATCCTTAATCTAGAGGAACTTATCTAGAATAGGGGTAAACATCATCAACTGTGCCACTTGTGTCTTGATGCCTGCTCTAACTAGAGGAATTATCATATTTTCGGCTAAGAACATGAAGGTATTGATGAGATCATGCGTGGTATATATCATGGTAAAATAATTAACCACATTCTCTCTTATCTCCTTATGAGCTTTAGATGCTTCATTTGTGCACTGCATTATGATGTTATAAACAAGATATATACTTCTATTTATTTTATCAAGAGTTTATTTATCTGAATCAGTATATTGATTCTTGAGTTCTTCTCTTATTATAGCCTTAAGATACTCTAAATCAGCATCAACACCTCTCCCACCTGTATAAGTTGAAGGACCAGTGATCATTTTTTCAAACTCGTGTTTCCATTTAATCAAATATACACTCAGTAGACGTGTAACTATGTTTTTATGAACATCCATCACACCACTAAATGTAGCCTTGAAATCAGTGGTCGGAGTGTTCAACTCATTGCTCAACCTCCTTACCTCTTATCTCAACAAAGTATAATTTCTAATGATGGTTTTGGATATGGTAATGAGATTAGGTCGAATCTCTTGGATCAATATTCTTTTATTTTTTGCTACATCAACATCCAAAATACTCATTAAAGTAGAATATTTTCTTCATGATCCAGTTGAGGCTCTTACAGACTCACATATGTCAGTTTTGAATTGCTCTAAATCAGCCTTAGTGACATAGTCACGAGGAACTAGCTATGCTACTGCCTCAACTACTAGAGGTGAATCTAGTGGAACATGTGAAATAGGTTCTGCATCAGCTCAGGATTGTAGTGCAGGAGGAGGTGATGTTATCTCCTCATCAGAGGTATATGCCAACACAAATAGAATGTATCCTCGATCTTTATTGCACTGTCGAGTACATGTCCAATCTCTTGGCTCAATAGTGTCAATCCTGACTCTTATTCTGTGAGGCTCATGTACAAATTCATATTCATCTACTTCTTCATCCTATCCTATTTCCATAATAACATTTCTGGGCTTAAACACCAACTGAACTTGAGATTATTCAAGTGCTCAATCCAGTTCAACTTCTCCAGAAACTTCCCTTATCTAAGGCACCTGATCCTTGACCTCTTCCTCATGGCCACGAGACATGATTTCATTCAATTCCTAATGGAGTTCATTATTTTCAACAATACCATTATGAGTTCTATTCTCATTATTATCATCTCAATGATAAACATCACCATGTTCAATAGGGTTAGCACCACCTTGTCCAATAACTCTATCAGCATATCTATGTAAAAATTCTTCACTAGATCTATCAACTAATTGTTGTACCACTTTCATGGAATCACTGACATGCTTATAATCACCCTAATCAACATCATTTTCATCATCATCATCATCATCATCATCATCATCATCATCATCATCATTATCAGAATCCTCATCGGACTTACTCACATAGCCTTCCACACCAGTTACTTTTGTCTCTTCGTCATCCTCATCACCTAGAAAAGGTTCCCTTGAGGGTAAGTCCAAAGGAGGACTAGCTGGTCCCTAAGACAAGTATTTTTGGATTTCAGAAATATCAAGATCACTCTGGTCATCTATAGGTGATCATTCTTACCTTCACAACTCATCCAAAGACTCCAAGTCAGAATAAACAGCTACTTCTCTTAGTTTGAGGCATATATCAACTTGATCCTTTAGTCTCGTAGGATGGTCAATCAGATTGAATTCCCCATACAATATTTCCTCATATCCTACCCAACATTTCTTCCGTGGGTTCCAGCAATTTTTTTCTTTTTAAAATATATTTCTGAAGGCAGAAACCACTATAAGCACTTATCATTTAATCTCCATCTTCCATATAGCCCAACATCTTTAACATGGAAGGGATCATCCTGGGATAGTACAAGCATTTTGCTTTCTTGGATGGTTTTATCAAACCAGAAATATGCTATATCAGATACCTAAAACGATTCACCTTTTTCCAATTCTTTAAGTGGTAAATCAGGAATATATCATGATACATCACTGTAGGGAAACCTCCCTTGAGAGGATTTGATGTCGAATAAAATTAAAAATTAATCATTCCTATCCATCAAATTCACTGGCGGTTGATCTCATCGATTCATCACTATCATTCATCTCCATCAGAGCACCTTTATAAGAAAAAAAATCATAGGAAGGTGGAATAATACCCTGATAATCATCATATACACCTTCATGAGAAATTTCCAAGCATTTATCCCATTCCATAGGTAAAAAAGAAATCTATTTTTCCTTTACCAATGACTTCATCCTTGCTTCCTCAACCCTGTAAAGGGATGTATTTATTTGTAGATAAAACTCATTTACTAGAAAGTGGTAATAAGGCCTCTCATTGTTTGAGAAATAGCTCAGGCACCCTTTAGATTCTAGTAATATCAACAAGAACAACATTCTTGACAGAATCCACTCAGAAGATACTTCCTTTTCAGTTGTAACCACTCGGCTTTCCAAACATGGTTTTGAAGTACCACTGGACTGACCCTTCTGACTCTTAACTGAGGGAGATTTGACTAGATCTTCCATTTAATACTTCTTTATATTCATTTTGAGGGTTCATATTCTAAAGGAGATGAAGGTTCAAGGGTTGAGAGATAAAGTTTCAAAGAGAAGAAGGACCAAGGTGGAGAGGAAGGAAAAATGGTGGGATAGATTGATTTAATTATATCATTTATGGACTATAAACCGTAAAGTACCAAAATTGATAAATGTAGAAGAACAAAAAACTTTGTAATTTTATTTAAATAAACAGAGATGAAAAATTGTCCTTGAAGGAATCAGTTTCAGACAACAGGTTTCAAGTGATCGATTTGAAGGGATCTATTTTAAGGATCATTTTCAAGGATCAGTTTCAAGGATCAGCTTCAAGGGATAGGTCGTACTGATCAGTTTCAATGATCGTTTTCAAGGATTGGTTTAAATGGATCAGTTTCAATGATTGATTTCAAGGATTGGTTTCAAGGATCGGTTTCAAGGGATTAGATTCACTGATTTGATTCATGGATTGGTTTCAAGGAATAGTTTCAAGGATTAGTTTCAAGGATCAGTTTGCAGGATTAGATTTAAGGAATTTGTTCAACTTATCAGTTTCAAGGATCAGTTTTGAGGATTAGCTTAAAGGGATGGGTTTGCTAATCAGTTTCAAGGATCAATTTCAAGGATTGGTTTTAATGGATCGGTTTCATGGATTGGTTTCAAGGATCGATTTGGTGGATTAGTTTCGCTGAGCAGTTTCATGGATCATTTTCAGGGATCAGTTTCAAGGATCAGTTTTAAGGGATCACAGATGTTTGACAAGAATTTAGATATTTACCATTCCAAGTTCATGTTTGATGTAGTTTATTCTCTTATATTTTAAATGTTTAGAGAATATGACAACAATTTGATGCTTAGTCCTGATAAAATCAAGAGTAATATCATCTTTTTGACAATGTTCTCTCAAAAAGTGATGTCTTACATCAATATTATTTGTTCTAGAATGAGAAATTGGATTCATAAAATTTTTAGTATCACCTGTGTTGTCACAGTTTATAGGGATACATCTGAATTGAAATCCATGGTCTAATAAGGAGTGTTTCATCCACAAAATTTGTGAACAGCAGCTACCAGCAGCTATGTACTCTAGTTCAACAGTTGATAATGCAACTGAATTATTCTTTTAACTACACTATGATATTAAAGACTTTCCTAAAAAGTGAAATGTTCCAGAGGTACACTTTCTATAAAACATACTTCCAACAAAGTCAGTATAAGAATAACTTTTAAATCCAAATGTTGTCCATTAGGATAAAAAATTCAAAATTGGTTGCATACTTGAGGTATTTGAAACTTTTTTGACTGAAATTTAGGTTCGCTCTTTGGGGTTTCTTGAAATCTTCCACACATACACACACAAAACATAATTTTCTGCCTAATAGGAGTTGATTACAACCCAATCCCAAAAATTCCTCTGTATTCAGTTTGATAAACAGATTTTCCGTTTCCATCAAAATATATCTTACATTTAGAATTAATAGGGGTTTCACTAGACTTAATGCTATCTAGGCCATGTATTTTCAAATGATCATTAGTGTACATACTTTGATTTATTATAATACCATCTTTATTTTTAAATATTTGACATCCAAGAAAATATTTATGTTCACCCAAAAAACTCATTTCAAACTCACATTGTATTATTTTACAAAACTCAATACATAATGAATATTTTGAAGATCCAAAGGAAATATCATCTCCATATATTTGATCTATTAAAATTTATTTTTAAATTTTTTTATAAACAAGGTAGGATCTGAAATTCCTTTTGTAAATCCTTCAGAAATACCAAAATTAAAAAAACTTTAATACTATGCTCTGGGATCTTGTTTAAAACCATATAAATATTTACATAATTTTAACATTTGATTTGGAAATTGAGGAATTTTAAAACCAGGTATTTTTTCAATAAAAAAACATGAACTATATAACCATTTAATAACTCAATGATGAAATCCATTTGGTAATGTTTAAAATCCATGTGTGCTACATAGGAAAGTAAGATTCTAATGACTTAAAGCATAGCTATTGGTTAAAATATGTCTTCATAGTAAATTCATTTTTCATGATTATATCCTTATGCAACAAACCTATATTTGTTTCTAACTATATTTCCAGCTTCATCCACTTTATTTCTAAATAAACATTGGGATCCTATGGTCAAAGTAAGCTTTAGTCTATCTACATGTTTCCAAAACATTATTTCTTTTAAACTGTTTATGTTCATATTATGTGGATATTACCCAAAAATCATCATTGATTGAATCATTGAGATTTTTAGATTCATGGTTTGATAAGAATTCTTGATGATCAACCTCGTTTCTCAAGGAAGCTATTTTTTTCCTCTATCAAAATATCCAACAACACCATTTAAGGGATGATTTTTAAGTGTCCTAGATGGTTGAGAAAATGTAGGACTAATTATTTTAGGTTGGTCATTTTGATCTTGTTCATTATTGCTAGGATCTAGAGGATTTCCAGTACTTGGAGTTTTCATAAATCACTTCATATGATGATTTGAGATTTTATCATTAATATCTAGATTAGACATTTCCTCTTCAATATTTTATAGTGAGGACTTAGGCTCTTGTGGATCTATTTCATGAAACACGACCTGTACAGATTCATCCCCACACCATATTTTCTTATTAATGGCTCTATAAGAATTTCTTTATGCTGAATATCCAAAAAATATTCTATCATCACTTTTGGGGGAAAATTTATCTAAATTGTATTTGGTGTTCAGAATTTATACTTTACATCCAAAAACATTAAAATCACTTACTGTAGGTTTTCTATTGTTCCAAAAATCATAAGGAGTGTTCTTAAGGATGCTTCTGATTATCTATTTATTATGTAATGATATATATTACCAGCTTCAGCCTAGAAATAAATTTCTAGTTCATATTCATTAATCATTGTTCAAGAAGTTTCTTGTAGGCTTATATTTCCTATTTCTACCACACCATTTTTTGTGGTGTCCTATGAGCAGAGAAGATATGATTATATCAATTTTGTGAGAAAAAAATATTTAATATCTGGAGTCTCAAATTCAAGTCTATGATCACTTCTTAAGGATTTAATCTTAATTCCACTAATAGGTTTTATAGTCCTAGCATACACCGTGAACTGAGAAAAAACATCACTATTGTGAAATAAGTAAAAGGTCATGGTATACCAAGAGAAATAATTTATAGGAACATAATCCTAGTTCTTCTCATGAAGACTCGAAAATCTATATGGTCCAAAAAAATCCATGTTATCCAACTGAAGAGTTTGATAAGTAGTTACTTATTTCTTTGGTTTGAAAGATGCTTTATTATGATTTCCTTTTTGACAAGGGTTTCACACCTTATTGTCTAGAAACTCTAATTTTGGTATGTCTTTATCTAACCATTATCTAGTTAACTTATTAAGAGAGTGTATGTTGTAATTTCCAAGTCATCTTGGTTAAATCCATGACTCTTTGTGAATTTCATTTATCTAGAAACATTCTGAGATGCTAGTGTGTCTATATTTATATCATATACATTATCATTTCTAAGAGAAATAAATACGAAGTTATTATTTTCATAAAAACATGGGATAATCATTTTTAAATGTAACATTATATCCAATATCACATAATTGTGATATGATAAGATGGTTATACTTTAATCCATAAATATATAGTAATTTCGAAATTGAAATGGAGTTAGGGTTACCAATTGTGCCTAGGTCGATGATTTTTCCAATACCATTGCCACCAAATGTCACATATCCTCCATCAATCTAGATAAGAATATTGAATAGTAACCTATAATATGTCTTGAATACCCACTATCCATGTACCATAGATTTCTACGGGAGCTCTTTAGATAGTTTACCTACAAAATAGTTCATCCATGGAATGAATTTGGTACCCATATTTGTTTGGGTCCACATACATTAGTGATATAATATTTAAGAACCCAGAATTGTATTATGGGTTTTTTATAAGAAGAATATAGAGTGTTTGAAAAATAATCTATGTTTGGTCCCAGAATAAATGTATGCAGTAAAAGAATTTTTGGAATTGGAAGTTACTGTAAAATTATGGTTTTTCAAAAAAGAAGTAGATTTTCCAGATTTGGTTACAAAATTTGGTTTGGATAAATTCTGTTGACCTGGTTGATATCCTATCTCATAAGTATACTTAAGAGATTTTTATTTACCAAAATTTTTATTATGTGTATGTTTTCCATTGATAACCTTTTCTATGTCTCTTTTCAATTTCTCATTAGGTATTTTTAAATCATTGTTTTCCATGAGATGTTGAGAATTTTTATATTTTTTAGCTGAATGTTCATATATAATATTCACATTAAGAGCGTGCTATTTCTTCAAAAAATTATACTTATCTTTTAACTAATTGTTATTTTCTTCTAGCATATTTCAATATTCCAATAATTCATCATTTTTCATATTCTCATACTCAATTTCTTTTTCTGAATAATAACAATTATGTACAAGAGAGTATAATGATACCTCATATGTGATAGTCATTAAACACATATTGGCCATATCATCTTTCTCTTTATGTGAAGAAGAATATTCAATGAAGCTGTCCTCAAAGGCACTCTAGGTGGCCATCATTGCATTCTTATACTTTCTATCCTTATTTTCATACTCATTGAATTTCATCTTTGGATAGTCAAACTTGACATGTCCTTTCCATTTACATTCATAGAAAATTATCACTTATGAATTATCATTTCTCTTCATAGTCAATTCCTTATTCATGATTATATCCTTATGAAACCAACCTCGATTTGTTTCTAACTATATTTCCACCTTCATCCACCTTATTTCTAAACAATAATTTGGATCCTATGGTCAAAGTATCATTAAGTCTTTCTACATGTTTCCAAACGTTATTTCTTTTAAAATGGTTAAGTTATTATTATGTGGATATTACCCAAAAATCATCATTGAATGAATCATTGAGATTTTTAGATTCATGGATTGATAAGAATTTTTGATGTTCAGCCTGGTATCTCAAGGAGGCTCTAGTTTGTGTTCCTATATCAAAATCTCCAACAATACCATTTAAGGGATGATTTTTAAGTGTCCTAGATGGTCGAGAAAATGAAAGAATAATTATTTTAGGTTTGTCATTTTGATCTTGTTCTTTATGGCTATGATTGGGAGGATTTCTAGTGCTGGGATTTTTCACAAATCACTTCATATGATGATTTGAGATTTTATCATTAATATCTCGATTAGACATTTCCTCTTCAATATTTTATAGTGAGGACATAGGCTCCTATGGATCTGTTTCATCAAACATGACATATACAGATACCTCCACACACCATGTTTTCTTATTAATTACTCTATAGGAATTTTTTGATGTTGAATATCCAAAAAATATTCTTTCATCACTTTTGGGGGAAAATTTATCTAAATTGTATTTAATGTTCAGAATATATACTTTACATCCAAAAACATTAAAACAACTTACTATAGGTTTCCTATTGTTCCAAAAATAATAATGTGTTTTTTAGGGATGATTCTTATTAAGAATCTATTTATTATGTAACGAGCTATATTACCATCTTCAGCCTAGAAATAAATTGGTAGTTCATATTAATTATGCATTATTCATGCAGTTTCTTATAGGGTTATATTTCCTCTTTCTACCACACTATTTATTTGGTGTCCTATGAGCAGAGAAGATATGATTATAGAAATTCTGTGAAAAAATTGTTAATATCTGGATTCTCAAACTCACGTCTATGATCACTTCTTAAGGATTTAATCTTAATTACACTAATAGTTTTTACAGTCCTAGCATACACGGTGAATTGAGAAAAAACTTCAGTATTGTGAGATAAGAAAAAGGTTGTGGTATACCTAGAGAAATCATCTATAGGAACATAAACATAGTTATTCTCACAAAGACTAGAAACTCTATATGGTCAAAAAAAATCCTTGTAAACCAACTCAAGAGGTTGATAAGTAGTTACTTTTTTCATTGGTTTGAAAGATGATTTATGTTGCTTTCCTTTTTGACAAGGGTTTCACACCATATTGTCTAGAAACTCTAATTTGGGTATGTCTTTGTCTAACCCTTTTCTAGTTAACTTATTATGGGAGTGTATGTTGCAATGTCCATGTCTTATAGGTTAAATCTAGGACACTTTATGAAAGTCATTTAACCTGAAACATTCTAAGTTGCTAGTGTGTCTATATTTATAGCATATACATTATCATTTCTAAGAGTAGTAAATACTAAGTTATTATTTTCATAAAAAACATGGCATAATCATTTTTTGAATGTAACATTATATCCAACCCCTTCTAACCACCCTATTTTTTTAGTGTTTCTATATGTTGGAAGTTGTGAGATAATTCTGATCACCTTTGTATGATCAATTACCTTAGAGATAAAATTTTCAAGTAATATTTATTCCTTATAATTTACCAAGCCCCAAAATCACTGTCACTGATTACTCAGAAATGAATTCGTTCCACAAAACATATTGGATTTAGTTTCAAATCAGTGTACAATATTCATGAAAAATGTATCACATGTTCAATTCTTATATTTCATATTTGGACAATATAATTCATGATCTTATTATTTTTAATGGAAATATATTTCACTAGGAAACCTCTCAATTTATTATTTCCTCTTCAAGAAATATATAAAATACTTTAATTCATGGTTTTACTTATTTTATATTTATTTCATGCATTTATATTGAATATCATGTGTAAAAAGAAAATTCTAATCTTACATTATGAATGTATTTCACATAATTCCACTTATATATCATTTAATTCACTCAAACATATAAATATATCTTAACACATGAATTTTAAGACATTTTTTAAAAAACTCTAGACTATTCACAATAATACTCACCACTTCTACATGAAATTACTTCTACTCGAAGATTAAGAATAAATGGTTCATGGAGCCAAATTTTACATCATATGATCCAGAAGGAAAATTCACAACACAATAACATGGAACCTTCTGATGAATATAAAGTTCTTTCAGGTCACCATTATTCATTCTCAAAATGATCTTCGATATTCGTTAATATTATAAGAGTAAATGAATGTGTTTGGTGTAATTATAGAAAACCCAAATTGATATATTCCACTACCTTATCCTTGTTTGTGTAATGACTCATCTAACATAAATCTAGAAAACTCTTCATCTCAAAAGATATGATTTTCAATTTGTATCAAATTGGAATTATTTATTTTAATAAAATGAAGTTTCATGCATAATCAGACCGAGTTTGAATATATAATGTAATAAAAAGGCTATCCATTACTCTTATGGATCAATGGACTATGTGGGATGAAGAAATCTAAGTGCAAGAAGAATTCCTCATCCCATGGAAGAAGATGATACTAGAGTTAGATTTGACAAAATAGACTCACATGACAATATATTTGATGATATATGCACATTTTTTTAACTATTGAATAATTAAACTGATACCCAATCCCATATTGGTCTTTTATATCATTGATCACTAGTTAATAAGATAATTCCTTCCATATATTCAGAAGAATTGCGATTATCCTAGAATTCACTCCTGAAACCACACCATGAACAATAACTTCATGGGACATGACTTCTTGTGGAGGCCCAATAGAATAAACTAAATGAATTCCCACTCATGTTCTCTTGGGCCTACACTCATTTAGGCCACAACATTACATTTCGTGGCTACCATCATGGATAGATAGAAATTGAATTGAAAAACCTAAGTAGTGGTTGTAAGATCTCTATGTCTAGTAAGGTGATTAACACATATTATTTAAATTAAAATCCTACAAAATTAATTATAAAATTATCAAAATAGTTCCATGAAAAATGTATCACCTTTCTGAACCATTAATCAAACAAAATAAAATTTTAATGTCCTTCATTTTATGCTAAAATTTTCCGCTTGTTTTAATTTTGGAATTCAATGATATATACAAAATATCATGAATAGGAAATAATATTTACTACTTCTAATGATTTAAACAATGTAAATTATCTCAAATATAAATTTATCCTGTCATATAGAATATAAAAATTTCAAAAATGATCACAATTAAGTTGAGGTTGTTTTCAAAATAATTTTCCAAGAATCATTGCTCACCTCAACACATATTGACATATTTAGAAAATTAAGTCATCCACCAATATTAAAAAAAATCAATGAAAGGGAAATTTAGGGGTACCATACATATGTCAAAATAGAAATACAGAAGAAGTGTAGGGAGAATTTTACAACATTCTCTTTTGATACTACTGTTTTATGAGGTAGTAATAGTCATGTCATCTTCTGGAATAAAATTCGAGTAGTACGAATATTCAGTGTCCAACTGAGTCTTGAAACACAGTTAATTTTCAAATCCTTCCTTCATTTGTTTTGAATATAAATTCAAATAGTCATATATAGACAATAGACATTTAACATCCTTGGAATAATCTTATATCGATCCCCTTATGTTAATTGTAGCTAATTTCAATTAAGATAATATGATTATATTAGGTGAACCTTAGACCTATGTTGCCGAGACAACATTTCTAGAGGGGAAACCACTGGTTGTTAATAATCCAATGATCCCTTTCTATATGGGTGTAGGAGGAGGTGTAGGAATGGAAGAAATGAATATATAATTTTAGTTAACAACATAAAATACCATTCATAGTTTTCATAATAGGGAATATTACACCTTCAGAATATGGGGTTTCATTTGATTATCTTTTTTCAAAAAACGGATGCCCCTGCCTCCTTAGTTCATCCCAAAAGATTAGAAAGAAGACTAAATGTTTCATATTTACTTGTTTTATTTGGCCATTCATTTTTATGATTCACCACTCATAATATTACTTGGCATGAAGAATAATGAACTACCCAAACCTTACACAATCAAAATCCTCTAGGCTCACCTAACAAAATCCACAAATGACAAAACATTGATCTAACCCTCCTGAACATCTCTACCATACATTCTAGTGATATATTTATTGATGAGGGTGAATACGAATCAACATTGGTTGAGAGTTCACCCATTCTCTCTATTCTTGGACCACAATAATGGTCTAAACTCTAGTCACTATCACTATTTAGATACATGTTAGCGAAGATTCTTCAAATGTTTTACCAACTTTATAGATGCGAGTAACATAATCTATCAAGTCAACAGGTGGAGGTGAGTGTTCATATCACCTTTTAAAAACCTAAAAAATCATTGAAAAATATATATTTTTTGTATTATTTAGAGTGATTCTGTAGAAGATTATTTTATTACTATATATGTTTTTAATTTTTCAAATTAGTAGTTAGGGCCTGTGGAGGATAGGTCTAGGAATCAATATCATAAATTAAAAGAATTAATATATAATTTCCCCCTCAGTGATTTGGTCCCATAATATGTACCAACTTCTAATAGAGACATCGAATTAGATCACGATTCTTTAAAATACCACCACACTTCTAATAAAAAAAAGAATATGAAAATATATATGTTCAAATTTGAGACCCCAATGGATATTTTATATAACAAACTACATTAAATTAACTATTAATCAATCTTTATAAGAAGTGGGGGGTCTACATTTTCATGATATTTATGATAAAATTAAGATATTATTTGAATTTAGAGAACAAAAAGAAGAGGAAAAAGTATCCATTCGGATGGTGGAATAAAATTATTATTTCCTTAGACATTGAAAATCAGTGCTTTAATGTGATTCTTATTGCATGGGGTATCCTTAATGAAACAATGTACCCTTAGTTGATAAAAAGGCTTCCTACATGAGAAACCACTAAATGAAAATTTATTTAACTAATAAAAATTTTGTTTATTTCCAAAAACTCTTGGTGTAGCATATACTATGGGGATAAGGGTGAATACCAAGGTTGATATTCGTTTCGAGACCATGGAGTATGAAAACATGGGTATAACGGAGCTTTATAATAGAATTGTTGGGGCCCTATATTTTAGTGCATGGAAACAGGACTCTATAGATGACTTATTTTTGGTTGTTTTCCAAAAGAGATACACTATCTTTTTGATGATCTTATTCACCTTTCATGGAATGAATGGAAATGAAATTTTCTTTTACTTGTTTTATATCCATCCTTATATTATTTACTTTGAATATGACGTAGGATGATCTATGAAAAACCTTGTTTAAGAAATCCACAATAATGTGGACCCATTTGATTATTATATTTTGTTTGATAATGTAAATCATGAATTTTAAATTGATTAGTTGAAAGGAATTTTATATAGTGTTGATTACAGATGAGTATCTACATTACACAGTCATTGTATCACTAGAGTTGGTTTATTTAGATAAGAATGATTATTGAATGTGATATGGATCCCAAAGAGAGAATTTTGATTCAAGATTATAATTCGTAATATTTCTTGAGAGTCCCAAAATATTTCTTTTATGAAATATACAAATATGGAATGACCAATAAAACCAGAACAATTGAGTTATTTTATCTTTTCATATACTAAAGGAACTAAATTGAAAAACATGTCTTCTGCCGGGGTCATATAATAGACCCCGCAAGAATTATTTCATCTTATTTATTTCCATAATGTTTTTCCAATATTAATTTTGGGAGTCATAGTGGGTAATGAAATCAATATTAGTTATATCACCCATTATATGTTACCAACATTACAAGTTCACATCCTCATTTTATTTTAAATGGTCAATTTTTCTTAGATCTTGAATCATTCATGTATTTTTCTAGAGACTCTAATTTTTCATAGGGTTCCCTTTACTTTTTTTCAACATGATGACGTATATGTCTCATTTGTTAATAACTGGTAGGTATTCTATGGTGAGCCATCAGAAAACATTTATTAAAATGTGGAGAGATCTATGTAGCAACACAATAAAGGGAAACCGTAACATGTATAAATCACATAATTTCATCACATATGTAGAAAAATACACATATTTTAATGACTTAGAGTTTGGAACACAAAATAATAATGTCTTGGTATTCATATAATTTAAAAATATCATTGTAGTTTAATGTCACAATGCATTGACCACATTTCAATGTTTCTTGAGAAAACATATATTTGACCATATACCCTTATAGTTTAATTTCATATATCATTATCCACATATCAGGGAAATTTAATCTATTTGGGTAAAGAAAAACCAATATTAAATGGAGGCACATTATGGAAAAATATACTACACTAAAAAATGGGATAATGTAGATTGTATCCATGAAGTTTGGACTATTGTATCATGTCATTTAGGGTAATGTGTGTAGGTCCAGTCAAATGTTCATCGATGAAATTTTGTATCACCTCACGGAAGGTGATAAAAATTCACATATACATAACATTTATGGTATGAAATACACATTAATAAATTTATATTGGGATGTTCAAATCAAAACTCTAAATGTTTAAATTAGGGATGACGTGATGTGACATGTATAAAAAGGATGATGCTGACCAAATTCGATTGATGGGATCCACTATAATGGTTCTAGGGAATAAAATTATTATATAAATTGTTCATCAAGATGAAGACATTCCAATAGATATAAGGATGATTTTTTTTGTTTATGTACCATCCATATCAAAGCATGTTGAAAACTATTAATAGAGGTTTCCCTTGAATCCAGATTCAATTATTACCATTATCCCTGAATGGTTTATGGTGATTCAATACATTGGAAAATTATGTTGGATCATGGTAGATAGGGAATTAAATAAGGGTTTTGGTACACTAAAAGTTACTCCATTAGGTACTAAACAGTCCATCTGGGTAAATACACATGATATATCATTTTATCTATCTTTTTTCTAAACATGTTGGTCTAAAATGCATGGATCACATTTTTGGGGCTATATGGTACAACCTATAAGCTTTGTGTCTTCTTCACTTATGTACTATTTTTTTAATATCTCTGAGTTGTAATCTTATAGAGAAGAGACATGAATTTTTCTCAGGTCACTCAATATATATTTATGTTTTGGAATGCCTGTGACTCTTTCATTAGTTATTTAAAGTCATTCAATTTCAAACAATGAGGGTTAGATTTTAGGCTCACACAACATTATCCAAATGAAAATGGAGGGAAAACTATATAAAAATGGAGTGGTATAAACCAATGTGAATGGGGATAGTAATGTTAGTACTAATTGTAACATGGAAAAGTGCATAGATTTTAATGTCACAATGATTAGACCATAAAAAATTCATCTATACTATCCATCTATTTTCTATTGAAAATTCTACCCGACATGAATGAGAGCTTTTTGTTACTAAAAGATTTTATCTCAAAATAAAGCATATACACACATTTTATGATCCTGATTGATGGAGAAAAATAAGGGTGAGATGACACAATATTAATGGTTGTGAATTCAAAATAAGAGGGAAACAAACTATATAAAACCAATCTGATATTTTGGAAATTAAAATACTATATATCATCCTGTTTATATGGTCATGACTTACCCGATGAGGATTTATATTAAATTACAATTTCTTACCACAATGGACCATGTTATTTCTTACCTATGACATTACATGATCGAGTACCACCTTGCATAGTTATGGAAAAATACAATGTGCATGAGCCTAATGAGTCTACCTCCAGGGACCAGGTTGATTGTCTTTCTAGATAACCTTGTTAATGACTCTACTATACACACCATTAGTGGAAGACTCATTCATGGGTTTAAATCACCTAATATTGAGTACCACACGATCACCAACAAGAAACACAAGGTGATTTGTGTAGACAAGGGGCAGAACTAGCATAGACCATTATGAAAAGATCGGTCAACATACAACTTATCTGAGTGGTTCCCTAGTTGTATTTTATAGCCTGTAAAGTACAAATACCCAATGTTGTTATTAAAATAACATTTTCCCTTCCGTGAATTAAATGGTAAAGTGGATAGAAGGATTTAATATCATCCATTTCAGAATTACATAGATAACAATTTGTACATTTAAGGACTAAGATAATGATACTATAAGAATGGTAATAGGTGAACACTTATAGGTTAATTCCTATCCATAAGGATAATTTACATTATAATAAATTTATTTCAAACTATAAGAAAAATTTACTTTGTACTAATATAATTACCAAATTACTATATGAATTATAAGAAACCATTAGAAATGGCATTCTATTTGTTGAATTCGAGTCAGTAAGTGTGAATGGAAGGCCATTAATAATATGATTATAAAACCTAACTAACATGTAAGGACTACATTATCCAATGGAATGACCCCTATCTAAACAATATAACTTAATTGAATATGTTTTGGATCATATGGAGAACCAATTCTGTCCCCCACAAAATCATCTATACATACATGGATGAAGCAAACACATAAGATCAAATCACATCGATCACACATTCAATTGATAATATTAGGATCCAGTTCATCATCCTAAATATGAGTAGAACTCATGTAAACCATGAATATTGATTATATGGAAAATGTTTATAACATTGGGGATGAAACCATTGAAGTTTCTCTTAGAATATTGATGTGTTTCTTCTCTATCACATGATCGGCAGTTGCTAGGGAATCTGTACAGAAGTAAGACCCTCCTATTAATTATTTGATGTCACTCTCATCCATCTTCAATATTCATTACCACATTAAATCCTTTAAAAAAAGAAAAATCATGGGAGGAAAAGCTCTCTCGATAGACAGAGGACCCATGTAGTTCTCTTTGATGATTTCATTGTTCATGAATCATCAATGGGATCGGGAGCGAGGAAGCGCTTTGGGCAGCCTCATATGAATAATTCCTATTTAGGTCATATGTTATCCTCCCATGAAAGGAATCTAATCACCACTTATATCATATTTCTCACATTAATAAGAAATATTATATAATTATAGTTATTAGTTCATCAGGGACTTTATGCCATGAAGTTCAATTGGCCCTCCCCTTTAGTGGGACCCCTAACACATCTCTCATCACGAGTCCCATACATAGGTGATAGTCCCATAAAATATATTATAATGTAACTAATTTCTAGTTTTAATCCCCAATAATTGTATTTTGTTCTCTCTAAAGGACAATTTTACCAAAGAAACACCTCAAGATATCCTCACATGTGTCAGGCACACATAATCCTTTCTTTGCACACATATCATGACAATGATGTCTTCAGAATCATGTAGTTAATATGTTTAACTAATTTTATTGTGACATGATGTAAATTTTTTTAAAAATATCCTCCACACATTTTGTGAAAATACATGGTATGATAATTATGGAAGACCATAAAATATGTCACTCGAGCTATTTAGGCTATGATTCATGTCTCCCACAATATACGTAGGTTTCCCTTTCATGTCCAAAACCTGATATCCTCATATATATATATCCATTAATTTGTTCTATCACTAGGCTATATTCGCTAAATAATTATCCCACATCATTTTAATATATCCCTAATGAAATTACACCCACATATGTAGTTCCATATCTCCTCTATATAGAATCATTTTGCCTTTACTATTCCATATTCATAATAAGATCAAAATTTTTATCAAAAGGAAATATGCCTATCGGATGAACCCATTCATACTTATTGGGTTATATTTCCCATTATGAATTTCAAAAATGGATGCTCAATCATATGTTTCATATTGACAAATGGTAGGAACATTTTACCTATTTTTCATTTCCATATAATGTTAAACTACCTGGATCGGTCCTTAGGACTAAACTCAAAAATGTATGGGGTGTCCAATTTAATGGAACCTAACTATGCGGGTTTTGATTCCCTTAACATGGATATGTTGAAATCATAATTTAAAAGGACCCTATTCTGAAATTAAAACTTCCACCCTCTGTGATATAATTAAATTTAATGGAATCTAAATTTACATATTTAAACCATAACATTAATTATAAATATAATAATGTTCCATAAAAAATATTAATTTAATCACCTCATTTAAATTTCAAAAAATGGTAATTGGTCTTACACTGGGATTTAATGAAAACATCATTTACATGATATACCTTTATAAAACTGGCATAGATTATATAATATTTCTATATTAAAGGGTGGTAGATAATCCAAATTTCTCATCCTCTTGGATTAATCACATAAAAAGATTCACTAGTAAAGTCCTACTGACCACCTACCTTTAGAAAGTAATTCCCATTTTTCGTAAAATAGTGAAATCGTATTTTGGACCATGTGTTTTGTATATTTCCAAATAATTGTCATCAAAATAAAATTTTTGAACCTGACATGAAGAGAAACAGTTACATTATCCAAAAAACTCAAACACACATACCGATATATATATATATATATCTTCCTGATAAATGGTGATAGTGAGTGAATTAATGTATTCTTATTTGGGATGCTACTTAGATCCATTCCATTATTGTTTTTTTACCAACAAGACATTGAAGATTTGGATTGGAGCTCCCTTCCATCCAACCCAATGGCAACCACATCGTGAAGGCACACACACACACACACAAACTATTGTTTAGTAAATTTTTGTTAATATCACATGATATTGTCACCAACATAGTGCCATCAATGAATTATGACCAACAATATGGATATAGAGTACTGCCTTAACAACACTATCGTGACCTTTCATGCATTGTGTAGATACCATGAAGCGATGAATCCCAACGAATACTCTAGTAAAATAAGAGTACCATGAATTATAAGTAGGTTGTTCGCATTTACACCTCTAATAAATTTATTATCCTTTCCCTAAAAAATTAAACAAGCTTCTCCCATATCTATGGGAGGTGTAATAGTTGATAAAGCATGCTCTCTTAGTAACATTATAGTTTATTATGAGGTCTCTTGTTGAATCCAATAATCATAATGAACGTTTTCCTTCCTATATTCCTCAGAAAATTATATAGGAAGTTTTCATTAAGGTCCTGACCGCCATTATACAAGCCAAGGTGTTCAGAAGATCTCATCAGAGGTGAAGAACAATAACAATTAAGTAGCAAGAACACATTCCTACTTTATATGAATTGATTTCGTCGAATATTCTAGAAACCAATATGGTAATAACATGTATACCAACCTTACAAACATTATTACATAAGTAAGAGGTTAAAACTCAACACCAGTGAGTATTCCATCCTCTATTAATTAGGATTGTTGGAATCTATCAACAATCAATGGAAAATAGAAGATGGATTATAGTCCCAATAAAATCAATGATGTATGTCAGTTTATCCTAGAAATAGAATGTAGAATAACAAAAAATCATTCTTATAACATCTATAACCACCAAAATATCTAAAAGAAACGTAGGATAATATTTTGAATATTCCATCAATCATATAGGAACATGAGCATATTCTTATTCCAATGTCCAATGTAATGATACATTAGGTTAAAAATGATTGAAAAAATATACTTGAGAAAGAACATATTATTTCTCCTATATAGGTGGATTATAAGAATATCATGGCGAAGGATACAACATTAAATCATACCTATTTTATGTTTCATAATACAGACCTCTAGAATATCTTAGAAATTCATTCTGGGAGATGACAAACCAATTCCTTCATTATAAAGGATAGCCATCAACATATTCTGGTGGAAGAATGAAAAAATGGGTGGGACCATATTATCATCGCTATCATGGAATCAAATCTACATATTCTATTGGAGATATCATGGAATGCCTATTTCCCTACACATGTTTTACAGAGCTATCAAAAGATCCCAGTTTCATTAATAGAAGAATACTGTCAAGATATCCTAATGGATAAATGAATCAAGATGCATATTCATACTCATAACAAAAAATAGAATGGTCAATATTATTTGTAGGATACATCACAGAGGACCCATAATACTTCTCTAATTATAGGGGATTATTGATGTATTTCCTTGAAGATAGAAATTTATATCAGGCATAAATTCCTATTATAACTATGGTTAATCAACATATATAGACAATGTCTTCATGTAAGTTTCATGTTCATAAAAAACAGTTATAGGATTATCAGAATATATTTAAATCTAGTCAATTGTAGGATCATATTATTCCTAAAACTAAAATTAATTATTGACATAATCGGATAGTTATCAAGGAGAAGACTTATTTACATCTTCATTCTCATATACCTAGTCAAAATATCCAATAAATATTATATAGATTTTATATATGGGATTCCATATAAATAGACCATTTCCATCTACTTGGATACTTGATCTCTCAATAAGGAATACTTTGACAGATGTCTCGTCATGCATGGTATATGTCCCAACAGTATACTGGTATTCCTACTCTAATAAAAGATAAGGAAGATTAAGATACAAAATTTATTTTAGTAAAAAAATTGTTATACAATATTTTCATTTACAAATCAGTTGATAATATCTACTATTCTATTCCTAGCAATGATTATAAAGATTTCAGTCATGAAAATTGTTCACATTTCTCTCCTCATGGTATGACCTGTGAATATCCTCTCCAAAATCCTGCCATATATCAATAAGAATTTCTTACCTCCTCCTGCAGCTTGAAGACTATACCTTCATTTAAATAATTGTTATAAGATCACATATTAGTCACCAACCACAACTCATCACCCTTCAAAAGCTCCCATTCATGGCTGAAAACCAATCAAGATAAATCTATAGTAAAATTACTATTGTGGTTATACCTAGTTGAGGGAGAATATTTCTCTAATGAAAAATATGATGAAATTAATAAATGTAAGCATATGGATTATGCTAATATACCCATCTTGTTTTGTCCCATGGTTAACACTCATTGTGATCTTATATGGGCATTAATCATTGAATGAATACAGTATATTCGGAATAACTTGTGGAAATAAATTCATCGTTTGAATGTGATTCCAATTATATTAGAATGTTATGCGAACCATGTCCAGATAATTGATGAGATATATATTATAATAAACATTTAATCCATTTTAGTGGTCTAAATGAATCATTTCAAGAGGCATCGACAAATATTAAATGGCATTTCCTTGATCTTCTATGAACTCTTTGGTAGCTTCTTAGGAATTACCCAGATGTTGTGTGTATTTAAGGGTAGGGACAGTATAGAGAATTGTTTTTCAATAAAATAAATGGCTAGAAGACCACCCCAAAAACAAATAATGTAATATTAACATATTAAGTCTAATTATATAAGAAATGTGTATATAAAAACCCCGTCATACAGAAAAACCCTAATTCCCCCTACACCAAGAAATAACAAGAATGATAAGAATAAACCATCAATAGGCTTCTATATCAAGAATAAATGAAAATAAAATAAAGTTCCAAAGAATGAATAATGGAGTCCCAAACTATAGGGAACCCCCTATATGATTAAATCAACATTAATTCCATAATATTTATATTTACCATTCTTAGACCAATGCCAAGAACATTTATAAGGTAACAGTTGAACAAACTAGGGCAATGATACAAGTTTTAACCCCTCCCATATGGATAAGATCCTTTTCATTAATTTTATAACCTCCACCACAAATGAGTCCATAAAAAATATAAAAAGATGAGGGTAAAATGGTATTATAACTTATTAAGCTCCATCATAAAAATATGGTTGCATTGTTACCCCATTATCCTCCTATAATGATTTTGGTGTTCTCAAAATTGAGGACAATGAAACTGTAGTGTCCCTCATAGTTTCTATCAACACACTATTCCTTATTTCTAATATGGTCATGTGTAATTAAATATTTTATATATTCTCATTGAATAATGATAATTATACCATTTATAAGGGAATAAAATAATGCATTGATGAAATCACGTAGATGGTGTTTTTTGAAGTTGATCATCGCAAATTAGAACACCATGAGCATTTTCTTGATGATGATTATGATGGAGAGATAAATTGTGTTTCTTAATATTATTTGGTAAATTTCATCACCATAAAATTTGTGTATAACAAACTTCAGTATATAGAAATTAAGGAACCATATAATGAGGATCTGACAAAAAATAAAATATATACTCATGCAGGTGAAGAAGACATAAACGCCATAAATCAATGATAAAAATTTAGAGTAGATCTTGATCTATAGTTACCATTTTCATGTCATAAATCAGTTAAAAATAAAGGGCTAATCATGGATACATCATACATACCTCATTTTGAAGCTATACTTCAAACTATCGAGTAACAATATTCCAAATATAAAGATGGATTTGATATAGTAAGGAAACTCAATTCCATGCTGCATAAAGATAATATTCAAACTGAGTATAATTTCTATGATGAGGTAAGTATTCCATATCTAAAAAATAAATCTTAACACATATTATCCAATTGTGTATTGGATATGAAAGGTTTTTATATTGGTTATAATATCAAATAAATAGGCTATCTGTACTATATGACTGAGGCAAACCATGAATTCCCCTCATTGTTCACCGTTGGTTTTTCCATTGGAAAGTCATCTAGGATTAGAACATGTGAAAAATAAACATCAAAATATTTTTGGAAAATAAAATTAGGACTCTTCTATGATGGTTTTATCTCAAATAAAGGTTCTAGTGAATATAGTTTATTCTATTCAGGATCCGGGCACAGATATAGAAGTATTCGAGGTTTTTTAGGTGCCTATACAATAACATATCAAAGAAAACCTTGAGTGGGTTGGTGAGAATAATCACCTACCCAAATTTGGGAATCACATATTCCCAATATTCAACAAAATTGGAGACCTAATAACATAATTAATGCATTTCATATATTGTTTTAGCACTATAATGGGAATAATAGAGAAATCAGACACAACTAAGATTTGATGATTCAATCAAACATTGGAAGGCCCATAATTGTTTTTGTAAAAACAATATTCTAGATAAATTTTTGAGATAACTGGAAGATTTTTTCTAGAATTTTTTTATTAGTTCATCTCAACACAAGAAAAAATAACAATTCTTGACCTCTCAAAATCAAGCAATACAAAAAAGAGAGAATCAACGATTTTATCAAGAGGTGTAAAAGTATCCATTAAACATAAAAATGTATATCCTATAATAATATTTATATGAGATATACATATAAAAATATCAACATGAGTTTCATCCTAATATCATCCAATTTATTTATG
The DNA here is from genome assembly GCA_963277665.1 of Viscum album. Lineage (NCBI taxonomy): Eukaryota > Viridiplantae > Streptophyta > Magnoliopsida > Santalales > Viscaceae > Viscum > Viscum album. Next base: position 1,678,720,587 of record OY728126.1, read on the forward strand.
CTAGAAGATTCTTGGAGTTGTAATTAGAGTCTTAGTGTGTTCGGAAGACATCATTTAGTGAATTAGAGGTAACTATTGGCTGGTATCGGTGACTTGTGGTAAAAATAAATTAAGGGTAGAAGTAGGGAACATCACTCTTAATGCATCCCAGACCCCAAATAAAATTTAATAAAATGTGGTAACCACCAGGAGTGAATATTGAAACAAAAAGTCTCACATTAATGAGGGTACAAGGATAAGGATCACCCTTGTTTAGAATATTGAAGTAATAATAACTATTCATTCAATAAGGGTGTATGTCACCCATGTTCTGAATATAATAGAAATAAAAACAATTCATTTATGAGGGTGAATGTTCTAAGATATTTATTTTCATAAATGGTAATTATTCTTCTCATGCTACAAGAATATAGGTGTCCCATGGAAATTAGCCTCTTTGGTTTTCCTAATTATTTTCCCTTACTCTAGATATTAGGGAATAAAATTCAATACTAATTTGTGTTTATGGAAATGATTCATAAAATGGTTAATTTTGGAGACGAAAAGATAGAAAAAAGAATAGAAAAAATATCAAATGACCCCTCCATGTTTTTATATGATGAAGGGTAGTGCAAGCAAATCCATATAAAAAATTCATAGAATATTAATTCTCATATGTCTTGTAAAATGGTTGATTGAGCACATGATATACTATAGGAATGGTTGAATCAATCTGTTGCGAACAAAATTACCTTTGTTCTTTTAGAGTATTTTCCTTTGATTTCATATCCCTCTAAAGGTATACTAACAAAAGAAATAGGATAAGATTATAAAATGGGAGAATCCAAAAAAAAATTCAAACATATCCATCCCATTTGGGATTTCATAGATCAAATATATAAAGAATAGGTTCCAACCCACCAAACGATCTAATTAACACCATCCTAGAAAATAAAATACTTGTTCTACGGGGAGTAATCTTACGAGTCAGACAACATTATTCATTTATAAAATCTATTTGTTGTTAAATATGATGTATATGAGTATCACCCAACCCAATATTGGGGATAATGAGTGAGTGGGTGCAGAGGGAATGTCTGATGAGGTCATCATAAGCCATGAAAATTGAAAAGAATCTATACAGAGGACATTTAATCCATGGATACATGTAGAATTTAACTCCAATAAGAACAATACTAATGTCAATCCAAAGTTAGTCCTTTCAAAGCTCTCTCTAGCCAAATTGTAACACCGAATTATTTTTTGATTTTTTAAAATAAATTAAAATTATTTGATGAATTTCAGTGAACATAACAATAAGGTAATCTTGATTTATTTTAAAAAACAAGTCAATATTGCACTAAATGAAACTCTAATTTTCTCTTTCATTCCCCAAATTAATTTTTTGCCTTGTGTTAGATACAATACTGATTTCGTTTGATAGATTTTGTGAGATCCAAGACATAGTTTTAACAAATAGAATTATTATTATTATATAAACTGAAAATTATCTGTTATAAATTAAATTATAAGTTTTTAATATTATTAAATAAATTATAAAACTATATTTCTTAATTAATTGTTTAAATATTAATTAAAAATGAATATAAAAACCAATTTAATGTAAAATAAATGATTTTGTAAAAAACAAATATTTTCCGCCAAAGGAATTTTAACTTATTAAATTAAATTAATTACTTTTAGAGGATTTTAATAATTAAATTTATATATTATATCATGAATTATGCTATTGTGAAATTAAAAAAAATATTTTATAGGCATATTGTAAGAATAAATTCAATTTTAGGCATAAATTATGTGTTTTGATTGAGGTATTTTATCCACCTCTTAATGACTCACTTGTTTTAAAACTAAAATATGAAACATTTATAAATTATATTTAGAAAATATACTTCTTTTTGGATATTGAGATTTCAAAATTATTTTAGGGTTAGTTTTTTGGTATTTTTCCGAGAATTTTCATTTTTTAATGAATAGTGAAAAACATAGAAATTTAATTGAAAACATACATTTCATAAATATAGTTTTTAATTATAAATTATATATTAAATTGTTTATAAATTAAAAAATATTATAAAAAATAAATATATTAATTAAATTTAGTTCATTATAATCATATTTATTTTTATTTTATATATAAAAACATAGTAAACTTGTGACCATTTTCACTTTAAAAACCTGCATTCTTATTTTTCCTATCGGATTAATTTAAAATTTATTTTTTCCAACAATGTGAATTAAAATTTTAAAACAGATTCCATATTAGTAATAAGAATATTTTTTAATTAACAATAGGGTTAACTTTATTTTTAACCATAATAATCAGTCAAAATAGCTAAAATTAGTAACAATTACTAAATGAAAAAAATGAGTTTATAGTGGGACTAAGAGTTAAACATATGGTAGAAATTGACTTATAAACATCCCAAAAATCCATTGGCTAGACATACTTATACTCGTAATACATTAGGATATATTTTAATGATTTATTTGTGTAATATTCGATGAATGTGACCGTTGTAATAAGTTATGTAATGAAAAAGAAAAAAATTGCACCTTTCTTTCTTTGAATTTATAATGAGATTTGGAATATGAAATAAACCATAGGTTTAAGTATAAATATTAGTATAGAAGATAATTTTTTTATAATGATAATTTAATTTAATTTTTTATTTATTATATTATTACATTAATTTCTTAAAAATCCAATATAAGAATTTTTTGGTTAAAAATTTAATAAATCCATTGATAGTAAAAAAATTATAAGTTTATTTAATTTAATGAATTATTATGTAAAATTATTTTATAGATGAAAATAAAAATTTCAAATTATTTATCATCCTTTATTCTATTTACATTAATTTATTGACATTTGGTTTAATTCAAATTTAATGAATAATGTCAAAATTGACATTAATGTTGGTTTATAATAAAGCTATTTTATTAATTATTTAAAATTGATTATAAATAAAATAATCATTAAGAAATTTTTTAAATATTACGATATATCATGTATATTCCAATTATGGACCAATTATTATATTATAGTGACTATATTGACCGTTAAATTGAAAAAAAACCAGTTAGTAATGTTACATTTGAAGTAGTGGTTTTTTGCACGCTACACCCGCTTATGTTAAAGTTAAATTCTAATACATAAATGATTTATATTTTACAAAGTAGTTAAAATATTGAGAATAATTTATTCCAAATTATCTAAAAAAATTTACTCTATCATTGCCTTAATTTAAAAATTAATTAGTTTCAAACATGTTAAATTATAGAAAAAAAATGATAAAAAGTGGAAAAATAGAATTTAGGGAATGAAATGTTTAAAAAATATTTATAAATTCATTTTGGTTTTGTTTTTAAAACATATGATCCATCAAAACCTTTAATTAGTAGTTTTTGGATCAAATATAGGTAATGATCCCTTCCCAATATTGAATACTTTTGAATATTTTCAAGATTTTAACTCTTTCTCAATTATAAAAGGGAAATCACTCTACCAATATCATCATGACTATCGAGCCATTTGATAGACCATTATTGTTAAATATAACATCCTAAAATACATAATCTCATAATATATATATTTATTTGGTCATAATACCAATCATGTAAGTCCCTCTTTGCATCCCAAAAGAAGACACCCAAAGAGAAGGTAACATTCATCGAAGAATGTTTCTATTTTATTCCATTATAATATGTCATTAATTATTTTTATATTAGGTTTATATAATATATTATTTATTTTATGTATAAATATATTCTTTTACCTTAATTTTATAACCAAAAATTATGCACACTTCCATCAAATGGATATGCAATCGTCGTTTGTGTGTAGAGTGAACTACCACCTCACCAACTATTGTTGTTCATTTTTCCATTAAAACCGTTCATGGATTTTAATAATATTGGAAATATTTTTTATATAAAATATAATTGATATCAATGATATAATTATTATATGGGAATTTTTATATCACACATTCCATGTATTTTTCCATTTTTTGGAAACATTTTATCATCGTTTGTAAGTTCGAAAAACTACCAACTCATAAAGCGATGTGATTAATACATGTTTTACGTTGAATATATAATGTATGGGATACATAAAAATATATATGACATATGATTTATAAAATAATTCTAACATATATATATATATATATATAATTTTCTATATTTTTTGAATATGATATGAAAATGTAAATAGCCTTCAAGTGTACGTACGACCTACCTTCTCTACAAATGATGAGTTTCATTTTATATTTCTAAATTTTATGGATTACTATTGATAAATATATAATGAAAATATATATTATATATATATATCATATTTTTCATTCTTGAAATTATGAAATCATGGTCAATGTTAGTTGACCAGAAATAATAAGTCAAGAAATATATGGAATATAAATCAGTTTTTAACCGAGACATAAGATTAACTTTACATTTTTAACAAATTGGATATATAATGTTATAATAAAATAATATATTTTAGGATAAATATTAATATATTAATATTATAGATTTATAATATACATATATTTTTTATAAAGGTGTTTATAATGTGTACAAATTAATTAATGACTTTATGTAAGTGATTTCAGTCTAATTTGTTTCTTTTCTACGGCACATTTTATATTCACTACCTCTTTTTTCAATGTGTTTTATATAATCCCCATTAATTTATATTATTATTATTCTCTATATATATATTACTATTTACATAGTCATTTTAGTATGTCACTTTCATGGGATATACATTTTACAAGTTACAAAATTGTTAAAGATTTTTTTCTCAATTTTCCTTCCTTGAGACATATGTTATAATTTGCACATATATTCTTTCAAGATATTCATTTAAAGTCCCTTTTTAATGTAATATAACAAATATATAAATCCTCATGAAATTTTATGTTTCATTTTATGTTAATACTTTATTGATATTAGGATTTATGTTTACCAAAGTGGTAATAAGATTACGTAATAATCTTATCATTTATCGAGATTGTTTATGATTATGCTTCTGCTGATAAACTATTGTGATCTATCTCTGAAAACATATCATGAATTTTAATATCATATGTTTATTAAGTATATATTCATGTAATGGTATCATTTTCCCACTCTTTGGTACCTAAGATAATTATGAAAATGTTTTTAAGAAAATCCATGTTTATTTCTCTCATCAATCATAATTGTTTTTTATACAAAACCCATTTTTGTGAAAAAGAAATACATAAAATATTTTTTGAAAAATATTTTTATATAATTATAAAATAAAATTATTTTGAAATATTTTTATGTCAATTTTTTTTTAAAATTTATTTGAAAATCATTCTTTATATGTTTTCAAAGTTAATTTCAAAGAAAATAGTTTTTAAAATGTATTAAACATTAAGATGTGTTTCTATTACTAAAATGGATATCTTTCTTAAGAAATTTTTGAATTGATATATAAATATTAATTTATATGTTTTCAATGTGGTTTTAAAATTTTTTGGTTTTTAAAATTATTTATATATTAAAAATTGATTTTTTTTAAAAGAATGTTTTACTTATGAAATTTTATAAATGCTCTTTAAAAATCCTTCAACTTCTTGGATGTCATCATTTCATATAGATTGTGATTTACTGGGATATTAGCCAAGGAAACCTTTTTTATTATTTAATTTAATTTACTATGTTAAATATGAAATGTTTTTAGGAAATCTGTTTCATTTTCATGGGTCATTTAAAGATAAAATTCTTTTTAAATCGACTACTTTTCATAGGTTATTATATGGTAAAATTATTCTAAAACCTACATATTTACTGGATTTTGTTATATGCAGATAGTTCTATGAAACCAATATATTTTTAGGGTTTATGATATGATTAATGTTTATGATCTTGTGGAGAACATATGTATGACATCTTTATGTGACAGGGCGTACCTATATCTCTCTTTGAGGCATTGAGTAACAAAAAATGGTCTATGATCACAAAAGGTACACTAGTTATTAGCCCAAGAACAAATATGAGGGTACATGGGTGATTATACAAATACAAAATATGAGGGAACAAGGTTTTTTGTCCCATGAAAAAAATATGATGGTATATGGGGCGTCATCCCATTCCCAAAATGGATGGTATACTGGTTGTCACCCCAAGCCCAAAGTTTGTGCATAGGTGGTAAGACCAAGAATAACATATTATGAATTTATTACTGGGTATCCTGGACATATGATTTTATATTATTGTATTTATTCCCAAAATCCATGTCTGATGCAAATATTATACTCATATGACTGATATTCATTGATTTCCTTACGACTCATGTGTTATGAACTACCAATATGTATGTCATGATTCAAGTTTATGATATTTGATGTGAATGTTATGGTTTCCCAATGTTGTGGTCTTGTTCTTATACTCTTAATATCATTACATGCTTATGTATCTTCCCTTTTCACCCTTATTGAGAATATTATATCACTTCTTCAATCGTTCTGTTCCCAGGTTTTCAAGAAAATCATTAAGAATGAGTACTAAATGGGAAGTTCATTTTCTCAAAAAATTGATGATATTTCACCAGATTAGATGATTACGTTTTTTGTTACAAAGGAAACTAATCTATTATGTTGCTTAGGAATGTGATTATATAATTTAATGTGTATTCATAAAACACAATGTAATATCCTGGAATGTTAAGAATGTGTCTCGATACTAATCTTATTTGAAGATCAACTATCAAGCATCCTTTTCTCTGATAAAATATAATAAAGAAGGATATTGGTACAATCCATATATTAAACATAATATATTAATTCTAATATGATACATAAATATATTTATTAAATAGAGATACCAATGATATTGAAATATCAACTAAATGATAAATTCCCTATTTGGATACACAAGCCACTGGTTAAAGAATATGATATCTTGATGTACCATTCCACTATTCATACTAAGCATTCAATATTAAATGAACTCCATAAATCAAGATATCCTTGAGATTCCATGGTTAAATCATTTTCTCATTTTCAAGAGTTTTATATTGTTGTGAATGTGTCATATTTATATCATGTGAAATTTTATCGAAATGGATATCATACGATAATCTCAATTAATGGAACAAGATGTGAAGTCATTAAATGAGTCCATATTAATCCTTATATATGAAAACCCATATAATAGTAGAATCATTAATTTTCACATATATATATTAATATTTATGAACTAAATATTTTTATTCCCTATAAAATTATTAATTAATTTTAAATAAAAAATTAATTGATGTTCGATAGCATATTCGACATTCCAAACCAAGCTCAAACAAACCAGGATATAATACTATTTAAAATCTTACTATTATAACATAGTTGTTTTATGAGTAGGTATGAGTATTATTATGTACAATATGAAATTTATATAATTTTCTACTAATAACAAATCTATTGAATATTTATTATTTTATAATAACTAAAATTTTTTCCAGGCCATTTTATTCATCAAAAACGTGTTTTTATCAAAAATGTTATTTATTTATATTTTTGAGAACATATTACAATATATTATTGGAAAGTTGATAAAATTTAATTAAAAAAATATAATTATTTTTTATACCCTCACATCAAAATTAAATTAGTGTTTTTTTTATTTTTCATAAAATATATATTTTTCACTGAATAGTGAAAATTACTAATTTTAATAAAGTATCATATCTTTTCAATAAATTAAAAAAATTTAATTGTCACATTATGATTTAAAATTTATTCAAAGTAAAATATGTATTGTTTAGCTATATTAAATAAAATTAATTACTTTTTAATCATAGTTTACTGGATTGTATTATAATTATATTATTGGGTTTGAAAATGAGGTTTTTTATACAAATTGTTTTAAAGTGCATAATGTTTCTACTTTTTAATTAATTAAAAACAAATAATGAGGACTATATTAAGGAAATTATATAGATTATGTAACTATTAATAATAATTTATATTCCTAATATGATGATTAATATTCATAGAGTTATTATAAAATCATCTTACGCTTGAAAAATACCTATATTGAAAACCCTCATTTCTATAACTTTTGTGGGAATAATTTTAAATTAATTTATTCCAATTATTTAATTCTAATTTTTAAATATTATTCCATATTTATAATCATAATAATATATTTTATTTATTATTATAAACTTATTTTTTGATGATAATAAATATAGACAACGGTAAAAATAAATTACCCTGCTTAAGATAAATATATTTTATCCATTGTTACAATAAAAAGAAACAGTGACTCAAAAGAGCCCAAAACCAGTTAAAAACTATTATCTATCCATATTTAAACCATATAATTCCTATTTATCTATGTTTTTTCATTTTATAATGGTTTTTTTATTTTCAAAAACCCGGGTATCACTTTTTCTTTTTAAAAATTACAAGGGTGTTACTCACCTCAATTATAAAAGGCCACCCACTCTCATCTCAAATTTGTAGATTCAAAACCATTTGGTTCATCCAATACCTGAAAAATACCTTACTGAATTAGATAAAAACTACCTAAAGCCTGATGTTTTATAATAAATCCATCATATAAAGGCTTTTGGTGCCGAACTATGGATTGTTTCCGAAGAAAAGGCATCGTTATTAACTAAGTGTTTTTATATTATTCCTTCTTCAATATCACCCAAATATTAATTAAAGAGATGATATAATAAAAAAAATTAACATATATTTATATGTTACTATTTTAATGGAATAATATAAATCCATCCCCATATACATTAAATTGGAAAGAGAACAATTGATCGTGTGAATTGCATACTACTTCTACAATGACTGATGTAATTTGTTTTCCATTATTGCCTCTAATTGATTGATATAATGATAGAAATAATGTATATATATACTATTTTTAACATAATTACACCTTATAATATTTTAAATTACTTATACCATCTTACGATCTGTTAAGTGGGAGATTCGATAACATCGCTCGTGTGTGGTGGACTACCAACTCATGACATGATTTGAATAAATTTTCACCAACGTTTTACATAGAAGGTAATAATGAAATATTAAATTTATATATATGATATACATGACATAATTATGATATTAATTACATATTTATCATTATAAAAGGATAATATATCAGTTTTATATTTACCTTTTCACTCACTAAAAAATACTAACGTCATTCGTGCTACGTGTGGAGTAGAACCTCCAATAACCGATATGATAATTTTTTAATAACTACATCACATTATAAATTAATAACTACATTTAGAGAAATAATATTTTATTTATGATATTATCATTATTATATAATAATATGATAATACTTACATTATTTCAATAATGGTCATTGAAAAATGAAAATGTTACTCATGCATACATATGACCTACCATCTCCATGATTGTAACATAGTTCATTTTTTATAACAATATTTAATTATTTGTTTCAAAAAGTATAATTTATTTATAAATAAGATTAATATTTATTGATTATCAGTCTCGATATTTTAAAATAATGAAGTCATTGACCATCGCCAACCTACTAAATTCATTTTGGATTTCTAAATTGAACAACAATAAAATGTATAACATGATCTAAATTGATCAAGTTATTGTGTTTAACATGGTAATTATAAGGAACCTTAAATTACATAATTTGTTTTAATTATTTGGGATTATTATGAGTCTGTGAAAATTTATGGTGCTTAATTCTAAGGCCCGGTGCAACCGAAATGAAATTTGGATCTTTTCTAAGGTATGTTTAGTAAATATTGGAGCATAAATTTATCTCTTTTGAACCGGTCTCAGAATTTAAATCTGAGGGCACCATTGAACTCGAAAAACTGATATTCTCTTAAGGGAGGCTTAACTTCAACCACATTTGGTTGGGAGAAAAGTACTATTTTATAGAAATTTTGAATAATAACAAACGAACATAAAAAGGGTAAATTATTTTTCTACTAACTATTGAGTGGTGGTGGTGGGACCGCTGGGTTGTGAAGATATTTAATGTATTTGAATCTTCTATTTTGTAACCACACTGTTGAGAGTTAACAGGTTCATTAATAAAAACTCATTAACGAACCTCATTAATCTTATGACACGTTAATCTTCCTTCCCCACTATTTAAATGAAACCCGGGTTTGGGATTTTGACATGGAAGAGAGGATCCTCTGACGAAGTGTCGTAGCGTCTTCTCCCAATGAAGAATGGAGGCTTGGAAAAAAAACATTGTAGGAATCAATCATTAAATTTGGAACACTGATGGCTTCAACAATCAAAGACTCTTCATCCACATCCACGACGTCTCATATGAATATGAGGTAGGGGTTGTTTATGTTTAAATACAATAGATTTTGTTTCTTTTCCTTGTTCTTGAAAATCATGATGAACACAGATCAACAAAAATGAATTTATCCGCGATTCATATAAAAATGTGGGTGGTTATTTTCGGAAAAGATCAAATGTGGTTAATCTTTATATATATTATAATTTATTTACTCCCTCTTGATATGATGCTAACATGTAGGGAACCAGCTAAACAAACAAGGAATGGACTCTACGCTACTTCGACTATTTTCATGTTCATTGAGGGAGGATATCCATCATGAGGAATTTCCGAATCTGGGAGCCAAAAAATAATGGTAGCATCCCAATAGTCCCATAGGTTCTTTCAGAAGGGAAAACATACCACCGGAGTTCACCTGACGTACCGTATAATCCCGCTAGTGACTGGGGCCGGCATGCGATGTCAGATTGACGGGGTGGCCGACGTCGGCCTACCGTAGTGGAAGAAGGGTGGAACGTCGTTACATTCCATAGAAGGGAGCTGCATTATCGAGCCCCGGTGGAGGGGACCCATGCACTACGGGTCCTCCAAACAGGGGTGGCACCACGTGGCACCACCGTTAGTTACCAAACATACAGAATGTCTGTTCGGGAGAGGGAAAGTCCCATGTGCGGGCCACCCAGCTAGGGGTCACGCCTAGTCTAGGAGGTCTAAGCCGTTTTTCGTCGTATAACACACAGGTCGACCGAGTAGGTTTTGGTCGGGCCGGGTCGGACTGAGGTCCGGTCGGTCCGACCAGGTCAGACTGGACCGAGACCCTTTACGGCCCAAATACGCTAAAAAGGTCATATCTCACAAACCAGATATCCATATGAAGAACAGTCTATGGGGATGAAATATTTGTAAATAGATGGTCATTTTGAGATACATCACTAGAGTTATGGATAAGGATTTAGTACGTCCGGGTTGGATCGAACTCTAATCCAACTGGGCCCTCGATACTAAAACTCATATTACTCCCATACCGGGCGTCCTATTGATGCACCGTCTATTGTGTTGGGAGCCTTATGAAATGGAGGTACATTTATTTTCTCCATTTTGGAACTTCATGGAAGTTGATGCATGCCCGATATTTTTAGGATTGAATACTACTGAATTCAAGCGCACCAAGTGTGGAGAATCCTATGGCTGGCTGTCCTTTAAAGAGAAACCTTGTATGGATTAACATTTTGGAAACCCTATGTGGATCCGTATAATAGAGGCCTTGTGTGGATCAATATCATAGAAACCCTATGTCGATTAGAATTTGAGAGAACCTGTGTGTATCATCATCATAATGACCCTATGTGGATCAACATCATAGCAGACCTATGTGGATCAACATTATAGAGAACCTATGTGGATCAGTATAATAGCAACCATGTGTGGATCAGTTGTTCATGACCCAACAAGGACCGGTCATGGAGTGCCTCATTGTGGATCAATGACATATAAACCTGTGTGGATCAACAATGGAACATCTTCTCTGTGGTTCATTTATGGAATCTCTCTAATGGAACAAAATGACATAGCTTAAGACTAATCATCATTATTCCCGATCTCTATTTTATAAAACTAGTATTAGCATAGTAATTATTGTCTTTTATTCTTTGTGATCGAATTCATGCTTTCTGGATTTTCATTTTGGAATTCATAGAAGCATTCGGTGATCTTGGGGTCCCTACTTGGTATTTTTATACTCAACCCTGCACGGGCTTCACCTGCACCTTCTTGTGTCTTTTGTAGATGACAAGCAGCCTGTAAGAGACATTATGGAGCCAGTACAATGTGGTACATGGAGGCGACTGGTTGACATGGAGAGCTGTGGAGATGAGCTATACCTACCCTTTATGTACGATTTTTTTTGGATGATCTCAGGAGCTATTTTCTATTATAGTTGTATCTTTTCAGTTGTTCTTGTATTTCAGTCGATTAATTTCAGTACACACTATTACTATTATATTTACACTACATGGTTTTCATATTTTAATGTTCTTATTTAGTGTGTTTACAAGTTTAATGGTGGTGCTTTCCCAGTTTCAGTGAAATCCCTTTCTGGTCTTAATCGGTAACCCCTAGCCTAAGGAAGGCGGGCATGGGATAGCCAGGACTAGGGCCCCAGGGGATGGGTTGTGATAGTAATAAATAAAATCAAATAGAATAATATATGTGAAAAAGATACTAATCATGAAAATAATTAAAATATGTTTATTATATATTATGATAATTAATGTACGTGATGATTCAGACTCAATGTAAGGGATTTCATCTAAATATCAATTCATCGAGGAATACTTTTATGATATGCACCAATATTCTCTAATGAGGTGTATATAAAAACACTTTGACATTTTGTAACATGAATATATTTATTCTCATGATATTTCTATTTTTAAACTGATATTCATTCATGATGAATACCATTTAAATGTTTCCAAATATGTAACGACATTTATATTTTAAAAAAAATACTCTTTTATTGTTTTTCTTCTCTAAATACTTTTCGTCTATGTCGATATTCATAAAATTATTTTATAAAAGTTGTTATATGTATATAAATATTTATAAATGAAATTTTTCGGTTTTTTTAATTTATTTCTATGGATTTAAAATAGTATCTTATTAAATTTTTTTTCATGAATGTTTTGAAAAAATAATAAATGGAATGTAATATTTAAATGTAAATACTGACAATGACTTTTACCATAATCCTAACTGTTATTTTATTTTTTCATACATTAAAATATTTCAGGATATTTTCAATAAAGGCCATCATTTCCCTTATATAAAAATATTTGTATGTAAATTTTTTTTTAAAATGAATTATTATTTTAATGTCTGAAAAGAGTTTTGATATGGGTTTAAAATTGTTTTTCAAAGGGATTTCTAATGATAAATATTAATATTTTAATTTTTTTTATTGATTATATGTTACTTGATGATTATATAAGAAATAAGTAAGAGTGATACATCTTATATGAAAGTTTGAGGCCCATTTTATCTCCAAGGTGAGCATTATATAAAATATAATATCGGTGGACCTAGATGTCATTTGGTGAACTCGATACAGATTATATGACGGGTAAACCCAGATAGTGATTCAATGTATTGAGTAATGTTACTTATATTGATGGGAATAAAGGTGGGAGTTACGTAAGGTGTTCCTCAATGAATTTAATTAGGTTCTAGTTATTTATGACATGTGATTAAAATATGATTTGAATGCGATGATCTGTGTTACCAAAATTGTTTTTAATTTTGATTTATTTTTACTTTAAAGGTTTTAATTGAAAAAGAAGTGTATGAGTTTTTCATGTGTAGATGACATTTTAATATTCGTAATGAACATTGAAGATAATGGTAAATATCAAATGGGTTTTCTTGTTTTTCATTGTACTAACATATATATCTTTTTTATGTCCCTTACGGAGATATTTGTGTTCACCCCATGTATTTATAATGTTTCTAAAATGGATTAAGGATTGATAAGGGAAATTATGGTGTCATGTTGTGGGATATTTAGAATTTTAATAAAAATAAATAGTGTATAATTTTAAATGTTTTATATTATGGAAAAAATGGATATTGAATAGACTTTTGAACTCTTTTTTTATAGTTTCCTTATGTATGAGTTATAAAATAATTTTAAAAAACTATAAACATAAAAAGATCTTCATGCTTGTGGGAATATCAATTCATGTTAAAAGACACTATAATATGTTCTGTTTAAGGCTAATTCCTTATATTTGGAATCAAATTAAGGTTTATATGACTTTTTAGGTTTGGATAATGTAAATAACATTACATTGAAATATTTCTATTTATTTTTAATATGAAATGATATTGAATATGAACATTACCTTGTTAATTTTTCTAAAATTGGATTTTTGAGAATTATTTTTTATAGAGGATATAAAAAACTATAACAGGAAGTCATTGATATGAAAATATAATTCCAAATTCTAATTCTGAAATGGTGGGAATTGGAACTAAGCAGTTTGTTACTATGATGGATCTATTGAAAGAATACATAAATGGTAGTGGTATCAATGTCAGAGAAAATATATATCTCCCATAGTAGATAATAATGATTTTAATGAATTTATGGAGACAACATCATATATATTTAAGTTGAACCTAAGACCCAGTAGTTAGGGAAGGTTAGATCAATTCTTTTAAGAATATATATAATGTCACAGGGTGATCAAAACACCAAATGGTTACTATTTTTGTTTATCATTTTGATTTTAATCCTATCAATGGTGGTATTTGGATAAGAATACCAAAGAAAAAGATTACCTCAATTCCCTAAAATGAGACACATTTAAGAATATTTTTCCTAGGAAATATTACTTGAAGGATGTTTAACTATGGATGGAGAAACAAATTATAAAATTGAGAAAAGAAATATTAATACTCAATGTACAGATATGAATAAAAATTCGAAATATTGGTTAGGAATCTACCTGATATTATTAAAGACACTGATTGTAAAATTAATAAATTTTACCTAGGATTGAATCCATGTTTATGATGATAATTGGCCATATAAGAATTAAAAATATTTAAAAATGATTCGTTGTGATGAGAAAGTTGAGATAGATTTCTCCAAAATGAATGTTTATTTAGATGAGAATATCAAGGAATGGTAAATGTGGAATAATGTGGAGGAAAACACAACTATAATTTCCAGAGTTAAGACCCCAAAACGTTCTGAGGGATGTAAATTCAATTTCAATGAATGTTTGATAGAATTTGGAATTTGTTTTGTCTGTTTAGTCTGGTAATATGGATCATGACTATAAATAAAATACTCACGAACAAGAAACGAATTGGGAAACTAATATCCATCCAATTATGAGGTTTTTTTGTTTCCATAAGTCTGGTTATTATGCTTTCATATATAGGAATTTTGTTACTTTGGATATAAATCATCCAGACCAAAGGAATAAATGTGTGGTAAAATATTTTCTACTACAATGGTTGATGTCGGGCCATCAAATTATGTGGTTATTTTTATCTGACTTGTATTTTTGAAAAACGTAAAAAAACCCATTTTGAATTGGATAATCAAATTCATTAGTTTATGATAAATTTACTAGAAAAAACGAAAATATTACTTGAGGAATTTATGATATAAATTTTTGTGAATACTCTGTGTGGAAGTAATAAGACTAAAATGACTTATAGGAATATTCCTATTGATAATTATGTGGTGGAATTTACGAATAATATTTTTTAATTAACCAAGGTAGAGTTTTTATTTATTCTAGGTATGTATAAGATTCCATTTTATCATGCTAAAAAAAATTCAAAGAGAATATTATTTTATTCAATGCGGTCATACATTCTATAACCAACCATGAAGATAAAAAACATGATAGAAAAGTAAATGAAATTTTCATATCTCATGTAGTTTAAAAGAATGAAAATGATTGGATTTATGATATCTTAGTCATGAATAAATATAATAATGTTTTTCACAGATGATTTACCTAGTGTTCTTCCAGATCAGGAGGTTGAATTTATGGTGGACATAGTGCCTAATGATATGACTAATTCAAACTGCCCTCATCGAATGGATCAAGAGCATCTTTTAGAATTGAATAATCATTTCATATAGTAGTTTGATAAAGGTTTCATTAAAACTATCACTTCACCATGGTGTGATCATATTTTAATTATTAAAAAGGAAGTTGTTTCAGTAAGACAATGTATTGTTTATTTAGCATTAAAAAATGTAATGGATAAAAACAAGTATCATTGTCTCATATCAAATTTTTGTTTGATCATCTCAATGGAGTGAAGTATTTTTCAAAGAATCTTATCAGTTCTGGGTATAATTAGTTGAATTTAAAGGAGGAAAATATTCTAAAGGCTACATTGCATATTATATATGAGGATTATGAGTTTGTAGTTATTTTGTTCAGGTTATCTAATACACATGTTGTTTTTATGAATATTATAAATAGAGTCTTCTAGGGGCCCTTGGATTTATTTTTTGTTGTGTTTATTTATGATTTATTGGAATAGTATAAAAATCATGAATAACATGAATGAAAAATGAAAATTATTTTCCAATTATTCAAAGAAATGAAACTATATGGTATATTTATTCAGTGTGAATATTGTTTGAAAAAATATTTATTCCATGGGAATATTATTTCTAAATATTGAATAATTATTGACCATACTAAAATAATGTTATTAAATAATGGAAAATACCTATCAATGTCATATAGATTCCTAGTTTCATGGTTTGGAATGTTACTACTAGTTGTTTGGTAAAAAAATTACATGGTTATCTAGTACACTAACTATGTGGACACGAAATGAATTTAGGTTCATATGGAAAAAAAGAACTTGATGTTTTCTTTCCCAAACTAAATAGAATATTGTTAAATGATCTAGTATGTTCCCTTATATATGTCATTGAATAATTTGTCATCTATAGTGATTATTCATCGAAAGGACTTGGTTATATCCTGATGAATAATGATCATGTAATTTCTTATGATTCACATTAGATGAAACATTACGAGTTAAATTAACTTAAACTTGACATTTAATTTTTTTAGTTTTTTTATTTACAAACATGGAGGCATAATTTAGATTGATTAATGTGTGACATATATTATGATAATAAAAATTAGAATCGTATATTCAACAATCTGTAATTGAACATGAGATAGAGAAGTTGTCTAGAAATGATGAAGGATTATTATTTATTGATTCATTATCATTCTAGAATGAAAATAAATGTATTTAATTCTTTATTTTAGAAATATAATGCAGAATTGACTATGTTATATTTGGAACATGACCCCTAGTTGATGATTTCATGATTTTTTCCCCTAAAGTTGATGATATATTAATATAATCTATGTTGTTTTATGTTTTAGTTCATTCAATTTGTTTTTAAAATAATTCACCAATATCAAAAGGAGGGCGAGGATTCATTGGGAATGGTAAAATCCATCAAGAAGGGTAAGCTTCCAATGTTTAATATTGATGAAAATGGTATTATCAGAATTGGAAAATTATTATGTGTGCTTTGTGATTTCGAGGTGATAAGAGAGTTTTTGAGTGAATGTTATAGTTCACTATCTTCCATTAAACCTGTCATCACTAATATGTATTGATACCATTGGGATTATTATTGGTCGGATTGTATAAAAAGAGATATTACTAAATTTACCATAGAATGTTTTATTTTTCAACAGTATAAGGTATATAACAACTATCAAAAAAAATTAAACATTTTACATTTACAACGTGGAAATGAGAAAAACATTTCAATTGATTACATAGTAGGATTTCCAAATAATTCTCAATGTAACAGTGTGATTTGGTTTACTACTGATCTACTAAATAAATATTCACATTTTCATCATATTATAGATACTATGTCCTTATATAAATATTATTTATGGTAATATAATGATATATTAATTTTACATTGAGTTCCATTCTTTGTTTCCTATAACTATTATTAAAGGTTCACTTCATTTTTTTGGATATTCCTATTGAATTATCTAGGTACTGAATCAAATTTCATTAGAAATGTTTATCATTAATATGATGGAAAATGGAAATGAACTCATTAAACTTTTGTGACCATGATTCATACATGTTTAATGGATTACCAAGGACGTTGGGATAATCATACTTATTTGGATGAGTTTTCTTATAATTAGTTTTTTCATTCCAGTAAACATATGACACCTTTTAAGGCCTTATGTGGAAAATGATGATAAATTATTTTTTTGGGTAAAAGAAGTGAAAAAAAGATTTTGAGAGTATAATTAATGGATGAAATGGTTGTGAGGGTGAACATAACTTAACAACACCTAATGAAATATCAGTGTAAGAATAATATTTTTGTGGATAAAGAGGGAAATGATATTTCTTTTGAGGTAGCTTATAATTTCTGGTATTAATATTTCTCCATGTATTTTTTTTCATTTTTGTAAAAGGGAAAAGATATGTCCATGTATAGTTTTACCATATCGTGTCTTAGATAATGATGGATCAGTTTCATACTAAGTGTATTTGACTCTGAGTTTATCCCATGTACAAAAAATATTTCATGTCTCATTTTTAAAGAATTGTGTACTAGATTCATCTCATGTGTTGATCCCTAAAGTGGTTTATTTGGAAGAGAATATTTCTCATCTGGTAAAACCAATTCCTATTATTGATTGTAGAGATAAAGTATTTATGAATTAATTAATACCCCTGGTTATGGTTTTAGGTATAGATAATGTGGTTAAAGTAGTAACATGAGAATATTTAAATTATTTGAGGGAAAAATATCCCCACTTGCTCAATATATGAATAAAATTTCCAGGACACAATTTCACAAAGGGGAGAATAATGTAAAAACCTAGGTAATAATAATCTAAATCATCTAAACTTATATTAATTTTTATTAATTATATACATATTTCCATTGTAAAAATATTATTTAATTTTATATTAAAAAGGAATCTGTTTTTGATAGGGTATGTTACATGCAACAACATGCATAAATTGACCATAAAAAATATTATTTGAAAATTGATAGTTAAAACCTAGAAATTATATTTTTGGGTATTAATATAATTTACTAATTTATGAAAATAATATTAATTTCTAAATAAATATATATGCATTGAAAAATTCCATGTAAATAATCAATAATGTTTTTGGTAATGAGATTTTATTCATTAAAAATAAGATTCAACCAAAGATGATTTTATTACATTTTGTGAGAAATTATTAGAATTAATTCTAGAACACATAGAAATTTTTTTATATAAAATCCCAATCATATTTTAAATAATCATACGAAAATTAACATATATTAAATGTTTGATATTTTTTAGGAAATAAGAATTTTCTAGTTAATAGTGGAAAATAATGAATTTTGTAAAATGTCATTTATTTTCCATAAATTAAATCATTTAAAAGTTCCACGATGAATTGAAATTGTTTTTAATTAATATTATTATTATTTAGTTATCAGTAATCTATCTATATATGTTTTAGTAAACAATTATTATATTTTATAATAAGTTTAATTTTTTATTTTAAAATAGATTTTTTATGGAATTTTCTTAAAGTGAATAATGTTTATATATTTTAATTAATTAAAAAAACAAAATTCGGAATTTGTTAAGTTTAATATAACTATAATATATATATATAAAAGAATTTAAAATTATATAAGGATTATTATCATCATATATTTAACATAAAATCACATAATCAGTTAAAAATAAATCTCTTAATACCGTGATTTTTCATCATGACTGGGGATTAATTTTATATTAAATTAGATCAATTATATAAATAGAATTTGGTAAAATAGATTTTATTTATATAATATGATTTATTTTTATTATATAATAAGTTCAACATATGTTTTCATCATATTGAATAGTGAATACAGAAAAAAATAGTTAACTATAGCTAGGGTAAAAACTTATTCACTGTGGGTCAAACTAAAACAATAAGGGTTAAATAGACATAAAAAATGTTCGAATATTTTTATTGAAATATATCAAGTTTATCATGTCAATGTATCAATATTAATCCCTTTTGGAGCCTTTTTTAACATGTAAAAATCTGGATACCACTTTTTCATTTCAAAAATTTCAAGTATGCCACTTGCCACAATTGTTAAAGGATTCCCTCTCTATTGTCCTATTAGGTTCATAAAGTTTCCCACCAATAACAAAAAAATAACTTCTATAATTCCCTCCCTATGACCCAGGTCAATTTTTTTGAGAGTACATCCATCCTATGAAGGCATGTGGTAATAACTTAACGTGGTTGTCTGAAGAAGAGGTATCATGCTTACCCGAGCATTTTTTATTTATTTATAAATCTCCCCCAAATATTATTCCAATATGATTATATAAAAACTACATGTCCCATATAATTATATATAACTTTTCTAATAAAATAACCAAATTCACCTCCTCCTCCATCAAATTTGAATCAATATTTTCGATAGTGTGTATGAATGACTACCAACTTGTGAACCGAGGTATATCATTTTCCATCATCACTACTCATGATTTTATAAAATGATGTATTATATATATATATATATATTATTTTTTGACATAATTATAACTCATTAATTATTATATCACATATACTATCTTAATTTTAATTCCAGGGGGAGTCGATAACATCGCTCATGTGTACGATGAAGTTCCACCTCACAACATGATGTGATTTTTTTCCCACAAGCCTAAAATTGATGGTAATAAAGATAAATTAAATTAATTAATGTTTTATAGATTAAATAATTAGGAAAATGATGAGATATTTATCATTATTAGAATATAATATATTATTTTTTAGTATTTCTCTCACTGTAAAATGATAACATCATTCATTATATGTGTGGATTACCGCATCGATGAAGCAATGTGATTTTTCTCATCACCACATCCCATATATAATATATATATGTATCTTTAAAGAAATAATATGGTATTTTGTGTATTATTATCATTATATAATGATATTGTAATAGTTACCATCTTTCGATATTGATCATTGGAAAATGGAAACGTTACTCTTGCGTATGAATGACCAACCATATCCATGATATATACAAAGTTCATTTATCCTAACTACATTTCAAGATTGGTTTTTAATAAGTATAATTGATATAAAAATATAATAAAAATATTATTATTATCATTTTAGATGTGGGGAAATATTTTCCCCATTGACCATCGTTAACCAACCAAATTCATTTTGAACATATGAACCAAACATCATCAAAATGTCTGACATGAACATATTTGATCTAGTAGTTATATAACAATTAAAATAGAAAAAATAAATGGAATAATAATTATGAAAAAAATTTCTTAATAAAGTAAACATTTAACTTAATTTTTTATTTAGGATGATAAATAATGTATGCGAAGAGTTGAACTGAAGATAATATATTTTATCTGAATATCCTCCCACTGAAGCATATTATGTTTATATGAACCTTTAAATTTTTCTGAGGTTTATATATATCCACATTTACTAATTATATCATGAATTAATTTATTTACATGATATTTAAGTGTTTAAAATATTAATACTTGATGGGAATTTGGATTCTAGTGTTTCTAATGTGGTAAGGGTCTTTCATTTAAAAAAACTCTTTTGAAGTTTCCCTTTTTTAAATATTTCTCTTCCATGTCTGGATGCATAATATGATTTTATAAATAGTTTTATATGGTAATAAACAATAATAAAGCCTATTTTATTCCTATTTTTTCTTTATTTAAAAGGTTTTAAAATTGAATTTTTATGTTCTTTGTATAGAATGTTTTGTTAGAAATAAAAAATCAATGTTTTGTTTTAATGTATTCTATGACACAAACATTCCTCCAATAATAAATATTTTTTTATTACGTTAAAATATTTAATTTTTTTCTTCAATAAAAACAATATTTTCTATTTTTTGTGTATTGTAAGATATATACAATAGATAATATGGGATAAGACACAATATATCTCACATGTGAGCAGGATATAGCATATATGACCAGTACGACCAAATAGCGATGGGTGAGCCTGATATAGTTTATACTATGAGTGAACACAAATTATGCTACCTTGGATTAAGTAATGTTCCTTGTATATATATGATATAATGAGTGAATTATGTGAGGGTTCCTACTATAGAATTAATTCGGATATTATTATTTCTAACACAGGTTTGAAACAGTTTATGAATTTGATGCTCTTTGTTTTGAAAGGGTTTTTATTTTCATAAAATTTATTTTAAAGGTATTCATTGTGAAAAATGTTTGGCTCTTTTTCATGTAGAAATTTATTATTTCATATAAAAAATAATATTAAACAAAAACATAATGATTAAATGAGATATAATGTTCTTCAATGGACAAATAGATTTCTTCTTTTATATGTCCATTACTGATGTTTTCTTACTCATCC
Organism: Viscum album; assembly: GCA_963277665.1. Classification (NCBI taxonomy): domain Eukaryota; kingdom Viridiplantae; phylum Streptophyta; class Magnoliopsida; order Santalales; family Viscaceae; genus Viscum; species Viscum album. Next base: position 1,678,742,895 of record OY728126.1, read on the forward strand.
AACGTTTTTTAACTATTTTTTATGAGGAATAAGGATGGGTAAGGTAATTAAAGAGGTAAATTTGAAATTACTTAATATTTTTCAATAAATAAAATCATGTTATATTTTAAATCTTTTATATTTTATATGAAATATATTCTGGTGGAAGTGTCAACTTTATATTTTAGGTGGTTTTAATTTATGAGTTATGACCTAATATTCAAAATATATAGAAAACGAAAGATAATTAGGATTTTAGGAATGTTAATTATTATATAAATACACTAGAATATGTTATGTTAAAGGTCACGTCCTGATATTAAATATTTTAATAAATCTCAATGATGTCAATATCCACCAAGGTTTCATCGATAACTCATCTATGATCAATCTCATTATAACCCACACAATTCTATTTATGGGTTACATTGAGAGTTATTTGACTCCATAAAATTTTTCCATTTAAGGCATTAACAAATTTGAGAAAAATATACTTAAAAATATAATGTTGGAGACCTAGTTCAGAGATCCTATCTTTAGTTATGAATTTATATTTATCTTATTGGACATGATATTAAATGTTCTATTTGGTAATTCACAACTCTATATGCATTCCATTGTATTTTATTTCATACCATAAATTCCTAAAGTATGATTTAATTGTTAAATTTTGAGTTTTATAGTGATGAACCCCCGTTTGATTCCTAGGATGCATAGAATATGGAGGTATCCTTCAACAAGAGTGATATAAAAAACCACTACTAAATAATATAATCAACAGTGTGGATACAAATATTTTAAAATCCACCACATCTAATCCATGTCATGCACATTTTGTCAAATTTTTAAATCTTATCAACCTTATTGAGGTGTATATGATTGGGAAAAGGCATCAAAAGGGCTCATGTATCTCAAAATATGGATATATATTTCCGCAACCATTATGATACCTACTATTTCATATAATTCATATATAGGGATGTATAATTGAATCCAATATTGACACCCCGAGTTTATCTCTCAAATCACAAAGGATCTCAACATGATCTATTCCTAATAATAGAATCCATGAATTTAGAATCTCACCATATAATGCCTCCATTATATATATAGAACTCTTAGGTTGGAAATATTCCATAGATTTGTAAGATGAAAACTCCCTTGACATTTACACTAATTCTGTATCACTAATCATCCATAGTTTGGAGATGTGGATGGAGGGGAAGAGGTAAAAGAAGAATAAGATCTTCTTGATCCCTCTAAGTATTTGAGGAATGTGTTTTTCCATTTTAGATGAACTAAAATATTAGAATCATGATATAGTAGAGGACCAGTGAACCACCTTAATCATTGTTAACATGTCCCTTAGTGCACAACAGGAATACATATCTATCCAAAAATAAATATCAATAGTTATTCCAATAATTACACTGAGATATAAAAATTAGTCCCCAATGTTTCCACCCACTATCTATGGCTTCCTATGGGTCAATATAGTTATAATGAGGAAATATAGAGATTATATCGAACTCCTAGTACTTATTGGAAACTATTGTGCATAATCTCATCAATGGAAAATTTATTTATGAAGAATAATAGCCAATGTGGTTAGAAAATATAGTCCTGATCATAAATAAGAATAATAAAATAAGTGTAATAATTTACATAAAAAATTATACAAGTGTTGTTTGAAGGGATATTTCTATATCCGAATCACAAAATTTTTGATCGATGCCAAAACTAGATTTGAATTCATCGCCATTGTGGGTGGGAACATTGGATATAATCAAATCTACATGACATAAAATGATTAATAAGACACTCTTTTAGGGCTCTAGAAGACGCCTTTTGTTTCTTGGTGTTGTGGTTCCTCTTAAATAATGACTAAACTAGATATTAAAGTGGTATAAATTATATCCTCAAGACCCTATTGGGAAATAAATTTCAATTCTATGTGGATGATATAGACATCAATTATGTACTAGGTTTTGATCACCATACCGGCCACATGAAAATTTATTAAATATTATAAAACATAACCTAAAGATAAATCCAATGATATATTCTTTTGAGGTGACCTCAAAAATGTTCCCTAACTTTTATGCATTCTTTTATGGCATATAAATTCATCCAATATTTTTTTTGAAATTTATAACATTCCCCCTACATCATAATTTCAAGAAATTAAGGGGATTATTTGAAAGTATAACATATATTCAGTGATTTATCAGTAATTTTGTTGGGAATTGATTATCATTCACTAGACTGATAAAAAATGAATCATATACCATAGGGAAAATTACTATCAGAAAGATTTAAAATATCTCATTTAGTATCGTTTATGACCGTTAGTCCCGATATATCCCGTTGAAGGGAAGCCACACATCCTTTATATATAATATATGAAGTAGTCACTAGGAACAGATATCAACAAGAAAAATATTTTCTAGAAAGGATAATAGTATATATTATCTCAATAATAAAATGATTGATTCTACAAAGTGATACTCTATCATTGAGAAGAGAAACCCCGAATTTATCCTTATTGTATAAAAATATAGGCATTACATGAAACACCAACACTACTATATGGTGAATCATATTAACCCTCTCATGTATATCACGAGTTTTCTGATGTTGATCAGATGTTAGGGAATATTTGGGTTTCATATTATTATAGTTCAATGATTTCATTATATCCAATAACTAATGTATTGGATAAGCCTTGCATGATTTTCTTACAATAAACTACACTCCATAAAACACATTGGTTGATATAAAACTCACATAATACAGGTTTCTAAATGTGTAAAACAATCTAAAAATATGAAAAATGTATTTTTACAGTGCCTCTAGAATACTAATAATTAAAAGAATGGTAAATTTGGAGGACAAATCTATTTTCCTAGGAACAGCCTTTATATTCTAAATAGTTTTTGTCCCTTTATATTCATTCTTGAAATCTAGAGGCTACACTAAAAATGAATCCTAATGGTGGAACCTCATTAATCATATCCTTCTTGTTGTCCTACTATAAATTGACTGACTATATATCAATGGTTTCTCATATATGCTGATGAAAAAAATTTATGTTGAATAAATCATAATGAAATTGAAATTTATCTCTCTAAATTTTTATTCCTTGGAGGTCATGGAATAGTTCTGTAGACGCCGGAAAAGTCCGTTGTTCCCAAACGAAGCTCCGGATGCGGAAAGCGAAGTGATATTTGGAGTCAGAGGCACGTTCCGGAGGGCACGGAGGACTTGCGCGAAATTTCAGAGGCTCGCGCGCAAAGTCGAGCCGCGGCGCGCAATCCTCCCGGGATGCGCGCAATGCGCTGGGCCGGCGTGCTATTTTGCGCGCCCGCGGCCTGCGCGGCGCCCTTTGCGCGCTGGGTCCTGATTCCGCGCCCGCGAACCGAATTGCGCGCCCGAGACCGGATTCCGCGCCCGGGGTTGCCTATAAATATAAGGCGACCCCCGACGTTTTGAAGGTTTCCAGAATCCGAAGCGTCGCTCGTTCGCGCAATCCAACCCCTTCCGCGCGCAATGCCGATCTTCAGGTAACCTCCTTTCTTTCGCGCAATAGAGCCTTGGGGTCCGCCTTCGCGCGCAATCCCCTTGGCTCATTTCCTTTGAATAAATTTCAACCCGAAGGCCTTTGCGCGCAAAAGAAGCCTCTTGCGCGCAATTGCCCCCCGGGTGCGCGCAATCCAGCCCGATTGCGCGCACCCCCCATTTTCAAAGTGGCCATTCGTTAGAGAATGAGCCGTTGCCCCCGCGCGCTATCCGAAGCCCGGTGCGCGCAATCCCAACCATCCGCGCGCGAAGCGCTGGCCCAATTGCGCGCCAGCCCGCCATTTTGCGCGCCGACCCGCGGTTTTGCGCGCAAAGCTCCTCTTTTGCGCGCAATCCGCCAGGGTCGCCTCCCTTGACCCCCCGAGGGTACCCGCCTGCGTGGCACCCGATGATCCTCATCCTGGGTGCCCGCACCGTGCGTTGTCTTCCCGTGCGGCCCTCCAGGCTTGCGCGAAGTGACACGCACGTACGTCCAGCATGACGTTAAACTGCATATACGTCCAGCATGACGTTAAACTGCATATTCGTCCAGCATGACGTTAAACTGCAGATACGTCCAGCATGACGTTAAACTGCACATACGTCCAAGCTGCACGACGCTAAACTGCCTAGCCCCCATCGTCCGCGCTGCAAGACGTTAAACTGCCAAGTGCTTCGTCCTCAACACACGACGTTAAACTGTACTTCGTCCGGCAAGACGTTAAACCGTCCGCCTCGTCCTCAACACACGACGTTAAACTGTACTTCGTCTGGAAAGACGCTAAACCGTCCGGATCATTCGATCCCGTGCCTCGAACGCAGGGTCTCCCCTGGTTTGGATGTGGCCCCCACCCGCTCGTCTCTGCAGGGATGTCGGGATTGTCCCCCTTTTGGGACGATTTAATGGGAGCGGCTTTTCCCTACGGGGGCAGGGTATTACAAACCCCTAGTTTCTCGTGGGAGGCTGCACATGTGTATCTCCATTGCGCCTCCCCACGGCCGAAGCCAGTAGAGGGTATGACTGGGATCGAGGTGTCTTCTGATTTCGGCCCAAGTCCCTTCCAACTGAGTTTTGCCACCCGGGCTGTCTCAAGTGCGTAAGTCCTGACAGAATGAACTACGTGGACTTTGATCCCTGTCTTCTATACAGGGTACGTAGGAAGCCTCCCTGAGGTTCAAGCCCACCACCTGGTCATCCCGGTCGTATTCACGTCGGTTCGTCCATCAGTGGACCCCTCCAGGGTTCACGCTTGCGTCGATTCACCTATGAATTCGCCCCTGTGGGAGACTGCCCGTGTGTATCTCCACGGTGCCTCCTCACAGCCCCCCTTTTTTTTCCATTTCTCCTTTTGTCGTCCAGCATGACGTGAAACTGTGATCCACCCGGCCGTTCCATCCCCCTCTGTGCGAGGTGGTTCGGTTCAATCCTCCGCCCGGCGGCCTCGATCTCTTCGTGAGTCGGCTTGCCGACGTCCAGCATGACGTTAAACTGTATACCCGAACTACGTTGACTTTGATCCGTGCTAACGCGCGGTACGTAGGAAGCCCCTCCGGGGTCCAAGATCTTCACTCCATCATCCATCCTGATCCTTACCCGGGCCGCCACATCCCGGTGGGGTCATGCCACTTCACTCCACTCCACGTTACTTGGGAAGCCGCCCGTGTGCTGGCCCCAGCGTCGGAGGTTCCCCGCAAGGGGTTCTGTCATCTGATCCACTTTTCGTGTTGATCGGTCCGATGCCGTCCCCGCTGGACGTTAAACTCGCGGCATACCCCGTGTTAAACATGGGAAGCTGAGGAAAACCTCAGGTGACACAGTTCCCCGCACCCAGTACGGGATGCCTCAGGCCATCATGCCTTCGAGAAGCCCTATTAGGGACGGAAGACAGACGTGCAGAGCCGCAGTGTTACGACACGCCCCCAGCACCCAGAGCCACCCGGCCTTCTCACCGCAGGTTGCTGCCCCGCCCGGACTCCTTGGAGCGTCCGAGCGGAAGCAGCGTAATTAACCGGTGTCCATGAAGATATGGCGCCGGGAACGAGATTCACGAACATTCTTAAGTCTATGAGGGAGACCCGGATTAGGCGACGAGTTCCGAGGAGACGTCCAAGGAAGGAGGAGCCGACATCCCATCATCCCGGTTTCGATCAAGGAGCAGACGCCCCTGAATAAGGGACGAATGCCGCCCGCCCTTGGAAAGCGGGACTGCGGGACCACAAGCCGCGCGCCCATCCCCTCGGGTTGACGGGTGCACGCGCGAACGCGTCCTGGCGGAACAGCGTAACCCGACGCACATCCACACCGAAACAGAAAAATGGTGAACCCGACGTGAATCTCTTCTCCTCAATACGAAGAACGATGGCTTTCAGAGGTGTTGGAAGACCGGCATGTTGCCCGGCCAAGCATTCAGTCTTACCCGCCAGGGGCTGGGGAAGTGAAATCGGGCACTCCGTCTCGCAACGTCGAGGGCCTGGGTTCCCCCCACGGAAGGCGTCGTGGCGCTAATGGTTGGTTGACGATTCCTTTTTCCTGTCAGTGTTAATGGGTTCTTCTCCCTGCTTTCAGAAATCAGGTCGCCCGATCCAGTGCCCGATCGCCACCCGCCCACTGGCGCAGGGATAGGGGAAACACCGACGCGGCTACTCCGCGCGGTCCTGCACGTTCCACAGTCGTCCCAGCAGCCGCAATTGCGGGACGACCACGCCCTCTCTCCCCCTCGGAGGTCATCCAGAGAAGGGTGATCAACACCCTGGTGCGGAGATACGAGGAAGAGGGAGTCATCCCCACTAGGGAAATGGCTCGCCTAGACCTTGAGGAGGCTGCGCCTCGCCACCACCGCCGCCCTCGAGGGCCGCGCAGGGAGGCACCGCTGCCTACCTCAACGTCCAATCGCTTCGGGAGTTTGTCCCCGGAGCGCTCTGACAGTTCCCTTCCCTATGCGGATGAGGTGGAAGATGCCCGGGATCACCCTATCCGGGGTTCGCTCCAGGGATCTACGGTAAGGACTCCCGCCAGGCCACGACGACACCGCCGCCAGGCCTCTCCAGTCGAAGAGCGGGCTCTCCACCTGCCCGCGCCGCTCATCCCGACTCGTCTGTCTCGACGCCAACGTCGGGCACGAGCGGAAGAGGATGCCCACCTTGGGGCTCTAGCGACAGCGGCCGCATTGGCCCAAGCCACTGCTGGCTCCAGTCGCCAGGCCTCTGTGCATCCTGAGCGGGGGAACTCCTATGCCCGACCTGGATCGAGGCCCCGACCGCCCCCAAGGCAGGTTGGGTCGACTCTCCCGGTTGCTGGCACTGGCAGTAGCCACCGCGGACCATCTCGCGGTAGCGCTATTCACCGGCAGGGTCTACTCTGCGTGGCCGATCCAGGAGGCATGGGTCATCCCACCTTCCAATCCCGGCCCGGAGGCCTGCCCGGAATCATCTCTCCCCGCGTCCCCTTTGATATCTGTCCCGGTGCCCCTCGCACCTTGGTTCCCAGTCCTCTTGGCCCCAGCACCAGTGCGGCCGGAGGACGCCAGGACAGAGATCAGCCCTGCCCCGAAGAACCACCCAGGGGCAGGAAGGCAAGGCGTCGACGCCGAGGGAAGAATGTTACGGAATTCCGGACAGAGATCCGACCGGTTTGCTTCTCTGACTCAGAGGCGTAGTACGATTCGGCGACAGAGCCCCTTCCCCAATCCCGCCAGTCAAGGGCAGGGGTAGGAATGCGGCACGTCAGCCTCGTGCTCCCCGAGAGCGAGATCGATGTGATCCCCGCTTCTCTCCGAAGGTATATCCGGAGTAACGAGGGCCTGGTAGACCCCCAAGGATCAAGCTTGCGGTTGGTACCGGCCCCTCCAGAAGTGCCTTCCGTCTCGATCGGAGAAGCCGGAGACTTTTTCTGGGGACCGACGGTCGAACCACGATCTGGTGCGCCCTCGGCGAGCACCGATGCTACGGCAGGATGTTCGCTCGCCGGCCCGTCCTATCGTGATGTGATAGCCAGGCCACCGCCACCCTTAGAGGGCGGCCCGGGATATGGAGGCCAATCGGCCTGCTCGCCGTATTCACCGCCGGCCAGCCCGTCAGCCCGGCGGCCCGCCTCGGCACCACTACCAGTTTCCCGTCCGTTCCCAGCCATTGAAGAGTACCAAGGAGATCTGGGTCCCGAGTTTGAGTCGTGGAGCTTCTGGACCATCCTTGCGGAGGGCCACTTCCCTGAGAAGTTTTGGCCAGTCGCAGGACCGGGCTTTGATGCACCCGAATCGCTCACCCCGGATGAGTTCGAATGCTTCCGCCGAACTCTCCGGGAGACTCGCTCCTGTCTTCACCGCCTACAAATGCCATACCCCGGGAGTCAAGCGCACCTGGAGGATATTGGTGAGCAGTGCCGTCAAATTGACCTGGCCATGCTCCCCGCGGTTCGGCACCCCGGGTCATTTGGGCACCACGAGGCCCTCCAACAACGATGCGTCGAGTGTTTTCAAGCACTCCGCAAAGTTATCGAGGAAGCCACTCCCCACGTGTATATCCGTGGATGGGGGCAGTACGCTGCCCTACGCTTAAGTGTGATCCGCCGACAGCCCGATTCGCTGGGTGGCCCTGAGGGTATATCCCCAGGGACAGGAACGGTCAATATGGCTGACCTGTCGGGAGAGGGGAACGACTTGGAACTTCTCGACGGGGGCTTCCCCCCCGAAGACAAGCCGTCGTCAGACCCATCAGCGAGAGTTACTCGTCATAAGAGGAACCTCCTGGGGCTCCCCGCACCCACTGAAGCACTGACGTTGAGCCGAAACGTCAGCAAAGGAAAAGAGCACAGCGAGGCTATAAGGCCCGCCGACCCATCTGCCTCCATGCAGAGGGCAGAGGAGGATCCCGAGAAGGCTACGCTACGTCAGCAGCTCGCCGAACAGAAGAAGCTGGTTGACCAGCTCCTCGCCGAGCGCGCTGTAGAACGGCGACCTGACTACGGTGATCCCAGGCCAGGACAGCAGGGACCGGAACAACCGCTCCTCGATGAGACTCTCCCGGGCAACCGTGATTATGCCGTGTTCGCCGACAGGAGAGAGGCCATTGCCTATGGCAAGAGGGCGCGGTATGTTTCGCCACACCCTCCCGAGCGGCGTGACTACCTGAGAGATCCCGCTGGGATTCCTCCCGCTGCCCCAAGGGCCGCTCCGCCCGCCATCCCACGAGCTGCCGAGTTCGACGACCCGGTCGACGACCCGATTGAAGGGCCATGCAATGCGCTCGTGGTTAGAGATCCTCGCCAGGACTGGAACCCATGTCCGGACGATCCGATGGCGGCACTCATTGCCCGCTTGGAAGCCTTGGAGACTCGGCAGGTGGCGATCCCACCGGACGGCAAGCCCTACCCAGCATGGGTGGATGACATGCCGGCGCCTCCGGGATTCGGGAATCCCACTTTCGCTCCCTTCAACGGAACTGGAGATCCGCCACAGCATTTAGCCCACTTCAACTCGAGGTGCGGGCCTATGTTGGGGACTCCGGCGCAGCAGGAGGCCGCTAAGCTTCGCTGCTTTGTTCAGACACTGGAAGGGCCATCATTTGTCTGGTACAGCCAGCTCCCCGTCGGGTCGGTAACCAGCTGGGAGGACCTCTGTAGACAGTTCCTCTACCAGTTCAGTTCCACGACCCGGAAGACAAGTATCACAGACCTCTTCAAGTGCAAGCAGAGGCCTGATGAGCGAGTCGCGGACTTCGTCGCCCGATGGAAGGGTCTCACGTATTCCCTTGACATGCCATTGACTCAGGAGCAGTTGCTGACAATGTGCGTCGGGAACATCAAGACCGAGCTGGTCCCTTCCCTGATCACTTAGAATTACCCCGGAGGGTTCAGGGACTTCTGAGACAAAGCTCAACGTCTTGAGGAAGCCCTGCAACAGGCCAGCCAGGCACACCCGCTGCCTCCAATGGTTCCTGCAAGGAGAGTCAGCAGGGCTGAGCCCGCCGCTGTTGCCCAGATAGAGGCCCCCAGGCCGTTGGAGCTGCTGCCGGTGAGGCCAGCTCCACAGCCTCACAGGAATCCGCCTCCACGGGCTCAGTTCCCGGCCCAGCAGCGGCAGCCTCAGAACCGGCCGGCCCCTCTGCGTAATGTACCGCCGCAACCCAGGCGAGATAATCAGGGTCCACCTCCTCGGCCGGCCCCTCCAGCCCCTCGTCAAGACCACGCTCCCAGGGGCCCGCGACACCTGACTTACTCATTTCATGAGGATCAGGTCCCCGATTACTTCCGGAGCGCCCTGGAGCAGAGGATTGTGCGACTGCCTGAGTGTTGGAAGCCAGAGGAGGCACATCTTACGAATAACCCCCGCTACTGCCCCTACCATCGAGCCTTAGGGCACACCATCCAGCGGTGCTATGTGTTTAAGGACTGGCTCCAAGACCAGATTAACAACAATGTAATCAGGTTGGGCCCACCTCCGGCACAAGTGGCGGGCGTATTCGTGGGATCAGATGACGATAGTGGCAACGAGGACGAATGGCAGCTGGTCTCCAACCGCGGACCCCAGAAGTACAATAACTGGATGGCCCGCAAGATGACCATTCGCGCCCATGGAATCAACCGTGCGCGCTTGAATCAGCCTGAGCCCCCAGAACCTGCGGGTGCTGCTTCGGCATCGTCGTCCCAGTCTGCCTCCTCCAAGAGGAGCAAACGGCGGCAGCGCAAGAAGGAAGAGCGCGCCCCGCCAGTTCCGCCACTATCCCGTACTCTCGGCGATTTCATTCCCTCAGAGATGGGGGTCCCTCCTCGGATCCGCCCGGTGATGGATGATTCGTCCGATGACGGTATTGGGTACGCTTCGGTTAACACCATCGAGCTGGTAAATCCCTTTTCGGTTCCCGACGTTGAAGAACACCAGGTGGACCTCCCTAGTGTCCCCGGTCATCGCTACCGTCGGAAGAACCGCAGCAACAGGAGTCGCCGGGGCACAGCCGTTGGTACCTCCAGCCAGGCCGTGCACGCCACTGAGACTAGGCAGCAGGCTCAAGATCGAGCTCAGCGTGCGCAGGCCCCTCATTCGGGGATGACGGATTCGCCTCCGCCACTGTTTGTGGTGTGGGACCAGGCAGAACCGCCTCAGCCGCGTCGCGACCAGCTCCGCCCTGCCACGAGTCCATCCCGGACTCCTGACTCCAGTACGGTGACCATTTCCCGGACTGCGACCAGTGAACAGCGAGATGCGCCAAGTACCAGTCGGCCGCCGATCCAACCGGCAAGGCCCGTCATGCCACCAACCGCAGAGCAACCTCCTGCAACCAGGGGCTCGCGCTTGGCCAAAAAGTATGATGTCCTGAAGCACTTGGCCGACATCCCAGCAAGGCTATCCATCCTTGAGGCTCTGCGCATGTCATCTGAGATGCGCGAGGCACTCGCTGAAGCCCTGAAAATCCCCCTCCAGTTTGAGACAGAGGTTGCGGCTGCAGAGGCCTTTCACGCCGAAACGATCGAGGACGCCGAATGTCAGGCAGTTATCTCGTTCTCTGGTAAGGATGAAGACCCTCCTATACAGGGACATATCCGTCCGCTGTATGTCACTGGCCAGTTCAATGGCCTTGAAGTCCGGCGCTGTCTTGTCGACACGGGGTCCGGGATTAACCTGATTCCAACTCGGACGCTCCGGAGATTGGGGTTGTCTGAGGATGACTTGATTCCCTCCGACCTCAAGATCCAGGGGTACGACCGCACCGAGCAAACCCCGGTCGGCAAGATACGTTTGAAGACCCAGTTCGGTGACTTGGTTGCCAACACCGAATTCATGGTAGTCTCTCAGGACACTGCGTATAACGCATTGATGGGCAGGCCATGGCTTCACCTTCACGCGGCGGTTCCCTCGTCATACCACCAATGCCTCAAATACTCCCTTAATGGTCGAGTAGGCGTGCTTCAAGGAGATGCCTCTCCTTTTGCCTCATGTGAAGCCCGCTATCTGGACGCGGACTATTACAAGAGCAAGGATAAGCAGATCCTGGCAGGTGAGGTTGAGCCTGTCGCTGTTGCAAGCGATCCCTGGGCAAGTCTGGATGACGCTTACGTCCTCCCGATTCACCGGTTGGACGTCGCCATGGTCTTGACGGTCCGCGAGTCTCCCGATGAGATGGCCGCGACCGCCCGCGCCAGCACCAGTTGCCCTGCAGGATCTGGTAGCCCCAATGCAGTTGCCAACGCAGTCTCTCCCGTGGACGATCCCTCCCCGAGTGGAGAGGACGTGGAAGATGCACCCCCAGCCTTTGAGGAGGGCGTCCCCGCCACGGTCAATGAGTTAATACAGGTGAACCTTGGAACCGAGGCCGAACCAAGACCCACGTTGGTTAGTGCCGCCATGCCCTCTGAGGAGCGGCAGCAGTACGTGGACTTTCTCAGGCAGCACCGTGATGTGTTCGCTTGGGGCTATGACGAGATGCCGGGGCTAGATCCTCAGGTAGCCGTCCACCGCCTTGGTCTCCCGGCGAACCATCGCGGGTTCAAGCAGCCTCCCAGGAAGATGCACCCATCCCACGGTGCCATGGTTGAGGCCGAAGTTGACAAGCTTATCAAAGCCAACTTCGTGAGGGAAGTTCAGTACCCCAAATGGCTGGCCAACATTGTGCCGGTCAGGAAGAAGAACGGGCAGATTAGAGTCTGCATCGACTTCCGCGATCTCAACCGCCACTGTCCGAAGGATGATTTTCCCCTTCCAGTGACAGAGCTGTTGATTGATGCCACGGCAGGGTTCCAAGCCCTCTCCTTCATGGATGGATACTCCGGATACAACCAAATTCGGATGGCCCCTGAGGATGAGGAGTTCACTGCCTTCAGGGCCCCCCAAGGTACCTTTTGCTACCGGGTCATGCCCTTCGGCCTGAAGAATGCAGGTGCCACCTATCAACGGGCGATGCACCGCATATTCAAGCCAATCCTCAGCACGCTAGTGGAATGCTACGTCGACGACTTGGTTGTCAAATCGCGCCAGCGTCGGGACCATCTCAAAGATCTTGAGAAAGTGTTCAGCTTCCTCCGGTCTCGCTGCCTGAAGATGAACCCGTTGAAGTGTGCCTTTGGGGTCACCTCCGGAAAGTTCCTTGGATTTGTGGTAAGATACCGGGGTATTGAGATCGACCCAGAGAAAATCAGGGCGATTAGCCAGATGCCTCCCCCGGGTACCGTCCGGGAACTGCAAGGGTTCCAAGGCCACTTAGCCTATATACGCCGATTCATCGCGAATCTGGCCGGCAAGTGTAAGCCCTTTTCTCGGCTTATGAAGAAAGGTTCCACCTATGTATGGGATAAAGAGTGTCAGACCGCTTTCGAGGAAATCAAGCAGTACCTGCTTCAACCTCCGGTCCTGATGCCGCCCGTATCCGGAAAGCCGCTGGTCCTTTATGTGACCGCCCTGGAACGGTCCCTGGGTGCCCTTCTCACCCAGAAGAACAACGAGGGAACAGAGAATAGCCTCTATTACCTCAGTCGCATGCTCCTCGATGCAGAAGTTAGGTATTCCCCCATCGAGAAGAGCTACCTGGCGCTCGTATTTGCCGTACAGAAATTACGGCACTACTTGCTGCACCATGAGGTACAGTTGGTTTCTCGGGTAGACCCGTTGAAATATATCCTGAGCCGGCCTATGTTGACTGGCCGCCTAGCGCGGTGGGCTGTGATTCTCCAGCAGTTCGACATCAGGTATGTGTCTCAGAAGGCCATCAAAGGGCAAGCGTTGGCAGACTTTCTGGCCGCTCACCCGACCTCCGCGGATCAGCCGCTGGATCTAGGCTTTCCTGATGAGACCATTCTCTCGGTTGATCGAGCCGATCCATGCTGGCAGATGCACTTTGACGGTGCCTCCCGGAGCCCCACCGGTAGAAGACTCGATAATCCTAAGCTCAACAGAGTGGGCTTGGGCATCGTCTTCATTACCCCGGAGCGAGCCGTGCTGCCATACTCTTTCCTGTTGTCAGAGGGCTGTACCAACAATGAGGCGGAATACCATGCCCTCATCACCGGCCTCGAGTTGGCTCTCGAGATCGACGTGCCCCGTCTGTGCGTGAAAGGGGACTCCGAGCTGGTCGTTAAGCAGATCAATGGCGACTACGTTGTCAGGAAGCTGGAACTTGTGCCATTGTTGGAGTGCACCCTCCTTCTGATGGCCCGGTTCCCTTCTCGGCCGGAAATTGTCCATGTTCCCCGGTCGCAGAACGGTCGAGCAGATGCTTTGGCCAGCCTCGCTGCGTCACTTGCGGAGCCTGAACAGGACAACCTGATCGTCCGCGTGACGCGCCGCAGGCTCATCTCTCCCGTTATCCTGGAAGAAGATCGCGGCCCGTTGGTAAGTAATCTCACCACGGTTGCCCCCATGCCCGGAGCCCCGAGTACCCCAGATATGACAGTCGGATCAGCCCCTGATTGGAGGACGCCTTTGGTTGAGTACCTCCAACATGGCATTCTTCCATCGGATCGGGCCGAGCGCGAGCGAGTTCGACACCGCGCATCGCAGTTCGTCCTCCAGAGCAGTCCCGGCCTGGAGCAGATCCTCTACAAACGCGGATTTGATGGTATTCTCCTCCGTTGCCTTCAGGGAGTTGAGATCCCACGAGTCATGCAAGAGGTTCATGCTGGTTCGTGTGGCGCCCACCAGACTGGGCCGAAGCTGTCCCACCAGATTCGGAGGTTGGGATACTTCTGGCCCTCTATGATCCATGACTGCATCGAGTATGCCAGGAGGTGCCATGCGTGCCAGGTTCATGCGAACTTTGTGCATCGGCCGCCGGAGCCTCTCCATACCACAAGGTATTCCTGGCCCTTTGCAGTCTGGGGACTGGACGTCGTGGGACCTTACCCGCCGGCGACAGCTCGCCAGTGCCGGTTCATTCTGACCGCTACGGACTTCTTATCCAAATGGGCAGAAGCGATTCCGCTCAGAGAGGTCAAATCCTGTTCGATCGCTGACTTCGTGACCTCCAACATCATCTATCGATTTGGAGTGCCTCACGCTATCCTCACGGATAACGGAACCAATTTCCGAGCAGCCGAGTTGAAGAAGTTGTACGCCAAGTATAACATTCGCTCGAACCATACATCTCGCTATCATGCGCAGGCGAATGGACAGATCGAGGCATTTAACAAAACCCTCTCTAACATTCTGCAAAAGATGGTTGGTCAGAACAAGAAGAGTTGGCCGGACAAGCTCCCCAACGCCCTCTGGGCTTATCGGACGACGACTCGCAATTCCACCCAGATGACCCCTTATTCCCTGGTGTATGGAGCTGAGGCCGTCCTGCCCATCGAGATCCAGTTGCCGTCCTTGCGCACTGCGGTCTACGACCAGCAAGCGCCGGACAGAGTCGCTGAAGCCCGTCTAGCCGAGTTGGAAGCACTGGATGAGAATAGACTTCGCGCTTTGCACAACTTGGAGAGGCATCAAAGCAGAATGGCTCGAGCTTTCAATAAGAAGGTTCGCCTCCGCTCCTTCCTGCAGGGTGATCTAGTGCTAGCCCTAAGAGCGCCAATGATCCCCGGCAGGAAGCCGCCCAAGTTGGAGCCCAAGTGGGAGGGACCTTTTGTTGTCCACAAGGTCTATCCCAATGGCGCGTACTCCCTAGCGACTATGGATGGTGAGCGTGTCACTCCTCCCACCAACGCTAGGTTCCTCAAGCAGTACTTTGTCTGAGTGTACCAACGTCCAGCATGACGTTAAACTGCACATTTGTCCAGCAAGACGTTAAACTGCACATACGTCCAGCATGACGTTAAACTGCACATTTGTCCAGCAAGACGTTAAACTGCACATACGTCCTGCACGACGTTAAACTGCATTCATCCAGGCTACAAGACGATAAACTGTTCAGCATTCGTCCGCGCTGCAAGACGTTAAACTGCCAAGTGCTTCGTCCTGCATGACGCTAAACTGCACTACGTCCGAGCTACAAGACGTTAAACTGTTCAGCATTCGTCCTGCATGACGTAAAACTGCCCCTCAAGAACTACGTGCGGCTTGATTCCCATCCTTATGGGATACGTAGGACCGCCTGAACCTTCATGTTTCAGCCCCAGCCCCATCTTTTGGGAATTTCCATCCCATCTCGGGCCCTTGGCCCAGTTGCCCCCGGGTGTGCGGCGTATGGTGTGAGTGCGGGGCTATGCCCTCATTCACGTCGGTTTGCTCGTCACGCTGTACGCCCCCCCCCACGTTTGGGGATGCCTTCTGCTCCCCCCTTCCTTTTTTCTCTCTTTTCGTCCTGCATGACGTTAAACTGCACTTCAAGAACTACGTGCGGCTTGATTCCCATCCTTATGGGATACGTAGGACCGCATGGACGCTTGTGTCTCAGGTCCAGCCCCGTCTCTTGGTTGATCACGGGGATCTGCCCCCCTCCAGTTGCTCTCAAGGTGAGTCCTCCGACCCTTTCCGGAGATCTGTTAACATGCTTTGGGTGCTTCGGTCTATGACTCGTAGTGTCAGATTCAATCCCGACAAGTCCTGTGTTGCTTGTCAGGCCCCGCGCTTCCTCTTGTTCGAGCCTTCACTCAAAGGGATCCTCGTTAGCGGTTTGGGTACGATGCCTTAGTGCTCTCCCACCGCTCCGGGTCGATTTACCGGTGGGTCTTGGGCCGCAAATCGATATGAATCCTGCGATTGAGCGGTTGATGCTCGTTTGCTTGCCCCGTCTTAGGCTGACGCGATCGGATGTTGTGTTGCGAATGCGTCAGCAACATCCTTGATCGCCATGTCGGCTCTTTCAGGCTCTGAACATTGGTTGCGCAGTCCTCATCACACTCCGCCTTTGTGCGTTGTAGTGGAATCTCGACACTCTCTTCATACTGACCTCCAGTACACCTCTACACGTTAGGCAGACCAACCAAGGTAATGATGTCGTTCGAGGCTCCCATGATCTGAGCACCAGGGATATATGCGGATATCCTCCCTAAGGGCCATGCGTAGCTGGACCCTCGTCCCCATAAGGAGGAGGGAGTCACCCGAACAATTGCGTTCTGGGCCCAGCATATCTGGAGGCTAGCATCTCTGCCCCTCGGGTGATGGACATACGCAGACCCCTATCCCAAGACTCTTCTCCTGGAATCGTGCGTGACCATAGGGCTGGGTATGTTCCCACCTCCGCCGTGTCCGCCGTACCGTGATAAGCGGGTTCCTCCATGGTCCGAACCACACGACCTTAAACTGTGTTGTCCGGTCCTACCACACGACCGTAAACTGTGATCGTCTTGGCCGCCCGACGAGAAACGGCACTGCATCGTGATGTCCTCCTCGGGGGACACTCATGTTGGGCGCTGGTTAATGACCACGCCATTCATCAATGCCTTTCATGGCTTGATTATTGTGGCGACGCCAGAGATTTCTCAATCACAGGCATGTCGCCGCACAAAGAAAAACCATTCATCTTTGAGGACAAACAAGAAATATCAAATGCCGCTCCTTCTGTGTGCGAGGGTCAGACCCGCACTCTTCCCCGCGCTGGTGCCCGATTGTGTTGCGCCGCGCTTCAAGAACTACGTGCGGCTTGATTCCCATCCTTATGGGATACGTAGGAACGCCCGGATGTTTGAAACTTCGGGTCCAGCCCCCCCACCTCTTAGAGATTCCCCCTTCTCTGGGGAATCCGCCGCCTTCAGGTCACCCTCAAGGCATGTTCCCCGACCCCTTGCCGTGGTCCACCGGTGTCAAGAGTACTCTGGTTTATTGCCAGGAGTGTCAGGTTCAGCTTGGTCAGGTTCCTTCCACTTTTCAGGCTTCGTGCTCCCTTTCATTCGGACCCATCGTCTACGCCCTGGGTGGAGCCCCCGTGAACGGTTCGGACACAATGCCTCAGTGCTCTCCCACCGACTCGGGCCGGTACCCCCAATGGCCTCGGGTAGCAAATCGATATGAATCCTGCGATTGAGCGGTCGATGCTCGTTTGCTGCCTCATTCCACCAACGGTTAGTGCGATATTGATGCTGCTTTTCCGCCACGGTCGGCAGTACTCCCATATCGTTACGCCGGTGCCCCCAGTCCTTGAGTGAATGGCCGCATGATTCACATTTTCCACCTCCCATTCTGACTAGGCGAAACCTCGACGCTCTTAACACTATCCCTCAGTGCATCTTCGCATATCCAGGGGATAGGACCACGATGTGGCATACTTTGAGCCCCTATGGTCCGAGCTCTAAGACCTTAAACTAAGATCTTCCCCTATGGTCCGAGCTCTAAGACCTTAAACTAAGATCTTCCCCTATGGTCCGAGCTCTAAGACCTTAAACTAAGATCTTCCCCTATGGTCCGAGCTCTAAGACCTTAAACTAAGATCTTCCCCTACGGTCCGAGCTCTAAGACCTTAAACTAAGATCTCCCCTTATGGTCCGAGCTCTAAGACCTTAAACTAAGATCTCCCCTATGGTCCGAGCTCTAAGACCTTAAACTAAGATCTCCCCTTATGGTCCGAGCTCTAAGACCTTAAACTAAGATCTCCCCTTATGGTCCGAGCTCTAAGACCTTAAACTAAGATCTCCCCTATGGTCCGAGCTCTAAGACCTTAAACTAAGATCTCCCCTTATGGTCCGAGCTCTAAGACCTTAAACTAAGATCTCCCCTTATGGTCCGAGCTCTAAGACTTTAAACTAAGATCTCCCCTTATGGTCCGAGCTCTAAGACCTTAAACTAAGATATCTCCTTATGGTCCGAGCTCTAAGACCTTAAACTAAGATCCCCCCCTTATGGTCCGAGCTCTAAGACCTTAAACTAAGATCTAGTCCTTATGGTCCGAGCTCTAAGACCTTAAACTAAGATCTAGCCCTTATGGTCCGAGCTCTAAGACCTTAAACTAAGATCTACCCCTACGGTCCGAGCTCTACGACCCTAAACTAAGATCTCCCCAAATGGGGTCCTACGTCCTGCATGACATTAAACTGCACTCTCAGAACTACGTGTGGCTTGATCTCCAGCCTGATGGAGTACGTAGGAACGCCCGGGCATTCCGACTCGGGTCCAGCCTCAGGGATCGTTAAGTCCCGCCCCTCCTCGTCGCCGGCCGTCTGGCCTGGCTTCTGGTAGAGTGGTGCAGTCGTGATATTCTCCCCGATTCAGCTCGGGATGCCCCATCGCAATGATGGGAAGCGACGGTTTCCTCGTCAAAGAGGTGCTGTCTGAGGATTGAGGTGATTCACGGCCAGATTAGTGCATCCGCCTAATACGCTTTCTCCACGGTGGCGCAATTTTGAGAGCGTTGGATTCTGTCCGAACAAACCGTCACTTCGCCCCACGCTTCGCATGCCCTGTTGATCTGGATTTTCCACCCTTGTGTCTGAAGGAACCCCAAAGCGGTATTCATGATGACATGTGGTCCGCCTCCTGCAATATGAATGATGACCTTTTTCGGTCCGTCTATTGCAGTTGTTATGGTCGATCCACTGTCCGCCTACCATCTTGGGTATTTCCTGGAAGGCCGACCGTTGTGGGTGTCTGGATTCGGGACACGCGATTCACCCTTTCTCATTTCCCTATGTTCGGATAAAATCTCAACGCCCCTAGCGTTGTCCCGCTCGCGTGTTGGAACAAGTTGGGGGGATGATACATTGATTAGGTCTGAGGTCTCCTTTCCTAGGAATGACCTCCCTCTTTTCTCCAGCAATCCAGGCCCAATTATGGATGCCTGATGCTTGGTTAACAATCCCGCAAGACAACGAATTGTGGTTGAGCATGTTAAACCAAAAGATGCAGATAAATATATTGATTCATACAGATGGATCAATGTAGCGGAAGCAAATGTTTTGGGAATGGAAAAACAAAGCCCTTAGGGATTAGCGTGCTGAATGAGTCTTTCTAATGCCGCTACCCTTTGGCTGGTGGCCTCCAGAGCTGCTTCTCGCTCTCTGCGTGCCCTCTCTTCGTCGGCGGTCGCAGCGCGCAGTTCGTCGATTCTGGCCTATGCACGCTCCCGCTCGACCTGAATTGTGACCATCTGTTGGCCCGCCTCCGTCAGCTGTACCTGAGCGTCAACCAACTGGGCTGCTAGTTGCTCCACAAGCTCGGTACACGTTGCGACGAAGGCCTCCTTCTCTGCCGCCTGCCCTTCGAGGCGCCGGACTTCCTGCTCCGCCGCGAGGAGCGCCCGCGTGCTCTCCGACATGTCCCGACTTTGTGTGACGTCGGCACGCCGGCAGCTCTCGCGCATCTTTTCGGCCATGAAATAACGGACCGTTAGATGGAGGCGTTGAGCATCAGCTCCCCCGGCGCACAGAAAGCGCAGCCAGGTTTGAAGTGATCCCATGCGCCCCAGCCACTCCGACGGGTCTCGCTTGAGGAAGCGCTGGATGCACTTCCACCCCCTACGGCGCGTTATCCGGCTCTCCTCGACCGCCTCCGTGTCAGAGTCGTCCATATCCTCGGGATCGGCAGGCCGGTAGGCAGGGAAGGCAGCCAGCAGGTCTGCTGCAGGGTCCGCCCTTGGGAGGTCCTCACGAGGGATAGGTTCCCCAACATCTGGGCGACCTTCTTCTCTCTCCCCAGCGGCGCTGACACCCTCGTCAGCCCCCAACCTCTCTCCGGTGGCAGCACCGCCGACGTCCGCAGCCCCTTGATCAGCAGTTGGTGGGGCCGGCTCGGTTTGGGAAGCCTGTTCCGGAGCAGGCGGCATGTCCACCACTGGTCCACTCGTAGATGGCCCGGGTTCGGCAACCCGACGAGCCTCCAGTGTTGAGATCACTGCGTAGGGCGTGCCATGGTTAGTCACGAATCGTCAACGGCAAGCACCAGCAGTAAAGTAGGGAGACTTACGGGAGTTCGGAGCGTCATCTTCCGCTATCCCGGTCGCCGCAGGAACAGTTGCAGCAGGGGACCCCTTAGCGCTTGTCAGTTCGATAATGGGTGCCTGGCCCCCGCCTTGTCCTGCTGGCGCCTCTCCTACTCCTGTTGAGGACGCCTGACCGACATCCGTGTGCTCCTGAGAAGGATGGAGAAACGGGTTAGAAGCTGCATAAGAGAATGGATGAAGCAAGTTGAGTAGGGATAGAAGCGGACCTCGAGGAGCTCAGTGACATCAACGTTGTCAGAGCCGGCCACCTCGCCGCTCTCCCGTGGGCTCCCCCGATGGGACCTTCCCTCGGAGCCTTCATCCTCCCCCGTCTCCTCCTCCTCCTCGGAGTCGTTACTGTCATCTTCTTTCGGCGGCATCTGTTCCGGAGCGGGCTCGAGGCCGAGCATCACCTTCACCAGAAGGGATGGCTCCGCGCACTGACCACGTTGGCGCGCGTACTCGTCCATGGCCGTCAGATACGCATACTGCCGGTTGAAGTCCACTCTGTCGGCAATCTGGAGGCGCCCGACCTCTGGCAGATAGATTCCTTCTCTGAGTATCTTTCGCCAGATAGCGTCGGTCCCCAGTGACTGCCGCAGAGTCATCCAGGCCGACCACAGCGACGGGAAGACCGCATCATGGGAAGGTTCGAGCAGACGTCTCACCTGCTTCCCGGGCCGCTCGTCGACCACCGCACGTGCCCCCTCTCTGGGCGCTGAGGTCGTGGCGGCAGCCCGCGATGTGCCCGCCGCCGAAGTCCCTGCCCGCGCCGGCTCCGCTGCTTGGCGCGCCTCCGTTCTCCCCCGTGTGGCGGCGCCTTGCCTCCTTCCTTGACGCCCGGTCTCCGCACGGGTAACCTCGAGCCGCCGAACTAGCTTCCGCAAAAGCCCCTCGGGGTACGCGATGGCCCAGTGTTCGGCGTACTCGGTTGCCAAGCCTGCGTCAACTCCGGTAGGAGGGAGAGTGATGACGTCGCCAGAGCCGAAAGCGGCAAACATCAGCCACATCTGGCGAAGGACGCCAGGGTTCGTCTCCTCCCGGACAGCAGTGAATACCCTCTTCGGCATCCGTTGAAGGCACCCGAACTGCCTGGCGAACCGGGTCGGCACGTAAGGCTCGCAGATCACCTTCCCGTCGATCCGAGCCACGAGCACCCCGCCCCGCATGTCCAGGAAGTATTCATGCTGCTCCAGCGGACCCTGCCCATTGTCGATCATCTGGCCGACGGGAGTGGGGAACGGACTGAAGTTGAAATTGGCATGATTGCCAATCCGGATCCGCACGCCCTCCTCACTTAGGGTCATCGGAGCGACCCCCGCGATGTTC
Organism: Viscum album; assembly: GCA_963277665.1. Taxonomy (NCBI): domain Eukaryota; kingdom Viridiplantae; phylum Streptophyta; class Magnoliopsida; order Santalales; family Viscaceae; genus Viscum; species Viscum album. The sequence continues at coordinate 1,678,764,534 of OY728126.1, forward strand.
AGCAGGGAGGGTCGCAGGCCGTTGCCCGGAGGAATGATGGCGTTCGGAAACGTGTACCCACCGAGGTGAGCAGCCACCCAGCCGTGGAAGAACTGAAAGGGCCCACAGATCCTTCGTGGCGACCCCCCTCGTGAGATGCGTCCCAGGATGGCATACAGCCTCGCCAGCGCTGGGACCCCGAGGTTGTATCTCTTGTTGGCGGCCATAGCGCCTGCCATCGCCAGTGTCGCCGGGCGAACGCCCATTCTCGCGTCCCGCACTGGCAGGAGCCACCCACTCAGAAAGGCGGCCAGGAACGCCGCGTACCGGACATTTGGGTCCCGGGCCTCGATGACGCGGTACCCCCATGAGCGGTAGTCACCCGTCTCCAGGACCCGCCAGTACGACCCGTTCTGGCTCCTCTGAGCTGCGGTCGGGCACCGCTTCCCCCTACCTGGCATCTTGACCGCTGGGTCATGCTCTAAGAACTGGCCGAACCACTCCTTGTAGGCTATGTCCTTCTGGAAGTCCTTGATCCCAAGCCGCTGCGTAGCCAGGTCAAGGAGATGCCATGTCAGGATGGGAGTCCGTGACCTGTCCTCCCAGATGTTCTTCGGTGGCAGGAACTCATCGTATTGGTAGCCCTCCAGCGGGATACCTCCGATGCAGTGGATGTCCCAGAGACTGATGCCTACCTCCCCATGGTGAAGATGGAAGGTGTTGGTATCCGGAGACCATCGGGTGAACAGCTCCGGCCCGAGCTCGGACTGCTGGTAGAAGTGGAACTGCGACGTCCACACCGCCTCGAACAGGCCGATGTACCGCAGCTCCTCTGCGAAGTGATCGCAAGTGTGGCGTACCCAGAACGCCCAGGCCCATTCACTGGTGAAATTGCCCCCAGACCGCAAGTCCCAGTCCTTCAGCCAGCCCTTGGTGTCGTCCGTGACGCTCTGGCGATATATGCTCGAGTAGAGGGCTGGAGAATTCTCCGCAGTAGGCTCACCCCCATCAATGGTTCGCGTCCTCGGGTTCAGGACATAGACATCCAAGTGTCTGGTCTCCCTGGCAGGATGCCCATTGTTGGTGATGTTATAGCGGAGAAGCTCGTCCTCCCGGGTCACCCAGGTCCGCGGCGCATCAATCTCGAACCCTGGCACCGGAACCTCATCTAGGATGCCGAAGTTCCAGAGCGGCAGGTTGTCTGACAGGGGATATGTCTTCTGGGCCGGCGTTAGTAAGTCGAACAAGGATTGATTGTTGGAAACAATCTCCTTGGCTCCGTAAACCTCCTCGTTCGTCGCCATCTCAGCCCTGCGAGTGGCGGCATCCCCCTCATTTCCTCTGTGCGCGGCCATCTCAGAAGTTTCGGGAGTCGTGCGGGTTAAGGGATGAAGCGTGCGGGATCGGACGAGGCTGGTAGAGAAGTTTGAAGGCTGGCGCGCTATCCAAGTGGACGACGCGCAATTGGGAAGACTGTCGCGCAAAGTTCCGGGTTTTCGCGCAAAAACAGGCAAAATCCGGATGGTTTTGCGCGCCGATCGGGCGAATTTCGCGACCGGAAGAGGCAATTTCGCGCACGAGAGCTTTGGAGCTTATCGCACGGAAGGCCGGAGTACGGAACGCGGGACCCAGGGCCCCTATTTATAGGCGAGGCCGGGTCCGCGCTGCGCGGAAAGCGCTTTGCGCGACCGCAGCGGCGAATTTCGCGCCCGGCGCCCCTTTTCGCGCGCCTAAGTCCCGCGCAGCCCGGGATTTCGGCATTCCGGCGTCTCCCTCGGAACCCGATCGTTGCGACCTCTCGCCGATCAGATTCCGAGGGGGGGCTTTTGTAGACGCCGGAAAAGTCCGTTGTTCCCAAACGAAGCTCCGGATGCGGAAAGCGAAGTGATATTTGGAGTCAGAGGCACGTTCCGGAGGGCACGGAGGACTTGCGCGAAATTTCAGAGGCTCGCGCGCAAAGTCGAGCCGCGGCGCGCAATCCTCCCGGGATGCGCGCAATGCGCTGGGCCGGCGCGCTATTTTGCGCGCCCGCGGCCTGCGCGGCGCCCTTTGCGCGCTGGGTCCTGATTCCGCGCCCGCGAACCGAATTGCGCGCCCGAGACCGGATTCCGCGCCCGGGGTTGCCTATAAATATAAGGCGACCCCCGACGTTTTGAAGGTTGCCAGAATCCGAAGCGTCGCTCGTTCGCGCAATCCAACCCCTTCCGCGCGCAATGCCGATCTTCATGTAACCTCCTTTCTTTCGCGCAATAGAGCCTTGGGGTCCGCCTTCGCGCGCAATCCCCTTGGCTCATTTCCTTTGAATAAATTTCAACCCGAAGGCCTTTGCGCGCAAAAGAAGCCTCTTGCGCGCAATTGCCCCCCGGGTGCGCGCAATCCAGCCCGATTGCGCGCACCCCCCATTTTCAAAGTGGCCATTCGTTAGAGAATGAGCCGTTGCCCCCGCGCGCTATCCGAAGCCCGGTGCGCGCAATCCCAACCATCCGCGCGTGAAGCGCTGGCCCAATTGCGCGCCAGCCCGCCATTTTGCGCGCCGACCCGCGGTTTTGCGCGCAAAGCTCCTCTTTTGCGCGCAATCCGCCAGGGTCGCCTCCCTTGACCCCCCGAGGGTACCCGCCTGCGTGGCGCCCGATGATCCTCATCCTGGGTGCCCGCACCGTGCGTTGTCTTCCCGTGCGGCCCTCCAGGCTTGCGCGAAGTGACACGCACGTACGTCCAGCATGACGTTAAACTGCATATACGTCCAGCATGACGTTAAACTGCATATTCGTCCAGCATGACGTTAAACTGCAGATACGTCCAGCATGACGTTAAACTGCACATACGTCCAAGCTGCACGACGCTAAACTGCCTAGCCCCCATCGTCCGCGCTGCAAGACGTTAAACTGCCAAGTGCTTCGTCCTCAACACACGACGTTAAACTGTACTTCGTCCGGCAAGACGTTAAACCGTCCGCCTCGTCCTCAACACACGACGTTAAACTGTACTTCGTCTGGCAAGACGCTAAACCGTCCGCATCATTCGATCCCGTGCCTCGCACGCAGGGTCTCCCCCGGTTTGGATGTGGCCCCCACCCGCTCGTCTCTGCAGGGATGTCGGGATTGTCCCCCTTTTGGGACGATTTAATGGGAGCGGCTTTTCCCTACGGGGCAGGGTATTACAAACCCCTAGTTTCTCGTGGGAGGCTGCACATGTGTATCTCCATTGCGCCTCCCCACGGCCGAAGCCAGTAGAGGGTATGACTGGGATCGAGGTGTCTTCTGCTTTCGGCCCAAGTCCCTTCCAACTGAGTTTTGCCACCCGGGCTGTCTCAAGTGCGTAAGTCCTGACAGAATGAACTACGTGGACTTTGATCCCTGTCTTCTATACAGGGTACGTAGGAAGCCTCCCTGAGGTTCAAGCCCGCCACCTGGTCGTCCCGGTCGTATTCACGTCGGTTCGTCCATCAGTGGACCCCTCCAGGGTTCACGCTTGCGTCGATTCACCTATGAATCCGCCCCTGTGGGAGACTGCCCGTGTGTATCTCCACGGTGCCTCCTCACAGCCCCCCTTTTTTTCCATTTCTCCTTTTGTCGTCCATCATGACGTGAAACTGTGATCCACCCGGCCGTTCCATCCCCCTCTGTGCGAGGTGGTTCGGTTCAATCCTCCGCCCGGCGGCCTCGATCTCTTCGTGAGTCGGCTTGCCGACGTCCAGCATGACGTTAAACTGTATACCCGAACTACGTTGACTTTGATCCGTGCTAACGCGCGGTACGTAGGAAGCCCCTCCGGGGTCCAAGCTCTTCACTCCATCATCCATCCTGATCCTTACCCGGGCCGCCACATCCCGGTGGGGTCATGCCACTTCACTCCACTCCACGTTACTTGGGAAGCCGCCCGTGTGCTGGCCCCAGCGTCGGAGGTTCCCCGCAAGGGGTTCTGTCATCTGATCCACTTTTCGTGTTGATCGGTCCGATGCCGTCCCCGCTGGACGTTAAACTCGCGGAATACCCCGTGTTAAACATGGGAAGCTGAGGAAAACCTCAGGTGACACAGTTCCCCGCACCCAGTACGGGATGCCTCAGGCCATCATTCCTTCGAGAAGCCCTATTAGGGACGGAAGACAGACGTGCAGAGCCGCAGTGTTACGACACGCCCCCAGCACCCAGAGCCACCCGGCCTTCTCACCGCAGGTTGCTGCCCCGCCCGGACTCCTTGGAGCGTCCGGGCGGAAGCAGCGTAATTAACCGGTGTCCATGAAGATATGGCGCCGGGAACGAGATTCACGAACATTCTTAAGTCTATGAGGGAGACCCGGATTAGGCGACGAGTTCCGAGGAGACGTCCAAGGAAGGAGGAGCCGACATCCCATCATCCCGGTTTCGATCAAGGAGCAGACGCCCCTGAATAAGGGACGAATGCCGCCCGCCCTTGGAAAGCGGGACTGCGGGACCACAAGCCGCGCGCCCATCCCCTCGGGTTGACGGGTGCACGCGCGAACGCGTCCTGGCGGAACAGCGTAACCCGACGCACATCCGCACCGAAACAAGTTCTATCTCAAGAAAATTTATTCTCATATACTATGGATACATAAAATCCTCATTCACACACTAAAAAATATAGTCATTGACATGGTATATCAGGATCAGGGTCAACTAATTATCTGCATTTCACAATGATGAATAATTTAACCTTTTTCGTAAAAAAATATGGATGGAAAATTTAGATTCACATTGAACCTGACTAGGGAGAGGCAATACCACAGTGTTCAGAATCAACTGATTATTGGATGTACTAAATCATTTAATATCTCTAGAGTTGGACACTACATTTAGATAAGGATAAAAAATAAATTTATAATTTCCTCATCAACATCAATTATCATGATGGGATAAGTATCTAGAATGATTTCTATAAATGTGGATTTGATGGAGTACCCGATAGATTAATTATAAAAGGTTAAGTTCATATTTTTATTCAATAACTCAATGTCGGTATATATGATTCCTTCAAATCGTTGGATAATCTCTCTCTTAATTATAGTAGATTAGGACACTTCAATCTAATGATAAAAATGGAATAAATGGTGTCTTCCAAAACGTTCCATGTATTCCATAAAAATTAAAATTCCATTCATCAGCCTCCAACTCTAATACAACGTGGTATATATTTAAGGCCATTTTCTCTATGTGGAGTGGGCGCTATTGGGATATATCCCCCATCTACCACCACCCAGTTCTAGAATATCCTTACTACTACATAATGATTCCCAATATTGGGTGAGGATGTAGCAAAAAAGAATGTTGGCGAAAAAAAATGATTTAAATTATAAATTCCATCGTCTTCACTAGGTTTGGTGTCACTCATACCATACTATCAAAACATGACACTAACTTTTGTTATCCAAAGTGGATGGGGATTTGGGAGTAATAAAAAATTCAATCTAACCATACCGCACCACTACCAATTATTTGGAAATCAAAACATATAAATCATTAGAAAGGCGATGTATAATATTAATTATATTATGGTGGATTTTAATAATAATTATTATAAAAAAATATCTTTAATTATTTTTGTTACTATCATGATAAAACCAAAACTGCAATGCTAGTGACCCATACTAGCTTTTGTACATGGAAAATGTAATTTAATCCATCAAAGTTATACACCCCTCACTATGTGTCACTATTTTAAACAACCTATCTCAATATGAAAAATCCATTAAATGGATGATAAAATTAGAGTAGATTGATGACAATACTTTTTCACATTACACGACTAGGAAATCGATCAAAATATGGTTATGTGATAAAAAATATGAAATTTACCCTCGATCCATTCATCTAGGGATATATCATGATAGGTCTTAGAGAAATATTGATTCCAGATAAAAAACTCCAAAATTATAACTAAAGTGATCGAGGGGGGATACCATACCTCGTACAAGATATTTAATCAAATAAATCCCACTCATTGATTACTATGGATAGTGATCTCATCACGCCTCCTACTAATGTGATCTTTCTCAACAATCACTTCACATGATATATATCAATGATATATAGACTATTATGTGATACTCAAAATAATATATAAATATTCCATTCCGTAAGAATTTAATCAACTTGGACTTCATCCTATTGAAATTAAATTGTACAAATTGATAACATCAATTATTCGCAATGTTAAATGGTATAATCTTTTTTTATGTCACATGAAATTAAACTACTTGTATTCTGGGCCCTAATCGCAAGTCCTTAAACAATATATTAAAATTTCCCAACCATTATGACCTAAAAAAATTAATCTCAAACTTTTATTGGGTGAAATTTAAACTAATTAATGTGTCTTATTCTACAAGGTCTTTTTTTACCTACCTAATGAAGTCCCTTAGGTTGTATTTACCATTGAGGGTAGAGGGGTGAATTAGTGGTCACTTTTTTATGAATTCCATTTATTTTAAATTCCACATCAAAAAACATTTTTATCTTATCGATCCACTCAGTGTTATCTCTCAACATCACCTCAGGTGTGGTTGTAATAATAGAGAGATAAGAACACCATATTTACAAGGTTGGATAAAAATTCTGCTCTTTAATGCAAGTGATTATTACCCAAGTGACCTATTAGTGAATATAATATATGTGATTGAAATTTAATTCAACTCAAAATGAATAAATTTTTCTACAGATCTAATTAATATGCTTCATTTTATTTTGTATCCAACAAAAATACATATTTCTCCAGCCCTATCTGAGAGACTTTGTTTTCTCCTTTCTCTAATCGGAAGGCTTCACCTTATCCTGGAACCAACTAGAAGGAATCACATTTATTCATGGAATGATCCACTATAAGATGATAATATAGTCTTCCACAAAGATATTTTATGATATTATTTTATCATGTTCCTATTAATGTAACATATTAATCTCGTGGTCTTTCCCAAATGATTATGGTCAACAGTATCTAATTAGTTTCCTCAGTGAAACATTTCCCAATAAATGCTTCCTTCTATTTATTGATATCTCATCCATAATAATTTGATTCCAATATTTGAACAAAAATAATTTATAGATATTTTATATAAGAATAACTTGCACTATCTCAAACCAATTAAAATTAATAAATGTTCTTCATGTCATCCCTTACACTATCACAAAAAAACCATTTTTTCTATTATTATCATGTGCAATCTAATTAAATTTTGGGTTTCCCAATCAGTTTTGTAATAAAATGTGTATGAAAACATGAAAATTCCACTAATTTGTGTACAAAAATGAAAATGTGTGAACTATTATTATTCTCATTTTTCAAGATTCTTTCAAAGACACACTCTATCCACACACAACCTATGTTCTTTAATTGTTGTTCAATGCATCTATGTCCTGGATTTTCACATTCACACATTTTTCACGTTTCTAACACAATATTATGAACACACTGTCCACTTGAAAAACACTTTCATGTAGGTTCTTCTAGAAACATGTTATCTATTCATTCACATTAATCACCTGATGAGTTTGTGAAAATCCAAGTGGGTGAGACCTCTTCTATTAATTTAAGACAATGTAGGTATATATTTGTTCATAATTCATTAGTTATGATAACCCAAACAATAAGGTTATGTGTGAGATAATTGTGCTATTCTGATTGCATCACAAAACTCATTTCTCCATTAAAAACATTTAGTATGCTAATAAAAAGTCATATTCCCAACAACTCCCCTATCTCATTCATTTAAAACATTCATGATGATGGATTCTATTTGTGTATGAATTAGGCACAAGGTAAATATTTTTTCTTCATAAAAATATTTTAACTCACAATTCATTCTTCATCATCTATTGTTCATGATTCTTCGATATATGTAGGTGGACTTCATCGATATAGATATGAGAAATGTTCCATGTCAATAATTAACTATTTATTATATATTGATGACTTCTTTAGATGCTTGAGTTTTTTAGGATTACTCAAAATACTAATTCCATAAATCGCAACACCTTGAATGTTTTCCATTATATGAAGTGCTCATATATATTCAATGCGTATCACATTTGTTTTTCCTTTTATATGATTAATCCTTATATTATAATCCAAATGGCCTCCTAAAGCTATAATTTCCGTTAGTTAATTGCATGCTCCTTGATTTATAACATTCATGCAAGCATAGTATGCTTGTATGGTGATCCAGAAATTCATAATTTCTCTATAGTGACCTTATATTGATCATCGTTGGATTGCTTTTCATGATATAAGGAACTAACTGGAATATTTAGGTGGGCTGGATCACTTAGAAATAGGATGTGGTTGAAAATCAGCACATTTATTGATATGATGTGTCAATTCCACTAGATATAAAGTATACAAAAATATCCATATCAATAAAGTTGAATGAAAATTAATAGCATGATCATAATCCCACATCAAAAAATACATTTATCATTACTCATATATGTTAAAAAACCCGTGTAGCTAATCACATGATCTAGAAACCAGGGATAAATAACCATACACCTCCACCACATGCCTCTGGCATAGCTCCACACAGTTTCTAGCCCACTGGTATACACAGTCCCCATGAGTCCCCCCTGCACCTTATACGTGGGAGCATCTGATATTTTACATAGCCCAAATTCATTTTCACCAATGTGGCCTCCTCTGAAGATAGTCCCAAAGGGTTGACACCATGGGCCCTTTTTGAGTTGTTGAGGGATAACCTTGGTGGGCCTGTATGGTTAACTTATTTTTAATATAAGGCCCATTCAATGACTTAGAAAAATAAATCCACAAATCCAAAATAAATTAAACATCCTAAAATTCCAAATGAAAAAATAAATATGGAATTCTATTTTTGAATGGAAACCTTACAGCCTTATTTAACAACATTGTTCTTCTTCACTTAATAGAATTGCTCATTTTGGTGGTCATGGAATCTACTTCAATGTTTCTGTAAACATAGTTTCCTCCTTAGAAAACATCTTGGATATTTATTATTTTTACAAAAAGTTGTATCAATTTCACATGGATAATTTCTCAAGCATGACATCTAATGACATCAATTGAGTCCATAACAATTTTATAAGCACCACTAGTTCAACCATCAACTCACCAAACAGATATTGAAACAACACTAACAACAACTAAAACAGATAGTCCAATAATCTATCCCTTTTTATTTTTTTTCAATACCACCTTAGGAAACATTTTATGAGTCAATATGTGTGCTCAAAATATTTATCCTAGTTAGTGGAAATAAAATAAAAAGGATAAGTGGGGTTTTCCACATTATCCTTGTTTTTATGAGATAATATTGATATCACATGGTTCTATTACCAAAAGATCCAATATCTTATTAAACAAAATCCTTCATGGGAAGGTTCATTTTATAAAATAGGATAGATATAAACAAGGATGACTATGTTTTCCATTAAATATAATTCATGTGAAAACATGATAAAAAATTATCAAGTCTCATTATTGGGGGTTCAATTAAACATTTTTATCAATAAAATGGTAAATCATTTATGTGATTTGAAGAAAACATCTGAAAGATCATATATAAAGAAATAGATACCCATTTATATCATTTATTACCATCCAAGAAATCCCCTTTAATTGATATGATTAACATAATTAAAAATGATAGTTGGAAGTGGGGTTGACATACCTCAACCATCAAGATTGAAATCATTCCAATATTTCTAGCTTCACTGATATTTAGTTAAATGATAGATTCTTCCCATGATTTCTCTCCCACAAGGTATTTACTCATGTATTCTATTTCCTATAAGTCACCAGATTCTAAAATGGAAAATATCTTCTTGTTTTCCACTATTTCCATCATCAAATATCTCCTACATTTCCCTACATGTTGGCTCAAAAAACATAAAATAATATGCAATAAGAAAGGATATTTTTAAGATGTATCATTCAGACAAATATCTTCATCAAAAATTGTGTAATCTTTCCTTCCAATACAAACCTAGGAATATTTCTTTGGACTATTATTTTTTTCATTTTCATTGTTTTGAATAACTTCTTTCTTTTTTTATTCTTCTTTATGTGGAGTAACATTTTCAGTTTTAGTTTTATGGATCTTTATGTTTCAAATTGTGGATAAATTATCATCAAGTTTTCATTCACCTCTTGTGAAAACTTTTTTTATTTTATATTATTCATGTATTATTATTAATCAAATTTTTTATCCAGTTTAAATTGATGTGTCTAATAAACAGGAAAACCATTAATGAGATTTTTAATCTTCTTAAAATCATAACATGATTTTTTATTTATTTTAATTTATAGACTCTTCCATTTTGTATAATATATAAACTCTCCATATAGTCATCTCATGCCCACCGCATCATTTAAACCTTTTAAACTGCATCTACCACAAACATATTCTAGGATAAGAAATTTGTTTAGTGTAGATAGTTATAGAGAAGACCTGATTAAGGGTTTGTTTCTCGGACTTTTGGTCCTCATTAACTCATTTAAAATCCCCATTGATTATTTATTATTTCCATTTACAGAGATTTCAATCTAGAAATAACAATACTTGTAACCATACATATGAAAACACTAACAAAATATTTTAAACAGAATTATACAAGATTTTTTCCAAATGAATCCAGATCTATATTGTTGTTGTCTTTTTTAAAATTGAGTACCTCATTATCTAGGGATTTTTATCTTCTTGAAAAATTATTCTCTTCCCCAGATGTGTAATATTTCTTCTATATATTCTTGACCTTTGTATCCACAATTTCATTATCCACAACAAAACTATTTTCGGTAACATATCCATTAAAATTATTATTTTAACATTTATCACTCTACACTCCAGCTTGAAAATATTCCTTATTAATCTAAATATATTTATTGAAATGTATACGACCTTATTCAAATTATGTTGAATTGTGAAACATGTGGATTTTATCTTGAACAACTCTTTTTAACTAGATGTTACATTCTATTCGAGATTACATATAATCTTATCATGTTCAATAATTTTTAATTAGTGAATCTTGATCTCTCTAAAAAAAGATACTTCCTTCTTGATCATATCCTCATTTTCATCATCAATATGAACTATTTATTAATTATTATTTTCAGAATAAAATTTATTTATTAATTTCTCAAGATTATAAATTTCATTCTGGAAATATTTTTCCTATCCCATGAACAATTTTAATTATTTTTCAGGCATCCATTCATGTTCTATTATTTCTTCTTCATCACAATAACTACTTGATGAATATGTTTTTATGTTTTTATTTGACAATAAACCGAATTGATTATCTAAAAAATCATGATGATGAATAATTATCAATCTATTTGAAAATATTTTTCTTTATGCTACTGTAGTTTTTCTTCTACTTCTTATCCCATTTGTGATTATGAGATATTTCATCATATGATTCAAATTATAATTCTTCAACCATATTTTATGGAATCTTCTTGAAGTAATGAATTGATCCAACAGCATTAAAGAACATTATTAGATATTTACGCTTTCCCTAACACATTCCTTTATTTTACCAATTTGAAAAATGTATAAAAATATGATTTAAGCCATAATATTTCATATCACTATCTAAATATTTAGATTATTATTCTACTTTTTCATTTCTAATTCCTTTTATTACTATATGAAAGGGATTTTAAAAATATTATTTCTTCACCAATGATAACACTTTTATCATATCATATTCAATAAGAATGATTCGTTTTTCAAAAAGTGATATGTTTTCACTTTCCTTTAGGGTTAAAAAATTATATTCAAAATGATACGGAAAATTATTCATCAATTTTTTTGGCAAGGATATATTCAACCATCCTTTAACCAAATTCCACGATATTTCACACAATTTCATTTAACCTATAAAATAGTAATCAATAACATCATAATAAATCATATTTATATCCTCAAATTTTGTCATCAAAACATGATGTTTGACCTTCTTAACTTTAACATTACATTCCTTACTTCTTCTTAATTTATCACATATCTCTATGGTAGTTCAGAGACCCATGAAATTGGTGTAGACCTTCCCTGATAGAGAAATCAAGATGGAATTTTGGTCTTTTCCATCAAACATAATATTTTTTTACTATCGTTTTTCATTGAAAAACCAAAATTAATGGGTGGTAAACAACTGCTTTAGCATATATTAGGTCTATTAAAAGAGATATGTGGGAGGGTATGATCTTATTCCTACATATGTGATAATTCTTCCCATAAATGGTTGGAATACCTCATCTATTGAAAAAATAATGTACAATATAATTTAGAAATCTTATTTGATATTTATATGGGACCTTACATTTGATTCCACCTGATGATCCTCAAGCCATGTTGATCGTTGAGAGGGGAGGGGTGAATCATTAGATTATTTTTATAAAATCATTATATTTTTAATTAAACATATTGAAATTGATGTGATTCATTATCGACATAATATTATCTCTTAATTCCTATCATGTGTAGTGGTAATAATAGAGAGAGAATTAGAGAATATTTACATACTTCAGTAGAAAGCATATTATTTTTTAAAAATATTTATATTCTAGCGGTTAGATGTTCTTCTGTATTAGACAAGTGAATAAACTTTTTTCCAACATAAAATGAAATAATTCTTCCCCATATCTAACTGAGGGACTTTGTTCTATTTTGGATCCATCCAAAGGACTTCTTGATCTGGATCTTACTAAGTGATCATGTTTACATTAATATTCAACCATAATATATAACCTACTCTCTTAACCAACTGAAATGATTCATCTTTATTCAAGTCATTATACACTATATGATTATTCTTTGACATTCCTCCACGATCTTGTAGGATATGACTTTATCATATAACTATTCAAGTACATTTTCACTCTACTACTCTTTCTTAAATAATTTTGATAAACTATTTCTTATCATTTTTCTCAGTTAAAATATGCTCAGGATATGCTTCCTTGTGTTTTATGAAGTACCAATATCAATTAGTTGTATTCATGTGGTGCACACAAAATCTTCACTAATATTTTTTTAGGTATAAATTATACCATCTCAAATAAATTTCACTTCAGGCACGAGTTTCATGGAATCTAAAAAAGTAGAATACACATTTTTTTTATTATGTTATTATTATTTAGGTTTTTTTAATCTCAATTGGTTGGGAAATAACATATGAATGAAAACATTCATTTTCAACTATTTTTTCCACAAACTGGAATGGGTGTGAATTATTCTTATTACAGCTTGTCAAACTTATTTCATGCACAAACACTTCTGAAAAACACTTCATGTTTCATTTAGTTTTTATTAAATGAATGTGTCCCATGAATGTTATCATGTAGACACTAATCACTTTGGGAACACGATATTATGCATACACTATCCACATATTAAAAAATTCACATAAGTACTTCTTCAAACAAACTGTATCACTATGGAAGTTTTTCTTATCATATATTCACCCAAATACAAGTGGGTGATACACTTTCTTCTACAATGAATACATTTTATATATACACTATTTCACAGTGTGTTGATTATTATTGCATAAATAGAAAGGTTACATATTAGGTTAGCGTGGAATTCTGAATGCTTTGCGGAACCCAGTTTAAAAAAGCACACTGAGTGTTCTATGAAAAAGTAATATTACCACATCTTCTTCCTCCTTTGAAAAGAATTAACAGGAGGTGGAACTCTCTTCACACATGAAGTAGAAACATAGTGTCTTAATTTTCATTTGAAAAGGGAGGTCACTCACAAGTTTATCAGCATATCCTATCGGTCTAGCGTATTCCATATTTATAGGAAATGGTCACCTCCCAAGATTTATGAAATTTATCATGTAAAGAAACTACTATTTATGATATATCTAGGTAATCTTCAAATGCCCGAATATTTTGGGTTTACATTAAATACATACTACCCAAATCATGGTGCATTAAAAATTGACATTTCTATGAATCCCACATGTGCATGATATGACCATCGAAAGTGTCTTCAATTTTTCAATAATTGAACCTGTAATATAATCTTAATGGCCTCCTATAAATAACATTTTTCATTCAATTATAGAAAATTCATTGAGTTATCACATGCATGAAAATTTTAGAATTCATTCATGGCCATTATTTAACCTATTTAAACACCATCACGACCATAGATCGATCATGACTGGGTCGGGATTGATGATTGAAGTCATTTAATTGAATAGTTAATAATTTTATAATACTTGGATAAGGGTCAAGGTAGAATATAATCGCTAATATATATGTGATATCTCATATCCACTAGATTAAAAAGGATAAAAAATCATGTTTCATTTACGACATAAGAACAAAATCTGTTTGATTTACATCACACATTAGATCCTCTATTAATTATCACTTTAGTATATTAGCATAACATTTATGCTTCTCAAATAATATGGAGATGGGGGATCAAAAATTGTACACATGTTATGCATGCCTCATGGTATTCCTAACTCTTGAACTATCCCACCAACACTTACGGGCCCAATATGGGCCCCTTTTTCCTTATACATGGATATCATGGGGATTATATGTGGACTAATTTCCTCTTCCCCCATGAAACATCCTCATTAAGACCTACCATAGGGTTAACCCCTATGGTCACATAATGGTGGTTGAGGGACATCCATGGTGGGTTTTTATAGTTTCACAATTTTTAATATAAGGACCATTAAAAGGGTTATCCAAATAAATCCCCAATGAAACCGTAAAATAATCTTCCTCAAATTCCTCATTCAAAATTAAATATGGGATTTTATTTTTGGATGTCTAATAAGAAGTGTTATCTAACACCATTATTATTCATAACATATTGTAAATTGTCATTTTCATGATCTTAAAATATTATTCAATGTTCTTTTAAAAAATAGTGTTTTAACACATTTCTTGGACATTTACGATTAGTACCAACAATTTTAAACATTTTCACATGGAGAATTTCTCAATAATGAATTCAAATTCCATGAACAATGTCTATAAAAGTTGTACAAGAATCCCAACTTCAACCATCAACAGACCAAAGACATATTTAAAAAACATTTAAAACAAGTGAAACACTATTCCAAACACATGAGAGCTCAATCCATGATAATGTTTTTGGAACATAATAAAAATATACATTAGATAATTAGTTATACTTGATTCATAAATGTGAATCATATCCATGCATGGAAAAAATATCTCAAGAACTACGTCTAGAATTATTCTTGTTGATATGATTTGTGTAGTCATTACCAAATGTCCTATTATAGGACTAACTATAAATTACATCAGTAAAAAATCCCATCACCAAACTATAAGATATTAATTTTCATATGGAACTTTTCTATATGAAATTTTTGTTGTAATATTCTTATTTCGAAGAGATACATCGCGATTCTTGGATACCCTTTCCTAGACTCAGCTACAATTTTTAAATAATGCAACTATCTAATACATATGAGCTTGATTTATATAGGAAAATCTAGGGAATACATGTGTTGTGATTCCCAATCTCATGGGATATGTACAAATGAATGGATCTATTGTGTTGTTCCCAAACATAATCAAACAAATTTATAATTCTCCCCCCTTTTCCATGCTTATGAGTAGGATCTATTTATAAGAATTATAAGGAAAAAGTAATTATGGTTTTTAGGATAGATTCAGATATTATAAGACCCCAGCCTTAAACTTTACTTAATCTTGAGTTATTACAAGATTACACATTGAGGATCTTTTTGGGTTTAGAGTTTTAGAGAATTAGATCATAAAACATGCATTACATTCCACATATAAACAATGTGGGTACATAAAGATAGTATTCATCTTTCCCATTAATGGAAATATATTTAAAAATAAATCATGGATTCTTTATTGACACTTCCTTGACACTATCATCATATCATGTACCTTTCCCTTGACCTATGAAAAACATTTCAAAAAAACCTGGGATGAGCATAAAAAGTTCAGTAATGGATATAAAAATATATGGAAAGGAAACATGGGTATATATATACATAAGAATGAAATCATACGTTACCCATAAAACATAAGCACTTTAACATACCTCATCAAATCATGAATAAATCATAGAAATCATAAGAGATAAATGTAACTTGATGCATTCATAACATTCTTACGTAGGGAGTAACCCTCTTGGTTACGTTTGGAATACCCATCATAGTATATTCCCTAAATCTATTCGGAGAAACATTAACTTTTTACTCCTTTGCGTTACCCAATGCATTAGAGAGCTATATCAGGCTCACCCTCCCTTAGTTTATCATGGAACCACCCGTCTTCATAATAATGCCCAAGAACCTCAACATAATCGTATCACATAAAACATGCATAAAGAAAACATAACATTCCCACCTTTCAATCACAAGGTATCAATACAACACATTGATATAAAAACATTATGAAAACCATTTTCAATACCAAAATAAAAGAAAATTAAAACATGGTATTTATTTTTCTTTTAAAAAAAGGTATGGTTTGTAGAGGAAGCCTAAACTCAAATAATGGTCACGGCGGCGGAGAAGTCATTGTCGTCGCATACGTACGACAAAACATTCCCTTTTTTCGTTTAGTAAAATGCTTCGTATAAAAAAGATTCCTTTTGGATAAACGTAAAAGTAAAAGGGGTTTATACTCCGTATAAAAGAAGGTTGAGTATAAAACAAAATATTCCTCAATGAAAGGAGATTGAGACGAAGTCCCATACCTCGGGTCCGACATGACTCGGTCGTTCCTTAATCTCCTGGATAATAAAATAGAGTTAATTTCTACTTGATTAGGATCTTTTTTAAGTTCATTATTGCTTTTATATCACTTATTTCCATGTCATGAACACTATGTAATTATTTAAGTTAATAATGGTCGTTTTAACGATCATTGGTACTTGAGTAAAAAATAAACCCTTTATAATTACATGTTGATCATGTATCCATTATATCCAGAATTATAATCATGATGTATATATCATATATATTCAGTATATACATGCATTTATTATATTACATAATCATTTAGAGGTAAGAAATTAAATGCACCGTTCATGGAGACGGTAAGCCGTACATACACATGAACGCTACTTTCATTTCGATTTCGTATTTTATAGAATGGAATCATATTGATATAGAGGTATATTATAATTCCAGTATAATATCATATATAATATCATATTTCCATCCTTTATACGTCCCACATATGGTATTTAACGAATCATATCACTTTGAGGGGGCGGTAGTCCGCACTTCCTTAAATAAAGATATCGCGTTTACCCATAATGGAAACCAAAAAGGTATGCACAAAATGAAAAATACAGAAGATTAAGGGAAACATAATCATATTATATATCATATATAAATATGGTTTCTTCTTAATGGCCACCGTTGAAGGTGTTAAAAGAATGTCGAACAATCATTGTTTCGGGAGGTAGAAATTTTCCATCCACGGAAACAGTATGTTCTTTAACCATTAGATGTATGTGTGTGTAAGTGTATCTTGAATCCTTCTTATAAAAACATCATAGTATATTGAAGATATTGGAGTTGTTACAAAAGAAATGAATAAAAATATTTTAGGGGGATGGAGAAGAAAAATAAAACAAAACGACTCAAGTGAATACATTACCCTTTGGTTTGAGATCAAAGGCTTCCTTGGGAAGACTTCTGCCCAAACTGAGGCTTCAAGGAGTAAGAGAGGGAAGTGGAGAGACAAAATGGGTAGGGTTTGGCCGATCCAAAGGCTTTGGAAGTGTGGGTAAGGAGGTAGAGGTGGGGCCTTTTATAAGAGAAGAGGAGGGGCACTCTTGGAATGTAAAGAAATGTTACTTTATATTCAAATGGGTTTCGGATTTTAAAGGTCCCACATTGATATAATTCGAGGCTAAGGTGATAAGGGTTCGAAATATACCCACCCAATATGTTTTGGACATGTTTATGTCTTATATTTCACATTATCTTTCCATTTTATTTAAATTGTCAAATAATGAGGTTATCGCTGCATCATTATGATGTCATAAATAAGTTAATTTATTTAATGTCTAAAAATTATAAAAAAAATACTATTATGTAGAAAATCTTTTTACATTTCAAATGACTATTTATAGTCCAAAATATCATTTATTTAGGCAAAATTAAAAATATTTTACTTAGGTGATACATTCTTTGTTACATTTAACATTCTTTAAAAAATAAAAAGAAAAAAAGTCACTTTCTCACAAAAGTGATTTGATAGGGCACCCAAGTTTGGCACAAGGAATCCCATGGTCGGCCATGAGAGAAGCAGTAGCCTTAGGACACATTTTGGTGTCATTTTTGTATTATTATGATATTATTTTATTATCCTTAACTACCCGATTACTCATTAATCAAGATAATTAAAGATAATTACCGTCGTTACTATTCATAATTTCCAAAAACAAAGGAGTCTTAATTACATAATTTGTACCTTATGATTCCAAATATGTAATCCATTTTACCAAATTCCAAACACATAAATTGAAATAATTGATTTAAAAATAATTCTCGTTGTCAAAACAAATAGCGGGTTTTTTTGAAACAATATCTATGAAAAGTTTGGCATTAGTTTATGACCAATTTCAAAGTGAAATTAATCCTAATGACCACAATTGGATTAAATGGTAAAAATATATTCAGATTACAATTTAATACCAATTAAAAATATAATCTAACCATATAATTAAATTAAATGAAAAAGCAGTTTTGATGTAAAATGTAGTATTTTTCACTATTCATTAAAAAATGAACATTGTCAGAAAAATACCAAAAATTTATCCAATGTAAATTTCAATGTCCCAATCATAATGAATATGTTTGTTTTGACAAATATAGATTATAAAATTGTCAATGTTTTTATTTAAAAATGGTTTGCTACCAAAAGGCAATAAAAAAATCTTTTCAGAAGATTAGTGTATTCCATGCTTAAGATTGGATTTATTTTCATTTTAAGCCTCTAAAACACTATCTAATTCATTTATAGACATAGATAAAATATCTATTATTCATTACTTACATGGGATGTTACATCCTTCCCCCCTTTATAAAATTTTGTCCCCACAATTTATTTACTTATCAAATAAATGGGGGTACTTATCCCTCATTGCATTTTCAGATTCCCATGTTGCCTCTTCCATCATGTGGTTTTTTCACAAAACCTTTACCTGATTAATCACATTATTTCGTAACACTTTCTCCCTGTGGTCAATAATCTGGACCGGTTGTTCCTCATAATATAGGTTCTCTTCCAGATAAACTACCTCTGGACTCAAAACATGAGATGGATCTGGCATATATTTTCTCATCATCGAAACGTGAAAAACATTGTGTACCTGTGATAAACTCGGAGGTAAAGCCACCCGGTATGCAACTGATCCAACTCTCTCTAGAATTTCATACGGTCCAATGATCCTTGGACTCATCTTTCCTTTCTTACCAAATTGCATCACACTTTTCCATGGTGAGACTTTGAGAAAAACATGATCACCTACCGCAAAAGTTAGATCCTTCCTCTTGTTTTCTGCGTAACTCTTCTGCCTACTCTGAGCTGTTCTCATGTGTTTCTGAATCATCTGAACTTTTTCTGCCATCTCTTCTACCAATTCTGGTCCCATCAACTTCCTTTCACCCACTTCATCCCAGAAAGCTGGAGTTCGACACCGCTTCCCATATAACGCCTCAAATGGTGCCATCTGTATACGGGAATAAAACTATTATTATATGAAAATTCAACCACAGAAAGATGTTGGTCCCAACTTCCCTGATAATCCATCGAACAAGCTCATAGCATATCCTCCAAGGTCTGAATTGTTCGTTCTTACTGCCCATCTGATTGAGGTTGAAAAGCTATACTAAAATTTAATTCAGTACCCAACGACTTTTGAAGGCCTTTCCAAATGTTAGAAGTGAACCTGGGATCACGATCAGATACAATGGAGAGAGGAACTCCATGTAACCTGACTATCTCTTTAGGATACAAACGGGAAAGTTGATCTGGGGAAAAAGTATCTCGTATAGCAAGGAAATGAGCAGATTTAGTCAAGTGATCAACAATAACCCAGATTGCATTATTACCTCGAGATGTCTTCGGTAATCCCACAACAAAGTCCATGGTTATATTCTCCCATTTCCACTCTGGAACTGGTAAAGGATGAAGCATCAGTTTTGGTAAATGCCACTCTGCTTTAACCTGCTGACAAGTCAAACACTTCACAGTAAAATCAGCAATATCTCTTTTCATTCCATCCCACCAGTAATACTCCCTCAGATCTCTGTACATCTTAGTACTGCCAGGATGAACTAAAAACGGAGAACTATGAGATTCACATAACAACTCTCTCTTCAACTGTGAATCACAAGGCACACACAATCTCTTCCCAAATCTCAAAACACAATGATTATCAATGTTGAATTCATGCAACTTACCTTTCTAAACCAGCTCTACCTTTTTCTGCAACTCACTGTCTTGCATATGTGCTTGATTGATTCTATCTAATAGAGATGATCTCACTGATACCTGAAACAAAACAGAAGAACTTCCTGCACCAACAACTTCTATGCCAAAGTTCATCAAATCCTTAACCAAAAGATCACGTTCCAAACGCAACATTGCTAATGAAGCATTACTTTTTCGAATCATAGCATCAGCCACTTTATTTGATTTTCCTGGATGGTAATGAATTGTACAGTCATAATCCTTGATTAATTCTAGCCATCTCCTCTATCTAATGTTTAACTCTTTATGAGTGAATATATACTTTAAACTTTTGTGATCAGTATATATTTCACACTTTACTCCATAAAAATGATGCCCCCAATTTTTAAAGCAAAAACAACTGTAGAAAATTCCAAATCATGTGTAGGGTAATTTACCTCATGAGTTTTCAACTGACGTGAAGCATAAGCAATTACCTGATCATTCTGCATTAGGAAACAACCAAGTCCTTTCAATGAAGCATCACTGTATATAACAAACTCACCATTCCTGGAAGGTAGTGCCAAAACTGGAGCATTCACCAATCTTCTTTTCAATTCCTGAAAATAATCATCACATTCTTTTGTCCAGATAAAAATAACACCCTTCCGAGTTAGCTTAGTCATTGGACTAGATAACCATGAAAAATTTCTAACAAACCTTCGGTAATAGCCTGCCAAACCAAAGAAACTACGAATCTCTATTAAATTTGTGGGTCTTGGCCATTCTTCAACAACCTTTGTTTTTTCAGGATCAATGGTTATCCCATCTTTAGAAACAATGTGACCAAGGAAAGAAATTTTTTGCAACCAAAACTCACACTTTCTGAATTTTCCATACAGTTTCTTTTCTTTTAAGGTTTGCAAGATAACCCTTAAATGTATTTCATGCTCCTTTTTAATTTTAGAAAACACCAAAATATCATCAATGAAAACCACCACAAACATATCCAAGAACTCATGGAAAATTCTATTCATTAAGTCCATGAATACAGCAGGTGCATTGGTTAGCCCAAAAGGCATTACTAAAAATTTATAATGGCCATATCTTGTACGAAATGCAGTCTTCGGAACATCTACTTCCTTTACCTTCAGCTAATGGTACCCCGATCTCAGGTCAATCTTTGAAAAATACTTAGCTCCCTAGATCTGATCAAACAAATCATTGATATGAGGGAAATGATATTTGTTCTTGACAGTGATATTATTCAAGGCCCTATAATCAATGCAAAGTCTCATTGAACCATCTTTCTTTTTAACAAATAAAATAGGAGCACCCCATGGTGATGTGCTAGGTCGAATGAAACCTTTATCTAATAACTCCTGCAATTGTTTCTTTAACTCTAATAGTTCAACTTGATCCATTCGATAAGGGGGTTTTGAAATTGGCTTAGCATCAGGAACTATGTAAATAGTAAACTCAACTTCCCGATTTGGTATTATTCCAGGCAACTCATCAGGAAAAAAACCAGGATACTCATTTACCACTGGCACATCATTAATCTGAACAGTTCCTTTATTTTCAACGATGTGTGCAAGGTAACATTAATTTCCATCTTTTACAAGTTTCTTGGCCTATTGATAAGTTATCAACAGTAAGGGTTCATTCATGTACACGAACTGAAAATCTTTCTGAAAAGAAACTTCTTTATCTCTACAGTCAATCATAGCATGGTAAATAGAGAGCCAATCCATACCCAGGATAACATCAAACTCTACTAGAGGTAGAACAATAAGGTTTGCAAGTAGTTTCTTCCCACAGATAAGGATAGGAAGATTCTTATAAATTCTTTTTGCCTCAACATTTCCCCCAGGTGTTTTTACCACAACATCAGGAGTCATTTCTTGAGATGGTATTCACATTTTACTATAAATGGTTTCAGAGATGAAAGAATGTGTAGACCCCGAATCAAACAACACACTGGCATAATCTGAAAAAAAACAAAGTGCCTGATACAACTTCATTTTATGGCCCGAAATCTGCTGAAGTAGTTGAAAAGGATTTCACCACCCCTTCCTTCTTGTAGTCTAACTGCTTCCCATCACTCAAGCTCTTTGTCGGACACTCGTTTGCATAGTGACCCATCTCATTTCACTAACTATAAATCAAATTTGGTCTTACCATCACCTTGATATTTTTCAGTGGAATCATGAGCCTTATGTCCCATATTACCACATCGGTAGCACTTTCCAGAATTCAGAAGACATTCCCCAGTATGCCTTTTTCTACATTTATCACAAACTGGAAACATATTTTTCTTACCATCATACTTTTTTGAAGAATTCTTACCTTTCTCCTGCCACCTCAGTCTCTTCTTCTGTTGGTTGTTATAGAACACTTGATCATCAGAAAACTCCATTTACACCTTCTCAGCACATCGAACAAGCTTTTTATAACTTTTAAACTCATGAGAAGCAAATGCCCTTCGATATTTTGGCTTTAATCCTGAGTAAAAATGATTGATTTTACTATCATCGTCTTGGATAAAATTTGGAGCATACCTTGCCAATCGAGTGAACCTTTCTTCATAGGTATCCACTAACTCTTCCTCTTGCCTCAATTCCAAGAATTGTTTTTCCATCCTAAGTCGAACAGCCTTAGGAAAATACTTTTCAAGAAACATACCTTTGAATTCATCCCAGTCGAGAGCATCAATCTCATCAGCGTCCTTGATATTTTTAACCATCGACCACCACTGATCTGCTTCACCCTCCAAACGGTAAATAGCAAGACTAACCTTTGGATTGTTTGAACACCCCATGACATAGAAAATCTTCCCTAGTGATTTAATCCACCCTTTATCTAGCACATGGCCAGATAATCCTCTAAATGATGGGGGATGATGCCTCATGAAATGTTCCACTACTGACATGTTCCTCTGTAGTTGATCTAGATGATATCGTGTATGGATACGACCACCATTTATCGATTGAGTCAACTACGCCATTACTGCAACAAACTGTTCAGTTTCAATTCCGACCCTCTCATTATGCTGATTCGGAAGGTTATTTCATTCTGCATGCCTTCCTAGCACTGCTTCCATGTTTCCTCTGCGGAAAACCATTCTGAACAAACATGTCTTAGATGAAGCAACATGGTAATCTCCAAATACTATATCACTTCAATTTGACCATAAAAAAATAGTTTTGGATAATCATTTAATAGAATTATAACTCCTAAAGTTATCTAAACTGACCTCTAATACCAACTATAATTCCCCAGCCTTAAACCTCACTTAATCTTGAGTTATTGCAAGATTACACATTGAGGTACTTTTAGGGTTTAGAGTTATAGAGAATTAGATCATAAAACATTCATTACATTACACATATAAACAATGTGGTTACATAAAGAGAGTATTCTTCTTTCCCATCAATGGAAACATATTTAAAAATAAAACATGGATTCTTTCTTGACACTTCCTTGACACTATCATAATATCATGTACCTTTCCCTTGACATGTGAAAAACATTTCAAAAAAACTTGGGATGATAATAAAAAGCTCAGTAAGGGATATAAAAATATATGGAAATGAAACATGGGTACATATATACATAAGAATGAAACCATACATTAGCCATAAAACATAATCACTTTAACATAACTCATCAAATCATGAATAAATCAAAGAAATCATAAGACATAAAGGTAACTTGAGGAATTCATAACATTCTTATGTAGGGATAACCCTCTTGCTTACGTTTAGAATACCCATCACAGTATATTCCCTAAATCACTTCGGAGAAACCTTAACGTTTCACTCCTTCACATTACCCAATGCATTGGAGAGCTATATCGGGCTCACCTGCCCTTAGTTTATCACGGAACCACCCGTCTTCATAATAATGCCCAAGAACCTGAACATAATCATATCACATAAAACATGCATAAAGGAAACATAACATTACCACCTTTCAATCACAAGATATCAATACAAAACATTGATATTAAAACATTATGAAAACCATTTTCAATACCAAAATAAAAGAAAAGTAAAACATGGTATTTATTTTTCTTTAAAAAAAGGTATGGTTTATAGAGGAAGCCGAAACTCAAATAATGGTCACAGAGGCGGAGAAGTCGTTGTCGCCACATACGTACGACAAAACATTCCCTTTTTTCGTTTATTAAAACGCTTCGTATAAAAAAGATTCCTTTTGGATAAATGTAAAAGTAAAAGGGGTTTATACACCGTATAAAAGAAGTTTGAGTATAAAACAAAATATGCCTCAATGAAAGGAGATTGAGACGAAGTCCCATACCTCGGGTCCGACTTGACTCGGTCGTTCTTTAATCTCCTGAATAATAAACTTGAGTTAATTTATACTTTCTTAAGAACTTTTTTAAGATCATTATTCCTTTTATATCACTTATTTCCATGTCATGAACACTATGTAATTATTTAAGTTAATAACGGTCGTTTTAACGATCATTGGTATTTGAGTCAAAAATAAACCATTTATAATTATATGTTTTTCATGTATCCATTATATCCAGAATTATAATCATGATTTATATATCATATATATCCATTATAAACATTCATTTATAATATTACATAATCATTTATAGGTATGAAATGAAATGCACCGTTCATGGAGACGGTAAGCCGTACATACGCATGAACGCTACTTTCATTTCTATTTTGTATTTTATAGAATGGAACCATAATGATATAAAGGTATATTATAATTCCAATATAATATCATATATAATATCATAGTTCCATCCTTTATACATCCCACATATGGTATTTAACGAATCAAATCACTTTGAGGGGGCGGTAGTCTGCACTTCCTTAAATGAAGATATCGCATTTACCCATAATGGAAACCATAAAGGTATGCCCAAAATGAAAAATACAGAAGCTTAAGGAAAACATAATCATATTATATATCATATATAAATATAGTGTCATCTTAATGGCCACCTTTTAAGGTGTTAAAATAATGTTGAACAATCATCGTTTCGGGAGGCAGAAATTCACCATCCACAGAAACAGTATGTTCTTTAACAATTAGATGTAGGTGTGTGTAAGTGTAGCTCGAATCCTTCTTATAAAAACATCCGAGTATATTTAAGATACTGTATTTGTTACAAAATAAATGAATAAAAAGAGTTTAGGGGGTCGGAGAAGCAAAATAAAATAAAAGGACTGAAGTGAATACATTACCTTAAAATCGGGTAACTCCCTTTGGTTTGAGCTAAAAGGCTTCCTTGGGAAGAATTCTGCCCAATGTGAGGATTCAAGGAGTAAGAGAGGGAAGTGGAGAGACAAAATGGGCAGGGGTTGGCCGAGCCAAAGGGTTTGGAAGTGTGGGTAAGGAGGTAGAGGTGGGGGCCTTTTATAAGAGGAGAGGAGGGGCACTCTTGGAAAGTAAAGAAATGTTACTTTATTTTCAAATGGGTTTCCGATTTTAAAGGTCCCACATTGATATAATTCTAGGATAAGGTGATAAGGGTTCGAAATATACCATCCCAATAGGTTTTGGACATGTTTAGGTCTTAGATTTTACATTATCTTTCCATTTTATTTAAATCGTCAAATAATGAGGTCATCGCTGCATCATTATGATGTCATAAATAATTTAATTTATTTAATGTCTAAAAATTATAAAAAAACTACTATGATGTATAAAATATTTTTATATTTCCATTTAATATTTATAGTCCAAAATATAATTTATGTAGACAAAATTAAAAATATTTTACTTAGGTGATACATTCTTTGTTACATTTAACATTCTTTAAAAAATAAAAAGATAAAAAGTCACTTTCTTACAAAAGTTGTTTCATGGGGCCCCCAAGTTTGGCAAAAGGCATACCATGGTCGGACATGAGACAACCAGTAGCCTTAGGAAATATTTTGGTGTCATTTGTTTTTATTATTATGATATTATTTTATTATCCTTAACTACCCGATTACTCATTAATCAAGATAATTAAAGATAATTACCGTCGTTACTATTCATAATGTCCAAAAACAAAAGAGTCTTAATTACATAATTTGGACCTTCTGATTCCAAATATGTAATCCATTTTACCAAATTCCAAACACATAAATTTCAATAATTTATTTAAAAATAATTCCCGTTGTCAAAACAAATAGCTGGTTTTTTTGAAACAATATCTAGGAAAAGTTTGGCATTAGATTATGACCTATTTCAAGGTGAAATTAATACTAATGACCAAAAGTGGATTAAATGGTAAAACTATATTCAGATTACACTTTAAGACAAATTAAAAATATAATCTAACCATATAATTAAATTAAATGAAAAAGCAGTTTTGATGTAAAATGCAGTATTTTTCACTATTCATTAAAAAATGAACATTGTCAGAAAAATTCCAAAAATTTATCCAATGTAAATTTCAATGTCCCAATAATAATGAATATGTTTATTTTGACAAATATAGATTATAAAATTGTCAAAAGTTTGATTTAAAAAGGGTTTACCATCAAAAGGCAGTAAAACAATCTTTTAAGAATATTAGTGTATTCCATGCTTAAGATTGAATTTATTTTCATTTTAAGCCTCTAAAACACTATCTAATTCATTAATAGACATAGATAATAATATATATTATTAATTAATTACTTGGGATGTTACATATATAGAGTTATATATAGGTTCACATACACAATATACAACCATTAATTCCCTAATTCAAGATCCTTTTGTTTGGAAGACGATTTATGAAACTACGAATGATAAAATATGTCCCCATTTTCTGATAACTCCAATTGAATCAATTTTTTTTAAAAACCGAATGACCTTGAACTACATATAAGATTCTAAATCATATTTATATACACTATGGAATCTAACATATAGCTCTATGAAATCATGCACCCAATGGGAAACATGTACATATAATGGTCATCTGTTTATGGGGTGAAAATCACAATTGTTACCTATGTTGTTTGTTCCACATTTTCCATGTAATCTAAATAAACATGGGTGGTCCCACAGTCATATTTGTTTATCACCTAAATAATGAACCATGTATTTTTATATATTATTTTAAATTTTCCCAAGGACCATAATCTATACATACCATCTTGGAAAGATGAATACCCACATTTATGTCATATAACCTCAATGTACATGGAACAAGTCTATGATGTAATAATATGAATTGAATATTAATACCTGCATTCATATATTGGAGTTATATTTAGGGAGGGGATAATTATAAATAATTACATGGATTGATTCTATCTCTTATGGGATAAGTAGTGATTCTCACGCACCATTCCTCGAGGCTATCCATGAACTCCATCATCATCAAATGATTTTATAGGAAGATTATAACATATGTTTTTTGAAAAACTAGGGATATGGATATAAAACATGAAAATAACTCCCCTATTATATATGTATTATATCTGTGTGTCATCCATTAATAAACCTTTCTTTTCCCTGAGCATATTCCATGAAATGAACACATATGAGAATAACAATGAATGGATTGATTATTGATAATTTGAGTCACATAGTGAATCAAATATCATTTATAATCTACACTAAGCCATATTATATCTTAGATAATCCCCCCTTTTCACATTACTATGTTGTCCTCAATGTTATAAGCTCAGGTTCAATGTTCATCCCCTAAAAATTTCGAACAGATTGTCTCCCATACATGACACTTTTCTTCCCATGTCTCAAATATTTTATTATACGTTTTAGGGATATTGGTAAATATCATATCCATATCAAAGGTATACTTAGGATCAGATATGAATGAATTTCCCTATATTTATTTTCATATGTTCCCCTATTTTTCTTATCGACTAGAATCATCTCAGAGATAGGTGAAGTTCATATAATCTCTGATTTCACTAACAACATCCTAACAGAACACAACATTCAAATATGGTTAGTATTCATCCCATATTTACTATACCCATTTCATCATCCTTTACGAATGAATGTTAACCTTTAATTTATGACATCATCATCATTTTTCCATATTCAAATGGTGTTAATGGTGTTGTTGGTTCTCGATACCCATCTAAATTTTCAATTTAATTCTTCACATTCACATCTTGTAAATGGTTTAGGTCTATAAAATCATAATGTTAGGTCAATGTTATAGGACCATAAACACTATTCTTTAAGGGTCCAAGCCAGACAACCTTAAAATGCAACTGAAAAATATTTAAAACTCATCAGGATGAATACCCATACATTATTTCCTAGGAATAATTTTTTCATTACCCTGATAATATCCCACAATTAAGGATTAAAAAAAAGATACATCTTTAATTAAAGAGGGATATTTCTTATTGGTCCCACCATATAAATCAATGAAATATTTAGTGATGCTTGTTGGACATGCTTGTTCTAGGAAAATGTTAGAGTAATTGAATATCATATTTTTTTTCACCATAAATATGTGTTCTATAAATGATAAAGTCGATTATAGGGTACCTAAACCCTAATTTAATGTCCGTATTTAATACACATAAATTATATCCTAACATATTGTGTCCCTATAAATAATATATGGTTATCAAAAGCGAGTATAAAAAACATTAAAAGGAACTTCTGATTGGCTATTCATACATTCCCCAATATGTATCTGCATATTTTCTTCCATTTTGAACATCTAGAAATTATAATTTTTATGGGTAAGGGAGTCAATTATATTACCATATTCAGTAGATGTACCTAAAAAATAACATTTCAACCTAATCAGAGTCGACGATCATCTCGTGATTACTTATCCTATTTCATCATCCCTAATCCATGCTCCTTGGGTTATGATTTACACAATCCACCCTCTTACATAGTCATGTGGATTCTATTGCACTAATATTACACATATTTTTATCATGGACATTATTAATTAAATATTATTACAACCAAATTACTATACCCTCACATATCTATCTATAAATGTTTAATGTAATTTGAAAAATAAAAACCCACAATACATGTGGAGTCTATCATATGACCCATGAGTAAGAAAGGTTATTCTCAGTGATCCACTGATCTCTGGAAAAATAACGAGTAATGATATATAATATTACCTCAAATTTTATTATGTAATCATTACACACTGACATAACTTATAGGGTACTAAAACCCTTCTTGAATAGATCATCATTTCATAAAAAAAAATATTTCAAAGGTGATTGAATATACATCAATAATCAATGGGCATTAGTAGTGAAAATATCCATTAATACATTCCAACACATGACTCCACATATGGTACCCCATTATGGCATGCTAGATAGAAGCATAATTACCTGTATGAAAGGATCACTACTACCATATTCCCTAGAAACACCACAAAAAAATCATTTATCCTAATCATATTCGATGATAATCCCATGCATATAAATCCTATTCCATCATCCTTAGTTAACATTCCATTAGATTTTATTTACATAGTATCTAATCCCATCTATAAAAGTGGACTTGATACTCTCAGTGTTATTATTATATGCATGTTACCACTTTTGGGAAAATATCTCAATGCCCCATTCATTGGACATTATGTCAGACCTTATCTCGTATTATTCCATACAGTATGAACATCATCATCCAGGATATTTTCTCAAAGCCGTGAAACCTTAAACAAAAACCATAGTGTTTATGTTGAAAAAAAAGAATTAATAGTCATCAAACTTGTCATACCGAATACCCAAAAATGATGGTTTATGAAAAATAAAATTCCCTTCCAACTAAGTCCATCGTAATATGAGACTTTGGAAGATGTTAGTGAGATAAAAAAATGTGCAATTCTCATGGTGTCCACTATATGATCTCAACATAAATTATGCTTCACACACAAGGATCTCAAACTAGAAAAAAGTTAGTGCACTCCCTTATCACAACATACTTCCCCAAGAAACTCCATAGATGAAAAAAATTCATCATGTTTTTTACAAATTGACCAATTTATGTGTGTTACTGATGGTATCTATGCCTATATATGTCTTCCAGTTATTATAATGAGTAGTTAATTATATTATGGAATCTAATTTGGGGTAAATTTAATATTTTTCAGAGATCTATTTGTTTGAGTGATTCATAAAATATTGATTCATCAAATGATGTTGAACAAAAAAAATTCAGAAATAATGAAAAAATTAAGACAAATAATTGTTTTAGTGATATTCAGAAGAAAGGATAATCCAAAAAATTAGAGTGACATTGTCTATATTTTATATAGTGTTGGGAGATTTATTGAGTGTTTTTGTGAAATATTTTGAATTTGATAGATTTAATTATGATATTTTTCTATTTTATGATATTGTTAATTAATCCTATCGGATTTAGATTCAATAGAAATGAAAAGACTCTTATCCTCTAGAACAAACCCCCTTTCTTCATATTCAGATTCTTCCAGGGGTTTTAAATATGCTGTGAATTTTTATTGGTCATTTGTTAACTTTTATTCTTGTTTTTTTGACATCAATTACATTCCATTCGATCATGCATTGTTCTTTCTCAACCCATCCTTGATATTTTGACCCTTTTCGATGTGAAACAACTTATCGTAGAGGGGATGAACTTTTTAAATGTAATATTAGTGGAATATAGTGTGATTTTCATTTTATTATTGGTGTTACAAAAATTTTCTCACTACCCAATGAATTACATGTTAATAGAACCCCTCAAAGCCTAAATAATGATTTTAGTGAAGGTGTTTCAACCGGTTACCCAGATCTTCAAGGGGATATCATATTTAAATGATGATATTATACAATATAAATTTAATCACTCCTTTAGGGGAATTGGTAATTTCTATAAATAGAAATAATTCTTAATTGTTGGAATCGATTTATAATTTTGTATAAAATCATCCGAGATGGGCCTAGTAATTGTAACCCCTAGAGGACTTTGTAGTGAAAGAATTTTTGAACCATCATAACTAAAAAATGCTTCCTCGACATATAATCCCTAGTTTCATTTGAATGTGGTTATGCAACTAATTAAAAAATGGACTATTTGAAAAACATTTGAGATCCTATAATAATATGAATTATTTCGACACATACTTTTAGTTTTCTGAGAGATAGTCACAACTGTAACATCATTTTATCGAGGGATAGATGTGAGTATTTCTTGTTAAGAAACTTTTAGTAATTCCCCAAGAACCTAGACTACCCCATTTATTAGGTTTAAATATTCTTGTAGACCCACCATCTTTAATTCTTCTTTAACATATCCATTAATATTTTCATGAAAAAATAAATTTGATATCAATCATTAAAATAAAAAGTTATAAGAAAGCTAATGGGTATCTTCATTAGGTAATATACGTTCACTAAGTGATTCACTGAATAAGTAATGATATCCATATTTTGAGTGGGAATATTTTTCACACCCATTAATTCCTATTTTAAACAAAATGTATTTCGTGTAGGGACAGATGTATTCAAGATATGGTTGAGGTCAAATTCATGTAGAGTATCACTCACATTAACCACTGTAACTATTCTTTTGGATTGTATGATATTTTATTTTCTTAAGAGGAAGATTCTACCTAGGTCCAAAATGATAAGAATATTCTTGGATGGATCAACATAAGAGGTGGTAATCAATGAAAACTTCCTAAAATGTGTATACAAGGAAATGCATGAAATATTTACCTATTAGATCTAGGATGAGATTACCTGATAATATCCTCACTTGTTAAGTTCTATGTATTCTTAATCATATTATGTTTCTTAAGGGACTAAAATATTTGGCATCTAGAATACCCGATCTAGACTAGAAATCTAACATATCATATGTCCATGCGTTCCTTGAGAGCCTTCCTTATCAGCCACCTTATTTAATTGTAAAATGAGAAAAATAATTTCAACACTAGTATAGTATTATAGAGACATGATAAATAATTTTTGTAATAAAGGAACTATTTTGAAAATTATAATATCGATGAAGGGAAATATGGGTATCATCCAAACCTCTTCTTGATGGTAACTTTCACTATCATCCTCACTGTCAATACTTATGGATAACCCTATAATTTCCTCCAATAATATAGAATAGATAGTAACTTACTCCTAGGAGTAATTTATAGCCTCCAAATATTTGATGCACATATCCATTTCCTCATGCTGGTCATCAAAAGAGATATCCAAGGAGGCCATTACTTTGAAAATCCCCATCAGAATAATTTCTTCTTTTTTGATGGAATTATAAATCTTTCTAATGTAAAAGGAATTATTATATATGATACATTTCTACAAGGAATCCATATATTTATTATCTATGGGAAGATAATAAATATGTGTGGTTATATTTTCTAAATATTGAACAATGAAACATCAGAGTTGTTTCCAAGGTTCCCATGATGATGATGCACCCATTGATGGAGAATTATTGTTGAGAATCATGGCCTCCCCTGGATATAGAACAAAATTATTTTCCAAGTAATACCAACTCCATCTAATGAATCTCCTCCTTTTTATTAGAATAATTCTCAGTACACTTAAATGTTGGTACTGGGGTGGTTAGTTTCCCTCCTAGATATGACTACATCTAAGTCCGATATAGTTGGAAATAAAACCAATACATGTATTAACAACATTGAGTGTCAATTTTATTCATTTATCATTCCTTATAGTCATTAACCTAAAATAAAATTCCACCATATGTTTGTTATTATAATGAACATCAGTGTCAGAAAATAGACACTTCTATATAACAAAGTTGAATTGATGACCAAACTGGTGTGGTCCATATGCTTCACAAATGACGATCCCATATATCATGGTCACTAGAACGCCATTTTTATTGCACAACAATTAATAATAAGATTTAGTGATCCTAGTGGAGTTGTTTACAATATTCCAGGATAGATAATTGTATGGTTTACATAAGAACTAGTCATATCAATTCAATTTTTTTTAATATATTTCCCCTACATAGTTTATTGATTAACTATTCTCTTGTAAATAATATAAGATCCAAAGTTGTCTTGGGGATCATTTACAATTTTTTTAATTCATAGAAACCCATGTCCACCATATCCTTCCTCCAAATACATGAAGGTGAATGATATTTATATAAAATTCAATATGTAGGTGACCAGTGGTGTTCCCCCAGAACTATCCCATATAGAAGGTATTGGAGTAATTTTTTATATACATTCCCCCAAATAAATACTCCACTTATCATTTTAATCTCCCACAATATCACACCCACCTCAAATTAAAGTATATTTAAGGTGTTTTTATCTGGGCTCCACCTACTTATGATGTTGAGGATAAGATATTTTATTATCTAGAAAAGAGTTTAAGAAGTCCACATAGCTTCATATATTCCCATTTATTTTTAATCTAATTTGAATTCAATGTATCTTTTCTAAACATAGAATGGAATCCCTAAAAACATAAAAATGTCAATATAAATCCTCAGATCCTATCATGAGGACTATCCAAGATTGTGGATGGTTATCACCCACCAGATCTTGGTATTCTTGTTGTGAAAATATGTCTCTATCATCCACATTTTTACATCTAATGTCGTCAAGGAATTTGTGATCACATGGAATTCTAGGTGATCATATTAATTATAAATCATCTAGATACTGAAATATTTACACAAATCATCACCAGATTCCAACAAATATATCTTTATATATGATTATGTATCCTAGGATCTATAATGTGGGAATAATTCTAGAACCCAAAACAATATATTGGATGATTTTCAGATATATGATACTCTTGTAATGACACTCTATTTATACCCTAAAGTAACTCATGTTTCAGGTTAGTACATTGACACTAAATAGGTCATCATTTTCAATAATCTCCACACACCATGCAGAAACCACTTAAAAAGTCTATTATATTCCTAATTGGACATTTGAAAAATTAATTAAAATATAGTGAACGTTTTCATATTAAGGGATTTAACATAATAAATCATGTTACTACATAAATTATCCAAGTGGATATGATTAATTTTATGTTAGCGGATCACACTATTTCATCAAATTTAATTACTTCTAGATGAATATATTAAGGAAACATTGAGAATGGAAGAGAAATGTAGTGTGAGAACCTTCTACCACATGATAACTTGGATAACAATTTGGGAAGCACCACATGGTCTCCACCAGAGGAACTAATCTAGGTTATTTTATTGATTCTAGGAGAACATAAAATATTTTGATGAAATTTAAGGTACAAACATATCCTATTTATTGTAGTTGAACTAAAAATATCCCCAATTATTTATAGGTCACATTGGAACAACATAAGATACCATAAATTTCATATAAATGTCTCCTTGTCATTGAAAAATGAAAAAATTATAATAGGGGTAATTTATTGATGTTTGAGAATTCAAAAATAAAATAGATAAAAATGGGTTAAACTAATAGGAAATTTAAAAATAGGAGATACTATATATTAATATAAATAGACCTTCACGACATACGATTTAGAGATGGTTCAACCAATAAAATTATCAACCTCTAAGGACCACATTCTCACCTACCAATGACACTACACAATTAGATTATACAAGACATATGACTTGTGGAAGCCACTATTCACGGGATCAATGGACAATTTATTGAGTAATAGGAAGATCTCCAAGCTAGATCACCATGCGGCCAGCTCTACTACATGCAATGTTGGCAGCATCCTCTTTTGGTGAGATTAAATAACCTATATCATTGTACTACATGATTAGATATCAATAACCCTAGTTGATCAGTATGGATCTGAAATAAAACATTTTTTCTGAGAAGTAACTAATCAACCCCATGAGATAGTTGTCCACATTAATTCAAGAGAACCTTCCCATATATGAGAAGAAATAAACTAGTAGTAGGAATCGGTGATGGTGTAGTGGGGATAATATAACATTTCGATAATAAAAATCCACATCAGTATGTAACTATTGTAAATAGTGGAAGTAGTAAAAAAGTAGTTGCGGGATAATAAGTCATCCGGATAAAATAAACAAGTGAGAACTAAATCAATATGGGATACAAAATGCTAATCATGCCTTGATACTATAAAAATTCATCTAAACAAGATACATGGGGTAATTAATATAAAACATTCAAAGAAAAGGTTTAAAGAACAAAATATTCCAATACCAGCATCACAAGAATTGGCTCGGTCCTCCACACACATACTCTATTGTAGAAATGAAAATCAAGCATCAGATCTAGAGGTTTCCCTTTGTTGCTTTATAAATCTAGTAAGTGTACATGGGAACTAAGGGAGGCACAAGTAGGGTGTGAGAAATAGTCCATATCCAATGGGGTCTATAACAATCTTTCCAATGTAAAAAAAATGGGCATCATTCCAATAGTGATAAAATTGAACCAATAAATAAATACATAAAATAATAAATCACTTCAGATCAGGATCACCATGGATTCTCGACCGACACTAAATACTTCCACATAAGCTAGATACCTCTTTAAAATGATCAAACTGTATAGAAATAATATGGGTGTATTATTATTATTAGACATAAATGTAAGGAAATTTAAATTGTCCTATCCTATTGACAAATATTGATTATGGACTACACCCCAGCATGTTATTTGGATTGGTAGATATGTGATGAGATTTATTAAATTTAAATTCAAAACTATTTATTAAAATAGATTTACATTCATGTCTATGGTTACCCATAAAAATGAAACCCCAAAATTTTTACAGGACCACCATAAAATCCCAATATGAAAAGAGTCTACCCAACACAAATCCTAAATGGAATCGTATGTATCACTCTCGTGATGGTGTCAAATATGACCCTATGACCTCTTCTCTAGTATCACATATTGGGTACCACGTATCACTCATAGAATGGTATACCCATATTTCCATTGATCTCATCGACAATGACTCCACTAGGGAACCATCTTCACTTGTGGGAAGGTATGTAATACACATGGTTAGCCTATACAATTCAATCAAAGTGTCACTCTTGCCATATTTTTATCCTATAACATGTTCCAATTATAAATCATGATGATCCATTCCAATGAATCCTTTAGTAAATATTCTTCTATCCCCCTCGGTATTATATGAATTACGTTTTAGTTATCAACATCTCATATTATTTATTAAAGATAAAAATCCTAAGAAGTTATCCATTTTTTTCTAATTGATTTAATTATAGTAAATCAAGGAATATAAAAAAATAATAAGGTCCTAGCTCATGTCCATAAATTTCCCATATATTGATTGACATTAAATTAATTTTTTACATGGATAGTCATAAAAATATTGCACCACATTATTAATTTTTATCCAAGGAAACAATTCATAACCCCTTAAAAAATGGAATACCCATAGGAGTGG
Source organism: Viscum album (assembly GCA_963277665.1). Lineage (NCBI taxonomy): Eukaryota > Viridiplantae > Streptophyta > Magnoliopsida > Santalales > Viscaceae > Viscum > Viscum album. Next base: position 1,678,801,325 of record OY728126.1, read on the forward strand.
CTAATATCTTGGAAAACACCCCACGATATTTATTCATATGTATTTATGGTCCTGTTACATATCAAAATAACATTTAATTTATTTTAATAAATATTATGGAGGTGATTCGAGGATTTTCGGTGCATGGCATGATGACACCTGATAAATTATACTATATTTTGAGGGAAACAAACATTACCGCCTTCCTTCTACCTCAATTACTATCATTATCTAGTTTCATCCCTTTGATTGAGCTAGAATAGGATAAATCAAATGAATAGATGAACTCCCGAAAAACATTCCATATTTGGTGGCAACATAATATCATATAATATGATGTGATAAATGACGGAAAAAAATATGATAATTGGGGAGCATACCATTAGTTATCCAATGAAACCGATGGTGGATTGGTAAGTGTCTAGAGGAGTATGTGACTTTATAGCCTAGGTAAAGCAATTAAATATAAGTTCTTTATAATAGGGGATAATGTTTCAGCCAAGGAATCAAAAATATGTGTTTAAAACATAAGGTTTTTATGGAATAAACCATCATTTTAACAACTACTAAATGGTTTCAAGGTATTTCTGCATACTTTTACGAACCATGAAGTGAGACCATGTTCCCATAATGGTTATGTGGCACTAAGGGTATGGTTCTTGTTACACGGTTTGGTAAAATCAGGAGGCCCCTTCCAGGCCACTAGAAATAATCACACGACTATGTTGCCTGAGGATCATGGTGAGAAATACTTATGTTCCCAACTTTATATTTTTTGGATCACCGAAAAAGTTGAGGGTCATAGTCCACATAGACCCTGAACTAACCACGTTGCAATGTATTTCCTTCCAAACCTCAGATATTTGGTTTTCATGCTTTCCCATGGATCATATGAACCACTCGATATCCTTTTATAGGAATTATTAGAATAAAATAATATATATTTTCATAGAAGATTTAGTTCATGTACCTCTATGAATAGCTGGTACATTAAAATCTACACTCTTTAAAACAACTCATCCATGATTTTACCTTCTGAGTGTGGTAATACATCATCTGAGAAATTTATTGGCCATTAATCACATATGTCAGCCTCTCTCATAGGTCTCATAATATACATGAACATGCTTCCATAACACATATACAAGTGTGTCCGACCATTCTTGGTTATCCTACATGTTATGATCAACATTATTTATATAGGGAAACATGCATATACAACATGATGAATATAATATAAAAGAAAAACTATTTCCTCTGTTAGCATCATGAGCACAAACATAGTCCACTACACCCATACTCTATCATGGATCTGAAAACCATGAATCTAATGATGGATGATTCCATTTATATATACCTAATACCATAATGTTTTCTTAGGTAACAAGTTTGGCCCGAGTAGGGTGTCAGATATACATAGTAGACCACGACCAATATTTTCTTTAACTATTTAGCCTATGTAAATATAATTATCAATTTTCTTATAATAATAAAATTGAATAAATAAATAAATAATTCCCTTCATACTGGTTTCATAATGGATACCAAACTGGCATTACCTGATTCGACCTAAGCTAGATACCTATCGACAAATACCATCCTTTTCTTAAATAATTTCGGTGTATCATAATCATTTGGTATACATGAAGGTAAAAATAAATTGGATTTTAATAAATGAATGTATCAAGTGTGGTAACACCCAAGCATGTTATTTGTCTTGTTAGATGCATCATGAGATCTAATAAATTGGAATTCACAACTATTTAAAAAAACAACATATTGGTCCTATCCAAGGTGATTAGTATAATGGAATCTATAGTATCACACTATGATCACTATACATTACCACTATTGTAAGGTTTTGTCCAAGGGGACCCATAAACAGAATCCCATGTATCACTATTTACACGGTGTAAATCATGAACCGTTGATCCCACCCTTAGTACCTCAAGTAGAAGAACATGTATTTATCTTTTTATCATATTACCATCTTACCACTAATCATATCCATGTTGACTCCCTTGGCTAACTAGTTTCACTCAAGGGAATTTATGTAAGCCACCCAGTTAGATAATCCTATGAAATCTAGGAATCACTCACAGTTTATTTTATTCAATAAAAGTTCCAATTATTAGAAATGGTGGGCCTCTCTAAGGATTTCATAAGTCAAGACCCTTGTATCTCCCTCATCATGATATGAATAAAGATTTGACCCTAAAAATATAGATTTATTATCAATGATAAAAATCATAACAATTTATCTAATTCGTCTAATTCATTAAATTCATGTAATTTATGTTATAGAAGAATGTACAAGTTCCTAAATCATGGATATTAAATTTTTCATAGATTAATTCAAATTCCCATTCATTTATAGTAATGATATTCACACACCTAGAGTAATATCAATTTATTTTATTTCCAAGGAAATATATCATTAGTATTTATAAAAACATCACACCCACAACAGTGGTTTAGGTCCAAGAAAACTACCTACGACATCTATTAGTAGATAGTTAGGGTCCAATTTCATATAAGAATGAAATATAATTTAATTAACTAAACATTAAATAGGTGACATGGGGATTTCCAATATACAACATCGTGAAGAATGATATAATACAGTTGAATTTTGGGGGAAATATCTAGTCGACCTACATTATGGATGTAGTACACTACATGTCAGGTATTGGTCCTTGAATCGATAAAGAATGGGATAAATCAGCATAATAAACAAATTCCTTATATATTGGGCACATTATCTCTCAAAAAAAATGAAATTTAAGTTGGAAATATAAATTTTCAAAGGAAGGAAGTGGAGTGGACATATTACCATTAGATATCCAACACAATTGATGGTGGCTCGAACAGAATTCAGATGAGGTTATGGCTACAAATCCTAGGGAGTGCCATGGAGGATGAATTCCACGTAGAAGGGGATTTTGTGTGATAAAATGGATAATAGGTGATTTAAAATGGTTTGATGTGGAAAAGAATCATTTTCCCATTTTCTTGGAGCACATGGTTTGGATGCATGGGTTGTGAAGCATGCTCTGAAACTATTCCCCTATACTAGTTAGGTGTCAATAAGGGTGATCCCTAAGGTTCTTGGTTTGGAAAAAACATCCAGCCCCTTATTCTCCTTTGAAAATCCTCACATAGACATATGTATTGTGGTTCATGGTTAGAAGTAACCATGCACCTTCAATAGTTCTTCTATATTACCCACACTATTAATTCACATGGTTAGCACTATCCATGTGAGAACTGTGCAACATAGACTTCTGTCAGAAAATTCTACACTATAGGATCCAAAAAATCCCTAGTCTCTTCTTTAACCAATCCATATCCCAATATAAACATTAATATCATCAAACGAGAAGTTTTTAATAGTAGATTAAGTGCCTCTAACTTACTAAACAATAGGGACGTTACAACCTCCACTATTTAAAATAACTCTTCCCATAAATTCAATTCCAATGGAGGTAAATTAAAATCTAATAAACTTTTCAACCATTAAAAATGTATGTCTGCCTATCTCTCCTAGGTCTCACCCTATACATGTACATGCTACCATATCACCCGTATTATAAGAACTAACCTTCATTGGGATGCTTCATTCCCTATTCATCAAGACGTATCAGATTCACCTTAATGTTTGTATGTAAATCTAAGACAATATATTTAGGATTAAATAAATGGGATGTGATGGAGTAATATCATCGATTTTGAAATACATGGATGGTGTAATTTTTTCCACTCCTAGTTTTAATAATTAAAAAAATTATTAATTATGATCTTAATGAGTTTAATATGTTATGACAGAATTTGGAATTTCATGAGAGGTTGCACAATACACTATGGACGACTCACCATTTCAGAGATACCACTCTTGTATTACTAGAATCCTAATTCATCTATTTGGATTCACTGTTATGTTTGAGTCACCACCCATGATTCACCGTTCCTAGTTTACCAGACATCGGAATAAATACATTGTATTCACTGTTAAATCTAAATCACCAATATAATGACTCAATGGTCCAGTGGAAAATTGCTCCATATACTCACCGCTCCAATGTCTCGCCACTCTAAAAATCCATTATCTCCTTCAATAATAACCCATATTAATTTTAGACATCACTTTTGGAGAAATCATTGTCAAAAGGTGATATACCTCTTCAACACTTTGGCACATAAAATCATCTTGTGGATATTTTTACTAAGCCTTTGAACTGTAAGAGAATGAGTTTCATAAAACATGAGTTGTGAATGATTAATAACCATTGATATCTCACTATTTTTGTCACACTGTTATAATCTTATCGTTGATTTATCACTTTTGATGTCTTAATATGGGTATCTCATAGTTAATATCTTACTATTGATTACAAACCAATTATATATCACCTTTGATGTATCACCATTGATGTATCACCATTGATATCCCACCATTGATATATCACCCTTGATGTATCACCATGTATGTGTCAGCGTTGAGTGTATCACTGATAACTTGTCTCATAGTTGTTTATCTTTTAAATTTTCTAACTATAAATTTGACTAATATATTCATTATTTTATTTATTCAATATATATATATATTTTGATTTCAAAATACCTAAATGTTAATATTGTAACTTGCCTAATTTGGTCAGGCCTCTTGACTTTCAAACCCCAGTTTTGAACCTCCTTGTTCCCTATACCACATTTTAACTCTCTCCACATGTTTAGAGTGTTTTTCATGAAGATAACATCTAAATCGACTATAGATAAACTTCAAAAATCAAGGATGAAGAAATTATTTTCATGATTAATTTATGAAAAGACTTAAAATGATGAACTCGCAAAAGAAGTTATTGTACCTGAAAAAACAATTTTTGGAATTGATTATCTCAAGTAAGTCTCTTTATCTAATGGTATTAAAAGGGAATGGATTGATAGAATGGTTTTAAAATAATAAGTGACCCCTATATCTGAAGATAATGTAGGTGTTTTATCATAATGTTGATTTTTATTTCAATGGGAATTATTAGTTTTTGTTAATATTCCTAGAAAATTGACATAGATTAGTCATCTCTTGAAGACATTGGGCTACATGTTTAGGATATCCTCTTCAGGGTATCATTGAAGATCATCAAGGAAGTGATCCTCATTCATGTCAAATTTCCTACTTTGAATAAGATTTAACATATTTGACAGGAGATGTAGTCCCTAGAAGACCTATTTCTTATGAGGTAAATGGAGAAAACAGACGCCGGTTTATAATTATCCAACATCTTCTCTACCTAGGAAATATTGAATTTCCTACTATAAAGTATAAGAATATTTTTTTATCTATTAAATAAGGGATATAAAATTAATCTGTAAAAATATCTTATTCTCCATATTTTTGATATGATTAAAACCACTTCAAGATCCAACTCACTATTTTTTTCAATGTTAATCTCTAATATGATCAATGAAAAATAATTTAGTTTACCATAATCATCTCATGGAACCATTCTCCAATATAAAACACTCCCTATATTGCTTATTATTCAAATAGGATTTCCTCTTTCACAGTGTTCTCGTCCATCCACTCGATTTGGTCTCTTCAGTGTCGTTTCTTCCTCTTTTTCGTGTTCTTCTTTCCGTTGGTGGTGGTTGAACCCGCATGTTGGCATTTCTCCTAGTTTAGATTTTTGAGGTATTGTTTTGATTTTTTTCCATCCTTTTTTATCTCTGATCTGGACTCATATGGGGTTATTTGTGGGGTTTGAAGGTCAATAGGGTGTTCTGACTCATCCAGAGGTCTTGCTGCTGATGGAGATTTGGATTTCGAATGGTGGCCGAGATGGACCTCTTCATCCCTAGATTTTTCCTCTCATCTGGGATATTATAGTGTGGAACGACTCTCATGAGATTATTTCAAGAGTCCCTGGATTGATGCATGGTTGGTGGATTGCATTTAGAGTGATTTTTTGGATTCTCTCCACGGCAACAATGGTTAATTTGCGGGCAACATCCTAGCTTCCTCTAGTTGATTGTTCCTAATGATCTAGTGAATGAACATAGTGTTTGGATGATGCTGTGTTTGTGTAATGTTGGGACATCAGTAGATCTTCAGGTTCCTCTTCTCGTTCTAGTGTAACACGAATATACTATTTCTATATATTGTTCTTTCGTGTGGTGATTTTGAAAGATATATGTTGTTTTCATAGTTTGAGGATTGAATAGGGTGGGAAATGGTTTGGGTTGAATCTATTTGTTACGGGTAAGATTTGGTTGTCACCAAGTTGTCTGTGGAAATGGTTTTACTATCATGGACTCTGGTTCACTCACCAGTGATGTATCTGAATGTATGATGAGTGGGAGATTTCATGGTTACAATTGGATTTCGTCTCTTTGAATTTGGAAGGAATGTTTCTATTTCATACAAATGGCATCTGGTGGGTGACCTAAAATGAGGGATGTCTGTGATGAAACCCACCATCTAACCATCTATCCACACTTGTTGGATGGATGGGTGCCTTGACTGATTTTTTCATATTTTTTATGTCTAATTTTGAGGTGCATCAATTTAGCAGTGCAGTGAATCTCTTACAAGCACCCTTGATGGGAGACTTGAAAGAGATACCAGTGTGCTAGTTTCTATCGTCTGGTACTCTCCCCACATTTCAATGTGGGATGCAATAGTGCATTTCCCTATTGTACCACCATCACGACACAATTCTTTGGAGGGGGGCGGGGCATCATCTTTTACAGAAATATCTATTGTTTAATTATGGGGTGATGAGACTTTTGGTTTGTTCATGTTATGTTGTTTGTTTCATCTTTAACATTCCAATCCATGTAAACCATTTGTGCCCTGTTTTCTTTGATCCTCGTATATGGTCCATGTAACTGGTTCCTCCTTTTCCCAGCCTTCAAAAGGGGTTTATTTATTTTTAACATTAAATAAATGTTGATTGTCCCTCACACTTTTTGAAAATAAATTGGTTAAATATATATGATTATTAAGAGAATATAACGAGTCAATGATATATTATCGTCTTTTTTCATTACCAATTTTATATTCAAAATGATGAAAATAAAATGGAATACATGGAAGAAATAGTGTATATGATATAATGAAGGGATGTATGAATGTTTCAAACCTTTTGACCATCCCAAAAGACCAAAATAAATTACCTATACTATTTTTCAATCACATGTTATAATGTAATATTCAGATAAAGTAATCGAATAATTAGATAAATAAACAGAGGCTGATGTCTCTAGAACTGATGTAGAGAATCTATCAGTGGTAGAAGTAATTGATCATGATATCCCTAAAGAGCATGAAGAACCTTTTCATGAATCTCTTGGACCTTCATAGGCTCTCCCCTATAGATAAACTCTTATCAAATGTGATGATGATGAGACTAATGAAGAAATTACTATATATAATATTGGAGCTGGTTATGATGATGAAGAGGAAGTTGAAATTCAAAATAAGGAAAATAAGGAAGGAGAAGACTATGATGCTGACGAAGAAGAAGAATATGAAATTGAGGAAAATTATTATGGTGCCAATTATTATGATAAAAAATTGTAACATAGAAGATCAATAAAAAAAGAAAATGGTGAAAGTGATGAAGAAAGATATGATGAAAATGGGGTAGATATAGAAGAAAAAAAATTTGATGATGATGACATAAAACATTTAGCACAATATAAAGGTGATGTCATGGATGTTACTCTATCTGATATAGAAAATGTTGAACCATATAAACAATCAAAGAAGGATATGGTGGAAATTGATGATCCTAAAAAGATAGATTAAACAGTGGATGGAGATGATGAAATTCAGTTTATAGAGTAAGTTGATACACTAAAGGGAGCATCTGTTGGGGGGATGCAAAACCCTGATTTGGTGAGAATTGAAGTATCGACCATTTTAGAACTATCATCAATGTATGAGTGGAAAAAATACATGGGTTATGTTGATTTTGGTGACTATTAGGAATCATTAATCAATGAAATGAACATATCAAAAGTCTTTTATCTCAAGATAGTATCAGTTAAATAATTGGTATATTCCCGTACTACTATTCATACATTAATAATATGTATGCTAGGGTGAGTTAAAAGCCTTTGGAGAGCATATATTATATGGATTTGGAGGTCTTATGAAATAATATACAACCCCTATGATAAATATTACTGATAGAGATGTTCTAGTGGCTATAGAGATAATAAATCTGAAAATTCACCCCAGGATGCTTCATCAAATAAAGGATGATGTAATTGATATTGAATGCCTCAGTGATGAATTTAATGCCCTAAAATCTTTAGTTGATGAGATGAAGTGATATTTTAAACCTTCATTGGAAGAAATTTTTTAAAATATATGGGATACTATATCAAGTACATCTATAGCTATTGTTCCTCTTCCTCTAGTGTTTGATATTGATTAGCGGAAATAGATTATTGGAGAAGCGTTAAGTGGTGCATCTAACTCAACTGCTTCTCCTATAAAATCTATGAATTATGTGGTGGTTAAATCAGTGGTCATAGAATAATTGCAGACTATAATGGTGGTTCACATCTGGAGTGATTAAGGAAAATTAGGAAAAATGAATGTATTTACACTCGATGGTTAGGCTTCATTCCAAAGAGGAAACTTCTCCTCAACAAGAGATCATTAAAAGAAATAATATTTCCAATTTAAAAATATATTTAACAAACGGTAATTGTATAGTCATTGCAAGTACTCGACTAGAAATTTTAGGATACCACTAGTTATGTAAGATCGCGGTTTTGGGAAAGGTATGTTTGGCTGTGTTTTGGGTTGAACCCTTTGCTTTTGGGGCGTTAAAAGGTTTCTTGAAAGTGTGAGAGGCCTTGGGGGTGTTCCGGGGGCTCGGGTCACAGAAGAAGGGAAGTCTAGGAAATGCAGACCCAGGGGTATGGCTTGCGCACGGTCAGCCAAACCGTGCGGCCTACCCAGACTAAGTCCTGCGACCCTCCCTCCTCTGGACATAAGTGAGCGCATAGGTTCTGCAAGGTTTGCCAAACCGTGTGAAAAAATCATGTGACTCCCCCTCCTCCGAGCAGGGGCGTGTACATGGTTTGCCCATGGTTTTCCAAACTGAGCGACAACTTAAAGTTGGAAAATTTTTAAAATTGCCCCTCCGAGCTTTATAACCCCAACTTGGGATTTTCCTCTCTTCCCCCTCTCTTCACCTTAGGAACGAACCAAACCTCCGAAGGACTCCAAGAGATCATACTCACACATTTCTAAGGTGTTTGTGGTGCCGTTGGTTGCAGATTAAAGCTCCGGGTAAGGCTAATATCTTATTTGGTTCCTCTCTTGGTTTAGGGTTGGTGTCTTCTCTCCCCCTTGTTCTGAAACCCTAAAACCCTATATTTTGGGTGATTTCTAGGTTGATTCATCAAGGGTTGGTCGAATCGAGGTCTAAGGACTCTATGGAGGGTGCATTCAACCGCGGATTCGAGTTAGGTGGTCTACATGTTATATCCCACGGTTATTTAGGGTTTATGTGCATGTTCACTTGTGTTCTTGTTTCCCATGGTTATGCTGTGAATAACCTCGGAATGTTTGGTTTCAATGATGTTTAAAATGGTAAATGGGAACCCTCAAGATCCCCATGTGATGTGTTGGGATGGACTTGACCTAGTTGGGGCCATCCATGGGATGTGCCGGCTTTTCCCGGGCTGGGGATTATTAATCAAACAAGTGACCTTGTTGTAATAAAATGTAGAGACCTTGATGAAAATATTGGAATGATTGGTGTAACTTGGAAAAAATGTTAGGTGATGCACCTAGACTTGGAAACTAACCTTAGGGTTAGTGGAAATGGAATTAATGGTTGATTCATGGAAATGATGAACATGTTAAATGGGTTAATGTGTAAATTGATTAAAGACCATAATGGGATAGATTATGGGTCTAGTGTTGAATGCTTAGTGGGATAGGCATAACACATGGGAATTGGGTGAATGGATAAATGATGTGAAAAGGTAATGTGTTAATGGGTTAAGGCATGATGTGGATTCCCATGTGGGTGTAGGATCGAAATAGTGATGTAGATGCTCAATATACAAGAGGGGGGGGGGTGACTTGTATAATTTAAAAATTCCTTTGGAACCTTTAAAGTTAGTTACGAATAACTATGTTTTCCTAAAGCAAAGGAAAGGGCTAAGTTTAACAAAGTTAAACTAAGAAAATTCACAACACCTCTAACACCACATGCGAACTTGGAAAGAGATTCTGAAAGTAGGTTCCGGAAATATGGTTCCGGAAATTGAAACTTAATAAAAGATTACAATATGAGATTCTACCTTAAAGCATATAGAATCTAAATGAAACAGAGTAAAAATAAGGAAGTATAAGAAAGTTATAATTTCCTTATAATACAAAATGCAGCAGAATATAAACATGTAGTAGAACTACAAGTACATTGATATGAGTCTTTTAACCTAAAGAGAAGGGTATCCAATAACCTTGGATAAAGGTCCCTTGATTTCTACTTTCAATAAAGTCTGTCTTACCCACACTAGGGTAAGCCCTCGATAAGAATATTGGAGTCTCTATCTTTCTATCCCCACAAGCCCTCAACTTCAAGGTAGTTGGAAACCTCTGTCTTCCTCAGAAAGGAAGCCCTCAAACTTCAAGGTAGTCGGCACCACTGTCTTCCTATCCCTGGAAGCCCTCGAATGTAATCACCAACATTCGGAGTTGCACGATGCTTTGAGAGTTAATTAAGAGCCTCTCTCTCTAGAAATCACTTCAACAGCATGTATGCACAATAACCAAGTTGTTCATCCATCCGTTCGTGAGCTTTTTCAAATGAGCTCCTATTTATAGGTAAGGTCGGCCTCATTTCCAACGGTCATATTTTCCTTAAAAATTGGAGGGGCCTGTACACGTGTCACTTAGTCAACGGTTAGTTTATAACAAAATAGACGACATCGTTTTATATCGAAACAAGTGTAATAGAATATACGACATCGTTTTAAAAACTAACTCAAAAGATCGGAATGAAAATTCGGAGTGTAAGCAAGAATAATTTTTCGGAGTCTAAATTAATACGGAGTGTATAAAAAAAATATGATCAAATTATGTTTAATAGTTGAATTCGGAATGAGAATTCGGAATGAGAATTTATCATCAGAATTCGTAATGAGAATTCCTCATCAGAATTCGTAATGAGAATTCGTCATCAGAATTCGTAATGAGAATTCATCATTAGAATTCGTATTGAGAATTCGTTATCAGAATTCGTAATGAGAATTCATCATTAGAATTTGTATTGAGAATTCGTTATCAGAATTCGTAATGATAATTCATTGTCGAACTTCATAAGGATTCGTATCCTGAATCAGGAGTAAAACTGTATCCGGAATTCGGAATGAAACTTTATCACAGTTCTCATTATGGATTTCGGAGTGAAACTATATCACAGTTCTTATCCAGAATTCAGATCCTAAAACAGAATACTTCATATCAACGTTTCAAGCAATTCCGAGAAAATAGAAATGAATCCCAATCTTATATTTAAGAAAAATATGGATGAAAATATGATAAGGACAATTTTTCTTATAAAAGCGATTTTCCTTATAAAATAAATTTTCCTTATAAAAGCAATTTTCCTTATAAAAGCAATTTTCCTTATAAAAGCAATTTTCCTTATAAAATCAATTTTCTTTATAAAATCAATTTTCCTTATAAAAGCAACTTTCCTCAAAGATAAGGTGTTTGTGATTTTCAAAACAAGAAGGAATGGAAAAGTCATAAGGAAAACCTTATTGACTCAACAATCTCCCCATTTTTGGAAAGCACAAATATCCTTACGAAAAATAAACTCTAAGAAGAAAGAAAAAAATTAAGTCTTATCTCCCTTTTCTTTAAGGATATTGATGAATACGACTAACTCCCCCTTAGGATTTGAAACACTAAGGATCGTATTCTAGATTTCCGGAGTGACATTACATTACGAAAAATAAGGTCTTCATTAATGAAAAACTCCCCCTTAGATAAGCTCTTATTAAAGTTATTTTTTCTTTAAGGATCTTTTCCTTCTACCCCTTTGTGATTTTCAAAAAGAATTCGAGGGAATGGAAAATATAACAAAGTACCTGAAAAGATTAGTAGCAAAAACAAAAGACACAACAAGTACAATTTTCATTAAGTTTGAAATCTCAGCAACACAGAAAATTAGATACAACAAAAGATCAGATCTGTCTATTTGGGATCTTTCTCCTTCGTCGTGAGACCCTTTAGAATAGTCTTTATCATCGTTAAGTCTTTATGATCTTCTTCAGCTTTCTTCTCTAAGACCAATATTCTTGCAGATTGAGCTTCAATATTTTCTTCCTGATCTTTAATCTTTTCTTCCTGGGCTTTAAGCTTTTCTTCCTGAGCCTTGATCCTTTGTTCAAACTCAATCCGATGATCCCTTTCAAACTTCCAGTTTTGAGAAACAGAATTCAATTTCCCATTCAGATCTCTGAATTCTTGAATCCGGAAGTTCTTTTCATCTGTCAGCTTCTCTTCAATGGAAGAAGTCACCTCATTTATCTTCCTGTCCTCTGTCTCAAAGGTATCCTTGACATTGTCTTGGAATTCATCAAATAACATCATTTCTTCTACAGTCTTCCTCGACCAGTTTGTCATCCTCTTGCAGGATTTTCTATGGGCTTTGTAGCCAACAAAGAACATTTTGAACTTAGCCTCTATTTCAACACACTTGTCCATAACCATAGATACAGAGTCTGATTTCTGATTTAAATCATGTTGGAGCAACTGACATCTTGAGTCAATACTTCAGAAGGTCGGAATGGTTCCCACCAACTTCTTTAAAGACTGAACGACAAAGTCATGCCCCACCAAAGATGACTCCAAATCTAAGACTCTGCTTGGAGAATTTTCTTCTTAAATAAGGTCAAGCTTTCTCTTTGAAGAACTACCAACTTCCTTTCTCTTCACCACTACTGAGCTCGGAGTATCAGCAAGAATTTTCTTTCCCTTGTCTCTTTTCGGAATAGAGTCATGTTCCAGAGTTCTCTTCTCACTATCAGAAACTTGAACAACATTTTATTCCTCATCAGCAACTTCCTGAGCACAAACTTCTACGTTTTCCATCTGAGCAATATCATATAAAAGTTGTTCTTCTTCTCCATGATAAGCTACTTCTTCTTCTCCTTTATCTTCTTCCATTGCTGGAGTAACTAGCTTCGAAGATTCAGCTTCTGAAGTTTGGAGCGATAAGTGTTCCGAAGGTGTCCCCTTATAATCATCTACTTGATTCAACACATCTCTGGTTTCACCACTTCCTTCAGCTACATCTTCTTCTTCTCCCACTTGCTCAACTTGCTCTAATTCCTCAGCAGTCTTAGCAACAGCTTCTTCTGGAGCAACGAAATTTCTTCCTGGAGTCTAAGGTAGAGATTCCAATGAAAAAGATCTCAGAATAGGAATATTTGATGAAACCATCTCATTGAATTTTAACAAAGCCTGAGCTACCCCAGCCTCAGACATCTTCTTCTTGAGCTTCTTTTCTTTCGCTTGTTTTTCTAGCTCTTCTGCAGTTTTCTCCTTCAAGGCCTTAGCCTCTGCAGGGTCCAAGCCAAACTGAGGCTCCCCTTGCACTCTCTTCTCTTTCATTTCCCTCCATTTAGCAACTACCTCATTTGGGTAAGCTTTCTTCTTATTTGGTTTTGGAGGTGCAGAATGAACTTCCATAGACTTGGGATTCTCTGATTCTACTTCCACTTCTTTCAACTTTCTCTTCCTTACTGGCTTAGAGGATTCCGGATCAGCAACTTTTGGAACTGCTTCTCCTTGAGCAGGTAGATCAATAAAGTGTACAGACTCCTTGTCAAAGGCTACATCCATTCTTTTGAGTGTACCATCACCCACCAGCATAATCTTGCAAACTCTTGGTTTAGATTTGCAAGCCTCCTTGAAAGACTCAAGGCACCGAACTATCAACTTCGAGAGGATTTTTTGATACATTATAATCTGATCTCTCAGATTCCCTTTCTTCAAATTCTCAAGAGTGATAAGAATGTGCTTCATCATGTTGAACTTCCTCAGATTTATCAGAAAATCTAGGATGTAGCTTTCAGTCTTCTTCAAGCTATATTTGTCACCTTTCCTCGGTACGATAAGACCATGTACCCATAACTCTAGAATCTGGAAATTTGTAGATAAAAAAGCAATCTTAGGAGCCTTGTCATCAGCCAGTCCGAGAGTTTCTAAGTCTTTTTCCTTGTCGAAGCTACCCTTAGAATCCGGCAACACATGAGAAATAAACTCAGCTTCACCTTCATTATTCATCCCTACCAAGATGGCTGCCTTGGCATATGAAAGCTTATAAGTCTTACCATAAGACTTAAAAGACAATTTCTCCTTTCCATCTTCATTAAGAAAAGAAACTGTTTCATAGAAATCTATAAGAAAATATGAATATACTTCATCTTGATTCCCAGGTTTTGACACCGCAACATCTTCCCAACCATTAATCTTGATATTCTTGGAAATAAGAGAATCATACTTGTTGAATAAATCCGGATGAACCAGCCTCTCTCTATATACTAACCACATTGAAATCGGTTTAGAAGAATACATGTCTTGAGAAGCTGCTTCTACAGACATTCGGATTTGAAGACCTTTGAGAAGTTCAGAACTGAAAAAGTTGAGCTTCGGAACGGTCTTAAAACAGAGAGGCAGAGCTTCGGGATGCGAGATCTTGAAAACTGATGTGGGACAACTATTTGGGGTCCCCTTTATATAGGAAATGAGATGACGGTTCAACTTCCATGATTGATCGAACGATTGTGATAAGCTGACATCAGATCTGACGGTCGAAAGCCAATTCTCAAGAAAAGTTGAATCCGATATTTTGAGGTTTTTATAAAAAAAATGAATTAAGAAAACTATAATTCGAAAACAAAATGTAAGAAAATGCCAGCAAGTAATGTATGACTACGAAAACCTGAGTAAGGAAATCATACCTTTCGGATTGGCTTGGGAAGATTATTTGTAATTGGTAACATTATTACGAAACCAAAACCAAAAACAAACTTTATTACGAAAAGACACAATTTGGAAAACTCACTACGAAAAACAAACTTAGTACGGAAAACATAGTACGAAAATTTCATTACAAAATTTAAAAACGAAAAATTCTTAAAGAAAGATTAGGTACGAAAATCCCGTTATGAAAATACCAGTACGAACGTTTTCATTCCGGATGTTATTAATACGAACATTTCCATTCCAAAAGTTTTCTTTACGAAAATATCCATTATGGAGAATTTTAGTTCCAGAAATTCCATTCCGGAATTTTAGTTCCGAAAAGTTTGAAAACATATTTTGAAAAACATTGTTAAACTAACAATCAAATGTACTCCCCCTATGAAAAAGAGTTTATTGTTATAAGGAGACTTTTTCAACAGAAAGTTAATTAAGGAGGATTACCTTATGGTTATCATCCCTAACTTCTGTTTAATGTATTCAAATCTATCAGAAGGAAAAGATTTTGTGAAAATATCAACAAGTTGTTCTTGTGTTCCGATAAACTGAATAATAATATCTCCTTTAGTTTTGATAATATTTTTCAAAATAGATTTTTTTACCATTCATGTGTCGGGAACATCCACTATCCATGTACCATGTATTGTTGCTGGTACTCTCTTTATTTTCCTGAAATCAAAAAGAAAATTAGACTTTCGGAATCCAAACTTGTTTGGATCCGAAATTTCCTGATAATAAAATTTTAGGAACCCACATCTTCTTAGAAAAGTAAGCTTTATGAAAACATAAAGATTGGGTTTTTTTAAGGAACAATTCTTTGCCCAGTGACCACCACATTGACACTTGGTACAAAATGGGGCACTTTGAGGAACAAAATAATTGTTACTAAAAACTGGTTTTGCATGGGTATAACCAAATCCAGATTTATTTCTTAAAGGTCATATTTGGGAATACATTTTATCAAAATTTTCCATACCATGGGAAAAGTTTGATAAACACTTCTTTAAGGAAAAAATTTCGGACTTGAGTTTTACAACCAAGATCTTATATTCAAAATTATTAGTTTTTGAACTAGATCTAGGCTCGAAAACATTTTTATTAGAAATTACATTTTCTAATTCTTTAGAAAGTTTATTCTTCTCAGAACTTACTTCCTCAAGATTTTCTGAAATATTTTCAAAATAAGAATTTTTCCTATCAAGATCTTTAGAAAGATCTGATATCTTTTTTGTAAGAATAGAATTCCTAGAGTTTTCCTTATCAAGTTTCTTATTGAGTTTAGAATTCTCAATCTCAAGAAGTTCAGCAAACCTAGAGACTTCTTCATAAGTAGGTAAAGTATTTTCCTCATCAAAAGATGATTCTTCATCAGAAGAGTTATAATAGTTACTATCATTGGAATTTAAAGAAACATTGGTCAACGATTCATCATTTCGTACCTTAGCAATAAAACAATGATTATCAATAGGTAATCTGGCTATAAGACCAAGATTATTCTGTTCTGAAGATTCATAATCAGAAGATTCATCTGAAGAGTCACCACCACTGGCACTCTAGGTGTCATTAGCTTTCAAAACTTTCTTAACTTTGGCTTTATAATATTTCTTTCTGTTCCTGTCTGAATGCCTTTCTTTCCTTTCTTTCTTTTTGAGCAAAGGGCAATCTGGTCTAATGTGTCCAGCTCTCTTACATTCATAACAAGTAACTTCTCCATCTTTCTTATCTTTCTTGTCCTTTTTCTTATACTTAGATTGTAAATTTCTCTGGCCAGCTATCTTATTCATCCTTCAAGAAAGATTTGCTAATTCATTTTCAGATACTTCACTCATACTAGATTCGGATTGGAAAATAACTTTCTTAGACATGGATCTGGTTACTCTCTCAGGAGTCTTAGCTTTCATCTGATTTGAAGTTGTTGTAAAAGCAACTGTACCATTTCCATTTTTCTTTTTGATGTTGTCAGCATCTCTCTTCATTCTGATTTCATGTTGTAGAAGAGTTCCAAATAACTCCTCAAGAGAAATTTGAGTGACCTTCCTATTCTCATCTATAGCTGTTCTTTTGGATTTCCACTCATTGGTCATGATATCAATTATCTTATCCACAAGAGCTTCATCATCTAAACCTTTCTCTCCCATAGATTGTAGGCTGTTGATGATAGTCATAAATCACTGTTGTACTTTACATATTGGTTCACTATAAGGAAAGTTGAATCCATGATATTCAGCTCTAAGCATAGCTCTCCTAGTCTCAATCACTTTATAAGTTCCAAAGTGTGTAACCTCTAACTTCTTCCAGATACAATTAGCTGCTTCACAAGAAGAAATTTGGCTATACATATTTCTGGTCATTGAACATAGTAAAGTATTGCATACCTTATAATTGAGTTGATATTCTTGCTTTTCCTGGTTAGTAAAGGTTCTAACTTCCTTATCAGGAATTTTATAATCACCAGTAAGCATAACAAATTTGTACACCCTAGTATTGATAACAAAAGTCTTCATTCTATCTCTCCATTACTCATAATCATTACCATCAAAGATTAGTGGTCTTGTAGGATTTAGATTATCAATTAAATCAACATTAATTCCTGCCATACTAGAAAAATCTTTGGCACACAAATTTGTTAGTAGAAAAAGTTTGTAATAACAACGTTCGGAATGAGAATGTTCAGAATGGGAAATTTCTGAATGGGAAAGTGAGCAAGAGAAAATTGTATGTGAGTACAATTATTTCAGAGACCTGCTCTGATACCAATTGTAGGATCAAAATAGTGATGTAGATGCTCAATATACAAGAGGGGGGGGGGTGAATTGTATACTATAAAAATTCATTTGGAACCTTTAAAGTTAGTTACAAATAACTATGTTTTCCTTAAGCAAAGGAAAGGTCTATGTTTAACAATGTTAAACTAAGAAAATTCACAACACCTCTAACACCAAATGCGAACTTGGAAAGAGATTCTGAAAGAAGGTTCCGTAAATATGGTTCTGGAAATTGAAACTTAATAAAATATTACAATATGAGAATCTACCTTAAAGCATATAGAATCTAAATGAAACAGAGTACAAATATAGAAGTATAAGAAAGTTATACTTTCCTTATAATAAAAAATGCTGCGGAATTTAAACACATAGTAGAACTACAAGTAACAAGATATAAGTCTTTTAACCCAAAGAGAGGGGTATCCAACAACTTTGGATAAAGGTCCCTTGATTTATACTTTCAATAAAGTTTATCTTACGCACACCCGGGTAAGCCCTCGATACGAAGATCAGAGTCTCTGTCTTGATATCCCCGCAAGCCCTCAACTTCAAGGTAGTTGGCAACCTCTGTCTTCCTCAGTAAGGAAGCCCTCGAACTTCAAGGTAGTCGACACATCTTTCTTCTTATCACCGGAAGCCCTCGAATTTAATCACCAACATTCGGAGTCGCACGAATCTTTGACAGTTAATTAAGAGCCTCTCTCTTTAGAAATCACTTCAACATCATGTATGCACAATAACCAAGTTGTTCATCCATCCGTTCGTGAGATTTTTCAAATGAGCACCTATTTGTAGGTAAGGTCAGCCTCCTTTCCAATGGTCATATTTTCCTTAAAAATCAGAGGGACCTATACACGTGTCACTTAGTCAACGGTTAGTTTATAACAAAATACACGACATCGTTTTATAAAAAAACAAGTGTAACAGAATGTACGACATCATTTTAAAAACTAACTCAAAAGATCGGAATGAAAATTCAGAGTGTAAGCAATAATAATTTTTCGGAGTCTAAATAAATACGGAGTGTATAAAACAAATATGATCAGATTCTGTTTAATAGTTGAATTCGGAATGAGAATTCGGAATGAGAATTCATTATCAGAATTCATAATGAGATTTCTTCATCAGAATTCGTAATGAGAATTCGTCATCAGAATTCATAATGAGAATTCATCATTAGAATTCGTATTGAGAATTTGTTATCAGAATTCGTAATGAGAATTCATCATTAGAATTCGTATTGAGAATTCGTTATCAGAATTCGTAATGATAATTCATTGTCGAACTTCATAAGGATTCGTATCCTGAATTTGGAGTAAAACTGTATTCGGAATTCGGAATGAAACTTTATCACAATTCTCATTCTGGATTTCAGAGTAAAACTCTATCATAGTTCTTATCCAGAATTCAGATCCTAAAACAGAATACTTCATATCAACATTTCAAGAAATTCCGAGAAAATAGAAATGAATCTGAATCATATATTTAAGAAATATATGGATGAAAATATGATAAGGATAATATTTCTTATAATAGCGATTTTCCTTATAAAAGCAATTATCCTTATAAAAGCAATTTTCCTTATAAAGGAAATTTTCCTTATAAAAGAAAATTTCCTTATAAAAGCAATTTTCCTTATAAAAGCAATTTTCCTTATAAAATCAATTTCCCTTATAAAAGAAATTTTCCTCAAAGATAAGGTGTTTGTGATTTTCAAAACAAGAAGGACTGGAAAAGTCATAAGGAAAACCTTATTGACTCAACAGTGGGCTGTTGTGAATGATGGTTGCTGATGGGAAATGGTTGAAAGGTTGATGGATACTTATATATATGAATGTGCACATGGATTGGTAGTTTGGGGTATGACTGAGGATCTACGCCCATGGTTCGAGTGAAGATTGATTCCATGAACTCCACCCTAAATTCACGGGGTAGGGATAGGAATGATGCTCTGTTTCCCTATCGGTTTCATCCACCCGGACTAAGGCTTCGAGGTGAGGATATGGTTGCTATGAGGGGGTTGGTCCTAGTGAGATAGGACAACGATTTGTTTACCCTCTTTCATTTGATTGTTGGCCTTAGACCCATGTAAC
Source organism: Viscum album (assembly GCA_963277665.1). Classification (NCBI taxonomy): domain Eukaryota; kingdom Viridiplantae; phylum Streptophyta; class Magnoliopsida; order Santalales; family Viscaceae; genus Viscum; species Viscum album. Next base: position 1,678,821,190 of record OY728126.1, read on the forward strand.
ATTATGTATGGGTTTAACCCACGAAATGTGATGAAATGGTAAGTGATGGTCAATGGTAATAAATGAATGTTAATGGAATGGTAATGGTTTTGGCTCTAAACTCGTTAATGGAAACTTAAGTAATTACATGGAAATTATCATTCATTTCCTTTTTTTGCATGCACTACTTGTTTATAATGGGTATTTTGTAGACACCATTGGTGGTGGCCTACAAAGTTGTACTCACACCCTGATCGGGCCGCCGTTGGGTAATCGAGCAGACTTCATGTTTCCAGGTCAGGAGAAGGGCAAGGGTCCTTGCTAGAAAGTTGAGTGGATATGGGTAGCACTTGGTGGAGGATCCAGACTTGGAGTTGGGACCATTTTGGGGATTTTGGCCATGTCTTTATTTTTGGGCTATTTGTTCACTCATGCACTTGTAGTATGACATTGCATATTTATTGTTAGTTCGAATTGGTTATTATACATGTTCCTTGTTGTTGATTTTTTTCTGCTATTTGGTTATTCTGTTGTGGCGTACTCTGATAAAAATGGGGTATAGTTTCCCCACTTGACTTTATAGACCCCCGCTGCTAGTCAGCATCCTTTAGCGTACGGGGAGGTGCGCTTAAGGTTATGTAACAACCCAGCTCAGAGCACGAGTTTAGTGGCTTCCGGGTCTGAGACGTTACAAAGTGGTATCAGAGGAGGTCTTTCTTCTCCTTCTATAAGGTCTTGTTATTTGGGATTGGTATCCAAGGGTTAATATGTTTTGGGCCTTGGTAATGTGCTCATGCTTGGGAGTAGCTAACCCAAGTACGAGGGAAAACCCAAGTCACATTGGGTGGGAAATGTTGTTCTTGGTTATTTGTTGTAAAAGTTGATGATATTTCACCGCTGGGTGATGCACATGTGGTTTGATGTGATTGTTTTACAATATTTGGCTTGTGGCCTTAATGGAACTAGTATTTATACTCATGCATCATTGTATGCACCTAGGGAGATAGGTTACATGCATTGTATTAGGCACACACACATGGTGGGTGTGTGAGGCCAGAAAGTAGGGTGCATTATGAATTCAATGAAACCAAAAAATAATGAGAAGAATGAAATTAAACAAGTGCATAAGTGATGTTTAATGAAACCTAAGGGTTGAAATGAAGTGGAAAATGTCTTGAAAAAAATGCTATGTGAGTTGGTGGTAGTGCATGATTGTTACCCCATGTGGACCACGGCCCGCGGTAGGGATGGTCAGGGCAGTGAGTTTGAGGTGTTAACATTGTTGAAAATGGGTTGTTGTATCTAGTAAGAGCTTTTTTTTTGAAGTCATGAATGTTTTATTGTATACGTTCTAAATCTCGTGCTTGGCATTATAGAAAGATGTCCCCACGATGTCGTTTGCCAGCTGGTTAAAGGGAGGATGTTGATGGGAACACTCCTCTGGTAGAAGAGCAAGAAAATGTGGTGATCAATAAAGGTAGAGAAGTCCAGTTCCGAGAGAACTTTTCTCACCTTATGCAGATGATGGATCGGGACCTAGGGCATGTTGCACCGAGTATGTTTGAGCTGACCAGGGTGTTATAGTTGCAACACCCTCCGACTTTCACTAGAGAGGGTGGTCCAGAGGCAGATGAGTTCTGGTTAGAGTGTGTCCAAAAGATATTGGATCATCTGGAGATCCCTATCGAAAAGCGAGTAATGCTGGATGATTACATGTTGCAGGGCCAGACTAGGCGTTGTTGGGACATTCAGGCCCAAACCGAGCAGGCTGAGGGGATATCATGGAATGTTTTTCCGGAGAAGTCTCTGGGGAATTTATACCCAGAGACATTGAGGCAGGAGCGGGCTGCAAAGTTTATGAGCAAGACTCAGGGATCGCTATTGGTGATGGACTATGCTAGTCGCTTCACTGATCTGTGATGCTTCGTCCCAGTGTTAGCCGGGGATGAGGTAGTGGTAGCAAGGCACATCCAGGATGGGATGAGACATGATATTAGGTCTCAGGTAAATATATTCTGCTTGAAGAGGTTTGCGGAGGTGTTGGATCAGGCACTCATCTCTAAAGGGAACCTGAAGGGATCTTCGGGTGGTGGGCTTGTCGTGTCAGCTGGGCGTACAAGTGGTGCATCTTTCGAAAGTTTGAAGCGTCATTTAGAGAGTTTTCAGAAAGGTGATTAGAAGAGAGGGTCAGCCTCTCAGAGTGGGAATTTGGTGTTCTTCTATTAGTGTGGTAGGCTAGGGAATATGCGTGGTCAGTGTCCTCGACCTCTAGTTGAGTGTCGTTCGTGTGGCAGGATGGGACACGTGAAGAGGTTCTTCAGGAATCCTCGGTTGGCAGGGGAGCATGATGGTGGAAAGAAGATACATAATATGGGAAGTGGATTAGTTGACCCGTTCTAGGCAGATAGTTGGAGCTCCACGAGCCGTACTAGTAGGGGTAGTGGATGTGGAACTCTAGGGCAAGATCACTCACACCAGCTGGGCAGTGCAGCGCAGGGCATTCTGGCTGGATCCCAGGGTAGAGGGGCAAGTCACCTTCAAGACATTCAGTTTGCGCTGGGTGATGGAAAATCCGAACCGTCGACTGTTCAAGGTACGATCCCTGTAGCTTCTACGTTTACTAGTACGTTGTTTGACACAGGTTCCACACACTACTTTATCTCTTCTCAAATTGTTGTGGTGATGTGTTTACCAGAGGAGAGGGTGTGTGGAGTTATGTCAATTGATACCATGTTAGGAGTACAGGTTGAGGATATCAAGCAGTTCAAGGGATGTGCCTTGGAAGTTGGTGGGTACTGTTTTCTGCGGAACTTGTTCGTTCTCAAGATGTCAAGGTTTGACCTAATATTGGGAATGGATTGTTCGGTGTTGTATCGGGCGCACATAGACTATTATCATCGCAGGGTATCGTTCAGGTTTCTTGAGGGTGATGTTTATGTCCACCATGGTGATTGGGATATTCGAGCAGGGCGTGCGGGGACATTTTGTCAACAAATGAGTGGAATCGCAGCTCAAGTGGCATGTCTCATTCTTGATGATGACGAGGGAGGAGAACAAACTAATTTCCCTCCAGTGGGGATTGGTTTTAGGACGTGTTTCCTGAGGATTTATCGGGGTTACCACCCGAGAGGGATGTTGAGTTCATGATCGAGTTGCTGCCGGGAGCGAAGCCAATTTCTATTCCTCCATACTGAATGGAACCGGCAGAACTCCAGGAAGTGAAGGATTAACTTCATGATTTAGAGCGTAAGGGGCTTATCCGTCCTAGTACGTCTCCTTGTGGATCTCTTGTGATTTTTGCAAATAAGGCTGATGGGTCGTTGAGGCCGTGTGTTGACTATAGAAAGTCGAATCCGATGACAGTGAAGAATCGGTACCCTCTTCCTAGAATTGATGACCCGTTTGATCAGTTGAGGGGTGCATCAGTGTTTTAAAAAATTGATCTGAGTTCAGGTTATCACCAATTGAGGGTGAGGTCTTCTAACGTACCACAGACCGCTTTCCGATGTCGGTAAGATTTGTTTGAGTTTGTGGTAATGCCTTTCATCTTGACCAATGAACCGGCGGTGTTTATGGCTTTGATGAAGCGGATCTTTCATCCATATCTAGATCGGTTTGTGGTTGCCTTTGATGACGATATCTTAGTGTACTCGAAAACTCACGACAATCATGCCCAACACCTTGACATCGTCTTGAGTATGCTAAAAGAGAAGCGAATATACGCCAAGCTATCTAAGTGTCAATTATGGATATGTGAGGTACATTTTCTGGGTAACATAATCTCAGAGGCAGGTGTGTCAGTGGATCTAGAGAAAGTGCAAGAAGTTGTATCTTAGGAGCATCCCATGAGTGTTTCAGATGTTCGGAGTTTTCTGGGTTTGGCCGGGTATTACTGAAGGTTCATTCGGGATTTCCCTCATTTGGCAGCACCACTCTCGGGCTTGACCAAGAAGGGAATCTGGTTCGAGTGGTCTGGGGCTTGTGAGTATTCCTTCCAAGAGTTGAATAAGCGGTTGACGACCGCACCTATCCTGATCTTACCTGAACCGGGTAAAAAATACGTCTTGTTTTGAGATGCGTCCAGAATCGGACTTGGGTATGTGTTGATGTAGGATGAGTGGGTAGTGGCTTATGGGTCAAGGTAGTTGAGACCCCATGAGAATAACAATCCCACTCATGATCTTGAGTTGGATTCAGTAGTGTACGCCTTGAAGTGTTGGAGGCACTATCTGTTGGGGGAACTGTTTATCGTGTTTACAGATCATAAGAGCTTAAAGTACATCTTCTCATAGTGGGATCTAAATCATCGACATCAAAGAAGGGTTGAATATCCACAATCTTTTGAATTTGATTTGGTTTACATGCCAGGAAAGGGGAACAGGGTTGCTGATGCTCTGAGCAGGAAGGTTTAGAATCAGATGGTTCAGGAGTCCAGCACAGAGTGGAAGGTGATGGCTTTGTTGGCAGAGATGCACCTAGTAGTTCAGGAGGATAATGGTTAGGTCACTCTTGCTTCCTTAATGATGGAGTCAGAGCTTTTGGGTTGAGTTAAGAAAGGCTAGCTTGATGATCCTGAGTGTTTTCCAATGAGGGAAAATATTTATGGTGGGGAGCTACCTTCTGGTTGGGCCATCGATGCGAAAGGTGTTGTTCGCATTCGTGATCGTGTGGTTGTGGAAATATATGTACGAGAAGAGTTGATGTGTGAGTCCCATGCATCAAAGTGGGAAGTGCATCCTAGTTTAACCAAGATGTACCGTGATATACGAAGGTAGTTTTGGTGGACTGGAATGAAAAAGGAAGTTGCGAGCATTGTGGCACGGTGCCTTACCTGTCAGTAGGTGAAGGCCGAGCCTCAACAACCCTGTTGTTTGTTGCATCCATTTCCCATTCCGGAGTGGAAGTGGGATGATGTAACAATGGATTTCTTCATGGGTCTCCCAAGGATTCCGTACAAGAATAATGCAATCTGGGTGGTTGTGGATCGTCTAATGAAAGTGGCTTATTTCTTACCGATCCAGGAGACCATTATAGTCGACCAGTTGGGTGAGATGTATGATCGAGAAATAGTGCAGTTACCTGGGGTGCCACGGACCATAGTTTCGGACCGAGATCCGCATTTCAAATCACTTATCTATAAAGGGTTGTAGAAGGAACTTGGTATGAAGGTGCTTTTGAGTATGACTTTGCACCCATAGATGGACGAGCAGTCAGAGCGTACGATCCATGTGTTGGAAGAAATGTTGAGAGCTTGTGTCTTGGACTATGATGGTTCTTGGAAGAGGAACCTATAATTAGTTGAGTTTTCCTAAAACAACAGTTTTCAAGATACGATTCAGATGGAACCGTTTCAGGAAATTTATGGGAGACCATGTAGATCTCCATTGTGTTGGCTAGAGGCCGGTAAATCTTAGTTGTTGGGGCCAAGTCTCGTGCAGGAGACTTCAGAGAAATTCATGTTAATCAGGAAGTGGATGGATACGGCTTAGAGTAGGAATAATTCGTATGAAGATTGGAGGCGTAGACCTCTTGAGTTTAGGGTGGGTGATAAAGTATTCCTTCGGGTGTCACCAAGGATGGGTCACCGTCGGATTCGGAAGCAGGGTAAGTTGGCTCCCAAGTATGTGGGAACTTTTGAGATTGTGGAGAGGATCAGACCAGTGGCTTACTGATTGGATCTTCCACATTGGTATGGTGGGATTAATGATGTGTTTCATGTGTCGCAGCTTCGACGATATCACCTTGACCCATCTCATGTAGTTTATATTGAGGATGTAGAGATTGAGGCTGATGAGTTCTTTGAGGAGCATCCAGTTCCTATGGTGGATCATAGTTAAAAGGTCTTCTGAGGCATGGATGTGCCATTAGTGTGAGTACTATGACAGAATGTGAAAGTTCAAGAAGAAACATGGGAGCGGGAATCAGATATGTGGGCTCAGTGGCCAGAACCCTTCTCTTTGGTGGAGCAATTAGGCTTGGAAGCTCAGCTCGAGGATGAGCCGTTATAAGGTGGGGAGGTTGTAAGATCCCGATTTTTGGAAAGGTATGTTTTGTTGTGTTTTGGGTTGAACCCCTTTATTTTGGGTATTTAAATGGTTTATTGAATGTGTGAGAAGCTTTGGGGGTGTTTTGGGGGCTCGGGGCACAGAAGAAGGAAAGTCTGGGCAAAGCCAACCCAGGCGCACGGCCTGCGCATGGTCAGCCAAACCGTGTGGCCTGCCCAGACTATGTCGTGCGACCCTTCCTCCTATGGACAGAAGCGAGCGCACGGTTTGCGCATGGTTTTCCAAACCATGCGGCTAAATCATGTGACACTCCCTCCTCTAGGAAGTGGCGTGCGCACGGTTTGGGCATGGTTTTCCAAACCGTGCGGCTAAACCATGCAGCCACTTAATGTTGAAAAATTTACAAAATTGCCACTCCGGGCTTTATAAGCCCAACTCAGGATTTTCCTCTCTTCCTCCTCTATTCACCTCAGGCACGAACCAAACCTCCCAAGGAACCCAAGGGATCAAACTCTCTTGTTTCTAAGGCATTTTTGGTGTTGTTGGTTGCAGATTGAAGCTCCGGATATGGTTAATCTCCTCCTTGGTTCATTTTTTGGTTTAGGGTTGGTGGCTTCTCTCCCCCTTGTTCTGAAACCCTAAAACCCTATCTTTTGGGTGAGTTATAGGTTAATGCTCCAAGGTATGGTCGAATCGAGGTCTAAGGACTCAATTGAGTGTGTGTTCAACCGTGTATTCGAGGTTAGTGGTCTACAAGTTATATCCCATGGTTATTTAGGGTTTATGTGCATGTTCACTTGTGTTCTTCTTTCTCGTGGTTATGCTGTGAATAACCTTGGCATGTTTGGTTTAAATGATGTTTAAAATGGTAAATGGGAACCCTCACGATCCCCATGGGATGTGTTGGGATGGGCTTGAGCTAGTTGGGGCCATCCATGGGATGTGCCAGCTTTTCCCGGGATGGGGATTGTTAATTAAACAAGTGACCTTGTTGTAATAAAATGTATAGCCCTTGATGAAAATATTGTAATGATTGGTGGAACTTGGGAAAGAAGTTATGTGATGCACCTAGACTTGGAAACTAACCTTAGGGTTATTGGAAATGGAATGAATGGTTGATTCATGGAAATGATGAACGTGTTAAATGGGTTAATGTGTAAATTGATTAAAGACCATAATGGGATAGATAATGGGCCTAGTGTTGAATTATTTGTGAGATAGCCATAACACATGGGAATTGGGTGAATGGTTAAATTATGTGAAAAGGTAATGTGTTAATGGGTTATGGCATGAGTTGGTTTCCCATGTGGGTTGTTGTGAATGATGGTTGTCGATGGGAAATGGTTGGAAGGTTGATCGATACTTATATATAATCATGTGCACATGGATTGGTAGTGTGGGGTATGACTAAGGATCTATGTTGATGGGTCATGTGAAGACTGATGCTCTGAACTCCACCCTAAATGCACGAGGAATGGATAGGACTGATGCTCTGTTTCCCTATCGGTTGCATCCACCCGGACTGAGGCTTCGAGGGGAGGATATGGTTGCTATGAGGGGGTTGGTCCTAGTGAGATAGTAAAATGATGTGTTTACCCTCTTACGTGTGATGGTTGGCCTTAGACCCATGTAACATAATGTATGTGTTTAACCAATGAAAAATGTGATGAAATGGTCAGTGATGGTAAATGGAAATAAAGGAATGGTAATGGAATGGTAATGGTTTTGGATCTAAACTGGTTAATGGAACCTTAAGTAATTACATGGAAATTATCATTCATTTCCTTTTTTTCATGCAATACCTGTTTATACTGTATATTTTGTAGACACCGTTGGTGGTGGCCTACTGAGTTGTACTCCCTCCCTGCTCAGGACGCCATTGGGTACCCAAGAAGACTTCATGTTTGAAGGTTAGGACAAGGGAAAGGGTCCTTGCTAGATAGTTGAGTGGTCATGGGTAGCACTTGGTGGAGGATCCGGACTTGGAGTCGGGACCATTTTGGGGATTTTGGCTGTGTCATTATTTTTGGGCATTTTGTTCACCCATGCACTTGTAGTATGACATGACATATTTATTATTAGTTGGAATTGGTTGTTATACATGTTCCTTATTGTTGGTTATTGTTTCCAGTATTTGGTTATTCATTTGTGGCTTACTCTGATAAAAAGGGGGTATAGTCTCCCCACATGACTACATAAACCCATGCTGCTAGTCGGCAGCCTTTGGTGTACGGGGAGGCGCGCTTAAGGTCATGTAACAACCCGGCTCGGAGCACCGGTTTAGTGGCTTCCGGGTCAGGGACGTTACAAGCTACACAATATTTTAGAGAACAAGTTAAACTTTTTGATGAACCAACTCATTCTCTTTCATTATTTATGTTACATAATGATGAAATCAATAAGTCTATGGAAAAAGGAGGATATAACATTATGGATTTTATCAATATGTTTATGCCTTATCAGCATGTTCATGCCTATGAAATTATAGCTCAAAGTTATTTACCAATTCCTTCCACTTTTGATGGACTCACAACTGGACCTGTATACCCTTCTCATCTTCCCCAATTTTTATATTCATTTGTGACCAATCATTTTGAAACATTACCCAATACACTTCTACGATTTCCCATTACTCCGAAGGATCTACTCATGAATGTTTTTCCAGATTTTTATAAAGAGTTTCCTTCCTCCATCACATAAACTTCTCCAATCGTAAGGACTAATATCCCTCAACAATCAGTATCTTATCCAAGTACTTCTGATAAAGGGAAAACAACATTGGATCCTACCATTGAGAATCCTAGAAATGAGTCTTTTAGTTTTTTACGGTGATATAACTATAATCATTTCTCAATATGTGTAATATCATGTTGAATCCTTTCATATGTGCTTTATTTGTTTTTACCTTTTTGATAATCCCAAAAGGGAGAGACAATCATTGACGCATTGGCATATCAATTTCACTTTTTTCCATGATACAATTTTATTATCTATTTTTTAGTTATATTATATACTATATTATTAATATTAATTCCAAGATTTGTGATCATCCCAAAGGAGGAGGTTATTGAACTCTCTTTGTTCTAATAATCAAAAATAATGTTTAATTCTGGTTTTAATCAGTTTATTATGATATGTTAGATTTTTTAATTTCAAGATATGTTGAATAATGCACCATGTAGGAGTAAACATTCATGATTCTCCATTCTTGGTTTACATGTCTTCAGACTTACTACATTGGATTCACCATTATGTCTAACTCCCCACTCCTAATTTACCAACATTGACTCAGCATCCTGAGTCACCACTCCTAGTTTAATGGATTTATTACTCACAAAATTTGATTCGGTGTTATGTCCGAGTCACCACTCCAATGATTCACCACATCAAAGACACAATGCCCTAAATTCACATCAATCCAAAGACTCTTGAGACATAAGAATCATCGCTCTAAAGACTCACCACTCCAAAGAGAGACCTTTGTAGAACTAGTCTCACCAATCCAAAGATGCATTTATCAGAATTCGTCTTTTCCAATTCAATATTTATAATCTCCATAATTTTGAAAATGAGAACCTAATTTTATTTAAATGGATTTTTTCATTTTTTTAGAAAATGGTTAAATATATGTCAAACCACCGTATGAGGTACGAGGTACTAGGCCACGATGGAAAACACTATTTATATAGATGCATATAAATCTACAAAGTAGATCTCTAAGGAGACACAAATTAATGAAAAGGAATAATAAAATTGTGGTGATAGATAAGATTTAACATGACTCAATAAGAGTTTTGAACAATAAAGAATTCATTTTTCATGCATGCGATCAGGTACATAAAACATACAAAGAATACAAATTGAAGAAGACTATTGTACACATGAACCATTCTTACCCTAATAGATAGAATCGTCAACAATACATTGTTTCAAACAATTAATCTGATAAATGACTCAAGCTTAATTTTCAAGTTACCATCAAGGAGTCATGAAGATACAACGTATATCACATAAAGGAACACTATCCCTTATACTATATTATTTTATTTGTTTGTGATCACTATCTACATTATGAGTAGTGTGTGATTATATATTTTTTAATAACATGCATTTTTTCACAATCATTCCTCGAATATGAGCTGATATCTTCTCAAATTATCCATTAATACCTTGTATTCCGATAGATAATAGTGGAAGAGATCACTGTGTGGCCTTTCCATTTATCCTTTCCAATAAAAATAATGGAAGAGCTTTCTCTGGCATGGAAGACATTGCATGTGTTGTTTTATATCTTGATCTAGGTTATATATCGTGTATATGTGTATATAAAATTATTGGTGGTGGGTGATTACAGAGTAGAGAGCACTAAGTCTCAAATTGAGACTGATCCTGTTGTTGTCATTTATAATATGACATTAAAAGTTCTATTTTCATTTCATTATCTACCTAAAAATGAAAACATTTATTTCACTTTAATTATTAACCTTATATACTGTTTATATTAGACTTTTATTTTTTAAATTTATTTCAAAATTTAATATAATATTTCAAATTATTTCAATTGAGAACTAATCATACATTGAGTAATATCTTAAAAGATAAAAAAATTTATAAATCTTCTACATTGGTTGACTGATATTATTTTTAATCAAATGTGAGGTATTTTTTTTAATTTTTTCTTAAAATAGAAATTTTTATTAAGAACTAAATTCACCCCTCTTGTGTGTACTACTCTGACCAACAGTTTTGAATGGTATAATATCGAGGATATAGCTGCCACTGATAACATATCTTCCCAGATATCTCAAAAATGTCAAAATGATTGATGTAATGTGGAAAAAAATCCCCTGTCTCTGAATCCATCTATGATAGAATCTCGTGATAGTCAAAAAAAAGTAATGAGTCCCACCTCAAACATTATAGGGTGAGGGAGACGATCAATATAAGACTTATAACTAGAATGAGTTGTATCCTTAGGAATCTCAATCAGTTGGACCTTCTCTTAATTCTCCAAAAATGGTATGATGACCCAACTGTGCTACCTCAACTACCTCTTACCTTTAGAGTAGAGAATGAATTTCCTAGCATAAATGGCCTCATTGGGATCCATCTAAATAGTTTTCTAGAAACTATTATAGTATGAAATCTCAAAAAGGGGTAATTTTTTTTTTCCTAAAAACCTCCAAAAACTAGAATTTGTGCTCCTAAAATTCCCTCTAAAATTCATATCACACAGTTGTATTGAATTTTGGTCTGAGGGTGATATGATTTACATAAGATAAACAATAAACCCAGTTCATTTTTCAAAACATTATAGGACCCTGAGGTTATGTGATGGTCTCTTTTTGAATTAATAGTATTGGTAACAACATGAAGGTACCCAATAAACAGAATATATATCCCCATAATCTTGTAAAACGAGAAGGTCTCTTAGATCGGTATGAAATTTAAATCTTTTGTCATCCTACTGATGACCACACATACTTCATCACTAAATCAAGGGGTTCTTATAAATCCATTAAAAATAAATAGATACATCATTCATTTTCAACATAGTAATGGATTGAGGCTATAGAAGTCTAATAGGTCAACATTTCTCATCTATCTCTTGATGAGAGTTGGAACACCGAGTTATTAAACAAATAATATGAATCCACAAACTTGGCCACAAATACTATCGACATATGTCTCAATACATCTTGGTAATACATGGGTGTATTTACAAATGGGAGGAATTAAATTTGTACAAAAAATTTTCATCTATATCTAGAGGTACAAAAAAAATCGCCTTGAATAGAAAAATTGAATTCTAATCTATAACCCAACAAGAAGGTGGGTCCTCACCTGAAACAATCTCCCACAAGACTAGTCCCTTAGTGTCTATGATATATCCCTTATTTACCCATTCCATAATGGAATATTTCATAACCAATGCTTCTAAAAATTGATTCACATGACATTCTTGAACCAAAAGATGCACAAAAAAATAAATCCATCAATGTCCACTAATAAATATACACCTAAACGACCTATGTCTAAGTATTTTGACTCATTGAATCAACTGGTACATTACCCATTATAGGTGTATAATAAATATCCATGTCAAATGATTTTAGATATTATAACCACCTTCACTACCCAATGTTCAAGTCACATTGTGTGTAAATATATTTGATAATTTTATGGTTTTTGTAATGAAAAACCAATCCCATAAGAAGTAGTTCATTTAATAGTGTAATTTATGAACCACATATGCTAGCTCAAGGATATGAGTAGGGTATCTCCGCTCATGAGGTCTCAGAAAGTGGGAACCACTTTCTATAACATGATCTCCCTACATCATTACTATTCTATTCCCAGTTATTGATGCCTCATAATAAATGCTATAACATCATTCCAGATCAAGATGATGTAGTATTAGTGCCAATGTTAGTATCCCTATCAACTCTTAAAAGGTTGCATTATAGGTTTCTGTCCATAAGAACATCACTACCTTCTTACTCAACCCTATGAGTGGCACATCTTAAAGAATGAAGTCTGGAATAAAATGTATGTAATAGCCGACCAGTCACAAGAAGCTATGTACATCAAATACATTTTTGGGAAGATCCCAAGAAATCATGACACTCACATTCTATATGTTAAAATAGAAACCTTCCTCTAAAATGATACGACTCAGGATATAAAATATATCAATAAAAAATTTGAAATTGGTTAGTATAGAATACCTCATGTTCTCTCTCTGAGTACTCATAATTAAATCAATATTTTTGGCACGATCACATCGAGTATAAGAATTAAACAAGATGTCATCCAAGAAATCATTTACATATAAATTAAGATACGGGTGGAAAACCCGATTCATCAAGTCCATAAATACTACAAGAATAATCATAAGGTAAAAATAAATAACTAGACACTCATACAACCTTCATTTACTATAGATCACTGTACATGGTATGATTGATGGTTTAACATGTAGCTGAGGATATCCTGACCTCAAACCGGTTTTATAGAACACTATCTCTCCTTGATCTTAGTCGAATAGATCATTTATATCAAGTAGTGGATACATGTTATTCAATATAATATGGTTAAAAAACGGTAATCCATGGAAAAAATGAGTTTACCAACATCCTTATTGTCAAAAAGGATAGGTGAACCCCTAAGTGAAGAGTTGGTTCATATAAAACCTTTTCTTCTATTTCTTTCAATTGATACTTAAGTACCTATAGCTCTATATGTTTCATAATATAAGGATGTATATACACTGGGTACATTCCAAGAAGTATCTCACTGGTGAAATGTACCTCTATCACATGAGGTAATCTAGATAATTCACTAGCAAATACATCCCTAAAACAGTATCCCATAAGAGGGATTTCCATATGCTCCATTACATAATTTCTCATAAAGAGACTATCCATCAGATATGTCACTATGTTGATCCCATGTTTCTCAATTCTGTCTTGAATCTCCTAGACATCTCATTTTCCGTTATGTATATAAATAAAACACTCTGGTGATGTAAAGGACACCCTCTGATGATAACAATCAATATAAGCATGATTGGACACTGCCCAATTCAATTTCGAGAATGACATTGAATCATTTAATATCATGGACAAAGAGCCTCCACAAGAATCAACATCCACCTATCTATAGGTAAAACTCCTTTCACTAGAGTATATTATCTTATGTAACCCCTAAATATATGTCAAGATTTGTATTATGTCACTAGGCACAATCATTCCATAATTTTCATAGCTATAATTGAGTATGAATAACCTATATCTAATAATGAATAATATGAAGTATAGTCTATTAGAAATGACCCTCTTGCAATAGAAGGGAATGATCTCTTCTCATTAGATATGGTATGCACTGCATAAATGTGACTAGATCTGCGGCCCTGAGATGCAACCTGGCATCCCTGTGTAGTTCTTCTCTACATTAACTGAACCTCTGCTGTCTGACTAATTCAGCATCCACCACCCCGTTGGTTGGTTATATACAATCTCCAAGACATATGTGGAGAAATTTATCATGTACCTAAACACAACGTTCGTATAGATCCCCTCTCACTAAGAACTAGAGGAAAATGTGTTTCACAAGAATTAAACATGGCCTATCTTATCACAATATTAACACTTGATATGGTCCCTAAAACACTAGAGATTATTATAGAAATCTCTACCGCACTAGTGGCACAAAAAATAATTGTTTGTGCAGTCCAAATGATCTATGATTCCACCATGATAAGGATCAATGCAACATTTCCGACCATTATACAAACTACCCCTACATGGATATCGATCTCCCCTAGCTCACACTACATTCTTCCCTTAGGTTCCACATAGGGTTGACTACTTTGTTCATTATGTATGAAATATTTTTCATCAAAAAGAAATTTCCCTATGATCATATTGAATATGAAATCCCATCCTCACATATACTTATGGACGTCACCACATTAGAATCTGCAATCGATGAAAAACATCGAAGCTTGGTGAAATAAGATGAATACTCCATCACAAACATACTTTTGTGATATAGATTCATAAAATCACTATCATAGACTACTATAAGTCTCTTAGGAATGTAATCGTCAAATTATTTTATTACCAAGACTATAAATTGATGTCGATTAGCCTAGGTGATAACATCCAACAAAGGATTCATAGAGTCCCAGAGAATATAGGATGCAATATTTACCCGCCAATATAAATTAATATATATGTTCTTGAATATAGATAACATTTCCTCTATCCTTAATTATGTAGATTGAGGTCCTCTATCACCAGAGAAGGTATGAGGGTTCTACTACTGGGACTGTCGTGTCAACTCTGCCATAGTAGGGGAAGGTCATGAATCTTCCTTGAAGGACTATATAAAGCATTGGAAAATATCTCAAATCTAAGAATCGTCACCCAATGTTAGAAGAACAGGAGGTGCCTATAGTGGCACTATAGGATGAAATACTATTGGATTATGGCTAACAACCTCTGGAGCATGGTTGTTGCTACCCACCTGGTTCATGACTCAAGGATATCGTGCCAACATAACACTATTATTTCCAATTCATGCCTTAGAAAATATTAAACATCATATAGGAACAACTATAATAGGTAAAGTCAGGAACACATATTAATATAATGATTCAAAACTCTTAACATACTCTAAAATCTATGTTTAGGTGCTATGGGAATTCTGAATTGATAATAAGAGAGAAAACGTACTGCACACTACTATGGTTAGGTCATGTTCAAGGTCACACATCACATAGTATATGATCTAGTATACAGAGTGTCATTTGCATGGTATGGGGGAAAACTCCCTTTAATTTAAAATTAGCATCCCAATTTAACAATAATTATTCAATTTAAATGTTTAAATTTATTTTATATCATTCTATTTTATATGCATATACTTGTCACATTATAGTTATATGATATACCCATACCAATTTATAATGGGTTATACTCTTCATAAATTGTATTTGGAACATCGTGAAATAAAAAACTAGATTTCTTGTTCAATATCATGATGTCACTGGCCATGTAATTTGTTTTAAATGAATAAACATTAGAAATTTATAGAAGTACAATATCCATACTTTACAATTGGAATTCATGAAACTAATTCAACTAACATTTTAGTCTATATAACCAATGGTTCAAAACTCAAATGTGGAATAATGGGTTAATTATGGTTTAAAAATCAATATATATATATATATATGATAACGCAATTTATATTTTTGAACACTCGTTAATTAATCATGAAATTTTACCTTCATAATAAATGTTTGCAAAATTTCGTATATAATAATCTATGAACTAACTATTTGTAGGAGGGAATTCACATAGAAAAAAACATTGCACGAAAATATACATGGAATATAAGTCCAAAAGTACCTATAATGATGCTTGAGTTGATTCCACATTTTCATACTAGGAAAATGAAAAAATAATTCAATAATAATAATATTATTAAATAAAATATCATTAAATAAAATTTCAAAACCAAAAAGTGAAGTTAGTAAAACTATAATAGAAAAAAAAATTACCCATCTACGTTATTTTGGGTTTCCCCAATATACGGTTTAGCTACATTCAAGAACAATTACTTTAATAAATTATATAAAATTAATTATATCCATTATAATAAAAAAAAATAGTAATATAAAGTGGAAAAATATCCCCTTTAATACATCTTTGTTGCATCCTATTCTAGAATCCACTATGCCTTTTATTGAGATAATTGACCACACAACCTCAAGAAAAACACCCTATATAGAAGAGTTTTATGAATAGTAGTGAGGGTCTATGAGTGTTTAGTGGGGACATTAAGACCTCATAATCATAGTTATATACAACCTTATGTAATATTTGGAGATAATAGAAGAATTAACAAATATTCAATAGTGGAATGATAAATCATCATGATAAAATAAATATTTGGAACCTATATTAAACATGGATAGAAAATTATTATCATTCCATGATTCTATGAAAAAATTAGGTAGACATGATACATTAAGACATGCATGTATAACATTTTTAACACATTATAGAAGACCAAAATTTTCCTCTACTAGTATCATGATTATTGGCTTGGACCTCTTAATCTGTAATCCATCCTAGTTCTGAAAATAAAGCATTAAAAGCTAGATGATTCCCTTTGTCTATATGTATAACAATAATTTTTTCTCAGGTAATAATGGTTTCCCGAGTAGGGTGTGAGATATAGATAGTAGGACACCAGTAACGTTGTCTCAAACTATCCACCTCGTGTAATCAAAATGATAAGTGTACCGGTAATCATAAATGTAAATCAATAAATAATGAAACTAATTAATTATTTAATAACTTTAGACCATGATACATGTTGATACAATCCTAAAACTACCTTTTTTGACCCAATCAAAATAACTTGGATAGAAGATCAATATATACAAAAATAATATGGGAGTGTCATAATAATATGGCATACATGCAAGGAAATATACATAGGCTTCTCATAATGGAAATTATGAAGCATAGTCCACATCCATGGATGTTATTTGGTTGGAAAGATTCATCATTAGATTTAATATATTATAATTGAAAACTATTAAATATAAAACATCCTAGGACAATCCATGGTTATCCATATAGATGAATACCCAATATTTCACCTAAATCACCATAAATTTTTAATACTATAAAAGTCCATAAATTGTGAACCATATATGAAATCCCATGGATCACTATCATCTCAGTGTAAATCATGACCCTTTTATCCCATCCATGGTATCTAATATAGTAGAATAAGTATCACTCGTGGAATTTTATAGCAATATTTCTACAAATCTCATCCATGGTGACTCCCCTAGGGAACCGATGTCTCTCATTGGAAGTTATGTAACCCAACCAATGATACCATACAAGGAAAACCAAGTATTACTCATGGTGTATTCACATTCTCTATGAATTTACAATTATAAAACATGATGAGCCTTTATACATAATCTGTATGTAAGGACCCTTAAATCACATTTGAAATGACATAAATAATAGTTAGCTATCAAAAGATCATAATATTTAGCATAATTAGAAATCATAAAAAACTTTCCAAGTCAAATAATTCATTTAATTCATTTAATTTGTGGTTTGAAAGAATTTACATTGTCCTAACTCATCGCCAATCATTTTCCTTAGACAAATTCTCATTACAATAAAATTTTACATCGAAATTCATACCCCTATAGTACTAGATATTGAATTAATTTACGTGGGAATGGATCATAAGGATTAAAAAAGGAACATCCATAGGGGTGATTTGAGTCTAGGAAAACTCTATACAACATTTATTTATAGGTAGTTAGTGCTTATTTATAGACGATAAAAACATATAATTTAATTAACTAAATATTATGAAGGTGATTCTAGGAAGTCATGCATTCCACAAAATGGCTCATGAAATAATAATATAAAATTTTGGGGAAAATAAATAGTCTACAAACCATATTCCTATAGTACACAACATGTCCATTATCATCAATTGAATCTGGGAATAATATCTTAAATATAAAGAATAAAAAATCACTTAAAAAATATAGAACATTATCTCAAAATAATATAGAACTGAATTTAGAAACGAAAAATGACTAGTGGAATTAAGAGGAGGAGGGAGCTTATAGTTAGATATCAAATGCAATTGATGGAGGTTCGATTAGAGTTCGGATGAGGAGATGGTTTCAAATCCTATAGTGATACATGTAGGAGGAGTTCCGAAAAATAGGGGTTGTTGTGAAATCCATGATGGAAAAATAGGGGTTATAAAATTGGGAAAAATGGGAAAAATAAAATTTTAACCACTTTTAATAATGCGCATGGATGGGCCACATGGTTTTCCAAACAATTCCTAGATTCCATGCACCGATATTTCATAAGTGGAACTAAGTGTCTGTCTTTGTGTTCATGGTTTCGAAAACCCATGCGACTTATTTATAGGTATTGAAAATACATTCTAAGAAATATATATTGAGGTACACAACTATAAATAATCATGAGACCCTAATCATTTATTCTATAACACCCACACAGTTGAGCCACATGGTTGGTACTAAACATGCATGAACCATACAGATCAACCTATCCTTCCAAACTCTAGAGATATAGGCTCTCAACCAGGCCTGTGATTTTTCAAACCACTCATTATACCCTTATGCACATTATTATCATTGAGAAAGATTTTTATAAACGCTACATAAGTGTATATACCTCTCTAGAAATATTTTAAATTTCATAGATCAATCGTAAATGATATCTTCATTTCTCACATGGTACACCTACATCTTATCGGTGAGGCCCCATACTTGTCTGCTATCTTTAAATTGAAAAATATTTGCCTAAGGCCTAGAAATGTCAAATTTACTTTATTATAATAAATGGTAAATAAAATTATGGATCACATTATCTGTATTATCCTTCAAGTGATACCAATATTTAATTATAATGATGTAGAAAAGTATAAAATGAATATTGTAGTAGGAAACCACTGCTATTGAATTCCAATATACTAGATGAATTGGAATTTTACTAAGAGAAATATAGTATACTGGTAAATATTTCATAGTACTATGTGAATTATAAAACTACTTTGTGGATTGAAATTAAAAACGAAAATTAGTTTTATACTAGGATAATTCTACGAACTAATCCTCAAGTGTGAGCCTTACATATATGAATTACAAAACCTCACATACATGGAATTTTTTGACACTACTTTTTATGAACCTTGTTCTAACTATATGATTGGGATTTAAGAAATTCACAATCCCTATATAGATCTCCTTTAATTCCACAATGAATACATGTTTGGAACATTCACATCTGCAAGCATCCCTCTGATCAGTGATTCACTGATAAATGGATGAAAAAGGTAATTTTACCAAAAAGGAATAATATTTAGAGCCTTCATAACCATGTATTCCTTTAAAAATGAGGATCCCTATCAGGATGAAACCTGATCATTTTCTTCTGGATCAATGATTGGATTGCTCATAATTTCATGATCCATCTTGTCTAGGGAATCCCTCTAAGAGTAATCCTATAGTATTTCTTGCTGGATTTCCATATCCCCTATATTTAATATTATGTACCCCATAATAGTATTAGAACATGTATAATTATTGGAGGAAAAGATCACACTACAAATGTGATACCCAAGAGTTTCCCACTGATGATTTCATCATTCATAAATAATCCATTGAAAAGGATAGAGAAAAGGGCTATTTGAAACCTCATATTATTAAACCCTATTCAATTTTAGTGTTACACTCCAATGAAATGTATATTATAATCATTTATGTCTTGTTTCTAAGCCTGACAGGAAAACACATGGGATTATTGATATGAGTTAATCATTCCATTTTCACTAAAAAATTCTATTATGTGTCCTCTATATGTGTAATACCAAAAACATCTATAATCTTGGGCCTCCATTATTTTATCAAGCCATACTAACCATATTAGATTTTCCCCAAAGTGAAACATTCCTAATGAAAAACCTTATAATAGCCTCATATATATAAGAACTAATCAATCCCTTTTTATGTTCCTTTCCTGAAAAAAAATTCCTCTGATAATCTAGTTACATTTCATGGGAAATATATTTTTACCGTGATTTAAGGATACATTAAAATATCCTTACCACATGATTTTAAACAGTATGTTTAGTCCAAAAATATTTCCATAAAACATGTAACTCAAATGACATGGGCTCTGATTCATGTCTCCAACATGATATTTAAGAGTCCTTTTTAGTGTTAGAACCCAATATCTCCATATCACAATCAATTAATAAGCATCCCATGTGGATATATTCCCAGTATATCCATTCTACTTGAAAAGGTAATATCCCTAATTCCAACATTCCACTGTATGGTGATTGATATCTGCTCACGATGTCATTATATTCCCTTTTATAAGATATAATTTTAAGGAAATCATTTTTCTTCTTGGTAGGACATATCCCCATCAGTTGACCCCATCCATCCACATAATGTTGTATTTCCCTCTAAGATATCCAAAAACCACCCATGCATAATTCCCTCAACAAAAAAAAATTCTAGGAAACTTTCTCCTAGATTTCCTTAATGCATGATGTTAATTTTCCAAGAATAATACTTTTCAACCAATATTAAATGGTGAATCCTCCCTATAAAGTAGATCAAAACAATGTGGGTTCATTTTTTAGTTAACAAGTATATGTAGTAACCCTTTTAAAAAGGGATTTATCTCAAATTGAAAACATATTTTTTATTGGATGAAATTAAATTATAGAGAGTACGAACATGTGAATTTATTCAATAATAGGAATCATGAATAAAATAATGTTTAATACTAAATATTAATTTAATCATTTTAATCATATCACTAACCCAAGTGTAATCGATCACACGTCAAAATATCAGCAAACCCTCATGAACATTACATATAATTATAAGAGTTTCATAGGGTAAGAAATAATTCCAAATCAAAATGGTGTGGATGAGTATGAACTCATATCCTATTGACTAACTCAAATCCTAATAATCATTGTTCAAATCTCAGGGTCCACATGCCTTTATAAAATATATTTATCCTAACAAAAAATAATGTGATCATATGATACGATGGGTGTTTTTTTTTCAAAAAAAATTTCAATGAAACACTCATTTATAAAAGGAAAGGAAAAAAATTATGTGAGTGAAGATCCAAATGACAATGTAGATTATTTTATGGGGAAGTGATCATAGTTTATGGTTATATAAAATATACCATTATATGAATAAGAGATACGAATCAACATTACAATTGGTATTTAATGAAAAAAAATCATACACTTATAAAATAGTAATAATGATTACGTAATTGAAGATTCATGGTTTAAAGATAATGAGTTATATAGTAAATGTATGTAATGTATGAATACTAACCATATTCTAATAATATGTTTTACTATGATGGTTTTAGGGAATACAATGATTAAGGGACCTATTTTTTGGATGTGAACATGCCACCACTTGAAAATCCAAAACAGGGAGAATATACTATAACCTTATTAGAGAATATATGAATAATAAAATAGATATGTCCCTTGATGTGGATTTTTCATTTTACTAATATTTATGAAAGAGTTTAGGAAATCTAGGACATTAAATACATGAAATATGATAAATACTACATCCTCACATTAGTAGAGGTAAATTGGAAAAAATTGAGTTTGTGAAGAGATATTATGGTGGAGAAAATAAGGGAAACATTTTTAAATCAACATGGGTTCATATATATGGATATAAAAAATGTAGATCTCCTAGATGTACCAGACTTATGCACCAAAAAATTATGGTTTATAATAAAAACCACTTTGATTAGTTTAAAATTTCATGTCTGATGAGCTATATATCAATTAGTTTTATTTCATGAAATATGGACTCATAAGTATTATATTATGATATCATGTGATATGGACTCAGGTTTCATGTAGTTTTATGTCATTTGACAAGGTCCAACACCTCATAGTTTAATTTCAAGAGGTAGGTATATCCTATAAAATAGTTCAATTTCATGAAACAATGACCTAAGTATCACACAGTTTAACCTTAATTGATATGGACATACGCCTCGTAGTTAAACACAATTTGGTGGGGATATCCAATAAAACAATTTAGCATCATGAGATAGGTATGTTAATTTGGGTAAATTTAAACATATATCACATGTGGGAAAAGAAAAATCACTTCACATAAGTGTTGGGTCTATAAAGGCTTGGTTCTAGAAGGAAAAAATTGATAATGGGGAAAAAATTTTCATATAATATGTATTTTATAAACAAGAATATGTTGGAAGCCTTTTTCTTGAGTGGATTAGATGAAAAATTCAACAAATTTTGCGATGTGTCAAAACAATTTTGAGGCAATGAATGGGATACATTGAGGTTTGATAAGAATTATTGGTTTGGCCAAGATCTTAGAAAATATACATGTCCATTAGTGTAAGAATTAAACCACGCATTGTTCTAATGATATATTTCCCTGGATTATACTCATGTTTATTGGAAAAAACATACGCTCTTACTCTATCACCAGGTGATTATTAGAAACCTAATTTATATACGGAGGATTCACAACCACATAGAATAAAACCAAATGGGTTTGTGGTTAAGACTATGAAAAGAGATATATGTATCACTACATAACCCATGTGGATAGGAGTAATTCCATGTATAGTTATTAATTTTTATCCTTAATATATTTGTCTTATATGCATGTTATGTACATTTTTGTTAGTATAATTTATTGGTTGGTCTGAGATTGGAGATCCTAATATCACTATATATCCTATAATTTTTAGAATCAAACAACATGTAGTTTTTTAGGCATATTCTAAATTGTTCTATCTTATTTTTAGGATAAGAGGATGATGTTTCAACTTAACATATATTAACCACGAACAATTTCAGTGTATAAGGAGGCTTGAACAATATGGTTATGTGAATAATTCATTGATTCCTGATTGAAATTTCTGCTAGGAAAATGATTGGAGATCGAAGATTAAATATGTATATTATATCATTATGAATCAAGAAACACATAGTTATTGGATGGGATAATTTTATCAAAATTTATACCAATTCCCCAAAATCTATAACAAAGATGTTATGATTGTGTAAGGTAAAAGGTTCTCACAAATAATATACCTCATTTTTTTAGTGGATTCATACAAAAAACAAAATATCATGTATTTTTAATATCATGTGACCAAAAATGACTTCATTAATTTTTAAAAAAACTCAACATAATCATGTCTATAGGAGTGGTTTACTATAAAATATAAGATCATGAGGGTCATGCTCTATGTGGAAAAAAGGGATGATTTAGGGGAGACTTAGGTCAAATGACAATACATGATATGAAAACATAGGATAAATTTACATGTTGGTGTAGGAAAGAATAACCCAAATGAGTTTCCCTTTTTTTGTAGGGAGTAGTGATTGAGAATGATTGGGATTTAAAATCTCTCTTGTAATAGAAGATCCCAACACCACTAGATGTCATACAAGAATAAGAATAAATTCACACATTGTTTTTTGATATATAAGAGTGGATTTAAAACAGGGTAGGAAAGTATAATTTTTTATCCATATGATTAGGGTACATACATATATATTTCTATCGCTTAAGGGGTTAAATCTATACTATGTAGGACACTTCATGAATTTTAATGTCATGAATTATTGCTCCACCTATGGCACATTTTAATGTAATGTGTATAGGATGAAATGGTTCATTATATGAAGTTTAAAGACTTACAGAGTGGATTAAATTTCATACATGTTAAGGTAATGTTACAAGGATCACCCATGTGAATTTGAATGACTTATGAAATATATATTCGTGAGAATTATATTTGAGGTCATACTGGATTGAATAATTTATCCTATAGTTTTATTTAATTCTATATGGTTCATATCAAGTGGTATAATATCTTATGAAATGGACTTAATACATAATAAACATTAAATCCATGGTTCATAGACTAATTTATCCTCCAGATTAACATTATACTATATGGACCATCTCATATAATTTTAAATTCATGTGGGATGTACATGTTTGGTAATTCATTTTAATGTTACGAGGATTAGACCAATGTATCATGCAGTTTACGTTCATGCATTGAGGTCCCCTTACATACAGTTTGACATCATGTGATAGGGATTCTTAACATACAATATAACATCTTATGGTGAGGATGAGATTAACTTATGTGAAATCATGAAAAATCACTTATTTTGAAATCTGTCATTTGTGGGATGTCTGATGAGCATTCCTTCCATGTTGGGTAAGGAGTAATCATAATTTGAGTAAACCTTTTGTATGAAATAAATTCCCTCCTATTATAGTTCAGGTTTTGGAGGATTATTTAGAGGGGTCATTAGAGTTCTTCAAACTAATACCATCTCTTATAGTTGGATTGAGAAAAGACAAACATTCTTATCGAAAGGTCACACAACTCGGTTTTTAAGGACCTAAAAATTGTGGAATGTAAAAAATCATGTATTTTATAATTACTATAAATCATCCATTTACTTATGAGCAAGTCCATATTATGAAAAAAGTCTACAAATGTAAATTCAAACAAAGGGCATAGAGAATATAATGGGAATGGATTTCCTTGTACTATATGCATGCGAATATGGGGATGCATACATGACATTATATGTGTCATAATTCCCCCAAATCATATATTATATTCTCTGAAAAAAACATATTATAATTGTTTGACATATTCTATATGATATTTTATTTAGTATTATTTAATGGAATTATATTTTTATTTCTCACTTAATAAAAATAGAATGAATTGTGGGACTAGAGATTATGTAACAGATACAATCAATTCAACTCTGAAGAATTGAAATTAGTGTTATTATCCATCTATATCATTTTATGGACACCAAATATGGTGACGATATTTGACAACATAAATCTAATAATATATTATTTCATAAATCACTTTTCAACACTCCAACTCAAATCACTGGGTCTTAGATAGAATTCCACATGAACTTTGGCAAGCCTCCCAATATGCTAGAGGATTCTAACGAGTAGTGAGGGTCTTGAGTGAAATCATGGGGAGAATATACACTATATTATAGTGCACAATGAATGATGAATAAATAATAATATAATAATATATAATTATACTAAACTAGTACCAAATCCATTTCATCAGTGATGTATAAATTCATAAAAGGACTCCAAATTTATAATAGAAAAAAACATTGGCCACCCACCAAGTTGATCGGATACACAAATAAATAAAATGAAAAAAAATCAAGGCTCTAAATATACAAGAATCACCTCATCCTGGTATCTAGAAATTTAGTGAGATTTCCCATTCAATAATCATCCTTGGCCTCAGAACAACCTGTAACAGCAAAAGGTAAGGGATTCTCGGATACCAAACATCTATGGATGCTCGAGTAGAGTGTGAGAACAACTCGGTAACACACCAAAAAAATAGTCCAATACATATAAAATAAAAATAATTGTATCTTAATATGATAATATTAGAGAAAATTAAATAAGGGAAACCTAAAAATTCAATAATAATATATAATAATAAAATAAAAAACATGAAAGAAAATTAAATATTGAGAAGTCATTCACATAACATGTTTTAAAAAATGATCAACCATTAATGCTTTAGATCAATTCCAGTATTGAAAAAATAAGTGTATCAAAATGTCTATCACCACATATCATGAGAGATGATACAATTTTTAGCATCTATTAACAACTTATGCCTATCATTCTATGTTCATCCATTAGGGAAACACCACACAACCGACATCGAAGATGGTCATTTTCAGGAGCATCAGATAACCTACCCTGATGCTGGCCATTGTCCTAAAGTGATGTTATGTCCCACCTACATATATGATGTAATTGGATGATCACATCAGAATTTTGATGCATTCTCCCATTTTTCTTGTGGACTGGGGTCGAGCTTCAGCGGATGCATTTCCTAGTAGTGGAAAATGCAGCGGAGGGATTTTTTCTTGCAGTTTTATTTATTATGGTTGATGTTAGATTGAAATGTGGAGGTTTTTGATTGATTTTTGTTTTTGTGAATGTTTGGTGTTGTCTTTGAGAGCTGCATGCATTGGAGCTTCAAATTAGAGTTGGAGGTAATTTGGTTATCTGGTTTTTTTAGGAGTAGGCCATTTTGGGTCATTGGTTCTATGGGTGGAGTCTTTAGACAGTGTTGGAAAGATGATGTTTTCTTGACTAGAATGGACTTATTTTGAAACTGTTGGTCATTCTGGATTTTTTAGTAGTCTTGTTTTTGGATTAGGTTATGTTTATATATGTTTCTCTTTAAAGTCATGTCAGGTTTCCCCCTTTCTCCATAAAATGGGGTTTATCTAAAAATAAATAAAAATTAAGGCCTTCATGCCATTCAGCCCATAGGCACCCATGTGGTCAAACAATCTCAAATGGTCAGACAGTCTATGGGTCTCATTTATAATAAACACAAATCAAATAAGGTCCATGTAATTTAAGGAACACGTTCTTTCACTGGCCACCAGTAATCAAAATAAATATAGTGAAAAAGATACCATCATAACCCTTATAAATTCCCCAAATTGCATTAGGCATGGTTCAATTAAATAAATAAGACTCTACGATCATTAATGAATTAAGCAGGACCTGTTATTCTTAACTCGTTGTCTAATTAAGGGTTTCTCTACCATGGTGTAAAACCAAAAACATAATTCCAACAAAAATGTATAATAAAAAATGGTATAGTAAATAGTAGATCCTACCTCAAATGTAGCCAATCACAAGCGAAGAAATGCCTGATAGCTTCATCCATGATGATACAAGATCGTTCAACCTCCACTATTCACAACAGGGTTTGGATATCATTGCCTAGATGAGGCCTTGGAAAACCATCATTAGAAGGCATGTCTCACACATTCTCTTTCTTTTTGGGAAAAGTACATGTTTTGTGAAAAAACCTATTATAATCTGATATAATTAAATTGGAACCCTCTGGATAAAAACTACAAAACCACATACATTAACTGAAATGTCACCAAAAGAAGTTCCAGCCACTCCCTACACACCCTGTATTTTATGATGGGCAATATCGCCATATAAATTTTTAGTTTTCATATCCAATTCTACATGAATTGACCAAAATAGTTCAAATAATTACCATGTGACATACCCTCATCAAAATTCCAATCAACAACATCCTTTCATCATTACAGAACAACCTCTAGCCATGCCAATCCAAATCCCTATCAAATTTATATTATTCTATCAAAAGATAATGGAATTTCCATATAATTATCTATTTTGATTGAAGATAAATTGAAACTATAGGAATTATTGTCTAGTTAATAATGATTATAAGAGAAATGTTATTTTCAATTATCAGAATGGCTTATTCATGATGAGTGGATCGTCCAAAACAATCAACAATTCAATCAAGTACTGTAAGAAGGATAAAGGAGCCAACATTAATGAGGATAAATATATATTGATTGGATTCATTGTTGGATAACATCATGATCCATCCAAGATCAAATGAGACTCATAGAGGGGGAAATAGGGAAGAGTATGAATGAATATTTCTCAAATTCAAGCCAATACAAATAATTTTTAGGCTTCTGTGGTAGTAAAAAATACAAAATAACCATCCCATAAACCAAGACTAGTGCACCCCACTAGTAAGATGGCTAGGGTCCAGTGATTGTTTTGTGAGACTTACATGATTTTAGGGCTATTGAACACTCTACAATATAGAATGTGACACAACAACAGTTGAGATTCTCTGGGTCTCCTTCACTAAAAAACAATATTTTATCAACAATATAAGAATCGATTCATGTAATAAAAAAATTAGTCAAGGATGTTCAATCATAAAAAATATTAGGTTGACATATATTTTTTTGAATGACCTATCCACCAGACAAAAATTAAAATTCCCTCCAAAATTAAAAACCAAACTGGAATATACCATTATAATATCATCACTATACCATGTATCATCCTATAGAATTTGTGTTAGCACAATAATAAGACCTTTTTTTCCTCAATAATTATCCATAAGGATCACTTCATCTTCCATCCATGAGTACCAACTCACTAACTTGATGTTGTTCTCATTTTTTAATTCCCAACACACTTCTGTTTTATGACTCTAAAGAAAAATAAAAAAGTTGACCCAAAAGATTGATGTTTTCAGTCATTGAGGTGGAAATCACCACGTATGTCTAACTCAAGATGCAATAGTTTCTTCAAATAATTCCATTCAATTCCTCAAGTTTCTCCCCACTATAGCATCCTTAATACTCATCAATATTCTAAAAGTATAATGACACACCCTATGTAGTTCAATTACTCCATGATTGATTCGACATAAATCATAAGATATTATTCAATACTAACATATCATATTTTTTATAATCCAAACCAACAAGTCATTAGTGAATAACACAAAATTATCACTACAAAATTTCCAAATGGACTCATATGATTATTAAACATCTTATTCACATTTTATATGACGATATCGATAGAGTTCAAACCTACAACATTTTTTTATGTAGAAACACATTTCAGTGTATTCCTCACCATATTCCAAAAAAGATAACCTAGAATAAAATCCCCAATCCATAAATCCATAAAAAAATATTTTTTAAGACCCATAGGACTCATTAAAATGGTTAAACATACTCACCAATGTCTAAAACTACTTCGAAAGAGTTTTCTCAGTTGTCTCAACCATGTCCTACACTAGCCACAAGTCTCTCAACCATGCATTGATGAATCAATGATCAAACGATCACTCATTTGAAAATGATTTTAATTATGATTCCACTTCGCACATCATATAACCATGCATTTATATATCATAAAAAATATCATGAACATAATGTGAAACTAGTAACTTTTGGTTCCATTACACATCAGTCTTCCAGAGTCCCCCCATGCAACGAATAGTCATATTTCACAGACCATGGCCCTTATCACAAGGATGTTCATTACACTCATGACCAAGTTCGTACTCCCCTTCATAAGAGTGCCCTTATATTTCACATCATTATACTCACATTAGTCTATATGGCCTATGACTACCCCATAGTCGAACAAAATAACTAATCATCACCGTCTATTCATACCCAATTACCAGAAGATCCAAAAGCATGACACATTACTAAATAATTAGAATGTAGTTCACTGGATTTTACGATCCATACATTATTGGAATAAAATTAACCAATAGTATAAGCATAGATTAATTCCTTTATTAAAATTGGGTTTATCTCTTCACAAAAGTCAGTAATTTGAACTATAGAATCTCCACCAAAGACAACCCATGTTGAAAGCATAGTATAACCTGGTCCAATGTAAAAAATATTTTACAAAAAAGTGATAAATTTGAGTAAACTAACCACTAGGACACCAACCATGATAATTTCACACCAAAAATGATTTTCACCGACCCTGATGGTGTTCCTAAAAAAACATCAATGATATACTTTCATAACTCCATTGGTCTCATATAAAATACAGTACTTTTATAATGGTCAATATAACACCCCAGTTTCATTGATCCATAGGTAACCACAATATGAACTCTCATGCATCATGGATTTCCTAGAAGGTCACAGAAATATCACTAGAACTATAATAATGAGATACATTAATGAGTCACGATCATTGAAACATGACTCACATGCCTCTTCGGTGGTTCTAACTACAAGTCACCAACACCAAAACATGAGTACTCCATGTACTATTCTAATATAAAAGGATTATCCTTATAAATATGATTCGTAAAGCATCACCCATCACACAAGAGTCCACTAATGCTTCTGAGCATACAACCACACTCTTACCTGCCTAGGTATTAAATTTTGTTTTTTCACTTTGCATTTGATGAAAATTTTCTTTCAATCCAAAAGGTTAGGAAAACACTATTCCTAACCTCAATTTAAAAATCATCCAATCAATATAAAACCAACCTTTTATCATGAGAATTATCACTCTATGTTCTCCACACACCAAGGATGCATGGAAACCTGAATGAATTTACTTTACGACTTCAATCTAATACTCACATGCATGATGAATTTATATCAACAATAACCACCCTTAAGTAATTAACCATTATTATTTATTTATAAGTAAAATCATCACTTTAGTTACCTTCACACAACATGTGGAATCGTCTCATTAGAAATAATAGTAATATTCCTTCGACAAATAGTTCATTCTTAATTCCCATATGAAGTTTCAGCTTGGTCAAAACACGTGTATTGTCATCTGGAAATGTCACCAAAGACATGCCATGATGGATTCAACATTATATTCACCACACCAAGAGTTAAGTACAACTGGTTTATTTATAAAGGTTTCAACTATGTGTTATATGAAAAATTACACATAGAATGTTTTCGGAACATAACAAGATTGATATATTTATATACTTTTTCCTAAGATTATTATTAAGGTAATTATTTCCCAACAATGTCCCAAAAATATTAGTGAACCGTATGTGAAAATGTGGTCTCCATTATCATCATCGTCATTGTTACCATCATAAGTTCAGTCATCATCATCCCCAAGGTGCACCCCATCATAGTATTAAAATGCATAAAATCAATTGTAGGAACACGTAGGGGTTTATCCGACTAGGATTTCATCATGAAACCAAAAGTGTAAACACAGTTAATGTTTTTGAAATTATACAACAGATTCTTCTATTTATAGTACAATCATTTACAAGTATTATATATGTCAACTCAATCCCAAATGCTAAATATGACTCATGTGAATCATTTTCCGATATGACCAAGATACAGACCCATATGAAATATCTAAATGAAAAATCCACAAGCATTACATGAGGTAAAATAATATAAAAATATAATATTTATTAATAGGAACATCAATAAAATTCCATAGTAACCTAGATTTTCCATGGAAGTTGTGTTCAAGAAGAACAGAACTGAGTTTTATCACAAAAATAGGACATATTCCCATGCCTTATTTATACAAAATCCCCAAAATTGGAAAATAAGATATTTATATCTATTACCAATTTTTCACACTCCGGTCCGAATCACCACATCCAAACCAAAATTCCACATGGCTTTAGGAGCACATCTATATATGATAAGGGATTCCAACTAATAGTGAGGGACATGATTGGAATCATGTATAGATGATAATCTCTATCATAGTATACAATAAATAATGAAATAAACATATAAAAATGTAGAATTATAGAAATAAATACCAAAAACACAACATAAATAATGAATTAATATAGAAACAATATATTGAAAATTAATAATAGGAATGAAACATTAACAACCCACTTTGCTGATGACATTCACAAATAATGAAAGGGGAAAAATAAACAAAGTATCTGAAACTCCATGACACACCATATCCCAGTCTCTATATTCATAGTGATCAATCCCAATGAGTGATCAACATGGGCCTTGGACCATAATGTATCTATAATAAGTATGGTCAACTCGATCCGCCAAGTTCCATGACCATTTGATTAGTGGATGAGTAAAACTTAGTAGGATACTAAATATTTAGTCATGTACCCAACTAGTAATTTTCAGTGTATGTGCATATAATGACCCACACTTTACATACATTGTTAATACTTCAAAATTTAAGCACACTTATTACAACATATGACAAAACCACAAAGGACCGTATAGGTATAGTGTCTTTAGAAACTGGGAAACATAAACAACTGGTTCATAAATCTTCTACAGTGTCTCCCATTTATTTCATCATATCTAGGGTCCCTTTTAGCATATTCTACTTAATATCCATCTTCCTGACCTGGGGAAAAGAAAACATAAAAGGGTCAGCTCAAATGCTCAGCAAGGGCAAATAAAGGAAATAAAAATCATATCATATCTTTATGAAAATCAAAACCTGCAAAAGAGATCATAATATCTTAACATGGAATAAATCATAGAAGTGAAAATGAGATCCCCATAATCATAACATAAAACTTGAAACTTTGTGGCATGCACAAATAATCATGGAAAATCATTTCTTGTTAGTCATGACTCATTGACAAGACTATCTTAGTGGACAAAGTCCCTTTCTGAACCGAGTTCACTCCTCGTTTCAGTCCTGTATCACTGAACCGAAATAACCTTCCGTTCCAGCCATGTCTATCTCATGAGATATAAAATCATTACCCAATGCATTGGAGGGAGATATAGGTCCCACCCATCTTATAATGAATCCTTTCTTATGTGTGCCACATAATCATAAAACATACATCATCGCATAACACATGTAATAAAAATGGGATTCTTGAAACATCATGACATCATAAATCAATTCTTATAAGATAAAGGAATTCATAAACATAATTCCATCACAACATAGTCAAATCAATGTAAAAATATGGATAGAAACAGAACCCTTTATTATCTTATATGGAAAATAATTTTGATAAAACACTTGAATTGAATTCTTGAGGAAAATATCCTTTCTTCTTCAAAATCAATTTCTTTTCACAAAACATCATGCAATTTTAAAAGAAAGAGATTTTATTGAAAATAGTCATGAAATATTTTAGAGGAAGCTTCATGAAAATAAGTCTTTATAAAACAGTAGAAATCCGTTCGTGCCGTATAAGTTAAAAAAACATTCTTCGTACTTTTGTCGGAAAAGTCAAAAAGTACCTCGTACGAAAAACGACAAAAGATTCCTTTCATACGTATTACTAAAAACTCACCGAAGGGTAAAAATGGATTTAAACAATTATAGGTGGATGGAAATAATATTAAATATTGAGTAAACATGTATGTGGATGATAAAATACACCCCAGTAAATACTTACGAATAAACAATGTCGGATAAAAATGAGATTGTGATATTTCCCTTACCTTAGGTCCGATTTGCTTTGTTCGTGTCCGAAGCTCCTGTATAATGGTTTAAATAATGTTATTGACTTATTCCAGAATCATACATATTAATATGATATCATATATGGTCATATTATTAGCTTCTTGTTAGTAATATTTCATTGTTACTTGTTACTCAGGTCTTTATAACTTTTTGTTCTTATGCGTGTTTTGTTGAATAAATTCTTATTCTTATCTTTAGGTTATAGATAATTCATTTCCAGAATGGTATTAGTGTAGTATATACCATATTAATTCATTCAATTCATTTATATAATCATTATGAAATGAAGATCATGTAGAACGAGTCGCATCACATCGTGGAGACGGTATTCCGTACGTACGCACGAGTGATGATATCGTTCCTATGATCGTGGAATTGTATTGGAGTATATATATATATTATTTAAGTATCAATATTACTTAATAATAATCATATATAGTTACTCATTACACCATTATACCCATCCTTGTAAGGTGATGGTGGAAAATAGATTACACCACGGCGTGGAGATGGTATTCCGTACGTACGCACGCGCGGTGATTTCATTTTTCCGTAGGATGGATAGAAGGTGAATTAGGGTTGTTTCATATTTATAATAACATATCAGTATGTAAGTAATACTGATGTTATTACTTTATCATGAAACAACTAAAGAAGAAGAAGTTGAAGAAGAAAGAAATTGAAAAGATCGGTAATGGATATTACCTCTTCTTTGGAACGCCTCTTTGAATCCTCCACTTAAGGAACTAAGATTGGTCTTTGGAGAAGACCAGGACCTCTAAGATTATTCTAGGGAAGTGTAGAGGAGAAAATGGCAGGGGTTGGCCGAGCTTGAGTGCTCAAATTGGTGTCAGGAGGAGGGGGAGGAGGTGCCCTTTTATAAGGGAGGAGAGGGGCACCTTAGGAATATCTCAAAATATTATTTTATATTAAAGTCAAAATCGGTTTATAATGGTTCCAAAGGGTCTTATTTCGAAGCTAAAGTGGGGATGGGTCGAAATCCTATCAACCAATAGGATTTAGACAAGTTTAGGGTATTATTTTAACCTTATCAATTAGATTTAACTCTAAGTTAATTAATTTAACTTTTACCATGTCTTTTTGTTTTCTTTCACTATATGGTTAATACACTTACTATAACATGCCAAACGAACCCCAAATTGTTTATTATTAATATATATATCCTTATCTAAGTCATTTGGCCGAACCTTAGATTTTTAGGAATAAAATAACAATTAATAATATAATATTTGATTTAAAAACTATTTTGTGTCAATTTTGACACTATTTGATATATGATTTTTGTGAAAGTCATAACAGAATTATATGTTCGAAACAAGTTGATTAAATCAACATTAATATATCATAGTAACCTAGAAAATTAGTGGAATTCATAAAAAGTCTCAAATTACATTTATTTTGGTGTTTATAACATCAATTATGTCAATATTTCATTAATAAGATAATTACTGCATCATCATTGTGTCATAAATAAATTAAATTATTTAATGTCTAAAAATTACAAATAAAATACTATTATGTATGAAATCTTTTTAGCTTTCTAATGA
The DNA here is from genome assembly GCA_963277665.1 of Viscum album. Lineage (NCBI taxonomy): Eukaryota > Viridiplantae > Streptophyta > Magnoliopsida > Santalales > Viscaceae > Viscum > Viscum album. The sequence goes on from OY728126.1 coordinate 1,678,855,752, forward strand.
ATATTTATAGTCGAATTTATCTTATGTATAACCCCATATTAAAAATGATTTACTTATTAAACTTTGATTTTAACTATTTTAACCCTTCTTTAAATAAATTAATAATAAATGTCCTAATCTAATCCGAGTGTGCCTAAATGGTCATATTTTATTCCTAAGTTTGTTTTTGGTCGAATTACACTTGTCCAATAGAATTAGGACATGTGTTAGGGTAATATTAATATCATATTTACCCTTAGTTACCCTATTTACTATTAACCAAAAAATTATTTTTATCTCATTGAACCACATTTTACTTACTGATATCAACCGTGTCTGTCAGATTTTTGAAATTCTATTCACAGAAGCGGTAAAATTAAGTTTTATGCAAAATTCAGTTTTTTACCTACCACTTAGTGGTTTCACTATTCATCAAAAATTGAAAGTTTTCAGAAAAATACCAAAATTTCACCCTAGGCTAATTTCAATATTCTGAGTCCAAAAATGAAGTCCATTTTGAAAAATAAAATTTATAAAATTTCAAAAAGTGGTTATTACTATTCATAATGGCTAGTTTTAATAGCATATTGTTGTTTAGTGAAACTCGGTATTGCGTACGACGCAAGCTATCGAGGAAGGTCGCGATTGCGTGTAAAGCAAGCCAAGCAAGTGTTGTGTAGAAAAAGATTCCTTTGATGATTTATATAACATAAAAGTCTCGGGTGTTACATTCTACCCCCCTTAAAAGAATTTCACCCTCGAAATTCGTCACTTTGTAACAAACAGATGAGGATACTTCTCCCTCATCATATCCTCAAGCTCCCATGTAGCTTCTTCAAGTTGGTGGTTCCTCCATAAAACTTTCACCAAGCGAGTGGTCTTGTTTCGTAGGACTTTTTCGCTACGATCCAGAATCTCTATCGGCTGTTCTTCATAAGAAAGATCTTGCTCCAGCGGTACAACTTCTGAGCTGAGTACATGTGAAGGATCTGGTATGTACTTTCTCAGGAGAGATACGTGGAACACATCGTGAACTTGAGAGAGATTCGGTGGAAGCGCCAATCAGTAAGCTACCTTCCCAACACGATCCGGTATTTCGAAAGGACCGATATATCTAGGGCACAACTTCCCATTCTTTCCAAATCTCATAACCCTCTTCCAGGGAGATATTCGTAAGAACACTTTATCACCCACTTCAAACTCTAGGTCTTTTGTTCGGTTGTCGGCATAACTTTTCTGTCGACTCTGAGCTGCTCTTATGTGTTGTTGAATAGATCTAACCTTTTCTGTCATTTCATCAACGAGATCAGGTCCTAATAGCTTTCTTTCCCCAACTTCATCCCAGCAAGTTGGAGTCCTGCATTTCTTTCCATATAGAGCTTCATAAAGAGCCATCTGAATACTGGAGTGAAAGCTATTATTATAAGAAAATTCCACCAAAGGTAGGTGTTGATCCCAACCTCCTTTGAAATCCATAGAGCAAGCTCTCAACATATCTTCTAGGGTTTGAATTGTTCTCTCAGACTGACCGTCTGTCTGGGGATGATAAGCAGTGCTGAAACTCAACTCTGTATCCAGAGTATGCTGAAGACTTCGCCAGAACTTCGAGGTAAATCTCGGATCTCGATCAGATATAATAGAAAGTGGTACTCCATGCAATCTTACCACTTCCTTTACATATATCCTCGCAAGCTGATCTAGAGAGAAATCCTCTCTAATAGCAATGAAGTGTGCAGACTTTGTAAGACGATCAACTATGACCCAGATAGCATTATTGCCTTTGGATGTTTTAGGAAGTCCTGTGACAAAGTCCATAGTGATGTTTTCCCATTTCCATTCAGGTATGGGTAATGGTTGTAACATCCCCTTAGACTTCTGTCTCTCAGCTTTAACTTGTTGACAAACCAAGCATCGAGAGTCATATTCAGCAACATCTCTTTTCATGCCATCCCACCAGAAGTACTCTTTCAGGTCCCTATACATCTTCGTGCTTCCAGGATGAATAGATAATGAAGAACTATGAGCCTCATCCAGCAGCTCTTTCTTTAATTCGGGGATGGGAGGAACACAAACCCGATTCCTGAACTTTATTATCCCATCACAATCAAGGTTGAATTCAGGAACATTTCTCACCTTCTTTTGTAACTCGACATCTTCTTTCTGTGCCTCTTTAATCTTCACATGTATAGATGGTTGAACATTCATTTGAGAAAGATAAGATTTTTCCCCTTCCATTATAATTCCAAGATCCATCCTTTGTAAATACATAAATATTGGATCTTTTGTGATCCTCATCATGGATAAACTAGCATGGTCTTGTCGACTTAATGCATCTGCCACCTTGTTTGCTTTCCCAGGGTGGTAATGGATTGAGCAGTCATAATCCTTAATCAGCTCCAACCATCTTCTTTGGCGCATATTCAGCTCCTTTTGTGTGAAAATATACTTTAAACTTTTATGATCAGTATAAATATCACACCTTTCACCATAAAGGTAATGCCTCCAAATCTTTAATGCAAAGATTACCGCAGCCAACTCCAAATCATGTGTTGGGTAATTTTGCTCATGGATTTTCAACTGTCGTGAGGCATAAGCTATCACCATATCAGTTTGCATAAGAACACACCCCAATCCCTTCTTGGATGCATCACTGTAGATCACAAACCTTTCTCCACTACAAGGAAGTGTGAGCACAGGTGCACTGGATAACCTTCTTTTAAACTCCTTGAAATTCTCTTCACATTCCTCTGTCCAGACAAACTTAACTCATTTCCGAGTCAACTTGGTGAGTGGATTAGATAATCGTGAAAAATCTTTTACAAAACGTCGATAATATCCAGCCAAACCAAGAAAACTTCGGATCTCAATTACTGTTGTTGGTCTTGACCATCTTTCGATAACCTCTGTTTTTGCTGGATCCACAGATATCCCCTCTTTTGAGATTATATGACCCAAAAATGCAACTTTTTGAAGCCAAAATTCACACTTGGTAAATTTGGCATAAAGCTTCTCCTTTCTCAGGGTCTTCAATATAATTCTCAAGTGATCTTCATGCTCTTCCTTGCTCTTTGAATAGACAAGAATATCGTCTATAAAGACTACCACAAATTGATCAAGATAGTCTATAAAGACTCTATTCATTAGATCCATGAAGATAGCAGGGGCATTAGTAAGACCAAATGGCATCACTATAAATTCATAGTGTCCATACCTTGTACGGAAAGCCGTCTTTGGTATATCCTCCCTTTTGACCCTTAATTGATGATACCCTGAACGAAGATCAATCTTGGAAAAGTATTGAGCTCCGCGTAGTTGGTCAAATAAGTCATCAATGCATGGGAGAGGATATATGTTCTTGATAGTGATCTTGTTAAGTTCTCAATAATCAATGCAAAGTCTCATTGATCCATCTTTCTTCTTAACAAATAGAACAGGTGCTCCCCAAGGTGACGCACTAGGGCGTATGAATCCCTTATCAATATTCTCTTGGAGTTGCTTCTTCAATTCCTGCAACTCAATTGGGGCCATTCTATAAGGTGTCTTTGAAATAGGCAAAGAACCCGGTACGAGTTCTATTGAAAACTCAACTTCACGATTTGGTGGAAGACCCGGCAATTCCTCCGGAAAGACATCATAAAACTCTCGTACAATGGGCATATTCTTAATCGTGAGTTTCTCACCAACCATTTGAGATAAATAACCTTCATTTAGTGGAATCAATACCCATAAGATGGAAGAAATTTCCACTGGAAGGTTATGTTCATCCTTGCATTGATAGACGATCGTAGATTGATCTGGAATATGAAATGTGACTTCCCTTCTTTGGCAATCGATATGAGCTCCATGTAGAGAAAGCAAATCCATGCCAAGAATCACATCAAATTCCACTAAAGGAAGGATCACAAGATTTGCAGGAAGCACTTTCCCACAAACTTCGATCGGAGAATAATTATAAACTTTTGATGCGATTGATGTGCCATTAGGTGTTGTCACAGCTAACTCAACATCTAATTGTTGAGGTAATACGGTGATACCCTTAGAAAATTTTTCAGAAATAAAAGAGTGGGTGGATCCAGAATCAAATAAAACATTTGCTACTTTAGAGTGGATGGTAAGTGTACCTTTCACCACATCGTTATCGCACTCCACATCGCTGATAGAAATTGCATGTGACTTTCCTTTGTCTTTAGCCTTAAGAGTTTGTTGACGTCGACCATCATCATCAACCCTTGGATTTGGGCATTGATTGGCATAATGCCCCATCTCCTTGCACTTGAAACATTGAAGTGTAGTAGGTTCATTCTGTGTATCCCTTCCTTTGTTTGCGTCATTAGACATCTTCTTCCCATTATCACGGCATTCAAATGCCTGATGACCTTCTTTTCCACATTTAAAACATTTACTTGTCCCTTTAAGACAACTCCCTCTATGTTTCTTTCCACACATTGAGCATAAGGAAAAGCTCATCTTCTTTTCCGTGTGCTCTTTAGATTTTTCTTTGAATTCCATCTTCCTCTTCTTATCAAACCCATGTGACTGATGGGTTACTCCAATCTCCATCTCGACTTTGAGAGCACATCGAACGATTTCCTCGTAGCTATTGAAGTCCCTTATGGCTAACGCCCTTCGAAGACTTGGTTTTAAGCCACTAAAGAATCGATCGGTCTTACTCTCAGGTTGGATAATAATACCAGAAGCGTACCTTGCAAGTCTGGTAAAATATGCTTCATAGGTACCAACAGATTCATCATCCCTTTGCTTCAGTTCAAGGAACTCTTTCTCCATCTTTGTTCGGAGAATACGGGGGAAGTACTTATTGAAAAATAAGTTCTTGAACTCGTCCCATTCCATAGAGTCAATTTCATCCCTTTGCCTCGTATTCTTAACAAGATTCCACCATTGATCCGCATCTCCTTCCAAACGATACACTGCTAGGATGACATTATCATGCTCAGAACATTGAAGAACTGAAAATATCTTTTCAGTAGTACTAATCCATTTTTCAGCAACTAATGGATCAGTAGACCCGCTGAAAGAAGGTGGACGCTGCCTCATGAAGGATTCAACAGAATGTTGCTCCTTCCTTTGTTCGTTTGGAAATCCTGCATGATTCATAGCTTGAGAAAGTTGTGTGAGCATGGCTAGAAGATTTTGCATTCCAGCTCCCATATCGTTTGGCTGCTCAGGGGGACAATCATTGCATTGCCCACCGCATTCCGCATTAACACGGTTCCTTCGGGTTCCAGCCATTGACTAAAACCAAGAAGAATAGTGTGAGAAACACTAATTATAATAGGAAACCGCATAATTCAAGAAAAAAAAATTTCATGCTTATGGTCTTATCCTAGGTTATTCATGGCCATTTCTAAGATTGTGTTCTATGCTTAGACTTATCCTTAGGGTTCTTACTAAGGCTTTCACATCCTAGTTTCCAAAGGTTGACTATACCTTTCCTCTGATACGAACTATAATGACCCACACTTTACATACATTGTTAATACTTCAAAATTGAAGCACACTTATTACAACATATGACAAAACCACAATGGACCGTATAGGTATAGTGTCTTTAGAAACTAGGAAACATAAACAACTGGTTCATAAATCTTCTACAGTGTCTCCCATTTATTTCATCATATCTAGGGTCCCTTTTAGCATATTCTACTTAATATCCATCTTCCTGACCTGGGGAAAAGAAAACATAAAAGGGTGAGCTCAAATGCTCAGCAAGGGCAAATAAAGGAAATAAAAATCATATCATATCTTTATGAAAATCAATACCTGCAAAAGAGATCATAATATCTTAACATGGAATAAATCATAGAAGTGAAAATGAGATCCCCATAATCATAACATAAAACTTGAAACTTTGTGGCATGCACACATAATCATGGAAAATCATTTCTTGTTAGTCATGACTCATTGCCAAGACTATCTTAGTGGACAAAGTCCCTTTCTGAACCGAGTTCACTCCTCGTTTCAGTCCTGTATCACTGAACTGAAATAACCTTCCGTTCCAGCCATGTCTATCTCATGAGATATAAAATCATTACCCAATGCATTGGAGGGAGATATAGGTCCCACCCATCTTATAATGAATCCTTTCTTATGTGTTCCACATAATCATAAAACATACATCATCGCATAACACATGTAACAAAAATGGGATTCTTGAAACATCATGACATCATAAATCAATTCATATAAGATAAAGGAATTCATAAACATAATTCCATCACAACATAGTCAAATCAATGTAAAAATATGGATAGAAACAGAACCCTTTATTATCTTAGATGGAAAATAATTTTGATAAAACACTTGAATTGAATTCTTGAGGAAAATATCCTTTCTTCTTCAAAATCAATTTCTTTTCACAAAACATCATGCAATTTTAAAAGAAAGAGATTTTATTGAAAATAGTCATGAAATATTTTAGAGGAAGCTTCATGAAAATAAGTCTTTATAAAACAGTAGAAATCCGTTCGTGCCGTATAAGTTAAAAAAAAACATTCTTCGTACTTTTGTCGGAAAAGTCAAAAAGTACCTCGTACGAAAAACGACAAAAGATTCCTTTCATACGTATTACTAAAAACTCACCGAAGGGTAAAAATGGATTTAAACAATTTTAGGTGGATGGAAATAATATTACATATTGAGTAAACATGGATGTGGATGATAAAATACACCCCAGTAAATACTTACGAATAAACAATCTCGGATAAAAATGAGATTGTGATATTTCCCTTACCTTAGGTCCGATTTGCTTTGTTCGTGTCCGAAGCTCCTGTATAATGGTTTAAATAATGTTATTGACTTATTACAGAATCATACATATTGATATGATATCATATATGGTCATATTATTAGCTTCTTGTTAGTAATATTTCATTGTTACTTGTTACTCGGGTCTTTATAACTTTTTGTTCTTATGCGTGTTTTGTTGTATAAATTCTTATTCTTATCTTTAGGTTATAGATAATTCATTTCCAGAATGTTATTAGTGTAGTATATACCATATTAATTCATTCAATTCATTTATATAATCATTATGAAATGAAGATCATGTAGAACGAGTCGCATCACATCGTGGAGACGGTATTCCGTACGCACGCACGAGTGATGATATCGTTTCTATGATCGTGGAATTGTATTGGAGTATATATATATATTATTTCAGTATCAATATTACTTAATAATAATCATATATAGTTACTCATTACACCATTATACCCATCCTTGTAAGGTGATGGTGGAAAATAGATTACACCACGGCGTGGAGACGGTATTCCGTACGTACGCACGCGCGGTGATTTCATTTTTCCGTAGGATGGATAGAAGGTGAATTAGGGTTGTTTCATATTTATAATAACATATCAGTATGTAAGTAATACTGATGTTATTACTTTATCATGAAACAACTAAAGAAGAAGAAGTTGAAGAAGAAAGAAATTGAAAAGATCGGTAATGGATATTACCTCTTCTTTGGAACGCCTCTTTGAATCCTCCACTTAAGGAACTAAGATTGGTCTTTGGAGAAGACCAGGACATCTAGGATTATTCTAGGGAAGTGGAGAGGAGAAAATGGCAGGGGTTGGCCGAGCTTGTGTGCTCAAATTGGTGTGAGGAGGAGGGGGAGGAGGTGCCCTTTTATAAGGGAGGAGAGGGGCACCTTAGGAATATCTCAAAATATTATTTTATATTAATGTCAAAATCGGTTTATAATGGTTCTAAAGGGTCTTATTTCGAAGCTAAAGTGGGGATGGGTCGAAATCCTATCAACAAATAGGATTTAGACAAGTTTAGGGTATTATTTTAACCTTATCAATTAGATTTAACTCTAAGTTAATTAATTTAACTTTTACCATGTCTTTTTGTTTTCTTTCACTATATGGTTAATACACTTACTATAACATGCCAAACGAACCCCAAATTGTTTATTATTAATATATATATCCTTATCTAAGTCATTTGGCCGAACCTTAGATTTTTAGGAATAAAATAACAATTAATAATATAATATTTGATTTAAAAACTATTTTGTGTCAATTTTGACACTATTTGATATATGATTTTTGTGAAAGTCATAACAGAATTATATGTTCGAACCAAGTTGATTAAATCAACATTAATATATAATAATAACCTAGAAAATTATTGGAATTCATAAAAAGTCTCAAATTACATTTATTTTGGTGTTTATAACATCAATTATGTCAATATTTCATTAATAAGATAATTACTGCATCATCATTGTGTCATAAATAAATTAAATTATTTAATGTCTAAAAATTACAAATAAAATATCATTATGTAGGAAATCTTTTTATCTTTCTAATGAATATTTATAGTCGAATTCATCTTATTTATAACCCCATATTAAAAATGATTTACTTATTAAACTTTGATTTTAACTATTTTAACCCTTCTTTAAATAAATTAATAATAAATGTCCTAATCTAATCCAAGTGGGCCTAAATGGTCATATTTTATTCCTAAGTTTGTTTTTGGTCGAATTACACTTGTCCAATAGAATTAGGACATGTGTTAGGGTAATATTAATATCATATTTACCCTTAGTTACTCTATTTACTATTAACCAAAAAATTATTTTTATCTCATTGAACCACATTTTACTTACTGATATCAACCGTGTCTGTCGGATTTTTGAAATTATATTCACAGAAGCGGTAAAATTATGTTTTATGCAAAATTCAGTTTTTTACCTACCACTTAGTGGTTTCACTATTCATCAAAAATTGAAAGTTTTCAGAAAAATACCAAAATTTCACCCTAGGCTAATTTCGATATTCTGAGTCCAAAAATGAAGTCCATTTTGAAAAAAAAAATTTATAAAATTTCAAAAAGTGGTTATTACTATTCATAACGGCTAGTTTTAATAGCATATTGTTTTTTAGTGAAACTCGGTATTGCGTACGACGAAAGCTATCGAGGAAGGTCGCGATTGCGTGTAAAGCAAGCCAAGCAAGTGTTGTGTAGAAAAAGATTCCTTTGATGATTTATATAACATAAAAGTCTCGGGTGTTACAGTGCATATGATAATCTCAATAGAAAGTGAATAGGAAAAATGTATTAGTCCATGCATAACATATAATAAAAAAATCACAACAAGAAAACAACCACCATATAATGAGATTTCATTCACAAAATAAGTCACTACAGACCTCCAACAACACCTTCTTCTGATAAATGATGGTATATATGTACAATTGGATGTAAACATCTCTCCACAAACATAAAATGGTATTCCACAATTCCTAGCATCATTTGGAACCCAATTAATATTAGTACATGTTTATCTTATATGGAAACACTTCACAGAACTCCCCAAAGGTGGTCATTATCCATAACATCAATCACCCAACCCTTGTAGTACTAATTTTCCATAAATGACTTTAATTCCTAAATAATATGCTTTCTGTAATTGGATAATCACATCACCCCAAAATTGAATTCTAGAACTGCAGCCAATAGCCAATGAATTATCAACCCATTCATGGTCAACAACTAGAAAAACAACATATCCATGATCTAACCCACAAAATCAAATTATGTAATATCCATAACCATTTTCAATCCATCATTCTCCACTCTAAAAGGTTATCCATCCAAAAATTAACAACATGATCATCTTTATATTTGAAGCATTGTTTTTTTCTATAAAATACCAAAAGGAATACATATCATAGAATGTTATAATAATAATACTTATCAATTTAATTTATCAAGAGGATATAAAAACTCCCACATAAAATCACTTTTAAACATGGTTAAACAAGATATGCCAAAATAGTATCAAGTCAAGGAAACAATGTTTTACATATAAGAAGAGCATAACATATTTTCATGGTAATAATAAAACAAAATCATGAAATTTCAATATTAATCATACATTGAAACAATATTCACAATCAAAAATATGGTGGAAAAATTTATAAATGTTGTCATGGGATACACATAGATGGAATCATGGGATCTGGGACTCATGTAGCTAAAATAAATATCAAAGAGGCTTTATGTAATCTATCACACAAATTAGTGATCAATACTGAGGCATTGGTAAGAAACATCAATAATGTTTTCAAAGGACCACCATGGAATTTGACACATTATCCTATTATATTATGAATGATTCCCATAATTAATTAATACTCATGGATTAAAAATTAAATAAAAATTACAAGTAATTTTTATCTCAATATGAATTAAGGGTCAATAAAATAATGTGATAAACCTCATATATCATGAAAATAAATGAACATAATACAAAATGGTGTAGGACCTGGGACAACCTACCAAAAATAGAGCTAAATATATGGGATCATTATACATAATACTACATCAATATAGATCAAAGTCCAATCAACCTTCAAGGATCTCTATAATATTCAAATAACACCTTGTAGTTAGAACCTTGACAAACCTTCCATGAAATGTCTATTTCACACAATAGAAATCATTCTAGGTAAACTATAAATCATGTAGTGATAAGGAAAATTCCATCATACTACAATTAACCTTGAAGGTTTTGGAAGAAACAATTCAAACAATTCACATTTGTCGCTACATTATTAAATAGTGTTTGAGCCACTTTGGCGTACTCTCGGTTCAACGATGCGAAAGAACCACAAATCAATTCCATGTTTTGGTGGCTAAATAAATATGGATTTCCAAAAAACCATAGAATGAATAATAAAGGTACATACCTTAATAAAAATTATAACAAACATTATATATTCATCAACATTGAACATCCATTATCCATGTTGATATATATCCCCACAGAACATTGAAAATTCCATCATAATCCAATGTAATTGCCTTAAGATTATATATGTGGAGATAATAAAATGAAAAAAGAGTATCAATATGTGTGATGTGAAGAATATATAAAGATAATTGTGATATATAAGGTTCATATATCCCAAATATTATAGACACGATTATCTGTGATATATAACCCCATGATTTACCTCTATTGTAGTAAGAAAGAGGCCAATATTGAATAATATCAATGTATGAGGCCTAAAATCACCATTGGATCACATAAGGATCAATAATTAATCATTAGAGACACATAGATGGATGAAAAGTGGAGAGTATGACCAAATGTGTCTCGAAAACTTGAGCTAAAACTAGTAATTTTCAGGGGGTTATGGTAACTTAAAATACCAAAAACCCCTATCGAAAACAAACCCAATGTGGCCAACTGGTGAGACTGTTGAGGTTTAACAAATTTTCAGTGTAGGATCACAAGTTGGTTGGTGAGGGATTTTGGGAAATAGGTCTATTATCCTCTTGACCAACTAGTTGGTGGAAGCTGCTGGCTAGTCGAATCTACTATAACAACCCGATTACTCCATGGATCTTATATTAAATCTAAAATAATGTATCCACCGTTTTTTCATATATTCGTTTTAAAAAACAATCCTCAATGACAGAAAAACATAAATATTCTGGGGTTGACACTTGTTTCTCTAAATGAGTCACATATTAGAAAAAAATCAAATTCCCTCCAAAATTCACAACCATAATGGTGAATTCCATTACATCCTTGAGGGGTATAGCCTAGTTATTTTATGAGAATAATTAAATGTGAGTAAGTATATACTTGAACAATCTTGATATGGATTAGCGATTATAGACACATGATATCTATTCAATTTGATCTGAATTACCATGTATATTATGTAGTATTTTACTATTATAGAGGATATGGAAAAAAAGATGGAGTTTATTTGAAAAAAAAATATCTTTTAAGGGTGAACTTCATGCACTTTTGCATTATCCATGACTAGAAGTTTTGAACCCTCTTTTTCCATGAGAGGTATTAGTTCTAGACTGATGTGTTTGTAAAATGTCTAAATATTACTCTGTAATTATGTGGAGGGATACTACATCATAAATTTCAATACATATGCATACACTAAAATATTTAGTGTTAAAAACCTAAAAATTTAGATTTTCAGTTTTACACCAAGAGATATTGATGTATGTCTATCGTAGGGAGTGGATAAAGCAATTTATATGTCTTTCTAATGTAGCACAGAGGCTGACTAGGGTCATCTCATTTGAGGATTTTTATCATCTGTTTACCCAATAAATCTATATCACCTAAAATAATGATTTTTACTTATAATTAATCTAAAAATGTAATTAAATTTAGAAGTCTAATTAAATGTTAAAACATATACTATCATGAAATTACAAAATGTAGATAGAGAATAAAGAACTTGGTTCTAGGGTTGGTAACATAGGTTCATTCATTATTTTTTTATTTTTTAAATTCAATTTGATAATTCATTTTTTGAAAACACATTAATGAATTATATTCCCTTGATTTATTTATTGTGTGATATTATTATGCATCCGGCACACCAAACCACACCTCCTCCAATTGTCAAATATGGTAACACCACAACCGAGAATTTCATCCGAAAACACCAAGCTCCACCGTATGTCGTTTCATCCCTTATGGAAACCCCAACTCCACCGTATGAAGGGATTTCCTATGATACGTGAGGGAAAATTTATTAATCAAAGAAATGAAATGGATTTGGGAATATTGTATCGGTGGATGACCACCGAACTTGTGCAATATTCCCGCCTCCACCACAAATAGAATAAAAACAATCTGAATTGAAGCACAATAATAAAGAACACCATGAATCCTCCCCCAGTTCCAAGTATCGATTTAGTCACATGCCATGGTGAAGTGTAGAGATCACGATGTAAATAAAGGAGAGAGAAAAAAATTAGATTAAAATTGGAAAAGAAATACGGTGGAAAATAAGGTGGAAACACTTTAATTTAAATATTAATTCATTACATGAGAAAATAAAACAAAAAATAAAAAGAGAATAAAAGAAAAATCATATGTTAGAAGCATGTCATTGAGCCTCCACTCCAACGTTAGTGTCGAACTCTCTTCTCAGCATGGGTGAAATCCTATTTATATAGGCCAAGGGGGTGCCATCCTCCGGTCGTCAAATTTAAGATCATCATAATTCCTCTTTAAGATTTCCAGCATATTCTATCGATAAAACGTTTGACCATGTTCGGCCAATATAATTGCATAATTTTTCAATGATGTCTTCTATAAGGATATTAAAAAATATGTTTTACGTTTCATCACAAAATTTCAATTTTATCCTCCATGTGTATTATGAGACATGGATAATTATCGTTGAGAAATTAATCTAGAGGAACGTTTCCTTTTTTTCATCCCCAATATGTCAGCATCCATAGACTGCCTTAATGGTGGAAACTCTTCCAGTTATTCGACAACCAAAATCCACATTTAATAATAGTTCCAAGACAATTAGAATCACATATATTGGATGTCTTTAGTCTGATTTATTATCAATTTATTGAGGTGGGGTCCAAAAAGTCCTCCAGAATAATTTTCCACCTTGATTGAATTTTTCGAACCCATGGATGACAGAATAAAATCCTTGTTCAAAAAAAGATGAAGAAAATAAATATATGGACCAAATAAAAAATGAATCAAATGCATTGTATTTATATTTTATAAGATATGAATGTATTACCAAAGTGATTAAAATCTGTCAATATTTCCAAAATAAGGAATTTTCCAATTTTAGCCCAAAACAGATCATAAATCCAAAATTTATGTAAATAACATAACATGTTCAATATTTTGGGATCAAATCATTGAATTAAATATAAAAAATTATGAAAATATTTTCTCTACCAATTCCCCCACACTTAAACTATGCTTGTCCACAAGCATAATATCTCAACATGGAATTCAAAGGGCACAAATGTCACCAATACTTAAATTTCAATGAAATAAAATAAAAAGATTATCAATGTCAAAAAAAAATAATTTTCCACCAAAAATATCAATTTAATTTCCCATTTTGCAAAAAAACAATCAATTCATGCATTTTAATTTTCCCCTTTGAAAAATTATAGAGCTTATCCTTTCATTCATTCAAGATACTCACTTTATTATTATTAAACATGCCATATCATGATATACCTATCTTTTGAATCTTTTCACTCATCACTAATGATACAATTAATAGTGGAGTTTTACTCATATCTTGAGAACATGCTCCTTATCCATAGACTTGTAAATGATCTACTTTCTCCACATTGTAAAGAAAAAAATCACAGAAAATCATGAGGAATTGCAATAAAGGTTCCAATGACTCTACGGCATAGTGTTGGTGGGTAAATGATTAAAATAATTTAAGTCCAGAAGTAGGAGGGTTGACTCTTAAGTAAAATGCATGATTAATCAAGTGAAAACACAGGATGAACCTCACTCTAATCACATTGATAATGGGCAACCAAACAGAACACCCCTTTTAATGACATGGGTCATGAGTACATAAATGATTACAAAGAATGATATCATCTAAGTTATCATTTTTTTTGTAAAGCTCCAGAAAGGCACAACTTTATTTTCTTTTTTTAAGCTTCAGAGAGGCATATCTTTATTTTGAAATTTTTTCTTTTTTTATGGAGAACCAGATGAAATGAATGAATCATAATTAAATGATGACTCATGCCTAATTTTCCAATAATACATTTCCCAAAATGATGACGCACACCTTACACCACCCAAACTTGATACACATCCCAATGAACGCACACGAAAGGCCCTTCCCCCACACTCAAACATGAATTACCATGAAAAAATACTAAAAGAGTGGGAAGGTAAGGAAAAGTTGTCTAGTAATGTGGCTTAAACCTATATGTAAATTCATGGCTTATATGGGATAATGAAGGATAAATGTAAGGGTGGGTCTTAGGTAAATATGAGGCTAGCCAAAGTAGTGTCTTAATCATTTTAAATGTGATCTTGTACAGTCATAGCATTGAAAAGTTTCTATAAAAGTTCTAGCAGGTGGCACGTCCCAATATCACTCAAGAAATATGCTCAAAAAAAAGGAAATATTTGGTCTAGAAATCCTATTGAGAATGGGAATATGATATTGGACAATCACTCATAGCATGATTAGTAATAAAAACGTAATTCACATGATATTCAGAAATTTAATGCATGAAAATTTTTAGGGAAATTTCAATTACATGGATCAATTAATTTCATCAATTAAAATGTCCTTATATTAATATCAATGCTTCACTTTAATCACCCAATTATTCATTTTATTCATTCAATCTTATTTACATTGAAATCTAAAACATGGCATCACTGGATTCCTAATAAATACATGTCTCCTAGATATGTCAAGAAAAAAATAATTCATGTGTGGGAATTCAATTCTATTTTAAACCAAAAAAATTTAAGGAGTTTCAAAGTTAAACATTAAAAGTAAAATCCCTTTTGAAACGATTCTTCATCCTTCAATTTGGGGGTTCCCTATTTCCATCATGAACCTACAAAAGGGAATTACTCAATTAAGTGAAAGGATCATGTCATTAATTCTAAAAAATATAGGAGGGATTGGGTTGCATGCTAAGATACTTTGATGAAAAGAAATTGGAATCTAACATCCTTGAAAACAAGTAAAGATATGTCTCAGTATGATCCCCCAAGTGGGCCCTGGATTCTTTTACTACCTCCAGAGGGTAGTACCAACTGTCATCCATAATCTAATGGTCAGTGGATCTTGTTAGACATGAACCAATACTTGTTGCTTTTCCCTTCTTGTAGTTCTTTGTTCTCGTTTAATAGAATTCCTTAGATAGAGTACACCCGATCCACCCCTTCACAATGTGGTATAGCTTGCATGGCGGGGGTAGGATGAATTATTGATCCTCCTCTTCTTCAGTTGCTACTTGTGCAACATCTCCCTCAAATTCCATTGGTTTCTCCAAATGTGCTAAATGAAAAGAATAAGCAAAGGGATATTCAAAATTTAAATTTGAAATATTAATTTCAAAATTTTTCCTTCAAAGTTAGGTAGCTTGTAAATTTAGTTCTTCAGGCATAGCCACTGTTATCTCTTCATGGGCTTCCTCAAGTATGTGATCAATTCCCTTAGGGATATCTAGGTGTTCCTCAATAGGTGCAATTTCTCCTTCTTCATCTTATTCCATGGTGACACAAGGATTTAACGAATATGAATATTCAAAGTCATAAGGATTGATACTCAAATAAGATTGAATGAAATCAGAAAAGTAACAGTTCAAGAAAAGATCATCTCCCTAAGCTGCTTCTAGTTCAATAACTTTTTTTGTGATAAGTGCCTCATGGAGTCGATATTCACTAGATGGAGGTAGGTAGTCAGGATCCTCCCTTTTTTCTTCAAACTCTCCCATTTGGGTGGCTTCCTCATCATCCAAGGCTAGAGAGAGGTACAAAGGTGGTTTCTATTATACTTTGTAAGGAATTAGTAGATCATGTTGCATTTCAATTTCTGCCCATGCACTCCAAAATTTCACAAAATTCACATGATCACCCTCTTATAAATTAGTAGAAAACAATATTTCATCTATATTCTATAGAAATGGCTGAGAGAGGTGAAATTAATCTTTCAGAACATCCTCTTTTACCTCCTCAAGTTCATCAACATCAAAAACCAATAGGGAAATTTCTTCCACAGTTTTCTCAGGCTCTTGCTCCGGTTCAGGCTCCGGTTTCTCAATTTTTTCTCGATCATAGTCAAACGTGATTTGAATTTTTCTCCCCAGGACATCTAGAGAATTTCTAATCCTATCCACCCCGGCATTTAGGTCTCTATAATCCACTTCGGGTTCTTGATATTTCACCTGCGAGTAATCGTCCCAGGAATAGTAATTTGAATTTTAATACATCATGGAAACTATTTTTTATATAATTAAAGATATCAAAAATTTAAAACAGAAAAAGTAAAGTAAATAACCGATTAGCTCCTGAGAAACAGCGCCAGTTTTGACGCACGCCTGTCATAGGGTGTGGCAAAAGCAATTTCTATGTTTTTCTAATGCAGTATAGTGGCTGAATAGGGTCATATCACTTGAGGATGTTTATCAGTTGTTTACACACTTAATCTATATAACCTAAACTAATGATTTTAACATCTAATTAATCTAATAAAGAAATAAAATTAATTAGTCTAATTAAATGTTAAAACTTATACTGACATGCAATTACAGAATGTAATTAGAGAAGAAAGAACTTGGTCCTAGGGTTGGTAACATAGATTCATTCATTATTTATTTATTGTTTAAATTAAATTTGATATTTCATTTATTGAAACCACATTAATGAATTACATTCCCTTGATTTTTTTTATTTTTTGATTTTAGTATGCATCAGGCACACCAAACCACACCTCCACCAATAGTAAAATAGTGTAACACCTCAACCGAGAATTTCATCCCAAAAGACGTGGCTCTGCCATATGTCGTTTCATCCCTTATTGTCATGACCCAACCCTACCCAGGCTCAGGACGCAACTACCCCAAGCCCGCCTCTATAGGCCAGGGGCTGGCGACAAGAGCCAAAGGCTAAACAACTCTTGGAAGCCTTCGCCTGAGTACCTGTACACACACACGCAACACACTCAATGAAAAAGTGTAGAGTAATAGAGAAGACAAGTAAAGAAAAAAAAAGGCAACTGCTATATATAAACCACAAATGGGCATCGACCTCTAAACAATACAAATTACAAGTGGAAGGTAAATTGAAATGAAAAGGGGCAAAACACGTGCCCATCCAAAAAGTGCCACAACCTGGCAATAAGTAAACAAAAAGGAAAAAAACTGGAAGGGTCCCCCACCTGGAACCCGACTCCAACCACCGCACGCGGTCCACGCTCCTGAACTCCTAAGCTCTACTGAAGTCACGACCAACCTATCCGTCGTCTGCAAGGGCACACCAACTGCAGGAAATGCCCAAGCAGGGGTGAGTATAAAAATACTCAGTAGGATACCCCGAAGGCTAGAGGGAGAAACAAATGAGGTACCGAAGGGTGAGGAGTAGATACAACATGTAAAAGTAAAGGAGTACAACCAAAAGTGAAGTAAAGAGTATAGTAGAGAGTCTAGCTCAACCCAACAAGTTAAAGGACGTAGACTCGTCCAGACACAAGGAGCTGGAAACTGTGGGAAGATGAACTTCTCGTCGAGTCTTCGCTACCTATAGTAGGAGAGTAGACTCGTCCAACCATGAGAAGCTAGACACGGAAATCACTTGGCATACCTCGCACGTCTTAACCACACCTGGAAAGAGAGTAACCAATCACAAGAAGTGGGTACCAGAACAAGGTATATACAAAATACATATGCTCAACAAGAAGCCCGAACAAGGTCGTAAGGGGATCTCAATCCCGTAGCTCATCCCAAGAAAAGAGTAGCCAAAATTCCCCGAAGTAACACCATCGATGCCCAGCATCCCACACGTCTGCCCGAACTAAAATTCAAGGGCTCAATCACCGCACCTCGACACTATCCACTTTGGGCGGCACTAACTCACCCACATGGTTTTAGGTCATGTCAGAAGGACGTGTCTCGGTGGGGAAAGCGCTCCTCGTACTTGAGAGTCCTGGGGGAACATCAACCCACAACTCATCACTGCCCTGAAGTCGAGAGGTCTGCTCAAAGTTGACAGGAGACCCCTTGCCTAGCCCAGCTGGAGGGTCCCTGGAAGTCAACGGGTTCCCACTACAGGGAGACCCGGCAAGAGTCGACGGGTGCCACTTTGCCCAGTCCTGTAACAGGGTAATCCACTGGAGGGAGACCCGGCTAATGTCAGCGACGAGACCACTGACCAGCCCAGCTAGAGGTAACCCGACATCGGGGACCACTGCCCAACCCAATTGGAGGTAAGCCCGGCATCGGGGACCACTACCCAGCCCCGCTGGAGGTAAGACCGTCATCGGGGACCACAGCCCAGCCCAGCTGGAGGTAAACCCAGAACTGCTCTGGCAATCCCTGGTGGACGGTATCCCACTGGTGAGCCCTGCTCGAAACAACCTCAGACCTGCTGGAAACAACCTCAGCCCTGCTAGAAACAACCTCAGGCTAGCTGGAAACAACCTCAGCCCTGCTGGAAACAACCTCAGCCCTGCTGGAAACAACCTCAGCTCTACTGGAAACAACCTTAGCCCTGCTGGAAACAACCTCAGCCCTACAGGAAACAACCTTAGCCCTCCTAGAAACAACCTCATCCCTACTGGTAACAACCTCCAGGGTAGAGGTTTGGTGCCCGCGTAAAGTGTTGGTCACACTGAATCCACAAGAACTCTATGAGGGAACACGGAGTTACGGGAGAAAACTACCAAGGCCTCACAAGGCGATCCCGCTCCAATCCGCTGAGTCACTGTCAAAGCGGACCGAGTCAACCCATCCTAGAAAGTGGGTAAAACACCCGCACTTTACGAACACCCGTAGTCATAAATGGTGCCGCAGTCCGATGAATGGGATCAGTACTAAACCCCCTCACATATGAAGAAATAGAGGAAAAGAACCATCTCTATCGGCCAAACCATCGAGAACGAAACAAGGGGAGACCACTCAACCCTGCTGGTCAAACAAAAGAGAAACTGGATAGGGGAAACTCCACCCTACTGGTCAAACAAACGAGCATAGAGCCAGGGGAAACTCCACCCTACTGGTTAGACAAATGAGCACAGATGGACCCTCTACATTGTGAGAGGTCAAAAGTATGTAAAGCAGAGCACGACACGCACGTGGGGACCACACGACGTGTGGCCCCAACTCAAACCCAACCAAGCACACAATCATTATCTTGTACCAACATCTACAAGTACCTCCGAACGCTCCTGTATACTCCCAGAGTATACCACATCTCCAGCCCAAAGGCTAACGTGCACACGACACCCAACGTCAATGCGAAGGTGTGAACATAACAACTCCACATCAAAGGCCCAGACACGACCAACCACATCTTATGAATCATTTACAAAACTCTCCCAAGAGTGTGCGATCACATGCCAAGGGTCAGCTACAAATGGGTATCCGATGTAAAAGTCACCAATACCACCTTATGCCCGAACGACGTCCCGTGGTCCCGAGCCTCGGCCTTGAAAACAGTCGGGCGCATTGCACCATTGCGATCCCCTCAGGAAAAAACGTCAAAAGCACTACTCACTTGAGTGCAATGGATATCCAGGGAAAAATGTGCATTTCGGTGCACCACACACGAGCAGTGCTACATGGGACCCGCATCCTGGTCCCGAAACACAATGAACGGATCACACTATTGCGATCCACTCGATAAAGTACACGAGATGGACTAATAACTTGTCCAAAACGGACACCTAGTGATAATGATGGAAATTCATGGTCAATGCCCAAACGGCCCTCATGGGGCCCACACCATCGTGCATAATTACAGCGGGCAGACTGCGCCAATGCGATGCCCTCAGAAAAACACCCAAAACGACTACTCACACGCCCTGAACGGATGTCCGATGAAAAAGTCGTGAAACGCTGCACGCAGATCAAAAGACGGGTCATGGGGCCCATGCCTCAACTTCGGCCTCAACGCCCAAAACCATCCTAGAATTCTTTTTCCCCAGTGCTAGGGTCTCAAGGCCATTGACGACGTTCAAAATGGACGTCAAACCCGTCCGCGCCGTCCAAAACAAAATCCCCCGAAAAAATATCAAAACACTTAAAGACGTGTCGCGCCTCCAAGGACCCTCATTTCGGGAATTAAAAATTCCAAAAACCATCTCAAAATGGTCCGTCTCGTCGATATGGTTCCACTTCCGTAGACAGAACTCAAAATGGACACCCGTAGTGGAGAATACGGGCATCTGAAAACCGAGGGGGCAAGGCCCCGTGGGCTGGACCGGCCTGGGCCGGCCCGTGGCTTAGCCGCGCGCGGACCGGCCACGAGGACTGGTCTCATCAGCTGCGTGAAGACCCGCGCAGCGCGGGTCATTGTCGCCGCACGGGGGGCACGCACCGCGACCCTGCAGTCGCCGCTCCCTCGCGACCCGCCGCTGTGCGGATGCGCTCCGCCTGAGCCTCGTCCTCCTCTTGAAACCTTCCCCTCGCCCTGGCCAGCCACCGCCTCATACCGCGACACAAGCCTGAGGCCACCGATGCGCCGCAGCCCCCTCTCGAAGCCGCCCGCGCGCCACCTGCTGCCACCGCCCTCGGACTGCCAGAAGGCCTCATATACGGCCAGAAAACCCAAAAACCCGCAACTTTGGCCGTACGACCGCGACCTACCCCGAACTCCAATTTACAAACCGAAAAGAGGGATGGAAATATCATAAAATTTACTACACGATCATGGGATTCATGTGAATATTTGACATCAATTCAATAATGTAAATTTAGTATGAACATGGTGAGTGAAACTAAAATGGAAACAAGACCCTACCTAGAATGGCGCAGCCTGAAGCTTCTCGGTGATTCACCGGCCGCCACGCCTTGGAGAGGAGAGGAGATGAAAGGGGATCCTCCTTGGTTGAGCTCGTCCGCCAGGGGTAAGGGAAATGGGGAAGGAGAGGGGTGGGGTTAGGAATTAAATAAAGAAGAAATTAAATTAATTTAACCCCCAATTTATCTCGTGCCCGAAACTCTCGATGGTGTCAAGGTTAAGCCCCCCCCAGGGTAAAACAAAACCTCCCGAGCACAATAGTGGTATCAGAATTTTAATCCAAGGCCCCATTAAAAAGTTATAAATCTCAATGCCTGAGGCCGCCAAATTACGAAAACTCCCCTGGGGCCATTTTTCACTGACGGCCCGCGCCCGCAAAACTTACACCATTCCTAGGGTAAACAATATGCTCCAAACTCAACGGTGCCCTAGGTTTTCCAATCCGAGCCACCGTTTCAGAGATACTGAGTTTAACCATTAAACGAATAAATTAATTCTTTAATTTATCTATTTCACGTTCCGAAAGCAAGAGAGGGGTCCAAAACATCCCTCGACGACATGTTTTATGTCATTCCTAAAGTAAACACCCCATTACAGACTTATCCATACACTCGGATATCTGATCTGAAGCACTTTTTAGGAGTTATCCTATTTATTTGGCGTTTCCAGGGTGAATGCACTGAAAATTTAATTCCAGCCACTCCGGGGCTCAAGATCACACACCGTCTGAAGGAGCTGCTCTGGAATAACATCAAGAATATTCCAAAGTATTTTTTAGCCAAAAATAGGGTTCTTACATCGTTCCCTCCTTCAAGATTTTCGTCCCCAAAAAGCATAACTATGGAGAAACACAGGTTACTAAGCCCACACCTGGCTCTCCCGTACCCAGAAGAACTCTTCCACGGCTCTGCGCCACCGCAAATAGACCAATGGATTGATCCGTTCACACGAGGTCAGCCCTTTCCGACATCATGTATACGAGCACGCACACTTCTCCTCAGGTAAACCACGTGGAAGACACCATGCACCCACTCGAGACTTTGGGGTTTAGGTCAAGGCGGTAGGGATACTCACCGTCCCTCTGCATGGTGTCAAACAGTCCGATGGACCTTGGGGGTAGCTCACCTCCCCGTTCAAACCTCTTCGTCGTACGCCGTGATAGGAGTCACTGCTTGGACATGGGACAAGGCCTGGTGATTCCCTCCTTCAGAATATCCATATGGTGATGCACCCAAGGTTATCTGGTCATGCAAGATTCACAGTCGGTCTCCCATGACCAAGACTCTCTTACACGCTCGAAAGGTGAAGGAGCCGCCACCATCGGTGAAAGAGAAGGGTCTCACACCTTTTACTTTACTAAAAAAGGGTTACAACCAACTCCATGCATCACCCTGGTAACACATCAAGCAAGGAGCAGGGTGGAAAGCATTCCACAGACAGATTCTATCAATTCTACTGAAAAAGGTAAAAGAGCTGTATGGAGTACCTCTTACCACCTCATACTCTGCAGGATCGTAGACATCTAATGCTCGCGGATATCTGTGGTCCCAACTGTCAGCTCTCGGAGCCTGACATGGACCACCTAGTGGTGATGGGAAGACATTGTAAAGCAATCCGCCACTACCAGCTTCTCCCGATCCTCTACTAGCACCACCTCCCTGGGTACTACTCTGATCACGGTGCTTCCTCTATCGTGGTGGCGCACATCCTGCCTGCCTGATGCTCTCTGCATTCCTGGTTGGGGAATCCCGTGCCAGGTGACCTCACCCATTGCAAGAATAGCACTGACTCTCTTCGGGCTGCACTGGTGCCCTCCGTCACCACTGTGGTGTATGACCATTCCCCTGAGTCTGGTTGTCAGAAAGCCACATGTGTCGAGGTTCTGCTTGTCGGCGCCCGCTAACTGCGGCAGACATCTCGGCTCCAATGTGCCTGCTACCACCACCAGCTCCTAAATGTGACAGGAAGCCCTCTGTCACCAGTGCCTGCTCTAGAACCCTAGCATATGTGGAAATTACCAAGGGTACTATGAAAGCAAGAATCTCTCAGCGGAGACCCTACTCAAAATTCCCTGCTCGGATGTTGTCGTCATGGACCAAGTCAGGGTAAAAGCGTGCACGGTCTCCAACACTAGCCGCGTACTCGGTCACCGTCATCCCTCCCAGTTAAAACTACAGGAGCTCTTGAATCCGAACGGAGCGCAAGCAAGAGGGGAAATACTCCTCACAGAACAACCACTAGAAGTCGCCCCATGAAAGCGAAGACTCGTCAAGAAGCTGAGTCACCAGACTCCACCAATGCCGAGCTGCTTCCTGAAAATGGTTGGCTGCCAAACCACTCTCTAATCCCCCGACATCCGCACAACCCTGAAAAGGAGAACCACTGTCTCTAGCCAAACCTCTGCTACCTGAGGGTCTGGCTCAGCAATGAACCTCAGCGGTCTCTGCCGCTGGAACTCACAGAGTGCGCTCAACCTGCGCTCAAGCCCGGCCAGCTCTGCTGAAGCTATCTGCTGCTCAACAGGTGGGGGTACTGGTACCAGCCCACCCGGAGAAAGGGGCTCGCATGATGGGTCCTGGACTGTGGCCTCACAGCTCACAGGGTCGTCGTGATGCACCAAAGCTGGTATCTCGGCTGGCTGTCTTCACGGAGACATCTTGAATATTATCTAGGATTGTCGCGACCAGATGAGCATATTTTTATATACCAATAACAATGATGGGGAGCTGACTCATGAAGGACAGTCAAAGACTCAATCCTATGTGATGCACAAACCAATTTTTCCCTGCAATAAGTGTCTCAGCATGCAGAGTTGACAAGCGGGATATCAGGGTCCAGGTGAATGGATACGTCGGCCGCCGCACCATCACTGGACTCCCTGGCCTGAGAGCTGCTCTCGTGACATGTTAACACTGTTGACCTAAATCCCAACCAATTCCTTTTATTTTAGGGATGTCCGAACAACGTCCCAAGGAATGAACCACCTCTAATACCACTTTTTCATGACCCGACCCTACCCAGGCTCGGGCCGCAACTACCCCATGCCCGCCTCTATAGGACAGGGGCTAGCGACAAGCACCAATGGCTAAACAACTCGGGGAGGGCTTCGCCTGAGTACCTATACAAACACATGCAACACACTCAATACAAAAGTGCAGAGTAAAAGAAAAGACAAGTAAAGAAAAAAAAAGGAAACTGCTATATATAAACCACAAATTTTTGTCGACCTATAAACAGTAAAAAGTACAAGCTGAAGGTAAACTGAAAAGAAAAGGGTAAAAACACGCACCCAACAAAAAAGTTCCACAACCGGGCAACAGGTTAACAGAAAGGAAAACAGCTTGAACGGTCCCCCACCTGGAACCCGACTCCGACCACCGCACACAGTCCATGCTCCTGAACTCCTAAGCACCACTAACGTCACGACCAAACTGTCCGTCATCTTCTAGGTCACATGATGTGTGGGAAAATCCCAAGCAGGGGTGAGTATAAAAATACTCAGTAGGATACCCCAAAGGCTCGAGGGAGCAAAAAATGTGGTACCGAAGGTTGTGTAGAAGAGCGAACAGGGAAAAATAAAGGAGTACAACTGAAAGTGCAGTAAAGAGTACAGTAGAGAGTCCAGCTCAACCCAACAAGAGAAAGGAGGTAGACTCGTCTAGATATAAGGAGCTGGAAATGGTGAAAAGATAAACTTCTCGTCGAGCCTTCGCTGCCAATAGCAGGAGAGTAGACTCATCCAACCCGAGAAGCTGGACACGGAAAGCACGTGGCATACCCCGTGCGTCTTCGCCTCACCTGGAAGGAGAGTAACCAAACCCATGATGGGGGTACCAGAACAAGGTATATACAAAATAAATATGCTAAACAAGAATCTCTAACAAGGTCGTAAGGGGATCTCCATCCCGTAGCTCATCCCAAGAAAATAGTATCCAATAGTCCCAGAAGTAACACCATCGATTACCAACATCCCACACGTTTGCCCCAAACTACATGTCAAGGGCTCAATCACTGCACCTCGACACTATCCGCTTTGGGCGGCACTGAATCGACTGTATGGTTTTAGGTCGTGTTGCAAGGACGTGTCTCGGTGGGGAAAGCGCTCCTCGTACTTGAGAGTCCTGGGGGAACGTCAAACCACAACTCGTCACTGCCCCACAGTCGAGAGGTCTTCTCAAAGTCGACAGGCGACCCCCTGCCCAGCCCCACTGGAGGGTCCCTGGAAGTCAACGGGTTCCCACTACAGGGAGACTCAGCAAGAGTCGATGGGTGCCACACTGCCCAGTCCCGTAACAGGGTAATCCACTGGAGGGCGACCCGGCTAAAGTCGGCGACGGGACCACTGCCCATCCCAGCTGGAGGTAACCCAGCATCAGGGACCACTTCCCAGCCTAGCTGGAGGTAATCCTGACATCGGGGACCACTGCCTAGCCCTGTTAGAGGTAATCCCGACATCGGGGACCACTACCCAGCCCAGCTAGAGGTAAACCCGGAACTACTCTAGCCATCCCTACTGGATGGTAACCCACTGGCGAGCCCTACTGGAAACAACCTCAGCCCTGGTGGAAACAACCTCATCCCTGCTGGAAACAACCTCAGTCCTGCTAGAATCAACCTCATCCCTACTGGAAACAACCTCATCCCTAAGAGAAACAACCTCAGCCCTGCTGGAAGCAACCTCAGCCCTGCTGGAAACAACCTCAGCCTTGGTGGAAACAACCTCAACCCTCCTGGAAACAACCTCATCCCTGCTGGTAACAACCTCCTGGGTAGAGGTTTGATGCCCGCGTAAAGAGTTGGTCACACCAAATCCACATGTACTCTACCAAGGAACATGGTGTGATTGGTGAAAACTCCCTAGGCCTCACAAGGCGATCCTGATCTAATCCGCTGAGTCACTATCAAAGCGGACCGAGTCAACTCATCCTAGAAAGTGGGGAAAACACCCACACTGTACAAAAACCCGTAGTCGTAAATGGTGACACAGTCCGGTGAAATGGACCGGTACTGAAACCCCTCACAGCTGAAAAAAACAGAGGAAACAGACCATCTCTGTCAGCCAAACCATCGAGAACGAAACTAGGGGGAGACCACTCAACCCTGCTGGTCAAACAAAAGAGCACCATGCCAGGGGAAACTCCACCCTGCTGGTCAAACAAACGAGCACATAGCCAGGGGAAAACTCCAACCTGCTGGTCAAACAAACGAGCACAGAGGGACCCTCTACGTCGCGAGAGGTCAAAAGTACATAAACCAGAGAACGAAACGCACATGGGGCCCACACGACGTGTAGCCCCAAGTCAACCCCAACCAAGCGCACAAACATTCTCAGGTACCAACATCCACAAGTACCTCCCAGCGCTCCCATATACTCCAAGATTATACCATGTCTCAATCCCAAAGTCTAACGTGCACACGGCACCCAATGTCAACGCAAAGGCGTGAACGTAAGAACTCCACCTCAAAGGCCCATGCATGACCAACCACATCTTATGAATCATTTAAAACACTCTCCCAAGAGTGCGCGATCGCACGCCAAGGGTCCACTACAATCATGGTAGGACGAACCACCACCGGAGCACCTTTCATGTTTCCACATTTAAAAAGATCATGCAAGAGGCTCCGCACAACCAAAAAGATCTCACCATTGTAATCCTTGTGGAAAAACATGTGAGATCGACTATTTAATCGCCCCAAACAGGTATCTGATGTAAAAGTCGCCAATACCCCCTTACGCCCGAACGACGTCCCATAGTCCCGAGCCTCGACCCCGAAAACAGTCGGGCGAATGACACAACTGCGATCGCCTTGGGAAAACACCTCAAAAGCACTACTCAGTTGAGTGCAATGGATATCCGGGAAAAAATGTGATGTTTGGTGCACCGCACACGAGCGGTACTATGTGGGACCCGCATCCCGGTCCCGAAACACATAGAACAGATCACACCATTGAGATCCTCTCGAAAAAGTACACAAGAAGGACTAATCACTTGTCCAAAATAGACACCTGGTGATAAAGATGGAAAATCACCGGCAATGCCCAAACGGCCCTCACGGGGCCTGCACCATCATGCGGAATAACAGCGGACAGACTATGTCAATGTGATGCGCTCCGAAAAACACCCAAAATACGACTGCTCGCACACCCCGAACGGAAGTCCGATGAAAAAAGTCATGAAACGATGCACACATCTCAAAATACGGGCCGTGGTTCCCGCACCTCAACTTCAGTCTCAATGCCCGAAACCACCCTGGAATACTTTGGCTCGGTGCCTGGGTCCCATTGCTGCTAACGACGTTCAAAACGGACGTCAGACACGTCCCCGCCGTCCAAAACAGGATCCCCCGAAAAAACATCAAAACACATAAAGAGGCGTCGCAACTCCGAGGCCCCTCATTTTGGGAATTAAAAATTCCTGAAACCATATCAAAAGGTCTGTCTCGCCGGTATGGTTCCACTGCTGCAGAAGGCACTCAAAACGGACAGCCGTAGCGGAAAATACGGGCATCCAAAAACCGAAGGGGTAAGGCCCCATTGGTGGGACCGGCCGTGGAATCGCGGTCCGCGCGCAGACCGGTCACGAGGGCCAGTCGCGGCAGCCGCGTGAAGACACGCACGCCGTGGGTCTTTGTCGCCGCATGGGGGTCGCGCGGCGCGACCCCGCGGTCGCCGCTCCCAAGCGACCCGCCGCCGCGCCGAGGCGCTCAGCCTGAGCCCCGACCTGTTCCTGAAGCCACCCCCTCTCCCTGGCCAGCCACCGCCTCATGCCGCGACACCCACCTGAGGCCTCCCACATGCCGTGACACGCTCCTAAAGCCGCCCGCGCGCCACAACCTGCCACTTCCCTCGGACCGGCATAAGCCCTCAAATCTGGCCGGAAAACCCCAAAACCCGCAACTTTCGTCGGACGACCTCGACCCCCTGAACTCTGATTTACAAACCTAAAAGAGAGATGGAAATCTCATAAAATGTACTACACGATCATGGGATTCATGTTCAGATTCGACATCATTTCAATAATGTAAATTTAGGATGAACATAGTGCGAGAAACTAAAATGGAAACAAGATCCGACCTTGCAGGGCGGGGCCCGATGCTTCTCGGTGATTCACCGGCTGCCACGCCTTGGGGAGGAGAGGAGAGGAGATGGGATACTCTTTGGTTGAGCTTGTCCTCCAGGGGGAAGGGAAATGGGGAAGTAGAGGGGTGGGGTTAGGGATTAAATAAAGAGGAAATTAAATTAATTTAACCCCCAATTTATCCCGTGCTCGAAACTCTGGACGGGGTCGAGGTTAAGCCTCTCCTAGTGTAAACACCACCTCCTGAGCACAACGGAGGTCTCAGAATTTTAATCAGAGGCCACGTTCAAAAGTTATAAGGCTCAACGCCCGAGGCCACGAAATTACAAAAATACCCCTGGGGCCATTTTTCACTCACGACCCGCGCCCGCAAAACTCACACCCCTCCTAGGGTAAACGACCTGCTCCGAACTCGACGACGCCCTTGGTTTTCCAATCCGTGCCACCGTTTAAGAGATTCCGAGTTTAACCATTAAACAGATAAATTATTTATTTAATTTATCTGTTTCACGTTCTGAAAGCGAGCGAGGGGTCTAAACATCCCACGTCGAAATGGTTTATGTCGTTCCTAGGGTAAACACCACATTCCAGACTCATCCATACACTCAGATCTCTTATCTGAAGCACCATTTAGGAGTTATCCCATTTATTTGGCATTTCCAGTGTGAACGCACTGAAAATTAAATTCCGGCACCTCCGGGGCTCGGAATCGCACGCCGTCTGAAGGTGCTGCTCTGGAATAACATCAAGAATATTACAATGTCATTTTTAGCCAAAAACAGGGTTCTTACAACTATGGAAACCCCAACTCCACCGTATGAAGGGTTTTCCTAACATAAGGGATGGGAAATTTTTTAATCAAAGAAAAAATGGATTTGGGAACAGTGTCGTAGTGGATGACCGCCGCACCCGTCCAATATTACCACCCCCACCAAAAATAGAATAAAAACAATCTGAATTGAAGCGCAATAATAAAGAACATTGGGAATCCTTCGCCAGGTCCAAGTCTCGAGTTAGTCACTTTCCATGGTGAATTGTATAGAGATCATGATGGAATGGAGGGAGAGAGAAAGAAATTATATTAAAATTGGAAAATAAAGACAATGGAAAAGAAGGTGGAAACAATTTAATTAATATATTAATGAATTAGATGTGAAAATAAAACTAAAAATAAAACGAGAAGATAAGAAAATTCATATGTTAGAAGCATTTCCATGAGCCTCCACTCCAACTTCTGTGTCGGACTCTCTTCTCATCATGGGTGAACACTTTTTTATATAGGCCATGGTGGTGCCATTCTCTGGTCATCAAATTTAAGATCCTCATAATTCCTCTTTATGATTACCAGCAGATTTTGTCCACTGAAAGTTTGACCATGTTCGGCCAATATAATTGCATAATTTTGCAATGATGTCTTTCATAAAGATATTCAATTTTTTTTACATTTCATCACAAATTTTCAGATTTATCCTTCATGTGTATTATGAGATATGGATAATTAATGTTGAGAAATTAATATAGAGGAACGTTTTGTTTTTTTTTGTCCCCAAACTTTCAGCATCCATAGACCACCTTAATGGTGGAAGTCTTCAAGATCATCCACATACAAACTCAAAATTTAATGATCTTTCCAATCCAATTGGAAGAACATAAATTGTATGTCATTAGACTGATTTATGATTAATTTATTGAGGTGGTGTCCACACAGACTTCCAGAATAATTTTCCCCCAGGAATGAATTTTTAGGACCCATGGATGGCAGATTTAAATCCTGGTTCAAAAACTAAAGATAAATAAAATAAATATATTAATCCAATAAAGAATGAATAAAATGAATTTTATTTATAGTTTAAAATATATTCGTGAATTACCAAAGTGATTAAAATCTGTCAATATTTACAAATTAATAAATTTTTCAATTTTAGCCCAAAACACATCATAAATCCACAATTGATGTAAATAACTTAACATGTTCAATATTTAGGGATTAAATAATTGAATTAAATATATAAAATTATTAAAATATTATCTCTATTAGATATTATTCAAACAAACCATGTAGACATTTCACAATAAAACTACATCTCATAAAAATTTTCATATAGCTTATTCTAATGTTTTGGATTATTTACATTGAGTAATAGATACATAAAAAATTTATTTGATAAAAAATGTGAACATTTAGGTATAATTTCTAAAATCCATAATATATTCTAGACTTCCCATAATTTATAATTATCCTCATAACCTAGGGAAAGGAAACATAAGAATGTGGTGAGAACAATTTCTAATTAAGTGGATATATATACACATTTCATCAGGGTTTCAATCATAAGAATATGCGAAAACGTGGGAAGGTGATAATTATATTATTAAAAGGAACATTAAATAGTGTGACATTTCCATAAATCATTATATAAGGATAGATATGCTCAAATAAAAAAATGTATACTATGAAAAAAGTGTACATAATCAATAGATAGTAAACATGAGCTATGGAGAAAAATATTTGGAATATGAAATGTAAATAAACCTATATCATGGAAAAACTAATAAAATATATTTCAAGAACAAAAATAAGAATATGGAAATTATATCCTTGTGAAAATAGAAAATTTCCATTAATCATGTTGTGATCAATAGTAATGATCACGATTCTTATAGCGAGAAAAAAATATTTCAATAATTAACTTCTATATCTAGGGAAATGTAAATCCATTACCAATTCATTTAAGGGATATTTAGTAACCCATACATCAATAATCTGTAAAAATTAATTGAATTTGAGAATAATCACTCATCACGTCATAATGAACCCATGGTGAGAAAATGAGTTTCAAAATATTTCAAGATGGAATTAATAAAATTTACCTCTAGAATGTAAATGGTTAATTTTTAAAATAAAGTCACACAAAATGATTATTTATTAATTAAAATTAAAATTAAATTCCTGAAAACTAATTTCAATGGAAATACAACAATCTATGATAAAGATGAAAATTGTAATGTAACCATAAAAGAGCTTTATAAAATGTTATTAACATTGTTATAAAAGATGATTTCATAGATCATATTTAATTTATATTTTCAAAAAAATTATGTGGAAAATTAGAAAGATATATTTTAAAATTAAAAATCCAACACACATCCTTGATAATACATAAATATCACCATAAATTTATTTTTAGTGGAGAATAAAACAATTTATTTTAAAATGATTAAAAACGTATCTTCAATTAAGAAATGTGCCTTTTAAAATTCCAAAATCATAAAAATAAATAATAAAACATAATTTTGGAAAACGTAAAAAGAAATATATTAATTTCACAATTGATAAAACATAAATATATTTTCAATAAAATGGTAAAACATTTGTAGAAAGGGAAAATATAAAAATTGAGGAGTAATCAATATTTGAGAATAATGAGAATCATTCAAAACAATTTCATATGTTTATGGGAAATAAAATAATAATGTAGAAATTTTTGAATAAAAACGGTAATTTTACATAAGGATAAATAAGAATTACAATATAATATATTATTGTGGATGTAACTAGTCATAAAATTATGAAATTTAAATTGACTCATTAAAATCAAATAATGTAGTTTTCAATTATCAACATCCATTATTGTAAATGTATTTTTTTTAAAAATCCCCCTGAAATAGAGGGCCTAAAATTGTACTTAGAATATCATGAATAAAATATAATTCATAATGTTATATATCCAATTGGTAGTATACAAACCATTGAAATTAAATTTTATTCATAAACAATCATTTCTCAATGAAATGAAATTGATATGAAACATCCTTGATAAGTATTCCCACTTACTCAAAAACAATGTGACCTCCTATATAGAAAATATAACTGTATGAATAAATTATTCTGAACCATATTAATGTTTATAAATTTTTTATAAAATTTCCTTTATAATTATTTTCTACATGTATGTTAATTAGTTATTATTTATGTTTACTGTCGAGTGTTAGTAATCTTGATTGTTTTGCACAATTTTTTAAATCACGATGTTATTATTCATTATTAACCCAAATTTCATCATTCCAAAACAAATAAAGAGATATTAATTTTTTTAAATTGTTCCTTAAATTTAATTACATTAGGTGAAATAATTTCTACGTGGTTCATCAAAATAAAATTTGTGATCATCTTGTTCTGACGTGCTTAAATATCAAAAGGTGTTATATTAATAAATATATTTAATATTAATGACACTATATATATTTATTATTAAATGTTAAATTAATATTTATAAAAATATATGACCATAATATTAAAAACATTAACCATTCACTGTTAAAACATTATAATAATCCTTACATTAGTAGTGTAAATATTCCCAAATGAGATAGTGTTATAATGATTTTATGAATATGCCTAAGTTTATATATAATGTTTTAAAGTCCAATTTTTTCTTTAAATTTCACAAATATCATATATATTATCGGAATAATTTCTTTGAACAATCCTTGAAAGGTGGTGGTGACAAAGGAAATTAATCATTCGTGGAGGTGGTAATCCACCACCCACACAATAACGATTTAATTTTCCACAAATTAAAAAAAAATTAAGGTATATGCTAATTTATCAGTTTTGAATATTAATTTTGACTTATAAATAATATTAAATCATGAAATCTATTATTTATACCAATCATTAATGGATGTGATGAAAAATGATGTACGTTTTTTTAATAGTGTTGGTAGTTTGCCTATACACAAAATCATTGTTGTTTTGTTTCTCATTGTGGATGAAAATGATTGAATAACAAATTTTTCATTAATATAATAACATTAAATTATTAAAATAATACTATATTTATTATTTTTATGTGTCTATAATAATTTTTAATGATGAATATTACGAAAAAAATATTAAGGAGAAATAAATACTAGCGTTTAATACTTGATATTGCGTATGGAAATATCTATGAAAATGTAGGACCTAGTTCATCAAATTTGAAGTATATAGTTATGAAATAAACATAATATTATTGGAAGATAAAAATGGAATATTTTAATATTTAATTTTAGTTAATAGTTAAGGGATTAAGTGATAAAAGTTGTCTTTATTGTTCAGGGAAGAAAATAACACTTTTTTGGAATACACATTATTTTTAAAATAATGGACACTATTCAAGGATCAGTGACTCCTAATGTGGAACCTAATTAACCTGAAAAGGACCTAGGTTGATAAATTATCTACCATTCATTTATAAACATGTCTTAAACATGTTTTTATTCTTTTACTAATATATTTTAACGCATTAACATTATGGTTTTTACATCAGTAACTAGATTTTATCTATGTAATGTTTTTTATAAAAAAAAGATAAAAAATATTTATAAACATGGGGGTTATTAAAATAAATATAATAACCATTTAAACATATAAAATTTCAGAAAAAACTAAAATAAACTTTTATATTATTACATTTATTATATAGAAAAAACATGTTTTGTATTAAAATGTCATTTCAAACAGTCTTTGAAATTAATATTATTTAGCATTATATAAAAATTAAATGTTTGTTAATATAATATATATGTATTTAAAATAAAATTATATTCATTGTTGAAAATTTATCAAATTTTTTTTAAATAAATAAAAATGTTCATAATTTTTATATAACATATATTTGAAAAAAATCATTTTAATTATCTCTATGAATATCTCTATTCATGGTAATATTATATCTATAATTTAAAATGAAATTTATGTTATGAAATAATTCTAACAAGTTTATCTGAGATATTAAATTTTTTTCATATTTAATTTCAATTTTTGATGATGACTAATATTTAATATAAGCGAATAAAAATTGTATTCATAGTAAAATGTTACATATGTTTAAAATGTGTTAAACATGGGTTCCAAATTTAACACACTATTTTGAAAATATTTATTTTAACAAATATATTAATTTAGAAAAAAATTCAAATATTTTTAATTCATTCTCATATGAAGTTAATTTCATAAACACAACGGTATAATAAAAAATTTATTTTCACCATTTCCCATAAAATTATTTATTTAATAAAATAAAAAGAAATACAATCCTATGATAATATTGAAACTATTAGGACCTGACCCACTAAGGTCCAACCTAGGACTACGACATTAATCCTCAAATATGCTAGGGGTTAGTAACCATCACTGAGTATGTATATCCCAAAACAATTGAGGCATTACCCTAATAAAATTGTACAGAAACACACATCACCAAGACCATACAATGATAAAATGAAAAAAATATGAAAGAAATTCATGCGTACATCAATAATACCGAAAAAGTGTATGGAAATAAAGTACCGATACCAAAAAAGGGCCCAAATAGAAGCCCAAAAAAAAATTTAAATAGTCCAACCTGCACCACAGTTGAGGACAATGATCAAATGCACAAACCAAAAATACCCCTCGATCAGTCAAGAATAAACTATCTTCCACCTACATCCCGTCATTAATGGAAACCACCAAATGGGCCATCAACTGCATATTACATGACACGTGCATGTAGAGCCCATATAGTGGTGAGTATAACAATACCCATTAGGACACTATGAAAATTCTATTCATAAATCACAAAGTATATTCTAATCCATAAAGGATATTAGAATTAACATATAATAGAAAACACATTGACATATTTAGGAAGGAAAACACACCACCAAGTAGTCACAACCAAGTATAAGTTGTCGTATTCTTCTCATATCATTGCTCATTTTGGGAAAGTACACTT
This sequence comes from Viscum album, assembly GCA_963277665.1. NCBI lineage: Eukaryota > Viridiplantae > Streptophyta > Magnoliopsida > Santalales > Viscaceae > Viscum > Viscum album. The sequence continues at coordinate 1,678,890,869 of OY728126.1, forward strand.
CTTATGCCTTCATAACATTGGACACACTCATAAAAGTGATTAGTATCATTGGTCCCTACCTATAAAAGCTCAATAGTCTCAAAATATGTTGGTACTCAGATAGAGGGTCACCCAAAGAACCGTTTGAGGACACCACAAACAAAATCTAGAACTACCCAATATGTATGGGGTCATAATGAAATGATAAAATGAACCCTACTAATACAAACATTTTGATAGTGGATCAATGCTCTTCCCAAGGAGGTCACACTGATTCCAAACACCCCACATATGGTACAAATATGATAGAGGATCACTCTCTAGTCCCACAGAGGGACACCACGACCTCTATTTGAGATTCATTATGAAATGGGGATCATAATCTTATGATTTGGATGAAATACCACATTGTACCCTAGAGTTAATTTACCTAGGTAACACACTCAACCAAGAATGGTCTAGAATAAGTAAAAAAGGTCAAAATAGAATAAAATAAGGTCAAAAATGTTTATTAAGAGAAACCAATGTGTCAAACAATCCCTAGGTATAACTTTATGGTAAATAATCACATGACATGTAAATATCCAAAGACACAATGTGTAAAAATAGTACAAGACATTTAGATATCATTTGACACATATGCATAGGACATAGGATATATCTATGAATTGATGGTTGTTCTCATGTAAAATCTCATGTACACCTTCTCATGGATGTGCACACCTTGATGTTCAATGGTGTAGTACATGACATGCCACTAGTCATGTACTTATTGTCATGTCCATGTACTTTTCGATGTGCATGTTGGGCCGTCATGATGGGGTCACACAATGGTGACCATGTCACATGATGTTTGATACATAACTCCAATAAAACGTAACATCATAGCCATGGGGTCCCATAAGGTGTGTAACATTGGATTACATGATCTCTCAATCATGATATTATATAAATTTTGGTTCCTCTTCAACATAATCTATTGAATCTCTAGATAAATCATTATTTTTAAAAATCATAGATCTGTGGTCAGTCAATCTATGATGTCAACTATATCTAGGTTTCAGGTTCTCGAGTTGCATAAAAGTCAAGGCTTTATGACAGTTTTCACCATGAAAAAAATTCGAAAGAATGGTAACTGCAAACCAGTATGGTTTGCCTCTAGTTATTCACAACTGTTGTTTCACCTCGACCACACCATTTATCATGATACTCACTGGCTGTATTGATACTTTTCAATGATGAAATACCACATAAAGATCAAATAATAGGAATGTTTTTGAAAAAGGGGGAAAATAAAATTTCATTATGAAAATTAAATAAATGGTAGAAGAAAACCATTATCCATAAGATGTGTGTCATGAATCTTTTCCTTTGTTCATTTGGTGTCGATTCTTCTTGAATGATCATAAAATTAAGGGGGATATTTAAAATTAAAAATATATAAATTCCAACAATTTAAAATAAACTAAGGATGCACATATCAATTTTGTTCCTTGAATTATTCTGCGTTCATCTAGGTTTGTTAAATGATATGGATACAAAATAGAAAAAGTCACCCAATATTTTAGATCGTTCATTGATAAAGAAATGTTTAGTGATTCCATCGTTGACGAGATTGAAAAACTATGTTGGTGTAACGATCCACAATCTAGTCTCGATTCGTCATCGTTCACCAAGAATACTCTCCAATGGTCATCTATATCTCTAGGATTTGAGAAGAAAACCCTACAGATACACTATTACCACATATTTTAAAAAAATCAGTCAGCACATTGAAGAAAATAAATTAACTCAATAAATTATTTTATTTTATTAGTTTTTCACCTATGAGGACATTTCAACAAACACCACATACCGAAAAAAATTATTTTATTTATAGAATAAAACATCTATTCTGTCCTTAATGGTGCCCTCATAATTCTAATTCGGACCCCTACATAGGAGGTATATTACATTATTAGTAAAATTGTACACACATGTTATTTAATATATTTTTTATAATGAAAGTATTTGTTATGGAAATTTTTTTCCATAGAATAATATTTCATCATATAATATATTCCAAATAATAATCCATATAATATCCAAAAAAATACAAAAAAAATCCAATTCATAACATTCCCCACACATTAGAGAATTTTGTCCAGAAAAGAGAAAAACACACTAAAAAAGATTAATTTACTTATGCTTGAATCTTCCCTACATGCCAAATTAGCCTAGGAGATCATTAAGGTAAAATACCTTAGGATTAGTTACATGAATAATTCCTATGGTTTTGATGGAAATATTCCAAAAGATAATAAATCCTCGGCGAAGAGGAAAGTCCATCCCTACATTTCATTTCTCCAGCAACACTCTAGGTGGATAATTGGAAATGTTGATGTGAGTAAAGGCATCAAAACTAGTCAAGGTTGATCCTGGGTTTTCTAAATTATACCACACCATCTATTAGCATAATTGAATCTTCTGTTCTACTATTTCTCATCATCTGTACTCTAGATGGCACACAACAGATCACTTTTTACAACATTCAGAGGAACAATGACCAGGATCGATGTGTTTTTTCTGGATCGGATTTAGGTACTTTAAACATTAAATAATTTCCCAAAAATAAAAAATTGGAGTCTCTTTAGGACCCATGGGAAGATATTCTCTTTTGAAAGGGGCTTCAATTGAATATTTTTCCTTTTATGTCATGTCCGATATTTTTCATGACAAACAAAGGAGAACATACAATGTTGGGGGATAAATCCTGCCTCTAAATGCTGTTGTTGTAGACAACCGCGATATGAGTCTCTATTTCACTTATTCTTTGACTAAATGTGGGATACAGTGGTCTAGGGGTTGTTATTCCAGATTTTGGGTTGTCCAACTGGTGTGGATACAATTTTGGACGTTCTCTAAAGCTGGTACTAGGGAGTGATCACACCCGTGTCGATGGCTGGAATTATTTTTAGAGCTAGATTGATCCTTTGGCATTTGGGTAGCCTATGAAAAGATTTTTCCAACATACCTTCCCCTTTGGATCTCTATTCTACCAGTATTAGTTCCATTCAATGGGTGTGGGTCAAATGGAAGACACCTAGCATGGGGTTCAAACTCAACGCTAATGGATCATGCCACTTGGGCTTGATGCATGGAGGAGTTGTTCTTGATTTTCATGGATTTGTGGTGGTGGATTTCGAAGTTTCTTTTAAAGGATATTCTCTTCATGTGGAGTCTCAAGCCTTACTCATTAGTTTTATTCTTTTTCATCAGAGAGATATTCCAATTCAATAGGTGTATGTTTACTTTCTTTTCAGCATCAGGGCTTTTCCAAGAAAATGCTCAATCCCTTGGAGAATTGAGTAATATATTAGAAGATGCAAGAGACTTCTGGGTAGTCAAAAATCCATCATCCACATGTAGCCAGAGGGGAATATTGTGGGTGATTTTCTAGACTCTAAAGCTACAATGAATAATAACATATTGGTTTTTTCATGTTTCATATCTTTTATCGGATGACTCTATTTTTGTATGGGCGAGTGCCCTTAGGCTACACTATTTACACCCCCTTAGTTCCCCCTTTTTTGTTCTTTCTCATCTTGCACATCCATCATAATTAATATAATAAAAATTTATTGTTGGTAAGGTTAATAAACACTCTCCTTCCGCTCCTAGAAATCCACCTAATACTCTCCAAATGTAGCTCCATCCTCAATGTCCATATCACCCAATTCGATAACATGAGATGGGTTATGAATATATCTCCTCAATTGTGACATGTGGATGATGTTGTTTACATTGTCCAACTACTATGGTAAAGGTATGTGGTGTTCCACTTCACAAAATCTATTCAATATCTATAAGGGACCAGCTAATATTGGAGATAACTTTCCACCCCGACCAAATATCCTCAATACACATCAAAGTGACTCCCTCAGAAACAAAAGTTATCCCTCTACGAAATCCAAAGGTATTGATCATCGATCATCATATGACTTTTCAAGGCTCTGTGGAATCCTCATTCACACCAAGATGATTTGATCATTTTCTATAGTAGCTCGCACCAACTCTGATCCCATGACTGATGACTCTCCTGGTTCAGTCCAAAAAAGTGGGGACCTGAAGGGTCACCCATACAATACCAGGAATAGTGCCATAACAATAGGCGGATGATTGATATTGTTGTTTTCAAAATCAAAAATGATTTGACAAACCTCCCAAGTAAGTTCAATGTCGAACGTGAATGACAAAAACATTTCCTCCAAGACCTGGATGGTCTGCTTTCTCTGAGCAATAGTATGCAGATGAAACAGTGTGCTCAATCATAATTGGGACTCGAATGCCTCCTATAACCCTCTCTATAATCCTCAAACGAAGTGAGGGTCATGATTGAAAATTACCAATGAGGTAATTATATGGTGTCGGGATATCTCTTGCACATATAGGGATCCCATGCTCTCTACTGAAATACAAACATGAATATCTACGATGTGGGTCAACATGGAGTGTTAATCATCGACCACCCAGAAGGAGTCATGCCCCTTGCACTTATGTAGTAACATAGTCATTATTTCGATGGATATCCATTATAATTGAATTCTATTAGATCAAGGGGTTGATAAAATCCCACAATAACCTGGTTCTCATCCTTCATTTATGAAAAGTGAGTCATCTGATGTCAAACTCAAAAACTCCCTTATTCTTTCCTAGCCACCAATACTGATGTTGGAGACCCTTGTATATCATTTTCAGACCTGGATGTTACACCAAAATGGATGACTAAATATACAACATCACCTCCTAGAATAATGTTAATGGTACCATCTTCTAACCTCTATAAAGGATAACGTCCTTACTATATTCTGAATATCCATCAAAGGAATGTCTAGTAGATATATGAGTATGTATGGTCTCATAGTCTATATCCCCGCACTGAGCATCCCTAAAGTTATATAAAAGAGGTTTGGGTAAAAAACATCAACCTTAGATATAAAATACTATCCCTACCCATTATGGACAGCTGTACTGAGCCAAACTTCTCCAACACCTCATCCAAAAATTGAGAAATGATTAACTTCTGAGAGTATCTTACATCGTGTTCCCCTTCTCAATAGTTTATAAAATATCAAAGTCATAGTCATTGAGGAAATTAATCCATCAACTCTATCTCATGTCAACATAATTCTAAGAGAATATATATATTACCATATATTGTATACAGTAGATGATAAACTGCTTGACCATCATGTACTGTCTCTAGATTATTTATGAGAATAATTCACTTACTAAATCATGATTGTGCGTCACATAATTATGTTGATGTGGTATCAACTGATGTGAAACATATACAATAACTACGTACCTATACATTAGAACATTACCATGTTTGGTCCCTGATACATCAAATAACACTATTTACTTGACCCCCTACTATGGAAATATTATGATTATAGACCTCGTCATGATCTTCCATAGCTCCTCAAGGCACTATTGAAACCCTTCTGTCTAAAAAAAGGCATCCCCTTCATAGTCAAAGCTATAAATCATTCTACCACTCATAATAGTTCATGAAAAATTCTATAATAATACCCTACCAATCCAAAAGAAACTCCATACCTTGATACGACTCTTTGGTGAATCTTAAGAAAGAGCTACCTCAGCCTTCACATGGCCCACAGACACTCCTCCCTACAAGAAGATGTTTCCATGAATGTTTACATATTAAATCCAAAACATACTCTTTGAGAGATTCCCATAAATATTATTCTCTTATAGTTTGTCCTGTTCCATCCAAAAGTGTCTCAAATTCCCTTCCTCAAATTATGAGTACACCAGTTTTTCATTAATGAATACCACCTCAATCCATTCAATGAAATGATGAAATATCCAGTTGATGAGTCCCATGAAGACTTCTGGGGAGTTTGTCTTTCCAAACATCCTAACAAAGTACTCATAGTGTTTATAAAACATCTCAATGTCATATTAGGCATATCCTCATTCAATAATTGTATCTAGGGATAGCCTAATATATGGTAAAACATAGATAAACATATCATAATTCTCTGTTGTCCAAAGAGTTCTTCAATTCTATTTAGTGGAAAATTAATATTAACAGTCACCACGTTATTGTGTTGGTAGTCCAAACATAAATGAAATCAACTGTATTACACTGTAGATAACAACAATGTGGATACCTGGTGGATATGATGGGTCTCACAAGAACTTTCTACTAAAATTTTTCTAAATCCACCCTCATCTCATGAAGATCTATGGGATACATTCAATATACTAGTGATGAAATTGGGGTCATAATAGGATTTAATTCAATGAATAATATGAGATCTCAATGGGGATATATCATGGAATGTCCTCATGAAATATTTCCCTATACTAAATCACTGCAATAGGGAACATTTTGACTATATAATCAACTACTATAAGAGTCATTCCAGTTAACTAGTGAGTGATAATATAAACACTCCTTTTCGTAATCACATCCTACATTTCCAATGCTCCCCATTCACCCATAATGGAATAAATCATTCCAACACTACAGACACACCACATTCAACATGTAAAAATAATAGATATAGGCTTGAACTATTCATTTCAAGTACATACAAAAGAAGATTTCATAACGAATCATTTATGGTAGAACGAAATCCTATAAAAATATCTCACCTCCCTGTGTTATGTACTACTATTATAAAAAGTGTGAAATCATAGATTCACCTCCTTTCAGAGTCTCCCCATGCAAGGGTCAAGCCAAAAACACAATCAGAATCTCTCTTTATTGAACTAGAGAAATGGAATGGAAGGAATGATTTTCACCCATGTCTATAAATACTATAGGTAAAGTAGATAAGACATAGATCATACCATATATCATCCTTAGATCCTTGGGATCATAAGACTTTATTTCCTATAGCTTGCTCCATCCTATACCCCCAAGATCTCTATACATTGTAGGGACCACATGTGGGTGGTGTTGGTAATAAGAAAAACATTAAACCTCCTACAACTCTTCCATCCCCTCTACAATTCCCTAAAACCATGAGAACCACACTTCTTGTATCCTTTGTCTCTATCTTGGTGGGCTATCAACTACATCCCCATTGGCTATGTAATGGTTTAGCCAATCTCGAGCAATATTTTTCTGTATGTCAAAGGAGAAGCACCATCTCTTACTTGTATGACTTGAGCCATAATAAGATCCACACACAACTGAAATTGTATCCTAGGATTACATCTTGAATAATTTGACACACTTGGATCCATACAACATCCATAAGAAACCTATTACCAATGTCTCAACTCCTAGGTGCCCACTACCAACATCCAATATTAGATCCTACTCTACTATGAAGCTCTCCACCACAAAAGCACTCTCAAGAACCCCAACCTAGGAGGAAATGAAATGGGATAACACTGAATCCCTGATGTACCAAAAAGATCCCTCCAAAAGTTTTTTTGATATTAAAAATGGATCCCAGACCATATGCATTAATTGACTAAAGAGATCAGTAAACCTCACTCAGTACTCATCCATGGTCAAACTACCATAATATATAAGTATAATATTATATAATCCTACTACGCACAAAATGGTTAGATAGAAACCATCCCTAATGAGATAAATAAATTATAAATTTGAATGAGTTCTCTCTTCATGTGAATTAGTAACTAAACTTCACCATTTAATAAAATATCCATAAATAAGATTCACTATGAGGACATACATTGGATCTAGAGGTTTCCTCACAAGTATGAAAAATAGATTGATTACCTCTATCCTGTCCATAATGACTGTGGGGTATGGCTATCCAAAAAACCTATGGGGTCACAACCAAATATACTCATACAACACACTCATCCTAGGTGTTTCCTCTAGTGTAACTACTCGAGATATCTATTACTCAATGTGTGCTTTTGTTGATGGTAAACCACCCAGAGGTGTTACCTCTAGTAATGTACCCTATACAAATTCCTTTCCATATGGAGTATCATCCTCATGATCATGTATTGGAATCCTAGTTGGCTGTCTTCATAGAGGTTTCTTGAAATAAATATAAATGTAACATGGAAAAAAACTATAGCATAAGAGAAGAATCAATAAGGATAGGGAAAATATAAACCATTCCAATATGATTCCTATACAAATGTTTTTCCCTCCAAAAAATCTCTACATTTACTGAGTCAAATGGTAGGTGATCATAGTCATTATGTTTCGATATGTCAGCTACCATGCCTACATGGAATCCCTGGCATTAGATCCGAACTTGAAACACTGAGAAATATTTCTCTAAACCAATCTCACCATCTTCAATTAAATGGTAGAACTGACTACCTTCGATACCACAATGTCATGTACCAAACATCCTGGTTCTAACCCATGACTACCCCAAGAACGCCTCTAATACCAAAGGGGATGGTGAAGAGTGCCATGTAGGCATATCCCAAATATTGTAGGCATTAAATTAATGAACTTGTACGCCCTCACAAATATCTAATCCCATAAATTTATTAAATTTAAAAAAACTAAATTAAAATGAATATTACATCTATAATCCCACATTATATATTGAAAGTAAAGTACTGGATGAGAAAACATGGCCAAATACATGCACAATCAAAAACTGTAAAGAATATAACATTCTCCAAGGGAGAGGAAAACGATTAAATAAAAGAACCTATATAAAGCTACAGTTAGTCTAGATCAAAATTTTCTCTACCTACTCGACATGCTCCAAAGACATCGTCAAATGGCCTTCAATATACATAATACATGACATGTGTGGGCAGTGCCCATGTAGGCGTGGCTATAAAAATACCTTCTAGAAAACTAAAAAAACACTAATAAAAAAGAACCATGTATAGTTAGATGGATACAAGATATAATAATAATTTTATAAGAGAAAAATACAAATATATACTCAGAAATAATACCACACCCCCAAATGGACACAACCAACTAACAGACATTTGATTCTGCTCTAAGAAATGCTCATTCTAGGATAATCTACTCCTTGTTCCCTGCCTTCACTAAATAAACTAATTATATTGGAAATTATTATTTGAAACTACCCAAGAAATCTCAATGGTCTCATAATACCTTGATACTCATATAGAGGTTCACACCAAGAACCACTTGGGGACACAACAAACCCAATCTGGTTCAACCCAGTAATTAGGGGATTATATAGAAATGATACCATAATCCATACCATTATAACCTAATATACGAGGGATAAATTCCCCAATAAATGAGGTTATTCTTTTTAAAAAATCCTCAATTTGGGTGTAAAGATGATAGAGGATAAGTCTCTAGTATCATAGAGGCACACCAAGAGCTCTATCCAAGACTCATCATCCATAGGGGATCACAATCCTTTGATATGGATAAAATTGCACATTATACCCTCATGGGAATGAACCAATGGAACACAATAAACCATAAATGGTCTAGAATAAGGAAAATTAGGGATGAAAATACCCATAAAGGGGGTAACAATGTGTATTAGGGGAAAAATTGTATCCATCTATCCTTACGTTTTATCATCGGGTAAACCCCCACACGATATGAAAATATCCAAATACAAATTTGAAGGAATATTGCATGATGTGTATATATCACTATAAAACATATCATGTTACTCTAACCAAGTCACTGTATCACTATCCATGTCCGTGTACCATCTTGTTTACACCTAGATGTCCCTGTGTACACCTGACTATGGTCATGTCTGAGTACACAGTGTGCCACAAGCCATGTACATCAGGTCTTGTCCGTGTAATTTATAAAGTAAATGGCAAGCCATCATGGAGGAGTCATATAGTGTGTGATAATTTCACTTGACATGAGATACTTAACTCTAGTTGAAATACTATCATTGTAGACTGGTGGCACCACACGGTGTGTAACGTTGGATTACACACCCTATTGATGAAGATTTTCTAGAATCTCTATTTTATGTTATTTTTCATCTATAACATCACCAGATCCACCGTACTTTCCAAAAATCCATAAATTTGGGTTAGACAACTCATCCCATCAATGCTAGCTCGGATTTTATGCCACTATCTTCTCAAAAATCAAATAGTCGATCCATTCATCACCATTAATCAGTAAACATGAACAATGGAAACCCCAAATCTATCATATCCACCACTGAAAGTTCACCATTGTAACACCCCAATAAATTAGAATATTTTTATGTTATAATAAATATAATTTTTTCTCTCTTTTTATGTAACACCATGTTAATCATATGCTACACACTGCACTGAGTAAGATTTTGTTACATGCATGATTGGGTTTTACTGCATTTCAAAGGAATACTTATTTTAATAATAAATATTGAAAATTGTATAAAATTTATTTTCCAAATTAAACATCCATTTTTAATTTGTAATTTAAAAATTTATTAAGGTTAATTTTTTGTATTTTGTTGGAAAATTAACATTTTTTGGTGAATAGAGAAAGATACTACATTTTAGCCAAAACCTTCCTTTTAGATTAAATAATTTTTAATGGTAAATCTTATATTAAGTAGTTTTTTTAATGTCAAAATAAATAAAGTATACACGAATTGATGAAATTTATGTAATTCGAATCATTGTTATATTAATATTAGATATAACAACTGATTGAACTTTTTAACGTTTCTAAATTAAAACTCCACTATTTCTCCATGTGTGAGGGATTAGCGTTAATTTTAATTTTCAAACTATTATGATTTGAATATTGAAAAACTAACATGAAAGATTGTAATCCTTACAATATTTGTGATATAATTTGATCAAATTACATTTTACCCAAATTATTAGTGAAAGTGATTAAAATTAATTATGACGATTAAGGACAAATGAAGCTTAATAGTGGATTAAAACTTAATATTGAGGACCAAAATGACATGGAAACTTATCCAAAAGAGACTAATAGTCAATAATTCAACATTATCCCTACTCAGTTATAATATTATTGGTTATTGATATATTATTAAATCAAAGTTCCCTATATAAAATGTTAAATAAAGAATAAGGAAAAAATGGTAATTTTCTTACATTTTACATTTATAAAACATTGAGATATGTAAAAAAATATGATATTTCCAGTTATAAAGATCCTTTTAAAATATTAATGGGTAATTTTTATGACCACAAATTATCAATAATTATTATTTATTTTTTTATTTACCTCATATTTATAAGAAACACCAATATAGTGATTATTTTTCTAATAACTAACTAAAATAAATGATACAATGAACATTAAAAGTGAAGTGAATTGACTAAATTATTTTATTTAACTATATTTAAATGAGTATACCATGTCTAAAAGATTAAAAAACATATTTTAATTCCAATATTTTCTGGTATTTTAAAATTAACAATAAATAAATATTTTCACAATTAACATTATCATCATTTTATAATAAATGATATTTTATTAATATATTTAAACTTAATAAAAAAAGATATTATCATAATTTATATTTATTTTTTCAAAAATATTAAACAAATTATATTAATGGAACAATTTATGTTTTATGGTTAACATATTGAGCCCTATATTGAAAAACATTTGTTTACACAGTCCACGGTTATGTTATGTTTTAGAGCATCACAAGGAGTTGTTTTAAATTTAATTTGCAAAAAAAAATGGGGGTTATATTTTATAAATATTAAATAATATTAATAAATAATTGGATCTATAGTTTCTAATAAATTTCAATTGTTTTTAGCCTTAATTATTAAATAACTTTGGTTGAAAAACTGTATGCTTTATTAAAAACCAAAATGATAAAATTTGGGAATCTTTGAACTCAAGAATGAAAATTATTAAAATGGTCATATTTTTTATGGGGAAGGTTTTGATCAACCATTATTCCCCTATAATTCAACATTTTTCTATTTTGGATGTACTTTTGTTAAGTCGGACCTCCAATTAATGAATACCTTTTGGTATTTACAAGACAACCACTCTGCCTCTTTATAAAAAGGAAACCACAATACCCTTTACTCACACCTCTCATGAAAAATTTGATTTCCCAAGATCATCCCAAATATATTTCCAAAATTCATCCACTATGCCATGAATCCTCCATTTGGGATGAAATTCTTCCAATGAATCAATTTGGTATAAACCAAAAGGAGTTACCTGATTTGTAAGGTAACGTTTTCCAATGATCGGTTTTCATTCATTAACTTCACCACTTAAATTCTATTAAAATCATTATTATATGATCAAACAAGTAAAATATATTTAATTTCATGTGTTTTATTATATTTTATACCTATACATTACACACACATCCATATAATGGATAAAAAACATCATATTTATGGGTACAACAAACTACCACCTCATGAAATGACGATTGATCATTTTACCTTTATTGTATCTCAGGTTGGCCATTTTGATGAAAAATATTTTTATATTATATATATATATATATGATATTTATAATTCCTTTATATTTCATTAATTTTTTTATAACACATAAATATATACATTACATCTTTTTTAAATATGATAACATCGTTTGTGGAAGTGTGGACTACTGCCCCCTCAAAGCGATGTGACTCATTCATGCTAAACATGGAATGTATAATGGATGGTTTTAATAAACATATGTAACATATATAATATATATATTATAGTTTAATTATAATATAAATATTTATCATTTACCTTTCAATCATTTAAATATAATAACGAAATGAAAGTAGCATTCATGCGTACGTACGACCTACCGTCTCAATGAACGGTGCACTTCATTTCTTATCCCCAAATATTATGGATTTTTCTAAATAAATATGTACTGAATATATAATATAAACATATCATGGGATAAATTATAGTGATGATGAAATCGAATTCTATTAAATATGATCAACAAGTAATAATTCAAATCATACATGATAAAACTAGGAAATTAACACCGGATTGAGTTAGAATAATGAAAGAGTTTTACCAAATTGGTATGAAAATATGGTAAGAAGTTAAAATATCATATTATAAAAATGAATATGGATAATTAATAATTTATTTAAATATTTTTAACAACTATTATGGAGTGTAAATACCACCCAACACAATGAAGTTTAAGGTAAGAGATTTCATCTAAATTTACATTCAATTATAACTTATTTGTTGTTATGAACCTATTAAATTTTAAATAGAGTATTTAATGACCATTAAAAGATAATATCATGAATATCCTTAGTATCATTATTTTATATATTTCTATAATTAGTATTACTTCATGGGACAAATTATTTAAATGTTTCAAGGTGGTATTAGACACATTAGATAGTTTAAAATGTCATTTCCCTCAAGATTGTTTTTATGATCTTTCAATGGTATTTAAATTAATTATTGTCAACAAAATTTTTTGGTGATTAGCCTACCCTGGGTAACTATTGATAAATATGTATCCATTATTTTGTAAGGATATTTTTATAAGGAATATTGTTCGTGAATATGGAGAATGATTTCTACTTGTACGACACGGGTGATGCAAGGTTATAGATAGACCCTTGATGCATTGAATGTCCCATGAGATGAAAAATTTGGCCAAATTAGATGGTTTTTATCTAATATATTGTAAACTGTATTTTGAATGGTCTTGATGGTAAAGGTACCACGTACATAGGAAACATGTAATCCAATAATTAAGCATTTATATCATTTAGATTCAGTTATTATTCATCGGTGATATTTTTTGTCGATATATCTGTGGATTCATTTCATTATCATTTTATTGATTTAGATGGAATTAGTTTTATATCCATACATTTTCCATATTTTTATTAACATTTCTAGTTTTTTTAATGGAATGTGTTATCAGTAATTTATGTTTCCATGTTAATTTATTCCAATTGATTCATTATTGATTCTATATTACATACCATTGCTATAAATATGAGCTAACCTTTATTATGTTTCCTTTCACCTGGTTAGGAAGGATAAATATTTGAATAATTATTCATGGATGAAGTATATTTCATTTTATTGTATATCCTATTTGTATTTACGATTTACCAATGTATTAAGGGTATCAGGTATTTAATCAGGCCTTCCAAGATAGCTGAACTGATTGGTGATTTAGGATTTGATTCCTTGTAATCATTCACATATAATAAAATAAAGCATTGGATCTATGATTCTGGTGTTGGGGTGTTATAGTTGGTATCATATGATGTTTTGTGGGACATTTTGGATCTAGATTTAGAAAGTGTAGATTAGAGAACATAACCCTATGAAAGAATTTGGGGACGAGTATATAATAATATCCTAGATTTTTGGTAAGGTATATATTTTGTGGTTATTTATTAAAATCAATCTCGGTGTGGATAATATAAGTGAAAATTGTTCTATAATAGATTTTCCCCTGATTAATAATTTTGGCAATGTGTTCTGGTCCCGACTCGGTGTTGCTGAGCAGAGTATGGTTTTCAACAATACATAATAATCTTATTTAATTGGGGGTATTATTGAAAATAATACTCTGTCTCTTTATGATAATTTTGATGCTCACAAATACCCTTAATTATTTTATAATGATTTTATTTAGTATTTTGTAGGAATTTATTAATTTATTTTACTCTTGAAATAACAAGAATTTATTACATATTCGGGAACTGTTTTAGCATATTCTAGAAAAACTGTTCAGACCTTACTTATTTAGGATTCGCTTTAACGTGTCTTGGAATCACTGTTCATACCCTACGTGGATAAACGTAGCGTAGGGATGAAAAGCGTGTATACGTTTTGAGATAAGTGAAATGTATGGTTAATCAACCATACATTATCAAAAAAGTATGGAAGAAGAACCTTACGTTAGGAAGGAACATTACATTTGGGTTATCAAAAATGTATGGAAGGAGAACCATATGTAATTACTAAACGTTACGTTTGTTTCTCAAAAGTATGGTTCATCAACCAGACTTTTGTAAACAAACGTATGTTCATTGAATGGATCTTTTATCTTTCGTCTGAGAGTTGAAGAAAAATTAAGGATGATCAACCCTACATTTATGATCAACCTTAAGTTTGAAGAAAGTAACATGAACCCTACGTTTTTGTTCAACCTTAAGTTTTCAACCCTACGTTTGGAGGCCACATCATCAACCTTACGTTTGGAATCAGAATGTTTTAAAGATGATATTTTTATGCAACAGTCAACAAGATGATTGTTAGGCATATTTCAAGCCATATTTGATGTCAATTTTAAAATAAGACATTGACTGATTCAAATCCATTTTATCAGTTTATTAAAGATCAAATTAAAAGGAGCTTTTTATGCAGAGTCTTTAGGGAAATTACGACTACTCTGTAAATTCAATTTTTTTAATATCGCTAATCAAAAAGCGACTTTAATGGATCTAAATGTGCAGGGGATATGCTCAGCTTTATTAAATTTTTATTCTCTGACACACCAGGCATAGGAGTGTGGTGAGGAATCTATTCTTCAAAAGGGTGGAAAACAGAGACTGCGTAAAGCACTCAGTTCTGCTGATTCAAAAGGAGTGTCACAACACTGTTTATTTAAAAATAGGGAACTCGATAGAAGATTCACATGTTCTACATCAAATATCTACTGTGGATCTACTACTGCAGAATTTGTGAATTATATCTCTATATCTACTGCAACCGGATCGACTCAGAACTTCTTCGACCTGAAAATCAATATTTTTAGAGACGACGATCCATCTACTGTCAATTGCATTTTGTTGAAATTGTGACGATCAACTTGAAATGTTCTTTCTAAAACTATTTTTATCTTGACTAAACAGCTTCTCGTACTATGCTGAGTCGGTTCGTGTTTGAACTAGAAGGCATTGTTAGCCTAAAAATTGTAAAGGTGGCAACTACCTGTTTTTCAGTTGTTGGAAGGTTTGTGGAAAACAGGACCAGAAAGTGAAAATCACCAAGCTCGTGGAGTTGATCGTTGGTGGAGTGGACTAGGGGCATTCTGTTCCCCGAACCACTATACATCTATGTGTCCATGCTTTTATTTATTCCACTACATGATCAAATCTGATAACGCATAGAGGAAGGAACTCGTTCAATCGAAGTGTTAACGAAAAATATGAAAGTCACAATACAACCCCCTCTTGTGTATAATCTGTATATTCAAGATCAAACAATTGGTATAAAATGTGGACCTTCTGATAGAGCCTTATCAAGGTAGAATCATTTAAATATTATACAACAGAGAATCATGAGTGATACAAGAGAAGGGATGTAAATGGTTAGAGCACCATATTTTAATGGAGAGAACTATGGCTGCTGGAAATCGCGCATGATAATATATCTGAAAAACCTCGGATATAAAATTTATTCAATGATTCTGACTCCTTATGAAATTCTTGAAAATCCTAGGGTATGGAGTGCTGCTATAGTGGCAGAGTATGATATAAATTCAATGGCTATGAATGCAATCATCTGTGTTCTAGGACACGGTGAATTTAACAGAGTATCTTAGTGCCCAGAAGAATATGAGATGTGGAAAACAATAGGTGTGGCGAATGAAGGAATAGACAATGTGAGACAAATGAGATATAAAACTGCCAAATTGAAATTTGATACTTTCATTATGTTTGAAGGTGAAAGCATTACCCAAATGAATGGTATATTGAAAGAATTGTCAATAATATAACAGCTCTAGGAGAACCTATCAACCAGGCTGATCAAGCATTAAAAGTACTGAGGGTACTTCCTTCTCGATGGAATGTTATCTCTACTGCAATCTGACAATCAACACCTATCAGAAAACTAACCATGAGGGAGTTTATTGGTACACTGATGATGTACGAAGATGAAATTCAAGATGAGGCAAGTGAACATAAAGTCTACAAAAAAAGGATGATACTACCTTGAAGGTAACTTCACAACAAAAGAATAGAAATATGAAGAACAGAGAAGTCAAAGCTAAATCAGAGAGCTCTGACTCATCAAACTAAGATGAAGAACTGGCCCAGCTAGCCAGAAAATTTAGAAAATTCTACCGCAAGAAAAGAGACTTCAAAAATTCTTTTAAGAGAGATGATAAGGAAGTAATATGCTATGAATGCAAGAAGATGGGGAATATCAGACTAGATTTTCCACAATTAAACTATGCAAAGAAGAAGAATTTTTTCAAAAGAAATGACTATGAGTAGAAAGACAAGAAAGCTATGAAAGTCACTTGGAGTGTATCTGAAAACTCCCGCAGCTCTCTTGAATCATGCTCTGAGAATGAATAAATAAATCTAAAAAAAGACATGTGTTTCATGGAAGAAACCGATGATTTACACTCATATTACTCCTCTCACTCAAATAATGGATCAAATTCTGAATCAAGGTACACAAATAAAAAACTTGCAGCCCACTGCAATATGCTGGAAAAATATATCACTCACTATTGAAGAAACATAAGTCACTAATAACATACATAAATATGTTTCAGATGAAAGAGATACAATGCTGAAACAACAGAAGGAATTAACTTATAAATACAATTATATTAACGCTAACTATATTAATTTTTCACCAAGAGTAAAAACACTGCAGGATGAAGTAGAATCTCACAAACAGGATGCAACAGTTTTTACAAAAGGAGTGAATTAATTAAATTAAATTCATGGAAAAATTGTCATTAAAAAGGAGAGATTTGGAATTGGTAGTGAAGGATAAAAACCTAATCTATTTAAAAACTATTTTGTTACTAGCTCTAAAAGGGTTAATTGTAACTTCTGTGGGACAAAGGGACATATAGCTAAAAATATTTCTTAAGGCAACCTCAAATTTTTTTTTATATTAAGAAAGCCTATATTTCAAAAGACTTATATGATTCAGTTGATTTTAAAAGAACAAAGAAAATCTGGATACTCAGATCATTGCTAGCTAACACCCCTGGACCCAACAAAATATGGGTATGAAAGAAATTTGTTAGAATGTCTTCGCAGGTAGCAGGCCACTAGAGTAGAAAAGATATATGGTACATGGACAGTGGCTACTCAATACATATGAGTGGAAACTCATTGAATTTTTCTTCACTCACTCAAAAGGAAGGAGGACATTTCACATTTGGTGATAATTCCAAGGGAAAAATCATTGGCATTGGAACTGTTGGAGATCCAAAAACAGTCTCAATCAACAAAGTACTTTATGTACAAGGATTAAAACACAACCTGATAAGTATCTCTCAACTTTTTGATAATGGATATACTGTTGATTGTGATAATAATTGTTGTACTATTTCTAAAGATAAACTGTTTAAATTTAAGGAACCAAGAACTGATAATGTCAATACATTGGATTTAAATTCCTTGTGTAAACAACAAGTAAACTGCTTGACTGCTAAAGTAAGTGAATATTGGATCTGGGATAGGAGACTTGGACATTCTAATGTATATGTTTTACATAAATTATCTAAGAAACATCTAGTTTCTGATTTTCCTAGTCTCAAATTTGAATGTGACAGATTATATGATGCATGCCAACATGGAAAGCAACACAAATCATCATTGAAATCTGTTAATAAAGTTACTACAACTAATCCTCTAGAAATGATCCATATGGATTTGTTTGGACCTTCCAGAGTAGAAATATTAGCTGGTAAATTATATGTTTACTTATTAGTTGATGATTATTCTATATTTACATGGATTTTCTTTTTTAAATTTAAAAATTAAGCTTTTACTTTATTTGAAAATTTCTGAAAATCTGTTCAAAATGAAAATGGTTTTAATATAATCTCATTGAGAAGTGATCATGGTGGATAATATGAGAATCAGGAATTTAATTCCAATTGCTCAAACAGGGGTATAAAACATACCTTCTCTACACCAAGAACACCTCAATAGAATGGGATTATAGAAAGAAGAAATAGAACAATTCAAGAAATGGATAGAACTATGTTAAATGAATATAGCATACCTATATATTTTTGGGAAGAAGCTGTAAATATAGCTTTCTATATAATTAATAGAGTTTTAATTAGACCTATTTTGAAAAAGACACCCTATGAACTATGGAATAACATAAAACCTAAAGTAATTTTCTTTAGTTTTTGGATGAAAGATCTACATCTTGAACACCAAAGATAATCTTGGTAAGTCTGATCGAAAATATGATGAATGTATTTTCTTAGGATATTCTAATACTTCCAAAGCTTATAGAGTATATAATAAAAAGTCAAGGATTCTGGAAGAATCGGTTTATGTGAAATATGATGAATCTGATCCCATTGAGAAAAGGATAGATCAAATGGATGAACCTGAATATAATGAAAACATGAGACTTGAGAACATAAAGAATGATTTTTAAAATGATATAAAAGAAATTCAGTCCAGTTCAGAGGAACATGATATTGAAGAAACTTTAAATGTACTCCCTAGAAAATATAGAACCCTAATGAATCTCCCATTAGAAACAATGATAGGTGACTTAGAGAATGGTATTCAAACTAGAAGAAACTTAGGCAACCTAGTGTAATTATCTTCCTTCTTATCCCGACAAGAACCCAAGACAATAGAATAAGCTTTAGAAGATGAAAGCTGGGTAATAGCATTGCAAGATGAATTAAACCTGTTTAAAAGAAATGATGATTGGGAATTAGTGGAAAGACCTATGAATTATCTAGTAATAGGAACCAAATGGGTCTTTAGAAATAAACAGGATGACCAAGGCACAATAACTATAAATAAAGATTAGTAGATAAAGGATATAATCAAGAAGAAAGAATAGATTATGATGATACTTTTTCAACAGTAGCTAGGTTATGAGACATTAGAATCCTTTTATCCTATGAATATTATATCAATTTTAAATTATTTTAGATGGATATTAAATCTGCCTTTTTAAATGGTTATTTAATGGAGGATGTTTATGTTGAGAAACCTCCTGGTTTTGAAAACTCTCAAAAATTTGATTCTGTTTTTAAACTTACTAAAGCTCTTTGTGGCCATAAATAAACACCTATAGCATGGTATGAAAGATTAAGTTCTTTTATTTTGAAAATCGACTTTACTGTTGGATTGGCAGATCGAACACACTTTAAGAAAACTGTGAAAAATATTGTTTTATTGGTTCAAATTTATCTTGATGATGTAATTTTTGGATCAACTAATAAAACTCTTTGTCATGAATTTTCAAAATTAATGCAAGAAGAGTTTGAAATGGATATGGTGGGAGAATTGAATTTTTTTGGGTCATCAAATATTTGAAAAAGATTTTGGAAATGTTTTAAATCAAAGAAAATTAATTACTGATTTACTTAAGGAAATTGGACATGAAAATAGTAAGCCATTTACAACTCCTATGTGTACTAATATAAAACATGATATGGATGAAACTGGGCAATCAGTTGACAATAAGTTTTATAGAGGTATGATTGGTAGTTTTTTATATCTTACGTCTAGTAGGACATATATAATGTATTCCGTACGTATTTGTGCTAGATTTCAATCAAATCCCAAAGAATATCATTTAACTGCTGTCAAAAGAATTTTTAGATATTTAAAAGGAACTTTTTTTCAATCTCAACTTTATCCTAAAACATCTGATTTTAATTTGATTTCATATTCAGATGCTGAATTTGGATGTTTTTGGTTAGATTGAAAAAGAACATCAGGAACATGTCACTTTTTAGGAAAGTCATTAGTGTCATGTTCTAGTAAAAAACAACATTCAGTTGCCCTATCAATAGCTGAGGCATAATATGTTTCTACTGGTAGTTTCTATGTGCAAGTGTTGAAGATGAAAAACACTCTTATGGAATTTGGATTGAATATTAATAATACACCTATTTTATTTGATAATACATGTTCAATTAATATTTCAAAAAATCATATTAGTCATTCTAGAACTAAGCACATTGATATAAGGCTTCAATTTTTAAGAGATCATGTTATTAAAAAATATATATTTTTCGAATTTATAAATACTGAAATTTAATGAGTAGATATTTTTACTAATCCATTTCCAACTACAAGGTTTGATTTTATTAAGGGGGATCTAGGTTTTTTTAATTTTAAATAATTTTTTTAAAATGATTTTTATTTATTTTTATTTATTTTTTCCAATTTTATTTTGTTTTTTGAACATTGATTAAGATCATTTTATAATTAAATTCACCGTATGCAAATTTTATTTGTTTTTAAAATAAATTTAATGATTAGTGATTACACGGGAATCAAAGTTGTCTAACAACCATTCCATATCTCTACTTTATCAAAAACTTCTGATTTTAATTTTGTTCTTCAAACCCTAATAGAAAGTTGGACGAAAAATTTGGAAAGATAACGTTATAGATCTGGAATGGCTGTTCGAGACGAATCTGATATTGAAACGGGCTTTATCTTTTCAAAACCTTGAGCAGACTTCCAATAGTGAACAGTCTGAGTTTTCGTATGAGGAAGAAATGCGCAATTTCTTCATATCAGTTCAGTTTAGTCTAGGTGAAGATGATGACACTATTATTGTAATGATTGAAGACAGATATTTCTCAATATCTTCTGTTGAAATAGGAAAATCCTAAATTTCTCGCATGAAGGAGTATGCCAATTTTATTTGAAAAACATAGGAGATGTTGTGCATAAATCCGAGGACATTTTTCCCTTTTTGTTTGGAACACATACTATTAGGAAAATGATGGCGAAAGATTTTAAACTAGATCAGAAGATCCTGGTTAAATTTGTTCAGACTGGAATAGCTCCCAGAATGGAAGAAATGGAAAAGATTTTGTACCGTAATATGTACATAATGTATCTTCTGTTAAGTGATATCAAATTAAACTTCCCAAGGTACATGTTAAGGTAACTCAATTACTTTTGTCATAGTGATGCCCGGATGAACTTTTACCCCTTCGGTCGATTTATTTGTAAACTATTGTTCAAGAAGGATCTGGTAACACTGGTGGATTCCAGAGTTTGTTTTCATCACAGAAATGTATTAAATGCTGGAACTCTAATAACAAATGTCTATTTCTAGAGCACCATTAAAGGAAAACGTTTTCTAGTAGGATTCTGAGGATGACTCAGAGAGTGCTTAGGCTCAACCTGATAAGTCCAAGGAGGGACAAGCTGAATCAAGAGTTAGAAATGTAGGAAGAAAGATCTGATTTGAAGTGGAAGATGCTGAGGAAGAAAGAAGTTAGGAGGGACTTAAATCTCAAAGAACTAGAACTGTTAATGAGGAAATTACTTCCCCTGTATTGGCAATAACAAAATCTTTTTTTTAATATACTTTTGTAATAGAAGATGCTATTTATAAGTCCATGGAAGATGTTAGTGAGAGAATTGCATGAGTAGAGGGATCAGGAGTTCAATATTATGCTCAAAGGGAGACTCAGGAATAGATTGTAACTGATGTTGTAGTTACACTTCAACAGGAACAAGATAAGGAGGCAGATCCAGGTGAGGAAGTGGCCAGACCTCAAGAAACTCTTGAAAATATTGTTCTCGAAATTCTCATGGAAGACATAGATGTTGATGTTTGTGATGAACATCTCCCTGATGCTCCAACAGAGGTACTTCAAGAGGATTTTTCTTTGGAGGAGTCTGAGGAATCTAAGGAAAAATCTATGGACCAACCCACTCAGGACAAAGAGAAAGAACAATCTGATGTTGACTCATTACCTTTGGTACTTTTGAATCATCTAGAGCAAGAGAATGCAAATCAAGCATAGGGTGCCTCTAATTCTAGGAAGAAAGATGTTGAAGAACTGTACAAAAAGGTGTCTTAGTTGGAATCTGGGAATATCACTATGAGAAATTCCTTAGACTTAGAACAATTGAGATTTAACAATTTGAAGGAGAGTATAGTCTTAAGGCAAGAAGATGAAATGTTTAAAAAAGATATGCTGAATGAAGTTGTCAAGTTAAAATATGAAATGGTTATGAAGTTAGATTTATCATATCTAAAATTGTTCATGGAGAAAAAAATTTAATCAGTTACAACTAGTGTTGTTATTGGATCAGGTACTTCACCTGATTTAATCGGAAGATTTCAAGCTATCACAGCCGCGATGACCAACATGAATGATAGGTTGCAAGATCTTCAATGTAACAGTGATCCATTATCAGGGTTTCTGAAAATTCAGAAATTTTTAGTGGATCAACTGACATATAGTGAGCCACCAATTAGAACACTATTAAATCAGATGTCAGAGAATTTTTCAGTGTTTATCAAAAAACAGGAAAGGATGCATGAGTTTTTCAGGGTCAATTTTATCAAGTATATTCATATGACTCAGTAGAACAGAGAGATCATTATCAAACATGGATATGGGATGATGAAGAGACTCATGGAATAGTTTACAGAAATCAAGTCTGCAATCCAGAGGAGATAGAACCTATTGACTACCTTCCCAAACCTTGATTCCTATGTATATCGTTGTCATGTACATACTGCTGTTTTTGAATGAAAATTTCCTCTATTGTTTATTTTTTTCTTTCTCTATTTGTTTATTAATGTTTTACATTAACATATGCCAGTATATCAGATTACCTTACTATTGAGCAGTTAATTATATTATTTACTAATGTTCAGTACAACATCAATCTGTGTTCTATTCCATATTTTATCAATCTTTTTGATATCACAAAAAGGGGGAGAACTTTAGATAAACACTACATTTTTTAAGTATCTTTTTGGGAGAAATTTGGTTTTACATTTATCTTATTGGAGGAGAAAATAAAAATGGACAAATTTAAAGAAAACTTAATATTGTATTTATCTTTTCAAAATTTCAAAACTATATGTAATTAATTTTGTAAGTTGATTTCATTAATTATTATATTGGATTTTTTATCATAAAAAAGGGGTAGACTGTTGAGAAAATTAATTTTTTCAACAATACATAATAATCTTATTTATAGGGGGAGATTATTGAAAATAATAAGTTTTCTCTTTATGATAATTTTGATGCTCACAAATATCATAAATTATTTTATAATGATTTTATTTAGTATTTTGCAGAAATTTATTAATTTGTTTTACTCTTGAAATAACGAGAATTTATTACTTATTCAAGAACTATTTTAGCGTGTTCCAGAAACACTTTTCATACCTTACTTATTCGGGATCTGCTTTAGCATGTGCTGGAATCATTGTTCATACCATACGTGATTAAACGTAGCGTAAGGATCAAAAGAGTGTATACTTTTTGAGATAAGAGAAAGTATAGTTAATCAACCATATGTTATCAGAAAAGTATGGAAGAATAACCATACGTTAAGAAGGAACCTTTTTTTTGGGTTATTAACAAAGTATGGAAGTAGAACCATACATATGTACAAAACATTGCATTTGTTTCTCAGAAGTATGGGTCACCAACCTTACTTTTTTAAACAACCATATGTTCATTGAATGGATATTTTATCTTTCATCTGAGAGTTGAATAAAAAGTTTGGATGATCAACCCTATGTTTATGATCAACCTTATGTTCGAAGAAAGTAACATGAACCCTACATTTATGTTCAACCTTACATTGTCAACCCTACGTTTGGAGGCTACATCATCAACCATACGTTTGGCATCAGAAAGTTTAAAAGATGATATTTTTATGCAACGGTCAGTAAGCTGATTGTTAGGTGGATTTCAAGCCGGATTTAATGTCGATTTTAAAATAAGAAATTGACTAATTCAAATCCGTTTTATCAATGGATTAATGATCGAATTAAAAGGATATTTTTATGCCGAGTCTTCGGGGAAGTTACCACTACTCTGTAAATTAAATTTTTTGAATATCGCGAATCAAAAGGAGACTTTTATGGATCTAAATGTGCAGGGGATATGCTTGGAATTATTATATATGTTTTCTCTGAAATACTAGGCACATGACTGTTGTGATCAACCTATTATTCCAAAAGGTGGAAAACAGAGAATGATTAAAGCACATAGTTATTCTGATTCAAAAGGAGCATCAAAGCCCTGTTTATTAAAAAAGAAGGAACTCAATAGAAGATTCACATGTTCTACATCAAATATCTACTGTGGATCTACTACTGCTGATGTTTTGGATTATATTTCTATATCTACTAAAACCGGATCGACTCAAAACTGCTTCGAGTTGAAAATCAATATTTCTAGAGATGAAGATCAATCTGCTGTCAATTGCATTTTGTTGCAATTGTGAAGATCAAATGGAAAAGTTATTTCTAAAATTCATTTTATCTTGAGTAACTAGATTCTCATACTAAGATGAGTAGGTTTGTGTTTGAACTATAAGGCTTTGTTAGCCGGTAAATTGTAAAGGTGTCAACTACCTGTTTTTCAGTCGATGGAAGGTCTGTTGAAAAGGGGACCAGATAGTGAAAATCACCATGCTCGCGGAGTTGAGGGTTAGTGGAGTGGACTAGGGAAATTCTTTTCCAAGAACCACTATACATCTATGTGTCCTTGCTTTTAATTATTCTGTTGGATGATCAAATATGATAAATCATAGAGGACAGAACTCATTCAACTAAAGAGTTAACGAAAAATCTGAAAGACACAATTCACCCCCTCTTGTGTATAATCTTTATATTCAAGATCCAACAGGTGTAACCTGGTATACAACAACGAGCCTTATAATGCACCTGGTTTAACACTCACATTGGATACACTTATGATAATTCACATTGTATTTACCTACTATTAAGAATGATTCAAATGTAAACAAGATATTAAAGTATCTGAAGTTATGATTTAAAATTCATTTCTAATAATGGTTATACGATATTTAGAATTGTAAATCATCTTATGATTTATTCAAATATATTACATTAATTAAAAATGGCGGCTATCAGAATGATTATGAACTCCACTGATTCACGTGATCAAAATAGTAAGAAGGATCATATCATTTATGGTTTACTGCCAAAATTTTTATGGGCATTGGTGCCGCATTTATTATCCTTATATGACGAAATAATATCACATGATAATGAGATTTGTAAATAATTCACCATGTATAATTTCCTTGAAGGTGAGAAAGATAAGAAGATGATGGAGAAGAAAAATATGGATAAAGGGAAGTGGGGAAATAATGGATTTCCCACTTCTGATAACTGTGGAAAGATTCAACCAAGTAACTTCTTTAATGGAATTGGAGTTTTCTACAATTGCGGAAATAAATTCCACCATAATTTTGATTTCATGGGAATGAAATTTTTTCCAATGTACAATGCTTCAACTGTAAGGAT
This sequence comes from Viscum album, assembly GCA_963277665.1. Taxonomy (NCBI): domain Eukaryota; kingdom Viridiplantae; phylum Streptophyta; class Magnoliopsida; order Santalales; family Viscaceae; genus Viscum; species Viscum album. Next base: position 1,678,917,012 of record OY728126.1, read on the forward strand.
ATGGGACACTATTAAAATCAAAGTAATATGAATCAAACGAATATACCCAAAATGATGATTTTAGATAATGATAATGTTATGATACTGTTGCTGATGAAGAGAAATGACTAATATTCCTATTAAAGAATTATTTAATTTGAATATTTTCTCCACAATGCATTGGTTATAAGAATTATGAAATATATGAGGATTCTACTGTATTACATTTTCATTATGTATTTTAGATCATGCACTGAATGGTACCGAGAAATGTTATTCTGTAGAAACATAATATTTTTGGAAAAAACATTATTAATGGAAATAAATCACTTCATATTTTCATAATGATTAGATAATGATGAACAAATGGTTGGTTTGGAATAGTGTTGACTACATTGGAACTGATTAATGACCTAATTTGTGGTATATGTTATCATTGAGCTAGTTTACAACACCTTTGTATTTAAATAATATATCCAATAACAGGTCACTTACATATATAATAAGGAAGAATTTACTTTTCCAATGGGTTTTTATGGCGATTGGAGTTATTACCATTTTTAAAGAGGAGGTAAGAGGATGTTATTTACAACTTTGGATTTAGAATATTTAGAGATACTTCATGTTGATTAATGGATAATGATAATATCATTTTGTAAATTCAGCGACATTATTTCTAAATTTGTGTATAATAATAATTTGGAAAGGTTAACCATTTTTGAAATGGGTTATGTTGAACATTAAATCTGGTTTTATAGATTGCTATATTATATCACTATAAGATGAATCTTGTTCTATGAGATGAAGCAGAAATAGTTCAAGGAACCACCAAAGTACAAGAATGTGCTTATTGAAATATAAAAAGTAATTATATTTAATTATATTCTTAGAGAGTGAAATAATTTATAAAATCAAGTAAATGTGATGTTGAAACCAAAAATTTTGTTCAAGTGCCATCATTTCTATTGAATCAAATGTCCTCTTAGATCATCATGAATTTAGGTCATCTCAATGGTAACATTATCGTAACGATGTTATTTAGAACTCTCCATCAGAACATGATTGTTAAATTTTTACTATATATCCATGATTCCATTTCCCACCTATTTTTTCTTACTAGTGAACATAGTTACATGAACATTTTAATTTCCATTATCTATTATTAAGAATATTTTATATTCACCCTACTTACAATGTGGGTTTTTCAACAACAGTATATTCAAATATTAAATCCTTGATTAATTTTATGAAGTTTAAATTGATTTTACACAATTTAATTAATGTGGGGGAGAATGTGACTACCCAGTACACTACAATATTTTCATGTATGAATAAATATTATGTTTTATATCTTTATATGAAACACCATTTTAATCTTACCCTACACACCGTACTGAGTTTTCCTTCATTTTACGCAAGACTAGTTTTTACAACCTTTTAACGGTGCACCGACATTAAAAAACAATTTTCAAAATTTTATAAATTCTATGTCTAAATAAAATTTATTTTTTAATTACGAATGTCAAAATTATATTAGGGTGATTTTTTGGTATTTTTATAAATGTTTTATTTTTTGATAAATAAAGAAAAATAATGCATTTCAATAAAAACAACTTTATTGTTTAAATAATAATTATTTTTTAATTATATATGAAATAGTTTTTTAGAGTCATAATATATAAATTATATATATATATTTATCCAATTTAGTTCATTGGAATTATTGTATATTAATATTAGATATAACAACATGATGAACATTTGAATGTTTCTTTATTAAAGACCCACTTTCTCTCCACGTGTGCGGGATTAACATTAACCATAATTTTAAAAATGATATGATTTGAATTTTTAAAACAATACAGAAATTGTTTTAATTAGTAAAATATTTTTGGTCTAATAAAATAAACAAACCATTTACAAAAAAAATATTAGTGAAAGTGATTAAAATTTATTACGATGATTGACATAAAGTTAAGCTTAATAAGTGACTAAAAGATAATAATAAGGACCAAAACAACATGTAAACTTTTCCATAATACATTGGGTACAAATAATTATACCATATACTCACTTGGTTTGAAATTTATGGGTTATTGAGGCATAATGAGATGGACGATCCAAATATAAAAGGTTATTGAAAAAGAAAAAAAGGGAACATTCCATTCCTGTAACATTTATAAAACAATGAGATATGTAAAAATATAATATTTATAGTTATAAATGTCCTTTAGAAATATAAATGATTTATTTTTATTATAATTATTTAACTATATTTTTAGATATTCTTTAGTTACTTAAAATGCTTAATAAACACCAATGTAGTGATTATTTATCTAATGACTGACCAAAATAAATAAAACAAAAAAATATTAAATTTGAATTTCATTGATTGAATTATTATATTTAAAAAAAAATAGATGAATATATAATTTTAAACATATTTAAAATTAATATATTTTAATTTGAATATTGTTTTGATATATTAAAATTTAAATTAAATAAACTCTGTCCAAAATTACATTACTGTTGTTTTACAAGAAATGATATTTTATTAAATGATTAAAAATGATTAAATATACAATAGTCTAAAAAGTATTTTTTTTATTTTTTATAAATATTAAATAAAGATTATTTGTGGAATAATTCATATTTTTTAATAAATATATTCATCCATATATTGTAAAAAGGTTGTTTATATGGTCCGTGTTTGAGGTGTGATTTACCGCACCACAAGCACTTGTTTTAAAATTAATTTCCAAAAAAATGGGATTATATTTTTATAACATATAAATAATATTAATAATTATGTTTATATATATTTTGTATTAAATACCACTTTATTATTTTTATAATGTTTAAATTACATAGGTTGGAAACCTAGAAGATTTAAAAATAACCCAAAATGAAAAATTTGGGGGAATCATAGAATTTATGGAACCAAATTATTAAAATGAAGATATTTTTTTTATGTTATATGTTTTCATATCCCATTATTCTCCTTGAAAACTTTTTTTCATTTTTGAGGAATTATAGGTAAGGAACACCTCCCCTTAATGAATACCTTTTTGTATTTACAAGAGTGCCACTCCCCCTGGACTATAAATAAGAATGCACTCTACCCCTTACTCACACCTCTCAAGCCACATAGTTTTTGAAAATCATTGAAAAAATATGTTCCCAAAATCCCTCCCCTAATTCTTGAATCCTCCGTTTGTGTATAATGAATTATAAGGAGGCACTTTTGTATAAACCAAAAGGAGTTACCTGATGTTTAAGGTAATGTTTTCTAACAATCACTTTTTTTTATTTACACCTCCACCCATAAAATTATTTTTCATTCATGTTTATATTTTGAATCCAGTATAAAAAATATAATATGATGTTTTTTAATTTTTTTATGTACACCTACCCACACCTCTATGTAATTGATAATGAACTTACTGTTTAAGTCTACTGAGAAATTATGCCTCATGAAACGATGATTGTTCATTTTACCATTAAAACCTATAATGGTGGACATTATAATAGAATATATATTTATATATGATATATATGGTATTTATAATTTATTTATTCTTATTTAATTATTTATAAAAACATACATCTATAAATTCTATTTTTTTTAAATTCCATAACACCGTTTTTGGAAGTGTGGACTATCGCCCCATAAAAGAGATGTGACTCGTTCACAGTAAACATAGAATGTGTAAGGCATTATTTTAATAAAAAAAATGTATAAAATGTAAAATATTTATTATACTGTAATTATAATATACAAATGTATCACTTAATTTTCATTCTTTTAGAAACCAAAAATAAATTATAGTAGCATTCATGTGTACGGATGCCCTATCGTCTCTATGAATGATTAAATTCATTTGTTATCTCCAAATTTTATGAACTGTTATAAATTCGTATTTACTAAATATATAAGAAAATTAATTCATATTTGACCTTCTTTATATGATTTAATTTTTATTTATTCCATAGAAACAATAATTAACAAGTCAAATATTAATTGATAAAACTAAGAAATTAACTGCCAAAATTATTAAAATAATGAAGGAGTGTTAACAAATGGATAATAATATATTTTAAGAATTAAATTAATTATATTATAAAAATGAGTATGGTTTTGTTTGAAGATATTGACCTATATCAAACCAATATACTAGATTAGAAATACCTCGCAATAAAGGAAGGTTAAGGTAAGGTATTTCGTCTCAATTTACATTTCATCGATAATTGATTGTTAATATGAGCCAATTCAATTTTACGTGGTGTATGAAATGAAATTTTACATGTTATATCATGAATATCTTTTCTATAATGATATTTTAAATTTCAGTTAATATTATTCCTTCATGGGTTTTATGATTTTATTTTTTCAAGGAGTAATGTGACACATTTGAATTTTTAAAATTTCATTTCTTCAACATTATTTTTATGATATTTCAATGGAATTTCAATCCATTAATATCAACAACCATTATTATTACTATGACCATATTGGGGAACTATTTATTAATCCATATATTATTCAATATGAATATTTTGAAAAGGAACATTGTTCATGAATATGATGAATGATTTTGACGTGTACGACACAGTTCGAGCCCAATTATAGATAGCCCCCCCTGATGCCTCAACAGTCTCACAAGACAAATAATTTGGAAAAATAAGATGGGTTTTTACTTGATTTGTTGTAAATCTTATTTTGAAAGGTATTAATGGTAAAGGTAACATGTACTAAGGATACATGTCATCTAACAAATAATCATTTCACTCATTTAGATTAGGTAATTATTCATCCATGGGATTTTGCTTCAATATATCTAGAGATATATTTCAATGTTAGTTTATTGATTTAGATAGAATGAGTCTTTGTTTCTTACCTTGATAATATTGAAATTTCCTTATCTATTTTTTTTGAATGGAATGAGTTATTAGTTATTTACCGCTCAAACATAATTTATTATTATTAATGAAATATTGATTCCGCATTACATACCCTTATTGAGAATTTGAGCACACACTTATTATGTTTTCTTTTCTCTAGGTTATGATGTAGAAATATTTGAATAATATTACAAGGATGAATATTATTTTGTTTTATTATGTATCATGTTTCTAGTTTTTTTTTCTAATGTATTATGGGTATCATGTATGTAATCTAGAACTCCAAGACTACAAGACTGGTTGGTCCATCTGGATTTGATTCATTATAATCATTCCAATTTAACAAAATAATTCAACAAATCAGTGATTTTGTGGTTGAGGTGTTATAATGGCAATCATTGAACCTTTATCACTCCATTGATCATAGACTACACTCACATAATTGATTTGTTTCACTAATGAATGAATGAAATATAATCAAATACTAGGTATTTCATCAAAAGAAGAATAAAAAGAGATGCTCGCAGTGAATATGTGGAGAATAGGGGAATAAAAACATAATTTAAAAGATGTGATGAATGAATATCATTCTTTGTTTGGTTGGTATTAATCCATTTTTGTATAATTGAAAAATTAATAGAGAAAATCATAATGAATAAACTAAAAATTTCATTAATTTAAAATCTAACGATGATTCACATAACAATTCGTTATCTTGAATTGATCTTTGTTTGCCCAACAGTATGGAATGGGATATAAAATACAAAATAAAAACTGCTACCAATATTTTGGATAGATATTTAATAAATGATACTTATGTGCTTTAATATTTTATGAGATCTATGAACCCCATTATAACTGTGATCAATCATTCGTTCCTGACATGTCATTGTTATCCAAGAATGCTCTATTGTGGTGTTCTAGATATTCTAGTCTTGAGTGGAAAACCTCGGTGAAATAAAAATAAAAATAATATTTATAAAAAAACTAGTCACTATATTGAATGAAATAAAATAACTGAATTTATTAATTTATTTTATTAATACTGTGACTATGATTAATATTCTACAAATGCTCTATGGCGAAAAAGGTTATGTCATGACTATAGTAAAACCTATGTTCTAAACTAAATAGTTCCCTTGGAGTTCAGATACGGTCCTATATTCGAGAGTTATTTCACTTTTTTTGAATTTTTTTATTAGTGTTATTTAATACATTAAATATACTTAAAATATTTATTCTAGGTACACTAAGCCTCAGAATCACTTTCCATATCAACTTCTACTCTCAAAATTAATCCATATAACAACCAAAAATTATAGAAGGAAAATTCAAGTCATTATAAAAAATAAGAATCAAAATATAAAGGTAATTTCATCAAATTCATGATCTAATATTTTCAAATTTATATTTTAAATTAAATTAAAATATATAAATTAATGCAACTTTTATTTGAAAAATTCCATTTAAATAATTATATATTATCAATCTTATTTTGTCTTCCATAATAATTTACTAAAATATTTTTATTCACTATTGGATTTATTGATACTAAATTATATAAATAATATTAATCTAATATCTCACATCTCATTTCAGTTTTTATTGCATCTAAATAAGGATATCTACAAAATCTATATTTAGTAAAAAATTATATAGTAAAAAATTTGGGCCTTAAATTCATCCTCATAAATAAATTATCTCCTCACAAATATAATTATTAGATACAAATAAAAATAAATTATTGAATCTATGTGATATACCTAACTTATGATATAATATCTATGTACATAACAACCTTCCTAAAATAGGAATCATTTATCCCTTCTAATTTGTCAATCTATAATATTGAATTTTTATCCAACTGTTTGGGAAAGGCATTATTATAATTCTGAATGTTGAACAAAATTTTATTATTTAATACATAAGATTGCATATAATTATCCATGAATTGATATACTATCAGTGGTTTATATTAAATTTGATCAAATAAATCTACATCTATGTAGAGATAACCAATCCACTTCCAAAATAACATCACATTTATATGAATTAAGGATAACAAGAATTTTATGAGGAACAATTCCTTAAACCATAACATTATATAAAATAATCTTAAAATAGATGTCTTTCTTCAATAATAAAATCATCATGTTAGTGATTTACTATTTATATAAATCACCCTATAGATACTAGGGTTCTTATAATCAAAATACAATAAGACATTCCCAACTCTGGAGTGGAGGTTAACAATGCCTTAATTATCAATAACCTCTTCAGTAGTAGTGAATTAATACACTCATCCTTATTCCCATGGTTTAGGATGTTGTTGTAGTAAAATATTTTCAATAGCTATGGGGTTAGGGATTTGATTTCAGTAATTCCCAAATAATTTACGCACAAAACACTTATGTGTGGGTGGACCATTGGGTGAGACATTATTTTAATCTAATGAATTAACTGGCCTATCTCCCCCTTAGAAAAACCATTTAATATGTGACTAGTCCTCCGACAGTTGTAATACTTCCTTATTTCTTATAGACAATTACGTGGGTGTTTTTCCTTCATTTTATATGTTTAGGTAGTTTATTATTATTTCCCCTTTGTGACATAACATCATAGATTACATGATACTTTGAATTCCCTTTTCACACTCCAAAATCATGAGAGTCTCAAGTCTCCATCTCAACATTTAGAACAAATTAGAAAATATATTGGTAAATTCTAAAACCAAAAATGTCTATTGTATTTTAGAGATACAATTTTAATCTAGTAATGAAAAGATTAAAATTTCTCTCATGGTTTGAAATCAAACCAAGAAATATCTTGTGACCATAAAAATGTGGGAATCTTATAGGACAATGAATTATTTATCCTTTTGTTTTATATATGATAATTAACATTCTATCTTCAATGTGAGGAGTTTTAGGAAAATACATGTTTATGAATAAATTCAGCAATTCCACCCATTATATTGTGTCTAAAACCTGTTTTTATATATTTTTTATGATTACTGTATTGTAATACTTATCCTTCTAGATGGTAAATGTCTTAGACATCCATCTCAGGTTTTTTGAAATGGAGGATGAAAGATATATTTTCAATTATATTGATTCATTTCTTTGGGGCATGTTTTTTATAATATCCCCAATGTTTTGAAGTTTAGGTATCCTAGAGGACCTGGTCTTGAGTTTTTGATTACTTGGTGAATTACGTAGCTCAATATGATAACTCCCTGAGATTTTGTGAATAATTATTTTTATATTTATTTATATTTTTGATATATATTTTTAATTTTACATTGATACTACAAATAGTTATATTGATATATAAACACTATTTCCTACATTCCTTTCAGACGTCACGCTACATACAATACATAATTTTTTTGCTTTACAAGTAACATTGAGTTTCAATAAAGATTTGTTTTGTTATAATTTTTTTAATGATATAATTATAACATATCCATTCAATTTTTTTATAATAATATTAATAACTACAATTTATTTTTTATGTTTTTATATAAATGAAACATATTGATAAAGAAAGATATAATTTTGTGTAATGTTTTATATGTTTAAAATTACTATGAACTACACATCATTTCCTTTTATGAAAAAAAATTAATTTTAAACACATACATAAATTTATATTGATAAAATAACATTCATTTTTGAATTTAAATTCTCTTTATATAATTAGGTTGAATATTTGGGATTTTTTTTGAGAATCCTCAATTTTTCATGAATAGTGAAAAATACTATTACTTTTCTTGAAACTTGCCGCTTAATTTAAATAATTATTAATGTTAAATTATATTTAGCATTTTTAATGCCACATTATATTAACTATATACATATTAACTAAACTAATTCATCCAAATCAATTTCACTTTAATATAGAATATAAAAACATAAAAAAATTAAACTTCTTTCTACTTAAAAACCCATAATTACATCCCATCTGTAGGATTATCATTAATCATACCTTTTAAGATTATTTGAATTTAATTTCATAAAACTAACATAATTTTTTTAATAATTATAATATTTAGAGTCAAAATAGGTCATGTTGATTTTGACAAAAATGAGTTGCAAAAGTGATTAAAATTAATCACAGTTATTAACATCAAATTCTGTTTATTCAGGGATGAATATGTAATCATAGGGGACAAAATTACATATCAACTTCCCTAAAATCCATTTTATGGAAATATATAGACCCTTACATCCCTTTTATCGGATATTGACCATTATTAGAACCACTTTCAACATGAAAGACATGGGTGGAATTCTCTCCTCAAATATTTACAACAGTGCCCATCCTCTTTCCTTATAAAAGGACACCACCTATCCCTCTTCTCCACACATATCAAACCACCTAGTATTAGAAAATATAAACCACATACACATCCCAAAAATCATCCCTTAATCCTTTATTCCACCCATTGGGATGAAATTTTCCCAAAGAAGCCTTTTGGTATGAACTAAAAGTAGTTACCCGATTAAGAGGTAACACCATCACTCAAGCTCCTTTTTTGTTATAATTATACACAATATATAATAATTTTATAAAATTATTATATAAATATATTATACTATATATACTAGTATATTTTTATGTAAATGGTTCTATATACACTTACACACACCTCCATCTAATGGGTAACAAACTTATTGTTTCTGTGAATGACGAACTACTACCTCAGAGATCGATGACTGTTCATTTTTCCATTACTACTTCTATTGGTGGCCATTATGATGAAAACAATTTCAATATATGATATATAATATATCTATAATTTCATTACTATTATTTAATTTTTATTTATAACATACCTTTATGCTTTTATTCTTATGTAAATACAATATTATCGTTTGAGAAAGTGTGCACTAACACCCCTCAAAGAGATATGATTTATCCATTAACTACTTGGATTGTATTAAGGATGGTTTTACTGAATATATATAATATATATAATATCATAATTCATCTTATATATATATATGTGTGTCTTTTACTTTAATCAACCACGACAATTATACAGAAATAGTGTTCTTGCGTTCATTCGACACACTGTCTCCATGAGTGACATATTCTTTTTCTTACCTATGTATTACATAAATTATTATAATAAAAATAGACTATATAAAAATGATATTTATATCCTGTTTTAAATTCCTCAAATCATTATATAAGAATAAAGACCAAAGATATGGAAAAATAAGACACATGCGAAAAATATATAAAATTTAACCCGATGTGGAACCTTAACATCAGATTGTTAAAAAGACGGTTGTATAAGGATGAAATAAAATAATATTTGGTATTATATATGATTATATGGTTATTTATATGATTTAAAATAAAGTTATATTTATTATTATTATTTTTAATGACTATGATGATAGTCGAGACACAAGGTAAAGGGATTTCAACTCACTTTTTATCTCTGTGAGATACATGATATGTTTGAAACTCTTTAATTTTGTGTGGGGTATGATCTGACCCTGATTTTATTCAATGTTAATTATACCTAAATTTATGGGTATTTACATATCCATTTTAGGATATTTCTTTCATGGGTATTATGTTACAAAAGTAACCAAATAGGTAAAATGGTTGTTTCTCAATTTGCCTTTTTGAGAATCATATTTTGTTAAGCACCTAAATTCTATTTAGAGGAGGATAAATATATACATTTTATAATTTATATCATCAAATATATTCTTTTCATGATTTTTTATTCTTCCATTGAAATTTTTTTTTAATGTGGTGAGTATGATCCCATGTAACAAAGTTATATGACTGTATTGAGACAGTCACATCATTTATTGAGAATGTTTATGTTTATGATTCCATAGATGAAATAATTTGATCCATATATCAATAAAATTAATGAAATTTAGTATCCTATATTAATGATATATTTACATATCAGTACCATATTTTTACTCTATGTTACATATGATAGTTAAGAATGTTTTTTTAATAAATCTTTACATTACCCTCTCTTCGGTCAGAAGTATATGTTTTCTAAAAATGATTCTATAAATATTTTACTATTATAAAAAAATTATAACATTATTTTAGCTATTTTTTATTTTTGAAATTATTTTAGTGGAATATTCTTGTCTCTATCTATACAAGGAATTTTTCTAACCTTTTTACTTTTTAAATGAATATTATTTTTACCTCGAATGAAAAGTATGGATTTACACACAGATAATTCTTTTAAATGTTATTGTCACGATTAAATGGTAACTATTTTATTATTTATTTTAAAATCATTTTCAAATAAAAATGGGTTTTAATAGTTTTAAAATATTATTTTATAATTCTTTATGGATTTTTTTTTAAATTGTGTATATTTTAATGAGCATTTTTTTCAAAGACAAAATTTATATGTACCTCACAAAATGTTTTAAAACTATCCTTACAACTTTTTTTCTATATATATTAAAATCTATTGAAATTAATCATGCCATTATAAGAAATTATCTAAAGGATCCCTTAATATTTTTCCCAAGTAGTTTATGTTTTTTGTGGATTGAATATTAGGACACTTGTTTCACTTTCGTGGTTTTTTTTGCATTTGAAAGTCACTTCTTTTCATGAGTTATGATTTAATAAAGTGATAATGAGACCTATCTCTTTTGATAGGGTATGATGTGATGGAATGTAAATGATACCCATTTAATTTCATGGGTTATGATTTAATGTTCAAAATACCTATTTATTAGGGTATATGATATTAATAATTTTTTATTTTATTATGGGACATGTATAAATAATTTTATTATGAGAATTTTGGGACCTATCTCTCTCTATCCCATGCATCGGGTAAAGATTTGTTTTATATGATCTCAATGTGTACACAGGTTGCATCACCAGCTTGAAAACCATAAAGTTCACAGGTTAGAGCCCAAGCCTAAAAGAAGAATGTACATGGGTTGTGGATCAAGCCAAAAATAAAGAGGGTTCATGGGTTGTAGTCCAAGCTGTGAATCATGAATGTATATGGTTTGTAGACCAATCATAAAAAAAAGAGTTTACACAAGTTGAATCCAATTTTTTTTTAAAAATAAGGTACCTTGGTTGTAGCCCAATCCTAAATGAATGAGGGTAAATTTATTGCTATCCAAAGATAAAAACATGTATAAGTGCCATATCCTAATCCTATCATGTTATAAAAGTATTATTAGGGAGCCTTGACATAAAATTTTATATACTTATATGTATTCAAAAAATCCTATGTCATATTCATTTGTTATGATTTCATGGATCATGATGTTTATTTCATTATGATTCATGTCTTATAAACTAATAATATTTTTCCGATAAATAATTTCTATGATCATTTATATGAATGTTATGATATCCTAATGTTACAATATTGTTCTCATACCCCTATATTAATGTGTATTCTTATATGTCTCCCTTATTAACTGTTACTGAGCATTTGATCTCAACCCTTATTTTGTTTCATTTACCCATGTTATGAAGAGTAGTTTTAGGTAGAAGTATCAAAGGAGGATATCATTATGCGATATTGTGACGATCTTTCACCTCGATTGGAAATTTTGTTTTCCTAGTTTCAAAAGACACTAAAATATTGTCGTCACCTCGCATGTATTATTGTAATGTACTAAATATTCATCTAAAATGGTGTAATATCCTTACATGTTAATCTCGGGTCACTATAAATTCTGTTTAAATTATTATTCATAGATTTTGATAATTAAGTGAACATTGTCATGATGTTTTTACTCTATTTTCATTTTCACTTGTATTCTCATTAAGAAAATAATCGCATTTCCCATCGTAGTGATTGTTAAACTAGTTTTCATAACTCCAACCATCTCAAAAATAAATGAAAAGGGAAATGTAGTAATTTTATAATCTTATATAATATGACACAATTAAAATTAATGGGATAAACAAAAAAATGATATAAATACCTTTAATTAGGAGTATAGAAGATTTAATATAGATCATCCATTTTCTATATCCTGTTTGGTTCTCTAATAATATCATAAATAACAGTTTTTTTACATAATAATAGTCCTAAAAGAGGGAGAAAATTTCCAAATTATATCTCATGGAAGTATAAAACCACATGTCATAATTGGAATCTTTTTTATACACAAGGTTACTATTTTTTTTAATACCAAATACATATAATTTTGGGTTATAACAATTTGATAGATTTGTGATAGATCCAAAATCCACATTTAATATCTATATATGGACAATATTTCTAGGAACAGACAAAATCTATAATTTATAAAAAATTTAATATATTATATTATACTTGGAATTGTGCTTTAGACTTGTCTCTAGGTTGTTAACAACAACTCTATCATCATAATTGAAAAAAATAATCCTAAAAAAGGAAACATTGTTTTCATTTAATATAAGGTTACCTATACTTTAACTCTCAAATGTAGTTCTAAAAACACATTATTTATGAAAATAACAATGACATCGGGTGAGATGATCCAAGATAAACATTCAAAAATTTCACAAAATTATTACATCTCAAAGAATTTTTCATAGACCATGGAGAACATTTTTTTTGTTTAGCTTCATTAAGGAATATCTACATGAGAAGTTTATTTTATATTACATTTGAATATTTCACCATAAATTAACTCTTCTATACACCTTTATATATATAACACAATTTATATTAATCTTTAAAACCATGTGAATGGAATAATAAGAAAAGGGTTATATCAAACGCTTAGTTAGGTAAAAACTATAAACATTTCATCTGGTGTTAGAAGGTAACAATATGAAAAAATATATATAGGGGAGAAATTTATTATGTAAAATAAATTTAATAATAATAGTTTTCTATAAATAATGATATAATTACATGTAATTCTAACTGTTCAAACTTTTTTCATGGAAAAAGAGTGGGGAATCATAAGATTAAAAACATGATACCTGGAGAATAATCATATTGATAGGACATGGAAATACACCAGAACCTTGAAACATAGAATAGTGATTTACATTTTAAAAAACAATACAATATTGAAATTATGAAATTTTTAATAGACACAATTACTATGCTTCATGTTCTAAAAAATGAAAATGTCATTGCATATTTTTTTGAACAAATAAAATGTCCATGATTCCTATAGAAAATACACATACCGACCACACGTAAATTAATTATCTCAAGAGATATATATCATCCGAAAATTGAATGAAGGGAGATATATGACCCCACCAAAATATCATCTATACATATACGTGTTAATTGAACAAAATCATTCAACATATCCTAAATAACCAAAGAAAAGAAAAATTGGCTTCATAAAATTTTTAGATAGAATCCACAAAATTGTCCTAATTATTATAAATATTTCATAACAAAAAATTTATCACCATAAAATTGTTTTAATTGTGAAAAATTTAAATGTGATTCTTGACAAATAATTTCCCCAGAGATAAATCATTTACATATAAAAATAATAATGGTTTCAAATATTAAAATAGTTTTTATAATTTTTCTATCATTTTCATAAATCATTCTGTTAAAAATCACATTAAAAGTGATTTTAAAAAAGGTGGATAAGAACATTTAAAAAAATCACATCTAAAAATAAACATAAAAAATAAATCATTTACGAAAATAATGGCTATAAAAAATGAATATATAGTGGAAGATAAAAAAATTTATTTGGAATTGATGGATTTTTATATTTTGAAATATCATTGATGAAATACGAATCATAAAACGAAATAAAAATATATCCTTTTGAATAGATGATAAGGAACCTACGAAGTCCACAAAGATAACACATTATTTTTATGACAAATATAATGTGGAATATTAATAGGAAGGAAAAATATGGATTTGGAAGAAAAATTATCATTTAAGGTGAATGAGAAATATAATTTGAAATGACATAATTTTAGGGGGAATAGATTCATCAAGGATGAATATTTGAATAAAAAGTGATGTTTTCCCAAGATAGTAATATATTTTATAAAATAAAATCCTAAGATGTAATAATCCAATTATAGAATTAGTAATTTACTAATGAGATAATATAACTCAAATAAATGAGGTTTTAGTAATTAATATCCCTAACAACTATATTTTTTTAAATAAAAACATACTGAAGGATAAGGCATGAAACAATAATTTTAATTTTGTGAATAAAATATAATTCTATATATTAAAAATACTGTGTCAATCCCTCATCCATAAGAAAATAAATACATCATACAATGAATAGATCAGTTATGATCCAGATTCTCAGTATCCTCATTAGTTTTCCACTCCTATTGTGAGTTATTCTAATGAAAAATAATGGAGTAATTTTCATTAATAATTTTCTAATATGGGGTGATTTGGAGCCCTTATCCTTGGTCATGTCCATGTCTATTACCCCGTTTGTAACACTCAGAGGCATAAGGACCCATCACTCTTATAAGTGCATCCTCTTTCATCACATCCCATTAAACACGACCACTCATCTTCCACGATTTGATAGAAGAAATCCCCATATCCATGTATTGGTTTTCTTCGAGGACTTTCTGTGTTCCTAATCCCCAACCCAAATTGTCAATTATTGATATTATATATCCAATAGGTATTATAAACACAATTCAAATTAAATTATGTGAATAAAAAAATGTCTAAATGAAAGTAAATTGAGATTATAAACCATTATATTGTATGACTATATACTCGAACATTATCTATCCTCTTATAATATTAATATATCAACCATAATGATGTATTATTGTAGACAACAATAAATGCTCTAGTCCTAAAAAAGTGGTATTTTAGGATAAAGCGAAGGCATATTTTGACTCGGATATTTATTCTGGGAGGTCCAGAAGGGTCGCGCAAAATATATAAGAGGTTCCCAAAAAAACATCTCTCTCGCATGGAGAACTGTGGGATCTAAGGGAGTTTACCACACTAAAGAAAAAACTTTTACGCCACCGACCAGGGCATGGAATCCTTCGCGCCACCGACCCGGGCACACAAACGTTCGTGCCAACCAACTTTTTCATGGACCCAAGGACCCAAAAGGCCTATAAATAGATGGGTTCCCCTTCAACTTCTAAGGAATGTGGAATTTGAACCACCTCCCCTGTGTGAAATCCACCTCATTAGCGTGCAAAAAATGGGTTTCAAGTTCAAAATTTTTTGCAACAGGTCTCCTAGGGGTCTACCTCCAAGGAGGACCACTCGGGCTTAAATCTCACATAAATCCCCTTATATCATGGACCTTGTGTGCAATTCTTTCCCCTTACATAAAATTTATTCACCTTGCACACAATCCATTTCCCTGGCATGCAGTGGAATCTCAATGCACGCAATTCATTCCCTTTAGGTGAAAACATCGACCGGTTCTGGTGCACGACTGCTCTAACATGAACACCCAACATTGTGTGTGATCCCTTTATTTTTCGGGAAAATCATCGGCTCCCCTTAATGTGAGAATCTTTCAGATTGTGCGCACAACTAGACTCTTTAGCACAACTATTCCAATTGCGCATCCATTGCGTGGAAACCTCAGGGACCACTCACCTCAACCATTTCCATGCAACTACTCCATTTTCACGCAATACTCCCTCCTTGCGCGTAACTTTTTTGCACGTTCTTGATGTCCCTCTTCAAGAAATCATCATTGGATGCATCTTTTTCACTAAAGATCTACATCACAAAACTTTTCATGTGCGACCTTCTAGGTTTTCACGATGATATTTTGAAGTCCCTTGGATGATACTTCCTATTCCATTACATTTATTCATGATTCTTCTCCTAGGCACGCTAAAGGCTATTGCTTCCTCAAATAGTCACGCTAACGTGGACCCCTCAGTAGATCACTCAATGACACCCCTTAATCATGGTGTTTCTAGTCCCTTCCCACCACCAAGGTGTAGGGGTTCCGGTTATTTATGTTCTAGGGGTGTGGAGAGAACCCACCACATCTAAGCTGGCGGATGTTAAACTGATAAGCACCATCATCCTAGACACATGAAGTTAAACTGTGAAATCACACAAGCGTCTGTCCATGGGGAAAGGTCAACCATCTTGGTGTAAGCCCCTGGCATTCCTTTTAGTAGGTTACTTCCTTTCTCCCACTCTCTTCTTCCGTTCTAATGACTAAGGGGAGAGATGGGGACATGGATTTTGTTATCCCTTCCTTCTCCCACTGGTCTTTGTCACCATCTGGGCCTCCACCATGGAATAAGTCCTAGTCTTTATCTCCATTAGGGCACTCCACACGTATGCCCTTGTTTCCTCTTTGGGATTCTCCATGCGTAAGCCCCTATTTCCATTTTAGGCCGCTAACCACGTGTAAGCCCCATTCCACTTCCCACAGACGCACCTTTCATGACGTTATCATCAGGTCTTTGTCACCTCTTGTTTATCACCCCGAGTATGACTCCCGTGGGCTTAGAGTAAGCACCAACCATGACATCGTTTCTAGGTAGCACATAGGGTTAGCCCCATACACCCCAACCCTCCAAAACTTCAAATACTTTGATCTTTCCCACAGCAAGGTACGTAGGAAGCCTCCTTGAGGTTCAATCCCATCATCCGGTCGTTCTGACCCCTTTCACGTCGGTTCTACAACACCATCTCAAACTACGGGGACATTGATACTTGCCATAGAAAGGTATGTATAAATCCTTCATGAGTTCAAAGACCAACACCCAGTCATTCCAAGACCCTTCACGTTGGTTCTCCAACACCATCCGAAACTACGAGGACATTGATCCTTGCCATGGCAAGGTACGTAGGAAGCCTCTGGAGGTTCAAGACCAATAACCACTGGTCCCGATCACTCCACATTGGCCCACCCCCATCCTGTATGATGTTAAACTATATTCCCCTTTGGTGCACCATCCAGTGGTAATCCGTTGTGATCCCCTACCCAATGCTATGCCGTTGTGAACCTCACGCAGTGATAAGCCATTGTCATCTTCGGTAAGCGGTAATCCATTGTCAGCCTAAAACAAGAAGTAAGATGTCATATTCCCCCTTGTTGGGACCCACATCTCTAGTCCAAACTCAGGCGTCAGACCAACTAAGTCTACAACCATGTGTAAGCCCCAGTATGTCTTCAGGTCGCTGTCATCCGTGCACACCCCGATTCTATACCCCATCCTGAACTACGTGGACTTTGATTCATCACAACGGGGATATATAGGAAGTATCTTCGAAGATCAAGCCCACCATCACCATTTCCATCGAGTTAAATCCATCCCATTCTCCATCCACTTCACTTAACCACCCATCACCCATATAGATTCTTACTCGGGCCACCACAATCCGTTGAGATCATGACAATTCACATCCTAGATGCTCCTAGCAGTAACTAGGAAACTAACCACACATTATCCCTGACATAAGTGTTCCATCAAGGGGGTTACACCTATCTGATCCACTCTAGTTAGTGTTCTGATTAGTTTGATCCATCTTCTCTAGACGTTAAACTTGCGGCATACCCAGTGATAAACATGGGAAGATGATGAAAACCTCAAAGACATGCCTATGACATATAATTCCCCGCATTCGACGTGTGATTCCTCGGGATTTCTTACCTTCCAGAAACCCTATAATAAGGGGAAGAAACCCAGACGTTCTAGTGTTATGGAGTGCAGACACACCAGTGATGTCCAACATGACTACACACCCAACTGAAGGTTCTTTCACTGACTAGACCCTTAGGAATGTCCCGAACAAAGCTACGTAATTAACCATCATCCATTAAGATATGGAAATGGGAAGACTATCACGATCAAATTTTAAAATATATAAGGGAGACCCAGACTTGGTGACAAGTTCTAAGGATAAATCCATGGAAGGAAGAACTGACATCCCATCATCCCATTTTGATCAAGGAGAAAACGTACCGGAACTAGGAAAAGATGTCGCCCGCCATTAGAAAGAGGGAATGTGGGGAAAAAAATAATGTCATCATTATCAAATTAGATGGATGTGAACACCCCCAACGAAAGCATCAGAAACAGAAATGGTGAACCCGATTTGAAGAACTTCTCATCAATGTGGATTCAGTAGTGTTTGAGACATCTGTGGACTAACGTGTCATCAGATCTAGTTTTCTGGCACTGGGTCCTGCCTTGAAAATAGTAGGCCTGGTGTGAAACTCACCAGAAGTTGGGGCAGTCAAAATGTTGGATATCTCAGTCTGTGACATTCTCAGTGTGGAACCCTCTTACCAAAAATGGAGATGGAATGGTGTTGTCGAACTGGAATTCGATTTCTTTGTTTCAGAAGTAATGTTTCAATATCCCTTCTTTTCAATTACCAAGCTATTGCACTAGTAAACCAATCACCACCCACCCACTAACGCAGGGTTAGGGGAAACACTAAGGGGGAAACCCCACACGGCTCTTTCGTTTCTGCGATGACATCAAGCACCAGAGCTGTTAGCCACCCCTGTCCCATCTTCTCATATGAAGTCATTCAACAGAGGGTGATCAATGACCTCGCATGCTGGTACAAGGAGGATGGTATTATCCCGACTAGGGGTATGGCCCACAAAGATCTGGTGGCATCTGTTACTTTTCGTCACCGTCATCCCTAAGGGCTACACAGGGAGCCGTTGCTTCCCACACCTACATATAACCATTTTAGGAGCATCTCCCTAGAATGCATCGAAAACTCTCATTCCTACACTAATGAGGTTGGGAATGTCTAGGTCAGCCCTTCCAGGATCTCATTCTAGGGGCTCCCAACGAGGGCTCCCACATGGTTGCGCCATCTCTTCCATCCAATCTTACTTGCCGAAGAGCAGGTAAGCAATGTACCTACACCATCGGCTCTTGTCCATCTGACCCAACACTAGTGTCGGATGCAACCCGTAGAGGAAACCCTCCAAGGGTCGTCAATTTCAGCACCTACTATGTCTCGAGCCACTGTTAATGTATATTAACAGACCCCTATGTATGATTAGTGGTGGAATTAATATTCCCGACTCATAATGAGTCCCCAACCACCCCAGGGGTATGAAGGTTAAACTTTCTCAGCGACCGGCACAGGCAGTGGTCATCGCCTGTATGGAGGTCCTCCCCTTACAGCCATCATGGAGAACTCAAATCCTCCCTTATTCCATGCTCAGTATGGATGTATGCCTCATGCTACCGTCAATATGAATTAGGGACCTTCCCACAAAGGTGAACCTTGGTACAGAAGACCCACCAGTGCTCATTACACTGGTTATAGAGTCATTCCTCTTACCATAGACCACTGGTGTGTCGACGTTGCAGATATGGTAACTCTCCAATGTGGGGGCCCTTTCCATGTCCTGACAACTGCAGGCGAAATTTATCCTCACCCCGGCAATCAGAGGGGAGGAGGTCAGCTTCACTTCACAAAAACCTAGCCCATGGGTCCTACTGGTACTTAGCTTAATCGGTACGAAGACACTCCTCACACTGTCTCTATCAGGAGAAACAAGCATGGAGGTCCCCCCCCCCGTGCTCCTATCGGCACCATATGAGATACTACCAGCTCCTGCATTTCCCACGGAGGTCCTCCCCGTGTCCCCTTCGATATCTTTCTAGGTGCCCCTCACACCCCGAATTACATTGGTAGGAGCCCTACCTACCCCAACATCAGTACGACTGATGGTCCACCTCATTCCAAGAATTTACCCTGTCCTGAAGATCCATCCCGGGGAAGGAGGGTGGGTCGTCTCCACCATAAAAAGAAATCTGAGAAGATCCATACTGAGGCCAAAATAGTTTTATTCTCACATTCCAAAGCAGTTTATGACTCAACGATGGAACCCTCCACTCCATCCTCTATGTCAAGGGTCGGGGCAGGGATGAGGCGCATCAGCCTCATAATCCCAGAATGCGATGTCTACCAAATTACCACCTCCCTCCGTAGGTATATCCTGGAGGAAGATAATTTAGAAACCCTGTAGGTTATGATCGTGCAATCACCACCATCATTACTAGAAGCACTCTTTACCTCAACTAGAGATCACAATGATCAATTCTGGTGACCAAAGTGGGTGAGCAGTAGCGTGGTCCATCGCTAGTAACCCTGGTCCCTGAACCAGGAACATCAGCTGTTAGTCTGTCTTATCGTGATGTTGCAGCAAGGTCACTCCACCATTTAGAGTACAACCCGAGATGCGGCGGCCTATCACCCCACTCACTGTATTCTCCGTTGGCCAGCCTACTAGTCCATCAGTCTGCCTCAGTACCATTACCAGTCCCCTAGCTGCCTCCAGTTGATGAGTGGGGAAATGAAGGTCCATACCCTGAATCCTATCCCAGTTGATTATGGGTTATCCTCATTGTGGACCAATTCCCTGATAATATTCGGCCTATTGGTGTGATGAATGTTTGTGTTCCGGAATCCCTCACCCAAGAAGATGTCAAGTGTTTCCGCCAGACCCTCTTGGTGACTCATTTTCATCATCGTCTTCAACGATTGGTTTACACTAAGAGCCAATTGAATTTTGAGGATATCGACAAACAATGTCATCTGGTTGATCTGGCCGCACTCCCCATGGCCCAGCGCCCTAAGTCACAAGGTCACCATAAGGCCCTTCTGCAAAGATGTGTTAAATGTTTCAAGGTACTCCACAAGATTATCAAGGAGGATTCCCCCCACATGTGGATATATGGCTGGGGGATGTATAATACCCTCCTCTTTAGTCCTATTAGGAAGCAAACCAACCTGCCATGTGATATAGAGGACATTCCCTAGGTAAAGTTGCAGTCAACATGGCCAGCCTATCTGAAGAGGAGAATAAGCTAGAGATCCTTGACAGGAACCTCCCCGTAATGGTGTTCCACCACTGTTGGATCCCTCAGGAAGGGTTACCCGCCAACATAGAAATCTAAGGGGTCTCCCTGCGCCCACTAAGTCATTTGTCCTTAGTAGGAATTGAAGTAATGGTAATGAGCATCTCGGAGCATCCAAACCCTCCGACCCGTCCGACTCAGGCCAGAAGAAAGAGGAAGACTCAGAAAATTCTGAGTTTCATCAGCAACATGATGAACAAAAGAAGTTGGTTGACGACCTCCTGGATGAATGTTCAGTAGACCAACAACAAGACAATGGTGATCCTCATCCATGATTATAGTGGCATGCACAAATTCCACTTGACGAGATACCCCCAGGTGATCCTGATCATCCTAATCAAAAAGAAAGGGTTGAAGTTGGAGCTTATGGAAAGAGGGCACAATATGTATCTCGAAATCCTCCCGAACGGCGTGACAATCTGTGGGACCCAGCTTGGGATCCCCCAGATACACCACAGGTCATTACACCAATCGCTCCATGAGCCACTAGGCCGCATTATCATGTAGAAGAACCCTCCAATGAACTGGTAGTTAAGGTTCCCCATCAAGATAGAAAGCCCCTCCTAGATGATCTGATGGAGGCCCTCATTGCTCACCTCAAGGTGTTGGAAACACCACTGGTGGAACTCCCAACTAATGGAAAGAAATATCCAGCACTGGTGAATGATATACTATCACCCCCAGGATTTGGGAATCCTACCTTTTCCCCCTTCAATGGGATAGGGGACCCGCCACAGCACCTGTCCCACTTCATCTCATGGTTTGGGCCCATGTTAGGAACCCCATCGCAGCAATAAGCTTCCAAACTCCAGTGTTTTGTGCATAAATTGTAAGGAACGGTGTTCGTGTGGTAAAATTATCTCCCCATCAGATTAGTATCTAGTTGTAATAACATATTAGGTAATTCCTCTACCAATTCATTTCCATGACTCAGAAGACGAGTATCGTGATCCTCTTCAAGTGAAAGCAGATGCCTCATGAGTATCTTGTAGACTTTGTTGCCTGGTGGAAAGGGCTCACATACTCTCTTGACCTGCAACTGACTCATGAGAAACTAATGAAAATGTGCATAGGGAATGTCAAGACAAAACTGGTTCCCTATTGGATCACCCAGAACTACCCCAGGGATTCTGAGACATCTTTCATAGGGCCTAGTTCTTGGAAGAAGCACTGCAACGGGCTAGCCAACAACGTGCATTGCCTCCTGAAATTCATGCGAGGAGGGAAGCCCGAGTCGAGCCCGCCATAGTGGCCCAAATAGAGGCCCCCAAAAACTAGAATTTTGACCAGTACAGCTAGCTCTTCAACCTCATAGAGGCACTCTACCATAGGCATAGCCTCCGTCCCATCAGTGACCACCTTAGAAGCAACATGTTCCCTTGCGTAATGCCCCACCAACACCCAGGCGAGATAACCAGGCTCCACCGCCTCGAAAGTCTCCTCTATCTCCTCATCGGGTTCAAGCTCCAAGGGCCCCCTTTCCAAATAAGAGAAACCAAACCTACTCAGTCAACAATGCTTAGGTCCCTAGTTAATACCACAGCTCCTTAGAGTAGGGTAGTTTACATTTTTTGAGTGCAGAAGGGAAAATGAGGGAACCCTCACTGATCTCCCTAACTACTGCCCTTATCACTGGATCTTGTGGCACACTATCAAATAGTGCAATGTGTTCGGAGACTGTCTACAAGAACATGTAGATAACTACATAGTTCAGTTAGGCCCTACCATGGCACATGTGGCATGCATCTTTGTGAGGCAGGACATCAGAAGTGAAAGCGAGGGCGAATAGATTCTTGTTTCGAACCGCGACTCCAATAAGTATGATGACTGTATAGATCTTAAAATAGTTTAATGTTCCCATGGTTTCATCCGGGAATTCCAAAATTAGTCCGGGCCTTTAGAAGCCACAACTACTACCGCTGCATTGTCGTCTGAGCCATCCTCCTCCTAGAAGAGAAATTGTTGATGACACAAGGGAAAACAAAGTCCCCCCGCTGATGTCATCATCATCTCGTACTATCTGTGACTTCTTGCCCTAGGAGATAGTTATTCCTCCCAGAATCCACCCTATAGTGGATGCATCTTCATATGATAGTCAAGGGTACTCCTATATTAATACTGTATGACTGGTAACCACCTACATAATTCTTGACAATGAAGAGTTCCAAGAAGATCCGCCCAACGTCCCTAGTAGGTGTCGACATTGACGGTGTCATGTCTATATGGGTTGTCAGAGTTCCTTGGTTGGAACGTCCATATAGGCTGTGCATGCTACTGAAAATCATGAAATTGGTTCAGCACAGAGCTCCTCAAGCTCAACCTTCTCATCCAGTGATATCAGGTCCGCCTTCACCACTGTTCATGCTACTGGATCAGTCATAGTCACCCAATCCTCGTTGCGATATACTGCTCTTTCCCATGGATCACTCTAATTCATTTGGCCCTCATCCAGAAGTCACTCTGTAGGCTTCAACTAGAGAGAAGCGGGATAGTTCTATCACAAGTCAGTCGCCTATCCAGCCACAGGTCCCACCATACCTCCTGTCATAGAGTGGCCTCCTATAAGAAGAATCTCATGCCTCGCATGAAAGTATTCCATCCTCAAACAAATTTCTAGAATTATAGCAAGGATCTCCATAATTGAGTCACCTTTCATGACATCATACATGCTTGAGGCCCTTACAAAGACTTTATGGATCCCCCTCCTGTTTGAGGTGCAAGTAGCAGCTGCAGAAGCCTTCCATGATGAGGTGATCTAAAATGCTGACTTCCATGCCGTCATCTCATTTTTTGGGGAAGATAAAGGCATCCCCACATAGGATTACATTCACCGTTTTTACATCACCAGTCATTTCAATGGTGTGGAGGTCCACCGCTATCTTGTTGAAACTGGTTCTGGGATCAACCTAATCCCATATCAGATACTACTAAAACTACGATTGTCTGAAGATTATATAGCCCCTCTTACCTAAGAATCCAAGGTTATGAAAGTATGGAATAAGCACTAGTCAGTAAGATCCTCTTGAATAGCTAGTTTTGTGGTCTTGTTTCCAAAATAGAGTTTTGTTTTGTCCCCCAGGACACTGCCTACAATGCGCTGATAGGAAGAACATGCCTCCACCTGCAAGTGATGATTCCCTCATCATATCACATGTGCCTCATGTACTCCTTCAAGGGTCGAGTGGGCATGATCCATGGTGATGAATCTCCCTTTTCCTCTTGTAAAGACTGCTATTTGGATGCCGAATACTGCAAGAGCATGGACAAGAAGATTCAGGCTAATGATGTGAAGCATGCCACAGGTGCGACCGACCCGTGGATAGATCTAGATGTTGCCTACGTCTTTCCAATCCACTGATTAAAGGATACAACCCCGTACATGGGACAATTCTTCGTTGTGTCTGGGAAGATGGGGTAACACATTCCCAAAGTCTAAGCAATGTCAAAATACCACCCTCTACTCCTATACAAATTAGGGTCGGGTTTTCTCGGAGCTGCATACTCCCATATGGTATCGGGATGTTCACCCCATTGCAGGGACAATACGTCATACCATATTGTTCCATTGAGCTAGGATAAACATTCTCATGAAAAAGAACAATTACTGCATATTCAACATATAGATTGGACCCTTATGCCAAAGACCAGATGAGATTAGATTGACAGCCTTCATCATTATGGTTGTGGAAGGACTGGAGTCCTCCGATACAGAATCCAATGCCTCTCAGGCTGGTACCAGCCTCCTAACGGGAGGTTCTTGAATTAGAAGAAACTCCTCCCACTGAGGATCCCTTATATATATATGTGGAGAAGAGGATTTAAAGTATGATCCTCCATTCTTTTAAGTGGTAATCTCTGCCACATTCGATGAATTGGTACAGGTGAACCTCAGAATCGAAGCAGACCTGAGACCCATGTTGAATAGTGTCGCCATGGCCCCAAAGAGAATAAACCATATGTAGACTTCCATAAACTACACCATGATGAGTTTTCCTAGAGTTATGGTGAGATGCTAGGACTAGATCCTTAGGTAGA
Organism: Viscum album; assembly: GCA_963277665.1. Classification (NCBI taxonomy): domain Eukaryota; kingdom Viridiplantae; phylum Streptophyta; class Magnoliopsida; order Santalales; family Viscaceae; genus Viscum; species Viscum album. Next base: position 1,678,942,758 of record OY728126.1, read on the forward strand.
CATTTAACACCTCGTTCTCTCGGAAAATCATCGTGGGTTCAAGAAGCCTCCCAGAAAGATGCACCCATATCATGGTTTCATGGTCGAGGCTGATGATTACAAGCTCATCAGATCCAATTTTGTTAAGGAGGTCCAATACCCCAAATGGATTTCCAACATTGTGCTAGTCAAGAAGATGAACAGATAGATCAGAGTCTACATTGTCTTCCAGGATCTCAATCATCACTATCTGAAGGATGATTTTCCCCTTCCCATGACGGAACTCTTGATTGATACCACAGATAGGTTCCAAGCCCTATCTTTCATGGATGGGTACTACAAGTATATCAAGATCTGAAGGGCTCCTTAGAATGAGTAGTCTATATCCTTCATGGTTCCATAATGTACTTTTTGGAACCAATTCATGCCCTTCGGTTTAAAGAATGCATCTTCCACCTATCAGCGTGCCATGAATCACATATTTATTCCAATCCTCAGGACATTGGTGGAATGTTATGGAATGATCTGGTGGTCAAATATCGCCACTGTCGGGACCATGTCAAGGATATTTTGAAAGTCTTCAGCTTCCTCCGTTCTCAACACCTCGTGATGAACCCGTTGAATTGTGCTTTTGGGGTCACATCTAGAATGTTTCTTGGCTTCTTTTTTAGATACTGAGGTTTTGAGATTGACCTGGAGAAGGTCAATGCCATCAGCCAAATGTCTTCCCAGAGAAATATCCGGGATCTTAGAGGTTTCCAAGGCCACATAGCCTACATTCTCCTATTCATTGTGAATATTTCCGGCATGTGTAAGCCCTTTTATCGGCTCACTATGAAAGGAAAACTATATGAGTGGGACGAAGAATGGCATACTGTATTCGATGAAATAAAGTCGTATATAACCTAGCCACCGGTCATAATGCCTCCTGTCTTAGAAAAGCCAATGGACCTTTATGTTTCTACCCTGGAATGACCTGTTGGCACCCTTCTCAAACAGAAGAACAATGAGGGGATAAAGAACAATATTTACTCCCTCATCCGTATGCTCCTCGATATGGAGACCAGATACTCACCTATTAAGAAGACCTATCTCATGCGGGTATTCACAGAACATAATTTTCAACATTACCTACAACACCATGAGGTATAGCTGGTGTCCTGAGAAGATCTACTAAAGTAAATCTTGAACCCACCCATATTGACAGGACGTCTAACTTAGTGGGTGGTAATCCTCCACCAGTTCAACATCAGGTTCATGCCTCAGAAGTCTATCAAGGGCCAAGAATTGGTAGACTTTATAACTGCCCATCCAGCTCCTGCTGACTAGTCCCTGCACCTCGATTTCCCTAATGAGAAAATCCTATCTGTATTCCAATCCATACCATGCTGGTAGATGCACATAGATTGTGATTCCCGAAGCCCCACCGATAAGAGGCTCAATGATCCCATACTCAACAAAGTAGGTCTGGGTATCATCTTTATTACCCCGACACAAACCATTCTTCTATACTCATTCCTACTATGATAAGGTTGGACTAACAATGAAGAAGAGTATCAAACACTCAACACTTACCTTGAGTTGGCCCTTGAGATTTATGTTCCCCATTTTCATGTGAAAGGTGATTTCAAACTAGTCATGAAGTAGATCAATGATGACTATGTCGTCAGAATTGCAGAGATCATTCCATTGTTGGAGCACACTCTCAAGCTAATGGCCTATATATCATCCTAATCAGAAGTTACTCAAGTCCCTCGACCTCAGAACGGTCAGGATGGCACCCTATCAAACCAAGCTGCATCACTTATGGAACCTGAACAGGAAGATCTGATTATCCATGTGCTGCACCAAAGAGTCATTGCTCCCATCACCCCAGATGATGATGGAATCCCATCGATAAGACACCTTACCACCAGTTCCTACACATTAGGACCCCCAGGTCCCCAGGATGTTGTGACTATAGTGGCTCCTAATTGGAGAACCTACGTTGTCAAGTACCTCCAAAATGGTAATCTCCCCACAGATTTGGCCAAGAATGAGAAAATATGATGTCACGTGTTACAGTTCACCCTCCAGGATGGCCATGGTCCCGAGAAGATCCTCTACAAGCACATGAATGATGGGGTTGTCCTCCATTTCATTCACGGAGTTTAGATTTCTCAAGTCATGCAAGTGGTTCATGATGGTTCCTACGGGGCTCATCAGACCGGGCCAAAGCTATCTCACCAAATCTAGAGACTGGGGTACTTTTGGCCCTCTAAGATCCATGAATGCATCAAGTTCACAAAGAAGTGACATGCATGCCAAATTCATGCTAACATCATGCATCGACCGCCAGAGCCTCTCCACTCCACCATGTACTCATAGAAATCTGTGGTATGGTAACTCGTTGCTGTGAGACCATATCCACCGATGACAGCTCGCTAGTGCAGATTCATTCTGACCGCTACAGATTTCTTTTCCAAGAGGGAAGAGTCAGTTCCACTAAAGTAATTCAAGAACCATGCCATCGTTGACTTTGTGATCTCCAACATCATCTTCTAGTTTGGATTCCATCACACTGTCCTCACAGATAACTTCACAATCATTGAGGCAGCATGGATAATGAAATTTTATGCAAAGTACAACATCTGTTCTAACCATGTAAGAAACTTGTTCTTACATTTCAGGTACGTGATTCGTCTTTTATCTTTTCCTTAAGTGTTTTTGAGAAAATATAGAAAATGGGGAAAATCCCAAAATTTGGAAGTACACGTCGTGTGCTTTTCCTCACGTCGTGTACTTTTAGCCATGTGGGATGAGTACACAAGGCGTGTAGCCATATCGGCAATGAAGGGTGTATAGACTGCCAACACGATGTGTAGTGGTCCCTTACAGTCTGTGTAATCAGTTAGTAGGTGAATAGTAAATCACTGGCCAGCTGTGCAACCAAACACGCTATGTACTCAAGGAGACACGCTGTGTAGTCATGTCGGCAGATGAACAGTGCCACGCTGGCGGGAAACCGCCAGAGGAACAATTAAAAAAATGGGAAGTACACGCTGTGTACATGGAAATACATGCCTTGTACTTTTTTTCGCTTAAAATGGGCAATAACCTCCCCTGTTCACAGGTAAGGCTTATAACGGGAATAGGGATCAGGACAGGAAGGCCGAAGCTTTGGGGATCTTCCAAGCTTTCGTCGGGAATCCGTTTTCTGCACCGTCGATCTCCCTACACCCGCACGGGTGAGTTCTCCCTTCTCCTAGAGTAGTTCTTACCATTTATTTTCCATAGTGAAGTTACTTAACTTTGAATGAGGTTTTATTTCACCTTAGATCTACGTCGTTCTAGGATGAATCGAGGATCGTCGTTCCCGTATATCGTTCGTGGGTGATAATGGTAGGTGGCTTGGTGTTAATTGTTCCAACATTTGTGCATTTGTGAGAATTATTGTGCCACGAACCCATATTGGGGTGTCATGTGGCTAAGGCCATAGCTGTTTAAATACCTAGAATTATATAGGTAATTAAATGTGATATTAAATGTTCTTTGGGATTGCTTCTTGGATCCAGGACCACCCCGGGGGTGCGTTCCTTTGTTTAGCAGTTTGGCCAGGATACCCGAGGGTATGCCATGTTAATTTTGCGCATTAATTTTTCCCTGAGAGGAATTGTATGTGTACTTCTTATTTACATATTGGGCATGGCCCGGTTACTTGTTTAGCCTGATGGCGTTGTTTTACTTAGCCTGATGGTAGTGAATCTATTAGCCTGAGGGAAACTTCTTCCGTGCCTGTGATCAATAGACTCTGTGCCTGAGGGTGACAATTTGTATGCCTAAGGGAAATACCTGTTATGCCTGTGGGAAATTACCTGCAGGTTACATTTCTGATAACCTGAGGGTAAGGGTTTGCGTTTCTGAGGACATTGGCTGTTTACATAGAATATTCACTATGGTGATATTTTAAATTAAATGATTAAATGTATATTTAAATTGAAATATAACTGGTTATGTTTTTTACTTTTTAGTATTGGTTACCTTATTGCATTTTACTACTGCACACTATTGTTGCATGTTGACACACTGTTGGGCACGAGCCTTTGGTGGATGCCTACTGAGATTTATTTCTCACACCATGTTTGGGTCATGCTTTTTGGCCAAAACATATTATATTGCTGCGTGTGCGGATAGGGGAAAGAGTCCTTATACAAGTAGTTGATTGTTGCTGAGGAGTAGGAGGGCATGGGACCGAGCCTAGGCTCATGATGCCGCTGGCTATTCTGTTTTGCTTTTCTGTACTTGTAATTCAGTTTTAATGTATTGTATTGCAGTGTAACATGTTCTGGCTGTTTTATAGAATAGTGACATGCTGCATCTTCATATATGTATGACTGCTGGTTTCCCTTTTTTATCAGTTATCTATTTCAGTTACGTGTACTGTTACTGATTCCACTATTATTGTATGTTTATATTATATTCCGCTGCACTACACTTTGAAAAATGAGGGCATAGTTTCCCCACAATCAGACCTGGGCCCTCGCTGCTGGCCAGCAGCCTCTGGATTTTGAGGAAGTGTGCTTGAGGTCACATGGCGAATCGGGTTCGGGGAACCCATTGAGTGGAACCCAGAACCGGGATGTTACAAACAACACCACCCACTATTATGCCCAAGAAAATGGGCAGATCAAGGCATTCAACAAGACCCACTATAACATTTTTCTTAAAATGGTTGGTCAGAAGAAGAAGAGTTGGTTGGAAAATCTCCCCAATGCCCTATGGTCATATCTGATGACGAATCGTAGTTTCACCTCAGTGAACCCATATTTCCAAGTGTATGTAACATAGGCCGTCCTGCCCTTCACGATTCAGTTTTCCTAATTGTTCACAACTGTCAACGATCTTCAAGTGCTGGATAAAATAGCTTAATTCTGCCAAGATGAGCTGGAAGCGCTCGATGAGAACATGCTTCATGTCCTGCACTATCAGGAAGGGCACCGTAACATGATGACTAGGGCTTTCAATAAGAATGTTAACCTCTTCCCCTTCTCGCAGGGTGACTTGGTAATAACTCTTAGAACATCAATGATACTCGGCAGGAAACCACCCATGTTGGAACCCAAATGGAAAGTAACTTACATTGTTGACATGGTTTACTCCAATGGAGCATACTCTCTAATAACCATTCATGGTGAGCGCATAAATCCTCCCACCAATGCGAAGTTCCTCAAGAAATAAATTTCCCGAGAAACCTGATGTTCTTATATGACACTAAATTGGTGGTGCTACAAGACCTTAAACCTCCATCTCCCCTGTGATATTAAACTGTACATCATCCCGAAAGACGCTAAACTGCACCCTCAGAACTATGTATGGCCTGATTCCCATCCTCATGGGATATGTAGTAACGCTCGAACACCTCGTCCTGAGTCTATCCCCATGCTCTTCTCATTTGGCTCCCCCTCTTGGGTCTAGTTCCCTTATAGAATCTCATTTGATGCAACCTATGTTTCTTTGGCCCCACTCACAGAAAGATTACAAAAGGTTGCGCCACGTGCCCCTCCTCGTTCTTCTTTTCCTCCCACATCCTTACCATGAGATTTCAAACTACATGGAATTTTTATAATGTATGTATTGATTCCAATACTCATGTAATACGTAAGACGGCCCAGAAATTTTGTCTGTAGGCCCAGTCCGAACTTCAGTTTCTCCCCACGGGTCAGAACACATGGTGTTCTTTCGGCTTCATCTCTAATTCATGACGAGTTCTTCATCACCTTGTTGTACATCCCACCCCGTGGACACTTTCACCTCTTTCGCCACCTTATGTAACATTAAAATGCACAAGCACATCTATGCTCTACTCACTCTTTTTATTGGGACTCCATTATCCATCATATCCAGAAGGTCCCCCAACAAGAAAGGATTATCGGCCCAAGGGCTATCCCACCATTTCGGGATAATGTCCTCGAGGGTTTTAGACCACAAATCGATACAAGTACCGCATTGTGAATATGGTCAGCGGTCAAATCGCACTTGTTTTTTCCATTTTAGATCCAAACAATACTGACATTATGTTTTAAATATGGTCAACAACTATCCTTTTTCATTGTAACTACCCCCTGTATGTCTCGAACATTGAGTTTAATGGTTCATGCTACCCCGTTGCCTCTTTAACCATCGGTTTGCCGTTGGCGGTAGTACGATTCCAGCTGCTGGTCACTTATGAGATGGGAACGGTCTAGTCCTACTCTCTGTTTCCCACACTATGAATTTCTTCCATGGTTTTAGGATCTATGATGAGGTAATGCCCACATAAGGGGTCATATGGCTATAGTTGGTCGGGATTCTCGGCATCAAGTCCCTCGATCATTTTGGCCTCTTTGTCCAACTAATCATATACGATTATGAAGCGTGGTATAGACTCACATCGTCATTCATGTATGGTTTTTTTCCATGATACACACATCTTTATGAGATATTCCCCCATTCATTTATTGTCCCTCCCATGAACATAGTCCCTACCATGATTCGCAAGCCCTGACATTTGGGTTTCCAAAATCCTTTATGTCCAAAAGGACCCCTGAAGGGCATGGATATTTAGCTTATGTGCTCTCCTACCATTTCATTCCAACCTCCCCAAACTCCCCCAACCTTCCTAGTCACCGGGACTAAGGTCTCACTTAGGACTGAACGATGTGTTATTGGATTATGTCCTCATTCATGTCGGGTTACTCGTCGGACCGTACACATCCCTAGTTGGGGTATCCCACCATTACTATGTGTCGTTGTCACAAGACGATAAAATAGAAGACATTTTCTAGAACTATATGTGGCTTGATTAACATCCTTATGAGATATGTAGAATATCCCAAATGCCTAGTTTTTGGGTCCATGCCTACTTCTTGGAAACCTCTCAATCATTTTGTCCCCTTGGAATGTGTTCCTCCAAGAGTGGGGTATACAGTGAGATATGGGTTTATGTCCCTATTCACATCAGTTTTATAACAGCCATTTTGCATACCTCTCTCTTGATTTTCCTTCTCTCCCTTTCCCTATACTCATATTTTTGAGTCAACTACCTTTAATTTGGGTCCCTCGAACCTCTTCGATGAGTGGCTAATGTGACCAAGAGTTCTCTGGTCCAGCACCTAGACCATCAAATTCTACATGAACATGCTCTTTCTCACTTTCCCAGCTTCATGTTCCCCTTCATTAGGGATTCCATCATCATTCACATCCAAAGGGACCCCCAAATGGCATGGATGCTCGGCCCAAGGGCCCCTACCACTATGGTCCAACGTTCTCAAGGGGTTTGAACCACAAGTTGATATAAGTCCCACGTTGCGAATATGATTAGTGGTCGACGCTCATATGTTTTTCCCATTTCAAATCACACAATATGGATAAAAATGTTTCAAACATAGTCAAAATGCATCCTCCATTATCACACAATGCTCATTACGCCCAAAATTTTGATCACATGATTTATATCATTTTCCTCCCCATCATGTCCAAGTGGAATCTTAGCACTCTTGGTGCTATCCCTCAGTGCGTGTCTGCACATTAGGAGGAAAAAGCCACTGTAATGCATTCTTTGGGACTTCACACCAACATCCCCTTTACATACATTCTATGTATTGCAGAGATCTCTTCTTCCCTTGTTTCCTACCCCAAATTCGACTCACATGGGCTTAGTGATTGGATCATGGTGTGTGCCTATTTGTAAGAGATCTTCTTCTCCATGGTCCGATCTCTAAGACCATAAACTAGGATCTCATTATGGGTCCTCTCTTCTATTTTGACATTTGGGTTCTGACCCTTATATGACAGTTTGGTATGGCCCATGTGTTCTTATGCCCTCATTCACATCGGGTTTGCAGTAGTCGCACCACGTACTCCCCTTTCTAGGAGTTATCCCCTCCTACTTCGTATCCTACATGACATTAAACTGTATTTTGTCCTACATGATGTTAAAAGTCATCTTCAAGAACTAACTGTGGATTGATTCCCATCCTCATTGGTTATGTAGGAACACTTGGAAATCTCATCATTGTGTCTAGCACAAATCAGATCTAGCCTCTCCAGTCTCATATCCTCTAACCCTTTATGGCCCCTTGGTCCGAGGTCTCCCTAACAGAATCATGCGTGGTGTGATGTGAACCTCAAACTCATTTTCCTCGGTTATTCCTTATCACACTGTGAACATTCTCTCTTGAACCCCATCTCTCACTTATAATTCATAGGACATTAAAATATGTTGCATGGTCCAACCACATGATTCTAAACTATGGAATTATTGTCCTGGACACACATCAAAAAAATGGCACTGCATCGCGGTGTCTCCATTTGAGGGGACATCATGTTTGGTATTTATCACATACCATACCATTTTTAAATGCATGCCCATGGATTGATTCTTGTGGTGGTTCCTGGACATTCTATCCTATGTCTTCCGCATCACAAAAAAAAACAACACTCCTTCATTCAACGGAAAAATAAGATTTATCAAATAACACTTCTTTTGGTGCAAGGACTAGACCCACACAACCTTATTATCCCTGGCACCGGTATCCTATCTTTCCATCTCTATATCAATGTATGGATCAATCCCCATCCACATGGGGTACGTAGGAATGCCCGTGCACCTTGTCTCGGGCCCATCCTGACATTCATTTTTGGACCCTCGACCTGAAACCTCCCCAAGGAACACATGGTGATCTGGACTCTAGGTCCTCATTCACATCGTGTTTTATAATTACCTCACCATGTGTCTCCTACATTCCAAACCATCTATTGGTCCAAGCTATACGACCATAAACTAAGATCACTCTACGCCCTTGCCACAAGATGTCGAACCACCACCATTTTCCAGAACAATGTATGGATTGATTCCCATCCTCATGGGATACATAGGGATACCTAGGCACTTCTTCTTGGGCCCTGCCCCAGGTTCATTAACCCTCCTGGCCCCTTGGCCCCAATCACAGTACACACTCTATGACCTTAAACTAGGAACCTACAGTCCATGTAACATAGATTTAAACTATTATCCATGGACCATGATGTATGAAATTTAATCTATGTCCACCATCCTCAGCATACGACATTAAATTACATGTCTAAAATCCTCATTGGTATAGAATAAATATACATTTCATTCTAGGTCCATACCAGGGTGGTCTTGTTCGGAAGTAGGAATGACCCCTCCTAAGACTGGAACACTCACCAAATGTGCTCCCACCGTAGTGACATGGTTTATAGAGTGTTGGAATTAATTCAAAAAACCCATCGCTCCACACTCCATGCTTTGCGTACCCTTAATTTGGACCCTAATCAATTTCCATGTCCAAAAGAACCCCCTAATAGTATGGATGCTTGGCCTATTGCTCACTTACTGTAATGGGCCAACATTCTGGAAGAAGAATAGATGTAATTTTGAGTCAGGCCCCGTGATTCGAAGATGGTCAACGATCAGGCATCATTTTTTATCCCCATTTCATGTTAACAAAATATGGGTAATGTTTTTAGAACATGGTCAGCATTCTTCATATATTGTCATGCGCCCCTCACAATTTTCAAACCATGGTCATCGTGAATCACACTTTCTATTCCTTTATGATCGGATTAAGCAAAAAACACCCAATGTTACCCCATATGTGCACTAGATCTCATTGGAAGGCCAGAACGTTGATTTGAATGTGGCATTAATCTTCTAATTGGGCCTCTCCCATTTATTCCTAAAAATCTAAGTTAATTTTTCAAAACTCAGATTCCCAAAGCCTGGTTGGACCTCCTGCATTCAAACGAAGTAATAGTGAGAGAATCCCTTATTTCTCACATTGGGCACGACCGACGTGAGCTTAAGAATGGATTCATATTTATTTTAGGATTATGTTTGGAAGGAATTAAACCAAACTAACCAGTAAATAAATCAATCCATACATGCAGTTCATAAAAAAATGCAGTAAGGAGAAACGAGTTTATGAGATCAACCAAAATAGGGCCCTTAAATTTTAGCAACTTGGATAGATCATTCCAGTGCCTCGACCTTTTTGATTCTGGCCTCTAGGATTGGTTCCCACCCCCTATGAAACCTCTCTTCATCAGCGGACATAGAGTACAATGCACTTTCCCTAGCATGTGATTGTGGTAGTTTAGTTTGATGTTCAGTCATTTGGTGTCCCGCTTCCACTACCTGATCTAGGGAATCCACCAGTTGGGCCCTCAACTACTCCACAAGGTCAGAATAATTTGCAATGAATACCTCCTTTTTTCATATATTCTTGAAGGCGTCAGACCTCTTGTTCCACCTTCAGGAATTCTTGGGTACTCCTTGACTCTTTCTGAAAACGGGGAACATCGGAGCATCATCTACTCTCTCGTAGATTCTCATTCAGGTAACCGTGGACTGTCGAATGAAGAGGTCGAGCATCCACCCCTCCAACATAGAGAAAGCGCAGCCAGGTGTTGATAGATTACATCCATTTTAGCCATTATGTCTGAGGCTGACTGAGAAAGTTCTTGATACACTTACACCCATTTTGCCGTGTCATACAGATCTCATCAGCCACCTCCGAATCAAAATCTTCTCTCTCCTTAGGATCTTCATGATGATGTTCAGGGAAAGCAGCCAAAAGATCAGTGGAAGGGTCTTCATCAGGTATTCCTACCATGGTGTTAGGCTCTTCAACACCTGGGTGACCTTCATTTCTCTCCTCAGTATGGAAATCTCATTTTCCATTTTCAGTCCCTTCTGTAACATTCATGTCACTGATATCCACTTCTCTTGGCTCCCCATGTGCCCGGGCTAGCTCAATTTGGGGAGTGTGCTTTGAATGGGCCGACACATTTTCCATCAAATCACTTGCAGATGGTCTCGATTAGGCAGCCTACCGAGCATCCAATTCCGTGATTATTTCACAAAAAATGAATTTCCTAATCATCTAGGTTCTCTAATAGTCAATACAAGAATTTAAGTGTTAAAACATAAAAGAACTCAGTTCATATGCCTCTAGAATTCCCGCTGCCACATGAGCTATCACAGTGGGGGATCCCTTAGCACTCATTAGCTCAATAATGGCGTCGGCTTCCCACATTGTTCTATTGGTACTTCCTTCCCCATTCCCCCCTCGGATAGTGCTTATTGGTCAACGCCCATACTCACCTGAGCAGGATAAATAATCCCCAAAAGAAATTAAAAAAAATATAGAGGATGAAAAGGGCAGGGGAGGATGGATATGGAATGATTCATACCTAAAGTATCTCAGTTATGTCCGCATCAGAGCCAAAATTCTCATCACTATCCCTAAGGCTCCCTTGTTGGGATGTCCCTTTAGACCCTCTACCTCTAAGATCCTCTTAAGATTTCCCCACATATCCACTCTCTCTTTTTTCCAACTCCTCTTCTGACTCCCTTTCCTCTGGATCCTCGTCATTGTCTTCATCCTCATGAGACATCATTCTTGGATCATGATCTTGGACAATCATAACATTCACCAAGAAAAAGGGTTCCCCACGCTGTCCCTGTTAACATGAATACACATCCATGGCCACCAGATACACTTTCCGTCAATGGAAGTTCACACTTTCATCAACCTGGATGAGTCCGACCTCTGGAAGCTGGATTCCATCTCATACTATCTTTTTCGAGAGGGCTTCGATGCCCATCTACTGCCATAGGGTCAACCAGACAGACCACATTGCTGGGAAGATTCCATCATCGGAAGGTTGAAAATGATAGCTTATTTTCTTCCGAGGAAGCTCCCTGACCATTATGTGAGACCCTCTCCTCCAAGGCAATGAGGGTAGGACCCCACCATTCGACGTTCCCACTGCTGTAGTTCCAGCCTGTGCGGGCCCAGTGTACAGACGTGCATCTGACCATTCCTCCCCAATGGTGCCCTATCTATTCTTTCGTCACCCAGGTTCTACATTGACCACCTTGAGATGCCGAAAATGCTTCTGAAAAATCCCATTAGGCTATCCTACAGCCCAATGTTCGACATATTCTTTCGAGAGGACAACAACAACTCCGGTGTGGGATGGTTAATGATATCGTCTGAGCCATGGGTTGTGAACATAAGCCATATTTGGTGAAGATCGTAGGGATGCCTCTCCCCTCAGACATTTTTATAAACATTATTTGGAATCTTCTAGAGGCATCCAAACTTACTGGAAAATATTGACGACACGTAGGGCTCACAAAGGATCTTCCCATCAACTCAGTCCATAAGCACCCCACCTCTGATGCTCTGGAAGTATTCCCTTTGCTCCAGTGAGCCATACCCATTGTTAATCATTTGGAAAGTTATAGTTTGGAGAAGAATAAATGTAAAATTGGAATAATTGTCAATTCTGATCCTTACCCCCTCCTCGTTGAGTGTGAACGGCTTGACCCTACAAAAATTTAGAATGGAAGGTTGCATGCTGTTTCCCAGAGAACGAATGGTGTTTGGAAAGGTATATCCATTTCAAGGAGCCACGATCTAGCCATGAAGGATATGGAAGGGTCCATAGATCCTCCTGGGGGAACCCCCTCTCAAAATCCACCCTACAATGTCATAGAAACATGCTAACATAGGGACTACTAGATTGAACCTATGATTAGTGGCCATGATGCCAGCCATCCCAATGTCAATGGATGAACTCCCATCCTTGTGTCCCTCACTGGTAAGAGCCCCCCACTCAGGAAGGTTGCAAGAAATCTGGCGTACCTGATATTCGTGGACCCAAATCACATTTATAATGGATCCCCACGATTGATATTTCCCCGCCTCTAGGAACTTGCTCCTCTATGCCACGGTCGGACACCGTCTTCCTCACCCCGACATCTTGACTTCCAGATCACTTCACAGAAACAAGATAAACCATTTTTCATAGGTGATTTGCTTCAATAATTCCTTGACCCTTAGCCGCTCCTTAGACCGATCCAATAGATGACATGTTATGATGTGAGTTCGTGATCCGTCTCCCCAAATGTTCCTTGTTGGATGGAATTCAGTGTACTGGTGCCCGTCCAAAGGGATACCCCCAATGCAATGAATTTCCTGAAGGCTAATACCAACTTTTCCATGGTAAATATGGAAGGTACTAGTATTATGGGACTATTTGGTAAACAACTCTTACCTGAGTTCAGGATGATGGTAGAAATGAAACTGTGACGTCCACACTGCCTCGACCAATCTGATGTGCCGCAGTTCGGCCCAGAAATAGTCACACATATGGTGTACCCAATATGCACAGGCCCATTAACTTTTGAAATTACATCTAGACCGCATGTAACACCCCATGCTTTCATGATACGCTTCTCTTTCAATAATGCAATAGCTTGCATTGTATGCAAGTTCGAGATTCTAACAAACCTCGACCAATCAAAGTAGTAGTTTTGAATATTAAAAGCCACCTTTTGAAATTATATAAATTTTATATTTCAAAATGGTCATCATTTTTGAATTCAGAATATCGATGTTATCCTACGTTGAATTTTTTGTAATTTTCCGAGAACATCCAATTTTCTATGAATAATGAAAAATACTTAAAAACAACTTTTTTACTAAAAATAATTTATAGTGATAAATTATAATATTTAGTGGTTTTAAAGTATGAATAGAATATATTTTTACCATTTTATCCAATGGTGTTCATTATAATTAATTTCCCTTTGAAATTGGATATAAACAGTTGTCAATCTTTTGATATATATTATTTCTTAAAAACACGGTATTTGTTGTGACAACGAGAATTAGTTATAAAATTAATTAATGAAACTTATATGTTTGGAATTTCATAAAATAGACATCATTTTTGAATTCTGAATATCAATTATAGCTTAGGGTGATATTTTGGCATTGTTCTGAAAAACATCAATTTTTGATGAATAGTGAAACCACTAAGTGGTAGTTAAAAAACTGATTTTTCATTTAAATGAAACATTACCACTTCTGTGATTTTTTTCTAAAAAATATGACATACATGGTTGTAATTAATAATTAAAATGTGGTTCAATGGGATTAAAATCAATTTTTGGTGAATAGTAACTTTTATGTTTAATTAATCGTGATTAAAAGTAATTAGTGAAATTTAAGGTAAAAATGATATTATAAAAATATGAAAATACCTTTACACTTTTCATACCCATATTTGTTTTCTCCATGTCCGACCAAGAGAATCCATGGGTCAACATGGGGACCCCATGGAGCCACTTTGGAAGGAAAATGACATTAATTTTTTTTATTTAATGTTAAAATAAAAATGTCACAAACATGAGTTCTTTTACTATAATAATTTCTAAATGGGGTTATACAAGTCATTTTTTTGACAATAAATATTCATTAGAAATATAAAATGATTTTCTACATCATTATACTTTTTTTATAATTTTTGGACATTAAATATATTATAATATGTATAACACAATGATGATGCAGCGATTACCTCATTAATTAATGATTTAAATAAAATGAATAGATAATGTAAAATCTAAGGCTTAAACTTGTCAAAAACCTATTGGATGAGTATATTTATAACCCTTATCACCTTATCCTCGAAATATATCAATGTGGGACCTTTAGAATCCGAAAATCATTTCATAATAAAGTAACAATTCAATCTTTCCAAGAGTGCCCCTTCTCTCCTCTTATAAAAGGCCCCCACCTTGACCACCTTATTCACACCATAAAGCCATTTGGATCGGCCTAAATCTGCCCAAATACTTTCCAAAATTCCCTCTCTTACTCCTAGAAGCCTCACTTTGTGCAGAGCTCTTCCCAAGTAATCCTTTGGCTCAAATCAAAAAGAGTTACCCGATTTTAAGGTAATGTATTCTCTTGTGTTCTTTTGTTTATTTTGCTTCTCCAACCCCCTAAAATATTTTTATTACATTATTTTGTGACAAAACTAGTATATTCAATATAATTTTATATTTTTATGAGAATTATTTGATTTAAACTTACACACAACTTTGCCTAATGGTTATAGAACATACTGTTTCTGTGGGTTGCGAATTACTGCCTCCTGAAACGATGATTGTTAAAACTTCTTTTAACACCTCTCATGGTGGGCATCATGATGAAACTATTTTTTATATATGATATATATTATTTTTATTTTTTCTTTATGCTTTTTTTTAATTTATGTCACATCTTTATGATTTCCATTATGAGTAAATGCGATAATTTCATTTTCGGAAGCGCGGACTACCGCCCCTCAAAGTGATTTGAATTGTTAATTCCATATGGTGGATGTATAAAGGATGGAGTAAATGATATTATATATGATATTATACTGGAATTATAATATAACTTTATATCATTATGATTTCATTCCATTAAATATGAAATAGAAATGAAAGTAGCGTTAATGCGTACGTACGGCTTACCATCTCCATGAACGGTGCATTTCATTTCTTACCTCTAAATGTTACGTAATATTATGAATTAATGTATATACTGGATATATAGGATATATATGATATCTACACCATGAATATAATTCTGGATATAAGGGATATTTGACCACATGAACAACTTGTAATTATAAGAAGTTTATTTTTGACTCAAGTACCAAAGATCGACAAAATGACCGTTATTAACTTAAATAATTACATAATGTTCATAACATGGTAATAAGTGATATAAAAGGAATAAGAAACTCGAAAAGGTTCTTAATAAACTATAAATTAACTCTATTTTATTATTCAGGAGGTTAAAGAACCGTCGAGTCAAGTCGGACACGAGGTAAGGGAACTTCTTAACCTAATTTCCATTCATTGGGTTAATCTTCTACTTTCAATTTATGTCATGATATTATTATGTACTATATTTTATTCATACTTTCATTATGTATACATATAGTGAATACACATAATAGCTATATTTTATTTAAAAATTATCTTTGTAAGGACTTCATCTCAATCTCCTTTCATTGAGGCATATTTGGTTTTATAAACAACTTTTCTTTATACGGTGTATAAACACCTTTGACTTTTACATTTATTCAAAAAGAATATTTTTATACGAAGAGTTTTACTAAATTAAGAAAAGGAATATTTTTCTTGTCGTACGTATGCGGCGACAATGACTTCTCCGCTACCATGACCATTATTTGAGTTTCAGCTTCCCCTACAAGCCATAACATTTTTTAAATGAAAAGTAAATACAAAGTTTTAATTATCTTTTATTTTGGCATTGAAAATGGTTTTGAAAGTGTTTTTATTATATCAATGTGTATTGTTGATATCCTGTTATTGAAATTTGGAAATTTTATGTTTCCATTATGCATGTTTTATGTGATACGATTATGTTATGGTTTATGATATGTTTAAACATATTCATATGAGGAATGTATTGGACATAATAAGTGATGGGTGGATCCCACTATAGCTCTTTGATGCATCAAAAGGTCTCATGAGACAAACTAGTGTCATGGAACGAGGCCTTGGAAAAATCTTATTTGTGATATTGGCACGAGGCATTGGCTACGTGGTTATGATAGTATGGAATTATGCATTCCACCATTATGAAAGTGGTTATTGATATTGCATGTGATTATTCGACTAGTAGAATATCCATGTGAATAAGTTAATGAAATTATTTCATTTTACTTTTTCCATATTATTCTAATGTTCAAGTTTAAAAGGCTTTTGTTTTAGTTATACATTTCCTTAAATGTTATGTTTATTTATGAAAGCTTCTGCTCTCTTTTTATCCTTACTGAGCATCTGAGCTCACCCCTTTCAATGTTTTAATTTTTCCAGGATGTGATGAAGTATATTATGAATGACCTGCATGGATAGTATGAGGGGATATGAAGACATGATGTTTTTTAGTTTTGTTTTACTTTACGATGTAATGTTAGAATTATGAATGTATCTAGTGTTTCCAAGACTATTAAACTAATCGTTCTTTTGAGACTTGATCTTTGGTGATCATGAAAATGTTACGTAATAATGCACCGAATCTGGGTAACTCGGGTCGGGGCATTACAGTTGGTATGAAAGGCAGTTTAGTACTATCCTTGGAAGCTATATTTAGATAAACTCTTATTAGGGCGCATATCCATAAGATAGAATTTGAGGATTAGTATAGAAGAACTTCCTAGAATTTTGTTGTTGTTGAGATTTTGTGGGTTGTTCTAGCAATACATCCCTGTCTGGATACGATAAGGTAGAGGCAGCTCTGGAACACATGTAACTAGGGGTAAAACCTAAAAACACCACTTTGAGCTAGACTCAAACGGGAACCAGTGCACGACAACGGGCCTTGCTGCACTCTTGGTTACGACACTCCCAGGGGATATGCTTTGGATAATTCTCATTTTCCTTACAAACCATTATGAAGGGTTTATGAGTATATACTTCCTCAAAGAAAACATTTCTTTTTATGATTATGGATTATATCCATAAATAGTTCAATTTATGTTAAGTGTTTTACAACTATGGAATTATGTATTTCGATTCATAAACTAATCTAGTTTATGACATTGTTTAGAAATGGAGCCCTGTGGAAGGAATGGAAACCGTATCAATGCATGCACTATGTGTAGGGATTGACCTCCTGCTCAAGATAATTATTGTGGAGTTGGAGATACTACTAGTGTTGATCAACTTATTACCATACTGGGACAAGTCACTGAGGTTATGAATAATAACCTTACTCGTATGGAGCACCCTGATCCACAACATGGATGATCAATGTTAGACCGCTTCATAAGGAAAAAACCACCAACATTTAATGGCGGTACAAATCCATTAGTAGCTGAGCAATGGATAAACTCCTTAGAGAAAATATTCCACGCCTTGGGGAGTAGCGAAAGGGAGATGGTTATCATGGCAGTTTACCACCTCACTGGAGATGCCGATCAATGGTGGTCATTGATTAAAAATAAAAAGGAAGATGAAGAAGTTTCAAGTATGGAATGGAGAGAGTTCAAGGACATTTTCATAGAAAAATACATTCCTCGTGACCATCGAGCAGATATGGAAAGGAAATTTCTGAGTCTGAGACAAAAGGAGGATGAGAATGTCGCTAAGTATGAGGAAAACTTTACAAGGATAGCGAGGTATGCTGCAGATTATAAACGTAACCCAAGAAGTAAGATTGATCTATTATTTGATGAGTTAAAACCATTTCTCTGTCGAGCTTTAGTATCACAATCCTTCTCATCGTACGAAGATATTGCCTTGTGTGCTATCAAGACAGAAAAGGAATTCTCTATATCTTTTGAAAACAATTTAAAGAAATTGAAGAAGAGAATGGTGGAACAAGAAACAGATAAAGGGAAAAACGGAAAGAAGGATCTTCCATTATGTGATAATTGTGGGAAAAATCACCCCAGTGCTTGCCTAAAAGGAATGGGAGTTTGTTATAAATGTGGAGAAAAAGGTCCCCAGGCTCGTGATTGCAAGGGAAAGAAAGAGGCTATCAATGTTGAATGCTACAATTGTAGGGAAATGGGGCATTATGAAAATGAATTTCCTAAGCATCAGGGAAACTTACCTCAGGAATGTGCAAAGGATCAAGGACAATCTTATTCTGTTACTACAGTTGAAGTGGAATAATTAATGTATTGGTGCTTTTGGACTCAAAGATTATATTCTTGTTATAATAATAATGTGATATATATAAGGATTGCACTGCAGTACTTGTTTTTTTCATTAAGATTTTAATATGATGAAGGTAATCATATTTTTAGTATGTGAAAATAATAGAAACATTACTTTGTTTGGGAATCTGATGTTACAATTGATTTTTGAATTTAGAGACCTTTTAGAGAAAGTCTAGACAGATGTATTTTGGATAACTATATAGGTTGGAATGGATTAAGTTGAACCTTGGATAGTATTGTTTAAGGTTAAAACATTTCTAAAGATTATTTTTGGAATATTATAATACTATAGTTTTTGGAAAAGGACAACCTGCAGGTTGGGGGATAACCCGTCGCGTCGGACAAAGCTGCAAGAATCAAACCCATAACCATAGTGCGACAGGCCATTATTACCTACCACTAGCCTACATGATGTCCCTGGTTATTAGAAAATAGTTTTACTAATCTAAATGGTATGTGGTAATATTTGTAACCTTATACAATAAGGATAAAATAGAATATTTTTGAGTTCTGTTACCATTTGGAGTGAAAGATGGGTTCGTGGTAAAAATTTATTAAAGAATGAAAGCCTACATGACAAGTATAATTCCTTACATTCTTAGAAAATCTATTAAATAAATTCATCAACTTTATAAAAGGTATCTTAAAACAAAAACGTTGTCGGTTAACTTTTCCAACTGGGGATTCAATGACCGTTTAGCCAATCACAAGTTTGTGATTTTCTTGTGGTTAACTTTCTCCTAATCCTGTTTTCTACAACTCTCCATCAGACCTTGATGGTTTTTTTCTCCTCCACATCCATATTTTCATAGAATCCTAGTATGGGCTATCTCGGGTGTCCTTTGTACTTCTCTTTCATTCTTTTAATGTTATATTCTTATTAACCCTATTTACGATGAGGGTTTTCCACAATGGTATTTTCTATTTTCAACCTTTTATTTTCGAAGAACATTTTCAAATTGTGAGGACACAATTTATTGAAGGAGGGGTGAATGTAACACCCCATGCTTTCATGATACGCTTCTCTTTCAATAATGCAATAGCTTGCATTGTACGCAAGTTCAAGATTATAACACACCGCAACCAATCAAAGTAGTAGTTATGAATAGTAATACCCACTTTTTGAAATTATATAAATTTTATATTTCAAAATGGACTTCATTTTTGTATTCATAATATCGAAATTATCCTATGTTGAATTGTTTGTAATTTTCTAAGAACTTCCAATTTTTTATGAATAGTGAAAAATACTTAAAAACAACTTTTTTAATCAAAATAATTTATAGTGATAAATTATACTATTTAGTGGTCTTAAAGTATAATTAGAATATATTTTAACCATTTTATCTGATGGTGTTCATTATAATTAATTTCACTTTGAAATTGGACATGAACAATTGTCAATCTTTTGATATATATTGTTTCTTAAAAACACGCTATTTGTTGTGACAACAGGAATTAATTATAAAATTAATTAATGCAACTTATATGTTGGGAGTTTCATAAAATAGACATCATTTTTGAATTTGGAATATCAATTATATCTTAGGGAGAAATTTTGGCATTGTTCTGAAAAACATCAATTTTTGATGAATAGTGAAACCACTATGTTGTAGTTAAAAAACCGATTTTTCATTTAAATGAAAAATTACCACTTCTGTGATTTGGTTTTCAAAAATCCAACATACATGGTTGTCATTAGGAAGTAAAATGTGGTTCAATGGGATTAAAATAATTTTTTGGTGAATAGTAACTTTTAAGTTTAATTAATAGCGATTAAAGGTAATTAGCGAAATTTAAGGTAAAAATGATATTATAAAAATATGAAAATACCTTTACACTTGTACTACCCCTATTTGATGAGCCATGGACGACCACGATAATCCATGGGTGAACTTAGGGACCCCATGGAGCCACTTTGGTAGGAAGATGACATTAAAAACGTTTTATTTAATGTTGAAATAAAAATGTCACAAACATGAGTTCTTTTACTAAAAATTTTTTTAGATGAGGTAATAAAAGTCATATTTTTGACTATAAATATTCATTATAAATCTAAAAATATTTCCTACATCATGATACTTTTTTTATAATTTTTAGACATTAAATAAATTAAAAATTTTATGACATAATGATGATGCAGCGATTACCTCATTAATTAACGATTTATAAAAAATGAAAAGATAATGTAAAATATATGGCTTAAACTTGTAAAAAACATATTGTATGATTATATTTCGAACCCTTATCACCTTATCCTCGAAATATATTATTTTGGGACCTTTATAATCCGAAAATAATTTCATAATAAAGTAACATTTCAATATTTCCAAGAGTGCCCCTTCTCTTCTCTTATAAAAGGCCCCCACCTCTACCACCTTATTCACACCTTCAAGCCATTTGGATCGGCCAAACTATGCCCAAATACTCTCCCAACATCCCTCTATTACTCCTAGAAGCCTCACTTTGGGCATTACTCTTCCCAAGGAAGCATTTGGCTCAAATAAAAAAGAGTTACCTGATTTTAAGGTAATGTCTTCTCTTGGGGTCTTTTGTTTTATTTTGCTTCTCCAACACCCTAAAATATTTTAATTACTTTATTTATTAACAAAAACAGTATATTAAATATAATAGGATGTTTTTATGGGAATTATTTAATTTACACTTACACACACCTTCGTCTAATGGTTAAAGAACATACTGTTTCTGTGGGTGGCGAATTACTACCTCACGAAATGATGATTGTTCAAACATCTTTTAACACCTATAATGGTGGACATTATGATGACACTATTTTATTTATATGATATATATTATGTTTATGTTTTCCTTATGATTTTTTATTTATCATTTATGGAACAACTTTATGATTTCTATTATGGGTAAACGCGATAATTTCAGTTTAGGAAGCGCCGACTACCGCCCCCTCAAAGTTATTTGAATCGTTAATGCCATATGTGGGATGTATAAATGATGGTGTAAATGATATTATATAAGATATTATACTGGAATTATAATATACCTTTATATCATTATGATTTCATTCCATTAAATACGAAATAGAAATGAAAGTAGCGTTCATGCGTACGTACGGCTTACCATCTCCATGAACGGTGTATTTCATTTCTTACCTCTAAATGTTACATAATATTATGAATGAATGTATATAAAGGATATATATGATATATATGATATCTAAATCATGAATATAATTTTGGATATAATGTATATTTCACCACATGAACAACTTGTAATTATAAGAAGTTTATTTTTGACTCAAGTACCAAAGAACGACAAAATGACCGTTATTAACTTAAATAATTACATAATGTTCATAACATGGTAATAAGTGATATAAAAGGAATAATAAACTTGAAGAAGGATATTAAGAAACTATAAATTAACTCTAGTTTATTATTCATGAGGTTAAAGAACGGTCGAGTCAAGTCGGACATGATGTAAGGGAACTTCTTAACCTAATTTCCATTCTTTGGGTTAATCTCCTACTTTCAAATTATGTCATGATATTATTATGTACTATATTGTATTTATACATTCTTTATGAGTACATATATTGAATACACATAATAGATATATTCTATTTAAAAATGATCTTTGTAAGTACATCGTCTCAATCTCTTTTCATTGAGGCATATTTGGTTTTATACACAACTTTCTTTATACCGTGTATAAACACCTTTGAGTTTTACGTTTATTCAAAAGGAATCTTTTTATACAAAGAGTTTTACTAAATGAAAAAAGGAATGTTTTTGTTGTCGTACGTATGCGGCGACAATGACTTCTCCGCCACCGTGACCATTATTTGAGTTTCGGCTTCCCCTATAAGGCATAACTTTTTTTAAATGAAAAATAAATACAAAGTTTTAATTTTTTTAATTTTGGTATTGAAACTGTTTTTGAAAGTGTTTTTATTATATCAATGTGTTTTATTGATGTCATGTGATTGAAATGTGGAAATGTTATGTTTCCATTATGAATGTTTTATGTGATATGATTAGTTTATGGTTTATGATATGTTTAAAACTATTCATATGAGTAAGGCATTGGACTTAATAAGTGATGGGTGGAGCCCGCTATAGCTCCTCGATGCATCAGCAGGTCTCATGAGACAAACTAGTTTCTTGGCACGAGGCCTTGACAAAATCTTATTTGTGGTCTTGGCACGAGGCCTTGGATATGTGGTTATGATAGTCTGACATTATGCATTCCATCATTATGAAAGTGGTTATTGATATTTCATGTGATTATTCGACCAGTAGAATATCCATGTGAATAAGTAAATGGAATTATTTCATTTTACTTTTCCCATATTATGCTAAAGTTCAATTTTAAAAGGATTTTGTTTTAGTTATACATTGCCTTAAATGTTATCTTTATTTATGAAAGATTCCTCTATATTTTTATCCTTACTGAGCATCTGATCTCACCCCTTTCAATGTTTTAATTTTTCCAGGATGTGATGAAGTATATTATGAATGACCTGCATGGATACTACGAGGGGATATGAAGACATGATGTTTTTTTATTTTTTTTTACTTTACGATGTAATGTAAGACGTATGAATGTATCTATTGTTTCCAAGACTACTAAACTAATCGGTCTTTCGAGACTTGATCTTTTGTGATCATGCCAATGTTACAAAATAATGCACTGACTCTGGGTAACTAGGGTCGGGGCGTTACACCACAGGTCCCAATCCTGCAGCCTACCTTTAGTTTTGTTGGTGAAACTTTGTCGGAATGTACTTGCGTAATGGGCTGGAGAATCCTCTATGACTGGGTCACTTCCCAAAATAGTTCTGGTCTTGGGGTTCAGGACATAAAAATCCTTATTTCTGGTTTCTCTAGTAGGATACCCATTGTTAGTGATATTATACCGAGGGATGTAATCCTCGCGGGTCACCCATGACTGTGGTGTGTCGACTTCAAATCATGGAACGTATACCTCCACCATAATAAAAATGTCCCATAGTTTTAGGGTTTCAGACAATGCATACTCTTTCTAGGTTGGGGTCAACATGTTGAAGAGAGTTTGGTTGTTGGATACAATCTTTCAGGTTCCATAAACCTCAAGATTGGCAACCATCTCGCCCTTCGATCGGTGAACAAAACTTCTCTCCTTGCGTCTTCCTGATTAGAGGCTATCTCTTTCTTGAAAAGTCCAATGAAATCAGCCCAAAACGATGGCTACTGCACGCGAAAAATCAGGGGTTTCTGTGAAAAACTGAGGCATCTGCGCAAAAAACTACGGCCCTATGCCTAAAAAAACTGTTGAACACAGATAATTGTAGGATATGAAAGAGTTTTAGCGCAAGGAAATGATGTTTTTGGCACATGAGAGATCATGAATTATCCCGTGAAAAAGATTCATATGGGTTGAGGGACCCTTGAGGGGTTTAATAGGTGTGGTGAGGGGTTTACGCACACGTGAAAAGCAATTTACATGTCGTTGCAACCAATTACACGCCCATGCTGTTTTTGACGAGCACCGACTTTAGGAGGCTATGCATCTCGGTGTTTCCCTCGGAATCCGACCCTTGTGTACCATCGAAAATATGATTCCGAGGGGGGGGGGAATTGTAGATGTCAAAAAACACTCCAGTCCTAAAAAAGGGGTATTTTCAGATAATGTGATTTCATATATCGAATTGCGTATTTATTATGGGAGAGCTGGAAGTTCCATGCAAAATATTTTTGAGGTGTGAGAAAAAAACATATCTCTCATGCAGAAAACCGTAGGATTTGATGTTTTTTTATGCACCAAAGTGAAAACTTTCACGCTGCCGACCAGGGCACACTACCCTTCGTGCTACGGACCCAGGAACACAAATCTCGCACCGACCTACTTTCATGTAGACCGAAGGTCCCTAAATTCCTCTAAATAAGAGGGTTCCCCTTCAACGTCTGAGGGCTGAGGAATCCGCAACGCCTCCCATGCACAAAATGAACCTCTTCAACGAGCAAAAAATGGATTTCAGGTACGCTATTTTTCATGATAAATCTCCTAGGGGTCTGCCTTCATGCAGGAACACTCAGGCTTAACCCTCAACCAAATCCCATTAAGCCATGAAATTTTCAAGTAATCCTTTCCCATTGCATTCAATTCATTCCCCTTGCACACAATTTATTCCCCTTGTGTGCAATGCATTTTCCTTGAATGAAATTCATTCCCTTTGTGTTCAAACTTCAAATGGTTCTAGCGAACAACTGCTCTGAATTATGTTCCCATCCTTGCGTACAATCCCTCTATTTTCCACACAATGCCTCAGCTCCCGTTCGCGCGCGAATTTATATGATTTCTCATACACCCAGTCTCTTTCACGCAACTGTTCTAATTGCTCATAAATTGCGCACAAACCTTAGGGACCACTCACCCTAGCCATTTCCGTGCAACTGCTCCATTTTCATGTGATCCTCCCTCCTTGCACGTACCTTTTTTGCATGTGCTCCATGTGCCTCTTCAGGACATCATCTTCGGGCACCTCTTGCACCCAAAAGGTCTAAATCACACCCCCTTTTCCTGAGCGAACTTTTAGGTTTGAACAAAGAAATTTAAAAGTCCCTTGGATGATACTTCCTGTTTCATTGATTCTCCTCTTGATTTTTCACATTGGAACGCTAACAGATATTGCTTCTTCACATAGCCACGCTAATGTGGACCCATCAGTGGATCACTCCATGAAACCCCTTCATCAAAGCATTTTCGGTCGCATCCCTTCACAAAGGAGTAGGGGTGGTGATTATGTATATCATAGGGCTACGGAGAGAACTCACCTCATCTGAGCTGCTGGATGTTAAAATTCCATGCACCATCATCCTCGACACCTGATGTTAAACTATGACCACACCCCAGCATTTGTCTGTGGAGAAAGGAAAACCATACTGGGGTAAGCCCATATATTTTCTTATAGGAGATAACCCAAATGCTCCTCCTCTCTTCCTCCGTGACAAATAATAAGAGGAGATATAGGGGAAATGATTTTTTATCCTATCCCTCTCCCTTTGGGATTTGTCACCATCCAGTCCTCCAACCTGGAGTAACTTCCAGGCCCCATATCCCCGAGGGCGCTCCATGTGTAAGCCTTTGTTTTCTATTTGGGCCTCTCCATGATTAAGCACCTATTTCTAGTTTGGGCTGCTAACCACATGTAAGTTCGATTCCATGTCCCACAGACGCACCGTTCACGACGTGATCGTCAGGTATTTCCGTCCTCTTGTTCCTCACACCAATCATGACTCTGGTAGGCATAGATTTATCAGCGACCATGACATCCTTTCCTGGAAGCCCTGAGTGTAAGCCCCACACACCCCAACCATCCAGAACTATGGGGACTTTGATCCTTTTCATGTAATGGTATAAATGAAACCTCCATGAGGTTCAAGCCCAACACCTGGTCATTCTGACCCCCTTCATGTCGATTCACCAACACCTTCCTAAACTATGGGAACTTTGGTACCTGCCATAGCAAGGTACGTAGGAAGCCTCAATGAGGTTCAAGCCCAAAACCTGGTCATTCTGACCCCCATCACGCCAGTTCTCCAACATCGTCCAAAACTACCAGGACTTTGATCCTTTCCAAGGAAATGTATGTATAAAACCTCCCTGAGGTTCAATACCAATAACTACTAGTCCCGAACACTCCACATCGGTCCACCCCTGTCCTTGATGACATTAAACAATATTCCCCTTTTGTACCCCATCCATAGGTATGCCATTGTGATCCCCTATGCAATGTTAAGCTATTGTGAACCTCATGCAGCGGTAAACCATTAAGATCCCTACTCAGCGGTAACCCGTTTCCAACTTTAGTCAGTGGTAACCCATTATCAACCTAAACCCAGTTGTAAGACATCATATTCCCCCTTGTTTGGACAAACATCTCTGGTCCACCCTTATGCATCAGACCAACTCATGTTGTAACCAAACGTAATCCCTAGTATATCATCGGGTCACTGTCCTCCGTGCACACCCCGATCCCATATCCCTTCCTGAACTACATTGAATTTTATTCCCCACCACATGGATATGTAGGAAGTCCCTTTTAGGATCATGCCGACCATCACTGTTTCCCTTGAGTTGACTCCATCCCATTCTCCATCCGCATCACTTAACCACCTATCACCCATCCTGATTCTTACCTGAGCCGCCACATTTTGGGGAGATCATGCCAATTCACCCCTTCTTTTCTCCTACCAGTAACCAGGTAACCAACCATGTGTTAACCGTAAAATCAGTGTTCCCTCAAGGGTTTACACCAATCTAATCCACTCTAGTCAATGTTCTGATCATTCTGATCCATCTCCGCTAGATGTTAAACTTGTGACATACCCCATGTTAAACATGGGAAGCTTAGGAAAACATCAGAGACATTAATATGGCATGTAATTCCATGTATTTGACATGGGATTACATGAGCTTTCACACCATTGAGAATCCCTATAATTAGAGAATGAAACACAGACACACTACTGTTCCTGAATCCAGACACGCCAATGATGTCCAACGTGACTACTCCCCTGACTGATGGTTGCTACCCTGAACAGAACCTATGTAATGTCCTGATAGAAGCTGCATTATTAACCGGTGTGCAAGAAGATATTCCAGTTGGAATCATTTCAAGAACTACATCATAAATATATATGGTAGACTCGGACTAGGTGACATGTTATTAAGAGATATCCACCGAAGGAAGATCCAACATCCAATCATCCCATTATGTTCAAGGAGAAAACTTCCTCGAACAAGGAATGGATGTCGCCCACCTTTAGAAAGTGGGAATTTGGGGAATGAAACAATGCCCTTGGCCCCAAATCATATAGACTCACACGCCCCAACAAAAGCATCAAAAAAAATTATAGAAACATATTTCAATTTAAAAATACATTATTTATTTATTTTATAATTATTATCCTAATATATATTAGTTAGTTACTATCGACTTTTTATATCGGTTTTGAGTGATCTTGAATGTTTTCAAATATTTCTATAATATAAGTGATATTAATCATTATTAAAATAAATCATTATTAACAAATTATTCAATATAAAATAATCAAAATTCTCATTGATTACTTAATTTTAATTCCATTATGTGAATGTGAAGCCCATGATTCTTGAAAAATGGTTTTGTAATGAACTTATTCAAATGGATTTAATGATCAAAAGTTGATATATTAAAAAATACATTAAATATTAATGAAAAAATTACAGAATTGTTAAAAAATAATAAATACATTATTATTAAACTATATTACCATTATATGACATAACATATGCATTATTCATTTAAACACTATAATATCATCCACGTAGGTGGTAAAAACCTACCCAAACCTGAGTGAATTATAATGATTTTCTAAATATAGATATGTTTTCATATAAAATCAATATAACTTTTCCATAAGCTTAAACATTTAATATATATCATATAAATTTATTTTATTCATTATTAGAAAAATCTATGAAGGGTATGATGAAAAATTAAATTTCAATTTTGTGGATGTGGTACGCCGTTGTACACACAATTATTGATTCAATTTCATAATGAATGAGACATAATAAATATATATAATAACATATAATTTAATAATTATAATTTTGAAATAAAAATTATATATATTAGTCAAATATATCCTTTTCAAAACTATGAATTGTAGTGATGAAAAAAACCACATCATTTCATTGTGGGTGTAGTTTTCCTACACACACAACCGATGATGTTTTGTTTTTCGTAGTCAATTTAAAGGGTTTAATAATGAAAAATAATTAATATAATAATATTAAAACATTATAACAACACTGGTGCTTTCATATTAATGCATCTATAAAATTTTTGAATAGGAATATTAATGAGAAAATAATAAGGGGTTAAAATACTAATTTTTAGAAAATGACATATCGCATATAAATATATTTGGTAATATAAGAATTATGTCATATATTTGATACCATATGATTATGATATTGAAATATAATTTTTTTAGGAGTAAAAATTTAGAGTTTTCATATGAAATATTATAGTATAGGTATGTCATTAATTGGTGGAAGTGATCCCCTTATATAAGTGGATAAAAGTTCACTTTTATGATTACCCGTGATTTTTCTATAATGGAATGAAACTATTTAAGGGTTAATGAATCATAATGATTTCCATAAATGCGATTATCTAGTTTTTATTAAGATATCCTCCACTATTAATTTCAAAATATGTTTTTTTACATTTTTTAGTCATTTACAATTAGATTTTTATACATTACAATTTTTTACCTTAGTAACCGGTTTTTAACTAAGTAATTTGTTTTACAATAAAAAAAATATGATATCCACTTTTGAAACATTTTTTTTATAAAACTAAATCTAACATCCAATAAATCTAATGAAAATAAAAAAAATTAAAAAAATCTATCTAAATTAAAACAATTCATATATCGAAAAAAACTATTTTTATAGAAAATTATATTTTTAACTATTATGTGTTCTTAATATTATTCAGCAATGATTTCTCATTTAATGATAATTTCTATAATATAAAAATTATTTTAAAAACAAATCAAATTACTTTTTAAAAAATGATTAGTTTATTTAATTCATAAACCATATAATGTTAGTAAATCAATTATTTGAAAATAATAGTTCCACCAATGACACATTAAATAATTTTATTACTATATATTATACGCATTTGATTAAAAAATAAATTTACATTATTATATAAAATGAACATGTTAATATAACATATTAAATATAATTTTTGTACATTTATTTTCATTATGGTTTGAAATCTAATTTTAAATATAGTTCAATAAATATATTTTTTAGAGTAAAATATTACATAAGTTTCCATAATTTTTAAATGTGATCTATCAATTCCACATACTATTTTATACAATTAATCTGAATAAATAAATAAATATATAGTTAAATTTAATCTAAAAATTATAAGATTATATTTTTTTATGGTAATGTAAAAAACATGACGGTATTTGGAATTATTTAATTTTTGTCACAATTAACTTAATGTTATTTTATTTAAAAAAATTATGAAAAATTTATTTTAAGATAATATTGAAATGATGAATCATAAAACGAATACAATGTGTTCAAAATGAATTTCTATAAATTCTAATTTTACCTTCATAATAAAGATACAACATATAATGTAATAATATTTTTATAGAAAAATTACCCTTTGATAATATTATGTGTTTATAATCCCACATTGTATTTGTTTTAAGTTTATTATTTTTTTAATTTATTATATGTATTATTATTATTAAATTTTCTAGATAATGTCCATATAGAAGGTCAAGTATTGTTTTACTTTGGTGTTGTGTACGACACAAGGAAATGACACAATATTTATTTATAGTGAAATTACTTAATAAAATATACAGGTGTTACAGTGCATTCATCTATGTTAAACCCCATATAAGCCTCATTTATAGAGAAACATTTAGGAATTGGGATCATTGTATAGGGTGAAGTTCATCACCCATAAACTAATAAACTGATTGTTTCTTGATCAACTGGATAAATCCCATTATATAGGTAGTCATGCATTGGAGACATCCTTAAATTATTAGCATAAACTAATATAGATATCATGTTTTATTTATCATTGGTAGTTTATACTTCATCAATCCCATTAATTCTTTCGATTCTGAATATATATTCCATCTATTGTATTATAATGTGTATGATCATATCATAACAGTTTCAGTATGTCGGGGTAGTTGCTACATTATATAGGGAATTCTTGTGATCATTTCTTAGTCACAAAACGTGGGAGACAACTGGCATGGATAGAACTCTACCATCATCTATTGAACATAATCACATATTGGTATTATACCTTTATTATTTAGGGAATATATAACCCTAAATTTTTTTTATCATGGGATTCTAATCAATATTAATGTTAAGGAAAGACACTATTATTTATAGGGATAATTTCAAAAAACTGATTACGGACAGATACATTGCATAATTGTTGGTGTGTCCTTCCAAAATTATAAATGAAAATTGTAAGACTATAACACTTAATTAGTTTTCATGCATTTCCTTTGAAATAAATTTATTGTATTTGATAGATTTCATTGCATGAAACCCCTTTTCTACATAGACCATGATATACTAAAAAATTATATCCTTGTTGTTAAATTGGAAGTTATGAATTGTTAAGTTACCATTTTAAAAAATATTTATACATTTTTTAAATGTTTCATATTTATTATTTAATGTATAATAATTTATTTCGTTATTTTTTATAATGGCCTTTTACAGTTTAAGAAAATGATCTCTTAAAAATGGTTTTTATCACTACATTTGAACATGAAAATTATTTTTAATTTACACCATTTTTATGAAATTTATTTTTTGAAATTAATATTTTGTTAAATTAACTTTTCAATATAAGTTTTTTGTGGCATAAAAGGATTTTTATAGACATATTTACTATTCAATGATGAGTGGGCATTTTATTTTTTTTGTTACAAATGTCATTTATGGTCAAGTAAAAGTAACATTACATTTAGAATTATATAATAATGTAACATAAGTTTTTATTAATTATTAATAATTTTGTTAATTACATATAAATCATCATTTTACTTGATTTTGAAATAAGTTATTTTTTGGAATATAGACACAGTTTTCTAAAATTTTTTTTTTATGTATGTAAAAAACTTTTATATTAACTAATTAATTTTTTATCTATTTATTAATAATTATAATTAAATTTACTAATTATAAATTTAATCATATATTTTCATAGCCATTTGGAAATATTTATAAGGATCCGAATGTATATAAATTATGTATTATCCATTAAAAATTCATTATTATAATAGGGGTTTTTGTTGCAAGTTGCGTGATTAATTAAAATTTATTTTTTCACACATTTAAATTTAATATACTAAAATGGATTCCATATTTAGAATAATCATTACTAATATAATCCAATTAGAGTCAGATAATTTTTTGTTATAATGAATAGTAATAATAAGAAATTTGTGTTACCACGATTAAAGTTAGAAGGACTTTACAATGGGGGGGGGGGGTTAATCCAAAATATAAGGGAATTAATTCCACCAAAAATTACAAAATTATTAATTTTAAATGATATTTCATCCTTTTTATGATATCTTCAAATCCTTATTCATTAGGACCCACATGTCCATTAATGTTACCTTATATCATTGAAATCATTTAATAAATTATACATGTGTCCCTCCCGACACATATAAAAGGGATCCTCATAGATGACCATATTAACACCATTTGATCCTTATTTATTAGAAGATACGTACTCTAAATATTTTCTATATTCGATTATTTCGTCCTAGATAGTTTTATGTTCACATACGAGCAATCCTTCAAGGATTAAATGTAAAGCCAATTGTGGCCACTCATATAAGAGGTGTATATATTTACCAAGGTATTTCAGTTTTATAGTTTATTATGAATTATATTAATATATTTTATACATAAAAACATGATGAATATAGTATCATAAATTTACTGCATTTTTATTATTATCATTTCACATGCTTTTACCCTCATCTTTTCAATCAATTGTGAGATGAATGTATCACTCATTCATGCGTGTGGACTACCACCTCTACATTGCAATATGATTCATTTTCATTCCCAATAATTTTTGGTAGGTTATTATTTAATATTTAATATATATATATATATATTATTTAAGATTTAATAATTATTCAATAATTTTGAATTAATATTTACCACTCTTTTGTTTTATCCATTGAAAAATGAAAACACCATAGTAAGATACCATATTTTTCAAGGTACATCCATATTTGAGTTTTGTGATAAAT
Organism: Viscum album; assembly: GCA_963277665.1. Classification (NCBI taxonomy): domain Eukaryota; kingdom Viridiplantae; phylum Streptophyta; class Magnoliopsida; order Santalales; family Viscaceae; genus Viscum; species Viscum album. The sequence continues at coordinate 1,678,975,181 of OY728126.1, forward strand.
GTAATGCATTGGGTTTTCCATAGTCCTTATGACTTGTTGTATGAGACATAATTTTATATAGGGAGACATTTTTGGGGAAATGAGATAATGTTCCAGGATATATAGTTGTTTGAATTATTGATGTCTAGATATAAATTGTTGTATTATGGGTTTTCCATGATTTGAAGTCTTTAGAGTTGTTTCAGATCCTTATCCATTAAATTGGGATGAATGTTGTCTATAAGATAATTACACAATACCTATAGGTATTACATTTTGTGTGAACTCTTCCAGAAAAATGTCATAAACCCAATACAATGTATGAACTCATTACACATTTTGTAATGTTTAGGATAATTAAAAATATATGTTGAGATGTTGGGGTTTTCAATGAACATATATAAAAATAATTACATGAAATTTAAAGGATTTACACATCATTTAATTTCCCAGCCTATTGTTTTAAATATTTCTATGCTGTTTATGTTAACTTCACCATGGGTGCAGTTTCCTACTCTTGAAACTTCAGTGGCTTTATGGGGACTTTAGAACACCTCTATTTATTTTGTATATCTCTAAAATCCTTCTAACATCATTTGAGTGGTTTTTAATTATTCTTCCCTTCACACAATTTATTTTTTTAGTAATTTTGGTGTAATAGTTTCACTATTGTTTGTTTTGGGGTTTTATCATGATATTCTATGATTTAGGGTAATTGTTTAATTATATGTGACTTTTTCTTTATTGGTGAATCCATATAAAAGCATTGTGTTAATTCCCAGTTAATGGTAGGGGGTCTAAACCATAACTCAATGGTCTTTTTATTTTCATGAATTTGAAAAACATTAGTTCAACCAATATAAAATGAACCTAAAATAATTAAATTATGATTTTTCATAACTCTTTTGAATCTATATGGATTCAACTGGTTGTTGATGAGGCTTATGGATATCATTTTGATGAGTGAACCCCCTTTTTTAAATTAATTTATTAATTTATTAATTTTTGTTTTGCAAGACATGGTATTTTTGTGTTTTCTTAATATATATTCAGTTAACTTGGACTAATTATTGGAATTATTTGATGGTTATTGATTTATGAGTAAATGATAAATGAAATGTGTAGTTGAAAGGTAAATTATAATTTTCATTATTAAATACATAGCCTTATTATGTGATAATGTGATATACTTGCAGTTACAACTTTTTTTATTTTATGTTGTAACACTTATATAGCCTTATATACCCAGTGATACATGTTTTATTTATTATATTACAGGAAATTATTATTGTTTCAGGCATATATGGTTATATACTGAGATTATCCTTGATACATGTTATAATTCCCATATATTATGCATTGTCAATAATAAGAAAAAATTCTAATATAACATGCTTGTCCTGATTAAATTTTATAAAGATGATATAATATTATTGGTCTTAATTTATTTCAGAAATATTTGTTTACAGTGTTTTACCAATATTTGATTGTTTTATACCATGTTTATATTGTTATGGTTTTTTCCATGGCTGTGAGACATAAATAGAGATATTCTATCCAAGAAACATGGAAGGTTATGTTTTACCATTTTTATATAGTTTTTTAGCATGGTAGTGGGGCATGCTCATAGATATGCTGGCATGGAGTAGAAGTTGGTTGAAGTAGTAATAAAGTATATTTATAATTTATTAATAAAATTGTTTATTTCATTATTTGATAAGGTTATTATCAGAATTGTTATGTGAATATATTATATTGTCAACCTACTGAGTTATACTCAAACCCTACCAGAGCCCCCATTTGGTAGCTGAGAAGATTACATCGATGAAATATTGGAAAAGGGAAAGGGACCTTTCCATTGATCATCGTTTACTAGATGGAATAGTGTTTGGAGATGATACTAACAAGGGATTGAAGATTGGGGACTTATGAGTCCTTTTGAGTCTTCTAGTCTTTTATTTTTATTACTAATTGTTATAAATTATGTTACATTCTAGCACAACATTACATTACTCCTGTATTATTTATTTGATTATTCAATTGGATTTATTAATGGATTATTTTACCGTATTGTATTGTTTCCATTATTTTTGTAGAATGTTATTTAGTTATTTAATATATAAATTTTAGATGTACATACTCTTTATCATATGTGTATTCTTCCTAATATATTTCTCATACCCCTTATACTAGTTTGTATCTTCTCAAATACTAGGAAGTTTTATAAATATCTTATAACCAACCCATTATGGCCACATGAGAGAGAATTGGATCAGCGGACATTAAAAAGTGGTATCAAAGGAAACTAGGTTTCATTTATATTAATTTACTATATTGAAAAGTTAGATGTGATTCTATGATGATTAGAGACTTGGTAATGAGATTTTTTATCCGATTAGGAAAATCATGTGTGAGGGAAATTCCAATTTCCAAGGAAGGGATTGTTGTTTATTCTATTCCCCTGTTACTATTGATATTATTTAACCTATGGTACATCACATGTTGTGTCGGGATATTATTTAATTATTTTTTTATTTTATGATATTTATACTCATGGCTTGATATGGAGTGAGATGAGTATGAGTCCATCATGATTGGAACATAATAATATAGATTTACATGTATTATTCCTGATAAGGACACATTTAACAAATGTGATATATACATTCCTATTTAACTGTGATATGAGTTACCTATTATATATGATAAATGATTTAAATGAATAATAATGTCATGCTGAAACAACTATAATCCATGTTTAGAGTGAAAATGAGTCATTTTTTCTCTGTTGTTATCAGCTATTGATGATGAACCTATTGATATATAGTGGGGTAAATAGTCTGATTAATTTTTTATAAAAAATTCCTTCGTGTAATATTTGAGTTTAGCTTCAGGAGAGTGGAAATAATCATGCTCCTTACCCACATGAGCTCAATATTTATGTAGATAATGTTTAATGTATGAATGTTCAACTTTGTGATAGATTCTGGATGGTCATGCAATCCATGTAAAGTGGGGAAGATCAAGTCATGCTTCAGTGTCTATAATTTTGAGAGAGTTCAATTTGAAAATATTCCTATGATCACTAGGGAGGGATGTACAATGGTGGTTGGGTTCTAGATCAATATAATCAAGATAATCTTCAAGATTCATGATACACTCTCAGAACATAGTGTAAATCTTTCTACATATATGAATTTTGGACCAGCCAAGCATTTGATGGACATTGCAGAGAAGGATGAGATGTTTAATTTTTTCTCTTATAAGGAATTCCAGAATAATTTATTGAACCATTTATATGCTGAGAAATTTCAGTTTTAGAATGATCATAAGTTTATGTAGTTTAAAAGGGATGACATGTTTGTTCTAGAATACATTGAAAATTTCGCTGACATGTAGTACATTGTTCCATTTTTAGTAGCTAATGAGATCTATAGGGAGAAATGTTTTTATGATGGTAATAACTATGAGATCAGGTTATAGGTGAATATCTTATGTCTAAGTATTTTTTTTGATGTGGTGAGTTTATCACTCATTGCGGAAGAGAATATGAGAAAGGCCCTAATTGGTGGCTTGGATATTCTATTAGTGGAAACTATGAAATCTACTTTTATTAGAAAAATCATCATTGTGAATGTTTTCTCATAGTATGAAAGGAATATAGAAGCTAGGGTAGTACTAATCCATCTAAATACCTTGTTTTATTGTTATTTTATCAATTTAATTAGATGAAAAATCCTTAGTGTTTTTACCTATCTTTTGAGTGTTTTACTTATAGAATAACTGGTCACATATAGATGTTTGGCGGGGTAATTATATAGTAGAGTAGTTGCAATGGATTTTGATAGGTGATGGAGTATATTATGGACTCCTGACTCTTTATCATATATGTATATGGAGTTCAATAAGATGTTTTGGCCAAAGAAGGGGACATGATTCCCAAAAATAGAAATGGTAGTACCAAGAAAATTGAATAGATTAGGGGTGTCAGGATGGAGCCTAGGGAAGCAGGGATGGTCAGATACATGTTATACAGATTACTCTGGCTCTTGTGGATTCTAGACCATCAACAATCAGAGGTATAATTCTAATAACATATACCCTTTCATTTCTTATGTTTAATAAATATGATTCAAATTCCTTTTTTATCATATATTCTTATAAATGGTATGGTCATGGATATGGAAATATTAGAAGGTGTATTGACCATCGATACACCATTGGGAGTACGTAAGGAGAATATCAAACCATTCAATGCATGTTATATATTTATTAGTGGTACCTGTTTCTTTTTATATAAATTTCTATTAAAAATTATATGTTTTGATTTGATTCCATTTATGGATTGGAAGGTTCTATAATTGGTAAATATCTACTATTTTTAGATAATAATTATCTTTCTATCCCATAATGAGGATTCTATTCTCACCAGGGTGAGTGTGATCTTGAGGATGGTCATATATGACCAATTCTCTGTATATAGAATTTTCTCATCACATAGATAGTTGGTATTTCACTAGATGATATTGTAATTTTGTATGATTATTTTCCTCTACTATAGATCATTTTTATGATGTGTTCTATAATCAATTATATATTTTATCGACCAAGTGATAGACTGAGATCATGATCGAGTTAGTAAAAAGAGCACATCTAGTTCATATTCTGCATTTTAGAGTGGAAAATGTAAATTACACGAAGTTAAAATTACCAATGAAAGATCTAGAATCCTAATTTTTCATATGACCATGTCAAGATCCTCAAGGTTCACCATTTCTTCTCCCCAAGAAGTCTTATGGGTATTTTCACATCAATGTGAATTATAATATTTTGATTCAGATTATGGTTGATAATTGTTATCCCCTTCCTCATATTGATGATCTCTAGGATCAAATGATTGGTTCTAAATTATTCTACAATATATTTTTGAGACTAGGATACCATAAGTTGTGGATGGGAGCTTCAAACATTACTTATACTTATTTTAGGATCATATATATCTTGTATGAATTTTTAGGGATACTATTTGTGTTGACTAACACACCATTAGTATTCACGGACTTGATGAGTAAAATCATTCATCCATTTATAAATCATATTTTGGTATTTTTTATCAATGTTTTCATAGAGTTCTCCCAGTCACTTGATGATCATACTCAACATCCGGACATCATCCTATGTACATTGAGAGAACATCTACTTTATGTGATGCTATCCAAATGTAGTTTCGGGATTGATAATGTTCTCTTCTTAGGCCATGCCTTCTTAGAAAAAGGAGTGTTCGTGGACCTATAGAAGGAATAATCCATGGTATCTTGGAAGAAACCCATGAATATATTTGATAATCAGATGTTTCTTGGATTTTCAGGTTATTAGTATTATTATATCTTGGATTTCTCCCGTCTAGAAGCTCATATGCTTGGGATAACAAAGAAGGGGTTTAAGATATTATATTAATGTTCTCGTGAGATGGTTTTCCAAGAGTTAGAAGGGAATAAGACCTCATCAACTATCCTCACATCAGTTGTTCCAAGTAATTCATATACCGTATTCATTTTTATATCCATATTTAGACTCAAAGTAGTTATGGTATAGGAGGATCAAGGGTTTTTTTTACAGATCTTGAAAACTGATACTACATGATAGGAATTACCCTAGTAAAGATTTGATTTTTGAAGTATCAGTACATTATTTTATTTGTTTTAGAGATAATATCTTGGATTATAGGATTTTGGTATGCATGGAGCATACTAGACTTAGGTATATATTTTTATTTGGGAACTAACCCTTGGACATAGGAGGAGGGTCGAGTAAATTTTGAATTTTGACATCATGTTGGCAAATATAATGGTAATGTGAAATTTCAATATTGATGTATTGAACATCAATATATAGATGGAGGTAGTTTGAGAGTATTGCAATGAGTGGTTGATAACAACCCTCTTTTAGGCATGAATCTGGATGTTTATGACTCTCAAGTGTGAAAATCATTGACTTCAACATCTATTATACCTATGCTTCTAGATTTGATAAATACACAAGTATTATCTAATCATGAGGGAATAGTTATGAGAGAAAACTTTATATGTCTTGGAGAAACCATTAGGATGATCTCTTATAGAGGTAATACTCTTACTTTCCATGTACAAGTATAGGTACTTATGAGCCTGTATGAGGAGATGATGATAGAGTTTCATGCTACTAGAAGGGTGGTTCATCATATTTTGAAAATTAAGTATTTAGATATTTATAGTCAATAATTTTCTAAAGGAATGAAGACGTAAGTAACAAGATTTTTGAAAAGTTGTTTCACCTGTCATCATGAGAAATAATTTCATTATAGCCATATTTTCTTTTACAACCGTTGAACATTCCTCATTAGAAATGAGATGATATCACTATGTATTATTGATAGGATTACCCATGACAATCAATAATAATTATGTTGTATGGTTTTTTTTGGAATGACTCATGACGGTTGTTTCCGACACATTCGCTGGGGCACGGGTATCCATCACACAGAGGACGCGCAGTTGTTACCCCACATTCCCTCTTTCCAAAGACGAGCGACATTCACTCCTTATTCAAGGAAGTCTGATCCTTGATCGAAACATGATGATGGGATGTCTTTTCTTCATTCTGTGGAATCCTCCTCAGAGCTCGTCACCTAGTCTGGGTCTCCCTCATAGATTTAAGATGTTGTTCATGAAACTCTTTCCAGCACCATATCTTCATAGACACCATTTAATTACACTGATTCTGTCAGGATGCTCCAAGGGGTCCGGTCAGGAAGAAACCTCCGGTTGGGAGAGTAGTCACGTTGGGAACCACTGTAATGTCTTGACACTGGGGGATTGGATTATCTGTCTTATATCCCTTTTACAGGGCTTCTCGAGGGAGCGGAAGCATGATGCATCCCACACAAAACGCGGGGAATAATATGACATTGGCATTATCTGAGGTTTCTTTCATCTTACAATGTTTAAAAAAGGGTATGCCGCATGTTTAATGTCCATCGGAGACGAATAAGATTGATCAGAACACTGATTAGAGCAGATCAGATTGAGGAACCTCCTAGAGGGAACACCGATATTAGGGCCAACACGTGGGTGGCTTCCCGAATGTTGTCAAACAGAACTGGAATTGGGGGGGGGGGGAATGATCTCACTGGGATGTGGCGGCCTGGGTAAGAATCAGGATATATCTTGTCTTTTGGCTTGAACCTCGAAGAGACTTCCTACGTATCCCAGTGGAGGGGAATCAAATTCTGCGTACATCTATTGGACGATGGAATGCCTGAGGAGGTGACCTGTGAGAATGGATGCATGGATGGGACCCAGAGGAAGAGGAATCTTTGGGTTAGGGCATGAACTTCTCGAGACGCATAGGCTCGAGGGAGATATCAGGATGAGTCATGAGTGATGGGCTTGACCCACATAGAGGCTTCCTATATATCCCCGTGGTAGGGAATCAAAGTTCACGTAGTTCGGGCGGCATCTAGGGCTTATGATCTAAGGCAGCCCATGGGGTCGGTAAATAGACATGAAGGTGGAACTAGGGTCTTGATGGATTTTGGGATTGAACCTCGTGGAGGATTCCTACCTACAATTCCATGACATGGATTAAAGTACCTGTAGTTCGGGATAGCTAATATAGTTTAACGTCATGTGGGACGAGATATTTTAGGGCTTACGCTCTGAGGTGACCCAACATGTTTGGGGCTTGAACCTTGTGGATACTTCGTACATAACATATCATGAAATGGATCAAATTCCCCATAATACGGTATGGGTTGGGGCTTACACTCTGAGGAGGCCCAAGGTGTTTGGGGCTTGAACCTCGTGGATGCTTCCTACGTATGATGCCTTCACATGGATCAAATTACCCGTAGTTCGGGATGGTACGGGGCTTACACTCTGAGGCAGCCCAAGGTGTTTGGGGCATGAACCTCGTGAAGGCATCCTACATACCATGCCTTGACATGGATCAAATTCCACATAGTTCGTGATGGTATGGGGCTTACACACTGAGGCAGACCAAGGTGTTTGGGGATTGAACCTCATGGAGGCTTCCAACATACCGTGCCTTGTCATGGATCAATGTCCCCGTAGTTCGGGATGGTATGGGGCTTACACTCTGAGGCGGCCCAAGTTTTTTTGTTCTTGAACCTCATAGAGGCTTCCTACATACAGTGCCTTGACAAGGATCAGAGTCCCCATAGTTCGGGATGGTTTGGGGCATACACTCTGAGGAGGCCCAAGGTGTTGGGGGATTGAACCTCGAGGAGGATTCATACGTACCATGCCTTGACTTGAATCAATTTCCCCGTAGTTCGTGGTGGTATAGAGCTTACACTCTGAGGCGTCCCAAGGTGTTTGGGTCTTGAACATCGTGAACTCTTTCTACGTACCATGCCTTGGCATGGATCAAAGTCCCAATATTTTGGGATGGTATGGGGATTACACTCTCAGGTGGCCCAAGGTGTTTAGGGCTTGAACCTCATAGAGGCTTCCTATGTACCATGCCATGACATGGATCAAAGTCCCCATTGTTCGGGATGGTATGAGGCTTACATTCTGAGGTAGCCCGAGGTGTTTGGTTATGGTCGGTTCTTTATCTATGCTCACGTGAGTCATTATCAGTGTGAGAAACAAGAGATAGTAGAGGCCTGGTGATCACGTTGTGAAAGGTGCGTCCATGGGATATGAAGTTGGGCTTATGCATGGAGTGGCCTAAAGAGTAAATAGGGGCTTACACTTGGTTAGAATCCCAAGAAGTAGGGGCTTACTCCATGATGGAGGCCTGAGGGAAACAAAGTGTAGTGGGAGAGGGATTTGGGCCCAAAGAAAGGAGGATCCCCATACCCTAACATGCTCTCCACTGGCCTTGAGGACTGAAGATAAAAGGAGAAGCAGGGATGCTTCCTCCTGAAAGAAAATCTATGGGCTTACACTGAGATGGCCTCCCTTTCCCTGAGGACAAATGAAACTCCAATAATAAGGATATCATCCCTTGTGAGGGGTGATCCCATCACCATGGAGATGAGTGGGCGTGGATAATGTCCATGGTGGGCGACCCTGGGTGCATGGAATGGGGCCATGTCACAGATTAACATCATGTTCTAAGGATGATGGTGCTTGGTAGTTTAACGTCATGCAGCTCGGATGAGGTGGGTTCACTCCACACCCCTAGGACTAATAAAACTAGTACCCTCTGCACCTTGTGGGAGGGATGGAATCAGTAATGCCGTATCGAGGGTGTGTGTTAGGGAGAACCATCGAGGGGTACACATTATTGTGGCTATGCGAAGAAGCAATAGCTGTTAGGGTTCCTGGGTTCCATTAAAGAGTGGAAATGTTGGATGGGGCTTACGCATGTAAGTTTCCCGTGTGCCGCTGTCGAGCGGCATTGGTCGGTGGGGCTTACGCAAGGAAGCTGCCCGGGTGCCACTATGGAGTTGAAATGGTGGATGGGTCATATGCAAGGAAACTACCCGGGTGCCTCTATGGAACAACAATGGTGGTTGGGGTTTATGCAAATCGAGCTTCCCGTAATGTCTTACCCATGTCTGGCCATGAGGGAATCCCAACTTACTAGTGGGTTGAGGCATTCACCTATCTACAAGGGCACAAGAGGGATAATGCCAAGGGATGTTGGATTCATTCCAAGCAAAGGGAGTTGAAAAGGGTAATTACATTCCCGACATTCGGAATGAAATGAGTGTGGGGTGGAAAGGTATGATAACTATTGACTGTGTTCTAAACACAGCATCCATATCGCATTATCCTAAAAGGGCGACAAACAAACGAGGATCGAATACTGACCGTGTTCGAAGCATAGGACCTAACTCAAAAGTGTTTTCAAAAGTCATCTGGGGCATTGGCCTAGGACGGTAGGTGAGCTGATGCGGCATGGGACCAGGCTGTTAGGAGATCCCTTCAGACAAGTAAGAGGATGAAGATCCAAATGAAGGACACACAAAGAATGAGGTGGAGTGATGGAATGTATGAATGGATTCCAACACTCTTTAAATTACTCCACAGTAATCATTGCATTAGGCATCTTAAGCTTGTAGCATAAGCGATCTCTTTTTTAGAGCAAGAGGCATCATATGTTTGTAGGATACAGATTACTACAGTTTAACATCTTATGGATAGGACTATTGGAATCTTATGCTTGGAGATTAAGTCATCTCTTGTTAGAAGCAAGATGCATCCTATGTTTGGAACATAGGTATTACTACAGTTTAAAGTCATATAGATAGGACTATTTCCATAAGGTGACAAGAAATGGCTAGTGTTCGGTCTTACGAGAGGGTGGCCCTTTACGGTTTAACCTGGCATAAGAGCCAAGCGATTGGGTTTGTAGGAGTTTCCATAGGTATGGATAGACTCAAGGTACTCGAGAAATTGATGATGAGAATCTCAACTTAAGACATATGAAACGAAGTAAGAGGAATACGTCAGCTCAAGGTGTTTCACGGTGCGTAGAGGAGTACCACAAATCATGGTATTCCATACTTGGAAGGTGGGTGTGCATTAGGGCGCAATGGAAAATCTTGATGTCCTAGCCGTTAAAGTTCATACTGTGACTCTGCATTTTTCAGGGGCGTCTGTGATGGTAGTGAAGGGACCAGCCCGGTGGGGTGGGACCGCAGCACGACACTGAGCCCGAGTGGGGGAGCGGGGCTGAAGCCCCGCTGTATGGACCAGCAGGCGTATTCCTCTATACTGTTGTGCATAATAGGAGTGACATGCAGGATGGCCTGCGTGAAAGAAGGATGGATTGCGTGTAATAGGGAAGGCCTGCACTCAATAGGGTCAGCATACATGCAATACGGGAAATGTGTGTGAAAAAAACTAGGCCAGCGTGGAATTCAGGTGTGTGCGCAAAAAATTCCGGGTCAGCGCGCAAAAGTGATTGTGTGTGCGAAAAAGTCCGGGCTGGCGCGCAATTGAGCGATGGGCATGAAATAGAGCGGGTCGTCTCCCAAAAGTAATTTCCCGCCAAAGACCTAATTGCGCACAATCGGAATGAATTGCATGAAGGTAAAGGGGTTCCATGGGATTTGGACAAGGATCAAGCCCAGGGGTCTCTCGCAAATGCGGATCACCGGGCCACCTGGTGCGAAATATTTAGTACCTTAGAGCCATCTTTACGTGCACGAAAGGCAAATTTCGTGAAAGAGAGATTGTTCAAATTCTTCCACCCCAATGTGGAAGGGGTTCACCTTCTATTTATAGGTTTCCGACGGTGCAGAATCCAAGTTGGCACGAAATAATTACGCGACGGAGGATGGCGCCACGAATTGTCAACCATGCAGGCGGGGATCGAAATATTTCGAGCCCCCGCCGCAGAACTCTCTCTAATGCTGGGACATTCCATGCGGGTCATAATTTTTTTGTGTGCCTATGAATTTATTTCGCACGGACCCTCTGGGCCCCTCAGACGAGGTCCCCAAATCTAAATGTGACTTCTCTTTGTCTTTTGGAATCCTTCTTCACCACTTGAGCACTTTTTGGTGTCTATAATGGTATCCCACTTCTTTCCTACCGGGGAGACATTCACTATTGTTGATCATCATATTCATTATGCACATGAGGTAGTTTAGTTGAATGGTGTTCTAAGGATTATCTTTCATTATAGATATTATTATTTCCCATCACAATTCTGGTAGAGTATTCTTTAGGATATGGGATCACATGTTATTTTGACTAAAACCCATCAACTTAAGACTGATGGTTCAATCTAAGAGGACTATTCCTGAAATAGAGGATCAGTTATGAGCCTAGGTTTTGTATTTTAGTGTTTTGTGGGAGAAACATATGGAGCTCCTGGAGTTTTCATATAATAAAAACTTCTTGGCTTTGATCCAAATGAAATATTTCATGTATTTCAATGTAATTTCATTCCATTAAATTATTTATTGGTAGGGGTAGGTGAGTCCTTCGTTATTGGGCCTAGTCTTGTGCATGAGACTTCTAAGTAGGTTCAGTTGATCCAGAGGTTGTTGGTGAATGTGTAGTGTAGGATGAAATCCAACAACGAAAATTGTAAATGACATATAGAGTTTGATGTTGGTAATAGTTTTTTCCTTCGAGTGTCTTCTAGGTTGGGGATATTCTATATCTAGAAATAGTGAAATCTAGGGCATATGTTGGTTGGGTCATTTGAGATACTAGATAATGTCATTTTATTGACATAAAGATTATCCCATCACCAAAAATATAGTTCCATGCATGATGTGTTTCAATTTTCATGACTTCATGGATATCATACATTCCCTTATCCTTTAATAGACATAAATGACATAGATCTTTATGTATATGGATCCTTTTAGGAGAATCTAATACAGACTATGGAGAGCAGTTATAACTATCTCTCAGGTAGAACTATACCATTGTTTCATGTGAAGTGGGTGCAGGGGATAGTTTAGGAGGATACCTATGAGAGGGAATCCAATATAAAAATGTAATGTACCAAATTTTTCATCGACACCCAAAAATGATTCTTAGTGTATCTCAAGGTTGAGCTGTTATATGGTGGAAAGGTTGTAAGATCACATATTCTTCCACGTATGTCCCACATTGAGTATTTCCATAATATCTTATATTGGGTTTTCCTTTTTCATTAATCTTTAGTAGAAGATTTTTTTTATATAGAGAGCCTTTATTGGGGAAAATGACCTAAAGTTAATATTTTTATAGAATTATTGGAGTCTTGATATAAATGGGTTTATGGTGGTTTTTTGATGCATGTAAGGGTTTAAAGTTTATATAGACCCTTAGGTATGAAACTATGATGAATTTTTTCTACCAGATAATTACACATCATGTAAAGGTATTACGTGATGTTAAAACTCTTCCAAACACATGTTTTGAACCCAATACAGGGCATGAAATAGTTAAACATTGGGTCAAAAACACAGGTTATGTAATATTCAAGAATATTTAATAATTAATCTGGGATGATTTTTTTAACAAACATTCGAAATATAATTACATGAAATGTACAGAATTACACATTGTGTAATTTCACAACCTATAGTATTAAATAGTGCCACAATGATTTTTTTTCGCCACATCTTCAACTTCCTCCACATGACCCTATGTTATTTTTTAGGTGATTTTAGATCACCTCTATTAATTTCAAATCATTTGTTCTACCATATGAAACATAGAGTGTGGTATTTATTTAGTATTCACTTATCTTTGATCGTTCTATTTACATTGTGGTGTAATATTTTGAAAATTTTTTGTTTTGGGTTTTGATCATGACCTATTTTGATCTATGATCATTCTTTCATTTTTCATTCCTTCATTCTTGTTAGATAATCCCTTTAGATGTGTTTGGTTAATCATCGGTTAATCGTAGTTGGTCTAGAAATTAACCCTATGATTTTTATGTGAATGTTTGTGTAATATTAAAATTTCAAAAATATAACATGTTAATAAATTAATTAAATGATTAATTATATTTTTTGTTTGAATCCCATTAGATATAATTAGTTATTTACCTGGTTATGGATACTATTCAATTGAGATAACACTTGATTATAAATCAACCAATTAATAGCTTGATTTTTTTATAGCATGAAATGGAATATCTATATTTAATTGATAAAAATTAATATTGGATTGGTCCAATTATTGGAATTATTGTATTATTATTTGTTTATGACCAAATAATAAATGAATTCTGTAATTAAAATAAAATATTAAAATTTATAATTGACCATTTAGGCATAAGATTTGATATTGCGGTATCCTTGCAATTATGAATTGTTGTGTTAAATGATGTAATTATTATATAGTGGTATATGCCTAGTGATTCTGGTATTAATCCTTATATAGTGGCCTATCCCCAGTGATTCATGCTATATTTTGTTATATACTGAGTATGGAACTGATACATGGTTTAATTCTTAAATATCAAGATTTTCTCTAAAACATACTAAAATTATTATATATCGGGCTTGCTCTTGAGAACTCTTGTAATTACTATATAATTTTATCTCCTTTATTGACTGTTGAAATAATTATATAGCTATTTTGACCGAGATTTGTGTGATTTCTAGCATGATTTTATGGTTATTGTTATGATTTAATGGTTTTGATAAATACTCAGAGACATTTCAGTATGGCGCTGAGGCTGGATATAGTTTACCATGTTTATATGGTTATGTTTGGCATGGTTGTGAGACACATTAAATGGTATTTCTTCATGGTTACAAAGATGTTATATTTGGCACCAATTTTATTGAGTAAATAATTAATACTTATCTTTATTTTATAATTGTTTATAATTTTTTGGAGACTGGTTATTTTTGGACATTTTAGTTTCAACCCACTAAGTTATACCCACACAAAAATCGTTATTCCATTTGGTAACGATGAATATTGTATGGATATAGGAATGGAAAATTGGATGGGACCTTGTAGTTGATCATTGTTTTTTAGATGAATAGGTTTTTTGGACAAGACTGACATGGGGTTCAGGACCAGGGACTTTTGAGACATTATTGAGTATGGTAGTCTTTTATTCGTATTAATGATAACATGAAATTTAGTAACATTCCATCAGAAAATTACAGTTGTCCTTAATTATTTATGTGATTATTTAGTTGTATTTATTTAGGGTTTATTCCTTTATATTTTATTATTTCCATTATTTCAACTATTTTTTTTTATTTTTTTTATAATTTTTATATTAGTTGTATGTACACTTTTCTAAGGGTATAGCCTCACCACTATAATTATCACACCCTTCCACTAGTTTTAAGCCTTTGGAATATGGTTAATTTCATTTGATGTTTTTTAACCAACATTTTCCTGCCACATGAAAGGGTTCTAGAATATGGGATGTTATAATCACTCATGCAAACATATGAACTGCATTTTACTCATTCATATCTAATTTATATTTCACCATTGATCTTTATAAATGGATATAAATTTTTATATAATGAATAAATATGATATTTAGGCTATTATTAACATTATTTTGATGAATGGACCATGAAAAACTGTAAAGACCATAACCATCGAACCAAAACATACATGAAAAATGAAGTTGTTAACATGTTAAATGATGATGATAATTAAATTATATTAATAAAAGTGTTATAATATTTAATAATAATTAATATATGGTATTATTTGAAATATTATAGTCCTATTATTAAATTTTAATTAATTTCAAATTATTATAAAAGTGGTTAGGGTTCTCAGAAAATTAGAAGGAATTGTGGTAAGGGTTTAATGTTACATCTTATATTTATCAGGATTGATTATGATTAAAGTTTATGATTAAAAAATTACATGAATTATATTTAACTATATTTTCTTCTTCATTCACATTTATTACTATAGATTACCTATTTTACTTTTATTTACCACTCTTTAAGTACTAAAGAGACCAAACAAATATTTTTAATGAAATATGAACTAGTTTTTCTATACAATTGATAATATTTTTTTTCCATGTCCATATTTTATCAAACAATTACTCAATAATATTTTTATGATTGTCTAAATATTATTTTAAATAGATTTACCTATATTTAAATTTCTTTACAAGGGTTTAGAATTATTTTTCATTTCATTTACCAAACAAGTTACCTCTGACTTTTATGGAAAAATTGAAAATATTTTTTTAATGTAAACCACATGAATGAATTAACCAACCAAAAATAATAATTTTTCATTAAATATTCCATTATATGTTTCCTTTGTTATATTAAAGAAATTTTCTTTATTCTTTATTTTATATTTATAGTTTCAAAATATGAGATTTCAAATGAGAGGGGAAATTTCCTAAACATATATTGTTATGATGCATAAAATGTGTATTTATATATAAGAACATAATTTAATATTTATTATGATTTAATGAGGTTATTATTTAATTTTACCGTCTTTATTCTTTCCCAAGGTAGTTTGAGATTATAATGACAAAAGTTTTTTGAAACCTGTATCATTTCCATGGGTATTGATTTGATGATATGATGAATGTTTTCTATATAATGAGACATGTATATATGGTTTTAAATATGTAATCAATGATTCCAAAATTACATAGACCTTTAATACATTGGGTAAATATAGATATCTCATTATATATTATGGACAATCACGAGGAGTGAACTCTATATAGAAAGGGAATTTTTTGAATACGATAATAATTGGAGTGAACATAGACCATAGAAATAATGGAATTGTGAGTGAACCCAATCCACTATTATAGTAATGGTAGTGAGCCTTGGCTAATATAATGATTTCTTATGTTTATGTGTATTCCAAAAAATTATGGCTTATTTTCGTGATATCTTCTCACAAAATAGTATTTATTTTTGAAGCATATTATCTCATATGAAATATTTATTTTGATTGATAAAACATTATTTCACATTTCATTATTATGATATATGAATTGAAGGTAATAATTTTCTATTATTTGTATCATGATCGCAATCAATTCTACTTGTATTATTCTCTCTTATGTCGATTAATTGACATGTCTTATGTTTACCTTTAATGAGTGTTTCTGGTCACCCATTATCTTGTGTCATATTCCAGGTTATGGATAAAGGTTTTATTTATGTTATTGCTAAGGAGTGTGATATTTGTGATGAAGTTAATGTGATATTTTTGAGAACATTTATGTATAAGTTTTTATGGAACCATGCTTCCAAATACAATAATAATTTATAGTAGTGATGTGGATAATATTTATATTCAATTAATATTATTCTATTTAAAAATAATATTTATATATGAAACGATTAGGCCATTATAGTTGTTATTATAGCAAGGATTCGTTGCTTTTGGAAACCAGGTGAGGAAAATTTATTGAGAAAACATAGGACAACAATATGTATGATAAGATATCATATGTTATAGTAATGTAAGAATTAAATTTTTACTAAGGAAATATATCACTAACTAGATACTCAAAGTGGATATGTTTTTATAATTGATACATCTAGGGTTATTAACCTAGAAAAATATTTATTTTGATATATATTTACCATCATTATTATTTATGGTGAATGAGTCCTTACTGAACATCTTATTTAATACTCACAGGGATACGATTATGTTAATCCACACTTTCATTAAGAGAAAATATGAAGAATTTGAATATATAATGACCTTGTATCACCTAGGCCAGTCCAAATGAGTCATAAATTTAATACAAGTCCTCCAAAGTAAGATATCATATAAATTATTTTGATTATTATTTAACTCCCCATAGTGATTAGTGTCTCTCATACCATGATTTTTAGTTTTAGTAGTGGATAGAATAAAAAATAACCACG
The DNA here is from genome assembly GCA_963277665.1 of Viscum album. Lineage (NCBI taxonomy): Eukaryota > Viridiplantae > Streptophyta > Magnoliopsida > Santalales > Viscaceae > Viscum > Viscum album. The sequence goes on from OY728126.1 coordinate 1,678,992,480, forward strand.
TTAACACTGAATATTATGAAAAATCAAATGATATTACTCCTAATTAGATGACTGTTATTATATATTAATTGAAACATATTTATTCGAGTCATAATAAATGTTTTGAAAAATAAATTATGTTGAGATTCTAAATGGGAAAATGAGTGAACAAAAAATGTTGAGTTATTTTTGAGGTCACATATCAAATTTTTAAGATGTTTTTTTGATCCAATAATTATTAATAAATGTAAAAGTACCATATAAAATATATTTTTCATTCCCTAGTTCTTATAACCTTGAAAATGTTATCTAAACTTTTTTTTGTTTGGAAGGAGAATCATATCAATGGTGGAATCTTATTTAGACAAAGAAATGATATGAAATAATATACTACATCTTGTTAGATGAGTTTAAGATATTTATTTTTAATAAATACACAATACATATTCTACATATGAAGATGGATAAGTAATTTTTGGAGTATAAACATAAGGAGGATTAATCCATTAGTAGAAACTTGAAAATTTGTACGACATATGTGAGGTACACTTATCATTTTATTTTTTAACGAGAATTTATGATTGATCAAATATTCTGTTTCATAAAACCTAGTATTCAATAGGTGTTAGCTATAATATAACTCAATATTTATGAATATATCATTCGACTTACCATCAATGTAGAAATTGAAATTGGAATCACCCACCAATATCCTGGTTTTAACAATTATATAATGATGTAAATATAGGGAAATTATAATAATTAAAAATTTAATGACCCAAATATTGATGAATAAAATTCAATTTCATTTAAATGACATATGAATATAGAAAACACATGATCAATTTTATTGGGTTTAAATAATCATTAATTATGATTACCTTTGATAATATAGTCATGGAATAGTGTTTAAATAATAGATATAAATTTATGTTTTTTAAAAAGAATCCTTCCTACACAGAAAAAGGAGAAGATGGAATCATCTAGTAAACTCGGACTATACAAAGATTGTTTGTCATATCTCATAAATGAGTCAAAATAACTAGGATTTTTTCTTTACCAAGAACTATCTGAGCTTCAACACATTACGCTAGAATGGAATCATGTACAAGAGAAGTTCAAGTTAATAGAGATTACCACTCGGGCGATGTTATCTCAGTCACCCTTTGAATCTATCCCCATCACAAACCTTACCCTTAGGTCTTATGATGGTGTTATAAGGGGTTATGTAATAATGAATTAGTAACCTATTTTGTAATCCTTTTTTAAATGAAATTCTTAATCCCTTAATTTCTTTTTGAGAATAGTTTTTCTTAAAAATACAATGAATTGATTTTCATGGTAAAATGGTACATTTTAGAAATATATAAATTAATATATTAATCTCAGGTTTTATTAATATTTTTAATATAATTGTGTTATAAGAATAATCCATTAAAATAAAATTGATGATTATATTTATTCCTAATTGTTTTTACTCTATAAATGATTAGGTATTTAGTTTAATAAGAATTATATTTTCATACGAAAAAACTTAAATTGAATTTATAAATAAAGAATTTATTTTATTTAAGTAATTAATTTCTGTAATAAATAAATTTTTAATAAAATATTATTATTATATAATTTTTATTAAATATAAACTATTATATAATTTTTTTGAAGTAAAATGTAACTTTTATTATGGGTTGGAAATGGTTTTTTTTTCAAACCCCCTTTAATTTTCAATAAATGATGGTTTTTATATTAAAAGTGAAAATTCACAAATTTATAAAGTTATTTAAATTGAATTAATATTATTTTTGGAATCAAGATGTCAAAATTATCCAATGATTATTTTTTCATAAATTTCTGAGACAATCGAATTTTCGGGTAAAAATTAAATACAATATAAATATATAACATGTTTTATGACATCATAATGATACAATAGTGATCTAATTAAATACTATAAAAGTTATCTTCAGAATATATATATTTTAAATTTAAAATAATGTTATTTTATAATTTTTTGATTAATTTTACAATGCCTTATGGGACCCTTCAAGACTTATAAAATATTTTAACATTTTAAAATGATTTCCTTAATAGTTCAAATCACCTCCACATTAGAATGCCTAATATTTTAATATTTTAGGACCTTGATCATATGAAATTTTTTATACCACTCTTGTTTTTCAGAAACCATATTAAAATACCATGGTATTGATTGTGGTTTTGATTAGTTTAACGTGTAGTGTCCATAACCTAAATAATAAAAATTTCCCTCTAAATTTCTATATAAACCCACCCACCCTCCCAAAAAATTTAAGTCAAAACCATTTTTGGCTCAACCAACATCTTCCCCATAGTCCCTAGGTACCTCAAAAGGCTCCTACAAGCTCCTATGAATCCTCTCCCATGATTTTTGGTTCACACTTCCAATTATGGGATCCTCACTTTCCTCTCCTCCATTAAAAGTCAAGCATCTTATTGGAAAGTAGTTCATTTAATTTAGAATTGTTATAGTGGGTTATTTCATAATAATTTTTTAATGTCCATTTTAATTTAGTTTAATGAGGGATTATTTATCATCTCTCATTCTGACCCTTACCTAAGCTGTTACAATGCCAAAATTTCACAAGGGATTTAACTCTTCTCATTTCCATTCAAGCTACTCTTTTACATTATGCTTCTTATGTTCGATATTTATATGTTGAGTTATGATGTTAAATGACCCAAATACTGACCATTTGATCTATATATGATTTTAACTTCCTTTAACATTCATCAATCCCCCGTGTGATCTTTTAAAAACACTCATTACTATGCCGACATTCTGTAAGATATTTCTTTCTTTCTAATTTTTTTCTATGATTATTTATGTTTTCATACAATTTATTTTCAATTAAAAATGCCAGGGTATGATTTTAAACTTCCCTCATACTTCCCTAATTATTTTCTAATGATGATATACCTCCTAATCTCTCATTAATCCATCATATATACACCCATTACCATGAAAATATTTCTTAAGAGTTGTTCCATTTCTCTTCATTCGTCATGTTTCTTTATTATGGTATGCCTTAAATTTCCAATTTCTATCTGTCATCACAATTATATATATGACTCCCTTATTTTCCATTTGATATACTTATTATTAAATGCCCCTTTCTCTCTCTTTGACATTATTTATGATTTTTTGTGTCACACCGTTATGCTACCAAAATTGCACTACGATTTTCCAAGCCAAAGCATTGCGTAGTGAATACCATACCAATTTATATATCAAGGGAATTTATTTTTATGAATAAATAAATATTTAATGGTACTTATATGTATGTATCCCAAATCCTATAATCATGGAATAACTTATGGTGTTTAATGGTTCCCTGTTATTTTATTCATGTGGCTCACTTATGCATGAAATGAAATATTTATAAAGGGTGCACCTTAATAGAACTCAAATGCGTTAGGAAATGTTTAATATCATGATAAACCATGTCAAATGAGAGTTTACTCATGGTAATCCACGTGTAATGAGAGATTAATCATTCTAATTCATGTGCAATGTGGGTTGACTCGTGTTAGTCTATGTGAAATGAGGGTTTACTAATGATAATTCAGGTGAAATGAGGGTTTACTCATACAAATATAAGTGCAATGAGACATGTCTCAAGCTAGTATCATGTTGTGTGATGTTTTCACATTTCCATGTTAAAATAATCATTTTATATCATGCCTTTATGTTCATGTCTCCATTGTGCTCTATTGACATGCCTATTTCATAACATGTATTGTATTCTTCATGTAACACATTGTTTTCTCCCTTAGTGGGCCTTATTGCTCAAAATTTTCTTATTTATATCCTTAGTGTGACCCGTGTAATGAAAATAATGATGTAATTTTGTGTTTATGTAAATGAAATTTTCAATAAAGATTTTGTATTTTATGTCTTAGGTTTTTATGTAATGTTTCTAATTTCCAAAGACACTAGACCTCTAAATCCTAGAAGTTGTCTTAAGTGTATTTAGGTAATAAATGTTGTTTAAATATGTAATAAAGTGCAATGTTGTTATAGTCCGTATCAATGGATAGGATCCGTTATTTTTGGGATTAAGATTAGAAATTCCTCATAAAATCCTCAGGGATACGACTCAGTAAAATAAAAACATCACTTAATTTTGGTGAGTATAGAGTAAGTTTTTTATCATGAATATACATCAATGTTTGGATACAAACATGTAGAGGGGGAACTGGAATATATGTATCTAGGGATAAACCTCAAAAACACTACATTGAGGTAGTCTTAAATGAGAATCGGGGAATTACAATAGGCCTTTCATCATTATTGGTTGAAACTCCAAGGATATATGCTTTAGTAAATTCCAAATCTTAGTACAAACCATTAATAAAGTAGAAAAAATCCAATAAGAATATACGTTATGAGATAGATCATGGATCACATAGATTGAAAGCTAGATATTTATATGTTATGAAGATAAATTAATTTTATATGTTTTCCCATTACTGTAATTGGATCCACCTTTATGTGTTGAAATTTTTAAGTAACTTATCCCTAATTTTAGTTATTTGATGGAAATAGGAGGAATCATGTTACCAACCAATGTGAAGAGAAATGTGTTCAATGCCTCACAGAGATTCAAAATCAAATTGGAAGTCAAGTAGGACATATAATGATTTTACCAAACCATCTATAAAAAAATGTTAAACCATTGGAACATTGTTGAATTACCAATTAAATCAAGGTAGTGGAAGATGACATCTCATGAACATCCATATGATAAAGTTCATAAGGGGAAGAAGACCAAATTTCCTTTAAGAAACAAGTGTGGAATAAAGAACTAATCGAAATTTCAGTAAGGGACCATGATAGGTTTTATGTGTGGAAAGGAAGGGCACAATGTATCCAATTTTCATGAAATAATAAATAATGTGATGGATAAAAACAATTTTCCATATAAGGAATCTTATATAGTTTTATTCTATAAATGTGAACAATTCGGGAATTACCAAAGACAATTCCCTATTTCAAGGCATAAGAATCACGATGAGAATCAAAAATCTCCATGTTCAAGGGATCATGGGATGACCAATGATAATATGGATAATTATAAGTGAATTACTTGTAACCACTACTTAAAATTAGTGTATGTCATAAAGGAATAATTCATTTTTTAGTGTATATCATAATGTATTTAAATTCAAGTTCTATTAGTATGTCATATATGGTTTCTATGAACATTAACTCCATAAAAGAAATGATATTAAATCCTTAGGTAAACACTTCTCTAAGTGTTTTATCACATGTTGAAGTTTTTGGGAATGTCCATATTAAAATTTTTATGAGTCTAATTATGATGTAATTTGAGGAAAAAAGTCAAAGTCATGTATTATGCCTCAAGGGAGTTTAAAATTCTTAAGTAAAACTATCCCATGCATGATCTTGAGTTGGCAACAGCGATCCTTTCTTTAAAAATATGGCAGAATTAACTATTTGAGGAGATGTGTAAAATATATTGGATTCAAAAAAATCTAAATTAAATATTCACAAAATAGCATTGAGTAATGAATAATTAATATGGTTAGATCCGATCAAGGATTACAGTTGATCAATCCATTACTACCCTGGGAAAGTGAACAAGGTGGAAGATACATTATGTAGAAAGGATATAATGATTATTTCAAGGATGACAATTGAAAAGGGTCCAAATTCTTATATTTGATGATGATAGATATTGTAATCATAAATAAAGGAACAACATCAATCCTTTCAAAAATTATTGCTCAACCGTCTCTTTTAGAAAGGTTAAAGGATGGTCAAATGGATGATGTGAGAATTCAGATGAAAGTGGAAACTATCCGCAAAAGGGAAATCCATAGATTTATATTTTTTGAAGAAGGTATTGTGAGATTTGGGTCACGACTATGTGTTCCATGAAATTTGGAGTTAATGAAATAACTTTTAGACGATGAACTTAGTTCGAATTTCTATATTCACCCAAGAAACACAATGATGTATCGAGATCTCCAGGAGCATTATTTGTGAGATAACAAGAATAAGTAGATCTATGAGTATACATCAATGTGCCTGGTATGTCAGTAGGTGAAGGCTTAAATGGATATGTCTAAGAGGATGATGAAATCATTACCTATAAAAACACGAAAATGGTAGAACATCACCATTGAATTTGTCACCAGATGTCTAGAGAGATCCAAAGGAGGCAATTCTATTCGGGGTTATTGTGGATCCAGTTAAAAATACATCACACTTAATTAAAATTTTAGAGGATTCATAATTGTATCCAATGGAATATATATACATCAGATAAGTTGAAAACTAAAATGGATTACCTCGATTAATTGTAGCTGATCGAGATCCCTGATTCACTTATAATTTCTGGAACAGTCTCAAACATTCTTAGAATACATAACAGAATTCAGTACAACTTATTATTGTGAAACTAATGGCCAATCTTAGTGGACTATCCAAACACATGACTATATATTAAGAGAATTATCATTGTACATCAAAGGAGTATGGGATCAACATATTCATTTACATGATTACTCTAAAAAAAAAAATTTCCACACAAGAATCAAAATGGATCCTTCTGAATCCCTTTATGGGAAGAGGTGCAGAACACTGACATGTTGGGTTGAAGATGGGGAGCAATAACATCTAGGTCCAGAAATGGACAATGGAATTTTGGAGAAGGTTAAGACCATCTCGTCGCACCTTAAAGACACTCAGATTTAACAAATGTGTTATGAGGATAATCATCGATGATACCAAGAGTTAATGGATAGAGACATTGTATTCCTCCACATATCACCATGGAAGAGAGTTATGAGATTTTGTATGAAAGGAGAACTGAGTCCATGGTATCAACCTCATTAAGAACCTTGATCGGATCAATGCAATGGTTTATTAACTAGCACTCCAACCAAACCTTTCTCAAGTACATTATGTATTCCATGTATCACTTTTGAGGAAGTACATGCATGACCCATCACATGTACTAAATCCAAAGGTGGTACCATTGGAGAATGACCTATATTATTAAGAGAAGTTGGTGATGATTGTAGATCATAGGGAAAAGTATGAAAAATCAACGTGGTAACTAGAGGAAGTGATGAGGCAGAGTTACCCATAATTTTTTTAGTGTGGGAAAAGGAAAATTCAAAGGAAAAATTTTTGAAGGGGGGACTATTGTAATGAACCAATCATTCATTAATAAAATTCCGATTCTTTGAATTGTATTATGGATATAGAAAACAAATTCATCTTTTTTATTAGAATTAGAATAAAAATTAATTAATATTATTGTTGATAATATAGATGTTGAATAGTGATCACATGACTGACTTAAATTTTAGGTTTTTAAAAAGTGTTTTTTTTGACAAAGAAAAAGGAGAGGATAACCTCATCCAGTAGACTTGGCCGATACAAAGCCCATTTTTCAGAGATCAAAATGGAGGTGGAATCATTTGGTTTCTCTCTTGTCCAATCCCAAGCTGAGATTCATCCCATTAATCTTGAATGGAACCACCTAGGAGATAAATTCTTGATAATGGAGATTACAACCTAGACGATGTTATCTAAGACACCATAATAGTCTATCACTACCACACTCCTTACCCTTAGGTATTATGAATGTGTTATAAGTGGTTATGTAATAAGGAATTAGTTACTTATTTTGTAATCTCTTTTTTTAAATAAAATTCTTATATCATAAATTCCTTTATTAGAATAGTTTTTCATAAATATACAATGAATTGATTTTTTTGGGTAAAATGGTAAATTTTATAAATATATAAATTATTATATTAAACTAATATTCTTTTAATATTATTATTATAATAGTGTTATAAAAACACTCCTTTTAATTTTATGTTGTGATTATATTTTTTCCTTATTGTTTTTACTATATTAATGATTATGTATTCAGTTTGATAAGAATTATATTCTCATACAATAAAACTGAAATTGTATTTGTAATTAGTGAATTTAGTTTGATGAATTAATGAATTTTTGGAATAAATAATATTTTAATAAAATATTATTATTATATATTTTTTATTAAATGTAAATTATCATATAATTTCTGTGAAGGGAAATGTATCTTTTATTATGATTTAGAAACTCTTTTTGACAAAACCCATCAATTTTTAATAAATTTGATATTTATTTTTAAATATGAAATTCCCATATTTAGAAAATTATTTATATAAAATTAATATTATATTTGGAATCCGGATTTCGAAATTATCCATCATTGAATTTTTCATAATTTTATGAAACAATGGATTTTTGGGTAATACTAAATACCTTATTAATATATAACGTGTTTTATGACATAATAATTAAACCATAGTGAGGTAATAAAGTACTATAAAAGTGATATTATTCCGATATGTGTTTTACCTTTAAAATAATGTAATTTTAGAATAGTTTGATTAATTTTAAAATGAATTAGCGGACCCTACAAGACTTATAAAATATTTTAACATTTTAAAATGACTTCCTTGTGAGTATGACTCAACTCCACATGAGAAATCCTAATATTTAATATTTTCAGACTAAGGCATTAAAAAATATATTACACCAATCCCCTTTTCCATTAACCGTGGGAAAAAACCTTCGGATTTTTTTGTGATTTTGATTAGTTTAATGTGTACTATCCAAAACCTAATAAATATAGAATTGCCTCTCATTTACTATATAAACCCACCTAACCCCCCATTCCTCCTCACTCAAAACCATTTGGATATCAAAAAACATCTTACCAATACACTATAGAGTCGTCAAAATGCTCTGCAAAACTCCCAGGAAGCCTCTCTCTTGCCTTCAGGATCACACTTCCAAGTATGGGATCCTCACTTTCCTATCCTTTCAAATTCTAACATCTTATTTGACAGTAGTTCTTGTAATTTCGAATGGTTATAATGTTATTATTTAATAAAAATTATATTACTGTTCATTTAATGTTAGTTTAATGAGATATTATTAATTCTACCTCATATTGACCCTTACCTAAGATGTCACTATGCCAGAATTTCTTAAGGGATTTCACGCTTCTCATTTCCATTCAAGACACACTTTTACAATAAGATTATTAAGATCCATATTTATATGTTGGGTTATGATTTTCTATGACCCCCATACTTCCCATTTTAATTATATATTATTTTAGGTTACTTTAACATTCATCAAGCCCCATAAAATCATTTAAAAATAGTTCTTACTATGCAAATATTTCATAAAGGGTTTCTTCCTCTATCATTTTTGTCGAAGATTATTTCTGTTTTTATACTATTTTAAATTTATTTAAAATGTTTTTATGACTATTCACCTCCCACATACATATAAACATATTTTTTAATGATTATATCCATCTATCTCTCTCATTAATCCCTACCATATACACCCGTTACCATGCCGAACTTTCATATGGGTTATTTCATATCTCATCTTTCGTAAAGTTTCTACATTATGTTACTACTTATATATCCTAGTTTCATGTGTTTGTACATGTATATACATTTCCCCCATAATTTCCATTTCATGTACATATTATGAGACCCCCATTCCTCTCTCATCAACCTTTTTTATGAATTTTAGGTCACACAATTATGCTACCGAAAGAAAACCGCGATTTTCCAAGACAAAAACATTTTGTAGTGAATACCTTACCCATTTGTTTATTTAGGGTATTCACATTTATGAAAATATTAATATTTAACGTTAATTAAATGTATTTATTCCATATTACCCGATCATGGATTAACAAACGATGTTGATTAATTCCACGTTATATGATCTATGTGGCTCAATTATGCATGAAATGAAATGTTTATAAAGGGTGCACCTGAACAGAACTCCAATTCATTGGGAAATGTTTTGTATCATGATAAAACATATGAATCAAGGGTTTACACATGTTAATCCATGTTAAATGAGGGTTTACTCATTCCAATTAATATTTAATGATCATTTACTCATGAGAATCCATGTGCAATGAGGGCTGACTAATGTTATTTTAGGTGCAATGAGGGTTTACGTATACTAATCTATGTGCAATGTTACTTGGATAATGCTAATATCATGTGGCATGTTGTTTAAAAATTTCAATGTTATGATAATCATAATATATCATTCTTTTATGTTCATGTTTCTCTTGTGCTCCATAGATATGCATATTGCCAAATATGTACTGTATTCTTCATGTTATTCCTTGTTTACCCCCTTACCAGGCTTTATAGCTCAACATTTTCTTATGTATGTCCTCAGGTTATCCCATGTGATACTAAGTCCATATGAATGTTGAGGTCATGTAACTTTTTTAATAAATATGTTGTATTTTATATCTTATATTTCATGTAATGTTCCTAATTTACAAATACACTAGACCTCTGGATCATCGGAGTTGTCTTAAGTGCATGTTTACGCAATAAGTTATGTTTAAATATGTAATAAAGTTTATGGTAGTTATAAAAACTATATAGGTAAGAATATGAATTTCCGTTTATGATTAAATTTTTGAATAATGCATTGAGATTATTGTATTAAGTGGACCATAAAAATTTTTATTTTTGGAAAGGAAGACCATTCGAAAATATATTAACAAAGTAAAGGGAATAATTTATATAATGATAAAAAAAGGATATAATAATCCATATAATTATCCAAAAAAACTCCATTACTATAATTGTAATATTTATTGAAGTTTCACTAACAAGTACTAAAAACTAAGGGTTAATTATGATGATTTATTTTTCCACTAAATCCAAAAGATAAAGTGAAATATCATTCGATCACTATTACTGATGTGGGATGTGCTAATGAAGCGGTGAAATGTACATTTAAAATAAAATGAAGAACTGATGAAGTATTATTTAATTATGGTTCTACACACTATTTTACAACTAAATAATTTTTTAATGATAGCACAATGCCAAATCAAATTCTTATGTGAAAATAGAAGTAAAAAATCCAAATGGTATGATGATCACATATCAATTTTATGGTTCTTCCCCAATTTATTTGTCAATATGTGCTTCCTAAAAATATAGTAATTATTATTATAGTTGAATATGAAGTGATTTTGGGCATGTATTGAATTTATTATATAATTCCCATCTCATTTTACATTAAAGGTATGCCAAATTTGATATTCGGAATCATTATATGGTTGTGTAACACCATGTGGAGAAATATTATATTATAATAGTTATAAAATATTTTTCAATGGTATTTATGTCAATTAAATGGGGGTATTTAACTCAAATGGTTGGATTGTAACTCAACATCAAATATATTAATATTGTATGGGAGTTTGTTGATTTATTTTATATAGTGTTTCATTGTCTTCCTATACATTGTAAAGTCATGTTTTAAATAGAACACATAATTTATGCGGCCCCTATTTTTAATAATCAAACCATCATGAACCAGATTGAGTTGTTGTAATTAATGAAGTAAAAATAAGAGAGTAGTGATAAAGGGTTAATTTAACTAAGTTTATCACCATGGGGTGCCCATATACATTTTATTAAGATGAAATATGAATAAATGAAACTCTTATTGATTATATAGAACATTACAAGATCTTGATCAAGAATAATAATCCTTTTTACGCCTATTAATGATTTCTTTGATAAATTTCAAACATTAATTACTGATCAAAGATTAATCTTTGACCTGGATAATATTAGTTAAAGGTAAAAAGTGAATACATAGCCATGAAAACAATAAATTCAATGTCTATGCATTATTAATTTATTTTGATTTCATTTTTTCATAATAATACCCAAGAAATCATCACGGATTTAATGACAAGAGTCCTAAAAAATTCCTTGAACAACATTTGGTAGTATTTATTGATGATAGTGTTATATATTCCATAATTATGGAAGAGAATGTAGATCATATTGGTAATGTATTGAGTATCTTAAAGATATATAATCTCTATGTAAAATTTACCAAGAGTGAATTTTGGAATCATAAATGTTCATTTTTAAGTTATATAATCTCAAGAGAGGTTATATTTATAGATTAATCAATGAAAAAAGTGTGTTATACTGGGCGTATACCGACTATTGTGATTTATATTCATTGTATTCATGGATTGGATAAATATTATTTGTGCTTTATGAAGAATTAAACATTAATACTTAATACACTAACTATGTAAATTCATTAGGGAGTTATGTTCATTTGGATTGATTTATGTGAATAAATGTACAAGGAACTGTTGAGAAGGATTTTTATTGAATCTTTGATCACACTTCCATTCGACGTAGATTAATGTGTTATTTGCAATGAAGCATTAGAATATGGGATATGTTTTGTTCTTATGTAGAATAATATGTCTATTTCTTTTGCTTAATGCCAATTTATAGTTCTATGAATAATTACCAGGCTCCGTATTTGAGGTTAATAGTGGTAATACTTTCAATAAATATTTTGAGGCAATATGATTATAGATAATGTTGTGAAATACATGCCAACTATAAAAATTTATCATATATATCTATAAAAAGTGAGTTGAATGTGTGTCATATAATATTGTTGGAGTTCATTAATGATTATGAGCAATCAATATCTTAATACACTAATAATGTCAACACGGTGTTTGATGATCTGAGTTTAAATGATCATTAAATCATTTTTATTGTGGGGATAACAAAATATAAAATAATTATGGATTTTCAATGGATATAACCTGAAATATTATAGGATAGACTTAAATATTATCTTTCTCAAATGAGTCTTCAACTATCCATCCATGTGAATATTAATGAGGTGTAGAATGAAGATGTAGAGCTACAGAAAAAGGTGAAAAATATTCAATAGTTCAACATTAATTGTGAATGATCTATATGGTTTTGTAACATTGTACATGTCCCATAAATATGATACTAGAAAAAGAATGATTGGAAGAATCTCATATGATATAATTCACTATTTATCCTAGAAGTTTAAAGATATAAGTGGATTGGAAATATAATATCTACTAAGATAAAATGAATTGGGTTACATTAGAGTATTTATCATGGTTCATAATATGTTATAATTTTAATGCATGGAGACAAAATATTAAGGGACTGTAATAACTATTACCCATACAAGAATTGAAATGGGAAAACATCACCATGGATTTTCTCTTTGGACTCACTAAAAAATATAATTTCCATATTTATATTTGGGTATTAGTTTTTTTTATTTATAATGTTAGCACAATTTTCTATTATAGAAACTTTATTTCTGGATCATATCTCCATGATATGGATTAAATATGTTTTAGGTTTTTGTGGAGTACGTTATTAGATTATACCAAATCGAGAATCGAGGTTTACCTCAATGTTCTGAAAACATATCCCGTGAGTTATATATATGAAGTTTTTTAGATGTATTTACTATCATCCTTAGAATAATGGTTAGTCTTATAGAACCCTTAAAACCCAATAGGATAGGATAAGACCTAATTCTCTAGATATGAAATGTGGTTGATAGTAAAAATTTCCTCTAGTCGAGTATTATTACCACAATATCCTTTACTCATGTATTCAGATGGATCATTAAATATCCTAATATAGTAATATGTAAAGAAATATGACATAATGGGATGATGTTGGAGAAGGAAAGATATTGGGATCTAACATAGATAAGGAAATGTAATAGAATGTATGATAAATTCAAAAGAACCTCATGGAAGCTCATAATAGATAAAATATTTATACTCATGATCATCTGTGAGATTAGAAAATTGAATTTCATGAGAAGTATTTTCGATGAATTCCAAAACCTATGATGGTTATGTGATTCATAAGTAATGGAAATAAAAAACCAAGTTATATTAGTCCTTTCAAAAATATTGATCAGATTGGGACGCTGTATTATCCTAGGGTCCTCCATGAACCCTCTCTCTCGATGATTATTTGTTCAATGTATCTATCATAAGAAAATACATACCCAATACGTCACAAATACTGAAATCATATGTTATAAATTTTATAATTATATTTTATATGAAGATAAAATGATATAAATGACTGATTATAGAGTTAAGGTTTTGTATAATGAGACTACTCACTTGGTTAAATTTTCTTGGAGGAATCATAAATTTTATAAAGCGACATAAGAACTCATGGATGTGATGAATCAAATATATTAAAAGAAATTGTATTATAGTGATTTGATTTCAATGAAAAAACTCCTTTTAGTGGTTCTATAATGTAACTCTACATGTTTATATATAATTTTATTTGAAATAATCCTGATGTATTTGACAACATGCTATACACACAACCACGAGTCTAAATAAATTGTTTTATATAAAACCAAAAAAGAATATATACTATATGGTATTGAATGAATAGTAATGGAGACATTAAGTGAAATATTTATAACAGTTTATAAACTTCTACATGTATTGATTAATTCATAATAAATAATTAATCAATATTCAATAATGAAATTTTCTGTTTTAAGTATATTATTTCTTTAAAATGGAATTTAATCAATTTTTTACACACTAACAATATAAATAACTATTAATGTTTTTAAAAAATTTATTTGAGGTATTGAATATCATTTTTGAATTCACCCTATGAATTTTATGTTATTTTCATTTTTTAACATTTTTCTAACAAGATTTATTTTTCATTGAATAATAAAAAATGTTGATTTCGGTTTAAAAATTAATTTAATTTCAATTAAAATTCCAATTATATTTCTAATTTTGCACTCAATAATTATATGAATAATTTAATTATAAATAATATAATTAATTAAATATGATTTATTATATATATTTTATTTATATAAGGTCTCTTTTTTGGGCTGAAAACAGATATTTCTAAAAAATTGGTTTGATGTTGGAAAAGTGTTCTGATAATAATTAGTTAAATTAATATTAATTTATTAATAGTAACAAATTTTATTATATATTATGTATTAATTATTATTTTTATCATTAATTTTATGGTTTTTAATATGAATAATATTTATTTAAATTATGTTTTGTTCTTAAAGAATCATTATTCTAAAATAGGTATTTGTTGTATGATGCATATTTATTTTAAAATAAATTATAACAATTATAGGAATTTTCCCTTGTGAAAAGTATCCCATAATTTTTATCATTTTAATTATATAATATAATTTATTCAAAATAATTATTTTCTCATAGTTAATAGTAAAAAATTAAAATTATTTTACACTGGTTAGGATTAATGCCATTTTACCGGGGGTTAAACTAGCAAATAAGGGTAGTATTTCCACCCAAACCATAAAAATCTTATTTATTTATAAAATTTCCACCATTTCATATCATAAATTTTAATACCTAGATATTTTGAAACACTATCCATAGAAACTAACTATACAACATTGAAATAATTTATGAAATTTTATTTGTGTCCCACCCCTCGCCTGTAAAAGGTCACCTATTCGGAACCATTATTAAAACAATTAAAGATTTATCTCTTGAAAAATACGAACTAAACAACCATTATAGATTCATATTCTGAATCATTGATCTTCTAAAATTCAATCAACTAATGGAATAATCAAATGGTGGTCTCTTAATTCAGAGGTATAGATCTTAACCATGCTCTTTCCATTTTATTTCTTCTTCCACATCCTCTAAACATGTTTTATCCAAAAAACATGAAGAATATATAGTATAATTAATTCACATAGATATTATTATAATTATAGAACAACCATTTAAAAACTCTTAACAATAAAATGGGATATGAGTGAATCACTCATACATGCGTGTGGACTATCACCTCCACAAAGACATATAAATCATTTTATAACCCAATTATTCATTTTTGTTTATTACGCTAGATTTGATATATATATATATATATATATCTGGGTGTGTGTGTCTATGTGATATTTACGTTATAATATTTATTATGTAAATTTTAATTAATAAACACCTTTATTTCTATCTGTCCTTTAAATAATGGAATAAACACTCGTGCATAGGTGTGAACTACAGTCTCCATGTTATTCATTTTTAATAACCTATTTTAAAAAATTATTATACATTCATTTATAATGAATATATGTTATATATATATATATCCTTATTAAAATTTTTTAGATTAGGGAATCCTAAAAATATTTGAAAATTCATAACAACTAATACACAATATACATAAAAAAGGATGCAATTATCATTTGAAATGATAATGATAAAGAATTATTGTTAATATATGGGAGATAAGATGTTATAAGTAAATAATTTATGGAATTATATATGGTATTATATATTTAGTATTTAATTATATGAAATTTAAATATAATATAAATGTTTTTTAGATCATATGATTAATTAAGAGTTTGTGTTAGGGATTTATGATTTAATATTATTTTTTATAATATTTTTTATGATTACATTTTTAATGATAAATTTATATGGTATAGCTCGCCCATTTTTTATGTATCTTAACATGATATATTTATCTCTAGAGTGAAATTATTTCCTATCATTTTCATCTATTTAGGTATTTCGGATACTCAAAGGATGTTTTTAATTAAAACCAGCCATTTATTCTCTTATTGAGATAATATATTTTATGCCCATATTTTGATTAAACCATTTTCTATAATTTTATTAAAATTTTAAAATGTTTAATTAAAACCATGTTAAGAATATTTTACATTTTAAAAAAGGTATGTAAGGAATCATTATACTATTTTTTAAACCACATACTTTGGAATTTTACGAAAAATTACATTGGAATTTTGTTAACATACACCACATATATTACTAAACCCTACATCATTTGTACTATTTTCATAAATTATTCATTTATAAGTTTCCTTTTTTCATTTAAAAATACGTTTTCCTTAATATATATATATATATATATTATTATAAATATGTAATTTCTAATGAGATGGTTGTTTTCCTCAAGAAGTGTTTAGGGATCCTTTTGTGGTGTTTTTATATATACGAACATCTATTGATATGTCATACAATTTACCGAGGATATGATATTATGTTTTTGTAATTATTATTTCAATATATGGTTTCTGATTCTTCTAATGAAAAATTTATAAAGACCCAATCCTTTCCAAGTGTTATGATTTGATGATTTCATAAATATTTTATGAACTTATGGAAAACATATGTATGGTTTTCATTATTTAATGGATGGTTGTAGAATTATATTCTCCTCAAATACATTGGGTTATGATGGATATATTTTGGCATAAAAATGATATTAATGGGGATTAAACCTATTTTATTCTGGGACATTGTCCAATATGTTAATATTATGAGTGAACCATTACTAAGGAAATGAGATAATGGAGAGTAAACACAAATCAAAAGGATAGGATTTGTATCGAACCTTGAATTAGGAAATTATTTTCAATGATTTTGTCTAATCCACTAACTTATTTATAATTCTTTTGAAAAATTCTCGTGGCCTATGATTTATTTTGGATGATTCATTATTCTTATGTTTTATTTAAATTAATTGAGAAAATATAATGTCATGTTTTGTGATTATGAACATTAAATAGATGTGTTTGCTTTTCTATTATTACACACATGTTTTCAAACCCCTTTCCATATCAAATGGTCATTTATAATTAATGATTTATATCTCAAATATTTACCTATATGGACCTTCTGAGCTCATCATTTCTCATGTCTACCTTCCCTAGGTTATGTATAAATGTTTTAAACATGTCATTTCAATAAAGGGTGATATTTAATGAGATATTAATAGGAAACGATGCATGATATTTATGTATTAATAGTTTATTTATCAATTATTTAAAAGACACTAAACCATTATGGTTCTAGAGTTAATAGTATTAAAATGTTTTGAATATTACAATAATAAAATTTAGTATTTAGGTATGAAAATATTTTGTCTCTTTATTGACTACATTGGATACGAAATCAATATGAATAACTAATTAAAATTGAATGTTATTTTCAAATGTTCAAGTGCATGGTGATATTTTAGAAGTATCATCTAATTATATATACCATGCATTGGGTGTATATTATATAGACAATAAATATTTATTTGGTATATTTAGACTTAATAATGTGATCATTAATGTTGTGGTGCCATTATAAATTATGATAACCAGTCTCCCTTGATTTACTTCTAAGGAATGTACTATATTTCAATGTATTACAGGATGAAATCCATTACTCAATTCATCAATGATGTATTTAGTTTATGAGGATATAATTGATTTGGTTAACATGTGATATCAAACGGATCTAATGATAGTATATATTGTTTCTTAGTTTATATTTTTTAATGAAAAACTCTATGATATTATTATCTACATTAGGATGCTGAGTCTCGATGTCAATATTTCTTCTAATGAGATAATACATTAAATTTGCTTCAGATTAATCATTAATTTGAGCTTAAAGCTCACAAAAAAAATATTTCAAGTGTCCACATGTAACAAAAGGACCATTAATTCAATTGAGGGTGTCATTACTATTGGGTTTAACAAACATTATTTGTTGTAATTAAAGGCCCTTTACCGTTCCTCATCCCACTATTCGGACACTATTTTCATGGTAAATCTTGTGAATGGTATGAATTTAATGTAGAGATGTTTGAGCACGTTTATGATAAAGGAAATATTCACTTTTAGTACTCTGAATACCATGAGGCTATGGGGTGGAGACTTATTATAAAATACATTGGTATTTTCATGGATGAAATCAATTCACTAATTCAGTACAATGATGCTGAATTTTTTTCTCAATGTTATGATGAATGTGAACTTTAGCGGATTCATTCATTGTCCATGATGTTGAGACATCCACACAATACTAAAATGTATTCCTCAAGAAGTAATTAATATGTGATTCATAGATCATTGATATGCAGTACCAACATTCATCAACCCAACGAGAATTAATTAATAACAAAAAATCTCATATTGTAACGAGAAATAAGTGGAATCCTCATCATGATAGACAATCCAAATAGGTTTTTACTTGAATTATCCTTCCATAATAGTTATGTATTAAAATTAATTTATTTTATTGGTCATTAATTACATGATTGATAAAAAAAAGCAGTCTTTCATTCAATGAATATTTAGGCCTGTAGAGTTTACAAATACCATGATTTAATCGTTTTTCTCTAGGATATATAAAATTTTTCCTACCACATAAGATATCTGAATTATTATTTCATGTATTATTTTATGTGTTTTCCCACCTTGGATTTTAATTTATCATAATGGTTTGGAGTTATTCTATTTATTACTATATTGAATTCTTTAAGGATGTCTGGAAGAACTAGGTAATGGGTTTCCATCTAATTATTAAATCCTAGAATCTCTACATTGTTCTACGTGGAAAACAATATTATACATTATAAATAAATACACTCATCCTTATCCATTTGGGTTATGAATTAACTAATGATCCTAGGATTTTTATCTCTTCACTAGAATGAGAATCATTTACTTGTGCTTGTAAATAATGGTAGTTGATTCTCTCTTCAAATACTGGAGGGGAATATAAAAGGTCTTATTTCTCCATTTCATCCTCCTTAAATTTATTGGTATGAATGATGATGGATAACAAATATATCCATATGATGATGTAGATAAACCAAAATCTCTATTTAATGGTGAGAGTATGTTCTCAGGTAGTGATATTGCTTGTGGAAATACATTGTGTCAGTGGTATATTGGATATTTTATTCTTTCCCGATGCCTTATTTTAGAGCATAAGAAATATTGACATCAAATTTTTAGAAGATGATATAAATTAATTTCTATTTTCAATGATGATTTGGACGTATAACTTTATCATTATATTGATGGAATGTATTCATTATCTCTCAAAGGAAAAGGTGAGAATATTATTTTGGCGTATAACCACTACTAGTTTTGTTTCCCAGGGATGAACCATGGTCCAAATCTTGAAATATTTCTATAACTATGAAAACTATCACCATATTAATTGGGATAATAGAAGTCCTATAACCTTGATATCTTTCTAGAGTTTGGTTTGTTTCCTTAACCCTACTGATGGAAAAACATAACACTTAATACGTAGGACTCTAGTGTTTGTAGAAGTTTCATCATATCCTTTTGGAGAGGAGATATATATTTCATCTCTTATAATTGTTTTTACCTAAAAACTTAGGAATCATACTTCAGAAACCTATGATTTATATCAATCAAATTGGGAACCATTTTCACAAAGTACTCTATATTTTACATTAATATGGTACTTTAATAACAAACTATGTATTGACTACATTACTGCATGCATAAGAATATATGATCATACCAATTAGAAATTAATTTTTTTCCATATTGAAAACCCATGAACACAATTTTAGATTGAATATCTATGATTTTGGATTTGGTTTTTATCCTTCAATGAGGCTTCTTCTTGATCTTATCAGACCCATTAATGGTCAAATTTGAGGGATATAAGTTATTGTATCCATAAGATAAGTTTCAAAGAGCCGATACTATGATAATATAAATCCCTTTGATTCTATCAATCAAACAATGATGAATCTAAATATAATTTTTTTCTTAATACATATAGGGGTCTAATGTTTCCCGAGAAGACGACCTCTTGATTTTACTCTATGAATGATATATTATTGTAACTACCAAACAGTAAGTCTCTCTAAAACATAGCTTGATGATCATAGATTAATCATAGAACTCCATGTGGACCTAAAGGTATCAATGTGTTATTCCATATGTCATTTTGATAAGTTATGTTTATCCATGATTTAATATTTATCCATGAAAATATAAAATGATTCAATTGTAATAATTTTTCACTATAGGAAAGTGCTTCCCAATATGGTGTTATTACACACCCCACAGAGATGAATTCAACAGATTTGATGTTTGTGATCCTTGTACTTGAATGGAATAAAAGTATATATTTTGTGATAAATATCATTGATCCAAACCCAATGCTGACCATTCCGTTACACACATAAAATATATCTACTATGAAAATTGGATTTGAACCAACCCTGGAGTATTCAAGAGTAACATGGAATTCAGTTTAGCCCCATAAAAGAACTTGGTCTTCAGGCATATATATATATATATATATATATATATATTTATTTATCAGGGAAGATGCCTCGATGTGGATATTTTCCATGTTTTCATCTCCCACAATTTCCATGTCTTATACTTCCTCACTCCCATCATCCTTAATAATTTTTAGGGACATCATTTTTACATACATATTCATCATTAGTTAAAGAACATACCAAGTAATTTATATTTATAGGGGGAAAAAGTGACTATTAATATAATGAGAATCCCATTTATGGGTTCATTCCCATGCTCTGATTGATAGAGGCCGAACATCTAGGAGAGTCTGGACCAGTTTGGAAGTTTTTCGAAACTCTTCCTATAATGACATGTTCTAATTTTTATGATTTTACATGGCTCTATATGGTGAATTTAAGGGTGTGTATTCTAATAATCCTATGAAAATTTGGTCTAAAACAAGTTAGAGAAGTTTTATTTCAGGATAAAATGAACTTCAACAACTATCTTTTGAGTCAACCAGATATAAAACATTATTTATCTCCTGGTTATGACTTCTTACTGGTCACTGTATTCCTCTAGTTGTGTAGTGGAAACATATGATATATGCTCCAATTATTTTTAGAATATTACTGGCAATAAATGAAAAAAATTATATAGGATTCCATTAAATATAATGTACTCTAAAATGTTGTTTCCCAACATCTGGTGGACGGGGAAATAGGTAGTATGGTCATTAATCTTGATTTCATTAAGTTTCTAGGTCATAGGTACCATGAGATATTATTGTCAATTTATATGAGGAAATAGTCTAAATATTCTCTTTTTATAAATAGAATGTACTATTTCATTATCCCTCACATTGTTAGGGGTTATTATCCTTTATCAATTCTATATGGAGGTAGTTTTGAGGTTGGTGTCTATTCATAAGAGAATTCATGTGATAAAAATATTATCTAGGTATCATAGTAGTTCTCTATTTTTTTATGGATTATAATGGTAACTTATAATATTATAACATTATTTATATGGAAGTAGAAATGTGCCAATATTTTTCCTTGGTTCTTTGGATGGTTTCTTATAAACATTATGCTATAGATTAAAGCTACCAGAATCAGTCTTGTTTCTTTATGGAGTCCAGTAATGTCTATAACTCATCAAATATATTCAACATATAAATTTCCCAAATAATCTCTTATATGAGTTTCATATTGAAAGAGTATGTAAAAACACTCCATCTAGATGAAATGTTGAAGAATCTCTCATTTTCAAATAGCTTTCAATATAATAAGTAAAAAACTATTATCTTCTTTAGTATAGAGATGAATTGGTAAAGGAAATTACAATTAAGATCTCTATTTCTTATGATATACCTCAATAGAAAGCTTATGTACTAGATGAATGTGTGTCCCTATAGGGTTTTCAGAAATAATTTAATTTTTTATAATTCTTACTAACTAATTGTGCCAATCACAGGGTCATACTAGAACCAAAAATGTGTCATGTGATACTTTATATCTCCAAATAGATATAATTTTGAGAAGTTGGGACTCCTTATACTTTGTGAACGAGGAGTTATGTCAACCCATTTAAGGTATGGTTTCATCTGAGGTTGTATGGGGGTACGATTTCCTTCTATAACTTCAAATCAAGTGGAAAGAGACTTGATGGAGGTGAGCAGTTCCTAAGAAAATACTATTTGGGATAATTATTAGATATGGGTAATAGGAGTGGTGTGATGAGCCTACCATAATTATTTTGTATGTTTAATACATATAAAAAATTATTATTTTTGATTTTCCCAAATGATGATGCTATAGTCATAATAAATGGAATTCCTAGTATATGTCAATCTACAAGTTTATGTAAACCCGTTTCTTTGATCCAAAGATATTTTTTTATCATACATACACTTATGGGATGAGTATAACCTTCTTGATGGTTTGGAGGAGAAAAATTCACCTATAAATGATATTCATACTTATTTAGAATATTCACCATATTTTTTTTATTTGTAATTAATTTTATTTATCTATCTTGGCCGCAGATTAAGATATTTTATCTGCATCATAGAGGTCTTTGACCTCTTCAAGTGACAAGTTTCATATAATCACACATTTACCTTTATATTTAGTTGAATAATTTAATTTTAGTGTAAAATACAAATTTCTATTTGATAGGATTTGTATCTACCTATTATGTAAGGCGCACATACCTTCCTCATGTGTTTCCAATGAATCCAATGTATTAAAAAAGGATTCTTCATTATATTGAATGATGTATATGTAATATCCAATGTCCACACCTAGATTTTCATAGAGAAAATTTATAAATTTATACTAGGTAGATATAGTCATTCCATAATCATATGATTAATAGACTGAGCCATTAATTTTGGTATCCACTTTGCGATGAACATGAGGATCTTCATTTGTATCCCTTTTCTAGGAATGTCAATCAAAATTACCACTTATTAAAATACTTGTCTTATTTACTGAATATTCATCTTATAGTGAAATATAGATGGTGATATTGAAGGGTTTTTAAACAATGCTGATACAAGATTAACATAAATATATATTTAATATTTTTTATGAATATTAATTATATTACAAAAAAACACACCTAAGTATAGTAACAATTTATTTTCTTTGAAACGTGGAAGCATAATAACCGGTCCATAGGTGATAAACTCCATATACCACTTTTTTCATCGTAAGTAGAACCATTCTTATACTTATAATAAAAAATTAATATATTTATAACTGGTGGAATGGAAATATATGGAAGGGTTACCACAGATTCTTAGTAAGGGTAAAAAGGGAGATACATAAGCATAAACTGAGCATAAGGATATGAGAACATGATTATATTGTTTTAACAAATACCTTTCATAATGAGGATAAAAAAATTCAATCCTAGAATAAATATTAGAAGTCAATAATACATGAATAATATGTAAATAAAATAAAATAATCCATGAGATAGTAACACTATTATAAGTAGTGGATTATTGGACATATCACAAAGCATATAAAATCATTTCTATATTGGTCATGGATTACATCAAAGGACCACATAGTAGATAAATTCAATTGTAGTACCAAGTTAACTATTCATTACATCCCTATCTTACTGAACTGAAAGAAAACTCCATTCCATGCATATATTACGATATCATGATCACTCACCATTCCATCCATGACTTTATCAAGAGATATATAAATCGTTACTAAATGCATGAGGGTGAAATATTGGTCCCACCAATTATATAATGGAAACAATATTTACGTGTCCCATAAGATAAAAAACATTCAAAATATCATAACCAATGAAATGAAATGGGTATAAGAAACATTTTATCATATCATAACCTATAGAAAAAATATATGTTTCATTGTCATTTCATCATATTATAACCCATGAAAATAATTTGGTTTTATATAGATTTTCACGGTATAACATGTGGAATAGAAAAGTGTTTCATAAAAATAATTTCAGTAAAACATAAAAATTTAAGATAAATAATATTACTGGTATTCTTAGATCGTCTATCAAATAATTTATAGTTAAAATAAATAATTTCCATGTTAGATGTAAAATTTTGTAAAAAGATATTTTAAAAAATATCGCAAGGCGAATATCATTTATTATTTGAAAAATGATTTTTAAAACATAATTTTTATGAAATATTATTTTAAAATAACCATGAAAACATGTAAAAGAATATTTGAGTCAACAATTCTTTCGGACATTTCAAAAATCTATTAATAATGCGCAAGTTAAAAAAAAATATTTCATTCACATTTTTTGTAAAAACCAAAGAATAATTTTTTTGAAAAAGAACTGAATATTAATTTTAATAGTATTTTTAAAAAATAATAAATTGGTAATAATATATATTAAAAATAATATTTGGATTATAAAACATTTTTGAAAATAATTATAGAAATCATGTTTTGGGGAAAAAATAATTTTCTGATCGAATTTGGAAAAAATTTCTTGTTTTCATCGAGTTTTTTATAAATTATCATAAGTACCAAAGAGTGGAAAATTTTTACTATTAGTGTAAAATATCATGAATAAAAATATAAGAATAAAATCTATTGTCTTATTTTATGATAGATCATATGAATTTTTAATTTGAAACATAACCGTAAACAATACCAATAAAGGATGAGATTGTAACATAATATCATTACATCTTTTGTAACGTTCAATCATAAGGCCCTTAAAAGAATAAAATAAAGTGAGACATAAAATATAATGAGGTTGAAGAAATTTATGATATTACATGTTAACTGGGTTTTATTTGTGCCTCCATATAGAATAAAGGTTCCTAATATAACATTCATCTCATAGAAGAAAAATATAGAAAAAATATCTTACTCCATGAGTAATTTTTTATCCTAATCCACATAAAAAATCACATCAATGGAAACATAAATAATCATTAAATGATGTATATTCATGAACATTCATGTAATAGGTAACTACTTATAACACCAAAAATGAGGGGAGAATATTGTATAAGTATCCCCGAAATAAAATTGAGACAACAAATCACCTCACCTTAAGACATGACTTCTGTTATACTCATTAAAATTTATTTAATAATTGGTATAAGTTTGTTATACTTATATAATAGAACCGTATTAATATATATCCTATCATATATTATCTACTTCTGTATTTATACTATTTTATTATTATTAATTCCTTGTTAATGTTACGTTTTAGGTAATAAACTCTTTGTTTTTAAAATAAGTTTTGATTTGTAAATTGTTTCCCTCTTATATTGATTAATGGTTTCAACATATAAAAAATTTACAAATAATATAAATATAATATATATTTAGTACATATGTATTTAGAGTAATCTCTAATATATAGTGACATTAAATGAAATAGACCATTCTTGGAGACGGTAGTCCGTTTGTATGCATGAACACTATTTTTTAATTTTCTTATCAGATTAAATGGAGGAAATATGAATTTCATTTTATCATTTCAAAATAATTTTTATTTCAAATATATCAGATAATTTTCATAAAAATATCCTTCATACAGTCTATGTAATGCATGAAAAAATCAGATCACTTTTCGAGTTGGTAGTCTGCCGTACTCCTGAATGACATTTTTTTGCAATAAAGTTGAAAGCTTCAATGTATGTGTGATATTAAAACTATAGAAGCGTGAAAATATAATAAATTTAAAGAAAATTATATATAAAATAAAAAAAATCCTAAAAAGAAGACCTAAGATGTGATTACATAAAAATGAATAATGGCAGTTTGTGAGGTGGTTGTCTATCATACACATGATCAATGATTCTGTATCGCAATTGATGGAATTGTCAGTGGTTTTAGCCTCTTATTTCATTATACGAGTTAGGATGTCACTAGAATCCTTAAATATATTGATATAAATCCAAAATATTTCTTATAGAATTATATCAAAAAATTTAGAATGTGATTTTGGTAGGTCTTGGTTAAAAAATGAGGTGTGAATGAGTGAGAAAGAGAGGATATGAGGTGTGCCTTTATATTTGGTGGAGAGGGAAAACAATGTATTTAAAAAAATTAAGTACTCCCACGTTTTTCATGTTTGTAAAAGGTAAATAATGAACAATTCATGAACTATATTTGTGTAATAGTTGAAATATTGGATGTTAATGGTTTTTAGATAAGTGGATATATGATTTCTACCCCTCCATTTTGTTTAACGCTTTCTAAACCCATTTTTACCTTAACAACAGAAATTAATTTGTACTGCATTCACTATTCATTTTTGAAAAAAACATGTTGACCTTATTTGGCATTATAAATTATGATTATTTGAAATATTAAATGACTTTCTCCAAATTCAAATCACAATATTGGAAAATTTAAATTGAAAAATAACCCCACCGATACGATGAAAATAAAAATTTTTAAATAGAAAAAGATCAAAAGATGGAAATTTATTTATATATTTAGTCAATTAATAATTTATTAAAAAGAAATAAATTAGATAATAGGCTGTATAATTAAACTAATTAATTTTAAATCATATTTAATATATAATTTAATTTTATAAATTATTTAAATTTAAAGGTATTTTTATAATAAAATACATTATTTTTACTATTAATTAAAAAATTTCATTTTAAGAATACTCCCAAAAATTACATAAAAGATAATTTTGTATTTATAATATCAATAATAATTAATTTTTTATAATATTTATTTTATAAAAGCTCGAATAAATTAATTTTATTTCTTTTCATGGGACATAAAACAATTTTTTTTGAGAAATTAGTATTTTCAAAGCATATAAATACATTATAGAAAATTTAGTACATTTTTGTCAACCAGTTTTATTTATATAAAATCAATATACAAAAATTTTAAAAAGTAGATATTACTATTCATATAGCTATGTTTATTGTTTCAGTTATAATGGTATCATTTAAACAGAAATAATAATAATATATAATGGTTTTGTTAAAACGTTGTATAATGAATAATATAATCTAATGTCGTGTTGGGTGTGGTTTATTTTTACCCATGTTTGAATATAATGAAATCTTGACATGGTGTTCAATATAAAATGATATATTAATGAAAGTTTATTTAATATATAATTTTTTTCTTTAGAGAAACTCAAGGTGTTACATTATACTCCTGTTAAAATTAATTTCAACCAAAAAATTCATCAATATATTACAATATGTTAAATATTATTTTGCACCATTACATACCCAAGTTCCCACATAGCATCTCCAAAAAAGTGGTTTAAATATATGACATTAACCAGCTGAGTGGTCTTGTTTTGTAGACATTTGTCAATTTGATCAAGAATCTTCAGCAGTTGTTCATTATAAGAAATAACATTCTAGAGTGGTATTACTTAGGAGTTTAGCTCTTGTGAGGGGATGGTTATGTACTTCCTCTAGAGAGATACATGGACCACATCCTAGAATTGAGGTGGTTTAGTGGATCATCTAGGCCATAGGCTTCCATCCTAATATTATCATGAATTTATAAGGGACTAATATAACTAGGGCTTAGTAACCCTTTCTTCCTAAAACTCATAAACTTATTCCATTATGAAATTCTTAGAAAAACAATGTAACCAAATTCAAAATTTAGATAACATTAGAATGAATCAGTATAACCTTTATACTAACTCTAAATTTCATTGATGTGAGGATGAATGGATCTTAACTTATCTTCCATTAACTCATCTATCTCATGTACCAATATTTTTCTTTCTCCAACATCATTCATGTATATTAGGGCTCTAAATTTCATTCCATATAGGGATCCTTAAAGATATATCTTAATGTTTGATTGATTTTTTTTAGAAAACTAAACTAGAGGAAGTTGTTGATTCCTACAAAATTTTAAATATAATGAACAAGATTTCAACTTATCATCTAGGGTTTAAATTGTTATTTTTGACTATCCATCTTTATGAGGATGATACTCTGTATTAAAAATCAACTTTTTATGAAGATATTACATAATAATTCACTTGATTATTTATATAAATAATGAATCCACGTTAGATACAATGGAATGTGGTACTCCCTTAATATTTACGACTTCCTTAATCAACATACTATTAATCTGACAGAGATGGAATTATTCTTTGTTATAAATGATGTGTACTAACTTGATAAGGTGATCCCATACAATTCATATAACATTATTCCATTTAATGGTTATGGGGACTGAACTGAAAAAAGCAATATTTATGATTTCCGATTTCCTTTTTTGTTTTTAGTAATGGTCGAAACATCACATTATACATTTTTATTTCATACATAACTTGTTGGAACACAATGTACTGAGATATAGTCTCTATGATAATTATATCTATTAAATCCAAAAATAAGTATTATTTTAAATATCTATAAATATACGTACATCCGGGATGAATAGAGAATAATGAACTATGATATTCCCTTAACAAATCCTTCAATAATTCATTTTTGGATGGAACACATACAAGGTTCATGAACCTTATCAATCTATTTAGATCAATCGTTAATATTAAAACCCTTGATTTCTATGTTCCATTAAAAATTTTGGATATAAATTTTATTGAACGTATGGAGAATGTTTCACATAGATATTTTAATGTATATTTATTTCTTATAAATTTAATATTTTTTATTGCTTTAAACACATGAATCCTAAATACATTTGAATAATAAAATTATGTTTGATAGTGTATACGACATGCAACATACATCCTAAAAAAACCACAAAGTACTTTTTAAATATAACAATTATAACCAATCCATTGAATTTTTATGTTCGAATTTGATTAAAAAATTAATGAATTATATAAATATAGTTCATTATCGATACAAATTTATTTATAAATTGTTCTTAAATAACTACTATGATTTTCTGTAAAGTCATTATATGATTTAAAATACATATTCTTTTAAAATATGTTATATATTCATTTTTTATTATAAATATAATTATTTTATAAGTATTTGAAAATTTAATTTTATATAATAATATAATTTTCAGAATTATAAAATAAACATTATATTATGGTGAGTGTTTTTGTTATTTCATAGAATTTTGATTTTTCTGTTAATTGAAACAATACCAACTTCTAAGATACAATTATCTATTTTAATTTAATATTTAAAAATTAATTAATCATTGTTATTTGAATTTTATTTCAATGTAAAACATGTCTTTATAATTTTTTTATAATAATTAATTTTATTTGAATAATCTATGTACTAAATTTTGATATATGTTTATTTTTAGTCATAAAATCACAATTCTTTAAGACCATTTTTAGATGCATAATGTTCCTTATTTATATTTAAATAATATAATCATTATTTATTATTTTTTAAAAATTAATTAAAATATTATATATATATATATATTTGTGTGTGTATGAGTATAAAAATCAATCATAATGATTACTAGTCATATATTTAATCTAAGATCTTCATATGCTTAAACAAATACATTTCCTGAAAACTGGTTTTCCAACATCACTGTGAGTATTATTTTAAAATAAATTCTATTAATTATCTAAATATTATTTTTAAATATGCATTCCATATTTGGAATTAGAATAATTAATTTTATATAGGATAGTAAAATGAATTTATGGTCAAATTGAATTTTGAAAATTGATAAAATATTTTACTATGATTAAAGTGAAAATTGGTTTTTTGGGTGCTAATCTAAGAGGAAAATAGTTAAAAAAATATAGATGTTATTTCCAAAACCTATTTTAAAGAAATAGTTAGACCTTATGACATATTATTTTTTTTGTTGTTCCTTTTTTACATGTTACAAATGTGGTGAGTATTTACTCATCAAAAAAATTATGTTATCCTCTTATTCAATTATAAAATGGAATTACCCCACCCACATATATAAACGTATCAATCCATTTGTATCTACCAACATCAAACAAGTCATATCCCAAAAAATGTTATATTTATTCTAAAGGTATCTGTATTCCAAAAAATTAATTCTAGGATCATAAATAAGATATCCAAAGCAGGTTATTCTTAGAAAACTGAATTTTGTTAACTGATCTCTTTGTTTATTAATTTATATTTATCGACCATCAACTATGTCTCAATAATTACAATATACTAACACCAATATATTCCATATACATAGTTGTTTTTTTATTTCATAATATTTATCCAACTCCTCTTCCATCAAAATGGGAAAAAATCTATTTCTTGTGTATACAACAGACTATAACCTCCCAAACGGATGTAATTTTTTTTCCACCACTGACTCACATTGATAGTCATACTGATAGAGATAATGAATTTATATAATATATATTTCATGATATTATTTCTATAAAATCAATATACCATCAGCTTTCTAACACTTTCATTGATTAAGGGAATGCAATTGTCCCTTATACATATGTATGACTTACCGTCCCCACAAATAGATGCGACTCATTTTACATATGAAATTTTCCAAAAATAATTATTATAATTAATAAAATAAGTAAATATTATTTTAATAATGTATGGACCCGACCTAAAAACATTACAAAATCTTGAGATATGTAATTAATTTTACATTTTTCATCTTTTAGAAACTGTTCGGCATTAGAGTTTTAGTGAATTAGGCCAAAAATCATAAAAAACAAACCATAACAATACAAAGTGGAATCTTCCAAATAGTATCCATTTTTTCCATAATCAAAAAAGTTTATAATATAGCATCATCCCTTTTATGAAAACTATTCATGACATTTAATATGACATCTCGAAATTCATTCCCATCCATAGGTCTTATGAACTACATTAAAAACTTGGTATAAGCATAAAAACCTCAGTGAGAGATATAAAGAGAATGAGAACCATTAGTCCATTTGTAAAAATTATAACCCATGAAAACATTATCATAAAGTGACACTTTCTATTATTTATAAATAGTAAATGAATTCATTTTAAAAATAGCTCATGTCATACATTTTTTAAAACAAAATATTTCCATAAAACCTATAGGATACATATAAAATACATAAATGTGACTTGGAATATAATTATACATAAATCCAAAAACCAATCGGTCAACTTCCAAACACTTCACTCTTAGAAATGGAATAGAAAATTGATTGAATTCTATACCCATTGAATTTAGGTTATAAAAAACCACCCATTCATAGTTTATCACATGACCACACATCATTGGTTTATCAACCAACCACCACCCTTGGTTTAAAATGTAACCACTTATCAAATTTCAACATTCCTTTATATAATCATAACATATAAAGGATTTAAATTTCCATAATGTCACTCATAAATTTACATTATCAAATATAAGAAATTGCTAAAAGATATTAAGATGATCACTATTTTTTAAAAAAAAATATCAATGTAAAAATAACTAAAAAATGGAATACATGGTTTTCATTTCGTTTTAAACAGTAAGACTTATATATGAACACATGCACTAAATAACGGTCATGGAGGCAGAGATGTTATTAATTCTGTATATGATAAAAAGAACATTACCTTTTACAATTATCAAAATGATTTTTATTAAACATGTAATAAATTACACTTGAAAACATTTAATGAAATTGAAAATAGAAATAATTTAATTAATATTAATTTTACATATAATTAAATGAATATTTGAAATAATTTAAAGAATATTGACATGAAAAAATTAATACACAATCAAGGTGTCCCATAAAAATTTTATAATTTTAATATTAATCCCCATAAAATAATAATAGTTAACAAAACCTAAAAAAATATGACAATCAATAAACTATTGATATGTAAATGGATCTATTAATTAACCAAATAAAATATGGTTACTTTATAACATCAATCTATGCCTTAACAAAAGGAGACTGAAAAGAAGCCCCTTACCTTGAGTCTTATTCGTCCAGTATTTTCTTTATCTTATAGAATAATAATATTATGTTATATTTTTTAAATTTATGATAACCTTTCTTATTTTTATCATTAATTTTATATCACATAATAAAATGATATAACAATTACATAAGTATGACTGTTCATGTCGTATGTTTTGACAATATTAAGTATGTGAGCGAATAAAAAATTGGTATGTTAAATACGGTCAAAGAGGACATTATTACATCATATTAAAAATAATATTAATGAAATAATAATATGTAATATATATAAATAATACTTTTAAATAAATCCATTTAAATATGGTTATTGAAAAGAATCACATTTATATCATAGAGACTGTAGGCAGTACATATACATGAGTGAAGTTTCAATTTTTCCACGATCCTTTTCAAATGGTGGAATGTATTATTTTATCTTTATAAAATTATAAATATAGTATTAATATATATTTTTTAATTATTCAAATATACACACATATATATATACTATTCATGTAATGTGGTGATAAGAAATAAACCAAATCACATTAAGGAGAAGATATTTTACACGCACACATGAATGATGTTATCATTTTTATGTGCATTGAATGGTAGAATTTTATTGATATATTATTCAATTGTTATGATAAATATGCCAGTAAAATCATATATAGATAAAAATTACATCCTTAAAACCAATCTTAAGCGATGTTAATGGAAAAAAAATTATATCAGTTTGGGGAGGATATTTTTCTCACATGCACAGAAATGTTTAATTCCTTACCCATTTGATGTGGTGTATAGTGAATGTTATCATACATAGTGTTTAATTTTTAAAAATTATAATGTTCTATTCTTCCCCCATTAATAAATTGAATCCTCGTAATTTTAACTCAAGATTTAAAAGTAATTTTTTAATTTTCAAAATTAAATTTTTGAAATCACACATCCGAAAAATAATTTATAAAACATCCCCTTTAAAATAAAGAAAGGGAAGTATAAATGTCACCTGAGATATCACATAATATGGTTACGTGTGGGAAAAAATGTAAATTGAAGAGAAAACTAACCATCATGTTATGAGGGAGAGTAACCGAAAAAATTATTAGTATAACTTTAACAATCACAAAAACCATAACTCTTTGATGGGTTAACATTTATTTATTTCTTAGTAATAAAATTAAATAGATAATATTTTTTTTTATGATCATTTTAGTCAATATTAGGAGTTATTTTACTATATGGACTATGAAGATATGTAAATACACATACATGAGACATATATTTTAATACCTTACTCAAATTATAGGACACACTAAACTTTTTCTTCAAATAATGAGTGATTATGATTAATTTTATTAACCTTAGAGTTATTATTAACTTCTATAATTCATTAAATCCACAAAAGCATTACAATTTATTCCACCAATATTTTGAAATTATCAATAACTAATATAGTTAAGAAAATATAAGTTAATTACCCATAAATAATATCCCTTTATATGATGAAAGAAATTTTAATCTTCATAATTCAATAGTTACACCAAAATTTCATCATAGACCATTCAAAAAATAAATGTCCTTAAAATTACTCAAAATAATCCAAACTAATAATAACACAAAAAATTAACAATGATATGAAAAAATCGTCTTCCCAGATAAATTTTAACACATATCTCTATATAATGTCAGTAAATATTAATTCTATATACAAAAAATTTATTTTCCAAAATCATATAATCTCTTGGATGTCCTAATTATTTACATATATAACCGTAAATTACCTCCAAAATAAATGTCTCAAAAAATATTGTTAATCAACGTAAAATATAATTACATAAATCCTCAAAAGGGGTTCTAATACATTAATCCTATAATGAACTTGAATATTATAAGCTCAAAATTATTTTCCTAACTCTTAAGAAATCTTCATAATCTCTAAATTTATCTAAATAATCCCTTTTTTACAACTATAAAGACTAGATCTTCAAAAATTATATATTCTTCAGTTATGTATGTAATTAAACATTCATTCATATTGAGGATCACTTCAGTTTTAGATTTTTAAATAATTAGTCATTAACTCAGACATAAAAAACTATAACAATTAAAAGTGGACACATCAAAATGTTATACATTAATTCTAAGATCTAAAACATTTAAAATAAACTATATTGACTTTTATGAAAAAAATTCACGACATTCCACATGACATATCAAAATCATTACTCATCCTTAAGTCCAATGATAAAAATTAAAATCATTGGATGAGCATAAAAATCATAGTATGTGATATAAATACAAGGAAACTATTAGTCAATTAATAAACATTATAACCCATAAAAAATATCATAATGATAAAATTTTCAACCATTATATGTAATAAAAACATTACATTGGAAATAATCACCTATAATACATTTTATATAATCAAGATATTACCATAAAACCCATAGCATGCATAAAAAATACATAAAGGTAACTTGGGAAATAATTTAACCTTAATGGAATAACCGGGCAGTCAACTTCCTCACATGTCCCTCTTACAAATGGAATATCGATACAGCTGATTTTCACACCCAATGCATTGGTGGTTATAGTGTAACCACCCATCCTTAGTTTATCATGTTACCACTCATCCTTGGTTTATCACATAACCACCATTAAAATTTCTATATACCATTATATAATCATAACACATAATCCATTTAGGTTTTCAGCATTCAACTCATAAAATATAATTTCCAATCCTAAGAAATAATATCATGATATTGAAATAATTAGTCAATTTTCAAAATTATATTCTATATCATAATACACATAAAATGGAATAAAGGGGTTTCTTTTTTTGAAATATTAAGGCTTATATAGGATGCTAATATCCAATAATGGTCACTGTGGTAGAGAAGTTTTTCTCGCCATATAAAATAAAAAGTTCATTACTTTTATCATTTGTCAAAAAAATCTGTATAAAACACCTAAAAATATTAATTTTAATAAACATTCAATGAATGAAATAGAATAAAAACTTCATTTATATTACTTTTATATCCATATAATTAAATATGAAAAATAATATCTAGAATACTGTCATGGAGAAATCATTAAAAATGCATGGTGCTCCATACCACTTTTAAAATATAATTATTATTCCCCATAAAATAATGGAATTTAAAAATTCAATAAAAAATTATATATTAAATTAATTAATTATATGATGGTGGGTGTGTAAAATAAAATAATGCATCATTTAAAGGATATTGAGATGAAATCCCTTAACTTGAGTCTACTTTCTCATGTATGTTCTTTATATTCCGGAATAATAAACATATTTAAATTATACACTTTTTTTATATACTTTTAATTTTTATTATTCCTTGTGTGTCACTCAATATATATTTATAAAAATTACATATTTATTAATTTTTATGTCGATCCTTTTGACAATATTCAGTATTTATGTGCAAAATGTAATTGGTAATTCAGATATGGTCCAAGTGGAAATTATGAGAAAATATATAGAATAATATTCATGAAATAATATTCATGAAATAATATTCATGAAATAATATTCATTTTTAAAATAAAATAAATTTTATGAGAAATAATTTATGTATGGTTTTTAATAATGAACAGTGTTATAATCATGGAGACGGTAGGTCGTACATATGCATGAGTAATATTGGAATTTTTCAATCGTCGTTATGGAAATAAGGTATGTGTTATTTTATATTTCAAGTATCATTATAAAATAATTAATATCATATTAATTATTTAAATATGATTCTCTATATTATTCATGTGATGTGGTGATTAAAATAAAATCACATCGCTTCGTAGAGATAATAGTTCACACATATTCATGAACGACGCTATCATTTGCGTGTGCATGTAAAATAAGAATATAATTCATATAATATTTTATTATAATGGTAAATATTTTAAGAATATCATGTATAAACTATAATTCCATCATTATAACTGTTTTAGATAGATGTTAATGGAAAATGAATTATATCGGTTCGTGGAGTAGATTGTTTACACGTATGCACAATAATGAAGTCATTTCCGATTTGATGGAATCAGGGATGGATTTAGGTAAAGATATAAACCTATTGTAACATCCCAAGTAAGTAATGAATAATAGATATTTTTATCCATGTCTATTAATGATTATGATAGTGTTTTAGAGGCTTAAAATGAAAATAAATACAATCTTATGCATGGAATAAACTAATATTCTTAAAAGATTGTTTTATTGACTTTTGATGGAAAACCATTTTTGAATCTATATTTTGACAATTTTATAAACTATGATTGTCAAAATAAACTTATCCTTTATGATTGGGACATCAAAATTTACCTTGTGTGAATTTTTGGTATTTTTCTGGCAATATTCATTTTTTAATGAATAGTGAAAAATACTGCATTTTACATCAAAACTGCTTTTTAATCTAATTTATTTATATTATTAGATTATGTTTTGAATTTGTTTTGAAGTGAAATTAGAATATATTTTTACCATTTTATCCAATGTTGGTCATTGGAATCAATTTCACTTTGAAATTAGACTTAAACTGGTGTCAATCTTTTGATACTTATTGTTTTGTAAAAACACGCTATTTGCTCTGGCCGAGGGAATTAATTATTAAATTAATTAATGTGACATATATGATTTTAATTTTGTAAAATAGACTTCATTTTTGAATTCGGAATATCAAATATAGCTTAGGGTGGATTTTTGGTAATTTTCTGAAAAACTTCAATTTTTGATGAATAATGAAACCACTAAGTGGTAATCAAGCAAACTGATTTTTCAGTTAAATGAAAGTTTACCACTAATGCGTATTGAATTTTGAAAATCCGACATACATGGTTGTCATTAGGAAGTAAAATGTGGTTCAATAAGATTATAATAATTTTTTTGGTGAATAGTAACTTATTAAGTTCTTAATCGCGATTAGTGGTAATTAGGGTAGTTTAAGGTCTAAATAAGGCTTTAATAATATGAAATGACCTAGAAACATGTCCCAAACTCATTGGTTGTGTCATGGCCGACCATTACATTCCATGGGTCAACTTGGGGACCCCATGGATCCACTTTTGTTGGGAAATGACATAAATTACTTTTTATTTAATGTTAAAGTGAAAATGACACAAACATAATATGTTTTATGAAAATTTTTTTTAAGTGGGGTTATACAAGTCCAAATTTTGATTATAAATAGTCATTGGAAAGATAAAACGATTTCCTATATCATAGTAGTTTTTTTATAATTTTTAGACATTAAATAAATTAAATTATTTATGACATAATAATGATGCAGCGATGACATCATTATTTGACGATTTACATAAAATGGAATGATAATGAAAAATCTAAAACCTACACATGGCAAAAACCAATTGTAAGAGTGGATTTCAAACCCTTATCACCTTATCCACGAATTATATCAATGTGGGACCTTTTAAAACCGAATCACAGTTTCAAATAAAGTAATGTTTCTTTACTTTCCAAAAGTGCCCCTCCTCTCCTCTTATAAAAGGCCCCCACCTCTACCTCATTTCACACACTCTTCAAGCATTTGGCTCGGCCAACCCCTGCCCATTTGCTCTCTCCACATCCCTCTCCTCATCCTAGAGGATTCCCTTTGGGCAGAATCCTTTCAATGGAAGCCTTTAGGCTCAAATCAAAAGGAGTTACACTTTTTAAGGTAATTCGTTCTCTCATGTTCATTTGTTTTATTTTGCTTCTCCAACCCACTAAACTCTTTTTATTTACTTCTTTTGTAACAAAACCAGTATCTTCAATATACTAGGATGTTGTTATATGATTTATTTGAGCTACACTCTCACACAACTACATAAAATGGTTAAATAACATACGGTTTCTGTGGATGGCGAAATTCTGCCTCCCGAAACGATGATTGTTCAACACTCATTTAACACCTTCAAAGGTGGCCATTATGATGTCACTATTTTTATATATGATATATAATA
This sequence comes from Viscum album, assembly GCA_963277665.1. Taxonomy (NCBI): domain Eukaryota; kingdom Viridiplantae; phylum Streptophyta; class Magnoliopsida; order Santalales; family Viscaceae; genus Viscum; species Viscum album. The sequence goes on from OY728126.1 coordinate 1,679,030,902, forward strand.
TGTTTAGTTTTTCCTTAAGCTTCTGTTTTTTTCATTTTTGGCATACCATTATGGTTTCCATTATGGGTAAACACGATATCTTCATTTTAGGAAGTGCGAACTACCGCCCCCTAAAAGTGATTTGATTCGTTAATACCATATGTGGGATGTGTAAAGGATAAAGTTAATGATATTATATATGTTATTATACTAGAATTATAATATACTCTTATATCATTATGATTCCATTCCAGAAAATATGAAATAGAAATGGAAGTAGCGTTCATGCGTACGTACGACTTACCGTCTCCATGAACGGTGCATTTCATTTCTTACCTCTAAATTATGTAATATTATAAATGCATTTATGTACTGGATATATATGACATATATGATATCTACATCATGAATACCATTCTAGATATAATGAACCTTTGACCAAATTAACAACATGTAAGTGTAAGAAGTCTATTTTTGACTTAAGAACCAAATACCGACAAAATGAACATTATTAACTTAACTGATCACATGATGTTCAAAACATGGTATAAAAGGAATAATGAACTTGAAAAAGATTCATAATCAAGTAGAGATTAACTCAAGTTTATTAATCAGGAGATTAAAGAACGGTTGAGTCAAGTCGGATACGAGGTATGGGACTTCGTCTCAATCTCCTTTCATTGAGGAATATTTTATTTTATACACAACTTTCTTTTATACTGTGTATAAACCCCTTTGACTTTTACGTTTATTCAAAAGGAATCTTTTTTATACGAAGCGTTTACTAAACGACAAAAGGGAATGTTTTTGTCGTACGTATGCGGCGACAACGACTTCTCTGTCGTCGTGACCGTTATTTGAGTTTTGGCTTCCTCTACAAGCCATACCTTTTTTTTAAAACAAAAAATAAATACCATGTTTTACTTTGGTATTGAAAATGGTTTTCATAATGTTTTTATTATATCAATGTGTTGTATTGATATCTCGTGATGGAAATGTGGAAATGTTATGTTTCCTTTATGCATGTTTTATGTGATATGATTATGTTATGGTTCCTGGGCATTATTATGAAGACAGGTGGTTCCGTGATAAACTAAGGGCGGGTGAGCCCGTTATAGCTCTCCAATGCATTGGGTAACGCGAAGGAGTGAAACGTTAAGGTTTCTCCGAAGAGATTTTAGGGAATATACTGTGATGGGTATTCCAAACGTAACCAAGAGGGTTACTCCCTACGTAAGAATGTTATGAATGCCTCAAGTTACCTTTATGTCTTATGATTTCTATGATTTATTCATGATTTTATGAGGTATGTTAAAGTTCCTATGTTTTATGGGTAATGTATGATTTCATTCTTATGTATATATGAACTCATGTTTCCTTTCCATGTTTTTTTTATAACCCATACTGAGTTTTTATGCTCATCCCATGTTTTTGAAATGTTTTTCACAGGTCAAGGGAAAGGTAAATGATAAGATGATAGAGTCAAGGATGTGTCAAGAAATAATCCATGTTTTATTTTAAATGTGTTTCCATTGATGGGAATGAAGAATACTATCTTTATGTAACCACTTTGTTTATATGTGGAATGTAATGCAAGTCTTATGATCTAATTATCTAAAACTCTAAACCCGAAAAGATCCTCAATGTGTAATCTTGTAATAACTCAAGATTAAGTAAGGTTTAAGGCTGGGGCCTTATAGTTGGTATCAAAGGTCGGTTTAGATAACTTTAGGAGTTATAAATCTATTAAATGATTATCCAAAAATATTTTTTTCGAAATGATATAGTATTTGAAGATTACCATGTTGCTTCATCTAAGACATGTTTGTTCAGAATGGTTTTCCGCAGAGGAAACAGGGAAGCAGTGCTAGGAAGGCATACAGAAGGAAATAACCTTCCGAATCAGCATCTAGAAATGGTCGGAATTGGAACTGAACAGTTTGTTGCAGTAATGGCGCAGTTGACTCAAGCGATAAATGGCGGTGGTATCCATGCACGAGATCAGCCAGAACAACCGTAGAGGAACATGTTAGTGGTGGAACATTTCATGAGGCAACATCCACCATCATTCGGAGGATCATCTGACCCTGTGCTAGCTGAAGGGTGGATTAAATCACTGGAGAAGATTTTTGATGTCATGGGGTGTTCAGACAATCAAAAGGTTTGTCTTGCTTTTTACCGTTTGGAGGGTGAAGCAGATCAGTGGTGGTCTATGGTTAAAAATATCAGGGACGCTGATGAGATTGATACTCTTGACTGGGATGAATTCAAAGGTATGTTTCTTGAGAAGTATTTTCCTAAGGCTGTTCGACTTAGGATGGAAAAGCAATTCTTGGAATTGAGGCAAGAGGAAGACTCAGTGGCTTCCTATGAAGAAAGGTTCACTCGATTGTCAAGGTATGCTCCAAATTTTATCCGGGACCTTGATAGTAAAATCAATCTTTTCTACTCAGGATTAAAGCCAAAGTATCGAAGGGAATTAGCTTCTCGTGAGTTTAAAAGTTATGAAAAGCTTGTTCGATGTGCTGAGAAGGTGGAAATGGAGTTTGCCGATGACCAAGTTTTCTATAACAACCAGCAGAAGAAGAGACCAAGGTGGCAGGAGAAAGGTATGAATTCTTCAAAAAAGTCTGATGGTAAGAGAACTAAGTTTCCATTTTGTGATAAATGTGGCAAAAGGCATGCTGGGGAATGTTTTCTGAATTCTGGAAAGTGCTACCGATGTGGTAAGATGGGACATAAGGATCATGATTGCACTGAAAAGGATCAAGGTGAAGGTAAGAACAAATTTGACTTACGGTTAGTGAAATGTTATAAGTGCAATGAGATGGGTCGCTATGAAAACGAGTGTCCGACAAGGAGCTTGAGTGATGGGAAGCAGTTAGGCTACAAGCAGAAAGGGGTGGTGAAATCCTTTGCAACTACTTCAGCAGATGTTGGTCCATCAAATGAAGTTTTATCAGGTACTTTGTTTGTTTTTTCAGATTATGCCAGTGTGTTGTTTGATTCGGGGTCTACACATTTTTTCATCTCTGAAACCTATTCTAGTAAAATGGGAATACCATCTCAAGAAATGAATCCTGAACTTTTGGTAAAAACACCTGGAGGAAGTGTCGAGGTAAAAAAATTTATAAGAATCTTCCTATCCTTATCTGTGGAAAGAACCTACTTACAAACCTTATTGTTCTACCTCTAGTAGAGTTTGATGTTATCCTGGGTATGGATTGGCTCTCTATTTACCATGCTAAGATTGACTGTAGAGCTAAAGAATTTTCTTTTCAGAAATACTTTCAGTTTGTTTACAAGAATAAACCCTTACTTTTGATAACATATCAAGAGGCCGAGAAACTTGTAAAAGATGGAAATGAATGTTACCTTGCACACATCGTTGAAAATAAAGGAACTGTTCAGATTAATGATGTGCCAGTGGTAAATGAGTATCCTGATGTTTTTCCTGATGAGTTTCCTGGAATAATACCAGATCGGGAAGTTGAGTTTACTGTTGACTTAGTTCCTAATGCTAAGCCAATTTCAAAACCCCCTTATCGAATGACACAAATTGAACTTTTAGAGTTGAAGGAGCAATTGAAAGATTTATTAGAGAAAGGTTTCATTAGACCTAGCACATCACCATGGGGTGATCCTGTTTTATTTGTTAAAAAGAAATATGGTTCTATGAGACTTTGCATTGATTATAGATCCTTGAATACTATCACTATTAAGAACAAATATCCTTTTCCTCATATCGATGATTTGTTTGATCAGCTCCAGGGAGCTCAGTTTTTTTCAAAGATTGACTTGAGATCGGGGTACCATCAGCTGAAGGTCAAGGAGGCAGATATTCCGAAGACCGCGTTCCGTACGAGATATGGCCATTATGAATTTGTAGTAATGCCTTTTGGGCTAACCAATGCACCTGCTGTATTCATGGACTTAATGAATAGAATTTTCTATGAGTTCTTGGATAAGTTTGTGGTGGTTTTCATTGATGATATTTTGGTGTTTTCTAAAAGTAAAGAGGAGCATGAAAAACATTTAAGGGTTATCTTGCAAACCTTAAAAGAAAATAAACTGTATGGGAAATTCATCAAGTGTGAGTTTTGGTTGCAACAAATTTCTTTCCATGGTCACATTGTTTCTAAAGATGGAATAACTGTTGATCCTGCAAAAACAAAAGTTGTGGAAGAATGGACAATACCCACAAATGTAACCGAGATTCGTAGCTTCCTTGGTTTGGCAGGCTATTACCGAAGGTTTGTTAGAAATTTTTCACGGTTATCTAGTCCAATGACTAAGCTAACTCGGAAGGGTGTTAAGTTTATCTGGACAAAAGAATGTGATGATTGTTTTCAGGAATTGAAAAGAATATTGGTGAATGCTCTAGTTTTGGCACTACCTTCCAGGAATGGTTAGTTTGTTATATACAGTGATGCTTCATTGAAAGGACTTGGTTGCGTCCTAATGCAGAATGATCAGGTAATTGCTTATGCTTCACGACAGTTGAAAACTAATGAGGTAAATTACCCTACACATGATTTGGAACTAGCTGCTGTTGTTTTGGCTTTAAAAACTTGGAGGCATCATTTGTATGGAGTAAAGTGTGAAATATATACCGATCACAAAAGTTTAAAGTATATATTCACTCAGAAAGATTTAAACATGAGACAAAGGAGATGGCTGGAATTAATCAAAGATTATGATTGTAAAATTCATTACCATCCGGGAAAAGAAAATAAAGTGGCTGATGCTTTGAGTCGAAAAAGTAATGCTTCATTAACAATGTTGCGTTTGGAACGTGATCCTTTGGTTAACGATTTGATGAACTTTGGCATAGAAGTTGTTGGTGCAGGAAGTCCTTCTGTTTTGTTTCAGGTATCAGTGAGATCTTCTCTATCAGATAGAATCAAGCAAGCACAGAAGCAAGACAGTGAGTTGCAGAAAAGGGTAGAGCTGGTTCAGAAAGGTAAGTTGCCTGAATTCAACATTGATAATGAATGCGTTTTGAGATTTGGGAAGAGATTGTGTGTGCCTTGTGATTCACAGTTGAAGAGAGAGTTGTTATGTGAAGCTCATAGTTCTCCGTTTTCAGTTCATTCGGGTAGTACTAAGATGTATAGAGATCTGCGGGAGTATTACTGGTGGGATGGAATGAAAAGAGAAATTGCTGATTTTACTGTGAAGTGTTTGACATGTCAACAGGTTAAAGAAGAGCGGCAGTTACCGAAAGGGATGCTTCAGCCTTTACCAGTGCCATAGTGGAAATGGGAGAATATATCCATGGAATTTGTTGTTGGATTACCGAAGACATCTCGAGGTAATAATGCAATCTGGGTTATTGTTGATCGCTTGACCAAATCTGCTCATTTCCTTGCTATACGAGATGCTTTCTCTCTTGATCAACTTTCCCGTTTGTATCTTAAAGAGATAGTCAGGTTACATGGAGTTTCTCTCTCCATTGTATCGGATCGTGATCCCAGGTTTACTTATAACTTTTGGAAAGGCCTTCAGAAGTCGTTGGGTACTGAATTAAATTTTAGTACAGCTTTTCATCCTCAATCAGATGGGCAGTCAGAACGAACAATTCAGACATTGGAGGATATGCTACGAGCTTGTTTTATGGATTATCAGGGAAGTTGGGACCAACATCTTTCTTTGGTTGAGTTTTCATATAATAACAGTTTTCATTCCAGTATACAGATGGCACCATTTCAGGCATTATATGGGAAGCGGTGTCGAACTCCAGCTTTCTGGGATGAAGTGGGTGAAAGGAAGTTGATGGGACCAGAATTGGTAGAAGAGATGGCAAAAAAAGTTCTGCTGATTCAGAAACACATGAGAACAGCTCAGAGCAGGCAGAAGAGTTATGCGGATAACTGGAGGAAGGATCTATCTTTCATGGTAGGTGATCATGTTTTTCTCTAGGTTTCTCCTTGGAAAAGTGTGATGAGATTTGGTAAGAAAGGAAAGTTGAGTCCAAGGTTTGTTGGACCATACGAAATTCTAGAGAGAGTTGGATCAGTTGCATACCGAGTGGCTTTACCTTCGAGTTTATCTCAGGTACACAATGTTTTTCACGTTTCGATGTTGAGAAAGTATATGCCAGATCCATCTCATGTTTTGAGTCCAGAGGTAGTTCAGCTGGAAGAGAACCTATCTTATGAGGAACAACCGGTCCAGATTCTTGACCACAGGGAGCAAGTGTTACAGAATAAGGTGATTCACCAGGTAAAGGTTTTGTGGAAAAACCACATGATTGAAGAGGCAACATGGGAATCTGAAAATACAATGAGGGATAAGTACCCTCATTTATTTGATAAGTAAATAAATTGCGGGGAAGCAATTTTCTAAAGGGGGGAAGGATGTAACATCCCAAGTAAGTAATGAATAATAGATATTTTTATCCATGTCTATTAATGATTAAGATAGTGTTTTAGAGGCTCAAAATGAAAATAAATACAATCTTATGCATGGAGTAAACTAATATTCTTAAAAGATTGTTTTACTGCCTTTTGATGGCAAACCATTTTTGAATCTATATTTTGACAATTTTATAAACTATGTTTGTCAAAATAAACTTATCCTTTATGATTGGGACATCAAAAATTACCTTGTGTGAATTTTTGGTATTTTTCTGACAATATTCATTTTTTAATGAATAGTGAAAAATACTGCATTTTACATCCAAACTGCTTTTTAATCTAATTTATTTATATGATTATATTATGTTTTGAATTTGTTTTGAAGTGAAATTAGAATATATTTTTACCATTTTATCCAATGGTGGTCATTGGAATCAATTTCACTTTGAAATTAGACTTAAACTGGTGTCAATTTTTTGATACTTATTGTTTTGTAAAAACACGCTATTTGCTCTGGCAGCGGGAATTAATTATTAAATTAATTAATGTGACTTATATGATTTGAATTTTGTAAAATAGACTTCATTTTTGAATTCGGAATATCAAATATATCTTAGGGTGAATTTTTGGTAATTTTCTGAAAAACTTCAATTTTTGATGAATAGTGAAACCACTAAGTGGTAATCAAGCAAACTGATTTTTCAGTTAAATGAAAGTTTACCACTAATGAGTATTGAATTTTGAAAATCCGACATACATGGTTGTCATTAAGAAGTAAAATGTGGTTCAATGAGATTATAATAATTTTTTTGGTGAATAGTAACTTATTATGTTCTTAATCGCGATTAGTGGTAATTAGGGTAGTTTAAGGTCTAAATAAGGCTTTAATAATATGAAATTTCCTAGACACATGTCCCAACCTCATTGGTTATGTCATGGAAGACCATGAAATGCCATGGGTCAACTTGGGGACCCCATGGATCCACTTTTGTTGGGAAATGACCAAAATTACTTTTTATTTAATGTTAAAGTGAAAATGACACAAACATAATATGTTTTAAAAAACAATTTTTAAGTGGGGTGATACAAGTCCAAATTTTGATTATAAATAGTCATTGGAAAGATAAAAATATTTCCTATATCATAGTAGTTTTTTATAATTTTTAGAAATTAAATAAATAAAATTATTTATGACATAATAATGATGCAGCGATGACATCATTATTTGACGATTTAAATAAAATGGAATGATAATGAAAAATATAAAACCTAAACATGGCCAAAACCAATTGGAAGAGTGGATTTAGAACCCTTATCACATTAGCCACGAATTATATCAATGTGGGACCTTTTAAAACCGAAAAACATTTTCAAATAAAGTAATGTTTCTTTACTTTCCAAAAGTGCCCCTCCTCTCCTCTTATAAAAGGCCCCCACCTCTACCTCATTTAACACACTCTTCAAGCCTTTGGCTCGGACAACCCCTGCCCATTTGATCTCTCCAAATCCCTATCCTCATCCTAGAGGATTACCTTTGGGCAGAATCCTTTCAAAGGAAGCCTTTAGGCTCAAATCAAAAGGAGTTACAGTTTTTAAGGTAATTCGTTCTCTCATGTTCATTTGTTTTATTTTGCTTCTCCAACCCCCTAAACTCTTTTTATTTACTTATTTTGTAACAACACCAGTATCTTCAATATACTAGGATGTTGTTATATGATTTATTTGAGCTACACTCTCACACAACTACATCAAATGGTTAAAGAACATACGGTTTCCATGGATGGCGAAATTCTGCCTCCCGAAACGATGATTGTTCAACACTCATTTAACACCTTCAAAGGTGGCCATTATGATGTCACTATTTTTATATAAGATATATAATATGTTTATGTTTTCCTTAAGCTTCTGTTTTTTTCATTTTTGGAATACCTTTATGGTTTCCATTATGGGAAAACACGATATCTTCATTTTAGGAAGTGCGGACTACCGCCCCCTAAAAGTGATTTGATTCGTTAATACCATATGTGGGATGTGTAAAGGATAAAGTTAATGATATTATATATGTTATTATACTGGAATTATAATATACTCTTATATCATTATGATTCCATTCCAGAAAATATGAAATAGAAATGGAAGTAGCGTTCATGCGTACGTACGGCATACCGTCTCCATGAACGGTGCATTTCATTTCTTACCTCTAAATTATGTAATATTATAAATGCATGTATGTACTGGATATATATGACATATATGATATCTACATCATGAATACCATTCTGGATATAATGAACCTTTGACCAAATTAACAACATGTAAGTGTAAGAAGTCTATTTTTGACTTAAGAACCAAATACCGACAAAATGAACATTATTAACTTAACTGATTACATGATGTTCATAACATGGTATAAAAGGAATAATGAACTTGAAAAAGATTCATAATCAAGTAGAGATTAACTCAAGTTTATTAATCAGGAGATTAAAGAACGGTTGAGTCAAGTCGGATACGAGGTATGGGACTTCATCTCAATCTCCTTTCATTGAGGAATATTTTATTTTATACACAACTTTCTTTTATACGGTGTATAAACCCCTTTGAATTTTAGGTTTATTCAAAAGGAATCTTTTTTATACGAAGGGTTTACTAAACGACAAAATGGAATGTTTTTGTCGTACGTATGCGGCGACAACGACTTCTCTATCGTCGTGACCGTTATTTGAGTTTCGGCTTCCTCTACAAGCCATACCTTTTTTTTAAAACAAAAAATAAATACCATGTTTTACTTTGGTATTGAAAATGGTTTTCATAATGTTTTTATTATATAAATGTGTTGTATTGATATCTCGTGATTGAAATGTGGAAATGTTATGTTTCCTTTATGCATGTTTTATGTGATATGATTATGTTATGGTTCCTGGGCATTATTATGAAGACGGGTGGTTCCGTGATAAACTAAGGGCGGGTGAGCCCGTTATAGCTCTCCAATGCATTGGGTAACGCGAAGGAGTGAAACGTTAAGGTTTATCCGAAGAGATTTTAGGGAATATACTGTGATGGGTATTCCAAACGTAACCAAGAGGGTTACTCCCTACGTAAGAATGTTATGAATGCCTCAAGTTACCTTTATGTCTTATGATTTCTATGATTTATTCATGATTTTATGAGGTATGTTAAAGTGCCTATGTTTTACGGGTAATGTATGATTTAATTCTTATGTATATATGAACTCATGTTTCCTTTCCATGTTTTTTTTATAACCCATACTGAGTTTTTATGCTCATCCCATGTTTTTGAAATGTTTTTCACAGGTCAAGGGAAAGGTACATGATAAGATGATAGAGTCAAGGATGTGTCAAGAAATAATCCATGTTTTATTTTAAATGTGTTTCCATTGATGGGAATGAAGAATACTATCTTTATGTAACCACTTTGTTTATATGTGGAATGTAATGCATGTTTTATGATCTAATTCTCTAAAACTCTAAACCCGAAAAGATCCTCAATGTGTAATCTTGTAATAACTCAAGATTAAGTAAGGTTTAAGGCTGGGGACTTATACCTATGAATACATCATCATATGGATAATTTTTTAGATATTATCCCATAATATTTTTACATGATCTAAAGAATGGGGAAGAAGAAATAAAATAGAAACACTTAATTAAAAACGGTACCTCTTATTCGGACGACCACCATTTTTAACAGCAGAACACCAATAAGGACAGTAATATTCCTAAAAAAATGACTATAGAATGTAGGGAGGTATTATAGGAAGTTATTCATTTTTATTATGGCCAAATGAAATATGTTTGGATGTGTGAATAAAAGAGAAGAATGGGTTCCCTTTTATATGATGGGGGAGGACACTCTTTGAATTATCCCAAATATAAAAGTAATATAAATTAATTTTTTTTTCTAAAAATGGCTCCAATATGATTTACATAAAATATGTGATGATTTGGGATCAAAATAAATTCATCCAAATAAAATTAGATAAGTTTTGACTATTTTTTAATCATCATATTTCTTGTTTTATCCCCTTTCAACTCTTACCATGATATCATGTAATTCAGTATTTTAGTGTTAATATAATTACTATAAAATGTAAAATGACAAATAAATGAGTAATTTACGAATTTTTTAGAATTTTACAAATTATTTGGTTAAAAGATAGGGTTTTTTTATTTTAAATCATTTAATACAATATAAATTATTTAAACATATTATTAATGTCAATTTTGACAGTGTTCAATATCTGATTTTTTAAAAATATTATAACTACATGATATATTGAAAAACAAAACTCCATTAAAATATCCAAACATGTAAAATTAGTTCTTAAAATTATTATATGACAAATATTATATCAAATTAAATTTATTTTAATATTCTTACTATTATTTATTTTATTCTTCACTGATGAAGCAATTTGTGTATCATCATTGTATCAGAATTTAATTTCAATAATTATATAGAAAAAATAAATAAATTAAATTTAATTAGGAATAAAATTTATCTTTTCAAGTATGATTTATTGTAGAACATTTCCCTTATATAACCCCATATTAAAATTATTTTACTTGTTAAAAATAATATTCTCAAAAAATTGTCTTTTCTTATAATATAATATTCTAAATTTCATAATGGCAACCAAGTGGATACATGTCGGATAAAATCTTAAAAATAAATATTAGGGTCATAAAAACTCATAAAATGATATTTGTTCATGTTTTTGGGTAATTATCTAATATTTTATAATATTAAATTTACCGTCAATTATCAAATTTAACCTTATCTGTGGTAAAAACAATAATTACTAATGATACTATTTGTATTTGGAAAAAATTAATTTGGTCTATTAGATAATAATTTTATTACTGATTACACCCATGAATTACATGTATTCAAAATTTAAATCAATGAATTGGATATGATTATTTTTAAATTTATCCCATTCAGGGACTGAAAAAACTGATTTTTAAAGTAAGAATGTTCAAAAGTTCACAAATATTTTATATCCAAGTTCATAATGAAATGAATTACAAGGACCTAAATTGTATTAATTAATATTATATTTATATAATTATAATTTAAAATAATTCAAATATATAATTTAACACAATAAATAAATTTTATGGATAATTTGTTTTAAATTAAATTGGTGTACTTCATAATTATTCAGAAAAAATAAATCTTATCAAAATCTATCAAATATTTAACCAAAGTAATTTTTTTATTTAATATTCCAATAAGATGATTATTATTTTTAAATATATCATATAATGGTGTAAAAAATAGTTATTGAATAGGTGCGCCATCAAAATGATGCAAAACTGCCTTTCTGACAATTACTTCTTTTATACATATAAATTGATTTGTCCATATATCATGTATATAAAACAAATAAGATGAATATTAAACATTAAAATAAATATATTTTATATATAATATTAATATAATCCAACAATCGTTCTTTTTTTATTTAATGGATGAAAACACTCTTGTGAAAAATTAAATTGTTTTTAAAAATACATTTTCTGTTATTTTACAAATGGTTTTACATTCATTTATAATTATGTGGTCCATTAATTCATTATATATACATATGTAATTTTTTTTCCTAAATACATTAATACAATTTATTCTCTCTACTCTATCAACTATTTTATAATGATAATAATTAAATAATAATATTTAATTGTTTATTTAAACTTGATGTGGCATATAATGTATGATATTGTACACAGTTATTAATTTTAGAAACTCAATTCTCTTAAAAATATCTTTAACTAAATTATTCAGATTATGTATCTATATCATATACACAAAGAATTGAAACCATATGACAAAACATGAATGATAAAAAAGACAATTAACACTCGAAATAATAATAATAATAATCATTTGTTAATGAAAATGTCCAAATACATTACAAGAATATAATATTTTACACAGTAAAAGTAAATATGGTTATTTTATAAATTTATAAATTTTTATTATTATAATACATGAGTTTACTATGTGTTGAACCAAAATAAAGTGTGATGTATGATATTTTTTCTTGATTTCTTTTAATTAAGACATATTATTATGGTATGCACCTACTTTATATTAAATGGTTTATATAATACACCTTATACATGTAATATTTAAAATCCTAAATACATTATTTTATTGTATCTATTAATTTATATCATTTCAACTAATTGTATTTGACATCCAAATTAGAAATTGGTAAAGAATTTCATAACTCAATTTCATTTGTTTGAGTTATATTACTTATTCAATATCATTTATATTATATGATTATGTGAGAAAATAATTTTTTATTTTTTATTTATATTTAAACTTGTTTTAGGTGGATTTAAATTTTATTTAGATAATCGATTAATGCATTAATTCGCACTATAATGTCAGTATCATAATAAGGGTTTCCCATGTCAAATTGTATTCTTTGGGACATATGTTATGTAGTGCACCTATAATATTTTTTATTGTTTATCTAATGTTACATTGATATGTTTTATCATGAATATATTTATATTGATTTTATTTAGTGTTTCAATTGAGGTAAATCATTTTATGGGGCTTACTTATCAAAATTTACCAAATTGGACTGAAATGTTTGTTTCAATATCAATTTTATTGATATTGTTTATAATTGATTTTATAATAAAAGATATTTTTTATTATTATCTAATAAAATCATATAATTTTGTTTTACACTAGTTATTCATTTGGTATTTAATTAATATTAATATTTATATCTCATTAGTATATGAAATTATTGAAAATTTTTACTAAAACCCAAAATCATTTCTCTCTTTAGTCAAGAATGTGTTTTCTCCCATATATATTTCTAATAAATATGTTTTCAAAAATGTTTTAGAAATATTGTTTGATATAATTTTTGAAAAATAATTTTATTTATGAAAAGTGGTCAAAAACCAATCTTCCAATAATAAACCAATGAATTTATATTTTACTTTTATTAGATAAATGTTATTGGAATAGTTGTTGTTACATACTCAAAATGAAAATAACACTCTCACTGACATGAACACTCATTATAATGATATAATATTTAATATTTATATGTGTTATTTAAATATATATTACTACTTAAGGTATTTATATTATCTGTATTGATTATTTTTTGTAATCATTAATATTCCCTTAAAAATTTTAATTTATTCTAATCATTGTGAATACAAAATCCTTATATATCCTTATTATTTTGCATCTATTTTTTATTTAAAAAATTATATAATATATACATAGAGTGTTTTACATTGAAATAAAATTTAATTATTATATAAATATTTATATTTTTGGATATTTATTCAATAAATATTTTTATTGACAAGGAATATAGTTCATGAATTTAATTTATTTTTCGATATATCCAGAGTGTTTTGTACATCTAGGGATGAGTGGTGATATAAAATATAAATCCCATCAATGAATACCTATTCTCATTAGGTAAATAAAAAATTTAGAATTAAATGGGTTTTTACTAGTAGGATTTAATCGTTTTTTAAAATTTCATGACAGTACAGATATCATGATGTCTTATATCATGACATCAAATATTATGCATTAATATCATTAAGAATTTATTTATTATTATACATGATATTATTACATTTATATCATACCTTGATTTTTTTTATCATGTTATCTATTAAATAAAATGTGTATTCAGGTATTTACTTTTCCACATTTATTATTCCTTATCTAATCCTGATTATAAATTAATTGATTAAATATAATGTCCGTTTAGATATATAAAAATCCATATTGATTATTACATATTGACCAATATTTATTTATCTTTAGTGGATTATAATTTATGTACGTATTACTGAGAATTTGATCTCATGCTTGTTTTTTTCTTTTCCCTAGACATAAAGAAGTAATCTTAAAATGAGTTCAAGGGTATACCTATTTTTTTACTTTAAATATGTTGTATTTCATTATTTAAAATATAATGTGAAATACAATTATGCATCTAGTATTAGACGAATATTAGAATATTTATGACACCCTCATATTTTTTGAAATATTTTTTCAAATAAATTTAAGTTTGTCTATATCTTGCATTACACGTAAATACGAGTTTAAACGGAACAAGACATGTAATTAAAATTTATTTATTTAATATGATATTGATTATATAGCCATTGGAATAGGTGGGATGAATAATATTATCTAAATTAAGAAAATATATAGTATAATAATATATATATATAATGAATTATCTGGTTAGAAAATAATTAGAAATGATTAAAACATTTAAAAATAAAGGAAATCATTTTATAAAGAACAATTATTATGCACAGATAGATTTTTTCTTTGAAAAAAAATCAAATAAAAGAATTTTTTGTGAGTAATTTTAATTAAATCAGGATATCATATATCAAATAAAATGTCTTAACATACATTTTATTTGTTTTTAGGGATGCAATATAAATAAATCTAATTTTATGCATTAAAATTGTATTTTTCTAATACACAATATTATATCAATTTTCACAAATTTTATTAAAATTACTTTATTTGAATATTGAAAATGTATATGAAAAAATTATCATAAAATTTTATATCTATATCTGAAAATTATGATTGAGGAATTTTTTTGAGAAATTTCATAAAAGATAAATTTTTCGATGACTAGTAAAATAATAATGATTTTTATAGAAAACATCATTTTTAAAGAATTTCCTAGACCTGATTTATTATAATATAGTTTTTAAAGTAAAATTAGATTAATTATATGTATATATATAAAATTTTCCTTATTATAATCAATTTAATATTGAATTTTAAAATTATAATTTTCTATAGTTATGTATATTTTTTACTTGAAAAAAAAGTTTCATCTCGTCTACGGGTTATATATTTAATTAAATTCTTCCAATTAATTAAATAAATTTGGATAAATAGATTATATATTTAAAATCATAATATTTAAAATTATATAATAATGGAAAATTATTTTTAAACAATAATTAATAGTAAAGATTACGTATGATGGTTGTGGTTAAATTGGGATTACTAAAGGATTAAGCTAAGTATTCAAATATTAAAATTACATAAAACCACTTTAAAATGCCACTTTATACAAATATTTACACCTTATAACATATAATTATATTTAACAACATATTTTTTCATATTATTACATGTGAAGTGTTTTTGGAAGACATTAATCTTTATGAAATTCCATGTATATCCTCTCCCACACATATAAAAGGCCACCCTCTATTCCCTTATTCATGCATCCAAAACCAATTTCTAGCCAATATATACCATAATTCCTTTCATAAATCAATTTTAAAAGTTTTTTTTAGTGTTTTTTATTAGCAATAACTTTTTTGATGGCTTTCTGAATGAACCAATAGAGGTTCTCCAATGAAGAGGAAACATTCTTAAACTTAATTTTTTGTTTTATTTCTTCCTCAACCACCATAAAATATTCTCTAACTATTATGATTTAATAAATAAATATCTAAAATATATTGGTTTTTTTAATTTTAATGTTTTAACATATTGTTATCTTCTCTTTCATAAAATGGAAAGGAATCATTTGATCACATGTATAGTGAACCATGACCTCCTGAACTAACGTTATTAGTTTTACATCACCACTATTCATAAATCGATATAATGGAGGATTTATTGTTTATACACAATTGTTATTATTTTTCTTGATTTTTGGAAATATAATATCACATATTCCTCCTCAAATATAATTATATTGGAATACGATAACATGAAATGTGTGTATGAAGCATTACTGCCTTCATTGTGATAAAGTTCACTTTTGGAATATGATTTAAATAGAAGGAAATGATGATAAATTTAATAAATATATGTGGTATATAGAAAATTATAATTACTCTATAAATTTGAAATATTATTTTGGTTTTTCTATTTATCCATTTAGAATATTGAAACATCACTCATGAATATGTATGGCATATCATCTCTATGAACAATGTAATTCATTTTCGAGGACTAGAATTTATGGTTTACAAAAAATAAATATATAATAAATATATATTCAATTTATATTGTTCATATTATTATTATTATGATTTCAGGAAGAAAAATATATATATAACAAAAATACCAGACTAGATCATACATGAAAATCACAAAACTAACTACCCGACTATGATTTTAATAAAGAATTAATGACAATGGAGTAATGAATAGTTATAAGTAAATCATATATGGTGTGGTATATATGATTATGTTTCTATAATATATTTTAAAGAAAATAAATAAATATATATCATACATGTGGCTCAAAATTGTATAAAAGATGTCAACACTTATCGTAAAGGATTTTTGTCTTAATTTTTTTTTCATTTAGAGATATTTTAGTTTATGAACCATTATAATTTTAGGAGATATATATATATCCAATTTTAAAAGATATTTAATTAATTTATGTATATTAATGAAATTTGATGCTTTATTTTAGGTTATTATTTACTGGGGAATATGATCGAAAAGTTACCATAGTGGTAAGGGTTTTGATATGACAATCCTATTATTTATTAGGATCGTTTATGATTATGATTTCTATGATGAAATGTTAACATATATTTTTTCAGAAATCTGTTACTATTATTCAATCAGTAATTCCCTGATAATACAAGTTTTCAGTTTCATTTCATCTCACTACGTACTTAATATTAGAAATAAATTATTTATATTGAAAATCCCCAATATTTTTTTTCCTTGATCGAATGTACAATTCCTTCCATATCCTTATTCTGTAAAAATGTTTTAATTATTGCCTTAACGTTAATATATGATTTTTAATATTACTTTTAACTTTTTAATAATTTTTACAAAAACATTTAATGTGAATTCTTTCTTCTAAAAGTTTTCATTTGTAATTTACCGAGTTTTCAGAAGATAGTCACTAGTTTATGATGCACTACATTAATGAAATTTACCATCATTTTGACATTTTAATGTATTAAAGATAAAAATATAGGTTCCAAATATTATATTAAAAGAATTATTTTCTCATATTTGTATGGATTTCAAGATTTAAAAAAGGTGATTCTCTAAGTGAAACTCTTTTCCTTAAGAAATGATCTAGGTGATATTTAAAAAATCATTTTCTATAAAAGATGAAATCATTCAATGTCACTCATGATTTACATGGTATATGATCCATCTTTACAATCTTCATCCTTTATCTTAATTGTTTATAAAAATTAAGATAAGATGTTCATGAAACTCATTCCTTTACCATTGGTAATGATTTGATGAAATGATGAAATAATTATGAAACTTTTTTATTTTCCAGGGGTTAGACGATGGTAAAATATTTATTAAACTATATTTTTCATCTTTTTTGATATTATTAATATTTTATGATCTTGTAAAACAATATATGTATATTTTATATGATGGGTGAGACCTATATCACCCACCTATGCGTTGGGTACTGATTAATGTTTTATGAGCTGAATGGGTACACCTTAGGCTATCCCAAGACCGGAATATGGTACATCATAGGTTATCCCTTACGAAATAGAGGGTATGTGGGAGGTTATACCAATACTAAAATAGCGTACATTGGAGGTTATCCCAAACCCGATGTAGGTACATGGGTAGATATCATAATCAAATTTATTATGAATTTATTGGTGGATAAGTTTGACATATGATTTTCTATGATTATGTGTATGATACAAATGCGTGTATTATGACTTTATTATACTCTCATGGATTATTTTATTTCATTCCTCTATGATTTAAGAAATATAAACATCCCATAGTTATATCATTTATAATTTTTATGTTATATCATATGTATTTTATGGTTTCCAAATGTTATTTTCTTGTTCTTATTACCTTATGCTCAAATTATATGGATATCTATCTTGTTTACCCTCTCATAAAATTCAAGCTCATTATTTCTTACATTTCGTTTCATAAGGTTATAATGATAGGTATTAAATGTGAAATGTATGATAAGGGTTATAGTTATGAGGAACTATGCGAGATATGATGTAGTTTACTTTTGAAATAGTTTTTTTGTATTAATTTTTCCATAGTCACTATAACTAAATTGTTCCAGAACGGGTATATATTTTATCCAATCATTATTCATCCATTAGAATGTAAAATATATTTATTAGACATATAATTCCTTAATATAGGTATAATATCAAGGATAAGTAATCCATTGGGAACAAGTATGAGACATATTTTGTGATATCTCAAGGGGTATGCCTAATGAAATTTGTAATTATAACTCAATTAATAAGAAAAAATTATTGAATATTTTTTATGGATTGAGCATGTGGTTTCCAAGAAATTGCATCCTTTTCTAGATAATACATGTTAAAATAGTTATATATTAAATATACCTAGGTGTAATAATTCTTAAAAAGGATTGAATGGATTTAATTTAGAGATATATGTTATTCAAAAATGGTCATTACGACACACATGTTTTGAAACTCTTTATGAATATGATTTTGTAATTCAAAAGCACTTGATGAACGATCATTAAGGATTTATATATTGACCATGAATTTTATAGGTTATGTAGATGATGTAACTGATTTAAAATTATGGGTCATGTAATAAACATCCTGTATTTTATTTTTTTGGATTATTTGTTTACCAAAATCATTATTATTTCATACAGAGTTATTTTTGGTTTTAGTCAATTGAGGTAACTAGAAAGTAATTAGTTTAAGTCGAATGTGATATAAAATGTGTTGATGAGAAAAAATGTAATTATTATAAGATTAAAGGATATTGTGATTATAAATAATCATTTATAACGATGTATTATTAACAACATTCACCATAAAAAACTCTCTGAAACACCAAACAATAGAATGATAGAAATTTTTTAGTGTTTTGGTAGTTGAAACCCTGGCAGAAATAAGATTCATTTTCCTATATGTAGAGAATGTGGGTATAATAACTCAATATAATATATGAATTGAATGAAAATAGTTTTTGTGTGTGGTGATGATGGGTGCATAGTAATTAATTTCCCAGTAAAATGAATATTTTAGTTAACACATTGGATGAGAGAGATAATTTTAATCAGGTAAAAACATTGTGTGAATGTTATAAATTTTGAAATTATAGTAATTATAAATGTTCGTGTACTAGAGAGAAATCTCGAGAATATAATAAAAAATGAGTTTTATGTAATGTTCAGGTTATTTATTTTGAAGTGATTACAATGAAATATGAATAAAAAATGTTAACAAGGAATATGATGATGATAACAAGTTAGTGGTTTGATAATAATTTGGCATGATTGAACTTTTTATATATTGAAATTATTAAAATCTTTAATATATAAATAAATTTCTTGGGATTTTATTCAATATGGATTTTCAAGAATATATTAAATGGTAATGATGACCAAGAGAACTGATTTAATAGCTAGGTTGAAGGACATCAGAACAACCTAAGAGGGGATGTGTGAATTAGAATGTTATATGTTTCTTCTAATGGGATGGATCATGTTCCTTCTTTGGTAGGATCTTGTTAAACCTGACTCATGGGAATGGATAAAAAATAAATAGGCAAATGGAAATAGACAAAAAAATAAATTTACTTGGTCCACCTCTAATGGATAGTCTATGGAGAATATTCTGACAATGTGTTATTCATACCTAAATAGAAAAATCTTTACTAGTTATGGGATACAAAATTTCAGACATAGTATCTATATTCTTGGTAAATATCTTATACAATATTTTTGGGATAACGCACTACATCCCTCAGATCACTTTCGTTAGCTCCCCCTATCCCACTACTCTGGGAGAATCCATACCCAGTTTATCGACATGGATATCTCTTGAGTGGATTATCATACAAGCCTTTATCCCTAACTTTCATGAGACTCTAATAGTACTATATTTATATGTGTATGCACATTAAATGAACTATTCATTGAAAAAAAGATTTCCAAAACATCCTTTCATGAAGCTAAATCCATCGTGAAGAAAACAGACTTTATAGAAGAAACATTCTTTCCAAAGAACACTAACCCATCATGGAATAACCCATCATCATGAATCACCCATTACTAAAAATAATTGGAATCATTCAGAACATTACTATACTATTTTACAATTCTAAAAGTATCATATAAATCTAGATTCTCGGACATCCAAACAATTGTGAAATTAGAAATATTCTAGATTTTATTTGATTATATTTCCTGTCGAATGATGTGAGTGTAGCCTCATATTTATAGGATTTTCCATTTGCGATTCTCGACTAGTTCAATGAGAATTTTTATTATCATTCAAAAAAATATACTTAGAGCTCATCCATTCAAGATGTTCCATTGAGGTTTTTATTTGTCCCAAAGATCCCCATAAAACCATTTCACACTCACATTTATCTATATCTCATAATCATAAAGAACACAACACAATCATCCCAAATTCCCAAATACCACCTTAACAAAAAAAGTCTTCGTGAAACCCGTGACTTTAAAATTATTATAAATATTTGATTCCAAAAAACAACCTTTTCTGATGATATCATCTTCCTCCATATTTTGATGCTTATAATTTGGAAAAATATGGGGAATGATGTCATGTACTTACCCTCATAGGGTGAATTTATGTTACTAAAACTAAGTTAAATTCCTTGAGGGGGGGGGGGGGGTTAATTAGGGTATGGAAGATTAAAAAAACTACCCCTTCAAATCTTGTTTTGTCTTAAAAAACACTTCCCTCCCTTTCCCCTAGAAATGCATGAAGTGGAATGAAATCATGCACCAAGAACAATGAATTTACTTGTTTCATCCTCACTGAGATACTTCCTTGGAGCATACAATGAAAATGTGTCAATGTACCAAATCCACTAAGTCTCACTACCGAAATACAAGGTTTAGGATATATAAATTGTTTTCCTAGGATCACTACCATTACAATATTTAGGGATAGGTCACTGATTCCTAAGGGACACACTTTAAATATCCTATTTGATGGCTCACTACTGGAGTAAAGGATCACCTTCTTCCTCTTCCTTTTCACACTACTCTAGAAAAGATTCACACTCAGTTTATAGACATGCATGTCCCTTATTTAGTAAAATGAATACATCCTCAGTTGTAGAGAGATGCATTGTTGATGTACCAATTACATCTGTATGATGAAAATCACTTTACCATAGTTTAACTTTGAATTCCATTTTCAACACTTTCACAATTATCACTGACTTCATGAAGCCCACAAAGCCTTTATGAAGCTGACTAATACTTTACAAGTATAAGCTACCTTCATGATCCCCATAAAATTCCCTCAAATATTGCCTCTTTCATGAATCTTAGTTCACCATTTCAGATCTCAAAAATTTCGGTCAGATTTTTATATTCTCCACGAACAAAAATACATTCATGATGCTTAACAATTTAGATCATATTCCATATCCTTATTGAACTTCCTTTCTTCATGAACCTTTTCATAAGAACCATCTTCGTGAATCACCATTGTGAATGTAGATCCATTCAATCGTTGTTATGTATTTCTCTTCTTTTCTAAATGGGGTAGAGGCCTATTTATAGGCATTGACATCGATTCTAGAAGCTTACAACCACCATCATCTCCTATTCACAAATATCTCTCATATGTTTTTCAATGATCCATGTTTTTTCTATGCACCGTATGAATTTACCATTAATGAATAATCTTATAGTCATAAAGATTACTGTCAAATCATAACTCATTCTCAATTCTTGTTCACGATGAACCATGCCTTCATGAAATAGAACTCACTAGAAGTAATGTTTTCAAAACTCATGAATTTTCCATATTTTTTATTAGAATTCATAGAAATTCGTATTTCATGATTCTTGATCCAACCACCAAATTTTTTATCCAAAAAATTTGGAAAACACTGGGATACAGTGTCACCTTGTGTATGTAGTTTCTTATACCACTCATAAGGAATCCATTCATTGTTTTAGATATTTTTCAACATAAGTTGTAAAAGTATATCTAGAACTCCACAAATATCCATGGAAACCTTCTTTTTCAACAAACAAAATCAACCCAAAAACACTCTAATGATACCTTGAGGGATTGTTTCCGAACTATCTCCCCCTTTAGGATTGTTTAAAACTCTTCACATTTAGATACCTCATAAAATATTCTTATATAATTGTCCAAAATTAACTTATTTTGATTCATATTGTTGTCATAGATTTACTCACACATACTCTAAGACTATATGAGCCATGCTCAGCATGAGAAATAAGAGTAGCATGAAAGGTATATTAATGAATCAATTCACTCCAAAACCACTCTAATGAATTTATCACGAACCTCATCTATTATTATATATAAATGTCGATCAATAATATTTATAATTATTATATTTTAAACTCTCTCTACTTCACTACTCCCCCTATCAGATTCTCCCAATTATTGATTAAGACATTTAATCCCTTTTTTATATCCAAAATTTATACCCCAATGTTAGTGAACTTGAAGGTCACTTTATTATGGTTTTCTACAGGGTAAAGAACATAGATCATCACATTATAAAAAACGTACCTCAAGTAGAGGGGGAACCACATCCAAAATTTTTATGTATGGTGAGTTTACTAAAATCCAAGATCCAATAAATTCTATTCAAACACTTCTTTCGGTAGGTCCTTTATCAAAATGTCTATAACCTGTAGTTCTATAGGCAAAAATACAATAGCTTCAAAAACCTCTGATCCAGCTTATCCTTGATAAAATGATACTTTATTTCAATATTATTTGTCCTTGGGTGATGGAATAGATTTTTTTCAAGATCTATATCACTTGAATTTTCATGATGGATTCTAATTAGATACTTCACATAAACTCCCATATCATATAACTAATACATCATTCACAATAACTGCATGCACTTTAAGGTAACCACAATATATTCAGCTGCTGTGGTGCTCAATGGAATGCAATTTTGTTTGTTTATAGGCCAAGAAATACACAATCCAAAATGATATAATTCTCCACTTGATGTTGATTTTCAATCATTTACTAAACTAAACCAATCTGTATCTTTATAGGCCAATAACTCTTTTTGATATTTTCATTGTACCACAAAAAATCCACCATATCTTGATATACTAATGCATTACTTTCACAAAAATAAAATGGGATTATTTGAGAATTTTTTGGTATCTATCTACTTGACTTGTGGAAAAAAAATATCAAGTCTTCTTGATGCCACGTGCAATAGACTTCTAATGATTTTCTTGTATTCTGTGGAATTAACAACATTGCATTCATCATCCTGTGACAGTTTTATCTAGGTTTCCACTAGAGTCATTATCTCATTGTAATTATCCATTCCAAATCTTCTAAAGGCCTCCATGTAATATTTATATTGAGTAATTAATTATCCATTATTTCTTTGTGTCACTTGTAAACCTAGGGAAAATGTATGTTAACCAATCATTGACATTTCAAAATAACTTTTCATGAATTATGTAAACTTTTTACAATGATATTTATATGATACACCAAATATTATATTTTCAACATAAACTGACACAATCATACTTTTATTAGTATCATTTTTTACAAAGAGATTATAATCAACTCCCCCACACCGAAAACTATGTTTCTTCAAAAACTGATTGAGACTTGAATACTATACTTGTGATTCATTCGTCAACACATATAATTACATTATCAAGAAAAAAACTATATTATAATATTGATGAATAATAAAAATATCTGGATTTTCAATATAAACATCTTCTTCCAGAACCCCATTCAGAAATTCTGACTTGATATCCGACTAAAAAAAGTTAAACATTGTATGCACTACTATGGACAATACTAATCTGATTATATCTAGACTTTCTAGAGGTGAAAATGTTTCTTAAAAATTAATACCCTGTATCTAGGAGTACAATTTTCACAATAGTAGTGCTTCGTTTCGAATTTCTATTCCATATTTATTCATCTAATTGCCGAAGACCCATTTAGTCCTGATGACATTATTATATGTTAGATTAGAAAGAATCTCACATATCTGATTCTTGTTAATTTGGTCAAGCTCTTCATTAATAGCCTAAATCCAATTGTCATCTCTAGCTTCTTCCACAAAACATTTAGGGTAAACCTATAATAAGAAGAATTCATGATATAGAGTCTTCATCTTATTTGTCTACACTGCCATAGTCTAAGCACCAATTATGTTCTGTTTTCTAATTTTGGCTATTTACTTCAATATTTATGCAGATACTAGTTTAATCTCATAAATTTAATTATTTGAATCTTCTTCTAAATCATGCTTTATAACTGGAACATCATAAGAGCTAATTATTTCTTCATCACTATCCTCCTGAGACTGATCATGTATTTAATTAAGATTATGCTCAATCTCTACTATAGTTACAATATTTATTTTGACTACCTTTCCTAGATGATTATTGAAATATTTATATAATTTTATTTTTCATAAGTATCTATGGAATATCCAACCATACCCATGGGATTAAAAATTCCTATATTTCTCTTTACTGAGAATTAAACACTTACTTTTAAAGACTCAAAAGTACATCAACAGTGGATTCATTCCATACCATATCTCATATAGAGTCTTCTCTTATTTGAGACATAATAACACTCTATTTTATATATAGATTGATGTCATCACTTCTTATTTCCCAAACTTCTCAAGAAGGTTTTTCGCAACGATCATTGTTCTAGTCATGTTGTTGATAATTTGATTTATTCTCTCAACTACTCCATTTTTCTATGGAGATATTACTACTGAAACATGGTTTCTTATCACATGATTCTTGAGAGAATCCTCCACATTATTGTTTTTGAAATTTTTTCCATTACATTCTCATATCATCTAGATTTTTTTACCTAAAAACTTTTAAACTTCCTTTAGATACATTGTTATGAAACTAAAGACCTCAGATTCGTGAGTGATGACTTACACACATTCTATTATGCTAAAGTCATAAATGATATGAACATAATATATCCTACCATTAATTGATCGTAGTAAAATAGGTCAAAACACATTAATATGAACCAACTAATGAAATTTTATTGACCCTTTATCATTTGACCTATATGTCTTTTGAATGTTCTTCTCGTTTTAAAAATAATAATACATATTAGTATGATCACATGATAACCTAGAGAGCTCTCAAGCGACATAAAATTTCACTATATCTTCCATGGATTTATGAATAAGATTTCTAAGATATTTATGAACTAACCTATTTTATTCTTCCTTGGACCAAAATCACATATCTTCTTCTACGCTCACAAGGTATAGATTACCATTCATGTGTTTTCCCTAAAAAAAACTTCACAGTATTTTTGCTTGATGGCACATAATTTATTGGAAATGATTATGGAATTTTATAAATCACATAATTGACTAACACATAGTATGTTGTGAATAAGACATTCAACAACTAAGACATCTTCATGTCTCATGTCATTTCCACCAAACTATTTTTTTCCTAATCCAATAATATTCAAGCCTTCATCATTACCAAATTTCACAATACCTTTTTTATTATATATTATTACTATCAATATTTCATTATTTTGTATCAATTGGGAGGTACAGAAACTCTCAATGATCCATATTCTGGTGTAATATGATTCTTTGAAAGTAATATTTACAACCACATCCTATTAAAATATCTTCTTCTTGATCTATGTTTTTGAATTCATACTTGATACATATTGACCATTTTGATCTTCCTCAAATTTTATAGACTAGATTTATCTTTTAGACCTAAAAATATATTTTTCATTTTCATCTAATATGTTGATAAATTTAGCTACTTCTTATGACTATATTCAGTTAGCTTCAGTGTATTCCTTTTCATTGTTTATTTGAAATATATTCCCATGTGTATAATTCCTCGACACATGAAATAGTGACCATTAAATGATATCCCAGAATTTTTATTATGGTATGGATGCCTCTATTGGTATTATTCCCTTAAATTCTTTTTGTCTATGAAAAAAACATTTTGTGAGTGTCTGATATTTCCACAACAATAGAAAGTAGTGTGGTTTGTATTGATGTGTGTCACTACTATACTACTAATTCTCCATTGGGTTATCTAAAACATCTAGTTTTGACTCATACCCAAATCAACCAGAAATCTCGGGGTGGGTTATTATAATCTAACATTAACTATTACATATTTCTCTTTTAATCAAGCCCCATACCAGTTGCAACACATGGATCTATCATTTTCTTCTCCTAACATTCGTTATTATTTTTCACCAGATCTTTGAACTCTACTTTTCCAATTTATTCATTCTTTGAGTCCTAATTTTCTAGAGTCAATAATTTCTTAGTATTTTTCACATTTCTTCATAGACTTAAAACATCTTCCTCAAGCTTTTCAATTATTTTTTCTTGATCCTTTACTGTATTATTCAAACCATAAATCACACTTTTTTATTCTTCAAATTTAATCTTTTAATCATCAATTGTATATGAGTTCTCTATCATTGAAGACTTAAGATTTTCAATTTCATCTATCATCTTAGACATTTCTTCTTCATTCTCTTTCATAAAGAGTTTTGAATCATAAACCACCATGTTGGATTTCTTTGTTTTGGATCTTCAAATTCCTGTCTCTACAAGTGCATATTTTAATTATACCTAAAGGTCAAATTTTCCTTCATCATTGTTGCTTTCTTTCATTTTTTTTGGTAATTTAAGACAACTGGCACTATAAAATTTCCTTCCAGATCCTTGTAGTCCTCAAACTCTTCTACCTCAAATTCTTTTTAAGTGTTATCTTCTTTTGAAATCAGCATCTTGTTTTTGAAGAATTTTTTCTTAAAATTATTCTTACATTTCATGCAGGATGAATAATTCTTCATGGTAATATCAATTATTCCTCATCATTGTCTTAAAACTTATTAGGTCCCCTCGCTGAAAGATTATCAACCTTTACACTTCAAAATTAGGCAAGTGGGATTTTCTATTTGAACTTTATTTTACCTCTTTTTAATATTGATGAAAGCAATGACATGAATTCATCTGTCTCTTCTTCTTCCTACCCATTTTCAATAGAGAGATTCTTCGTGGCCTAGGATTCCACTTCTTTACACTTCCCTTTTCCCCAAACTCATTATCATTATTTCTCATCTTCTATGAAACATGGGTATTGTGTAATATATCCAATATCAGTTTCTTTGGATATATTTCTTCCAAAACCAAAAAATTCTGATTGAACTGAGGTGGGAGTATTTTAAATATGCACTTGAAAATATTTACTTCATCAATAATTTATCTGAGACCACACATGTCATCGACAACAATATTCACCTGGTCAAAGACTGCATCAATAGAATCATTAGGGTGCATTTTGATATCCTCATACTTGTTCCATATAACCTAAAGTTTTTCTTCTCTAAATTTTGATTCACCCTCATAAATAATCATAAATGTTTTCCACATAGCATGTGACAACTTACATGACATCAATTTTTATATATTTTATTTGATAGTGATGAAACAATATATTTGATTCCTTTAGATACAACATCCAATTCCCTTCGGTTAGCTTCTAATAAATCACCACTATCAATAATAGATAAAATTCCATGCATCGCACCTCTAAAGACATCCAATACTAATAATCAGAAGTGGTTCCACATAAAATTATTCCAAAATTGAAAACAATTTCCATCAAAGATCATAATACATTTATGATTAAAAACCTATTTTTCTTTTACTGAGAGAGAATAACTGAATTTCAACCTTTATCTCTGATACCAATTGTTAGATCAACTTGGTTAAATACCATAGGCGGGGTGAATCAGGGTATGATAGATTGAAAAAATACCCCTTCAGATCTTTTTTTAGTTAAAAAAACGAACGGCTCTAACTTTACCTGTATTAATGTGCAAATAAAAATGAAATCATAAACGAGACACATGGATTTTACTTGGTTCACCCTCACTAGTCTACCTTCTAGGAGAATACAATGGCACTGTGCTGATGTACCAAATCCATTAAGGCTCACATCCTAGATACAAAGTTTGGGATAGATCACTTCTATGCCCAGACTCACTATCTTTTCAAAGTTATGGGATATATCACTACTTCCTATGGGTCACTCCCTCAATCCCTATTTCAATTGATCACATCTGGTGGAAAAGATCACCTTCTTCCTCTACATTTTATCACTCCTCTAGAAAGAATTCACACTCATATTATGGACATGTAGGTCCCTTCATTATCAATAATGAATACAACCTCAACTGTAGATAGATGCTCTATTGAAGTCCCACTTTTATTCACTTGATGAATATTGATTTACCATAGTTTAACTAGTAATCCATTTTCAATAGGTTTGTGATGCTCACTGCCTTTGTGAAGCTCTGAAATCCTTTACCAAGCTACATAATTATTTATATGTATAAATTTCCTTAGTGAACCCCACATCTTCATAGAATCTCACCTTATTCACGAATATAACTTATCCTTCACGAAGCTCACCAATTTTGGTATGATTTTTATATACCATGGAAACATAAATACTTTCATGATGCTCACAAATTTATGTCTTATTTTAAAGCCTTTTCGTGATTCATTTCTTCTCAAGAACTAACTTCTCAAATCACCTTTGAAAACTGGAGCCTTTGAATATTCTTTATGTCTTGATCTACTTTTTTGAATGGTTTAGAGGCCTATTTATAAGTTTTCCTCCAATTCCGGAAGCTTCCATCCATGTCATATCCTTTTCAAAAAGACATCCCTTATCTTTCGTGATGATCCCTATTTTCAAAAAGCACCATGGTAATTTCTTATTCTCAATGATTCTTATAGTTGTAGAGATTATCATAAAATCTTCACACATTCATGATTATTGTTTACGATGACCCAGGATTTTATGAGACCTAGTATTCATGAGACTCTTTTCTTTTCTATATTTTTACTAGGCCTTCATGTATGTATAACTTTTGAGATTCTTGATCCAATCTCCAAATTTTGGACCCCAAAAATTTGGCCAACACTAGGAAATGGAATCACATTGTTTATGAAATGTTCTACACTACTTAGAGGGCATACATTTCTTTGTCTTGTATATTTTTCAATATAAATTTTAAAAAAGATCTTTAGAACTCCACAAATTTCGAAGGAATCATTATTTTTCCACAAACACAATCAACCAAGAAACACCGCAATGATACATTGAGGGATTTTTGCCCAACAATTTCCAAGTATCATCCATATGAAATCACTTTCATATCATCCTAAATAAAAAAATAACAACCAACCTAGTACAATATGTAATAAACTCAACATCACATTGTAACAACCATGATATGATACAAAATTACAATATCCTCAACCGAGAATACATGAAAAACCCGTGTGATAGAGTTCCATTGACCTCTGGCATGTCTCCCCATTTACCAGAGGCAGCCAACTAGCTATCGGCGTCTATAAGTGATTTTTGGGAGACCATATCATATAATATAAGTGACTAAAAACAATATTATAAGAAAGATACATAAATAGTCAATGCAAAAAATTACCAACAGTAGAATCAAAAATATATATATCACCGGGTATAAAATTTAATATCTACAATATTATATAATCCATATATTTGTAAACCAAATTGACATTAGTCCAATAATGTTCCATTAATTCTGAAAAAAAATTAGTTCTAAACATTGGATCCACTGAGTCCTACCTCAAAATCCATCATGTTACTCCCATGTATTAACTACTCCTCCGTCCATTTATTCACCAATACCAAAGAAATTACCCTATCTAGTTTCATAAAACATAATTTCTACATGCATCCCAGAGGGACCATGCAAGGTGTGAGTATAAAATTAGCAGGCCACCACAAATATTCTCCCTAGATTATATATACATGTATATGGGTATATATAAATATGAATATAAAATAATCAATATAATCTACTCAACCTTATGTTGGAGTTGGTGGTCTAGAACCAACTAATTTGTACATTATTCATTAATAATATCCTTATCACATCATGATTGTTCTTCTGCGTGGCAATGCATGTGATAATGTCCTAAGGATAGTTGTTGGATTAATGGGTCATAGCAGATCCCTGCTATGATGAGAACCCAGAAGTGCCATAACACTGTTCTTGAATATATGTTCTATGGCCTGATGATATTATTTGAGGGACACAAATAATACATGTCATTAGGGGTGAGGACTCATAAAACATTGAGGCACCTTCTCATGG
The DNA here is from genome assembly GCA_963277665.1 of Viscum album. NCBI lineage: Eukaryota > Viridiplantae > Streptophyta > Magnoliopsida > Santalales > Viscaceae > Viscum > Viscum album. The sequence continues at coordinate 1,679,061,500 of OY728126.1, forward strand.
TGTGCGCCCATGGTAATATCCAGGAGGATATGATGAGAACGAGACCCGCTAGAAGGAAATCCACATTTCATAGTTCCATTGGATGTTCCTATATGCGAACGTGTGTATTGGTCCTTATACTTTAAGATTATTATTAATGGGATTTACAACTCGCGCAATTATATGTATTGAAAAAAACTGTGATGACACACTGTTCGTAGTGAGGATGGATACGTTCAGTGCGTCATGAGTAATACTGCATTAATAGATAATGCGAGAAAGGATTTGTCATTTTTGTTCCATAACGGAAGTAGATATCTCAGGCCCTTTGATGGAATTGATATAGCCTAAATAAATCCATGGCCATGGTACGGTATGGGTGAGTTCAATTCTGGGAAGTCAGAATAATTGAGCACATGGATTGATGGAACTGGCATGCAACTCGATTGATTGGATATATCGAGACAAAGGTATTATATTACACGGTAAGCGTTCGTAGGAGGTGACACATCATTTCAGCGTTAACTTCTTTCTCTATGGGTGCCTTGGCATGTTGCTAGACGCTTAACTTGGACTTTAGGCAGGCTCCACCTAATTCCATTGAGAAAGAGGCCTAGAGGGTCACACACTAAGTGTTTCCATGTACCTTAGTTAAATATTAATTTAACAAGTTAAATAAATATTATTCCCGACTGTGGTTTAATAATTATTTAAGGATGCATGATCGATTTTATTTCGACACTAGTTATTCGAGAGAATATATTGTGGGAAAAATAATATATATATTTATTAGCGAGTAATGCAGTTACATTTTTTTAAGAAATGAATATCCATTACTCAAGGTCTAATAAATATGGTGGAGGAAATAAAAAAATTGCAAAATAAAATTACACACCGTGTATATTTATATACACTCTATTTAGTTTGTTTTTCTCGATTCGTGAGAAAATATTGTTTATTTAATTAAATGACATTAAATGTAATATGTTGGGTGCATGTCAAGTAGTACTGGTGATCAATTTTTATTATTAAGACATGGGGTATTACTACGAATTTAATGAAATGATTAAATGCATTCCAGAAATTAATTCATTGTATTATTCTAAGTATTATAATCCCAATTACATTATTCATTTAGAACTATACTAGTTTTTGTGCACAACGGAATTGGAAAATACTCTCAAGCCAGGAGAGAATTCCATTTCCACCAAGAACGCATTCATGTTACGAGAGCGAGATCCCTTATCGGAGCAAGGCGATAGAAGGCGGACATCACAGGTAAAGGTTATTCTGCGCTAGGACCCGGAGACCCCTTCGGCGACGTCCAGAGATATGTGGAGCACATGTGGATCACTTCTAGACGAATCCTATACTTGGATTCTACGACGCAACAACGGATCAGAGGATCTTGACCAGAGACTCCAATGAAGAAAGAATTACATTGAGGTAATTCTTATGAATTAATTAAATTAATTATAAACAACATATGATGATCCTATCTCAACAGTTCCAAGACTCTTATTTCTTTTCCATTCTTCATTCTATTCTGATGATCTGGCGTTTCAAATCATGACAGATATCGGATTGAACATTGTTATTGTTAAAATTAATGTTGGGAAAACCCACCAACGTGCTTCTGCTACGCCCGGAACCTACAAGTGGTATCATAGGGGTCATATAGTTGATTATAATTATTTAGTTTTTCGTTGGTGGTTTACGCATTTACTAATTCAGTTATTTCAAATCATGTTTTATTGTTTTGGAAATCTGAATCTCGAGATCTGTTCCTCCTCCCCCGTTTCATTCACACCTCATAGAAATGAATTTTTCTATTAACTTAGACTAAAATAAAATAGAGGAACTCATCCGAAGGAGCCAAATGTTTCTGGCCATACAACACCAGAATACACAGTGTGTATTCGGTAGTACACACTGTGTAGTCTAGGTTCAATGCATTGACTGATCCGCCAAATCAGGCCATGTATTGGAATATTTCAAAGAATTTAAGACACTGTGTGTTGATCAGAAACAGGTGGCACACGGTTTCTTGATTACATGTCGTGTGGTCCAATGAACACGATGTGTAGTCCCTTCGGGTTAGGGTTGGGTCGTGTACCCCGTACACGACTTGCCCAGCTGGAAACCGTGCAATGCGGAAACTACACAGCATGTGTCCCACAGAACACGCCGTGTATTCCGAAAATTTCCGAAGTATATTAACACACCCTGTCCCTGGGCGTGTACATCAGATGGACGGAGAAGAAAAGTACACGCCGTGTAGTCGGAACTACACGCCGTGTACTCACCCAAATTACACAGATTTATTAAAATTTATTATTATATTATACAAACCCTTGATATGTGTACCATGGTGCAAGCGTAAAGCTGAGTCACAACACGTGATATGTGTTTTATATATATGTGTTTAATTTAACATATCCATAATGAACGGGAATTCACCTGGTTACCTCCAAGGTACAAGTTACGTACAAGGATAATTTTAAATGAATTTATTTGTTTATAATTATGATGGATGAGAATCTCGAGGAAATTGAGAAAAGGGTTTTAAGATAAAAGGATTGATTAATTAAAGATAATTAATTATTTTCAGCGTGATTTATCTTAATCGTGAACTATTAAAGAATTTAATGATAGTTTTATTTATGCATAAATATCGTTGCAGGTATGGATGATAATGAGCTAGAACGAGGCCTTTGTATATGAATGGTTTCTTTTAAGTTATTTATTTAAACTAAATTTATTAGTTTGCGAGCCATCTCCTCATTAATATGTAGGGTCTGCACGCCCAAGTATTCCTTTGAAAAACCCCCTTTTTACCCCTCACATGCGTGTGAGATAAATGAATATGTAATGTATGGAGCTCCCAAGATAGTGGAGGCTGCTCAAGTCAGGAGCCTAGGTGAAACCAATCCAAAGGGATACAAAGGTGGACAGGTGGAAATCTGTAAACACGAACCTGAAAGGTTCAAGTTGTTTCTCCCCTTGGTCTTGGGTAGGTTTATCAACCGCTAGATAAACTAACCAATAGAAAAGCTCGTGATCATACGATTTATTTTATTTCTGTCAGTTGCATGGTTTATTTATTATAGGTGTGTTGTCACGATCACACAATTAATGAATTAAACAAGCATGCAATATGGAACTAAAATAAAACCGGCTTATACGTAAATATTATCTTAGACATGGTTAATCACTTAAGTGTATCCCACTTAATATTAACAAGAATGTAATCAATGTTAATAAAATGGAAATTTACGTATAAGGATATAATCCCTCAAAAGAAATATTAAGTCGGTACAGCCTTCCATAATCTTGGTTAGAATTGAACCATAGTTCAAAGTGCTTAACCAACCCTAGTTGGGGTGCTTTCAATTATCGGGAATTATAATTCAAGGTGTTGGGTTGACTTGACTTGGTTCACATCAAGGGTTGACTGCCACAGCTGGACAAGGTGTGACCAAGAGGAAAAGTTTTAGGAAATCCAAAATAAAAGGATTTCTGGATTGGGGAGTCCACTCAGAGGATCAAGGAGCTGCGAGTTAATGCAGTTTTCATTTTGAATGCCTACTTAAAACCCTTCAAGTTTCTTGACCAACCCTAGTTGGGGTAGTGCTAAGGGAAATATGGATCCTTGCCACATGAATATTCAGGCAACATAATAATATGAAGTCAATGGTGAGAGCTATTGGATTTTGATAAAATAGTGGGTGACTAATAAGTTTAAATTTATTTATTTGTCTCAATTTTTGTAATAATGTACTAAACATTTTCTCATCATCATTTTTAGAAATGGAAAAAAAAATTACATCAAACATATCATGGTGCACCATACTCGAGAAGGAAAACCTTATCCATGGCACCACTTTCCAAGAATGGCAGAGGCGTTTACGCATTGTCCTTCGCCACAAAAGGAAATTGTATGTGCTTTAAGAGCCTATCCCAGTTACGCCTGGGAAAGAGGCTAGTGATGAGGAATTATCTCTCTACATGAAACACATGGATGATGCCGCAGACATCCAATGTTTCATGCTATCAGCCATGTCCAATGAGCTCTTGAAGCAACATGAAATCATGGACGCATATAGCATGATGTCTCATCTTAAGGATCTCTACGAAGAGAAGGCGAGACAGGAGATGTATGAGATCTCCAATTCTTTGTTTACAACTAAGCTTGGAGAGACTGCCTCAGCTGGGCCTCATGTAGTCAAGCTTATTGGCTACATTGGACACCTGGACATCTTCGGGAATAAATTCCAGGATGAGTTGCGTACAGATCTCATCCTATAATCACTGCCCAAGAACTTCTCTAGCTTCATTGTCAACTATAATATGAGCAACAATGAGAAGCGTCTATCGGAGCTTCTGACCTTGATTAGCTATGTAGATAAGGACATGGGGCATGACAAACCCACAATCCTTATGGTGAAAAAGAAAATGAAGGACAAGGTAAAGGGGAAAAATACTTATAAATGGTCTGAATCCCCCGAGCAACCTCCCTCCAAGAAGGGGAAGATCCATAGGTAGGTCAAGTAATGGGAGGCAGTGTGTTTTTCATGTGGCAAGAAGGGCCACTAGAAGTGGAACAACACCCAAAAGAGTGGAGATGCTAACGGTTAGTTTGTTATAGAGTGAAATATTTCTATTTCTACCCATTGGTTATTAGATAGTGCTTGTGGGGCTCACATTTGTATTCAAATGCAGGAACCAAGTAGATTTAGCAAGATTACCAGAGGAGAGGTGGATCTTCGAGCTTCCAATGGCGCAAGGTTGGATGCGTTGGCTATAGGCGACTTCCACCTCTCATTGCCAACTCACATGATTTTGGTTTTACAAAACTATTATTTTGTGCCTAGTGTTACCAAGAACGTAATTTCTGTATCCTGTTTTGATATGGATGGATTTTTTTTTCATGTTTGGAAATAAGGGTTGTCTCTTTTATAAGAACAACATATGTTAGGGTATGGAACTTTTGAGTAATGTTTTTTATGTATTAAATTACAAATACCAACTGTTGGAAATTGATAATGAAACAGACTCACATGACTCATACATCACCCAGTTGTGGCATCTCCACCTTGGTCATGTGAACGAGAAGTGCTTGACAAGATCTTCCAAGATGGAAATTTAGACTCAACTGAGCTAAAACCACTTGATAGATGTCACTCTTGTTTACAAGGTAAAATGACCATGCCACCATTTTTTGGACAGGGTGAAAGGGCCATAGAGCTTCTAGGATTGGTACACATAGATGTATGTGGACCACTTCCAGTAGAAGCTAGAGGTGGATATTCTTAATCATTACTTTTATTGATAATTTGAGTAGATACATATTTTCCTGCTTATTGAGGTATAAGTCAGAAGCCTTAGAGAAATTTATGGAATTCATGAATGAAGTAGAGAATCAGCTTGGTATGAAGATAAAGAAGCTTCAATCAGATCGAGGTGGAGAATATCTTAACCAAGAGTTCATCGATCTTCTAAGGGAGTCTGGGAATCTATCTCAGCTCACTCTTCCTTATACACCAAAGTGGAATGGTGTTAGTGAAAGGAGGAACCGCACCCTGTTGGACATGGTGAGGTCGATGATGAGTCATGTGGACCTTCCATTATCTTTTTGGGGATATGAATTACAAACCGCATGAAACACATTAAACCGAGTACCAACTAAGGAGGAAAATGGAATTCCATCTGAGTTATGGAATGGAAGGAAACCCACTTTGTTGCACACCTGTGTATGGAGATGCGATGCGTTTGTTAAGGCATTCTCAGGCTAAAAACTAGCACCCTGGGGTACAAAGTGTATCTTTATAGGATATCCCAACGAAACGAAAGGATATTACCAATATAACCCTCAAGACAAGAAAGTGATTGTCGCCAGACAAGCCGTATTTCTTGAGAGGGAGCACATCCTCAAGAAGGATAGTTGGAGCAAGATTGACTTCAACAAAGTTGATGCTCAAGATACACAAGAGTTGGTACATGAACAAGTTCCACAAGACCCCATAGAAGAGGTTCCAGAAACACAAGTACTGCGTATGAGCTAAAGAGAGGTAAGGGAACCAGAGAGATTTGGTTTCTTAGTCACCGAGGATGGTGAATCATTATTGTTGGACAATAATGAACCTCTATCCTACAAGGAAGTAGTAGGAAGCTCAGATGTAGCAAGATGGATAAAAGCTATGAATTCTAAGATGGATTCCATGTATCAGAACCAATTTTGGATTCTGGTTGATGAGCCAGTTGATGTATAGCCTATTGGATGCAAATGGGTAATCAAGAAAAAGCAGCACATGGAAGGTCAAGTTAGCACCAATAAGTCAAGGCTAGTGGCTAAAGGATTCAAACAGAGTCAAGGAATTGACTACGATGAAACCTTCTCGCAAGTTGCCATGTTTAAATACATAAGAATCATACTTGCCATAACAGCTTACCATGACTAAGATATTTGGAAGATGGATGTCAAAACAACAATCCTTAATGGGAACCTTCTGGAAGATTTCTATATGACACAACCAGAAGGGTTTGTGACACCAGGTGAAGCCAAACGGGTTTTTAAGTTGCAGAAATATATTTATGGATTGAAGCAAGCATCCAGGTCATGGAACATTAGGAATGAATATGAGCCATGTGTTTATAAGTGGTTTAATGGGAATGAAGTCGTTATCCTAGTAGTATATGTTGATGACATATTTCTTATTGGAAACCACATACCAACCTTATAGTAAGTTAAGGACTGGTTGAAGAAATGCTTCTCTATGAAAGATTTAGGGGAAGCAACCAACATTCTATGGATCAAGATCATTCGTTATAGATCCAAGAGGCTGCTTGGACTATATTAGGGTACATATATTGACCAGATACTAAAGATATTTAGTATGGAACAATCCAAGAGATCATTGGTTCCAGTGTCACATGGATTACATATTTCTAAGATAATGTGTTCTCAGACACAATAAGAGAAAGATAAGATGAGCAATATCATATACGTCTCGGCTATAGGATCCATCATGTATGCGATGTTATGTACCAGGATTGATGTTGCCTATGCACTTAGCATTGTAGGAAGATATCAAGCAGATCTAGGAGAACAACATTGGACTATTTTTAAGACTATCCTTAAGTATCTGAGTAGAACTAAGGATATATTTCTGGTTTATGGAAGAGACGAGGAGCTTGTTATAAGAGGGTATAATAGTGCTGGTTTTCAAATAGATCAGAATGATATACAGATGCAATATGTATATGTTATCTGTCTCAATGGAGAAGCTGTGAGCTGGAAGAGTTCAAAGCAGCTAGTTGACACCGATTCAACAGCGGAGTCTGAGTATATAGCAGCTTCTGATGCATCCAAGGAATCCGTATGGATTCGGAACTTTGTCCAGGAGCTTGATGTGGTGCCTGACAGTAAATATCCCATTACATTGTATTGTGATAATACTGTAGCGGTGGATCTGGAAAAAGAACCAAGGTCACATCAACGGACAAAGAAAATACTCCGGAAGTACCACCTATTGAGGTATTTCTATCAATGGGGTAAAGTTGAAGTGAATAGAGTGTCCACGAAAGAGAACGTGGTGGACCCCATGACTAAGGGCCTATCTCAACAGAAGCATGAATATCATGTGAGAGCTAGCGAGTTAATGGTTGTTAGCAGTTGGCTCTAGTCCAAGTGGGAGTCTGTTGGATTTGGTAGTCTAGAACCAAATACATTGTACTTTATTTATTAATAAAAGCCTTATCACATCTTGATTGTTCTTCTGCATGACAATTCATGGGATAATATCGTAAGGACAACTGTTTCATTAATGGGTCATAGCGGATCCCTGCTATGATTAGAACCCGGATGTGCCATATCACTATTCTTGAATATATTTTATATGGTCGGATGATATTATTTGAGGGACAAAAATAATACAGGTCATTTGGGGTGATGACTCATAAAACTTCGAGGAACCTTCTCATGGTGTGATCCCTTGGTAATATCCATGAGGATATTATAAGAACGAGGCCCACCAGTAAGAAATCCACATTTCATAGTGTCATTGGATGTTCTTATCTGTGGACGTGTGGATTGGTCCTTAGACTTTAAGATTATTATTAATGGGTATTAAAACTCGAGCACTTAGATGAATTGATGAAAACTATGATGACACACTGTTCACAGCGAGGTAGGATTCGTTGGGTGCGTCATGAGTAATACTGCATTAATAGATAATGTGAGAAAGGATTTTTCCCTTCTGTTCCATAACGGAAGTAGATATCTCAGGCCCTTTGATGGAATTGATATAGCCTAAATAAATCCATGTCCATGGTAAGGTATGGGAGAGTTCAATTCCGGGAAGTCAAAGAAAGAATAATCGAGCACATGGGTTGATGGCACTAGCATGCAACCCGCTTGATTGGAGATATCGAGACAAAGGGATTATATTACACAGTAAGCATTCGTAGTAGGTGACACATCATTGGGGGTTAACTTATTTCTCTATGGGTGCCTTGGCGGGTTTCTAGATGCAAACCTTGAACTTTAGGCAGGCTCCGCCTAATGCCCCTGAGAAAGAGGCCAAGAGGGTCACACTCTAAGTGTGTCCATGTATCTCAGTTAAATATTAATTTAACAAGTAAAATAAATATTATTCTCGAACGTGGTTTAATAATTATTTAAGGATGCATGATCGCATTTATTTTGACAGTAGTTATTCGAGAGAATATATTGTGGGCGAAATAATATATATATTTATTCACGACTAATGCAGTTACATTTGATTAAGAAATAAATATCCATTACTCATGGTCTAATAAATATGTTAAAGGAAATAAAAAAATGAAAAATAAAAGTACATTCCGTGTATATTTATATACACGCCGTGTAGTTTGTTTTTCGGTATTCGTGAGAAAATATTGTTTATTTAATTAAATGATATTAAATGTAATACATTGGGTTCATTCGAAGTAATAATGATGGTCAACTGTCATTATTAAGACATGGGGTATTACTAAGAATTAAATGAAATTATTAAATGATTTCGGGAAATTAATTCATTTTATTATTATAACTATTATAATCCCAATTAAATTATTCCCATAGAACTAGTGCCATTTTTATGGACAACGTATTTGGAAAATACTCTCAAGCCAAGAGAGAATTCCCTTTCCACAATGAACGCTTTCATGTTACAGGAGTGAGATCCTCCAGAAGATCAATGCGGTAGAAGACGGACATCGCAAGCAAAGTTTCTTCTGCGCTAGCACCCGGAGATCCCTTCAGTGACGTACAGAGATACGTGGAGCACATGTGGATCACCGCTAGAGGGATTCTGTACCTAGATTCTATGATGTAATGACAGATCACATGATCATGACCAGAGACTCCACCGAAGAAATAATTCCATTGAGGTAATTCTTATGAATTAATGAAATTAACTATAACCACCGTATGATTATCCTATCTCAACGGTTCTGAGACTCTTATTTTATTTTCCATTCTTCGTTCTATTCAGAAGATCCGGAATTTTAAATCGTGATGGATCTCGGATTTAATGTTGTTAACGTTAAAATTAATGTTGGGAAAACCCACCAACGTGCTTCTGTTTTGCCCAGAACCTACACCTTCTCTATTATATTCTTATAAAACCATATTACAGAATCCTACCTACTTCAACTACTTCTAAAGTGGGATGATTCACCCACAATCCATACACACATCAATGGAGAATGAAGAACCACCACTCATGTCATTGATAAAAATGTTTTCATATACATATTCATAGATACCATGGAATAAGCCACCATTAAACAATATTTCACAATCATCCTCCATCCATCCTAGCTCAACATACCTAAAAAATTCCATAGAAAGTGGGTTTTCACTCCAAACTAATAATCAAAATTACCCCTTAGTTCCCATGGATAAATTCAGTGTATCCCCCTATAGTTTGATGATAAAAATAACCTCCCTAGGCACTCTTATATATAGGATACTACCAATAATCTAGTGTTCAATACAACATCATCCCCCTTCTCTATGTGAACACAACCCCAATAGATTCATCCCCAAGGTGAGTGGCATCATTAACATCCTACGACTATAACCCGGTGGACCCATTTTACCCACCATTGGTGAATGAGATATCACCATATTTTCCACACAATGAAACATATTTCCACATATTCACATTGGTCACGACCATTATATTCTAATGATACTACATCAAGAAATCTATCCCCTGAAGCATATATTTATAAAAAGTAGATAATTGTTAGGAAATCACTAATGCCCTAAACAAGAAGGATCCACACACGTCCTAATCCATCATTATCCACACGAGAATACCCATTGTAACCTCTCATTAACAATATAAACCAAAAGTGGTTCCATTCTTGATCTCATGTATGACCCTACCCACACCCACAAATAACCTAATGTATAAACACATATATAACAATGGAAATATTTAAGAACCACCTACTTGGTGAGTTTAATTACATTCTCATCTAATTCCATACCCTTATTCAAAATGAGGAGAAAGAAATAAAAAAACATGTTAAAATCCCTAAAATCAATATTTTATTCAAAACTCACTACAACAATGATAAAAATATAAATTAATAAATATGGACATGGTTTATTGCACGTGTTGAATCCATGTAATATATGACATAAATAACAGATGATGAAATGAGAATAACTCATTTGGAGGAGAAGAAACCGAAGAGGGAGGAGGTCTGGTTTTTTATATACAAATGGACCCACCCCTCTTGTATTATAATAATAATTTATTAAATAATTAATAAAAATAATTTTTTTAAAAAATATTGTAGGATCCCATCAGAACTTCTTTGGATCCCACTAAGGTCTTGATGCCTATCTTCTAGGGTTTTAGTTCCAAGTCTAGTGGCCACTGCCTCACCCACGAAAACTAGAGTGTCATACAAATGGGTTTTTTGTGGGAATCATATCACATGTAGATTCTTCCATTGCTAACCCCTTTCAAAAAACTAGACCACATGTCTCATCAAACCACACCAACACCTAAAAAATGACTAAATACAATTTTTTTGGATGATGATAGACCTATAAACCCTCATATAAAGTCATATAATATTGTATCTATATTATATGAGACTTATCTTGATGTCTAAAAACATTACAAGACACCATTGAGAAAAATCTCAAATCCCATTTCTACTTATAAGTGTCCCAATAGAAGAAATAATTTCTAGCCTAAAATTTTGGATGAGATTGGAAGAAAATATACCATTCATGACATATCTCCACATTATCATATTTAAATTTGATATAATTTTAAGAGAATAAATTAATTATGATTTGTAAAATCATTATAAAATAATTTTATTCAATATGTGGTTGTTTTCTTTTCCTAAAATGAATTCAGATGTAGACATTGGAAGAAAACTAAATCATCCAGCAAAAATTATTTTTTAGTATTTTATCTATATATTATTCTAGAAATGTACAATGGCTATGATTTTTTTGGTTGAATAGTCAAGGGAAATATTTAAAACTAATCGAATTATATTACTTTTTAGATACTTCTATATTGAGACTCAACTAGGAAAGCTATGTGGGAGTATCATTTTAGAGGGAAAATAACCCACAAACATGGTTTATAAATACAATTCTCTCCTTGAATTTTGAAATGTTTTAATTATAACACCTTATATGGATAATTGGCATTGAAAAAACATTTTTAATGGGATGTAAGGACCTTAAATACAATTATTTTCAAGTGAAAATAATCTCCCTATATCTTCTATTTATTTTTCTTTATTATTTTTCAAATTTTAGTAATGTAAGTTTATTATCATTTAATTTCTATTTAATGAATTTTTATATTATATGTGTTTGTTTTATTTTATTTATTTATATATATTAGTTTTTCACATACTACTCTTATCTTTTCCAATTATTTATTCATTTTCTATTACCACAATGTCATAACCTCTTTAATTTTTTTTATTTATCACAATGGTTGAGGAAATATCCCATTTGGGTGATTCATAATTTTTAGATGTTATGAGATTAATATTTTTTTCTCATTTAATTATATTTAATTTAACATTGTCTGTGTTTAACTAAATATATCATGGATTAGTGATATATCTTGGTAAAAATTTATATTCCATGGATTATTTTACACTTAAATTAAAAAAGGATTACAAAACATTCCATAAATATGAATTGAATAATATAGATACTAGTTAAGGCTAGGGTTAAAGCCTTTACTTTTAGAAACTCAAGTTGAAATATTATTGTGAAGTGGATGTTAATTTAATACATTATTGTAAAAATATTAATAATATCATAATCTAAAATCCTTAAATTTATACTCACCCTAATAAATATCTGATAGTTAAATTCATCTTAGACCATCAACCATTTTGGTTAAGTCTATGATCGAAAATTCCCCGATTTGAAATAAAAAAGAATTAAATCCATTTTAAAACAAAATTACCATCGCCAATGATTTCACCCAAGTGTTTCTTTACATGATATAACAAAGAATAAGACCTTTAAAATCAATAATAAAAAATAAATCACCCATTAAATGGATCCGTTGTAAGGTATGGTACTATATAGATTCATTTTTTATTGATTTTCTTGAAAAAAACAAAAAAAATATATTATAAAATAAAAAAATAAAAAAATAAAAAAAGGCAAATAAATAAAAAAATATAACTCTATTAAAAAAATAACAATTATTCTTTCAAATTCATCACATATCCCATTTTAAAAAAATAGTCTGCGTTGATACCCCATAATTGCTATAATAATGCCAATGATCTCTTTGACCTTGAAATAGATCATACCAAATATCATAATAGGAGGACCACTAGGGGGGAACAAAAGAAACATGAGACTTTCCCACACTATAGTCCAAATCTTGAAATGCTATATCCTATGGAATGTAGATTAAAATAATCATATGCCTTAGATATGAATTTCCATACTCTTGGAATCCTATATCCTAATTTGGAGTCATATTTTAAACTTAAATAATGTTTGATTCATTTTATGACTCATTACTATGGGCTATCTAGGTAGCATCCAAACCTCAACTTCAACATGTTGTAAGTGATATGATTTACCAGGGAACCTCATGTGGTTTTTAATAAAAAAATAAAACATTGATGATTCCCATTATACATTAATAATTTCTCAAATTAATGATTTAATACATACCTTTTGATTCTATAAACTCATTGAATGATAAGAACTGTCTCTTTTTAGATAAATTATTTTAAATTTCTTGAAGTGCCTCTATCTGAAAGGATGTCAATGGAATTAAACAAATCATAAATTAATCACTCCATGAATACTATTAGAGGTTCAAAAATCTTTTTGAAAATTATTAATAATACTAAATCCTTAAAAAAACCCTTATCAAATAATTATATAAGGTGTTATTGGTAGTAGAGATAACCCTCATACCAATGTTACCATGGTATTCTACCATCATGAATAGTTAGTAACTGGTGTTTTACAGTAATTACTTAAAAATAAAAAAAATAGTAAATAAAAATATTTTATTTGGGAACATAATAATCACTAAAAAATGGGGAACGACTTGGAAATTAAGAGATATATTTATGTCAAGGAATTCTTCTCAATATTGGGATCCAATCAGTCATTTTCCAAAGGTGGCCACTTTGGAACATAAAGGTACTCCAGAAAGGTCCCATACTTAGATTTCTTATGACCCTAACTCTTCAAGGTCTTATAAAATTTCTAAAAATAATTTTCTTCCTGGATTTTTTTTTCTAAATCTCTATAATAAATAAGATTTCCTAAAAAAGATAAATCTTCTATGAAATATTTCATGTTTGGGGAATCAATTTATTGGGCCCATTACATTATTATAATGGATTCACATATATAATTATTATATTTGGATACGTTTGTGTATGGGTATAAGTGTATCCCCCTATAATAGATAATTCTCATACCATGACTGAGTTCCTTAAAACAAACCTCTTCTATTGATTTATAACCTAACATGCCTTTGTGAGTGACTTAGGAAACCCATTCTATAGTCAAACCATATTGAATAATTTACAAAATAATGGGATTTTAATTAATTTAACAACCTAGGTAATGATATTATAAAAAACATTTCTATTCATAAAACTAATTAGATAGTTATATTTACTATAATAATATTATGTATTTATTTTAAATCCAAAAGAAAGTACTTTTAATTAAACTTGTTTTATTTTAAGGTTTTATTTAAAAGATAAATTTATAAATTTTTGAATTTTAATTTTAAAAAATGAATATAATTTTTTAAATCAGAATATAAAAATTACATTGTGGTGAAATTTGGGGATATTTTAGAAATTATTGATTCTTCGGTTAATTGTAAAAAATAACGATTTTTGTAAAAATGTTTGTAATCATCAATAAATTATGTAATTTTAATGACTTATCATATTTTTGAATATAATTTTAGGTAACATAAGTATTTTTTAGTTATACATTCAATTTAATTAATTTTTAAACTTTTTTATATTTGATTTTAGTATAAGTTTATTTTTTGTTTTAGAGATGATATTTTTATGAAAACTATTTTAAAGTGCAGAATGTTTCTACATTTTAATTATTCAAAAAACCCTAATGAAGAATGAATTAATATAAATATATTTATTATATATTAATAAATAATAATTTAAATTCATTCAATGATAATTAATAGTTTTATAGTTAATATAAAATCATCATTTTTGTAAAAAATAAACTTCTTGAAAAAATGATTTTCATGCTATTTATGGGTTTGATTTTATTTTAAATTATTCCAATTATTTAAATTTAATTTTGTAAAATGGATTACATGTTTTTAATCCAAAAAATGTATATTATCTCTAACCTTATTTTCTGGTCCTAATGAAGAGCAAAGCAACAAAAATCTTTTTCTATAGATAAGGTGAAAACAGTTTTAGTAATGGTTAAACAAAAAATATAAAAGTAAAAACGACCAAAAAAATTGTATAAAAAAAATTTTATAGACATAATTAGACCTTATAATGTATTATTATTGAAAATGGTAAATTTTTGTGCCTTTTTTATTTGATAAATGTGATTACATCTTTTTCTTTTCAAAAATTACAAGTGTGGCAATCACTTTACTTATAAAAGAACACCACATATCCCATCCCATTAACACCATAAAATCCATTTAGATCATCCAAAAACTAAAAAAATACATTACCTAATTCACCAAACACATCCTATAATCTTTTTTTATAATAATGTCATCATAGGAATGATTTTGGTGCTAACCTTAGGGGGTTGTCTAAAGAAGAGGTATCATGCTTAAATGAGTGTCTTTATTTTATTTCTTTTTCAATATCTTTCAAATATTATTCAATTGTTATGATATAATAATACCAATATATTACATATAATAAGATATTATTAAGTTAATTTCAAAACAAAAATCTATATCTTCTTCCATTAAATGGGAATCAAGAACATCATTCATGTGTACGGTGCACTACTACCTCAAGAACCGATGTTATTCATTTTTCATCATTACCTTCGAAGGCTTGCTATAATGATGTATTTAAAGTATATATATATATATATATATATGAAATTTTTAACATAATTATACTTATAAAATTATTATATCACATATAACTTCTTATTATCCATTCAGAAGGGGATACAATAATGTCTCTAATGTGTACGACGAACTATCGCCTTGCAAAATGATGTTATTCATTTTACACTATTTATTGTCATAGAATGTAAAAATGATAAATTTAATGAATATATATGAAATAATTATGTTATTAATGAAATAAATTTAATTATAAAAAGATAATAAATCATTTTCTTTCTTACATTTTTAATCACTACAAACAGATAATGTCGTTCATGCATACATGTGGACTATCACCTCCTTGATGTGATGCGATTCATTTTTCATCACCAAATCATATTAATTATATATATATGTATATTTAATAAAATAATATTGTATTTATGACATTACTATCATTATTTAAATATAATATTTTACTTACCTTCTTTTTATAATGGTCATTAAAAAATGGAAATGTTACTTATGTATCTGTAGCCCCTACAGTATCTAGGATAATAATACCGTTATTTTTTCTAAACCATCATTCATGATTGGCTTTAGATTTATAATATATGAATTAAAATTAAAATTATTTCATTTTTATTGCTCTAAATATGTTTAAATAATACCACTTGGAGCATAGTAATCCTACTAAATTCATTTTTGACACATAATCTAAATATAATCAAAACAATTGACATATACTTAATGGATTAAATTATTATATATAACATATTAATAAGATAAATATAAGATATTATAAAATTAAAAATTGTTATTAATAAATTAAAAAATTAAAATCATTGTATTATTCATTAATATAAATAACCTATGTGATGATATAGACTCAAGGTAAGTTTTTCCATCTCAATTTCTGTATGTTGACGCATATTTTGAAGTTATGGACCTATATACATTTATTTTGTGTATATTTATCCTCTTTTAAATGTTATGTCATTAATATTTTTATTCCCATAATATATAATGTTTTTTTTTCAATTTTGTTCTTTCATGGGAATTATGGAAAACAATTTCTAAGTTGGTAAGGGACTTTTCTTTTAAAAATCCTCATAACATATTCCTTATAACAATATTTTTCTTCCATGTACTTGTTTTTAAAATTATTTTATTAATTTAATTATATGAAAATGTTATTTTTATAAAATAATTTTTATATTTCATTCAATGTTTTTTAAAACATAGATTTTTATAAGAAATGATTTACTTTTTATACAAACGACAAAAGGAATGCTCTATTTTAACATTTATGACAACAACATATTTTCTCACCATAATATCTATTATTTGATGTTTGGATTTATTTATAATATTTCATGTTTTATTCAAAGAAAATACTCATTTTCCTTTTATTAATAATTTGGGTTTTAAAAATAGGGTATTAAAATAAAATGATATTTTTTGTATTGAAAATGTGGTGCACCCAAATAGCACTCCAATTAAAGGGTAACATTCCACATCCAAATAGGAAAGAAAAAGTGAGTTACTAGAGGATTTATCCTATGGATTTATATGTTATCTATTTATATATGAAATGTTCTTAAAAATGATTAGTAATGTGATTTTCTATGTTTCCAAAAAGGGTTTTGATTTTATTACTAGCGGTTTTAATGATTTTGTTTGAGAAAAAAGTTCGTTTATTTGTATTTTGGAAATTATTTATTTTATTCACTCAAAGAACATTGAGATAAAGGTAAACATTTCATTTATTTTCATTTCTTTCACTAAAATAATGGTTTTTGTATTTTTAAGACCCCTTACTAGTCAATTTTATGCTCACCGTATATTTGAAAATGTTTTTATAGGATTTAAGGATAGTTAAGGGAAATAAAGAAGTCAAGTTGATGGTTTTGATGATTCGTCCGGAAAAGAAATCAGGTTTTATCATACAATTTTTATATAATGGAAAAAAATCATATTGATATGAAGTTCCCACATAGTATTATATGTTTTTGTTAGGCATGAGTTATGAACTAATTATCTAAAATAATAAACCCAAAATGATCCTCAAATGCAGAGAATTAATTATTGAATTAAAACTAATGATTATCTAACATTAATGACGAGTCCTTATAGTTGGTATCAGAGGAAAGAATTATATAACATTAGAGATTAAAATAATGTTAATAGCATTAACTTGAAATAATTTACATTAATGTTATGTTGAAAAGATATAGAATTTTAAGATTACCATGTCAACTCATCCAAAAAACGTTTGTTTAGAATAGTTTTCCTCAAAGTAAAAAATAGAAGATGTAGTATGAGGGAACTAAGAAGTAAATAACCTTCCAAATCAGTATCCCAAAATTTTTTGAATTTGAACTGATCTATTGTTTATTATGATGGATTAGTTTACACCAACTATAAATGGTAGAGGTATCTATGTTAGAGAGAAGACATATATTTCATAGAGGATCATGATGATATTAGATCATTTAATGATGAAACATCCCCCATCATTCAATGTATAATATAACCCTGTAATAGAAGAATAATGGATCAATTAATCCGAGATGATTTTTGATTTCCTGGGGTGTTTAGAGTGTCAAATGGAAACTCTTGTTATTTATCATTTTGAAGTTGAAGCTAATGGATGGTGGTATTAGGTTATGAATACCGAAGAGAAATATGATCATGATTACAAGGAATATGACACATTAAATAATTTTTTTCATGATAAATATTTCCCTAAGGGTTTTCTTCCAAGGATAGTGATACATTTTTCTTAATTGAGGTAAAAAGGTGAATATTTTATAACTATATATGAAGAAAAATTTAAGATATTAGTGAGGTATTTACCATGTTTTATTTAGGACATCGGTAGTAAAATTAATATATTTTTTTTCATGGTTGAAAATAAGTTTACAAAGATATTTGGCTGCTCAAGAATTTAAAATTTATGAGAATTTAGTTCATTATGTTGAGAAATTTTAGATGGAGTTTACTGACACATATGTTCTATGATATGAAAACAGTAATAAAATTTAAAGGTGGTAGGTAATAGGGAATTAATCAGTTATGTTTTGAGAGGTAAGCACCCAAAATGTTCCAATTATGGTAAAAACATTTCGAAGAATATTTTATTAGATTTGGAAAGTGTTTTTTTGCATAATTATTTTTTTCACAAGGATAATGAAAATAAATAAAAGAGTCTTGAATAATAAAATACTCAGGCAATTGATATCCATCCAATGGTGTGGTGTTATAATTATATGAATTAAGTCATTATTATAACTTGTGTTTAAAATTAATTGAAAAAGATGTAAATCATCATGATCAGGGGAAAAATGTGTAGAAATGACATTTTCTATTACAATAATTGATTTTGGACTACCAAATTAAGTGGTGATAGGTATGAAACTTTTTTATTAAAATTATGCCAATGATTTATTTGATTGTGGATTTTCACATTGATAAATTTCTGAAAAATTATCAAATAAAATAAGAATATCACCACATGAACAGATGATAGACCATTTGAGAAGACTATATGATGAAATATTAAAGAATGAAACATTTGTAAGAATATCTTTATTGTTATCATTGGGGTGGTATTTCATGAAAATCTTGTTGAACTCCTCATAGTGTATTTTAATATCATTTTGGGAACAAATTGGTTTTCTATTTATCATGATAAGATAGATTATAGATCCAATAGTGTTTTACTAAATGATTTCATAACTTTTATAACTTACCTAGATGCTATGAAATTTATTGTAGATGGAAGTGGAAGTTACCTAGCTTATGTTGTTGAAAATAAATAAACTATTCAAATTAATGATGCACTTATAGTGAATGTATAAACGGAAGTATTTTATGATGATTTTCCTAGTTCTATTCTTGATCAAGAGGTTGAGTCTATTTTTTTACTTACTTCATGGTGAAAATAAAATTCAAAACACGATATTTAATTTCTCAAGTGGAACTTTTAGAATTGAAAAAGCAATAGGAGGCGTTTTTAGATAAAACATTCATTCATCAAAGTACATCACCACATGGTGCCCTATTTTTTTATTAAGAATAAATATGGTTCAATGAAACTTAATTTATTATAGTGTATTTAATAAAATTAATTTTAAAGAAAAAACATCCTTTTCCTCATATCGATGATATTTTTGATCAGCTCCTCGATGCCCAGTATTTTTAGAAGGTTGATCTAATGTCTGGTTACAATCAGCTGAAGGTAAAGGAGGATGAAATTATAAAGGTGGGGTTTTAGACTAGATACATGAATTATGAGTTTTCAGTTATACCTATTGTGTTTTCCAATGAACATGTTGTATTTATAGACCATATGAATAGATTTTTCCATGAGTATCTGGATAAGTTTGTGGTTGTGTTTATTGATGATATTTTTACTATATTCTAAATGATAGGGGGGAAATTAAAGACACCTAAGGGTTGTTTTGAAAACCATGAATGAAAAGACACAATATAGAAAATTTAGTAAGTGTGATTTTTTTGTAATAAATTTCTTTCCTTGGCCATTCTATCTCCAAATATTTTATAACATTTGAAACTACTAAAATAAAAGTTTCAATATAATGGATAATAACCCAAAACATCACATAGTTTTTTTAATTTTATTGGATTAATTTGTTATTATCGATAGTTTATGGAAAATATTTCTCATTTGTCTATCCCATTGACTAAGTTAACTAAAAAAGAGTTAATTTCATCTATATAAAAGAATTTGATGATTCTTTTTAGGAACATAAAATAATATTGTGGAATTCTCAATTTTTGGAACTTACTTCTAGAAATGATTTTTTAATCTTAATATATGTTTCATTATAGGAAATTTATTGCGTCCTAATGTAGAATAATTAGGAAATTTATTATGATTCAATTTATTTGAAATATTATGAGTTAAATTACCCTACATACGATCCAGAATTAGTTACTATTATTTTTTTTCCTTCAAAATTTAAAGGAATCATTTTTATAGAGTAAACTGTGAGATATATATTGATTAAAAAAGTTATAACTACAATTTTAGCGTGAAAAGGTTAAACATGAGGAATAAATGATGGATAGAACTGATAAAGGATTATCATTGCACAGTTTACTACCATCCTAGATAATAAAACAATGTGGCTGATGCAATGAGTTAGAAAAATAATTATAAATTTACCATGTCACATTTAGAACATGACCCTTTGGTTAATTATTGGATAATTTTTTTCGTAGAAGTTGTTGATATAGGAAAATAATCTATTTTGTTTTATGTTTTAGTGTAATTGATGTTTTATAAAAGAGTTAAGCAAGGTTAAAAGAAGTATCTTGTTTTGAATGAAAAATGTGGAGTTAGTTAAGAAGGGTACATTGTGTGAGTATAATATTTATGAAGAAGGTGTAATTGGATTTAGATAGTGATTTTTTATGTCATTTGATTCTATTTTAAAGAGATATTTTTTCGGTGAATCTCATGGTTCCCCATTTTTCATTCATTCTTACAGCATGAATATATACTAATACCTTCAGAAGTTTTATTGGTGGGATGGTATGATGATAAATATTGTAGATATTACCATGAAATGCTTGGATTGTCATCAGGTTAAAGAAGAACAATAACTACACAAGGAAATTATTCAAACTTTTCATATGCTAGAGTGGAAATGGGAAAATATACCATTTTATTTCATGGTGGGATTACAATAGGCTTCATGAGGTAACAAAACAATTTGGGTTATTATTGACCGATTAACCAAATCTGTAAATTTACATCACATTCAGGATACTATATCTTTGGATAATATATCTCAACTATATCTAAAAGAGATAGCTAGGTTATATGGTGTTCCTATCTCTATTGTATCAGACCATGATCCAAGGTTCACATAATGTTTTTAAAGGACTTTAGAAGTCATTGGGTACTTAATTATATTTTAGTGAATCATTTCATCCTTAATCTAATAGATATTCTTAGATAATAATTAAGAACATAGAAGATATGATTTGTTCTTATTTAATTAATTGACAGGGAATTTGGGATCATTATATTTCATTGTTTGAGTTTACATATAAAATAGTTTCCATTCCATTCCATAGACGGAACCATTTGGAAAATTACAAGGAAATTAATGTCATACACCTGATTCTTAAGATAATATAGGATACAAAAAGTTTCATGGGACCAAAGTTGCTATAGGAAATTAATGAGAAGGTGTAATTGATTTATAAATATATTAGGATGAATATGGGTAGGTAGAAAATATTTGTGGATAACTAGAGTAATGATCATTCTTTTGAGGTAGGCGATCATGTTTTTCTTAAAGTATCTCCATTGAAAAGTGTTAAGAGTTTTGGTAAAAAGGAAAAGCTAAGTATATGCTTTATTGGAATATATGAAATCTTAGATAAATTTGGATTGATTTATAATTTCTTTTATTTACCTTCATGTTTATCTTAGGTACACAATGTATTTCATGATTCAATGTGAAGGAAATATGTGTTTTATTCATCTCTTATTTTGAACCCTGAAGTAGTCAATTGGGAAGAGAATATTTTTTATGGGAAAAAAATTATTCAGATTATTGATAATAAAAATTAAGTGTTTTGGAATAAGTTTATTTACCATTTAAATATTTTATAGATAAACCTTATGGTTAAAGAGGCAACATGGGAATCGAAAAATTCTATGAGGGAAAGATATCCCTACTTGTTTAATAAGTGAATAAAATTATGAGGATACAATTTAGAAAAAATGGAATAATGTAAAAACCTAGGTAATGTTATAATAAATCCTTTTTATATTGAATAATACTAATTAGATAATTTTTTTCATTATAAAAATAGTAGGTAATATTTTAAATAAAAATGAAATAAATTTAATTAAACTCTTTTATTATATGATTTTATTTAAAATTATAATTTCAAAATTATTAAATTTTAATTTGAAAAAAATAATATAAATTTTTAAATAATCATATAAAAATTAACTTATGGAGACATTTTTTTAGAAAATATAGATTTTTTGATGAATAATGAAAATTCTGATTTTTGTTAAAAATGTCATTTCTTTTGGAAAAATTAGCTAATTTATAAGTCCTATTATGTTTTGAATATGATTTCATTTAACATAATAATTATTTATTTATATTAATTCCAATTTATAACTTTTTAATCCTATTTATAATGTAATTTAGTATTAGTTAATTTTTGGGTTTCCAAAACAACAATTTTTCAGAAAAATGTTTTAAAGTATAAAATATTTATCTATTTTAGTTATTTTAAAAAAAAATAGACTAATTAAATAAATTAAATATATGGATTATATATCAATAAAAACTAATTTAAATTCATAAAATTAATATTATTAAGTATAGTGTTTATATAAAATCATCAATTTCTTAAAAAATACACTTCTTGAAAAACATCGTTTTCATCACGTCTGTCAGTTTAATATTAAGATAAATTATCCAAAATCTTTTATTTTAATTTGTTAAAATGTATTTCACATTTTTAACCATCATAATTTATATCATTAATTATATTTGACTTAATTTTTTGTTCATAATGAATATTGAAAATAATAAAATCTTTTTCCACTGTTAAGGTAAAAATGGTTTTACAATGGGTTAAACTAAAAAAATATTGTTTAAAATGAGATAAAAACATTTATAAAATATATTTTATTGTATTAATTCTACATTATAGTATACAATTATTTTTAAGTGTCTATTATGAATCGTTTTTTCATGTAAAAAAATGGGCTAGCCTATTTCTTTTCAATAATCACAAGTGTACCACCGACCACACTTATAAAATTCCACCCACTATCCTATCCAATTAAAACATTAAAATCCAATTTTATCTAAAAATAATTACCCAAATACCTTCCTGAATTACCTCACCACATCTTAGATTCATTTTTTGTCATAAATACGTCCAATTAATTCATTTGGTGAAAACATATGGGGGGTTATTGAAGAAGATGCATCATGTTTAATTGTGCGTATTTATTATATTTCATCTTACACATCCGATGAAAATTATTCAATAATTTTTATATAATAAAAAGGTATATAAAATATAATTTTATGTTATTATATTAAACTAATAACAAAAATACATCAAATATTTCATCAAATGAGAAATTAAATCATCATTCATGTGAATGGAAGACTATTTCCTTGCGAACAGATGTCATTCGTTTTTCATCATCACATCCCACGACTTGTTATAATGATGGATTTAAAGTATATTTATGATATTTTCTAAAATTATTATAATTTTTTAATTATTATATCACACATATCTTCTCAATTTAAATTCCATGGGGGATATGATAATAGTGATCGTGTGTACGACATAATCCCACCTTTCCCTAGGATGTTTTTTATTTTACACTAACACTTTTCATGAAAGGTAATAAGGATAAATTTAATTAATATTTGTTAAATTATTATGATATTAATGAAATAATTTTTATTCTAAAAAGCTAATATATCATTTTATTTTTTACCTTTCCACTCATTAAACAATGATAATATCATTTGTGCGTGTGTGTGGACTACTGCCTCCACGAAGCACTACGATTGTTTTTCTTATCAATAAATCATATGGATAATATATATATTAACATTTATTAAAATAATATTGTATTTATAATATTATTATCATCCTTTATGGATAAAATATTACTTAACTTCTTTAAATAATGATCGTTGAGAAATGGGAACATTACTCATGCGTACGTACGACGTACTGTCTTCATGATTGTAATGTAGCTCATTATTCATAACAATATTATTTGATTGGTTATAAAAGTATAATTTTTGTAAAAAAATTATAATTATTTCATAATTACTGATATTTTTATTTTTAAATAATGACCTCTTTGACAATAGTCATCCATCCTAATTCATTATTTGACCAAAAATCCAAATGTCGTCAAAACATCTAACGTAAACTTAATCGAATAAGTAATTGTATAAAACATAATAATAATTAAAATAAAATGAATAATAAAATTGAAAATTATCTTAATAAATTAAATAATTAACATATTCTTATTATTTTGTATGATAATTAATATACGTGATGAGTTAGATTCTATGTAATGTCCTTCATCTCAATTTCCTTTCATTAAGCCATATTTTGATGTTATGCACCTGTATTCTTTTATGAGGTGTATATACAGACCATTTGAAAATTTATATCATGAATTTATCTATTATTATTATATTTAAAATTTTGTTTAGGTTATTATTTAATGGGTATTGTGATTGAAATGTTTTCAAGGAGGTAAGATAATTTTCTTTAGAAAGTCATCTTTTAATATTTCCCTTATAACTCTATTTACCCTCCATGTTAATTTTTTTATAATTATTTTATAAATGTAATTATATGTAAATGATAGTTTTATAAAGGGAATTTTTTTATTTCATTCAAATTTTTATTAAAATGGAATCTTTTTATAAAACGTTTGACATTATTTAGAAACAAAAAAATTAATGTTCTATTTCAACATATACGGAGACAATGACTTTTCTCGCCATTGTAAAAATTATTTGATGTTTTTATTCCTATAAAATATTTAATGTTTTTTTTCAAATAGAAATACATATTCTAGTTTTATAAGAAATTCTATTATTAAAAATTTCTTTTTTAAAATAAAAGAGGATTTTTGTATTCAAAAAGGCTTTTTTTAAGAAAATGGGTATTTTAATATCCTTAAGTGATTTTAATAATAGTTTAAAATATTTTTTCAAAATATTTTTTATGAAAAAGTGCAATAATGAATTTTTTTATTAATTATATGGTAATTGGGAATTATTTTAGAAATGGGTGAGACTCATATAGCTTATATGATGGGTGTAACCAGATAGCACTGGGTGAGCCTGATATAGCTTATATGATGGGTGCTCCTAGATATCACTCCAATGTATTGTGTAATGTTCCTTATCTTAATATAAAATATGGGGGGATATTATATAGAGTTTCTTTTATGTATTTAATTATTCTTTATTTATTTCCGAAACAAGATTAAAATAGGTAATGAATGTGATGATTTATGTTTCCAAAAATGGGTTTCCATTGGCTTGCTATAGGTTTTAATGATTTTATTTCAAAAAACGTGTGTTTGTTTCATTTAGAAATTATTTATTTCATTTTATTAAATAAAATTTATATAAAGGTAAATATTTCATGTGTTTTTATATTTTTCTCTGATCTAACTATTTTTTATCTTTTTAAAACCCCTTACTAGGAAATGTTTTTCTCACCATATGTTTTAGAATGTTTTTAATAGGATTTAATGATGGGTAAGGGAATGGGAAATGTAACGTTTAAATTAATAAATAATTTTTTATTAATACAACTCATGTTTTATATTAAAAGGTTTATATTTTGAGAAAAAAGGTTATGATCAAAAGTATCCACTTTTTATTGTATAGTTTTCTATATATGAATTATGAAATAATTATTTAAAACTCTAAACATGAAAAGATGCTAAAAATTAGAGAAATAATGCATGACTTAACAATAAATATTATGTAGTTTTTATACTTGGGTACTTATACTTAAAAAATAAACTTCACATCCCCATCAAATAAATACATTACGTAAAATTTAAAATTGATACGTTAAAAGAGTTCTTGAATGAATTATTAATTCCACACAAAATAATTGGTATGAAAAAATTAGTTAATAACTTTTTGTATATTGGACATTATATATGACACCCATTTAGATGTATTTATTAAAAATATTTTTTGATAAAACTTTTTATTTACTGTTTTAACTTTAATAGAAATCATTTTTGGATATTAGAACTGATGAGGATATTCCCTAAAGCCTCTATATCATATTATATGATAAGGGAATATCATAAATAAAGATTTTTCATACTACTAACCTGACCTATCATATTATAATATATGGGAATATCATAATAACGACAATCATATGGTATGATTCATGAGGTATCCTATAATTTTCCTAGTAGTCAAACGGTACTGTGTTACTATTTGAATCATACACATGTAATATATAATTGTATAAACTAAATGTTTAATAAGATGAAACATTGGGAGGATGAATTGTTTAAGGGTTAAAAATTATTCTAACAAAATTAATTTACTGTTAATATATATATAAATTCATGTACACCCAGGGGTGTGTTAGAGGGATAAATTAATAGGGTTTACCATCAGGATGGTACAAATTTTCATGCCTAATACTCTATCGATTCTCACTCTCCTCAATTATATCTTCTTATTTATCCTTTATGAATTGAGCGATTAATATTCCATGTACTGAAGGAGAATATTGAGTGAACATAAATTGATTCATTCAGTCTGTGGAAACCATATAAGAAGAGTTTCTTTGACTTCCCTTATGTTATATTCATCAAACCACGATTTTGAAAACTATTGATTTTTTGGTGAAAGGTATGCACGAGTTATTCATTTTAGTTATTCATGGGTTTAGGTTTATTCGTTGTTAAATATTGGTAATTTTGGATTCTTATTGTTTCCACTACAATGATTAAGTATTAGCCAAACATTATAATCCCAAAACTGTTGTTAAAACAATACTATGTTATTCTATTATTGAAATGATGGTTTAAAATAAAAAATTTATATGTCATATTTGTTAGAACTAGTATATTCATTTTATTCAATGATGTGTCAATATATTTTTGGTGAGTTGAATATGTTGTGTTTATTCATAGGTAATTGTTGTGGATTTATAAAATGGAATTCGATATCAGGATCTAGAAATTATCCTTTGAAAATGTGATGATTAATTGAATTGATATTCAATGTTAATGACAAGTGCTAAATATGGCACACTACATATAACAAGTGAAGTCCAAACAAATATTCATTTTCATAAATAATTTTTTTTGGAAGATTTAAAAATTAATATAATTAAATAAAAATATTATTTCATAATTATTTGAAGATCCCATGCAAAAAAGAGGAAGAAATTTCATGAAGAACAGTTAATGAGGTGTAGTTTGGGGTTTTATATATATGAAATTTTCACTTAGATTTTTTTCCATGTTTTCATAATAAATTTTGTAAAACATTATAATTCAAAAGGGTTATCCCATTAACCATAAATTAAATACCCAATGGTCAACCACATGGGAGACCCAAACAAAGGATCCTATATAGTGGTAGAAGAGTGCGAGTGGGTACTTAGTTCCCAACGGGTGATCATGACGGCATGCATGGGGGGGATGTAATCCGTGGACCATGTATGTGTGTGAAAGTGTATTTGGATTCCCACCATGATGACAGATCAAATTAACATTGTTACGAAAATTCTATAAAATGAAGAAATAATACTTATCCAAATACGATGTGGGGTGTTGGTACATGACTACTATTCATTCATCTTTAAAAATATTTATATATAACACCTTCCATCCAAATGTTTTGATATGGGTGATAATATTCCAATGAGATGGGTTCTCTGACCTTGACTCTCATCCAAGTGTTCCTGTATACCATAATTGTTGTTGAAACATCAATTGATTGAACTCAGATACTATGAACATGCTAAGATCATGAGAATGATTTGTAATATTCTCCAAACCATGCATGCAATCTACATATTTCATGGATGTGAATAATTAAAAGGTTGAGATTAGTCCAAATGAAAATGAAGTTATATAAATACATTTATGTTCATGGATAGTTTCAAGATTCTAACAAGTGATATATAACAAGATCCATATCGTATGCACGTGATGATAAAACGTGAACTCATGTAAGAAAAAACAATATTTTTCTGTGTAAGTTATTTGAGGATCATAAAAATATTCAATTGATTTAATATAAATGACAAGGAGACCTTTTAATGTAATAAAATTATAATTTGGGTGGTGGAACTTGCTTATATAAAGAGAGGCATGGTTGAGAGAATGACTACAAATCATTAGAGAGATCTCAGAGTTTTTTTGATGAAGAAAAGAGTATTTGTGGAACACGGTTTTGCAAGGATGAGTTTCCCTGAAGAAGTTTGATTCCAAAAATAAATAATAGGATACCATAAACTATTGATTTATGAACCTGAAAATCAATGGTTTCATGAATAAACCAATATTCTATGAATCCTTCATGACTTGTGTGAACACATTAATAATTACGAGACAATGTAATCCATTACTGTGTTTCACAAAGAAAAATAAATGAGATATCACACACTTGGGACTACAAACATGTGAGAATAAGACATAATATTTAATCATCATATAACATACTTGATATTATTATGCATAGAAGAATAGTTTACAACTATTCAAGTTTTTATGTAAAAAGGAAGAGACAATGTGTTATCCCAGGAAAAAAGTGAGGAGAATGCATCCTTTCAGGTATACATGAAGACCATAGGTATTGTATGTGCATATAAAAACACGAAACAATAAAAAATTGAGTTGAACTAAAAAATAGGAATAAAACTCAATGATCATCACATAAAATAGTAAAGAGGGAAGTATTTCATGTTTTAAGGTTTATACATTGAGAAGACCATGCATTGTTTCATACAAGCATAAAGAGTGAGTATTACATGCAATATACGTTGCATATATAGTGTGACAAAATTTAACACATGAAGTTCGTTTTGGACATAAAAATTAGAAGTTTGAACTTATTAAACATTTTTTTCATTGAGGAAATTGATCACATACATTTGATCATATTTTATTGAGCAAGATTGACATACCTGATTAGTGGCTATTGAAGGTACTTGAAGTGTACATGAGAAAGTGTGCTTCCAAAAGATCACAGAAGAAGATCAAAGGATAATACAATAGTGGATCAAGACCATTATAAAGGTAGAATTATTTTAGTTGGATCTAAGAGAATAGGAAGTCTTTCAGTTGGAGTTTGAGGTAAGAAGTCTCTGAGTTGGAGTTGGGAGTAGAAGAAATATCTCAGTTGGAGTTGGAAGCAAGATGAGTCACTTTTGTGATTTAGGAGAAAGTTAGTGTGGATTATATTAAATATTTGGATTTTAGTATGAATAAAAACCCATTTATTTTCAAGAGTTATGATACAATGTGGTTCTATATCATCAATTGTAATTGAAAAAATATTACAGTGGAAAATCTATGTTGGGGGGTGTTAACAACCTGGAAATATGTAGGAATTTCATCCAACCCATGTAAATACAATGATTTGTGCTCTCTACTATAATTTCTACATAGAAGGTGATTTTATAAAGAATCACTATGTAGATATAGAAACATAAAAATTTTAATAGTTTTAATTCAGAAGAAAATAATTCATAAAAATAAACCACTGATTCACCCCCTCTTAATGGTCAATTCGTTTTGGGGATCTACAGCTTGGATATCATATTTAAATTAATTAATAATGATTGAATATTATTTAAATGGATATATATATATATATATATATTATATTATATATGAAGTCATAATATAGTCACTTCTTATGATATGGATCTTTATAGGGGATGATAGAAGTGTTTCATGTTCGTAAAAATAGAGCATTGTATTTCCCTTACAGTATAGGTGATATCATATGATACAAAATCACACACATTGAAGGTTATATTGAATATTAATATTATATATCATAAAATATGATAGATAGTAGTCTAATACACATCCTAATATATATTTTATATCATATGAAATGATATCTAAGAAAAATTTAATTTTGTTAATTTAAATTTTCAATTGAATTATATGGTTTATAAATTATTTATAAATTATAAAAATGGTATTTTAGGATATTTATTTGATTTATAATGTTTTTAAAAACTAAATAATCATAAAATGTTTATAATAAATTGAATAATTTTTAAGAATTACTTTAAAATAAATATTAAATAATATTAATTTTTAATATTAAAATTTATTTTTCAAGTATATGGCATGCATATTAGAATATATATATAGTGTTTATTTGGAAATTATAAGAGTGATGTATAAAGTGATTATAAATTATAACATAACGGTAAATATAAATAAGTTTATATTAAATTATGAATTATTCATAATTATTTATTTTGAATTATGTAAAATTTTAAAAGGCATTATTTGAGGAATTATTTCAACCATATCATAGGTGTTTTTAATTGATATGATCAAGGTTTAAATAATTTTAAATGTATGATTTTATAAATATTTACAAAATATGTTAATGGTTCATATATCTAATTTTTATATTTGAGATATAATATATTAAAAATAAATTTCATATAATAAATGACATAAAGTAGTTCCTATTAGTAGTGAATATAAAGTGTTCATATTTATTTTGGAATGCCCATAATTCATTACTATTTTTTTTAATTAACTAGTATATGAATTTTCATGAATATTTTATCTCATTCTTACATGAATGAATTATTCATTTTTAATGTATTACCTACATTATTATTGAAAATAATTAATATATTATTAATGGATTTATTCTATAGTTTAAAATTGTAAACTAATTCTATAAATTTTTATACATGAATCTATGGAGTTGCATACCAAGTATGATAATTTATTTATAGTTTATACATATTTTGTGTTATAAATATGATCAACTTGAGGTCTATATGGAGTAAACTATCATTGGTTAGGGGAAATTTAGGTTGGTGTGGTCATTCGTCTAGAGGATTTTGTATTTTTTAGAAAAATAGGGGTTGGCTATCTATCGCTCCAAGATTACTCTTATAAGGATTTTTTATTTCATATGATTCTAAGAAATAATGTGTAAGGGTATTATGTACCATATACATGGGATTATGTTGGATATGTATTAATATAGTCAGCTTTTAATATGGGTTAGTAACACAAGCCATGATTTATGTAAAGAGTTACAAATCAATACATTTTGAACATGTTGACTTAGTTGAAGTAATATGATTCCGAATGAATTAATTATAATCATGAATATATATAAATGGAATAACACTAGATAATATGGTGAGATTAAATCATCTTTAAAAAGACTATGTGTAAGACTTCTTCAAAAATTAACACTTGTTATGACATTGATTATTCAACTGGGTAGGTGTTTCCAAAGAAGAATTATCTTGAATTATATTTTATAATAAAATAAAGTTATGTGTTGACCCTTATAGTTAATCGACTTATTTTTATAATTTTATTTGGTTTACATGTAATTGGGAAATATTAAGAGTTATGATACCCTAGGAATTATGTTGTGTTTATCCATATAATGAATTAGACAAAGAGTTGTCCACTCGACCATCCATGAGTCATATATGATATGATTGGGATGATTACCTACCTAAATAACTAAGTGGTTATATGAATTCATAATAAAAATAATTTATTAGTAAAATATATATTTTATCCCACTATTGGATATGATGAAATCTATAAGTTTTAATCATTTCAGTGGGAGAATATTTAAAAAACGTACTTATTAAATGAATATAAAACATGATACTCACAGGATAAAGGAATAATTTGTATATATGAAATCATCATCATCAAAAACTAATTTGAGAAAAATCCTATAAAAATAAAGTATATTAATGTATGGAACTTGTTAAACTAATAAAAAATAAAAATTCATTATGAAATAAATAATACTTTGAGTTAGAATGAAACCTTTATGAGAAACCAACTACTGATGTTATTCAAAATTTTAATTTAAATCCATCATAGGGTCATAAAATGATTCAAAAAATGTTTATAAAGCATTATATAGATGATTAACTAGATAAATTAAGTCACCACTCATATACTAAATATTATTTTGTAGGACTTAGAGGGATTGGAGGATTCTTTAAGGATTATTAAAGTTAATGAATTATTTTTGATAGAAATATTTTCATAATATGAATGAGTGTAATAAAAAATTACGTGATATTCTCAATGTTCTAAGTATAGATGAAGTCGTAATGTGATTTCTATGTTTGGGTGCTATATAAACAATACATGTGGGTAAGAGTATAAACATGAATAAGAAGATTTATTTGGAAAATAAAACAATGATTCTTCATAATAGATGGTCAATCCCATTATAATATAAAGGAAATACCAGGAATAAAGGTGTAGTGATTTGATAAGATATAATTTTCTAGAATAGGTAAAGGGATGTGAAAAAATCCGTAGAGAATATTTTTTGCATATTTATTTGTGTATTAATGTTATAGAAATGAAATTTTCAATTTTGAAGGTTTATGATTCCAATTGTATGTTTTTAAAAATCTAAAAATATATAGGAGTTCACAAATACTGAATAATTGATAAATCTTGTAATTTTTATTGAAATTATCAAATTAAGGGTTTTTGAATCATTCAATTGGATAAAAATGAAAATTTATTAAGATTATATCGATATTAGTAAAGTACATGTATAATTATCTCATTTATCTTATGTGATAAGGGAAGTTGTTTATGAACAAAGAGTTATTATGAAAAAATAATTATGATTTAAAATCTAGTATAATCTTGATATGTCTAAAAAGATGATAAAAATAAAATACAAATTTATATTGTATACTATTGTTTATATATATTTTTGTTTAAATTTTGATGATATAATCCCACCACCCATTAGTGGAATATATTAAATAATAAAATATTATTTTTCAAAAAAAATTATTTAAACACATAGAATACCATATATGATATGGATACAATAGTTTATTCTCTGAGAATTACTAAGAAATGAAATATGTGTTATTTCTGATATAAAATAATTTATTTATATTAGAATGATATTATGAAAATACTATAGTGT
Organism: Viscum album; assembly: GCA_963277665.1. NCBI lineage: Eukaryota > Viridiplantae > Streptophyta > Magnoliopsida > Santalales > Viscaceae > Viscum > Viscum album. Next base: position 1,679,094,819 of record OY728126.1, read on the forward strand.
ATAAAAACTCATGGTTGTAATTTTTAACATAAATAATTTAAAATTATAAAAAATAATAGATTATACCAGTAAAAACATAGAGAATTTCACTTAATATGTAATATGGTTTAGTTCATCTCTATATAATATTAATATAATGTGTTACTTCAGTTACCAAAATATTTAAATGAAAAGTTTTATGGAAAATTTATGATAATTATGATAAATATGAACAATAAAATATTTCTAAGAAGACAATAATAACAAATTATCATCACAACATTTGATTTTTTGTAGTTAATAAATTTTAAAACTATGTTCAAATAGTTGAACATTATACATTTGAGTCCTAATCCATTCCATTATTAAACTTATTTTATTTACAGATGTTACTCACTAAAAGTTTTAGTGGGTGGGTTTTATCAGGTGATCACGGAGGGTTATGACAGTGTTACATAGAGATGTAATGAGTTTAAAAAAGTCCTAAAATTGTAGTAAACATATGGTAAATGTGGATTGATATCATATGAGATTAGATATTTTAAGTGATTGATTATAGTTTTATAAATTTTTATAAAGGAGTTTATGAATAAAAAATGTATCATTTTATATAAAATTGCAATACCCACATTATCATTTTTGACGTTGGATGAACAGACTCATGAAGTTAAATCCTAATTGATCTCTTAAATCATGAATTTGATTTATCCAATACCAATTTTAATTATTGAGTATTATCGGTTATGAAAAAATTTTAAGGTTAGTGTGAGTAGGATTCATTTATAAAGACAAAGAGTATACACATGGGGAAAAAGAGGTTTTAGGCACTGGATAATGCATGGAGTATACGACATAAAGTGTATACATATTATATTTGGTATACTAGTGGTTCATTGTTAATATTATGATTAACTTATACCCATGGATGGTGAGATACCTTGCATGAAGACATTTATATTTTTATACCTTTCTTATGTAATACTTGTGGCCTATCTAATGAGGGAGATAGTTAGGTATGTGACAGATCATACTATTAGTTGAAACTTAATGGATATTTGATTTATCCTATTATGTAATGAGTATGAAATATGAGCCCTCAATTGAGATATACCATGGATTTTTATGATTATACCAAGATAAGGAATATGATGTGATTATTTATTTTTTATGGGTATGTTATTTTATTATCCATAAAGGGGAATGACATGTGATATATTAATCAATTTGGTAAGTCTATACTTGCAGAATCAAGAATTTATGAGAATATATATACGATTGATATACTCTATGTATGGTTTTAACACCCTAACATGGGTGCCACATACTAGTGCCTCGATCATGTTCACCACATGACCTCAAGTGCACCTCCATGTACACCCGATGTTACTGACTAGAATCGATGGTTAAAAATGTAAGATGAGGAGTATGTCAACCCTTCTATTTATTACAACTTAATTCATGATTTATTATAGAATATTATGCATAATAAGACTCATACAATCTAAAAGTATTATGTATTGGGTAATTAGGTACATTAAATAGCATCTTATAACATTGTATACAACAATATTATTAAAAACTTCCATGAAATGATCATATTATTACGTCATACATAAAACTGCATGTGTTAACATGGGGACATACATAAGCGATGATCTATAAATCCAAGTAAGGAAATAAACATGGTATAACATGAATAAAGTGACACATGACAGATAATATGAATATCAAAGGGGCATAAAAGGAGTGAGAATCATAAACATGAACAATGAGGAATGATATAACGTGATAATCATAAAGGGAACATTGGAAATTTGAAAACATATTAAAACAATGCCTAATAAACATAGGTTAAGGATAAATGCCAAGAAGTAATGATGAAAAAATTCATATAATGGATTATATTCACTACATAATCCCTTTCATTACATATCATTAGAATAAAACATTACCAAATTTATTAGAGAACTATATAATTTTGGGTGCACATGTCTCTATCATTTCATTCACATACTTAAGCGTGCCACATAGATCATAAAAATGGAATAATTTTTCATGATAATTTATTCCAAAATAATTTATTATGGAATAAATACAAGTATGTATTAAATAAGTGAAGTATAAGTTCATTAATGTTAATACCCTTAAAAGGAAATGGGTATGGGTATTCACTACACAATTTTTTGGCATTGAAAATCACAGTGAAATTTCAACAGTATAACATGGGTGGATTAATGTTCATCTAAGGGATCAATGAGTGTGGAAGTGGTCTCTTATCATTTATAAATAAAAATTTATATTTATTTATGATATATAATAACATATCTCATCATTAGTAATTAGATATAAAAGACATATGATAATGAAGATTCTTGAAAAAATAGGATGAGAAGACCCCTTAATAAATTTTTTCATGGTAACAACTGAAAATAAAGATTCATGGGAGGTATTAATGAGAGTAAAAGGGACATATGATAATTTATAAATCAAATGGAAAGTATGGGGGTTATTTAATAACATATCTCAACATGAAAAAACTGAAATTGAAGGGCATAACCTAATAGAGGAGCATGAAAAATATAGAGAGTGATGCATCCCTTACTAAATTTCGGCATGATAATGACTTAAAAAAATGATATAATGAGAGGGGATCAATGGTGTCTCATTATTAGATAATTAATTATAATGAATATGGATAATTATTAATACATGAAAACATAACCAATTGGTAGTCAAAAAGGCTAATTATAAAGAAGGTTCTTGAATGGAAATTAGAAGAGGGAAATCCCTTACCTTGAGAGGGTGATTCCAAAATATTGGGAGGAGATTCCTGGGAGGGGAACCTTGGGAGGAATATATATGGGGGAGGTCATAGTAAATATGTGATACATGGTTTTTTAGTTAATATAAATGAGAGATTGTATGGGATTATATTGGAAAATATAAGGGAGTTTTTAATTATTTCTCAATCTTAGTTCTTAGACTATATATATATATAACAAAAAAAACTTCACCATTGTTTATGACCACAGTTTCTTCCAAATAACGGGGGTTTTAATTATTTTAAAATGCGGAGGGATGAAATTATTAAAGTAACATCCATTCTTATGTGTAAGTGAGTCATGTTCCTAAAGAAATGGTTCCAAAACCATAAAATATATTTTAGGTTTTGGAGGATAAATAATGTCTATATAAAGTAAATAAAATAAACTTAATATTAAAATAATTTAAATATAAAATACATATTTTATCATATATACAATTTATTATATTTAGTACATAATTTTTGGGTCATTATTATGTCATAATACACACCTTATTGTTATACCGTATTTAAATTTTACACAAAACATTGACCATTATAAGAAATTATGAAAAACTAACCATTGGATAACTTTTATATGATGATTTAAAAAATAATAAATATTCTATCAAAATAATTTTATAAATATATGAATTTTCACTTTTAAAATGAAATTAACATTTATTGAGAAAAGTTGAGTTTTTTTGACAATAACAGTTTTGAACCCTTATAAAAATTATGTTTGAAATTATATTACCATTTAAATTTAATGATTTAAAATTTAATAATAATATTTTATTAAAATATAATTTATTCCAAAAACACATTAATTCCTCAAAAGTAATGTATTAATTGAAACTGTATACTACTTAAATATACAATTTGTGTTTTACCGTATAAAAAAAATATTTTTTCAAACAGATTACATAATCATTTATAAATTAAATGAAATAAGGATTAAATATAGTAATAATTTAAATTAAAAATAAAAACAAATATTAATAATTTTAGTGTTAATTTTTCTTTTCTTTGTTAAATTATTTTTACCCTTAATTGACCTATTTTACTTTTACCGCGTTAATAAATATTTACTATAGTTACTATTCAAACTGTTGAAAAATTAAGTGGAAATTGATACCTAATATTAAATATGATGATTCTAAATATATAATAAATTTTATAAAAATAAACTCACATATGTGGAATATTGAATTTAATATAAAATGCACAAGCCTGATGGAAAAAATGTTTTCCAAAAAAATACATTTTTTAAGGAAAATATGATTTTTATTTAACTCTATAACTATTAATATTAATTATATGAATTTAAATAATTAATAGATATACATATTTATATATATAATATAAAAATTACATTTTTTTCATTTATTATTGGTGGTCATTTTAATAAATTTAAATGCTGAAACATTATGAATTTTAAAAATGTTTTTAGAAAAATGTGTTTTGAATCCTAAAAATAATCTTATACTAAAATCCATTATAAAAATGATTTAACTGTGATTAATTGAATTAAAAATAACTAAATAATAACTTTGTTACCTTGAAATCATATGACAATAATATTGTGTCTTATATATTACTTAATTTATCCAAAGAATTAATGATTTTACACAAAAAGGATATCATTCACCGTTCAATGAAAATATATATTTTAACAAAATCCCAAAAATTTTAACTTATGATAATCTTGATATTATAATATAAATATTAATCTAATTGTGTCAAATAAATTTTCATGTTTTTCTAGAAAATTATGATAATATTTTTTTATAAAAAGAAATAAACAACATTTTTAAAGAAACCATATTTTGAAAAACAAAAGGACATTACCAAAATTGATTGATTATTTACAAATAATTTATCAATAAATTTAAGAAATATATATATTTCATAACATAGTTAATCATAATAATATTATAAAATTTAATGGAATGGTTAAAGCTGTCATATTTATATAATCACAATATCTTTTGGTTCAGTATTTCATATCACATAGGCTATCAAACATAGTTGTCTATTTTAAAAATTTGGGGAATTATATTCTTACACCATTTAATAAATTATATCTTCAAAATTTAAACATGAACTTGGTATGTAATGTTTTGAAACATGAAAATATCTTAATTAAAATTCCACATCATTAAATTGTTTAATGAAACATCCACTTGAAAACATAAAAAGGAGAGTATGAAAGTCATCACATAACTAGGTTTCCATGTATTAGAACATTATTATAAAATGAAAAAATAGAAATGGAAGAGAAAAATAAAAACAAATAAATAATAGAGTTTGATAGAGAATATTTTTAGGAGAATTATAATGGCCATAAATCCATATATTTTTATGGGTAAAAAGACTATAAATTAATCAAAATGATTGTAATATGATTTTAATTAAGAATATTTTCCTAGAGTTAAGGAATTACTTTACCATATAGACTAGGTATATGATGGAATATTGTTTACTGAAAAGTATAATTTCATCCTTTAAAAAATTTCCACAACAATATCATCTTTTCTACGAATGATGATAACTCAAGATAAAAAAAATTATGCATGAAGCATTAGAATTAGCTTCTAACAAATCACATATTACACCAAATGATATTTATATATTCCTCATGTTTTCTCCAATTGAATAGAATAAAGGAAAAATAGAGATGATTAGTTTTAAACTATTAAACATTAATAGGAATCCAATGACATAAAAGGGATAAATTTTAAATGAAATTTATTTTGTAACTTATGAATTTTTAGGTTTTATTCTATGATATGCATGATCAATTTCCTAATATATAATATTATTGGACTTTTTTATTCCCATAATAATGGTTCATAATGATCTTTTTAATTTTCCAAAGTATATCCCCAAAGGGTGTCAAACCATGTGTCTAGTAAGGATCATTTTCATACACTAGTTTCTGATTGAGTCCAGCTCAATGTGGTGTTTTCATGTTTTACCCATATCTACATCTTTTCCAGATCCACATCCACCTATAGTATAAAAAAGTATTCAATTTCTTTAATAATCCAATTACTCTATACTTTACCAAAATTTTGTGATGCATTATCATGTTTAGTCTTATCCTTAATGCTTTCACTAGATCTTGTGAAACCTAATAAAAAAATATCAAAACTTTTCCTTTGACACCAACTATGAAAAACCTACTATTTATTACAAATTAATTCATGATTTATTACATAACATTACACATAAGACAAACTAGAATACTGAGAATTATAGTTTATTTGGGAATTTGGTACATTACAGAACAACTTATAACATGGAACAAAACAAAATTATTAGAAAATTCCTTGACCTGATCATATTATTCCATCACACTTAAAACAAGATAAGATAATCTGGGGACATAAATAATTAAGGGGTGAGATATAAATACGATTAAGAGAATAAATATAGAATTACCTAAAGAAATTAATAAATGTTATAAAATAGTAATATCAATGTGTCATAAAACGAGTGAGAATCATAAACATGAACAATGAAACATGATATAACATGATAATCATAAAGGTAACATGGCAAATTTTGAAACAACTTACAACACTGCATTATAAACATAGGTAAAGGGTACCTACCCAGATATCCTGATGGAAAATTACCGTGATAGATTAGTTTAATTATATAATCCCTTACATTATTTATCCCGAGTCTAAAATATTACACAATTCATTTGATCTCTATATAATTCCAGACACACCAATCACATTAATTTCATTCTCATGTTTAAGTGTTCCACATAGATAAAAAATATTGAAAAATTTATCATCTCATTTTTTCCCTGATAATGTACCATGTAATACATACATGTAATTCCCTAATTAAAAATTGTAACATAATTAAGGGGAACACCATTTATATGAAATGGGTATGAGTATTCACTACACAACTATTTGACATAGAAAATCATAATGAAATTTTGGAAGCATAACGAGGGTGTATAAATGTTCATGGAAGGGATTAATGAGAGTGGAAGGGGTGTCTCAAAATTTATAAATAAAATTTATAGTAAGGGGATATATGAAATAACATATCCCATCATTATGAGTTGGAGATAAAATACACAAGACAATGAAGATTCATGAATAAATAAGACAATGATATTATCCATTACTAAATTTCGGCATGGTCAAGAGTGTACATAAAGATTCATTTGAGGGATTAATTAGAGTTAAATGGGTATCTCATAATTTATAAATAAAATTTAATGTTAGAGGGATATGGAAGAAAATATCCCAACATGAACAAACTGAAATTAAGAGGCATAACATAAAAGTGGTGCTTGAATAAAAAGGATAGTGAGAGATCCCTTACTAAATCTTTGCTTGGTAACGAATTAGGTAAATACTATATTGATATGGGATAAATGGAATCTAATTATTATACAATAAATTGTAAAATATATTGAACATTATAAATACATGACAACATAACCATTATATATTAAAAAATTTTAATTACCATGAAGTCTCTTGAATGGAAATGAGAAGAGGGAAATCCCTTACCTTGAGAGAGAGATTCCAAAATATTGGGAGAAGATTATTGGGAGATTATAGAAACCTAGGGTTAAATATAAAGAGGATAGGGAATATTATGTATGTTCTAAAAAGTTTTATAGTGAAGATAAATTGGATCATGGGTGGGTTTTTATTGTAAAAATGAGGGGAGTTTATTATTTACCAAGCATTGGTTTTGGACTATATAATAAAATAACCAAAACCACAAACCATACTATGTTTTGTCCCATGGTTTCGGAAAAATATTTGTGGTTTTAATTATTTTATAATGAAGAGGTCTGAAATTATTAATATAATACCCATGCTGATGTGGAAGTGAGTAATGTTCTTAAAAAAATGATTTTAAAACCTTAAAATATTTTATTGGTTTTGGTGGATTCATAGAGGCTTTATAAAATTATTAAAATAAACATAATATTAATTTATTTTAAATGGAAAACATATATTTTTTTCATGGATATTATTTATTCTATTTATTAATTCATTTTGGTTCATTATGAATCATAAGACACACCATATACTTATACCATATTTAAATCTTACATGAAAATTCGACTATTATAGAAAAATATAAAAAAATAACCATTGGATAATTTAAATTTTCTGATTTGAAAAATAATATTTATTATATCAAAATAATTTTCAAAATATTTGATTCGTTTAAATTTAAAGTATAATTGACAATTATTGAGAAATAATGGGGTTTTTTGGCAATAAGAGTTTTCAAACCCATAAAAAAATTATATTTAACATTATATTATCATTTAAATTTAATTATCACCATTTAATAATAATATTTTATTAAAATTTAATTAGTTTTAAAAATATATTAATTCTCAAAAGGAATGTCTTAATTGATACTGCATATTACTTAACAATTCAATTTTTGTTTTATCCTTTCCAAAATATTATTTCTATCAAAACGATTGCTTAATAATTTATTAAGTAAAAAATATGAAATAAATATAATAAAAATTTCAATTAAAATAAAATATTAATATTCATTCTTATAGGGTTACATTGTCTCTAAACAATGTTATATTTATTTTACCCTTAATTAACCTATTTTCCTTTTACTGTGGTAATAAATATTTACTATAGTTACTATTCATGTTGTTATAAAATTAGGTTGAACATGTTAACTAATATTGATTATGGAGATTATAAATATGAAATATATTTTATAAAAATCAATTCTTATAGGTGGAAGAATTTAATTTAATAAAAAACCCACAAGAATGACAAAATGCAATTTTCTGAAAAATACATTTTTAAGGAATAAATGATGTTTATTTAACTCTATAACAAGTAATATTGATTATATTAATTTCAATTACACAATATACATATATAATATGTACATTTAATTTAGATAATTTTTCATTATAGGTTATTTTAATTAAATAAAATAGAGAAACATTATGCATTTTAAAGGCGTTTTTAGAAAAATGTGCCTTGAAACCTAAAAAAACTTATACTAAAATACAATATAAATTTGATTTAACTGTTATAAATTAAAGTAAATATAACTAAAAAATAAATTTGTTACATTAAAATAAAATTAACCTAATATTGGTCCTCCTATATTAAATAATTTATCAAAATTAAAGAAGATTTTACTTAAAAATGGTATTTTCACCATTCATTGAAAAATCAATATTTTCAAAAAAATACAAATATTTCACCCTATTTTAATCTTTATATGATGATATAAAAAATTGAGCTCATTTTATCAAATATATTTTCTATATGATATATAAAATAATTATAATTTTTTTATATAAATAAATAAATAACAATTTTGAAGAAAACATATTTTGAAGAAAAAAAGGTAAGTGAAAAAGTGGGTGATTATTTACTAAGTATTTATAAATAAATTTAGGATATATACATATTTTTTTAATATATTTAAGCATACTCCTATCCAAAAATTTAATGGAATGATTTATATAATCATATTTAAATAATCATTATTAGTTTGGGTTCAGTGTTTCATGTTACATACACAATTGAACATAGCTTTATCTTTTAAAAACTCTTGGATTTACAAGGAGTCTATATACCCTTTATCAAATAATAAAAATAATAGAAATATATTTGCACCATAACCATGATACTATAATAATAAATAATTAACCGTAAAAAATATAAACCAAACAACACATGAATAAATCCAAAAGAGAGAAAATAACCATAAACCAAAGAAGTAAATATGTCAAGTCATACTTATGTCATGTTTCTAATGAAAAATAAAAATAAAGATACATTTCAAAGTCCTAAGTGGGTCTTGACATCATGTATCATTCCCTCATCCATGGTCCAACACGAATCTCAACTCATACATCTAACATAGGGAGCTTGACCTTGTCCTATCATGTAAACATTAAGTCTATTTGGATACCAATCAGGCGGCCTGAGTAGGTTGTGAGAAAAAATCATTGGTCAAATAAAAATTATGTCTAAAGAAACATTTATCCTATAACACTGTATGCAGTTTAAAAAATAATAAAGATCAAATGAAAAAAGTAAAGAGGCTTCACATTTATTATTCTTTTGCCAACCACATCATACATGTTTCATCCCATACTGGATTCTTAACTATACACTATAGGTATTTCCCATTTTAATCATTTTATGTGATTTCATTATTTAATTTAACTCCCAATTTATTTGGTACCATGTAGCGTCATTTTGGGTACCATTATCCCAGATAATTGGAGTGTCAGTCTAACATCAATTCACATTCTTTTATTAGGGGCCTAGAGAATTAGAATGGAAACCCATGGGTACATGAAGCATTAGACCCTCACCCACAACTCATTGTTAGTATTCAAATATAAATATTCATTGTGGGTCTACAACATCAGTCTGGAAACCCTTGTGTACTTGGGTTTTCCACCACACATGGATTAGCTACTCCCATGAACGAGCTCATGTTCAAGTCCAAAATCATCCTAGTCTCTTTTATACCTTTCCCAAAATGTAATACAACTGAAAAGAAAAGAAACACTCCTCTTATACAAATTTTTAATTTTATGAACTAGGTTCTACATACCAGTTCCCTGATATGGTTCTCTATATGACCTCAGACATGTCTCCCCGTATGCTAGAGGTTTCCGACTAGTAAAGAGTGTATAATATGTAGCATGTGAATACATTAATACCTATATCAAAGTAGAAAAAGAGTAGAAATAAATATCAAATATAACCAATAATCTTCAATATTAAATAATAAACCATAAAGGATATAAAACAAATAACAAATTAATAAATTATAAATAGGGAAAATGATAATAATCCAAAGTAGTAAATATGTCAAGCCATATAAGTGTCATTTATCTAATGAAAGACCATTATAGAGACACACTAAAAACTCTTATGTGGGCCCCAACATCATGTTTTTTTCCCTCATCCATGCTCCATCATAATTCTCAACTGATGAATTTAATATAAGGCTGTTTCCCTTATCATATCATGCAACTATTACGTCTATTTAGGTATCAAATAGGCGGCTTATGTAGGGTGTCAGTATAACTCATTAGGCCTCTACCAATTGATTATAAAGTAATATATAGTCTATAAAACTATATGATGATGTATTAAAAATACATATAAAATGAAAAATGTATACACATTTTAAATATATTATTATTTAGTTAACCAAATCATACCTGCTTCAGCCCATACTAAAGTCTTAACCATACACCAAAGGGGTTTTATATTTTAATCATTTCATAGGATTTAATTATTAAATTTAATTCAATATTTATTTAGTCCTCAGGAGTGGTGGTCTGGTTACCATTATCATGAATACTTAAATTTTCAGTCCAAAATCAATTTACATTTATGCATCAGGGGCCTAGAGATTCAGTCGGGTACCCCATTGGTACTTGGAGAATCAGTTCCTCCCCCAAAACTCATTATTCACAATTAAATGAAGATATATATCATGATTAAACATTAGTGTACTTCTTTTTAATCATTCACAACATAGTGCACCATTTCATTAATGAAAAACCATTGATATATTAATTTCATCACAATGAACAAGATGAACAATCCCCCATTAATCCATTAATCATTAATCAATACACACCTCATTAACCCTTTGATGTCAATCCAATAAAGAATTTAAATCCTATTATCAAACCATGAAATAAGGGCTTAGTTCAATTCTATATAAACATCATTCCCCTTTTTACATCTCGAGAATCAAAATTTCATGGATATTGGCATACCACATAGGTTTCTATCATGATCATTATATCATAATCTCCACAGATCCAACATGATCTGTGAAGGGTCTCAAAATTACAAGGGAATCAAATATTTTGTCTATTTTAATAAAAAAATTTCAACATACACAATGGTACAATTACAATGATCATTATTATTGGAATTATCAATTATACCACCAACTATAGGATCATTGATAGATGCTCACAAAATGTTATCCATCAATTCGATGTAGAACGATTAAAATCACAATGGAGAATAAGGTATAGGATCAATATATAATGAAAAATATACATTAAGAACTAGATCTAAACCATCACCAATGGAAGGTTTCATCTGTAACACCCTGACCCCTCTAGACCGGAGCCGATGAATTACTTATTACATTGACATGATTAAGAGGAATGAAATCCTGAAGGAGCGATCAGTTTAGTAGTCTTGAAGAAACTAGATACATAGATGTAACTCAAATTACATTGGGAAAGGTAAAAAAGTATAATACATAACAAAAACTAATAAAAACTGCATCCATGGAAACTCAATAAGTGAACTCCTCTTGAAAACCTATTTAAGGTAAACAAATGAAAGGGATGAGCTCAAATTGCTCAGCAAGGGTTACAAATAGCGGAAGCATGGATCAATTATAACTGAATCATAAAAAACCTGGCATCATAATTATGGAATGGTGAATAAATTAAAAACTCATGCCATTAATATAATGAGAATGAAACTGAATCCACATATTTTGTCACAGTTAAAACATCACAGTTTAAGTCTGTCGGTAGAAACCCATATGATTTTTGGAAACAAACATGAAGGGTTTGTCGCAAAACTGATTGTCTCACGAAACATGTTGATGCATCAGGGGGATATATATGGCCCTATCTTCTTCTTCAATTCCAAATAATTCTCTATACATTAATTTAATACATGATAAATATGCCTTTTCAATATCCGTATAGAGTAGAGTATATAGATTCATCAATATTTCCACAGTGAAAACAACATTCCAAATAAACATCATATGTAAAATGTTATTAAATTTTGACAATAAAAATATACATGATATAAAAATATGGATATTTAATAGAAATATAATTTCAAATGAAATGTGACCTCAAATGGGTAGTAGGTACAACCTATAATGATTATTAGGTGCACAATTCAAAGTAAGTCACAACGAAATGGAAGTTAAGACAAAGTACCTTACCACAATGTAATCAGTCGAATCATATGACCAAGACTTAATAACCATAAAATGAATAATTTAATACAATTAATATAAATAGAAACATTATATTATTTGACTAATGGAAGTACATATACAACACATTCAAGAAATAAATGGTGAACATTGGAAATATCACGGAAATGAAAGTGAGATGAGAAAACCCCTTATAAAAATTTTGACATGGTAGCAAGTGTTCTTGTGAGGGATTAATGAGAGTTAAAGAGGTATCCCATCATTTATATATCATAAGGGGAGTATGTGGGTGGTTAGAAAACAAACCTCATCACCAGAAATTAAAATAAAAGCACACAACTTAGGGGAAATAATTTAATAAAAGTGAAAGAGATGATCCCTTACCAAGATCGTATCATTAGAGTGAGTTTAAATCAATGAAAAAATTATGTGTGAAAAATATAAAACCAAAAACTAATAGTGTATATATAGAATAATAAAATAATAGGTCATTCTCACATATTCTGGGAAAGATGAAACCAATGACAAAGATGTTTAACTCATGAATGGAAATTTTGTTAAGATATCCATTACCTTATGCTGGAAGGTGTTCTTGATAGTTCATAACGGCCCGAATAATCAAATTATGATTCATTAATTAACAACGAAAGAATCTCATCTACATGTAATTGTGGTGTTAAAAAATTATTAGGTTAATTTATTTCATTTTTGATGGGTTTAAGTGGTTCAATTTTATTGTTTTCGAAGCATTTTCTTCCTTGGGTTTCATGATCCGTTTACTTGTATTCATGAATGGAAGTTCATTTGAAATGTTATTAAAAATCCATAATTTTTTAATATAAATTATTAGTGACATTAATGAGATATAATTGATCTTATAATGATTTTGGTTACACAACATGAGGATGAATCATTCGATAAGTTAATGATAAATGATTGGATTTAGTTTTGCGGTTTTGTTCACAATGAACAGGTTTAGTATTATTATTCCATTTTATGAATGTGTAAGGATTCCAGAATATTAAATAAGAAAAAATACATATATTATGATCTGGTTCATCAATTAAAAGGGTTTCATGAAAATCTTCAAGATAGTAATGAAAATAGAAAACATGTTTTCCTTGTGTGTGATAAATTAACACATCTCGGACGGTGTTTGCATTTATAGTATAAAAGGAAGAGAAAAATAGAGACGATGATGTAATATTCCATTATCATAATTAAAATATATTAAATTTAATTTAATTGAATTATCATCGATTTTGGATTAGGTTAGGTGAGAATATAGAACAAAAGAATGGAACTTGTAAAAGAAATTGAAAGAAAAAGGAAGAGAGGTTCAACTCTTGAGTAATCCTCATTGAGAAACTCCTTAAGACCGTTGTTTTTGGATTTTTGGTGAGACCATAAGGCCTTGTATGTGGGGAGAGGGCTTGGGAATTTTATTTTGAATAATTTAAGAAAGTATTTAAGCTTATGTGGTGTGGTAGGAAGAGGGGGTGATGGGTGGTTTATATAGTGGAGGGGAGGAGAGTTTTCTTATTATTATAATCATTAATTTATTATTTTCTCTCAAAACAAGAAATAGTGAATATTACAAGAAAAAGAATAATAATACATGAGTGTGAGTTCTAGATTTGGGTTTTTACAGCACTCATGATGCTAGGAATAGATAATTTAAATTATAATGTATATATAGGGTAAATTATTGTATTTTTCTATTCACCAAAAATTAAAGTATTTCAGAAAAATACCAAAAAACAACCCTAACCATTTTTAGGAATATAGAATCAAAAAATGAAATCCATTTTTCCAAAATAATTTTCTATATAAGATAAATTTAATTTTTTATGAAAATCATTATTTAATCGAAAAATATAAACACCTAAAATATCCATCTTCATTTTTAAGGTTCCTATATTTATTTTTACATTCATGGGTATGAATACCATTAATAAGAGTCTTATTACTATTAATAAGGGTATGTTACTATTCAAAATGGAAGGTTACTATTCACAAAAAATTAATTTAATTCTATTAGACTCTAAATATCATCCTGATCGCTACTGCAAATTTTCTATTTTGAAAATTCAAAACACAAAGGAGGAAAATTTTTGTTTAAAGGCTAGGTTATGAGTATATCTTAAATAACCAAGTGTTGTTTCAAAGAAAGTCAGTGCTTTATGAAAATAGGATACTTAATGAATATAATTTATTTAATATAAATATACAATAAAATGTTTTGGGTGTTACATTATTCCATCCAGAAAGTGTTTCCTCAAAATATTTTATTTATAAAGCCCTTCAAAATGATGTGGGTGGTTCTTATTTATAACATCATCTGGTTCCCACATTACTTCCCCCATATTCTGGTTTCTCCAAAGAAGATTTACTAGAAGAGTTGACTAGTTTCACAGTGCTTGTTCCCTTGTGTCAAGAATCCCGATAGGCTCTTCCCATTATGAAAAATCAGGTTTCGATTCTATTTCTTCATGGGTGAGTACATGCATTGGGTCTCACATGTATTTATTAAACAATGGCACATGGAACACAACATAAAATTTGGAGAGACTTAGTGTCATAGATAAACAGTAATATACAGCTCCAATTCATTCCATAATTTCAAATGGTACGATGTACCTGGGGCTCAGTTTACCTTTCTTACCAAACCTTAAGACACCATTCCATGGATATAATTTCAGAAAGACATGATCTCCCACGTGGAATTCCAGATCCTTTCTCTGGTTTTCAGCATAACTCTTCTTCCTACTTTGGATTTCGTTAATATGGGCTTGAATTATCTTTACCTTTTCTACAGTCTCTTTATTGAGTTCTGGGCCTATAAGTTTCTTCTCACAAAATTCATAACAACAATATGGAGTTTGATATCTGTTTCTATATAATTCTTCAAATGGAGCCATTTAAATACTATAATGGATACTATTATTGTAGGAAAATTCCACCAAACGAATGTATTTATCCCACATACCTTGAAAGTTAAGAGATAATGATCTCAACATATCTTCCAGTGTTTGAATTGTCCTTTCAGACTGTATGTCGATTTGGTTTTGATAAGTAATACTCAAATGAAGATTAGTATTCAAGGCATTCTGGAGACTTTTCTATATTTTTTATGTAAATTCAGGATTTATATCAGACACAATCGATATAGGTGCACCATGAAGTCTTACAAATTCATTAATATAATGCCTTACTAGGGTCTCAAGTGTTAAATCCTATATTCTAGAAATAAAATGATATTATTTTAGGATAGAATCAACAATTACCTATATTGCATCATTCCTTCTAGTTTTCCTCAGTAGTCCAGTGAAAAAATCCATTGTAATGTCATCCCACTTTCACATAGGAATAGGTAAAGGTTGCATCACCCCTCTAGGATGTTATCTCTCTTCATTCACTTGTTGACAAACTAGGCACCTTGACACATAGTTTTCAATTTTTTGGTTCATATTATCCCACCAAAAATGTCCTTTCAAATCTCTATACATCTTTGTGCTACCTGGGTGTATAGATAAATTTGAGCTATGAGAATCATGTAATAGTTCCCTTTTTAGCTCAGGTACTGATGGAACACATATCCTCTTCCCAAATTTCAGAACTCCATCTTCATACTTGAAGTCTTCCAATCTCCCATCCTTTAAAGCATTAATTATCTTTTAAAATTATCATTATCAGATTGAGAGATTCTTTTCTTCTTTAATAAGGATGGTTTATCAATAATTTGAAAGAGGAAAGATGTTTCCCCTTCCTTAAAAATTCCCATATCCATCTTTAGTAGATACATGAATATATGATCTCTCTCAATCCTCATTTGGGTTAGGAGTCCATGATCTTTCATTCATAATGCTTCTTCCACATTATTTTCTTTTCCAAGGTTGTAGTGAATTGAACAATCATAATATTTGTGTAACTAAAGTCATCTTCTTTCCCTCATGTTGAGTTTTTTGTGTGTGTAAAAGTGTATTTCAAACTATTTTTATCCATTTATATCTCACATCTTTCTCCATATAATTAATGTCTCCATATTTTTAGAGTAAAGATTACAGATGCTAACTCAAGATCATGAGTTGGGTAATTTTTCTCATTAGTCTTCATCTGCCTTAATTCATAAGAAATAACATTATTATTTTTCATAAGGACGTAACCCATCCCATTCTATGATGCATCACTATATATCACAAATCCATCACTTCTAGATGGAAGAGTAAAATTTGAGCATTGACCAATATTCTTTTCAATTCTTCAAAGCATTATGTACACTCCTTCATCCTCACAAACGTAACTTATTTACGTGTGAGCATGGTTAGTGGGTTAGCTAGTCAAGAGAAATTCTAAACAACGCGTCGATAGTAACATGCTATGACAATAAAACTGCATACCTCGACTATGTTCATTGATGTGGGCCATTATTGGACTTCCTTTGTCTTTACAGGATAAACTAAGATTCCAACCTTAGAGACAATATAGACAAGAAAATAAATTGATTGAATCTAGAATTCACATTTACTAAACTTTCTATATAATTCATTCCATCAAAGAGTTTTCATAAGAATCTTTACACGATTTTCGTGGACTTCATAGATTTTAGAGTATACCAGGATATCATCGATAAATACCCCAACAAAGTTAACAAGATATTCCTTGAAAACTCTACTCATTAAATCCATGAAAATAGTTGGTGTACTAGTCAGTACAAAAGGAATTACTGTAAAATCTCAATGACCATACCTCGTTTAAAACACTATCTTTGGAATATATTATTTCCTCACATGCAGCTGATGATATACAGATCAAAGATAAATATTTGAAAAGGATTGTGCTCCATGAATTTGATCAAATAAATCAAAAATTCATGGAATATGATACTTATTATTTATTATAATAGCATTGATTTCCTTGTAATCAATGCATAACCACATGGAGCCATATTTCTTCCTAACGAAAAGGATATCAACTCCCCATATAGAAACACATGGTTGAATAAATCCTTTTTAACTCTTTCATCTAGTTGTTTCATTAGATCCACTAATTCCATAGTGTCCATTCTATAAGGTGTCTTTGATATAGGTCTTACACCAGGAATTAAATCAATAGAGAACTCAACTTCCTACTCTGGAGGATATCCAGGTAAATCCTCTAGAAATAAATCAATGTATTCTTTCACTATATGTACATCTTCAATTTTATGATTTATTTCCTCACCCATAAACATTGGGTTTTCTGAGAAGAAATATTTCATTAAAATCCTTCATAATGGATGCTAAATAAAATGTGATTTTTTAAGAATATCCCCCAGGAGTGTCAAACCTATAGTGCAGCAAGGCCCGTTGTCATGTACCAAGATACCCTAGTTCAAGAATGAAACTCCTTGTAATAGTTTTAAATCCTATGTATATATCTTCTGTAGCCACCTCTACCTGTTTATATCCAAACTGGGATGTATTTTCTAAAAGATACACATAGTGTATTTCTTACCAAAATAACAGATGTTCATGTACATTTTTCCTCAAATACTGCCTTAGGTATTTCATCAATATTATACATTTTCTAATATAGTTTCCATGTTTTCTACTAAACTTCTTATGATACCAATTATAACTCCCTGACCCCTCTAGACTGGAGCCTTTGCATTACTTATTACATTGGAATTATCAAGAGGAATGAAATCCTAAAGGAACGTTCACTTTAGTAGACTATATGAAACAAGATACATATATTTAACACAAATTACATTGGAAAAGGTATGAATGTACAATACATAACAAAAACTAAAAAAATTGCATCCACAGAAACTCAACAAGTGTTCTCCTCTTCAAAACATACTGAAGGTTAAAAAATGAAAGGGGTGATCTCAAATGCTCTGTAAGGGTTAAAAATATAATAATCATTAATCAATGATAACAGAATCATAAATAACTTTGCATAGTCAATATGGCATGGTGAATAAATAAAAAATTCACGCCATTAATAAACCGAGAATGAAACTGCATCCATAGATTTTGTCAGAGTGAAAACCTCATGGATAGTAACAACTGATAATGAATAAAGAGAATTATTATTAATTGGAGTTAATGTATCTGGACCAAGATACCACTATATAGTCGGAATGGTTTAATTCTATGGGTAGAAACCCATCTAATTTTTTGAAACAAACACGAAGGGTTTGTTGACAAAATGATTGTATCATGAGACATGAAGATGCATAGAGGGGATATAGAGGGCCCCAACTGCCACCACGAGTCCAAATAATTATTTATAAATTAAGTTAATACAATATAAATATTCCTTTTTAATACCTGTATATAGTAGAGGATAAAAATTCATCAATATTTCCACAGTGAAAAAAACATTCCAAATAAACACAATATGTAAAATGGATTACGGTTTAGACAATAAACATATACATGATCTGATAATATGGATATTTAATAGAAATATAATTTAAAATGAAAAGGGACCTTAAATTGGAATTAGGTACAACACATAATGATTATTAGGTGCATAATACAAAGTAATTCAGAACGAAATGGAAGTTGAGACAAAGTTCCTTACCACAATGTAATCAGTCGAACCATATGACAAAAACGAAATAACCATCAAATGAATTATTGAATACCGTGAATATAAATATAAAAATTATATTATATGTCAAATGGAAGTACACATACACCACATTAAATAAATAATCGGCGAACATTGGAAATATCACAGAAATGAATGTGAGATGAGAAAACCCCTTACAAACATTTCGGTATGGTAACAGGTGTTATTGTGGGGGCTTAATGAGAGTTAAAGGGGTATCCCATCATTTATATATCATAAGGGAAGTATTTGGGAGGTGAGAAAACATACCTAATCATTAGGAATTAAAAATAAAAATACACAACATGGGGGAAATTCATGAATAATCGTGAAAGAGATGATCCCATACAAATATCGTATCATTAGAGTGAGGAAAAATCAATGACATAATTATGTGTGAAAAAACTAAAACCACAAAATAATAAAGGATATATATAATAAAATAATAATAGGTCATTCACACATATTCTGGGAAAGACAAAACTAATGACAAAGATGTTTAACTCATGAATGGAAATTGAGTTTATATATCCCTTACCTTATGCTTGAAGGTGTTATTGATTGTTCTTAACGACCTGAATAATCAAATTATGATTTGTTAATTAATAACTCCATAAAATCATAAAAATTCCATTGATATGGTATAGCTCTATTAGGTTCATTAATGTCTTTTTTGATAAGTTTAAGAGGTTAATTTTTATTTTTTTGGAAGCATTTTATTGGGTATCATGATCTGTTTACTTTTATTCATGAATGGAAGTTTGTTTGAAATATGATTAAACATCCAGAATTGTTTAATATATATTATTAGTGAAATTAATTATATATAAAAGATCTTATAATGATTTTGGTCATATAACATGAGGATGACTTATTAAATAGGTTATTGATAAATGCTTGGGTTTAGCATGGCCGTTTTCTGCACAATGTACTTGTTTTGTGTTATTATTCCCTATTATGAGTGTGTAAGGATTACAAAATATTAAATAAGATAAAATACATATATTATGATCTGGTTCGACCATTAAAAGGTTTTCATGACTAGACATGAATATAGTAATTCAAATTGAAAACCCGTCTTCCATGAGTGTGATAAATTAACACATCATGGACAGTGTTTGTATTTATAGTATAAAAAGAAGTGAAAAGAGATATGATGATGAAATATTCCATTAGTATAATGAAAATCCAATACATTTAAGGTACTGTAATTATCATGGAACTTGGACTAGGTGAGGTGAGAAGATAGAACAAAATAATGGAACTTGTAAAAGAAATTAAAAGAAAAAGGAAGAGAGGTTCACCTCTTGACTACTTCTCCATGAGAAACCTCTTAAGACCTTTGTTTTTTGTCCTTTTGGTGAGACCATATGGTTTTGGACGTGGGGAGATGGATTGGTATGAGTATTTGGCAGAATTTAGGCAAGTCTTGAAGATTTCGTGGTGTGGGAGGAAGAGGGGGTGATGGGTAGTTTATATAGTGGAGGGGAGGAGAGTTATCTTTATATTATAATCATTAATTTATTATTTCCTCTCAAGAAAAGAAATAGTGAGTATTCCAAGAACAATAATAGTAAAAAATTCATGTGAGCTAGAGATTTCGGTGATTAAATCACTCATTATTCTATGAATATTTAATTTAAATTATAATGTATTTATACAGTAAATTAATGTATTTTACTATTCACCAAAAATTCAATTATTTCAGAAAAAATCCAAAAATATCACCCTAAGCTTTTTTACACATATAGAATCAAAAAATAAACTCCAATTTTTAAAAATATTTTTCTAAATATGATAAATTTATTTTTTAATGAATAATATTATTTAATAAATAAATATAAATACATAAAAAATTCATCTTCATTTTTAAGGTTCCTAAATTTATTTATACACTCATGTGTATGGATACCAATCACAAGGGCCATATTAATATTCATAAGTGTAAGTTACTATTAATAAGGGTAGGTTACTATTCATAAGTGTGTGTGTTACTATTCACCCAAAATTATGTTAATTCTATCAGACAATAAATATCATCCCGATCACAACATTGATTGTCTATTTTTAAAAATTCAAAACACAAAAGTGGAAAATTTTTGTTTCAAGACTATGTTATGACTATCGATTAAATAACAAAGTGTTGTTTCAACGAAACTCAGTGCTTTATGAAAATATGCTACCTAATGAATATAATGTATTTAAGAGAAACATACCATAAAATGTTTATGGTGATACATCATCCATATCTAAAGGGAGAGAAATATGGGGGAGATAGAGAGGAACACAATCATATATGAAATAAAATACCAAAGAGGAGTCAATATTCTTCCACCAAATCATTTATTTCCAAATACAGGAGTTCTAGGATCCCAAGAATCCTCTTAAGAGCCTCCAAGAGTAAGGAAACCCATATTTGGATGTGCATGGGTGATTAAGGATATAAATGAGGGGTTTAGAAAATTTTACTCAAATTTTAAGATCTTTTAATAACCCTGCCAATAGTTTTGCTGGATGGGCCATAGGGTTAGAAAAACTATGCATGATAACCATGTTTCCCTATTGTCTAACGGGTGAAAAGTTTATCCTTAAGGTGTAAAATTTTTAAAACCATGAGCAAACCATGCAATCATTATTTTTCTTGGGGTGCATGGTTGGGGGGGGGGGGTGACCGAATGATTTGGTTAAAACGTGCACCCACATCTAGTGGGTAAAAATGGGGTTCCCATTTTCCTATGGAAACCACTAGATTTTCCCTAACTATGTACCAACCGTGAACAACCCCATAGACTTCCAAAATTATCTAAATTCTCCTAAAATGACTTTGAAGAAATAACCAACCAATATATGATCATAAAATGGTAAAATAATACATAAAAATGAATATGATAGGTCTTAATAATGGTTGGGATTTTATAGTTGTGGTTACACTCTTTCTTTGAAAAATAGATCATATAAACATGGCTGATTCCGTATGATACAATTAGTGGACATAATAAATTATATACACTTGTTTTGTGGAAATCATGCCATATCCCTTTTTATCTTGAGTAGAACAGATTTTTTGCTATATAATTATCTTTATTTATATTTATGAATTCATCGATTCCTATTTTTTTCATTGATACAAAGCCCCATGGGACCACATATTGTGGTTGGATGAATTAGGATTGATTTTGACTCCCAGAATAACTATAATGTTGTTTTAGAGTTTATCCCATATGTGTTTTGGATGGATATCCACATGGTCTTTCATATAACATGATACAAGTTGGAACTGTTGATATATATCAGTTTTTTTTGAAAAAATACAAAAGGGGGTTTAGGTGTGCTTTTACAAATTACATTATACGATACAATATAAGGAGAAATGGTAATTATTAATTGAGGCCTTATTGAAAGTGGTATATTGAAGGATAAATTAAATAAATATTAAATATCATATTATTTGATAAGGGTTTGAAATGTAGGTATTTTTCTGATAAAATCTATATGTTAATGAATAGTAAAAATTATTAAATTTTAATTCTGAAATTCCATTTCATCTAGTGAAATTTTCATTTTATTTGGGTTTAAGGTGTAATTGGATTAATTTTTTATCATTTAATCTAATAATGGTAATTAGAAGTAATTTCAAATTTTAATAGTACATAAACACATGTCAATCTTTTTATAGTTGTTACTTCTTAAAAACCCACTTTATGGTTTCGACAATGAGAATTAATTATAAATTAATTACAATAATTTTTTTGTTTTGAATTTAAAATAATTGATTACTTATTTAGAATCAGAAATTATGTAAATTGGGAACTTTTATTTTTGGATATTATGAATCGAAACATTAGTAATTATTTTTATTTTCCATGGTTAAAAGATAATTAGGTAAATATTGATAAAAATAATATTATAATAATATTAAAATACCCTAACACGTGTCCTAATATTATTGTAAGATTCTTGGTTGACCAAAACAATACTTAGGCCGAACATGTGGAATTTGGGTGCCACTTGGGTGAGAAAATGATATGTTATAATAATTGATTTTTTGTAAAGGGAAATATAACCTAAACATTTATCTTTTTACTAAAAAAATATGGTGGGGTTATATAAGTGATATCTTATACTACAAATATTAATTATAAAGATAAACATATTTCCCACATCATGGTATTTTATTTGTAATTTTTATAGAATATATATATATATATATTTAAAAATGACATAATGATGATGCGGTGATTGCTTCATTAATAAAGAATTAAAATATATGATATTATAAAAATTAAAAGAAATATTATCTTACATAATTTATGTGATACATGAATTTTAGAGATGAATATGTTATGTTATTGAAATATTAAATTTTTTGGTTTGAAGTTATCTCTAGGATTAGAGTTTATTTTAATTAAATAAATTGAATAGTGAAAAAATTGACAAAATTGATGTTTTATGAAAATAATAACATATTAAATAATTTAAAAATACTAAAAATATTTTAAAATGATAAACTGATTATGTTATGTTATAAAGTTTCAATAATTTCCCAATTATGGGATATTTACACCATATAAGTAAAACTAATATCTTCTTAACAATTAAAAAGTTGTGACAACTTTTAAAATTAAAAAATAATAATTAAGGGTAAAAAAAGATAAAGTTTAAAATAAACTAAATACATATTTAAAAACAATTGGATGAGAGGATTTCGATATATAATCATCTTATAATTTCCATATCTAAATTTGGAGAAACATATATTTAAGAAATAATTTATATTAATTTAATATTTTAATACTTTTTAAGGGTGCCCCTCCCCTCTCCTATAAAAATATACTCATCATTATCTATTACTCACACTTCCAAATAGTTTTAGTTTGTCCAATAACTATCCAATACTCTTTCAAGAATCCCTCCCCACATTATTGAATCCTTATTTTGGGAATAAAACCATTATTAGAGGTGATTTGGTTTTCTTTAATGGCGATCGACTGAAGAAGAGGTATCATTTTCTTTAACTGTTTTTATTTTGTTTTTTCTTCCACTTCTTAAAATCTCAGAAAAAAAGATGATATAATAATTCCAGTATCCTAAATATACTTAGATATTTTTATTTAAATGTCAACCCCTAAATACATCACTACTTCCATCAAATGGGAAAAGAATTAATCATTCATGCATACGTGTGAATTATTACCTCCACAGATCGGTTTAGTTCATTTTACTTGAAAATATATTAATATTGATTATAATAATTTAATTAATATTAATGTGTGATATTGATGAAATACTAATCATTATAACATAATAATATACCAATTAAATTCTTACTTCCATGTGAAAAAAATGAGAAAACTGTTCGTGTGTACGTGTGAACTATCACCTCTACAAAGTGGTGTGACTCATTTTTATTCATTATATCACTTGTATGGTATATATAAGTATATGTAAATGATTATTATGATTTTAATAATATCATGATTATTATAGAAAGATAAAATGGTATTTATCTTATTTCTATATTGATCAATGAAAAATGGAAACATTACTTATGCATACGTACAATCTACCATCTCCATGATTATAACATTGTTCATTTTTCATAACCATATTTTATTTGTTTAAATTAAAAAATATGATCTATATTTTAATTTTATGATATGTCATGAATACTATTCTGGAGATGATGAACTTATTACCACATGGATTAGTGACAATATACCATGTTCATTTTTGACCCAAGAACTGATTATTGAAAAAACATCTGACATGAACTCAAAAAATTGACTAATTATTATAACATGGATATAAGTTATGTAATTGGATAATAAAAATGAAAAAGGTTACAAATCAAGTAAAAAATAACATAAGTTTGTTATTCAGGAAGATAAATAATGAATAAGACAAGTCAGATTCAAGGTAAGGGAAATATTAACTCAATCTTCATTCATTGAGTTAAATATCAATGTAATTGGTTTTGTTTTTACAAGAATATGTGTGAATGTCTTGTTATTGTTTTACACTGAATATCCAATTATATTGGGTTTATTTATATTTTTCACCCATATTTATTTCATTTATTTAACCTTAATCTAATGAAATGATCTTTTAAGGGACTTCGTCTCAATCTTTTTTCATTGAGGTATATTTTGATATGAGAATCTTTTATACAATGTATAATTGTGCACTTTGATTTTTAATTTCATTCATGGTTTTGAAAAGAAATATTTTCTGTGGTTTTTTTTACTCACTGAAAAAAGGAATGTTTCTTTTTAATGTACATGGAGACAATGACCTTTCCGCTACCACAAAAATTATTTGATATCTGGCTTTCTATGGAAGTCGTAATGCTTTCAAAAATAAAAATAAATACAATATTCATTTTTAGGAATTATGTATTGAAAATAGTTTTTATAATGGATTGATTATATCAATATCTTGAAATTATATATTATAATCGCAATGTGAAAATGTTATTTTTCCTTTATTCATGTTTTATGTTTTATGATTATATTATGGTTATGGGTCATTGTTTATGTATACAGGTGGTTCCATGATAAACCAGGGGTGGATGAGCTCGATATAGCTTTATAATTCAATGGGTAACATGACAGATATAAACTTTAAAGTTTATCATAAGAGATTTAGGGAATATATTGTGATGGGTATTCCCAATGTAACCATGAAGGTTACTACCTACGTATATGTGAAAGATACCATGTAAGTATGTTAAGGATACCAGTCAAAAGAATCCTTTATGATTTATGATTTCTATGAGTTATTCATAAATATTATTATTTCATGGTTTTTGTTAAAGAGATTGTGTTTTATGAGTGAAAATTATGATTTCATTGATATGTATTTATTTGTGGTCTAATGTTTTCTTTACTTATTTTATACCCATTATTGAGATTTTTTTAGTCATCTTATGTTTTTGAATTTTTCTTCACAGGTTATAAGGATGGGTAAGAGAAAGGAATAATCCAAGGAGATTTTTATCAAGAAAAAGAAATCATGTTTTTCATAAATGGTTTCCTTTGGTGAAAAAAGTAGATACGGAGTGTAACTGTCCACATGTAATTTTTGGTTTTATTATGCAACA
Organism: Viscum album; assembly: GCA_963277665.1. Taxonomy (NCBI): domain Eukaryota; kingdom Viridiplantae; phylum Streptophyta; class Magnoliopsida; order Santalales; family Viscaceae; genus Viscum; species Viscum album. Next base: position 1,679,121,302 of record OY728126.1, read on the forward strand.
GTTATTGCCAATTATCTAAAACACTAAACTTAAAAATATTCTCAATGTAAATTATTTACTTAATTCAAGATTATGTAACATTTATGGGTTGGGCCTTATAGTTGGTATCAGAGGTCAGTTTAGATAACTTTAGAGGTTATGATGTTATATGGGTGTTGGAAAAGGATCCCATATAACAAATAGGGTTATTATCATATGGAAACATTATGAGGGTTATGGTAAATTATGTTAATTGGATAAAAACCTGAACAATTATGATATAAAGATGTTGATGGATTAATTTAATATAATTGTTTTTATGTTATCTATATCCTATAGCGGAAGCTTTTTTTAACAATTTTTTTCTTGTTTAAGTGATTATTCATTTAAGAAGATTAAGGATTGTTTGTAATGATGGAATGAAAGAGATCATTCAAAACTTTATTATCCCTCCCTGATGATTTGATCATCACTATTATGGATAAATCATGTTCAAAAGATTTTGACATGTTCTTGAGTATTCAAATCACCTAAAAGAAATGTTTTGAGTTATCCAACACCTACCCATTTCTAAAACAATTTTATGGGTCATGGTATCTTTTTAATATTATTTCAAGATGCCAGATTTTTCCAACTCTATTGAAAAGTAAAATTATAGAAGTGGAGTGAACCTATACTTTTTGAAAGTAGGACAACATGCCGAAAGAGAATGGAACCATCATAAAGGTTATGATATCTTGATTCAAGGTTTGATTTATTTTATTATCCGTATAGAATTATGCATATTTGTATGAATATTTATAAATGATTAGGATATTTGATCTATAAGAATAATGTACTAAGAAATAAGTTATAAATTCATAGTTAATGTATTATGAAGAATGAAAATGATTAAGAATTCTACATATAAGGGATTCAATAGTTATGTAGATTTTACGATGATGAAATGTTTAAAAATTTTAATGATCTTTTGATGATGGGATTAATTTGGAAGAATTCTTTTTGAGTATGTGTAACGCTGAATTCTGATATGTGAAAATGTTACTCTAGGAAGAATTATCATTTTCTTGTGTGGACATAGTGGATTACCTTTAGGGTATATATGATCTTTTGTTTTTGAGGTGGTTAATGGTTATTACATATTGGGATGAAAAATGAATGGTATTAGATAAAATTTGTGGTTAAATAATGTTATGGTTATCTTTGAGTACATTATATTATTTTTGAGAATGTTATAATAATTATATGGTTTTAGAAAAAGGACAACCCCCATGATGTGTGACAACTCGTTGTGTCCCACATGGCCGTAGGAATCGAACCCATAACCAAAGGGTGAAAATGGAGCATCGCCTACCACTGGTCTATGTGAAGTCCATGGTTAGTATTACTTATTAATTTTAGTTAAAATATATTATTAATTAAGAATATGTTCATTTTGGAGATATATATTTTATCGAATGGATATCCTTAGTATTGGAAAATGATTTGGGGATTACGGGATAAATGTTATTTTGGAATACATTCATTGTTTTGGGAACTTTATATGATTAAGGTAAATAGAATAGTATGGATGTTTAATTGAAGAGTAAATGATGTTTTTTTGGAGAAATATATGATTTAATTATGGACTTTTTTTGAATTAGGTTATTTATGGAAGTGATTGGCCTATCTTGGAGAAAATGTGGTTAGGTTAATTACTTTTTGGTATGAGACATTAAGAGAATTTGATGTTATTTCGTGATAAATGTTAAAATTTAACCTGTAAAACTATGTTATAAAATCCTTATACGTTTTGGGTTTCAATATTAGTTGAAATAATTTGAGGAATTTTAAGGAATTTTTTGTTGAATGGTTTATGCAGAAATTGAGTATTACTATTGAATTTTGGAGATTAAAAGCAGACCTTATCTATATAAAGGATTTTAATTTTTTCGGGAGTATCTAATCTTTTATTAAACATTATGGTTTTGGTTAATGTCTAAATATAGGGGAAATATATATTTCATCTTTTGTGGGTTAGTTGATTCTCAATACGTTGTTTCTAGTACTTCAGGTGTGACCAAGTCATCTTGAATACTCATCGTTTGGAGAAAAGAGGTGTTTTTGATAGAAATTTAGTAACAGATGAAAATATACATTTTAAGAAAGTATATTTCCTTTTGTTCTTATTTAATGAAGTAAAATAATTCCTCATCATTATGAAAAGGATCCTAAAACAAAAACAATATCTGATTTCATTACATAACGGGAAATGAACGACCTTTTAACCAATCACATATTTATGGTTTTGTGATTATAATCATTCTCCTCATCATGTTTTCTATCACTCTCCATCTGAAAATGATGGTTATTTTTCTCTACCATATCCATGTTATCCAACATGGAACCCTAATTTGTGTTATCGCAAGATTCCTTTGTACTTCACTTTATAACTTTTAAAGTGGATGTTTTATTGAATCTTTTTACGATGTTGGATTTTAAATGATGTTTCCAAGACCAATATAAAAATTGAGAGTATGAAATTTCCAAAAATATGGGAATGATTTAACATAATGAGTTTTAAGAATGAAACACTATTTTCAATATCTTACATGATACGTTATATTGAGCTTAAATGAACAACTAAATATTATTATTTAAATATAACTGTTTTAACCTATCTGTTTGACTAGAGAGAATGAATAATATGAATTTAATTATGAAAATATGGTTTAAACATGTTTATATAATGATTCATAGGTTACCAAATTTACTTGAAAATGAAATAAAAACCAATTGAATATAAAGGATGTGTCTTTATAAAAACCTATTTAAAAAGAGATTAATAGTGTTTATAAATCCATATTACTTATTATAGATTTTTAGTTAATGAATAATATATGTAATATATTACATTTAATATTTTAAATTCATATTATATGTTTTCTAGATATTATATAAGAATAAATTCATTTTTTTCAAAAAAATGAAGTATTTTTCAAAAAAAATATAGTTTTACCACTTTTTGTATGAATACTATTGTTAAATCTAGTTTTTGTCACTATTATATGTTCTATTTCACAAAATAAAATTATTATTAAGATTTGGGACATAAAAATTTACTTTGTATGATGTTTTGGTATTTTTTTGATAAAATCCATATTGTAATGAATAGTAAAAAATAAGACTTTAAAATTCAGAAATTCCTTTTCATCTCTTTTATTTATATAGTTATATTTCCATTTTAATTGGTTTTAATGTTTAATTGGATTAATATTTTATCATTTAATCCAATTATGGTCATTGGAAGTAATTTCACACTTAAATTGGACGTAAACACAAGTCAATCTTTTGATAGTTGTTACTTCTTAAAAACCCACTTTCCGGTTTTGGAAACGAGAATTAATTTTAAATTAATTAATACAATTATTATGTTATGAATTTTGAAAAATGGATTCCATATTTTTAATCATAAGGTAAAAATTGTGTAAGTTGGTATCTATTATTTTTGGACATTATAAATGGTAACTTCAGTAATTAGTTTTATTATCCATGGTTAAAGGGAAAATTATGAAAATAAGGGTAAAAATAATATTATAAAAATATAAAACTACCATAACACATTTCATAATCTTATCGGATGAGTCATGGGAGACCAAAATAATACTTAATATGATCCTTTGGCATTTGGGAGCCAGTTGGGTGTGAAAATGATATGTTATAATAGTTAATTTAAAGTAAAGGGAAATATAACATAAACATGTATCTTTTTATTAAAACAATTTTAAAGTGGGGTTCATTAAGTGATATTTTAGAATATAAATATTAACTAAAAAAATAAAAATATTTACCTCATTTTTTTTAGGAAATTGATTTTATGTAATAGTTTATTTACTACATCACGGTACTTTATTTATAATTATTAATGATTAAATAAATTAATTTAATTATGACACAATGATGATGTAGTGATTTCTTCATTAATAAATGATTTAATCAAATGATATTATAAATATTATAATAAATAATTTTTGACATCATTTATGTCATACACATATTTTCTAGATGAAAATGACATTTTATTATACTATTTAATTATTTTTTTGAAGTTATCCCTCTCTTTATATTTTGTTTAAATTCAATAATTTGAATAGCATAAAAATTGACATAATTGATGTTTTATAAATATAATAATTAAGTAAATACTTTAAAAATACTAAAACTATTTTAAAATCACAAAGTTATTATGACATGGTCTATAAAGTTAATTAAGTGCCCAATTATGGGAAATTTACCCCATATAATAAAAATTAATAGCTTCAAAACAATTAAAAATTTGTTATAACTTTTAAAATTAAAATAGAATAATTAAGGGTAAACCAAAAAGATAAGGTTTAAAATAAACTCAATAGATGTATAAATAATCTTATATGATAGGATTTAGATCTATCATCATATTATATTATCCACATCTCAATTTTGAGCCACTAGAATTAAAAAAATAATTTATATTAATTTAATATTTTAATACATTCTATGTGTGCCCCTCCCCTCTCCAATAAAAAGAAACCCATCCCTCTCTATCCATCCAACGGCCCAAAGGCCTTCAAATATTTTTATTATTGAAAAAACCCCCTTTTAATTGATCAAGGAGGAAACCCAAAGGACTTCATCGACTTAGGAAAAGAACACCCCAAGGTTAAAGAGAGTGAGAACTAGAATGAAAACCAAAGTAGCCCCACCCCTGCATATAAACAAGTTGAAGCACTCCAACATTGAAACTCTAATCAGAAAAAAAGTTTCATGTGTCAAAGAACATGCCCAATCCAATGGAAAATTGCATACACTCTCAAACATAAGAATTTGAAAAGCACTGAAAAGCTGAACCACCAGTTCTAAAACCTCATCTGAGCCTGTTCCAAGTGATCGAGACCAACAACACCAACTTATCTCATACAATATCGAACCAAAAAAACAAAACAACTTCCACACATCAAAATACTAAAGAACTTCTCAAAATGCAGGCATTATAAGCACCACCACCCTTCCAAAAGATGATATTCCAAACATCAATCATTCCAACGAGACAAATTCCACCATAAGAGAGCCAAAAACACCACTGGAACCAAGAACAAAGAGTCTCGTCACCACCACACAGAACCCTTCAAACATCTCCAAAATGACCCAAATGAAGGAAAAACCATAGAAACTGAATCCAATCTTTCATCACCCAGGACTGGAAGATCCAACAGCACATCGTTGGAGCATCATCGTTAAGGGGGACCAGGTAGGTCTTAGCTAGAAACGATGCTTTGGGATAATGATGATCATATCAAAACCATGGAAGAATCCACTATAGAATCCATAATAGTCGACCCATAGGATACTGAAAGATCCAGCTGGAAAACTAGAGGCCCTTTCGGCCAAGACACCATCACAAGAACACCAACAACACGCCGAAATAAAACCATGAAAATAAAGAACAAACCTCCTCGCTCTGAGTTGGTTCATAGAATATGCTGAGCCTCATCAGAATTCATCCAAATCCTAAAGTAATATTAGCTAGGTCCTGATCCTATAAGACATCGCCAAACCACTCGATGCGTGTCGAAGCCAATCCAAACCCCAATGTTAGAAAACACTATCGGAGTGACGCCAGTCCGAGATCCATCCAGAGGGAGTCGATGCCAAGATACGGACTGTCGGATCCCATCAAGTCACACCACTACCAAGATACGATCCAGTCCACCATAGATGAAGCTAATTCACAATGTTTCCAATCGAGGAGAGCCAGATAGTTTTAGCCACACCGGAACCATGTTGAAGTCATCGCCCAATGCTGCCTCCGAGATAAGGATAAGAAGAAGTCATCTTTAAACACCATATCCTTCAAGACGAGATCCAGGTAAGGCCTCAGCCGAGATGTTCAGAAACTTTGGAGTAGGGGAGGAGACACCACCAATGAAGAAACCCTATAGTCTCCAAAATGAGTGAATCCACCAGTTAGAGGAAAATCCCAATCTATCTTGGATCGAAGATCTACCCAAAATACCTCTATATTACTCACACATCCTATGCCCTTTAGCTAATCCAATATCTATAAAAAACTCTTCTTAGAATCCCTCCGAACATTTTGAATCTTTAGTTTAGACAGAACACCCTTCTTATAGGTATTTATGTGTTCTACAAAGGTGATCAACCGAAGAAGAGGTTACATTTTCATTAAGTGTTTCTATTTTGTCGCTTCTTCCACTTTCTCGAATATCATCCAACCATGACGATATAATAAATCCATTATCCTAAATATAATGAGATGTATTTTTTTAAATATCATCCCCTAAATACATCTCTACTTCTATCAAATGTAAAAGGAATTAATCGTTCATGCGTACGTGTGAATTATCACCTCCACGGACGGATTTAGTTTGTTTTACATTATCATCTATTATGATTGGTTATAATGATGGAGTTAATATTTATTTGTGATATTTATGAAATATTAATAATTATAATAATATAATATATCAATTACATTCTACTTCCATGTGTTTTAAAATGAAAACATCATTCGTGTGTATGTGTGAACTATAACCTCCCTGAAGCGGTGTTACTCATTTTTATTCATTATATCACATGTATAATATATATAAGTATATGTAAAAGATTATTATTATTTCAATAATATCATGATCATTATGAAAAGATAAAATGATAATTACCTTATTTCCATAATGATCAATTAAAAATGGAAACATTACTCATGTATACGTACAACCTATAATCTCCATGATTATAACGTTGTTCATTTTTCATAACCATATTTAATGGTTTAAATGAAAAAATATGATTTATTTGTAAAAGTGATTAATATTTCATGAATACAATTCTAGAGATGCTGAATTTATGAACACATGGACTAGTGACATTATATTATGTTCATTTTCGACTCAAGAACCGATTATGAACAAAACGTCCGACATGAAATCAACTAATTAACTAATTATTATAAAATGGTCATAAGTGATGTAATGGGGAAAATTAAAATGAAAAAGGTACTGAAGAAATTATAAATTAACCTAAGTTTAATATTCATGAAGATAAATAATGAGCAAGACAATTCTAACTCAAGGTAAGGGAAATCTTAACTCAATCTTAAATCATTGAGTTAAATATCTATATCGTTGGTTTTGTTTTTCCAAGAATATGTGGGAATGACCTATTATTGTTTTACACTGAATGTCCACATATATTGGGTGTATTAATATTCTTCACACATATTTATTCATTTATTTATCCTTAATCTAATGGCATGATCTTTGTAAGGGACTTTGTCTTAATCTCCTTTTCTAAGGCATATTTTGATATGATCATATTTTATACGGTTTTTAATTACCCCATTAGACTTTTAATTTCATTCAATGGTTTTCGAAAAGAATCATTTTTTACGAGGTTTTTTACTAAATGAAAAAAGGAATGTTTCTCTTTAACGTACATGGTGACAACGGACTTTCTGCCACCACAATAATTACTTGATATCTAGATTCCTCTACAAGTTATACTATTTTTGAAAGGAAAAGTAAACACCATATTTCATTTTTAGGTATTTTTGTATTGAAAACGGTTTTGATAATTTATTGATTATATCAATATCTTGAAATGATGTCTTATGATTTCAATATGGAAATGTTATTTTTCATTTATTCTTGTTTTATGTGATATGATTTTGTTATGGTTCTTGGGTATTTTTTACGTATATGGGTTGTTCCGTGACAAACCAAGGGAGGGTGAGCCTGCGATAACTCTCTAATTCATTGCATAACGTGATAGAGGTAAATGTTAAGGTTTCTCCTAAGATATTTAGGGAATATACTGTAATGGGTATTCCAAACGTAACCATGATGGTTACTACATATATAGCTATGAAAGCTATAATATAAGTATGTTATGGATTCCATAAATTACTTTAATGATTTATGATTTCTATGAGTTATTCATAAACCTTATGAAATCATGAGGTATGATAATGAGCATTTTTTTATGAGTTAAAATTATGATTTCATTGATTTCTAGGTATTCATGGACTAATGTTTTCATTACTTATTTTATATCCCTTACCGTGATTTTTACACTAAACCCAAGTTTTTGAATAGTTTTCCACACGGTTTAGGGTTGGCTAAGAGAAAGGAAGAAGACAAGAATATTTTTATCAAGAAAAAAATAATGTTTTTCTTAAAGGGGTTCCTTTGGTGAAAAAATTGGATACTAAGTGTAACTATCCACATGTAATGTCTGGGTCTATTTCGTTATAGTTATGGAATAATTTTATAAAACTCTAATCCTAAAAAGATTCTCAATGTGAATTAATGACTTAACTCAAGATTTTGTAACATTTAATGATGGGGCCTTATACTCACATTCTCCCCCCATCGATGTCACACTAGAGGAATGAATAAAATCATTTTTAAAAATGAAACCATCCTTATATTCTTTAATGTGACTAGGGTGTTCGAGATTTCATAAATTAATAGTAAGAATATACTTAATATAATTAGGGATAAATTCCCCTTGTTTAATTTTCTCTTTAAGGGTGTCTTGAGTTAATATTTTAAAATTTAATATTTCTAAGTTATATTTACTAAATTGTAATAATAATTAAAAGTGAAAATTAATTACTTAAAATATTATAAAATATTTATTTTTTTGGATTAGTAATATACTTTACTTTTTTACATTCTCATCTTTTTCCATTTTTTATAATGAGTGGGAGGAGATATAGGGTCAATTAGAATCTCTTCCGAGTTTCCTCTTAACATGGTTCTTAATTCACTATGTTTTTTTACCAATAACTTGTTCCTATTATAAAGGATACCATCATCTTGAAAATATGTGGGGGATAGATTGTGAGACTATATCTATTGGTTTGTTTTACTAGAGTCTTGTTAGATAGAAAAATAAATATATTATAAAGTAATGAAAATTAATTAAACAAATAAATTTGGCAAAGAACTAAAACATACCATATAATCTTCCTCCTAAAAATAGAAGAGAAACATATCCAATGTGAATTTTTCTATAAACTCATACTTAAGGCACATATCTTTATCATTTTTACTCCAAGACATATACTTGGAATTCAACTTTCTCTTAAAATCTCTACATATTTTCATTGCAAAGGATACACAGTTTATTTAATTACGTTTTTCTCTTGAAAGTAAAATGTCACCATTAATTTAACAAATAAAATATAAAGAAATTTATAATATTTAAAAAATTGGGAAAATAAATAAAAAAAATTATAAATTTTTCCATTAGGTACTAACATAAAATATCTTTCACAGAATGGTCGATGATCATCCAATAAGGGTACAAAACACTTCTCCTAAAATGTCCTTGTATGATAAGGTATGTTACAAATTGTGTAGATTTTGGACTATTTGCGATGTCATTTTAATAAAATTTAATTCTCATCATTTACTCTCAACATGAGAGTTCATGTTTTAGTAAAAGTTTAATCCCACACCTACCATATCTAGGAACCTTTCTCTCTTGAAAAGAAGAAGTTCTACAAATAAAGTTTAGAAATATAATATTAATTTCACTAATTAATTTAATTATAATATATATATATATATTAGAAAATATACACACCATGGTTCTCCTTCCTTAGTATTTATCAATTTGAAATATGAATGTTACCTTAATAAATGTATATGAACCAATATTTGATTAAAATTAAATAACTATAAAAAATAAATATAATTCTGTTCTTAATAGGTAAAAAAATCTGTAAATGAAAAAATTGAATAAAATGCCATTTTGACAACAAAAATATTATAATTTTAATAAATGTATAAATATAAAAAATTATAAAAACAAATAATTATGAGAAAACAAATTATATTCATTAAAAAATTTATTCATAAATTTATTATAACATTTAATAATTTTAACAAACATATTCATAATTGATGATAAAATATATACAATCAAATTATTCAATGAATTCAATTTTTTTAAAAAAGATAATTAATTTATCTTTAAAAATAAATAAACAAGATAAATATTTTGGTTGAAAATAGATCTTGAATGAATTTGAACTCACTCGAAGGTGGTGGAATTATGGAGAACATTGTAAGATTTAATAAAAACAAATAAGCAGATAAAAAAAATTTTAATTTAAAAATGTACCAATTTGTAAAAAATAATTTATATCATAAAAAATTTTAAAAATGAATAACAAGTTACAATAAATTTTTTATGAAATTTAGTTATAAAAAAATTGTATGTGTAAAAGAAGAAGATGAAAAGTATCTCAACAAATTTTGAGGTCTCTAATGTAAAATAAATTATAAATATTTACTAGAATTATTAAGCGAATAACTTAGTGTTTTACCATATCTCTTAAGTATGATAACTTTTCACAAGATGTATTATATCTAAATTATAGCCTTTGTTATCATCTGGAATTCATTAATAGATGAAGAAAACTCACTTAAATTCATAACAAACGCATTATCATCATCTCCGAAATGAATTTTCCCCTTGAAAAACAACATCCCACTAATCATTCGATGGATCAATATCATAAAATATTTTCTTTTTCATATGTCTCCATGATTAATGGTTCCACTTAGAAACTATGTCTATTCAAATAAATGAGTGCCAATCTAGAATCATTATGTTTCACACCAGTTTTACTATCAAATGAATTACAATTACACACTGTAACTCAAAATTATATATAATAAATTTCTGATATATCTCCACGAACTCAAAAATATTTTGTTGACGTAGAAATTGTGTTTTTATCATTATTATTTTGAAAAGATTAATTCTTCCATGATGACAAAAAACCCCAAAATTTTTAATAGTACTCTTATTATCCAGATTTTTTTGTGTAAATGTTTTTCTGATTAATATCAAAATAAGAACATGTGATCAAATTATGAGATGATCCCATACCAACCATTTTAATTTTTCTAGTATAGATAAATATGTGCTAAAATTTTCTTTAAAAAATGAAAAAATGTAATTTTATTGTAAATTATCTACTAATTTTCATTTATTTCCGAATATAGTATCATTATTCCATCAATATATGATGATATACAGGGTTTAACCTTATATGTGTTGTTCAAATTTGATAAATAATCTTGGATCACTTCATCATGTGGAATGAAATTTACCATTAAGCCTCGAATCCTAACATCTTCACTATCAAATGTAAAATTTTGAGATATAGTGAGATTGATATTCTCCAATTTATTCAAATAATTAGTTAAAAAATTCAATCACCCTTTTCTATAAATAATTCGGAATAATAGTTGCCTCTAGTAGTTGATGACTTTTATCATATCCATTCAAAATGTATATATATCTTTCAAAAGGATACGTATAACATTAAGAAAATGGACCTCATATTATTATCTCAAACACCATATTAATCACTATATTAAACATTATATAAAGACATATTTTATGGAAATACATTTCATGTTAAAAATGTTATAGAATAACTATATTATTCAACACATCTAACATATTTGGATCAATAAATTTACTAAAAATGGCATTGAGAAAATAACATAACCAAATGAATATATTTTTAGATAGGTTTTGAATATATATACCGCATAGTTTGAGTGATAGCAGTTGTTTCATCTGTACATGACTATAATTATAATTCATACCAATTTATTTAAAATCCTTCAATGACACCAAATTCTTCAAATTAGAATAATATCTACTGGGTACATTCATAACTTGAAAAAATGATAAAAAATAGTATTCTCATTCTTTGTTCATGAATGTCAAGCCGAATGTAAATATGTTTGGTTTCCATTCATAGTGGGAGCTAACTACCAACATATTCCCATGGATATCAAGTCTAATATTGCAAGTAATCCATATTTTATCTTTCCTTTTACATCTAAAAATTTTTCAATCAAACAATCACATAATTTTTTTATCAACATTAATAATGTTAATGTTATGTTATATCTCTAAAAAAATACAATAAATTAGTTTAAATAAGATAGGTTGTTTCTTCCAGATATTTTTTTTGGCTATAACTTCCTTTCTATCGAAATGTGAAAGAAAAATTTTTCACCTTTTCATAATATTATTCAGTTTAAAATGGTTTTGGTGAGTGATTATATTCTTATAAACCATTAAATAATTTTATAAAACTATGATAAGTATTATAAATTTTAAAAAATAATCTAATTTTCATGTACACTATCTATTTTCCAATCTGCAATTGGTAATAATAAGTTTCTTCTTCACAAATAGAACATTCTTTATACCCATTAACACTGTATCTAGAGATGATTCCATATGCGTGAAAGTTTTTTATAGTTAACATTATCATAAAATGAAAAATGAAATACCTCTTCTTGTAATAATACAAAAGTGTAACACCATTATCCCATAACATTTTCAAATCATAAATCAATGGTGCAAGATACAAAACAATATCGTTTACTAGCTACTTTGGTCCAAAAATCGTCAATCTCATCATAAGATATTTTTTATATATACATATATATAGGGAAGATATGTAAATTTAACATCAAAATTAATGATATAATAAATTATTTTTATATTTATATCATTCATGAATTAGATAGATAGATTTATTATAAACAATTATGTAATTTTTAACTCAATAATGAAATATTTTTATTAAATAATATTCTTATATGGTTTTATTTCAATGTTTAAATTTAATATTATATAAATATAAATTTAAAAAATTAATTTTTTTTAAATTATCACGTAAATTTTTTTTGAAGAATAATTTTTGATTATTTTTGGAAATGATAGATTGTTTATTGAATTGCGAAAAATACTGATTTTATTGTTAAAAATGGAATTTCTTTTCCAGTATTTACAAATTAAAATTATATTTTTTAAGATTTTTGAAATTTGATTAAATAAATTTGATTTAAATTAAAATAATTAGGGTGTTTTAAATTATTTTTATACTCTAACTTAATATGAATTTTTTTTGCATTAAAAGATCATTTTTTTAAAAACAATTTTTGTTCGCGTTTTTCCTGTTTAAATTTAAATTAAATAATAAAAATTTAGTAAAATAATTATTTTAAAGTGGATTTCATATTTTTATTAAATTGGTTAAATTTTATAAAATATTTCTATTCTATTTTTAGTAAATATGAATAGTAAACATAGTAATTTCTATTGCCATGGTAAAAAGTAAATCATGTATGTAGAGATAACAATAAAATAATATGGACTAAAAAAATGACCCTAAAAATTACCTATATTTTTAATGAGTATATTTAATACATATTCATAAAATTTCAAATATATGGAATTTTTTATGTGATTATAAATTTTATAATATTTTATTTAAAAAAAGACAAAAATTTCACACTCTTAATTTTAATAACCATAATATTTTTTACATGGGGATAAAAAGAGGATATGTTTGGTTATAAATATTTTTTTGATATATTAATCATTTATATTCTTCATGAAAATTTATATTTAATTTATATTTAATAACGAATTACCTTAAATAATTACACAATGCTAATGTAGTAATTTTCTAATTAAATAATAAATAAAAACAAATTATATTAAAAATCTTAAAACTAGTATAGTGTAGAATAATTAATGTGACACATGAACTTTATAGAAAAAAATAACATTTTATGGATTTATTAAAATATTTTATTTCAATTTTATGTGTTTTTTTCTGTTATAAAGTTTTATGTAAATGAATAGTTCTAAAATTGAAATTATTGATAATTTAAAGAAATAATATTTTATTAAATGATATAAAATTCCTTAGATACTATATCTATAAAATTGAATAGGATATAGTTTAAAAAATTAAACATGGTTCATTTATGGTAATTTTTCTCTATTTATAGTAACTATATTGACCCTCAAAGAGAAAAAAACCTTATTGTGAGAGTAAGTGTGAAAAGGATTTATAAGGGTTAAAACCAAAAGATATTTGTAAAAAATGAAATAAGAACTTTTAAGAACATTATATAATGAGATTATTTAAACTTATAATAATATTATTTTTTTGTATTATCAAATTTTATCTATTTGGACTTCGACATTAATTTATATTAAATTAATACTTTAAAAATTTCCAAGAGTTCCCTTATCCCCCATTAAAAAGGGCACTACTTATTCTCATACACACACACTTCAAAAGTCAAATAGTTAAGAAAATCTCTTCCAAAATCCCTTCCAATCATCCCTAAAAATGTTCCGGATGAATTATTTTTGATGATATATATAAGTATGTATAAAAAAATAATATGTATTTTTTTAATTTATTACCAGTCTATAAAGATAAAATAATTATTACGTACATTCCATAATGATAATTGAAAAAGGGAAACATTACTCATGTTTATATACGACCCACAGACTCCATGAACACAAAATAGTTCATTTTTCATAATTATATTTCATGATTTATTTTAAAATTATAATTGACGTATAAAAATTATAATTATTTCATGATTATTATTCATCATATGATGGAACAATGATATCTTTGACTATATTAAATCTATCAAATTCATTTTCAACTTATGACCTAAATATCATCAAAACTTCTGACATAAACTAAAATGATTATGTAATTATATATGACATGGAAATAAATGAAATAAATGGAATAATAAACTTTAAAACTGTAATAATGGAATTAAATAATTGACAATAATTTATTATTCTAGAAGATAATAATAATATGTGATGAGTCAGACTCGATGTAAGAGAAACGTTTTCTTAAAACATCATTTTAAATGTTAAAATGATTTATTTTCAAAATATTTCTCTTTCACATCCACGTATTTAAAATTATTTTATGAATTTATTTATATATACTTAAAATAACTATATAGGGCATTTTATTCTGATTTATTTCAATTTTTTTGAAAAAGGAATCATTTTATACAATGTTTGACAGTCTTTACAAAAGATGAAAGGAATTTACTATTTTTACATATATGGTGATAATGTATTATCATTCAGTCATAACCATTATTTAAAGTTTGTATTCATTTAAGATAATTCATGTTTTCTTCTATGAAAAAACTCTTATCCATTGTTTTTGGGATTTTGGTATTGAAAATGGGGTTTTAAAAGAAGTGTGTATTTTGATATTTCAAAGTGTTTTTCACACGGGTTTAAATTTTTTTTAAAGGTTTTATTCATTATATGGACCTTGGAAATTGTTTTTCATTGGTGGATATTAATTATAGCTCAGGGGTGATCCCGATAAAAAATATATGAAGGGTTTATCACCATTATATCTCATGAGTGAGACCAATATGTCTTATATGATGGGAGTTCCCAGATTACTCTCTGATGGATTGGAAAATGATTATGTTCTTTGAATAATTATATTAGAATGACGTATGGGTTTTCCAATTTCATTGGGTTTTAAAGGTATTAATATGATGATGTTCTAAGGTACAAAAAATTAATTTCCTATTCTTACTAACTATATTTCCTAGAAATTTTTTAATTTTTAAAGGTAGGATAATAAATTTGTTAAAGGAAAATGGCGATCTTTTGAGATGAAGAGGTATGTTTTTAAGAAAGGATTTTAATGGGTTTTCTTATTCTCCCCTAGACTAACATATTTGTTCTTTTAATTTCCCACACTAATCATTTTATGATCACCCCATGTTATAAAATGTTTTATATATGGATTTAAGGTTATTATGGTCAAGGATGAGGTCAAAATCAAATTTGTGAATTTATGTCAAAAAAAAACATGTTTCTTTGTGAATGTTTTTTTTGTGGGTAAAAATGGATACTGAGTAGAAGTGTTCAATTTTTCATATATGATACTGTTATGTAAGAGTCAGGACCGAAATATCCAAAACTATAAACCTAAAATATATTTAGGAACACAATAATGTGAATTCTAGATTAAAGTCACTAGAATATGTAATGGTTAAGGTTAAGTCCTTATAGTTTTTATCTAATTATGTTTTAGATAAATTTAAGGGTAAGGATAACTATAATATAATACCCTTATTTTTTACCTAATGGTTATGTTGAAATGATGTTGAATTTGAATATTACAATGTTTCTTAATCTAAAATGTGTTGGTTTATAATGGTATCCCATAGAGTAAATGGGGAAGCTGTAGTAGAAAGACACCAAGATAAAGGTATATTTACAAACCAGAAACCTAGAATAGTCATAAATGGAATTTAGTAGCTTATTTTGGTGACATCTCAGTTTAATCTAACTATAAATGGTGGTTGAATCCATGCTACAGATCATCCATATCATCAATAGAGAAACATGATGATAGTTGATAACTTTATTTAGTATAAACCATCGATGTCTAATGGAACATTAGATCTAGTGGTTGATGAAGGATGCATCAATTACCAAGAAAAATAATTTGTAGTAACGGGGTGTTTGGAATGTCAAAAGGCAACCCTTTCTACTTATAATTTCAAGGAAAATATGATTGATGGTGGTATTTGGTTAAGAATACCAAAGTGAGAGAGGAGATTTATTCAATGTAATGAAACACATTAAATAATGTATTACTTGATAAATAATTCCTTATGGTTTTTTCCACTCTGGATGGAGAAATAATTTATTACATTAAGGTAAAATGGTGAAGATACTGTAGGTGCATATGAGAAAAATTTACAACATATGGTATTTTGATAGAAATCTAATCAGTTTTAATTATGGTTGAAAACAAGATATTGAAGGGATCTATCTTACCTTGAACTAAAAATTTATGATAAAACATGTTTGGTGTGTCGAGTAGGTAGAAATGGAGTTCACTATTGATCAATTATTCCATGAAAATAAGAAGAAAAAATTTCTGGATGATGTTAAATGGAAAATCATTCATAAAATAAATATGGAGTTAAGAAAATATATTTCTCATCTAGTTATAAGTGTTGTAAAACGTATCCTGGGGAATGTCTAGTAAATTTAGGGAAGTGCTATAGGTGTGGTATGTTTGTTCACAGGGCTCGTGACTATAAAGAAAAGAGTCCTAAAGAATCAAATAATGAACTAATAGATATCAATCCATCAATGATATGTTTTCATTGAAATGAGTTGGGCCATTATTGAAACATGTGTCAAAAATTAGTTACATAAGAAGGAAATCATAAAGAACAAAATCATAAAGGTGTGGGAAAATATTTTTATAATATAATCGTCATCAATATCATTTATTAAAAAATTTCTAGGAGTACCAAAATAGCACCAAGAACAAAAAAAATCATGGGGGCCTAAATTAGTGAACCGCAAGTGAATACCTTCGAATAAGGTTCTCCCCTGGTGGTCATAGAGATGAGGTCTGAAGAGCTAATGAAGTTCGTTCCAAGTTTTAAAATGGAAGCCAGGTAACTAGATACCTTGTACCCCTGACGCCAAATATGTAGAATGTCCATGTGAGAGCCCATGATGCTACGACACTTACAGATGATACAAGAGAATAACCAAGGTGAGGATCCATTACATGTGAGAGAATTATAGATAATGATGGTGTTAGTTTCCACATCACTGAGGGTGATGTTATTAAGCCTCGAGTGTCTGAGGATAGATAGCATAACCAAAGCTTTTACCTATAGTGAGTTAACTTATACCATATGAGGCAGTGAAGGCAGCCATCATCGAGCCCTCTGAGTCCAGAACAACACCACCTCCCCTAATACTACCCATGACACAAGATCCATCAATGTTGAGATTCGGGCCAATGTGGTAAGGAGACCATCTCACTGAATGGAACAGGCGACCAATGATATCAAATTGAGGCTGGATACCCACCGTTAACAACCTCAATGTTGGGGGTCCTTCCACCCTTTACATAGTTTGACCAAATCAATCAACATAAACCTAACCCTTACAACCATGTCTCTATGAGTACTACTAACCCCTTCATAGTTGAATTTATTCTGAGAATTCTAGATACACCAACGGCCTGTAGCGAATACAAGAGATTATGTTATTATCTCTTAGCCCCTAAAATCGACTCCATGGAACCATTTTTCAAATAAATTATTTATATTAGTGATTTCTTATAAGTGAAGGAATATATGGATTTTTTTCTTGAGGATTTACTATGTTTTATTCTTAACCGAGAGGTTGAGTTTACTATTGAATTAGTACCAGATTCTAGGCCTATTTTAAAAACTCCCTTATCTAATATCACAATTAAAACTTTTAAAATTGAAAAAGAAATTATAGGAGTTATTATAGAATGGTTTTATTCTTATAAATACATTAACTTGGGGAGATCTTATTTTTTTTAAAAAGAAATATTGTTTGATGTGTCTTTACATTGATTATAGAACATTTAATAACATAAATTTTAAGAAAAAGTATCCTTTGCCTCATAGCATTGATTTGTTTGATTATCTCTAGGGAGTATAATTTTTTTGAAGATTGATCTTAGATTAGGGTACCATTAGTTGAAGGTTAAGGAGGAAGATATGTTGAATACAATGTTTTATAAAAATTATGGGAAATATGAGTTTGTAGTTATTCCCTTTTGGTTTTCTAATTAACCACCTTTATTTTTGATATAATGAATAGATTTTTCCATGAATATATGTATAATTTTTTGGTTTTGTTTATTGATTATACATTTTTATATTATAAATTCATAAAGATCATAAAAATAACTAAGGATTGTTTTTCAAACCTTAAAAGAAAATAAATTATATAGAAAATTTAATATGTGTTAATTCTGGTTATAATAGATTTATTTCGTCAATAATAATCTTTCTAATGATTTAATAACTAATGAAACTACTATAGAAAATTATTGATGAGTGGCCAAGACCTACCAATGTAACCGAGATTTATAGATTTCATGGTTGAGCATGTTACTATATAACATTTGTTGAATTTTTTTTTGGTTTTCTAGCCTATTATCTATGTTATCCTGAAAAGAAGTAAAATTTATCTTGATAAAAGAGTGTGATTATTATTTTAGGAACAAAAAAAAGAATTCCAAATGATCCAATTTTGGACTTTTACTCTAGAAATAGTTACTTTTTCATCTATTGTGATGCTTCTTTGAAGGGGCTTGGTTGTTTCCTAGTGTAGAATGATTTGGTAATTGATTATTATTCATGTTAAATAATACATCCTTAGTTAAATTATCTTAAAAATTATATGGAATTAGCTTCTATGTTTTTTCTTTAAAAATTTAGAGGCAACATTTATATAGATACAAGTGTGAAATATATCATGATAATAAAAGTTTATAGTATATATTTACTCAGAAGGAGTTTAAGAAGATATATATAAGATGGCTAGAAGTAATCAAGGATTATGATTAAATGATTCATTAACATCATAGAAAATAATAAAGTATCTAATTCTTTAAGTTATCAAATAATGTTATATTAACCACGTTACATTTTGAATCTGACCATTAGGATATTGATTTGATGAATTCTTTCCTAGAATTTGTGGATACGACATTATCCTCTTTTTTATTTTAGGAATCAATACAATCATCCATAACATAAATAATTAATACAGCTCAGAGGGAAGATTGTGAGATATAGGAAAAGGTAAAATTGGATAAGATGGGTAAGTTACCTAAATTCAATTTTGACAAAGAAGGTGTTTTTGGAATTGGAAAGAGACTTTGTGTTCCTTGTGATACCCAGTTAAAGAGATAATTATTAATTGAAGCTCATATTTCCTCATTTATCATTCATGATGGAAGTAAAAACATGTATAGAAACCATCAAGAGTACTATTGTTGGGATGGAATGAAAATAGGTATTGATGAATTTACCAAGGAATTATTTTATTTTCAATAGGTTAAAGATGAATGATAATTATCGTATGGTATAAATCAAACTTTTCCAACCCCAAAGTGGAAATGTGAGAACATACCCATGGATGTTGTGATTAGATTAATAAATAAATCTTGAGGTAATAATGTTATTTGTATTATTATTGATGGAATGACTAACTCCACGTTTTCATTTAAATTTAAGATTCAATGTCTTTGGATCATATTTAATGACGGTGTTCCAAGGAGATATTTAGTTTACATGGAATTACTCTCTAAACGATATTTGAATGTGATTCTAGGTTCACATCAAATTTTTGGAAAGGAATTTAACATTCCTCTTGCACTGAATTAACTGTTAGGAAAACCTTTCATCCCCAGTTTGATAGACAGTTCAAATGAACAATCATACCTTATATGACATGATTTATACTTCTTCAATGGATTACCTATATTTTTTGATCAACATAAATATTTTATTGTGTTTCCTTATAATAACAATATTCATTCCAGTAAACATATGGTAGTATTTAAGATATTATGTGAAAATAGGTGTATGACTATAACTTGTTGGGATGAGGAAAGTGAAATTAAGTGGATGTGATTAGAGATGGTCAATGAAATAGTGTAGAAGGTGAATATTATTCAATAGTATTTGAGAATAACTCCAAATAGAAATAAAAGTTATGTGTGTAACCGAAGGATAAATATTTTTTATGGTAGGTGATATTGTTTTTCTAAAAGTATATCTATGAAAAGGTGTGATGATTATTTTTAAAAAGGTGAAGTTAAGTCCATAGTTAATTGGACCCTATAAAATCCTGAATAAAGCTAGATCATCTTCCTATTGAGTGGATTCTTCTTTAACTTTATCCTAGGTACAAAACATTTTTCATGTTTGAATGTTAAGAAAATTTGTGTCGGAATCATACCATTTTTTTATCCTTTAATTATTTTAATTAGAAGATAAAACTTATTATTAGGATTTTTTTTCAAATTACTAACAATAGGATGAAAGTGTTACAAAACAAGGATATTTATTAGGTTATGGTTTTCGAGATAAACCATATTGTTGAAGAAGCAACATGGGAATATGAAAATGATAATCGGGAAATATATCTAAACTTGTTTAATAAGTGAATAAAATTGTGAGGATGAAATTGAAAAAAAGGTGGAAGAATGTAACAACACCAGTAATGATTGAATAATTATTTTTATATTTATATCATTAATGAATTATATATTTATAATCATTTTAAATAGTCATGTAATTTATAAATCACAGTTGAAATAGTTTTATTAAACACTTTTATTATAAGGTTTTATTTAAAAGTTTAATTTTCAAATTATAGAATTTGAATCTAAAAAAATTAATTACATTTATGAATCATCCTCTAAAAATTATCATAATATTATTCTTTGATAATTTTATGAAAGGATTTATTTTTATTGAATTGTGAAAATATTGATTTTGTTATTGATAATTATATTTATTTTCACGTATTTGAAAATTGAAACACTATTTTTAACGTGTTTAAAATTTTATTTGTTGATTTTTATTTAAAATAATAAAATTAATTTTTTTGAATTAATTTTATACTTGAGTTTAGTATAGAATCATTTTTAAATTAAAAGGGAATTTTTCTAAAAAAACTAATTTTCATCGCATTTTTATTTGATTTTAAATTAAATTCATCCACTACTATGAATTTAATATTTAAAAATAGATTCCAAAATTTTAACGAGTTTTTCAAAATTTATTAAATGGTACCCTTCTATTTTTAGTTAATATAAATAGTAACCACAGTAATTTTTATTACCACGGTAATGGGTAAATCTGGTAATTAAAGTTAAAAATAAAATGATATGAACTGAAAAAAGTCCCTAAGCCATACATAAATTTTAATATATCATTATATATCATCCATATTCATCAAAATATTGAATATATATCCATTTTTATGTGATTATAACCTTTAAAATATTTTATTCAATGAAAAGTCAAAATTGACCCACTATTGTTTTTAATAACAATATTATTTTCAAGATGGGGTTAACAAGAGGGTATATTATATTATAAATAGTATTTAGAAATATAAATGGTTTATATTAATCATATGAATTCATTTTTAATTTTTATGGAAGAACTGATTACATTAAAGGATTACACAATGTTGATGCAATAATTTTCCAACTAATTGAAAAATAAAACAAATGATACTAAAAATATATAAAGTAGTATAATTTAAAAGTATTAATGTGAAACATTAATATTATAGATAAAAATAACATTAAATTAATATATTAAAATATTCTAATTTAGTTTGTTTTCTTGATGTTATAAAATTCAATGTAAATAAATTTTTCTAAAATTGGTATTATTTTTAATTTCTAAAAATAATAATTTATTAAATGATATAAATTTTTTTAAAATCATATATTGAAATAATTTAATTTATTTTGGTTTAAAACATCAACCTTCATCCAATTATGATTCATTTTTCAATTTAGAGTAATTATCTTGAACGTCAAAATAGGAAAACTGTGTTGTCGTGATAGGTGTGAAAAGGATTAACGGGGGGGGGGGGGGGGGTGGGGCCGTAAACAAAACTACAATAGAAATAATTTAATATAGACATGTCCAAATTTTATAATATGATTGGATTTACAATAATACTCATCCTTTATTCCAGTATTATTAATTTTCATCCATTTGGCGATCAAAATTAATTTATATTAAATTAATATTTCAATATTTTCCAAGAGTGCCTCTATCCTCTTTTATAAAAGGGAAAAACATATCCTATTTTATCCACACTTAATAACCAATATTTTTCAATAAATATTGGAAAAATGTCCTTGTAGAGAAAACCAAAAAATATTATAGAGGTATTATGTTTGGAATAATACCAATATTTGATGTATCAATGTGTTAAGAAAAATGATATTTTCCAAATAAGAGGTATAATCTTTTAGGGAGATGTTTTAATTTTATTTCATATTACACTACCATAAAATATTAATTAACTATGATGAAATAAAAAAAATATTAAATTTAATTTGGTGTTTTTATGTTAATGTAAAAACCAATATCTATCTCATCTTTTATCAAATGTGAATCTAAACCTTCATTCATGTGCACGATGAACAACCACCTCACAAACTGATGCAATTCATCTTATATTACCCTATATCATGAATGGTTATAATGATAGCATTAATATATATATATATATATCATATTCATTAAATATGAATTAAATATAAAAATATAATATATCATTTAATTTATTACCTTTCAATTTAATAAAAAATGATAACATTGTTCATGCATACATGTGGACTATCAACTCTATTAAGTTATGTGATTCCTTTTTCATCAACAAATCCACTAGATGATATATATAAGTATGTTTAAATAAATAATAATGTATTTATGATATTATTATAATTCTATTAAGATAAATTACCACTTTCCTTATTTATGTAATGATTGTTGAAAATCAAAACGTTACTCATGCGTACGTACAAACTTCTGTCTCCTCAATCATAATGTGTTCATTTTTAATATTCAGCATTCATGATTGGTTTTAAAATTATAATTGATCTGTAAAAATTCTAATTATTTCATGAATATTATTTTGGAGAGTATAAAATAAAGAACACTTTGACTACAGTGAACCTACAAATGTGATTTTTCACTTATGAACCAAATATCATCATAATTACGACATAATCATAAATGATTAAGTAATGGTATATAGAATGAAAATAAATAAACAAAGGGAATAATATACTTCAATATATTTCTCAATATTATAAATAATCAACCTGATTTCTTTATTTATGAGGACAAAGAACATACATGATGATTCAGACTCGATGCAGGAGACACTTTAATATAAAACTTCATTTTTAAATGTTATAATGATTTATTGTCAGAAACATTTCTCCTTCATGAATATATTTATAAAATTATTTTTAAATTTATTTCTATGGAACTAAATTATCTATAATGGTCATTTAATTTTTATTTATTTCAATGGTTTTCAAAAAAGAATATTTTTATATAATTTTTGACTTTCTTTACAAAAGTGAAATGAATATTCTATTTCAATATATACAGTGAGCATGAATTTTCCCACCACCAAAAAAATTACTGAAATATTTTATTAAATTATTATATTTCATGTTTTATTCATATAAAAACCTTTTTTTTAATTTTTTTTGGGTGTTTTGGTATTAAAAAATAGTTTCTCAATAAAATAGCATTTTTTTATGAACAAACCTAGTTCGGCCCCTATATCAGTCACCCGATCCAGTTCATGAAATGGCCCAAGAGACATTCCCATCCCCCCTAGGCAAGAAACTAGTTCCATAAATAAAATATAAACCAAGTGTTAATGATTTCACCAAATAAACTAAAAGAATATAATAACCCAATTAGAGCATGATGTGAAAACCAACAGTAACTGAACATTGATAATTACAACCTAATCCCGTTAAAACCATGGATAAATAAAAGTGAAACAAAAACAAATATAAACCAAACCAGAAAAAAATGATATCTACATGACCTCTTTGTCACCACCATCCGTCATGACTAGCCACTTCCACTGGAAATCTGTAACAAACAACCTAAACATTCAAAATGTCTCTGGTCTAATTACATTTAGTGGCATAAGTGGGGTGTGGAAAAAAAATATTCGTCGGTATGCACCAAATATTACATACATTTTATTTCTACAAACATTTCATGAACCCTAGTTTTAAGTACATATAGAAAATATGGGGTTTCTTCATTTTTAAAAACCAAACAAGACCATCCAAAAACTGAATTTAAAAAACAAACACAACTTTTATTTTCAAAATAGTATTTCCATTATAAAATACATTTGATATATTAGTACCCAAATAAGAAACCAAACTAGGTGATTAAAGAGACTATGCATGAAATAAGTTAACAATATATGCATGTAAAGACAAAAAACTGTATGTAACGAAAGTAAAACATAAAATAAAGAATAGTATAAATATAATAATAATGGGAATTTTATAAAGATGTTTAGAAGAAATCCCTGGATGTAATCAGATTAGAGTCACCTACAGGTTTGTGGTGAAGATCAATAGTGAATAACCAACATGACTTCTCTAAACTATTCACACCAATGGCATGACCCACCAAGCCTCCCAAGCATCATGGGGGTACCAACCCATCCAATTGGGGTTGATAAGAAACTATCACATGGCCATATAAAGGATTCCCATGAATCCCATGATATTATTATGTAGTGAATGAGGAGGTTCTCATGTATGTGGAATAAACCAATAACCCACATATGCCACCATGCATTCTAAAAAAACCAAAACCAGCTATGTGATGACCCTCTTGTCAGATGGTCCACCATTGAGGTTCCTATCACACATAAAATCATACAAAAGTTCCAACCAAGCCTTCACATCACATTGTTTTTGAAATTAATTTCAAAAACACTATAAATTACCATCTAATACTTTAGTATTATTTTTTATAAAGCCTAATTCATTTTAACAATGATTTCCAAATCCAAGGAGAAAACATAAAACATGCTCAAACAGTTCCAAATGAGAATTTATATCATTTAGTTACCAAAAGACACTCTAATTTTACAAATGGGCCAAGCCTTAGGAAATTAATTTGAAACCATTATTGAATTCATTTGAAAACAAAGTTACAATGTATAAACCAAGAAACAAGATTTAAGACATTGGAATTTATAAGAAACCATTTGAAATGAGGAGGGATAGGTAAAAGAAGAAAGGAGAAGGGATGTTATTTTGAAATCTTGGGTTTAAGTTGAACATCATTTTAAAAATACATCATCATTTGTGTGCCCATCCATGTCTCCATCACATTCTCACATGGATGTTCCCACATCCAATTAAACATCTTTGGTAAACCATTTACATCACCAAATTTTTTTTTGAGAGTCACCAGTTAAGTTACCAACAATTAAAACAATTCACCACACAAGAAAAAAACCATGAAAGGCCCTGAAACAGCACACTGAGCTCAAATTACAAATAAAAAAACCAATGCTTAACCAAGGATAAACAGAACCTAAAACATTTATTTTATAATAAAATTTTAAAATGTAATTTCATCTAACACGTTGAATATATATATATATTTATATTTAAATATTTATCTGTGTGTGTATGTGTGTGTTTGTAGATAAGAAAACCCATTAAATAAATGTTTTCTTCAAATTGATGCTATGAAAACTCTATCATAAATCAAACTAAAAATTAATAAGATGTATTAAAAAAAATTTAGAACAATTTACTAAATCTCAAGTATCAATGGTATTTTTAGAAAAGGAAAATAATGGAAACACCTACCTGAAGTGGAAGAATCATGTCACCTTTTATGAAATCCACTAGAAAGACACTCATACCATGACTCAAAACCCTAAGAAAAAACCTCCATTTTCACAACACTATAGGTTTTGATATAATAAAAACATGACTACTAGTGTTATATTTAGAGAGTAAAATGGATGAAAAACAATGAGTTAGGGGAAGGAATCCCTATCCATTTGAGATGGGTGAATAATCATCAACAAAACCACCATGAAATCACATTATAGGATATTTGTAGACGTAAAACACTCCATGTATGGTATTCAATTTTGAGTAAATTGAGTGAGGAGTAAAAGGGATTAAACCCCACTTAAAAGAATAAAAAGAGAAAAAACACCTCTCCACGGGTGGGTAACACAGTTATATAACACAGTTAAACAAACCATGTGAAAAATATGCAATTACCATCTTTCAAGAGGTGCACAAGAAGTACACTCAGGATACACATTTAGTTTAACCATGATCAAATACTGTGACACCATTATATCTATGTTTCAAACATAGTCTTACCATCATCTAAACATGAACATGCATAGAAACCTTCAAAAAACTTTGAAAAAACTCTATAAACAACCCGCGAAGAGATCCAATCAAAGGATACTATAATCCATGGTTAAAAACACTTAGAAACAAGTAACAATATGTTACAACCTCACTAAAAAACACACTATTCCCTTAAAAACTGAGCCATCTAAATAAAAAATACATACATGAAATCCAAACTAAAGGAAATGAAACAAAACATGACACCTAATGTGACCTTGTAATTCCAAAAATCAAACCCGAACCACTCTAGATAAAACCAAAATATCATAACCATGGATAAATTAATGGAAATGTTTTCTCCACACCATAAAAATAATAATAACACCATGGAACCAAAAACAGAAGCTCCCTACAGAGACCAAAACCCCCAAAAAACGAGGGTTCAACATGAATAACCCAAAACTAAGACTCGAGTGAAAAAAAAATCATCATATCTATAAGGAATGAGAATATACAATGAAAGAGAAACCATAAACCAAATAAATAAAACTAAACCATAAGAAGGACATCCATTAAAAGGTACACCACTCCATGGAATAATTTCATGAGCTATAAGAAAATGACACCATTAATCCATAAGAAAAGTGATAACGCCATGTTTTTAGAACAAAATAGAGAAATTTATAAAAAAAAGAAACAACAATAGGGGTATCTTAAACTATATATACTCTGATAGCTAAGACAAAAGCTAGACCAAATTTTCCCATACCCATGAAAATTCGTGAATATGTGATGATCTTCATTCTATCTAATATGGACGGAGACCTGAAATATTAACGCATATGAATCCCTATATTCAGGACCTTAAAAAATACAGAAAAAGCTTCCTCTTCTAGAAACAATTCTTGAAGAGCTTCTCCGGGTGACCCAAATGACAACATCACTGACACACATATGAGGACATCAGCAGGACAATTTCCTGTTCCCAAACTGACCACAATTGAAGCACACAAATTAATGACCCGAAAAATGATAAGAAATAATTAAAAAGGGGGATCCTTTGGAACATGTTCCTCTAGCACACACTTCTCTACATATAGAGAACCTTTATGAGCGCCAAATTCCATTAAATGAACCTCATAAACAACCTTACCTAGAAATGTTTCTTTGAAAAACATTTCGAAATGAACTTCCCTAGATGAGATAATTTTCCCTTTAATATCTGAATAAAGACCCCAAGAGACGATAATATATTTTAACTAATAATATAAATATGTATCTAGATAAAAATAAACTAACTCTTCAGAAAAATCAGCATAGGACTTCACCATCCATTGACCCTATTGAATTCCCAAGAGTTCTACCACCTTCATTGCATTTACCTCATCAGGTATAAACCATAAGTAAAAAGTAGTCTTAAACATCTCTCCTGATATCCCATCATGAAATGATGACACTATAGTAGAAATTGTTCTTAGTGGAGGGTTTTTAGCGGTGGTTTTGGGAACCTCCACTAAAACTTTTTTAAAATGGTTTCACTGTGGTTTAAAATAAACCACCGTGAAACATTTTTTTAACACCGCAGACCCTTCCCCCCACCCCTAACCTCTTCTCACCCTGCTTCCCCCACTTCCCCCGGCATCCGGCTTCCTCTGCGACCTTGGCCGCCTACGACCCCGACGACCCCATGACCCTGGCTACCCAGCTACCCCGGAGACCCTGTGACCTCAGCGACCCCGGACCCCCACGACCACAGTGACCCCGCGACCCCGCTTCCCCCGACCCCCCGCGACCCCAGCGACCTAGGTATATTGATCCTTCACCTTTTTTTGTCCTTTTTTCTTCTTATAATTCATTTATATAATTCTCTAGCAGTCTTAATGGTACATATGTTTATGAGTTTCTGATTATATGTTCCCTTCTTTCATTTGGAGTCCTTGGTTATGTAATGTGATTTGGGGACATAAATTGAGGTTTTAAAACCTTCACAAACCTTTATGTGTTTCTTGATGATGTAAAACCAAACCTAGAGATAGACATGGAATATTCCAAAACCTTGAGAATGGTGAAATAAATTGGTGAACACTAAAATGGTGTAAATGTTAGAACGAATGTGGTGAAAATTATAATTGGGAATGTGTGTCACGAACCATCCTCGGGGCCCATGCCGTGACTACCCCAAGCCCGCCTTCCATAGGCCAGGGGCTGGCGACTAGCACCAATGGTGTAAATCCTGATTGAAATGAATGGCATTGCCTTTATAAAGTAAACAGTCACTACTGAGTACGCAAGCTGAGTAAACACTAAGTAAACTGAGTACAAAATTAAGTGCTGGAAAGTAAATCGGCTAGAACACAAACCCAAAAAAATAAAATACAACTAAAAAGAAAGTACAACATCAGAAATGTAAAGAAGCAACTCTGAGCTGTCCTTTGGAAATACCACCTGAAGGGTTGGTACAGATAGTCTCCTCTGCTCCTCAGCCCCAGTCGTCCCCTCAGTGTACGTCACGTCCAGTGATCCACATCCAGGTACCGTCCAGCTCCACGAGCTCCCACCTCGATCAGCGTTGTTCGTCGTCTGCATCCAATATAATGTAGTGAGGCCATGGACCATGCAGGGGTGTGTATACGCTACTCAGTAGGGACCCCGAGACCCCAGAAGGTCTCCTAGAATCCAGGAAGTATAAACGACAAATGAAAGATACAATAATGAAGTAACTACCAACTCTACTTAGGTATATTCCCATACATACACTTAAGTCATCAATTCAAGCTTTGCTCTAGCACCTGAACCCAAGTACAACCCAGTACACTCATGAAAACATAACCCATTCCACATAGGAATTCACAACTCAATCCACAGATGAAAGCACAACAATCATATCGATGATAATGATTGTATGTTAAGACTCATCTCACACATGTATACTCTTCGCAAAGCGATAGAGATGATTAGATGTTGCCACTGATTCATCTAAGTTGTCGGAACCACATAGGATACAAGACCAACTAAGCTGTCGGATCCACAGTGGATACAAGGCTAGCTACTCTACCAGACCCACATAGGATACAAGTACATAGTCAAATACTGTCGGACCCACATAGGATAAAAGAACAGTAGTCATCCTCGTCAAACCCATGAAGGATTCCAGTACGGTCGTCATCACAGCCGAACCCACAGAGGATCCATGTACAGTCGTCATCGCTGCCGAACCCACGTGGGATTCATGTACAGTCGTCATCGCTGCCGAACCCACGTCGGATTCAAGTACAGTTGACATCTTCGTCGTAGTTGCATCTAACTCTAGGGTTCCCGCACACAGCATTCTCGATTCTGGGAGGGTCCGCTCCATGAGCCAAGTGTTCGATAAATCAACTGTCACGAATTCCAGAGTTAATGTATCACAATAGTCCGCCTCGTCGAAAGGAACTCAACTCGACATACGGCGCATCAATCGGACGCCCGGTCTGAGAGTTATTGGCTTTTTGGTCCCAGGGGCCCGGTTGGTTTTTAAGACAAAACCAACCTGACCATACTCCAACTGAATCCAATCCTCGAGCAGAGTAAGCCAAAAGAACTGTCTCACTAATAGGAATCCATCAAAGTTGATAACACGTCAATCGGACGTCCGTAGCTCAAGTAATAAGTGTTTCCGCTGCGAGGGACCGGTTGGTTTTGTTTTCAAACAAACCCGTCCATACCCAAAGTTATTCGAAACCTTCACTTTAATATACCAAAATGAAAATATCAATCCAAGGATCACGATGCACCTGATGGTGCATCGATCGGAGGTCCTTAGCCCATGTTATGGGCGTTTGAACAGATCTGTCCGAAAACAGGGGGTTTGGGCCCTGTCCGACCCGGCCCAATACCCCCTGGGTCGGCCCGAACCGGAACGACCCGACCTGTGTCCAGGTCTGGCCTGTTAGGGTGCATCGCGGCCTGGCCGGCGTGGCCCGACCCAGAGCGGGCCACCCAGCCCGGCGCGGGCCCCTGCAGGATGCCGAGGGGGGAGGCATTGCGTCCCTCATTTTGAAACGGTAGCCCCCATTTTAGATGGGGTCCGCCCTAAATAAACTGGGGGGTACGCCCCCCCCGGATTCTCCGAAATGGCCGGCCCTATTGGTCGGCCGGTGAGCTGCTACAGGACCCCCCTGAGGGTCCTGCCTTCCGAAGCACCGGTGGTCGGCTAAGTCCGGCCGCCTCCTCTGCCCCACCCCGGCCTTAGGACACGGACACTATCCAAGAAGCGCAACACGATGGTGCCGCACCCCTTAGCCATGGCCCACACTGATCGCGACCTCCTGGTGCTCTGGCGCGATGCGACGATGCCGCGACCCTCCGCCGCGGCCCGCACTTGGACGCGGCCACCTTCGGCTTCTCCGGCACGGTGCGACGGCACCACGATCCTTTGCTTTGGTCCACTCCGGCAACGGTTCTCTCATTCCCGCACGATGCGATAGCACCGCGTCGCTCCCATTCCAAACCACAACGAAGACCAACAATAAAGGGGGCGGGGGAGGGTCAGCCGTGTTCATGCGGTCTGACTTCCTACCATTATATTAATAACAAGCGTCCAAGAAATAAAAAAGAACGTCAAAATAATAATCCTTGAATGATGAAACAACCCCTACCTCAAAGTAGTTAGTGGAAGCTAGCATCGTGGAAAACGACGTCGCGGGGTGTGGCTCCATATACGTAGATGGAGGATGTCCGAGGAAGAAATGACATCTCACACCGGCTGCAGAGATGAGAATAAATGACACATCGATCTCTTCTCACAGTGTCGGTGTTCTTCGACGAAGCGTGTTTTTCTTCGCGGAAGGTTGAAGCTCTTCAAAGTAACAAAATAAGGGCTCTCTCCCTTTCTTCACAGAGAAAAAGCCAAACAAAAATAAAATAAGGCTTTTCCTCATTTTATATACTTATGCCAACAATTCAAAACTTCAAATGTTGAATTCACCTAATTAATTTTGAGTTGTCCAAATTAATGGTGTGCTAAGTTGGGAACTATAATTTGAGGGAGAGTCACATTATTTAAGAGGGGAGGTTTAGAGGAGTTAGGGAAATTGAAGGGGTGGGGCTCGTGTGGCCCCCACCTCACTAATATCCTATCAAGTGGAGTTAGGATGTAGTGGGTCCCACCCCAACTTCCACACATAAGTTGTAATTACATAGTGTAGAAATAAATTTGTAACACATATTTTATTTCACTCTTCAATTAATCCATTTATTTAACAACACCTCCCGAGAAAACGCAACTCCAAAAAGGTCTTCTTAATCAAAAACCGGTGCTACAGTTTCATCGGTGCCCTCAGATTTCGATTCCGAGCACCAATTCAAATGTTAGAAAAACCCGCTCACTCGTTCACTGAACGTACCGGAGCTAATCTTCTGAAATTGTTTCCGGGTACACCAGGCCTCATAATCTGGCGCCATTAGAAACTGTGTACTCGTAAAATCACAATGAATTTATGAAATAAAATTTCCTTGAAATTTACAGGTCTTTACAATGTGGGTGTGGTTAAAGGGGAAAATGAAATGATTATATGTAATTATTTTTGAAATTCCCAACGGCCTATTTAAATGGTTTGAAATATGTGTTTGGTATTTTCATCTGGTTATGAATTTTATATGATGAAAATGATTCTTTAGAAGTGGGTGTTATTATGAGATTTCAAATGATTATTTTAATATGGGGTTTAAAAAATATCATATGAAAACTCTAAATGGTTGGTTTGAATGTTTGATTTAGAAATTAAATCCTTGAGGAATTTTTTAGTTTTAAAAGTCGAATACCCATGTTTTAAGTGGTGAATTCGAAATGATTTCAAATGAGTACTTGAATTGTGTTCATAACATTATTTGGTATTAATGGTTTTTTGGGGCCATAATAATTCATTGGATATATTGTTTAGTGAGATATAACCCATGGGGACTTTGTTGTCAGGTGAAAATTGTTATGAAATGTACTAAATGATGAATATTACTTGTTAAAAAACCATGATAAGGGGGTGTATGGAATAATGGTATATGTGTAATGGGTTATGTATGTGAAAGATAAATGTGTTAAATGTTTATGGTTATAAATGGTAAATATGTTCAATGGTTGTGTTTTATAGTTGATAGATTAGTTAATGCTAAAGAATCATATTCACATGGATTAATAGTGGGTGTGGTATTGGATTGAGGCTCCTCCAACGGGTTGATCAGACTGACACTCTAGGAGCACCAAAGTATTGCATGGGTTAGGTAGTAATACTAAGGCTCTATGTCCCTAATTAATTAAAGTGTAAATTCACATAGATTGAGGCTATATGGTGAGGTAATTCACATAGACATAGTCTCCAAGAGGAGGTAATGTAACTGAAATAATGCTCCATGGTGGGGTAATGCACCTAGACTGAGGCTCCAAGTTGGAGTGATTGATATGATGCAGTTTCCCAGGTGTCTTTGGGAAAAATGAGATGGCTAGTTATGCACAGGGTGATTGTTTTGATGTAGTTGACTAGGTGTCCTTATCTAGGAATATATATAAGGTATTTGAGCACTTGGACATATGAAATTAGAGTTTAGTTCAAATAGGGTTGGCCGATAAAAATTTTGGTGTCCATATGTGTGATCCAATATCGTTCTTCTTATAACCCAGCGTGTTACACATAATTCATGGTTCCCATTGATGATTCCTTAGTGTATCCAATTTCCTACCTAGATTGAACCCATATACCTTGATTTTTTAATTCAGAACCATTTTTTGGTGGATGTTTATACAGTTATTTAGTAATATCATGGTGCTTATTTAGGTTCATTTCTTGTTTTAGTTATTTTTTTTGGTTTAATGTTTACTATATAATGTGTTAAATCTACCCATGTTTTATATAGGAATTGTAGATTTTACTAAAATGGATAAATCATTTGATTTATGTATTTCAAATATTCTATATTTGAATAATAAACTCTATAACTGTATTTAAAATAAGTATTTTAGAATCTTTTTTATAAAATGAATTACAAAATATTTCTATGACTATTTATATCAAACTTTTCATACCCATTAAATTGTGTGTATAACTTCTATCTTTACATTCTAAATCCAAGATTGTGATTTCTAGTTATTTGTTCTCTTTTTTTCCATTAATGGACATTGGAATGTTGTGACTTCTTGTGGATCACATGGATATGTTTTGAGTTTTGAAAATGGTTGTGACTATTTTTGGGAATTTTTTTTGTGTGATAGTTCAACTAGGTTTATTTTGTATTTGAATTATATTTGAATTTTCTTTCTCTATATGTTATCCAAATGAGATGATTTTTCATTAATATGTATAGTCTTGGATTAAAGTAATAACTTTCATTGAATATTATGTTTCTCTAATCTTACACTATCGTATATATGAATCTATTTATTTATTTAGTAGTAACTATGTGTTTTATTTTTATTATTTTTGTGTAGGCACATTGTGATATACATGGATAAAAGCTGGATCACATTACAGAGGAACACACCTCAGAATGTTAAGGGTTTGAATGAGTTTTTAGATTTTGCAATTTCTAATCCCTCCTTTGAAGGGAGAATAAGATTTCAATTTCCTAAATGTAAATTTTGAACATGGTTGAATAGAGATGATGTTTATGAACATTTAATACTGAAGAAATTCCATTTCCAATACTTTTGTTGTAGTTTCCACTGAAAATAAAATGTTACAGAAAGATTGATCACTAATGTTAATCCACAGAATGATGTCCCAAGTTCATCGACAATGGAAAATGAAATACCAAACCTCATAAATGATGCATTCAACACTGCAAGACATGATTATCAACATCAAAACATTTTAGAATAACTAGAAGAGGGTGATACAAATTGCAACATGACAAGTGATGTTTTTGAGACTGTAACACAAACAGATCAAGATTGTAACATATCATTGGATCCTCCTCTTGATTACGGGGAGCCAAATGTAAGAGAGAACTTCACTGAGGAAAATGCGTTTCATGATTTAGTTGATGATGGAAATCCAGAGTTGTATAGAGGGTGTTTAAAATATTCAAAGCTTTCATTTCTCCTAAAGTTGTACCATATCAAATTTATATGTGGAATTACAAATAAGGAAATGTCTATGATATTGTAATTTAATCATGATGCATTTTTTGAATCAAAAATCCCATAATGTTTTTATGTTATGAAAAAAGTGTTTATCAAACTTGGTCTAAATTATAAAAAAATACATCAGTGTCCCAATGACTGTATGCTTTATTAGGGATAGGATTCACGTATACAGAATTTCAAGAAATATTCTTCTTCTAGATGGAAGTCAAAGGGTGATGTTGGATGTCTGAATGAACATAATTTAATGGAGAAGAAGAAAAGGAACACACCTGCAAAGGTTTTGCATTACTTTCATTTGAAGCCTCGATTGCACAGATTATTCATGTCATCGAAAACCACAGAACACATGAATTGGAATTTTGTAGATAATAACAATGATGGGTTAATGATACATTCATGATATTCCCAATGGTGGAAGAAATTTGACTCATTGCATCTTGATTTCCCAGCTAATCCTTGGATTATTCGATTTGGATTGGTTGCCAATTGATTCAACCCATTTGGGACTTTGAGTACCGGTTATAGCATTTTGCCAGTTGTTTTGATCCCTTATAATCTGCCTATGTGGATCTGTATGAAACCAACCTCTTTTATCATTTCGATGATTATTCCTAGAAAAACAATGCCTATAAATGATATTGATGTGTACTTGCAGCCTCTGATTCATGAATTGCAGGAGTTTTGGAGCAACCGTGTTGAGACAGTTCATGCTTCTTCTAAAACAATGTTCAAAATGCATGCTGCTTTAATGTGGACCATTAGTGACATCCCTAGGCTTGGGAATTTATATAGATGGAATATTTACATGGGTTTGGCTTATCCCATTTGTAACCTTGATTTTTCACCCAAACAGCTACCTCATAGTATAAAATGGTTCTTCTTGTGCCATCAATGATTTCTCAATGCATCTCATAGATTTAGGCTGAACAGATCAAAATTTAATGGTTCCATTGATTGTATACCACCTCCAAAGTAGTTAACTGGTTCTGAATTATTAAAACATCTTGAAAATGTTGAAACCTAATTTTAAAAGGTTTTTCATTTGAATGATAGAGGATAATGGTTCCGAAGTGCATCGTCTAGTGAAATCAGAACGCAACAATGGAAGAAAAAAGGTATATTCTTAAAACATCCGTATTGGGATTTTAATTTGTTGTGCAACAATCTTGATGTGATGCATATTGAGAAGAAATTATATGATAGTTTTATTTTCACATTACTTAATGATAATGAAAATTTGAAGGATCATCTCAATACACGCAAAGACTTACAAGTAATGAACATAGAACACGATCTATGGCCAGATGAGATTAAAAAGTATGCTTCGACCATTTTTGCAATGAAAAATATGTATAAAGATACATTCCTTAGAATTATAAAGAATGTGAAGGTATCTGATGGGTATTCGAGAAACATCTCGAGGTGTGTGAACTTGATGAATCGTAAGATACATGGATAGAAAAGTCACGATACACATATTTTGTTACAACAGTTACTACCATTGGCATTGCGTACATTATTACCTAAAAAAATTATTGCTATTCTACTCCAATTCTACACATTTTTTAGGAAATTATGTGAGAAAGATCTACATGCATTTCATCTTGACAACCTCTAGGAGAGGATTGTATTGACCCTTTGTGAAATGGAGATGATCTTTCCTCCTTCATTTTTTACTATCATGATACATTTAACTGTGCATTTGGTTGTGGAAGCTAAATTAGGATGCCCCGTTCATTATCTATGGATGTATCCAATTGAGAGGTATTTTATTTATATGTTTTTCAGTTATGGAAACAATTTTTAGTGTTTAAATAAACGCATAATATTATTATTTTATTTCACAGATATCTTGGGCATTTGAAGACATATATGAGAAATAAAGCTCAACTAGAAGGCTCTATTGCTGAAGGCTATTTGGGTGAGGAGTGTCTAACCTTTTCTTACAGATATTTGGATGATATTGAGACAAGATTTAATCATGTTGGACGTGTTGATGACACTTCAACTAAATAAAAAATGCATCAAAAATCAAAAAAAAATTCTTTCTATTGGCCGATCAGTTGGGAGGACCTCAAATATGACATTGAAAAAATTAGAATCATTACAGGAACATAGATATGTGCTGCTGAATTGTGAAATTGTAGATCCATTTATTGAAGAGTTGAGGATACAAAAAAATAGATGAATGAGAGGCCGAAAACAAAATGAGAAAGATATATCAAAATCTGTGAATAAAGAGCTTGTAGAATGGTTTGAATGACGTGTAAGTTCCTAAAAACTCTAATAAATACGAATATTAGTCTGAAAAATAGATTTTGTAAATATATTAAATTATATTTCTTTTTTCATATCATGAATAATGATACTTGAGCGGACTTGTCAGAAGATTTGATGTTTCAGGCTAGAGGTTCTATAAAACAAGTTAGAAAGTTCAACGCTTATAATGTGAATGGCTTTAGATTTTGTACAGTCGATCAAGAAGTTGGTTTGAAAACACAAAATAGTGGTATATTTACATTTTCTGAAGTGGAATAATATGGAAATATGCATGATATTTTTTAATTAAAATACCACATATATTTTTCTGTTGTTTTATTCAAATGAAAATGAGTCGATATTATCAGAGGTGTAAAAATAGATTCCTTACAATTTAATTATGTGAACTTCTCTCGCTTGATTGGTATTTGTTATTGTGAACTTCATGATCCATATATCTTAGAATCACAATAAAATATGGTTTATTACATGAATGATGTTATGTATGAAGGGTGGAGTGTAGTTTCTCATGTAATAAAAAGATATTTGTATGATATGGGTGATGAAGTGGAAGATTTGACCTCTGAAATTGAATTTAATCAACAACAGGAAGCATAATTATTTGTCCATCATGATATTGAAAATATTAGTCTAGCAAGGTTGAATGAAGTGGATGAAGCAATGGATCAGGAAAATGACATGATTGAATGGGAAAATGATTGTATGCACAATTATTTATTCATTCACCAACTACTTTTTTCATTTCTATAGTCATTCATTATCATTGATATATATAATATGTTAGTACATGGCTTCTATTATAAATTTTTATTTTTATTTTCTTCATTATTTTTTTAAAATATATATTCTCAAGTTAATTTTATTTGACTAAATCACAGGAATTCCAAGGAGGAAGTGTTGCAATATTTCATCTAGTTTTTCCACAGATGAGGATCCATCGGGCTCTCTCCCCACAAAATCCGAGGCACTAACTTCCTACACCACTGTACCATCTCCCCCAGCACCATCTCTCACACCATCTGTGGATGTCCCATTAGAGGCTGAGTCGTCGACTCCCCCTTCCGAAGCCTCAACAGGGGGTAGCGACATTCCCCTTCCAGTTCATCACAAAAAAAACTGGAGTGTCACTGTCATATGTACCAATTTTAATTAAATAAATTTATTTCATTTTGTTTATACTAATTGTTTTTCATTGAACATGAAAAAAATGCAACCGTGGAGAAAAACATAAAATTTTTAGATGTTTGGAATATGAATGGAAAGAATATAGTCATTTCATTTGATTCTTATGGGGTCCATACAGATGATGTCGCAGGGTTACTTGGCCAGATTCTAGGCCAGCTGGCAGCGGAGCCCATTTCCCTTCTTATTTTTGGTAATGTTTGGAGAAATATCCCTCTAAGCTAGAAAATGAATTTTTTTATTCCCAAAATAAAGGTAATTTTATTAAATTATGGTTTAATTGAATTTCATATTACTAATATGTTCAAAATGAATTCTTGTATACAGATGTTCTTACACTTTACAATTGCTGAGGTGATAGCACGGAAGTGGATGTTGAAAAATCTTGGTAAGAAATAGAAAGATTTCAAATGGAGATTGTGGAGTGATGTCAAAAATACTTTGTTTTCTGTGCAATAAATTTATGAGAAGCTACCCAGTGGGGTACCGAAACAACAATGGAACGAATTTGTTGACAGACATCGTTATTAGAAACGAATGGTATTGAAATATATATTATTATATTATCCT
This sequence comes from Viscum album, assembly GCA_963277665.1. Taxonomy (NCBI): domain Eukaryota; kingdom Viridiplantae; phylum Streptophyta; class Magnoliopsida; order Santalales; family Viscaceae; genus Viscum; species Viscum album. The sequence continues at coordinate 1,679,160,091 of OY728126.1, forward strand.
AATTTTACATTTATACATGTATATGAAGAGGAGATGACATTTAATAAATTAATGTTAAATTTAATTTTATTTATTTCAGGATCTCTCAAGACAGAATGCATCAAACCAGGCTAAAATAATCCCCCACACTACAGGCTCAAGAAGATTTTCTAGAAGTCAGACGATATTGGTAATCTATTAATTTTTTTAATAATTATAAGAAAATATTATCTGTTTAATATATTGAATTGTTGATTTATCTTTGCTTAATGAAATCACAGAGTTTAGGGCCCGAAGCAACCCGAACTGAATTGTGGTTGGATGTTCACAAAAAAATCAGATGGAAGTTTTGTTAATTATCCTGACAAAGAAGATGGGGTTTGAAGTCAATTATTATTTTTTAGAATAACTCATTATCAGTTTTTACTATGTTAATATATATTGATTTTTGATATATAGGTAAAAAATAAAGAACTATGGGATGCTAATCCTGGGCAGTCCTACTCAGTCTCACAGGATGACCCAGTTCTTAATGTCCTTGGGAAGGAGCATCATAGTAGAGTGCACGAGATGGGTTTCAGACCCGTACCATTTGAGGTCGTTGGCATGCCACCAGGGATTCCAGTTGCATCTACTCTTGGTTATAGTAAGTGCATACCAGAGGATGCTTAAACGGAGATTTCTTCTCTACGATCCATAGTTCGAGGATAGGGGGTTCAGATATCCGCTATTCAGAAAGCACTGACTGATATATATCATCATACGAGATGATATGCCACTGGTGGAAGTGCATCGAGTTTTGGTGAGTAGGTAAATCACAAAAAATCAAAATCATTTAGTTTTCAAACTTTTATTGGTTTTATGTTTAATTATAAATAGGAAACAATGTTTAATTTTCAATATAATGTTCTTACAGGTGGAAACAGGAAGTGGAGATGGAGGTGTAGAGGGTTATGATTCATCATCGGACCGTGAGTATTTGTATTGTTGATATGTTGAAAAAATATTGGAATAGTTGGTTTGTATATGTAACATGTGTTCCACATAGATTCCACCAAACATTTTCATGTCCTAACATTTTCTTGAATTCTCATATTTCCTTTTATGAATTTTATTGATTTTTAATGTTTCCTTTTATGTCTTTATTTGTCATGTGTGGTATACATCATTCCATTTAGGCCTGTCTTTGAATTTTTAGTTGAGATTTGCGATGACTAGGGGTTAAACCTATTGTTGATGTGTTGAAAAAATTGGGTCATTTCATAGTGATCATTGGTATAGTGTCATGGACACTTTGGTCAGGCAGAATGTGTAGATAGAGAATATTTATGCATTTTATTAGGTGTGTTTGAGTAAATAAACATAAGGTATTGATAGTTTAACTAATCCTAGAGGTTGATTTAAAAAGTGTTATAAACCACAAAAGTAGTGTACCATAAACTCACCTTCTCCAAGTGGTACTAAGCTAGTCCTTTTTGTCAATAATTGGCATCAAATCAATGATACACTATGAATATCTAAGAAATTTCTGATAAATATTGAAACATAACTCTATAAACTTCTAACGATTATGGAATATAAATGTAATTAATTTCCAAAAATTGAGGATGAAAATTTTTCCCTACCTCCTCCCTCTAAACCTAGTAGTAAGGAAAACTGAAAAATAGTCCCTCCACCCATTATTGAGGGTGTTGCAGTGAATTTAGATGACAAATAAAATATGAATAATTATACAATAGATAAAAATATAATCATGATGTTTTTTTAGAAATGGTATACAAAAAAGTTATGGGACTTTATAATTCCAATGAAAATTGTGAAAAAATTTGAAGAAGTGACGAAGGAAAGATCAATGTAAAGGAGACGATGATATTGGTGTGGATGGGAAGTCTTGATGATATTAAAATGTATGATGATTAAAATATTGATGATTATTTCAAAAATTTGAATGATATAGTGAGGAATAATTTCTGTTTTGTGATATTGTGGAAGGTATTACTTTTGTCATGAAGATTATGAGAAATTATCTAGATCGGTATGATATAGTGAGGAATATTTTCTAGTTTGATTTCTTCATCAGGGCAGTGGTGTAGTGGAAGTAGAAAATTTATTTTCGTTTTTAGGTCATCTTTTCACATCGGTTTTAACCGCCGTGAAATGTATACAGGTAAGACATTAGCGGCGGTTTGAACCACAACTAAAAATATAAATACTTACATTTATCCCCGGTTTTAACCTCTGCTAAAGATTCGCATCACCCGGGTGCATTCCGCAGTGGTTCTCGTGACTTGAGCGACCATTTTACGGTCACTGGATTTTATTTTATTAGCGGCTATTTGACCACCGCTAATAATATATAATCATGGGCTCGTAGAAACCGCCACAAAAACTCTGTAAAACCGCCGCTAAATGAGGCAGCTACGACACATCCCTTAAACTACCACTAAATGGAAATATCAATTGATAATAGTTTGTCGACGCCAAATTTAGCGGTGGTTTATAGAAACCATCGTCAAACCATGTAGCGGTGGTTTAAACTGCCCTTACACGCAAAAATAACTGCCACTAAATGGTGGTTTTCCTATAGTGTGATAAAACCATCACATTACAATGATCCATACCTAAATCTTGAAATATTGTATGAATGACACACAATATCAATGATTTGAGATATCCCAATGATCGGAAGACACATTCAACTTACTCCAGCCACTAAAAATCCTCTAAAGAACCTCAATCACTGTGGAAGAAAATAAACAACCAATAATAACATGACTATACCGCATTACTGAGAATCTAGACATGGATTAAGACAAGAGGATACTCACTAGAATCCTTGGAGACCTTTCTGGGAGCAAGCTCTAATAAACAAAACAATGAAAATCCCAAATCATTGTCAACCAAAAATTCATCCAAAATAACATTCCCTGACCATGACACTAAATCATACAAACAATGTCACAAAATAAAACGAAAAACCTCCTTCAGAACCACCATTCCATTCTATTTTCAAACTACCGTCATCCACGACCACATTTAAAACTCTAAAATATGCTTCTAAATCCAATTTTTAGGATGTATATCTCACTTTCCCAAATAAAACAACATCCCAAAAATAATTTTCCTCCAAAAGTTTTTTTTCCAAAAACTATTTTTCATTTTGTAATTCACCCAAAATAGATGAAAATATGAAAAAAAATTACTCACACCAAACTAAATCAACTAGAACATCACTTAAATCAAACACTTCAAAATAGGGAACTAGTGGTCATTCATAACCCAAAAACATGATTTAGCATAAAATGTCCTGAAAATTTACCCTCAAAATAAATCATTTTAAACATGAAATGGCGATTCACATGGGTCTCTACTCTATAAAATCCCATTTTTATAACACTGCCTCGCTTCCACTCTCATTCCCCAAAAAAAACAAAAGAATCAAATCCAGGAATTCCCCTAGTAACATGAGGATAAGAATGACCAAGAGTTTGCAACACCATTATCATGCATACCTCATGATTTGATTATCCTATATCCATTAAACCTAACATGCCAAATAATAAAGGGACCCCCTCATTCCATTTGGTCATGAACTAACATTGGTCGATCCCAAACATGTCACTTGAGCCCACATGAGAGAAGGCCCAAGAGGCATTCCTGGTCATCCTAGGCTGGTGATGAGTGTTCGGAATCAAAGAGAAAACAAGTGGGAACAATTTATCCGAGTAAAAAACCATAATCAAATAACCCAAATAGAGTACACAACATAAATAAAATAACTGAACATCTATAAATAAAACTAAATCTAGATACAGTGGTAGATAAATAAAATTAAAACTCAAATAAAAGTAAACCAAACCGGAATTATATAATCTCCATGGGACTTCTTCGTCACCACTATCTATCAAGACAAGACCAATGCACAACAAAAATAGAGTGAGAAACCTAAACCTAAAAAATAGCCCGTGTCTATTGATGTAGAGTCGAAAAAGTAGGGTGTGAGAAAAAACAACTCAGTATATAAGCACCACAAATTGCATACATTTTGATTCTTGAAATAGTTAATGAACACTAGTTTGAAAACATATATAAAATAAGAGTTTTATTCTTTTTTACGAACCAAACAACACTTTATAGAAATAAAAACTCAGAAAAAATACATTACTTTTCACAATAGTATTTCAATTTTAAAATCTCGTTAAAAAATTAATAACCAAATAAAAAAACAGTTGATAAAAGGGATTATGCTGAAAATAATTGAAATGGTTTAGGTATGAAAATAAAAACAAGGAAAGTAACCAAAGATTATTATAAAATAAGGAAGAAAATATAGATAATACTCACGGGAGTTTCCAAAACATATCTATAATAAATCCATTTACACACTCATATTGGACTCACTACCAACGTATGGTGCAACTATATAGTTAATAACCAACCTTGGTACTCTAAACTAGCCTCAATAGTAGAACATCCCACCTACCCTCTCATGCATCCCTAGGTGTACCAAACTATATAATTGGGGTATATATGAAACCTCTACTCGACCCTCTTGATGACACATAAGAATCCCATGATATTTGTATTTGGTAAATGATGAGGTCCTAATCGGTGTTCCAGAAACTAATAACCCATAGATTCCATTGTGCTTGACAAAACCAAAAACTGACACCACCTATGCGATGATTGTCTCCTTGGAGTGTATACCATAGAGTTTCCCATCACACATAAAATCATACATAAGTGCCAACTGAACCATAATATCCTATGATTTAGAAAAAAATTCAAATACACGAGAAATTACCAAAAAGACCATTATTTTATTTTTTACAAAACCTAATTCATTTCCAAAATCATTTCCAAAATCAAGGAGAAAATGTACAATATGCTCGAAAGGTTCTATATGGAATTTTATATTATTTATTTACCAAACCACACTCCAATGATACGAATGATCCATGTCTTGGGAAATACATTTGTAACCAAACTTGAATTCATTTTAAAACCATATAACCATTTAGAAACCAATGAACCTTTTTGAAGACATTCTAATTTTGATGAAACCATTTCAAATGAGGAGGGTTAGGTAAAAGGATAATAAAGAAATAATGGTGTTTTGAAATCCATTCTTAAAGGTGAATGTGATTCTAGAAATCCATCATCATTTGTGTGCCAATCCATTTGTGAACACTATCCAATTAAAATTCCTTGGTAAAAAACATAAAAGTCCCACGCAACTAATTTATAGAGTCACCACTTACGTTACCACCAATTACAAAAAGTCATGATAAAAAAACTAATACAATGAACCAAAAACCACACACTAAAATACAAATTTAAATAAACCAAGTAACAATGCTTAAATAAGGATAAAAATAACGCAAAACATATAATTTATACTAAAAAGTCCAAAAGTAATTTCATAAAAATCCTTGCATACATAAATATATATGATTAGTCTTGAAAACCCTATAAAGACCCATTTTCTTCAAATTACTACTATGAAAACACTATAAAAATTTAAAATAACACAACATAGGAATTATTAAAACATTTTAGGAACAATTTAGGGAATATAAATCATCTATGGAATGTTCCAAATAAGAAACTAATAGAAACACATACCTCAAGTGGATGAATCATGTTTCCTTTGTTGAAATCTACTAGAAAGACACTCCTACAACGACTCACATCCCTTGGAATGAAATAAACCCCAATTTTTCACCACCTTAGGTATCCAAATCAACCAAAAATGTCTACTAGGGTTATTGTAAGAGGGGAAAATGGATAAAAACTAAGTAAGAAAGAGAGGGAATCTCTATCCTTTTAAACCGGGTGAACAATCACCAAGAAACCGCCATGATATCACCTTAAAAACGATTTGGAGGAGGAAACCCCTCCATTGAAGTCATCCAAGATAGGGGAAATCAAGTTTGGATTACAAGGGAATAACACCAGTAAAAATAGTAAAATAGATAAAAATAAAACTCATTAGGTATGTTTCATGATTTTATTTCAAATTTAATCAAACAGTGCACAAATTGGGTAATTCCACACTATCAAGGGCTACACGGGCTACACACATAGTTTAACCATTATCAAACCATGTGGTCATATTATTTATAAGTTTCAAACATAGTATAACCATTATCAAGATATGTATAGTCCCAAAAATCTTTAATAAAATCTTTGAATACTTCTTAAATAACCCGCTAAGAGTTCTAATCAAAGGATACTCAAATCTGTTGTTCAAAACTCATAATAAAGTAATGGGATGTTACAATATTGATATCTAAATGTGTTTTTACACAGTTTTAAAAGTGTTTTTAAAGATAATTTATCATGATATGGTCCTTGGACATTGTTTATGAAGGTTTGATCGCCATTATAGCTGACGGGTGAGCTCGATATAGCTTATACGAGGGGTTGAGATCCATTATAGATCACATGTGAGTTTGATATAGATTATACGATGGGTGTTCCTTGATATCAATATAATGAATTGGTTATTTATTATATTATCCAAAGAATTATATTAGATAATGACCATATGGATATTCCAATTTTTAGGGTATTAATATGACGATGTCCCAAAGAACCTACATGACTTTTCTTTTCATTATCATGACTTTTTAGGTAAATCAATTTATTTCAATGGGGGGATTTTATCATTTGTTTCTTTGTTTTTTCCCCTTTATCAACTCTCATTCAATTCTATTATTATCTAAAGATGGCTCATCGAAAAAATTTGTTATTCCCCCCTTTTAACCGTTTCATCTTTCCCCATCATGCTCGAACCCATCTTGGTCCAACACAATGGAACTAAGGATGGATTGGGAATGTGTTGGTTTGAGTTTAGAAGCTTTGATTTCTTAGTTTTTGAGTGGGTTTTCAACTAGTTCATCTCTTGTAGTGAGGCTTCATATCAAAAACTTTGATTTTTTCATTCACTGCTCTTATTTATAGATCTATTGTTTTTAACACCATATTTGTCTGTTGCATTTTTTTCATGGATATTTGGGAAATTTTATATAAAACATTTAATGCTGTTACAGGGGGTGTATCATATTTTGGAATTTTGTTTCCTTTTATGGTGGAGGTTTTCTTCCTGTGGGTTTTCATTTGAAGATTTTTTTGTTCTCTCTTGCATTGTAGTTGGTCACCTGGGATACTAGTGTTCTGTTTTAGTGTAATTTTTCTATAGAGTTGGATTGGTTCATGAATATGGAGTTTTGGTGTTTGGATGGTCTCTTTCAGAATGTTTAGTTTCTACTTAATGGGGTGGTTGCATCTCCTCTTCCCTCCCTTTGCTTTTCCGGCCTACAACAACATGCTAGACCCCATAATGGTTAGGTGTGATGGTTTCTTATTGTGGTCTGGGTATGTTATGGTGGGAATGGTGGTGGTGAAAGCTTCATCAGATGGTGTTTCTTCCTGAAGGTCTCATCTTCATCTTCATGGAGATATTGAGTGAATCTTCTAAGGATGATGCATATGGAATTTAGGATTCTAGTTTCATCAGCATGGTCTTTTCAGTGGTATTTTCCATTGATGACAGAGGTCTTCTGAGGGTCATTGGGTCTCATTGATGATGTTTTATTAATGATTTAAATGATATTTTCTATGTAATGTGCTACAGGGATATAGTTATAAGAAGTGATGTGTGTGGTTTCATTTGAAATTTCTGTTTTATTATGTGGGTCAGTAGTGGAGGAAATCATTTAAATATTGCAGTAGTTTACTAGGATTTTTTGAAATATTTATATGAATTTTCAAGGTTATCGCTTAACCAAAAAGAGGGTTATTAAAATACTAGAAATCATGGAATTGGAAAAGGAGAAATATTTCTCTATTTGTATAAAAAAAAATTTAAGAAAAATTTTTATGGGTTTTTATGTTTTTGAATGGTCTAAAAGATTTATTCTTTTTATATACCTTATCGATTATTTTTTCTCATCACACATTTTAAAATGTTTTCAATAGCGATTTAAGGTTGATTAGGGATAAGGACAAGGTCAAGATAAAAATCATAAAGCTATGACACAAAAAGAGATCATTTTTCTTTTTTTTTTAATTTTTGTTTTTTTTAAAATGGATACCTAGTAGAAGTATACAATTTGTAATATATGGTATGGTTATGTAATATTTATGACCTAAACCTCTAAAACTATAAATATATAATATCCTGGGGAATTTAATGAATTTAATTCATTTTAATGACACTATAATATTTAATTTTTAAGGTCAGGACCATATAGTAATCTAACAAAAAATAAGATATAAACTATGTTGGTTAATGAGTGTTATATTTTGATTCATTATATCTACACATAGTCTCATTCTGAGATTTCTAGATTTACTTCCAAAATCAGTATTTTTTTTTATGAAATATCTTCTACTATGGTTAATTATTAGGGTGATGTTAGATTCTATTAGAGATTAACTCATATGTATATAATCTTAGGTTTTTTTCATCATTTTGAATTTTCAAATAGATGCTTTAAAATGAGAATTATTGGAAGGTACAAAATTTTTCAAGAAGGAGGTTTGATGGTAGTACCTAAGAATGAAGCAGAGGTAAATTTTTCATCCATATTATACCGTGATATCCAACATTTAATTTTTTTTATAAATAATATTATTCCTTCATATACAATACACAACCATTTAAGAAATCATGTATCTTTCTATACCCCAATAACATTGGGAATAATATATTATCTATATCATAATTAGATTATATAATCACATTTTCTTCTAGAAGTATCTATTTTAAAATTGAATGTAATTTAGGTAGACATTTCTCACTCCACCCATTTCTTTCATTCAATTTATCTAATCTCAGAGCAGCCAATAAGACTGTAAATTTAGTACAACCTGAAAATACTAGTTTCCCAGAATCTATATATAACCATTTAATAATTTCTTTTTATTTTTATGGGTTCAATGATTACATCATTAATCAATTATTAAATATGATTCTCTATGCCATGCTTAATATTTTCATCAACATTAGATTTTTTTTTTTTTTGGCTTTGAGAAATCCAATGTGTATAATTGTGGATAAAACCATGGAAAATGATATTATCATTGGTTTCTATAGAATTAAACATTCACATATTCTATCATTTCACACATTGATAGAAAATAAAATAATTTATTAATGATTCTATTTACAGAATTCCATGAAATCATCAACTCCTTTTTCAAATTCATGAGTGGTTCTTCATAAACTTGTCCAATTATAATCCATTAATTACCTAAGATGACAATATAAAAGATGAATATATTAAAATATATAAATATTTAAAAAATATAAAGAGATAAATTTTAATCATAAAAAAATATAATAAAAACAATGAATTAGTGATAAATATTTTATCATAAAAAACAATTATACTTAATGATCAAAACATATAATTGAAAAATATAAGTATAATTTAATAAAAATATATAAAACCAAATAATTTAAACATGAAATTTTTTGAACAAATAATTTTTCTTTAAAACAATTTAAAAATGAAAAATTAGTTATAAAAAATCAAATGTCATCATATGCAAAAAAACTTATAAATTATAAAAATCAAAGGGAAAAAAATTTCAACGACAAAAACATTTTAAAAATAAAATATTTATAAATACAAACAAGTATAAAGACAAATATTTCTAGAAAAAAAATATAATGAAAAATAATTTATAAAAATAAAAATTGTATAATATTAAAAAAAATTCAATTTTTTTAATTATTGGTAATTTTTTTTCACAAATAATGAATGGATGAATGAAATTTATGATTAAAATATAACAATTTTATCTTAAAAAATTAGTCAAAGTTTAATATTTTTTGTCTTTGATATTGTACATTACATCCTTAATTTTGATCAACTCACTCAAAGCTAATTACAAGAAGGAGAATGCTATATGATTGAAGAAAATGAGTGAAAAAATTAAGTAAAAAAAAACCAATAAAAACCTTGAACTGTGGTTGTGTGTTGATTGAGATAGCTCAAGGATCGTGACAAAAGGATGAACTATTGAATATTGAGGAGAAAAAAATTCGAAATGGTGATGATTATTGAATGGAAGACAAGATAGAATATTATCAAAGGACTTCAGGTGAAGTTGGGTTCTATCATCGATCAAAAGGATGGGTTTCAGTAAAAAAAATTAAATGACTGTTTCTAGGTCCTAGTGTTTTTAAAAAGAGTTTTAAAGTTTTTTTATAAAAAAACATTAAATTTCACCAAAATCACTTTTAATCATAGTTTATAAAAAACTAATGTTAAAATACTAATGAAAAATCCCCTATTTATGCTTGTGTTTTATGGTTGTATTATTTTTATGTCAATCCAAGTATCGAATATATGTCCACTGAGTGACATTTTTCTTTGATTATGACCTTTATATTTATTTAAGGAAAGAATAAATTCAAAATTTCACTCTCATGAATTTAATATGTATAATTTTTTTATATAAGGATAAAAAGAGGATAAGTTCAATTTTAATTGTTTATTTTAACAATAAGTTAATATTTTAATCATTGTAATTTATTTCTAATTTTTAGTGATTAAATAATTACAATAAATTCTTATGAAAAACCTATATAGTATTTATACAAATAATAGCAAAATAAAATAAATAATTTTAAAAATATTAAAAGTTATATAATATAGGTGAATTATTATGTTCCATGAATTTTTAGATAGATATACTATGTTTGGTCTGTATTAATGGTTTATATTTTAATTCCATATCTATCTTGAAATCTTTACACTCAAATAAAAATGAATAATGATAGAAAACAACATTAATGATACATTATGATAAATAATATTTTACTAAATAATATAAAAATCATAAAATCTCATAATAGGAATCATAGGATGATAAGTGGTCGAAAATATCATCCCTTGGTCATTTATGATCCAATTTTACCTTATGAGTAAAATTATAACCCATTAATGTTAAAATAGTTGTTTCTACGGTTGAGGTTAAAATTAGTTAACTAAGGGATTAAACAAAAAATTAAGGTTTCAAACACAACTTATACATTTAAAAATAAAATATTTTGATAGAGTTTCAACAAAATATTACTTTAGATTCGAATATCTTTCCATTATGAAGCATTTTTCTTTAAAATTGTTTTATTAGATTTTATTCTTTTAATAAATTCCAAGTGTGTCCACCGCCTCCCTTATAAAATTATGCCCATAATTTATAATATTTACACCACTTTGATCATACTACATAATCCCAAACCTATCCAAGTATATTAAAAACTTTTATATCCACGAATTAGATGTTATTTTCTTCTTAAAATACTATTTCGTGGGTCTTTAAGAAGGGATCTAAAAGAGGTCAACTGAAGAAGAGGGAACCTACTTACCTCACCTCTTTCAATTTTTTCTTATATCTCATCTAAATTTATGTTATTAATTATAAAATAATATCTTCTACATACTGAATAAACATAAATGTTATAATAATTATGAAACCACCTTTATTCACCATTTTTTTCATCAATGAGAAGTAAAAGTATTGCACGTGCATATGTATAGCTTACTATCTCCACAAAGGGATACAACTAATTTTCCATCATGTTATTTACTATATTAATATTATGATGCGTTTAATGCATATAAATGATATTAATGAAATAAATATTTTTCTCTATTTAAAATATCATATCTTCCTTCTAATATTTAAATCTGCTATAAAATTATAACATTGCACATGCATATGTGTGGAATTCCACCTCCAAGAAGCGATGTTATTCCTTTTTCATTTCCAATTTTCATAAATGGTAAATGAGGATATATTTAATGAATATATATATATATATGATATATATGATATAATAATTATTCTATAAAGGTGAATTATTATCTAACCTTTTTTAAATCTATCTATCAAAATGGGAAAATAGTGTTCATACGAATATATGACCTACCGTCACCATGAATGGTGTAATTCATTTTTCTATATATAAATATCATGTAAGAATATAAATATATATAATTAATATATATATATATATATATTTTTATTTCTGATATTTATATCATTATGAACATTTTGTATGTGATAGAGCCATGATCAAATTATATTGACCTAAGCTACTGAACAAAAACATACTTGAAAAACAAAGTTGTTATCACCTAGAATAATAATATTAATAAATAATTATTAAAAAATAGGTGATAAAAGGTTATAATTAAATCATATATAGTATCATATAAACTATCATGGTTTTGTAAAGGATTTAAAATAAATCTAAATTTGTTATAGTGGATTTTTGATCAAATATGAAGAATGTCAGACATTAGGTGAGGGGTTTCTCATCTCACATTTGTTTATTTGAGACATATGCCATATTCAAAAAAAAATTATCTCATGAGGTTCAAATTTTAAATTTTATATCATGATTACCTTTACATTAATGATATTTGAGTTTCATTTAATGTTTTTTCTTAATAAGGATTATGATTCAAAAGTTACCAATGTGGTAATGTATTTTTGTTTCAATACCATTTTAATTAGGAATAATTATGCTTAAAATTAAATTGAAAAATTTTATGATATTTATTTTATAAAATAAAATAATTTTTATTATACTCTCGTTATTTATATAATTTTTATGTTTCAGTACCAATTTCCCTCTTTAGTTCTGTTAGTGGATCATTATTTTTTTTAATTAATGTCGATCTTTTTTCTCCTCTTTCGATTTGAAAGACCATTTTTTCCATATCCATGTTTTTATAATATATTTTAAAAAATGTTTTGAATATTATTCAATGAATAATTGAATTCATTTTTACACATGTTTAACTTTAAAAAAAATATTTTACGTAAATATTATAGTCATTTTTTTGAATAAGGTACTTTTTACCAAAGGCGTGAATATAATATTTATTTTAATGATTACAGTTTGAATGAAATTTACTATCATCATGAAAACTCAATGATTTTAATATTCATTCAAATGCTTCTATATTAAATTTCATTGAAAATATTTTCCACAATATTCTAGAAATATTATTTTTAATGATATTTTTAAATTGAAAAAGGTCATTTTCCTCAATAATGTTTTCAATGAAGTTTTAATGGAATATATTTTCATTAAATAAAAAACCCCTTATTTTACATAAAATACACCTGGGATATGTTGTAATTATACCATTAATAAAATTATGTTCAGTTTTACAAGGGAAAGTATTGATGTTCCATATTTGAGTTTTTTCAATACAAACAATTATAGATTATTCAAACAGAGTGACTTAGTTATATTATTTATTCAGATGAAGAATGTATGAAACATAGTAAGTAATGGTAAGGTACTGTTATGACCCCAAAATGCATCTTTAGGTCTCATGATACAAACTATGTTAGTTATTTGGTTGGGGTCTTAATCATTTATATAATATGTCTTGGAATGGGGCTTTGATTCAATGTTTAAGATTTTTAACATTATGAATTTTATAATTATGAGATTGTTTATTGATTTCCATGTGATTATTTGAATAGATATGAAATCCATGGATAATTTTCAAGAGAATGTGGTTAGTTATATGAAATTATATGATAATCATTTATTCTTACCATATTTGTCTTCATTATCAGGTTATTGGTTAAATGGATTTTTTTAGAAATGTACCTTACTATATTGATTATGTATTATTTATTATATGATAACATTCACTTTATGTAACCCCTAACAAGCATATGATATCACCCTTATTTTTTCTTTTTTCCCTAGGATGCTAGGAAGTGTAATTTGAATGATATGAGTGGACATTATGGATAGAATAATGATATTATCAAAGAAAATATTGTATTCTATATTACGTTTTTTAATGTAATGTGATATTAAATTATGAGTCTAGTTTACCATGTCTAATAAACTCTTTAGTCATTTGATATGTGATCGATTGTATCTTAAACCAATTAAATAAAGTATAAATTCGATATGGGCTACCAGGGTGAGGGTATTTACATTCATGGAGTAGCGTAGATAAAATTCACAAGAAGAGTATGATTAATAGTCAAGGATTCCAAATAGAGTTCTATAGTTTGAATTCTATAAATTTAATTCTATAAGAATAAATAGTTGTAAACAGAGTCGAGGTAGTTCATGATTATATGTTTGTGGAATTTTTTTTAAGAATGGGACAACATGACATTCAGAGGTGGAGCCATTATGAAATTCATTTATTAATGGGAGTATAGGAAGGGAATGAGGAGTGGGAATATGTCATAAGAGAAAATTTTGTAAGTGATAATTATGATTAGAGATATGTTGATCATTTTAATAAATAATATTATTCAAACCATTTTATCTTTCACTTCATTTTTTCTATCTTTATTAAGAAACTCTTGTTTATGTTTTATGTGATAATTTATGTTATCCAAACTCTACTAAGAGGGAATACTATTTCTGGAAAATATCATTACTTTTTTCTCATTCATTAGGTTGGTCAAAGTAGGACACTCAATAGGGGGGGTGAATTGAGTTCCTCTAAAAATTTCAATTTTAAAACAGTTATTTCAAATTTCCCCAATTTAAAATAAAATATGACCCAATTAACCAAAGGATCATATTTAAAAAAATATTTTATTGTTTGAAATATTTCTCAAATATTGATTACTTCCTGGATAAAATAATATTAATTATTAATTTAAATTTTCAATTCAATCTGCTAAACAAATTATAATATAAACACTATCTAAGATTAATTATAAAAATGAATAAATGTTTTCAATGAATAAATAAAATAGTGAAACAAGAACATTGAAAAGAATATAGGAATTTGAAACAAGTGGTTTAGTCACAAGATGAGACATAGTCTTCTCCACATGGTGATCATCTACCACCGTTAAATTTATATAAATAAACATGATAAAACCCCTAGATTACGGTACACAATAACATACACAACTATCCAGGTCATCTAGACCTCTTCCATAGTTTTCATTAGAGTGAAAATAATAAACATGCCATGCAGGAACCTCTTCTACAATTATCTATGGGAGTGTATGGTGAAAAAATATAGGTCTGTAAAGACATCAATGAATCTTCCAGTTTGGAACATGATTCATTATGTGTTTGTAAAATAGAGACACACACACTACTCGAAATATAAAAATATTCACCAATAGAGAATAAATTAAATATAATAGTCTTCGAAGGCTCTGTGTGATGTTCTTTGTTTCTTCTGGACTCCTTAAATAGGAAAAAAATGAAATTGGAGTCAACATTTGGAAACAGAAAACCAAAGAGAGTGTCATGAGTGCTTATGTATTCTATTTCCAGTGAGATGTATGATTTGGTTGATGAGCTCTTCTACTTTATTATATTGTTTCTAAAAATATGTTATTGATTTTTTTGTCCCTTGAAGTATCTTCATGTTTCTTCAGTTTGAAGTTCTTGGGTTGGCACAGGCCCATGAACACTATACTAGAATGCATGGTTCTTTTCTTCCTTTTGATCAGGTATGTGCTTTATACAACATAGCAGGTATGAGCATGTACTCTTACCTCATGTTGGTCACTGAGATCTATTAAATGTTTTCTACAAAATATAGAAAAACTCATTAAATTAATTAACAATCCCAATTTTCATGAATAATACTATTAGAATTAATTTCGAATTTAAATGATAGTTAAGAAACTTTTCTAAGTCTTGAATAGTAGCTCAAATCAGTAGGTCATTCTATCTATATCTCAGACTTGTATTAGTAACTCAGGATCGGTTGGTTAGTCAGTCAGTTGGGGATTCATTTATAACTCATCTATCTACAGGTCGGTCAATGATGTGTCAGTAACTCAACTATCAGTAGAATATACTTTGCCAAAATAACGATTGTCGGTCAATCGCTCTGCTGGTAGGTCAAGCTATCGATAAATCAATTCCATTAGTAACTTAAACTTCTGTTGATAGGTCAAGTTTTTGGGGACTCATGCTATCAGTAACTCAGACTTCATCAACGAATCTTTCTTAGCTAAAATCCGGAGAGGATATCGGTAACTCAATGAAATGACATCTTGTATGTCAGTAGGTCAAGCATCTATTACTTATACTAAACGGTGACATATACTTATCCAAATGTTTGTCAACCTATCTTATGAGGTAAAAACTAGTAAAAAATATTCTGGTTATATGATAACATGATTAAATATTATGTAACTTAATAAAATATAATCAAGCATGATTTTAGAGAATTAAAACTAGAGGATTCCAACAATATCTCCCTTTTTGAGGATCCCAAATCATGGAATTATATACAACAATACTAAAATTATGTTTATTAAAGTATAGTCTACTTAACCTATTATATAGATCATAGAAGATTAAATTTTAAGATAAACACAAATATTATAAATATCACTTAGTAAATATTCTATTAATATCAAAATGAAGGTTTATATTAATCTCACGATCCCCCGAAGATATATTCCACGCACATTCTCCCCCTTTTGGTATTATCAAAATAAAAAAATAATTTAGAGAAAGAACATAAAATGATATGAAAACATATAATATATGTCATTAAATAGGCAATATAGATGATAAAAAAATGATATAACAAATCCCTATTAATAATCCATCCAATAAATGAATCTCCAAAGGAGAATCCATCATGAATATTCCCTTACCAAGAGAAGTGGTGGTAGAAATAGTTGGTGAAGTTGAGGTTGTGGTTGGAGTTAAAGTGGAAGTAATGGTGGAAAGAAGAGGAATACTAGTAAACACAAAAGAAGAAAGTATTGGGATAGAAGAGGCAGCAGGTCATGTAAGTTCCTGAAGAATGAAAGGTATGATTTGACTAATAGCTTTAGTAAGAGGAATGTAAAAAGGTAGAAAGGGAAAAAAAGGAGGAGCAGAAGAATACAAGATAGATCTGAGAGGAGAATTTACTAGAGAAAAAGTTTTAGTACTTTTCTGATATGGGCCAGGCTTAAACAGATTGATAATGTACATTATGATTTTCCACTACAGTCCATATCTTTTGTAAAATCCTCCTTATTCTCCATAAACTATTGTAGAGTAAGAGTGAATTAGTTAAGCTTCTTGACATGTTCTTTGAAGGCTTGATTGACTGAAGGCGATCTTAAATTCTAAACCAAATACATGAAATGACAATCTATTTGATTATTTATATAAACCGTCTTAAAGTCAATGTCTACTTTCTTGGTTATATCTTCATGATCATTAGTCTCCCCTTTCATGAAAAATATTAGCATGTCATATATATGATTACTATTCTGTTGAATTTTTTATAGGATTTCTTGATCTTTTCTACCCATCATAGTCTGAATATCTTCTATTATTATATTTCTAATCCACTCATCATTAGGAGACAGAACTGTAGGAGTAGCCGAGGTTGAGGAACCATTAAATACATCTTGAAATATTGTTCTCAACTGATTTAAAATAATTTCTAGAGATGAAATAGTATCATCCTTATAAGACTAAGATGTGGTGTCTTCAAGAGCTTTCAGAACCTTGTCTTAATATTCTCTATATGCAATGGTCAGACTATTAATAGAAGAAACCATAGAAAGTAGTTCATTATGAATCTTTTGATTATCCATTAAAATTTCGTTAATACCTATAATCAAACATTGTTCAATTTGATAAAAAAACCCTTTTTGGTAACATTGCTTCATTACTTCCATTAAGTCTTGCCACTAGAGATGGTTTAAGTGGAAGGATAGATCTTACTAATGAGCACAAATCATACATAATCAAATTGAGGTTATCCTTATTCACATAATCTATAGGTACTGGTACAACCACGGAATCAGATGCATGAGCTACTAATTGATCAACTTCAACAAGATATGTTCCTTCTACCACAGATCCCTTAAGATCATTTTTCTCATGCTCTGAATCAGGATACTCTAAACCCAAAGTCACATAACATAGATTCATTTTCTAATCATACATAAATATATCATCATAGGGAGTAATAATTTCAATTTTTACCCTTTTTGGTTGTTTCACCCCCTCAATATGTTCTCTCCTCTCAACAAGAGCTTTCTTCCTAACATAAAAAAGTGCTTGTACTGGAGATACTGTAAATTCTTCTTCAACATGAACTTCTTCAGGAATATGAACATCTAGAGCTCTCTACTAAATAAAAACTAATTCAGGAGCATCATGGGATTCCAAAACTAGTTCGTATACCATCAAAGAAGTACAATCCAAATTTCTAGGCCCAACAGGATCTAGAGTAAGAAAAATAGGTTCTGCAACATGACCTTGATCATCATCAGGATGGTATGATTCACTATCAAATTCATCACTTCCTTCATCTTCCTCATCATATCTATCATCTACATTTTGGTCACTATATTCTTCATCTTCTTTTACATTGTCTTCTTATCTCCATCACCATCATCATATTCTTCTTCGTCATTGTTATTTTCTTCATTTTAAGAATTTGAATCCTCATCATCTTCACTTCCACTTTGACTTATATATTCAACATTTTCTGATTTTTCAGTCTTCACATCATCATCTTCACCCAGGAGAGGCTCATTTATAGGAAGAGGCCTAGAAGGGGAAATATGTCTATAAGTCATTTCTTTTCGACATCTATCTATATTCGGTTCACTTAGAGACTCAATAGGTGATTCATTTCCTTGGTCTACCTCAACTCTATTGTCCTCATCAAAATATTATACACCATTATCTGGTCATAGATCATGGTCAGCTATGTCTCTTGACCTTTAGGGTGCTCAACAAGATTTAAATCCTCAAATATCATATCATTGTAAACAAAAAAATGTTTTTTCTAGGTGTTCCACTTTACCATCATCCTCTTACAAATGTGTTTTGTGATGAAAAACCAATCACATTTAGTTATTGATTCTTCCACCTAATTCACTGAACCTTTATCTTCTCGCATTGCAGAAATAAGCTTGGAATAATTTTTTTTCTTGGAGTATGGTTTTATTATATCATTAATATACCCCATTATACATATTCATAGTATTATCTTATGTCCCTTCTGCAACAAAAATTTAAAAAAGTCATCTTGGTATTTCAGGGAGGAAAACACCCATTTTCTTGGATATAATTGATGTTGAATGGTCTTCAACAACAACCTTCATTCACCACCATGATCTATTTATTTTAGCATTTTATGAGCTCCATTTCCACAAATCTTAGACAAATCATCCTCATAACTAAAAATATAACTATATAGAGTTTCACTTTCTTGATGATCATCTGACATACCCTCAATGGGAACCTTCAGGAATTCTTCCCATTACTTGGACGAAAAATAAATCATTCTTCCATATACTATGGACTTAATCCAAAATATATCTGAGCCTTCAAGAAAAAATTAAACATATAGATAGAACTCATGAACTTGATTATATAAAAAAGGTATTTCTTTGTTGGAGAACCACTCCATCCATCCATTTGTTTGGAAAACATTTAACAAGAGAGGCTTACTTGTCAGTAACCATTTGGAACCAACTTCTTTATCCGGAGTGACGATTCAGATCACGAGTTCAAGATGGATAATTTTTGGTTTAGGTTCAATGGAATCACCTTTTGTATTCTTATATGGATGCGACTCATACACTTATTTCTCAGATACAAGCTTAACTCAATCCATTGGTGAGATTCGAGGGTTTCAGGTTCAAAGGAGAAAGGTAGAGGGAGCCCAGGAGATCAGGTTCGAAGGAAAGAGTGTCAGAGTATGAGTGTGGGAGTAATAAAATTCATTGGATCAATTCTAATTTTTTTTATTTAGGAGGTTTATAATCATAAACTAAAAAATGTGGTGTAAAATAAAATGAAACAAATACAATATCGACATTTTAACATCCAGATAGAGAAATGAAAAAGTAGATCATTGAGACACGTCTGTGAGTTCTATCGGTGAGTCCTATCTCTCACTCCTATTGGTGAATCTGATAGGTGAATCCTATCGGTGACTCCTATCAGTGAATTGTATTGTAATATCCTATCAGTTAGGCCTATCGGTGAGTCCTAAAAAGTTATCATTCCTAAATCATGTCTGATGTAACACATTATTTCAAAATTTAATGGCTTAGTAAAAATTTCAGCAAGATAATGTTCGATTCCAATGAATTAAACAGTTATATCACCATTTTGATAATGATATCTGAAAAAGTAATTTCTTACATCAATATGATTTATTCTTGGTTGAGAAACTAGATTATTTTAAATATTAATAGCACATGAATTGTCACAGTTTATAGGGACATTCCTATATTGATATCAATAATCTAGTAATCTATGTTTCATCTACAAAATTTGAAGACAAAAACTACCAACATCTATGTATTCAGATTTGTAAGTAGATAATGCAAAAAATTATGTTTCTTACTACATCATGAAACAAGAGACTTTCTGAAAACGTGGCATGTTCCAAATGTACTTTTTCTATCTAACTTGCAACCACCAAAGGCAGTATCAATATATCTTACTAAGTAAAATAGTTTTCCTCTAGGATAGAACTATCCTATGTTAGTAGTAAACTTGAGGTATTTTAAAATTTTATTAATAACAAGATGGTATTACTCTTTATGGTTTTCTTGAAAACAAGTACTAATACACAGAGTAAACATAAAATTAGGTCCAGTTGTTGTTAATTAAATAAGAATTCCAATCATACCTCTGTAATTTGTTTGATCCACTGATTTTCCATATTAATTGAGATCTAATTTATAGGTTGTACTCATAGGAGTATCACAGATTTTAGGGCTATCAATATTAAAATGTTTTAAAATATCTTTAATATATTTTAATTGATTTAAAATAATTGATTCCTTATTTTGAAAATTTTGAAACCCAAGAAAGAATTCGAGTTTACCCATTGAACTCATTTTAAATTCATTTTGTATCATTTTTTTAAAATCTCAACATAAATAATTATTATAAGATATAATATTAATATCATCAATATATATTTTAACAACTAAAAATTCATTATAAATTATCTTTAAGAAAATTGTAGGATCATCAATCCATTTTTAAAGACTTTATAAATATGAAATCTTTTGGGCCTATCATACAAATCTATTATAGCATGTTTTTATTGACACAAATATTTTGTTACATTAATAACATTTTTTAGAAAATGAGGATTTTTGAAACTAGGGGGTGGCTAAAAACGACCTCAACTATATACCCATTTAGGAATTCACTTTTAACATCCATTTGAAAAATTTAAAGTTAAAATGTGTTTGTATATGATGGTAGTATTCTAATGGATTCAAGTCTAGAAATTGATGAATATGTATCTTGATAGTCAGTTCCTTCTTCTTGACTATAAAATTATGTAACTAATCGAGCCTTATTTCTTACTATAGTTCCATCCTTCTCCACTTTGATTCTAAACACCCATTTGGTGCCTATGGTCAAGGTGTCTTTCGGTCTATCAACATGTTTCCAAAATTTATTTCATTCAAACTGATTCTATTATTATTGCATAGACATCATAAAAAATTCAACATTTATTTCATCATTGACATATTTTGGTTGAAGTTGTGACAAAAAGACATGATGTTTAACCTGATTTATTAGATATGCTCTAGTCTATGTCCACTTATCTAAGTCACCAACTAAAACATCTAAAGGATGGTTCTTAAGGGTTCTACTAGATCTAGAAAAATATGGTCTAGTTATTATAAGTTCTTTTATAGGTTCAGGTTCACTATACCTATAATCTAGAGATTTTATAGAAATTGAAGATTCTTCTGCTTGCTTAAGAGTAGAGTCAGAAGGTTTAGTATTGATGTTGAGATTTGAAAAATGATCCTCATTATTTTCTTTGGAGGTATTAGTTTCATGTGGATATGTTTTAAAAAAGTTGATATGTACATATTCTTCAACACAATTGATTCTTTTATTTAAGACTCTATAGGCTATTCTAGAGGTTGAATCACCTAATAAAACTCCTTCATCACTCATGGATGCTAAATTTTCAAGATTATCATTTATATTAAGGATATATACTTTGATACCAAAAACATTAAAGTAATTAACTATAGGCTTCCTATAATTACACAAATTATATGGATTTTTCATAAGGATTGGTCAAATTAAAAATCTATTAATTATATAACATGATGTATTAAAATCTTCAACAAAAAAATAAATAGGTCGATCATATTCATTAAGCATAGTTTGAGATATTTTCAATATGGTTTTATTTATCCTTTAAAAAACACTATTCTGTTTGGGTGTCCTATGAGTAGAGAAGTTATGACTATAGCCATTTTGTGAGAAAAAAAAGATTCAAATTATTTTTTTTCAAACTCATGACCATGATAAATTCATGAGGTTTGTTTTCTAAGTCCATTTAAGTTTTCTACTGATCTTGAATACTTGGTAAAATAAGATAAAGCTTCACTTTTGAGAGCTACAAATAAAGTCCATGTATACCTAGAAAATTCATATACTAAAACATAGACAAAGTGCTTCCCATTTAAACTTGAAACTCTAAATGGTCGAAAAAAATTCATGTGACAAATTCAAGAGGTTGAGAAGTTGAAATTTATCTCTTTGGTTTGAAAGATATTTTTTGCTTTATTCCTTTTAAAAAGGAATAAAAAATTTATCATTTAGAAACAAATGTTTATGTAGATCCTTGGCTATTCTCTTTATAGTGAGCTTTCTTAGAGATTGTATGTTACAATGGACTAGTGTTTTATGTTAGAGCCAATACACGTTATGAATGGATCATAAGTAGGAAATGTTTTTAGAAATTGAGGAATATATTTTAACAACATTTACATTTTTATTTCTAAAAGCAGTAATCACTAATTAATTATTATAATTGAAAACATTAGAAGCATAATTTTTAAATTTAAAATGAAATTCATCATCACATAATTGTGAAATGCTATGAAGATTGTACTTTAGACCATCAATAAAAAGATATTTAGAAATTAAATCTGAGTTAGAGGTATATATTTGGATTAGGCCAATTATTTTTCCTTTTATACTATAATGAAAGGTGACATGCCCACCATCAATCTTGATAGGGTTCTTGAATCTAGAATAGTCCCCTGTCATATGTCTTGAGAACCCACTGTCCATGTTCCATAAACTCTTACTGGAACTGATCAATAAAATTTCCTTCAAAAAATAGATCAAACAAGAAACGACTTTGGTACCCATAATTGCTTGGGTCCAGTAATATTATTAGTTAATTCTTTGGGAACCCATATTTTCTTTATGGGTATCCTATAAGAAGTTTAGAAAGTCTTATAAAAATAGTCTCTATTTGACCAAGAGAAACTAGAAGTACTAAATGCATTTCTTGTGCTGGAACATGAAACATATTTTTCAATTCTGGGCATAAAACCAAATTTTCCAAATTTTGATACATAATTGTTTTAAAAAAAAATCTTTTCCCTAGCTGATAACCTATACAAGTTCTGTATTTTGGATAAACTTTCATATGAATCAGTTAAGTTAGAGTGTTTTTACCAGTTTTAAATGTCTATAAATACTTATTTAATTGTTGATTAGACAGTTTAATTTCATTATTATCATAGAGAAACTAGGCATTCTTATCCTTTTCAATATTACTTTCAGACTTAATAAAAACTGAACAAGAATGTTCCTTTTTAAGAGATTTATATTTATCCTTTAGTTCATTTAATGTATCATAAATCATTTTACAATACTCAACCATTTATTCATTTATCATATATTTAAAATTATTTGAATCAACTCCAGAATAAAAAGAATTCTATATAGGATACTCTAGATTTACCTCAATTGTGTTTGTCATAAAACACATTCTAGCTTTATCATATTTCTAATCTTGTGATGATTATGAGTCCCTCGAGCTATCCTTAGAAGCACTCCAAGTGTCATTCATTTCCTTTTTGTACTTCTTGTACTTATCTTCATATTTATTTTTGTACATTAATTTTGGATAGTCAGATTTTACATTTCCCCTTCTCTTCCACTCATAACAGATTGTCTCATTAGTATTATCACTTATCTTCCATTCCCTTTTCTAGTTTCACTTATTTGTCATACTTCCATTTATAACTAGAATTTCTGAATAATTTCTTCTTTCTATAGAACTTTTTGAATCTTTTGGATAGATGATATATTTCCTCATCATTGTCACCTGAAGTATCTTCATCATTGGAACTTTCAGCATGCACTTTGATTTTATCATTTTCTTTGTGTTTACAAGAAATTGTTTTGGAAGTAACATATTTTCTCTTAGGTTCATCGCATTCTTCTTTGTTAACCTTAGGTTCTTCCTTTTACATCGTCAAATTACCTATAATCTCTTTTATAGGTATTTAATCAATGTTATAAGATTCGTTAATTCATACTGATGTCCCTCTCTACCTTTTTGGAAGACACCTCAAAATTCGCATGATCTATTCCTTTGTAGTAATTGTCTTTCCCTATGAGATCATTTTATTCAAAATCTCATTAAAATTGAGATACATATCAAAAATAGGTCCATCGAGCTTCATTTTGAAGTTATAAAATTTATTGGTATATGTGTTAAGTCTCATTTCCTTAACATTAGTGGTTCTTTCATATAAAATTGCTAAAGTATCCCAAATATCATAGTTTGTTTTACATGCATAAATCTGATTGAATATTTTCATTTCTGAAAAAATAATATAATTCCTTTATAGAATTTCAATTATTATTATAGACTTTCTTAGTAGCATAATACCAAGTGTTTCTATTAGTAGAAGGTATCTTTTACTACTCAATTATAGTAGAACATATTTCAATACCCATGCTTTCGAAATGTATTTTCATTTTATGTTTCCAATGGGAATAATTTGTGCCATTGAAATAGGGAGGTCTTTTAGTAGTAGAAACTTCCTATATTTTTTCCATTCAAAACAAATTTTAAAGAATTTAAAAAACTATATGTTTTTAATTGATATAAATTTTGATATATTAAAAACGTAACTAAAATCCAAGTTGAAAAGATTTAAGTTTTTTCAAAACATAAAACCTCCATTTCCAAATGTTGGTCAGATTAGGAAACACAAGAGGGGTGGATTGAGTTCCTATAAAATTTTTTATCTCAAAAAACTTATTTAAAAGTCCCCCAATTTAAAATCAAATATGTCCTAGTTAACTAAAGTAGCATATTTGTAAATTATTTGACTATTTGAAATATTTATCAAGGAGTGATTAGTTCTTAGTTAAAATAATATGTATTATTAATTTTATTTTAGAAATCAATCTACTAAACCAAATTCTATTATAAACACCGAATAAGATTTACTATCAACATGGAGAAATTTTTTTAACGAATATTCAAAATAGTGAAAATAGAACTTTGAAAAGATCATCGGATTTTAAAACCAGAGGATCAGCCTCAAGATGAGGCTTAGTCCTCTACACATGGTGATCAATGGCCACCATGAAATTTATATAAATAATCCTGATCCACACCTTGATTGGGGTACAATATACAATGTTGTCTAGTTTAACTATACATCTTCCACAGTTGTTGTGGGAGTGAAAATTACAAACATGGCATATAAGAACCTCTTCCACTGTTATCAGGTAGAGAATAAGGTGTAAAAAATATAGGTTTGTGAAGATATCAATGTATCTTCTATTTTGGCATAAGAGACAGTGTGTGTTTATTGAATAGAGATACAGACACTGCTCGAAATATTTAACAGTTCAAAATTTCAGCAGAAAATAAATATAATATAATTAGAAGGCTCTATGTGATGTGCTTTTCATCTTCTGGACTACTTAAAGATGGTAGAAGTGTCAATGGAGTCGAATTCTAGAAACATACAACAAAACAATGTGCAATGAGTTCTTCTATCTTTTATTTCAAGTGATGTTTATGATTAGGTTGATGAGATATTCTCCATTATAAGATTGTTTCTACAAATAAGTTCTTCAGTTTTCACTCTTATAAATTTATTTATGTTTCTTCAGTTTTAATTTCCAGGGTTTTCATAGGCGCACAACACTCTACTAGACTGCATGGAACTTCTCTTTCTTTAAATCAGGTATGCGCTTTAAAAATCGTAGTACATAAGAGGATGTAACCCATAAATCGTAATGGTCTCTAACATCCATTAAATGTTTTCCTAAAAAATGTGAAAAATTAATAATATAATTAATAGTACTAAGATTCATGAATATGACCATTAGACGTAATTTTAAATTTACAAGATAGATATAAAAATATTATAAGTCTTGAATGGTAGTTCAAATCGGTATTTAATTTTGTTGATGTCTCATACTTATATCAGTAACTCAGGAACAATAGGTCAGTTAGCCGGTTGGTGATGCGTCGGTAACTCAGCGATCGATATTTAGGTCAGTGATGAATTAATAACTCATCTATCAGTAGCATATATTTAGAAAAAAAATGAGAGTGTCTGTTAGAATCTCTTTCTGTAGGCCAATTTGTTGGTAACTCAATGCCATCAGAAACATAGACTTCTGTCAGTAGGTTAAGCTGGCGGTGTCTCATGCCATCCGTAACATAGACTTCATCGGTGAATCATCTGTATCAAAATCATCTGAGAGGCTATCGGTAACTCGATGTGATGTTGTCTTGTCTATTGGTAAGTTATTCATCAGTGACTTATACTTATCCAAATTATTGTTAACCTATCTTATGATGTCAATAATTAAATAATAGATATGGTTATATGTAAACATGATTAAAAATTAATTAGCATAATAAAATAAATTATGTATGATTTTGGAGAATTAAAACTAGAGGATGCCAACACATTATTTCTGAGCTACTCTCCTACCTACTATGAACATCAATTAAATTATTTATCTTCTAAAAATCAACAAAATTTGGTTCTGATTGAAAAATTTCAATTTAAATAATCCCTAGTTTTAATACACTTATTAATGAGGCATTCATTTATTTAAAACAGAAATCAATTTTACTAATGTTAGTATGGTTTAAGTAGTTTAAAAACCATTAATATTACTCAGATACAAGACAACACAATTGAACGAGGATCCATTTGTATATTAGTTTCCAGACTAATTCAATTAATATTATTATGAAAAAACAATTCAACATTATATTATTTAATTTCACCTCATCCATCAAATTTATTTCTTTATTATTTAAATTAATTTTTTACTCATTTGTTTCATTGATTCACACACGTTGCACCACCTTTATCATAATTCTATTATACAGATCAAACCCATAATGTCCACTTTCTACTATGTGTTTTATTTTATTAATTTTTTTATTTATTAAAAATTTCCATAAACTTCATTGTGGGTTTTAGATTACTCACTAATATCTTGTATTAAGATGGAAATAAACAAATAATATCACTTTTTTTTAATAAAATATTGATTATTTTTTGAAAGTGTTTCCGGGGATGAATCTTATAAGCGAGAAAATCAAAAAAATTCAAAAAGAAATTAAATTTGTTAAAAATGAATCCCAAGATGGTGTTTTTTTCATAGTAATTTTTGAAACATTGTTTTTTGTATGCACACTAGATCTAGGTCTAAGAACATAGATCCACTGAAAATTGAAAATGAAAAGAAAATTAGATCTCTTATGAAAGAGACGTTTGAAATTGAAAACCTGAGATATATAGAACCATTTACTAATGATTAGAACAATAAATGTGTTATTATTGAGGGAAATAATTAAAGGCCTATGATGATAATGTTTCAAATCCCTCAATTTTTATGAAACCCATAATCAATTATGAAGAACCCTAGTTCATGAAACTGTGAGATAACATTGTAATATATCAATTATTCCCATATTTAATGGTTTGTCTAATGATGTACATTTATCCAACAATAGATAATTTTATAATGCATTGCTAAAATTACCACAATAATGGATCACTGAAGATGAACATTAAATGAGTGTGTTTTCCATTTATTTTAAGGGAAATGAGAAAAAAAAGTTTTTGGGTTTATATGATTTGTTTGAATCCTACGAATAGTTTTATAATTATTTTTCACAATGTTTTACCCATGAATATTAAAATAGAAAATTATAAATTAGATCACTTGGGTTTTCCAAGAGGATGAATAAGACTAGCATGAGTCCTTTGACATATTTAGGGACCTTTTTGAAAGTTCATTCACCACTATATATCATTACATCTCATCACGGTGATATTCTATAAAGGTTTTCCTTAATAAGATGAATCTTTGTTAACCAGTAAACTGGTGGGATCTATAATGATAAAACAAATGAGGATAATAGATAAATTTTCAACACCCTATCCCTTAATTCACAACATAATAATTCAAGGAGAAAAAGATTTATTTGGGGAAGAAACACTTGTTTATTGTTAAAAATGAACTCTTATCTAGTTGAGAGTAAGAATCAACTTTAATACCCCATGAATAAAAATTATAAACAAGTTTATAATCAAGATGTATGTGAAAATGAAACTTGAACTCTTATAGTATAATATATAAAACATGTAATATTTTTTCACAATAAAAATTATTTCCCAAACATTGATACACCATCCAAACCATTGGAAAATGATAATTTATCATATATAGTACTTAAATGAAAGATAATATGGATCATTTTTCTAGAAAATATAACTTATGATATAATAAATATCCTAATATATCATATAAAGAGAATGAAATTATAAGATAATATGCCACAACGTTTAAAAAACAAATAAAAACACAATTTGAAAACTAATATCAATCTGAAACAACTTATTCTCAAGATTATGTAAATCGTATGTTTAAATGTTTGATATAAATATCTGATTCAAAAAATGATAAATTTTAATTATAAAAAATTCAAAACCAATTTGATAATGTTCAATAAGATACTAGAATGCATAATATATATCTATAATTGGGGTAGTTAACTGGGGGGTATAAACACATGGTACAATATAAATCTTTTTAGAAAAATTAAATTGAATCTAAGAGAGAATTACCTGGATGATATCACTATGATTGGTTTGAAAAAACTTTTGAAAACTAGAAAACACCATAAGGATAGGAAAAATTAAATAATAGATTAATTTAGAAGCAAAAGTTTGGAAAAACTCAATTTCAATATATAGAAAGAATAACTAGAAATGAGACTTATTGTACCATTACTGCTATAAAATGTTGAAAAATAATTGGAAATTAAAATAATTAAATGGAATAAAACTATTAAATAATATCTTGATGGGATGATCATATTTGTGGATAATTTTTCTCATACCATACCCTTACAATAAATGATAAATAAGAAAGATGATAGACTCAATTACTTATTTTTTTTAAGTTGTTTAGAACCTTAATAATGAAGATGGAATTTTATGAATCCCTAAAAAAATCAACTCCCATGTAAACGTTATCTAGAGGGTATTTGATAATAGATTTAATTTGGGGGATATTTCCACCATTAGATTAACCATGATATATGAGTTTTCTTTCAAAAAAAGTTTCTATGGATATTTAAATACCACGAAATATTTTCTATTTAATGAAAAATAGTGTTATTTTAGGAACGTAACTATTAATGCGATTTAGGAGATATTATGGACCATATTAATTAAACATTATTTCATAAATTTGGTCTTGATGAATTAAATCCACATTTAGTTTCCCTTCAACTAACTAATAGGTTTGTTACTCAACCTATTGGAAGGGTGAATGTCCTGATGGTCAATATTGGAAGGATCACATTACCCACCAATTTCATTATTCATGAACTAGAATGTGATGATATGGTTTGTATAATTCCAGAAAAAATATTTTTAACCACTAGTGTTGTTGTTATTGATGTATCAAAATGGAAACATTTCTCTCATACTGGAGATGAACAACAATAATTGTATGTGTTTAAAATTATAGAATTGAGGTGAGTTAAATACTAATTTATGTTGATGAATAAGTATTTAGGGTAGAAATAAGAAAGAATAAACATTTTTATTATGAGAATATAATTCATGAATTAGTGGAATATCAATTTATGGTCAACTATATTGTGTTTGATTCCACACAAAAAGTTTAAAGATTAGGGATACTTGAGAATTGTATTAAAGATATTACTAATAAGGATAAAGAGTTTGTATGTTCCTTACAAGGATTTTTTTCTCAGAGATATTCCTATGAAAGTGTTTATTTTTTATAGTCCACTATTTTTGAGAAAACCATATCACTTGACTCTATTTTGAATTTATATCATTTCACCATTAAAATTGAGAGTCAAAAATCACTTTTTATATGTTTTTCATTTGATAAAGAGTGTTTATTATATTTGGAAAATATTCAGGTTATTTATTCCCTTGTAGAAGTAGAAATTTTTTTTCCTATCTATTGTGAGTAATGGGAATAGATATATTGATATTTTTCTAGATAAGGATAACAGGTCTATACATAATTACATGAGTAGTTTTGAGTATTAGTATTTAGTATCTAAGCTAAAGAAATTTCTAAGAGAACTCAAGGATTTCTTCTTATCTACTAATAAGAAATAATATTGTAAAAGTAAAGGTTTTTATTTGGAAAATAATAAATAAGATGAAACAACTACTACACCTATCTCAATGCATTTGTATGTCTCAAGTGTGGGGGAAGACATAGGGACTTGTATGAGGAAACATGATGATTTTACAAGGATACTAATTTTAATTTTTATATTATTTTATAGATATTGGGTATTAAAACTAAACTATAAATAAACCTCTTATTGAAGGCCCTTTATTTTTTTCTGAAAATTCTAATTTCGGTTGGTGTTTTAGAAATTTCTGTAAAACATGAGGAATCTTCCTTATAAAACATTAGAGTATGAGTAAAAAATTTATTCCCTTTAAATAATCATATATATTATTCAATGGTAATTTCTTGCTAAAGAGTCAAAATTTTATTCTCACATGGCAGGAAAAACATGGTTTGATAAGATTTTCTTCTTCTTTTTTTCAAATAAATTCTCTTCTCAATGTATTGTGTGTTTCCCCTCATTTTTCAAATAAACATGTGAGTCAACTGACCACATGAAGGGGGAAAAGTGACCGTGACACACTCCACCTACCATGCCAACATCAAAATGACCGTGTAATAATGTCAACCTACTATAATAGGAAAAAAATCATAAGAAATCCTAAACTATCTTATGAAGGAAATAGTGTTCATGTGTATGGACCGAATATTTTAAAATAATAACATTATAGTTGATACCTTATACAACATACAAAACTGAGCCTAAATAAACCATGATATAATATTTAAAAGTGATTGTTATATAATATCCATTAAAATTGGTTATATGAGTACGAATAACAATTTTTTTTAAAATAATGTACAAATAGTATATATATAGAAAATATATTGGTAAATAAAGACTCATTTTTTAGTAAAGTCTTTACGTGATTCAAAAATATATCTTTTCATAAAAAATGTTTTATTGAATTTTAGGAAAAAAAATATATTTAATTTCTAACAAATTTATAAATTATATTTTATAAAAATACCTTAACTTTTTAAATTTATGTCAAAATTACCTTTGGTTCAAATTTTGGGATTTTTTCTGAAATTCGAGATTTTTCAATGAATAGTAAAAATTGTCATTTTTAATAAAAATACACTTTCCTCTCAATAAAATATAGATTTTATTTGTACCATTATAATTTAAATTTGATTTCAAATTAAAATAAGTAATATTTAATTATATTAATAAAATTAAAAAAAATTTAATCATATTTACACCTAATTTTGGTATAAGTTTATTTTTAGGCTAAAATTGCATTTTTCTGATAACTGTTTAAGTGCATAGTACACCTCCATTTTAATTAAATAAAATAACCCAAAATGAGGAATAATTAAAATCATATTTATAGATTATATTTCAATTTATGTAAATTAAAATTCATGTAATTATTATTTTTAGTAAAAGATTTAATATATGACCATATTTTTTGTGAAAAATGCATTTTCATAAAAAATCACCTTTCGTTGCTCTTTAATGGATTATTATAAAATGAATTTAATCAAATTATATGGATTTAATTTGAAAAACCGACTCCATATGTATAATCAGAAAAATTTATATTATTCAATAAAGAAAACATATTATTTTATCATCGTGAACAGTAAAAATTTCATCATTATGGTAAAAAGTGTAAATCAGGTTATTCTAGGTTAAAATTAAGCGACAAGGTCAAAATATTTCATCTTAATTTTTAATAGATTAATTTATTTAGACCCCTATAATATTAGTTTCATAATTATATTATTTATGGTACAATTTTCCAAGAAAGTGACCTAGATAATAATTTATGTAATGGGAAAGGAAAAATGTCACTCTCTTTCCTTTACACATCCCCTATATGTTCACATAGGGATACAAATAGAGGTGACTGTAGATTAAAGGTTATATTGATAATAATGAAATTATTTTCTTGGTGGTAATTAGTTTTTAATTTTTTATTTATAATATATTTACCTTAAATGCATATATATCACGAACACAATTCATGTGAAAAAAGTGGAAGAATCAAGGAAAATAATTTTAGAAATATGTAATGTAATGTATTTAAAATTAGTTATTGTTAAAGAATAATTTTATTGTTCAAAATGATGTATTATTTATTTTTAAATGGGTTATATTTTAAATTAACTATTATACTCATGTCTTTAAAGACAAATTAAAGGAATAATGTTAAAAATGACATTAATGATATTTCATGTTAAATAATATTTTATTAATTTATTTAAAAGTACTAAAAATAATTCAAGAAGAATATTAGGATGATAAATTTTCTAAAACATCACCCCATATAAATCTATGAATTGATATTTATCTTATAAGTAAAATTATATCAATTTTATTTTGAAAAATTTTTCAATATGGTTATGGTTTAAACGAGTTTACTCAAGGGTTAAACCAAGAGGTAAAGGTTAGTTTTATAATTCAACTTCTCTATATCAAATTTTTTTGGCCATATTTAAACATTATACTATAAAAAATTCAAATACCCATCCATTTGGAAATATTTGAATCAAATATGGACTTATTATAATTTAATACTTTAAGAAATTCCAAAAGTTCATGTCCCCTCACTTATAAAAAGTGTTGGAAAAAATCCCCTCATGGTAACATCCAAGAATTTCTTAGGTGATTGTGTTTGTTGAAAAAGATAAATTTCTTGTTGAAAAAAGGGTTTCCTTGGTCATTTGTGGTGTTCTAAAGATATTTTTAACATCCCATGTTGAAAAAAAAACCATGAAAAATGAATGGACAATCTGGAGGCAGTACAAAATGAACAGATATAAGGTGGCACTGTTTTCCACTATTTTCCATATTTTTGGGGCTCTAAATTGGATAATAGGGAAACATGTTTTTGGGAAAAGATGTTGTGAGAAATATTAAATGTGGTTTGGAAACTTGTACGCAAGGCATGTTTCGAGATCAGAATGTGAAAAAATGGAAAAGGCATTATGCATGCGAAATATTTAAAAATGTGTGAGAAAGATGATCTTGCGCGAAATAAACATTCATTTCTAATGTGATTTCAAATGGGGATTTACGTGCTCAAGGTGGATCTTGCGTAACATGTAGAATCATCCGTATAGGGTTTGTAAATTCCTATAAATAAGAGGTGACCCACTCATTCCACAAATTTCAATACATAGAGATAATTTGAGCTCTAAATTACATAAGAATTTTAAGCAAAGGGGGTTGTAGGAAAGATTTCTAGTTGCACAAAAGATTTTGAGATTCACACAAGTTAAGAATTTTACACGTACGATTTGAGTTGCGCGTAATATTGGAGTTGTGTATAATGGGTGTTTCATGAAAAAATTTTAATCATGGATGAATGGAATTAATGTTGTGACCAAGAAATAATATGGGTTTCCCAAAAGATTTGATGATTCCTAGTAGTACTACGGTAAAGTTGTATTCATCAGTGGATGAAAGTGGGAAATCAATAAAACATCTATATAATGTAGAGTATTCATTCATCATAAATAATGAAGGGTCATTCATGTCCATAAACTGTGAATGGATACGTTTCAGAGCAATGAGAAAAGGAAGAGGAAGAAGGTGATCCTCTCCACCGACAGTGAGCCAGAGAGGGACACACATGGAGTGACCCTTAGGAAAGTAGTGAGCTGAACCTACACATTTTAAAGGTAGTGATCCTGGGCATAGAAATGATATATACTGAACATTTTAAATTATTAGATAGATTTAGTGGATTTGGTACATTAGATCATCACCATTGTATGCTCTTTGGACAAAGCCTAGTTACGGTAAACTAAGTAAAAATCTGTGTGTCAGTCTTCTTGGTTTTATGAATTTATTTCAAAGCATCATCATAAGATAAAGAAGGGAAGAATAAGATGAAAAGTAATAAATAAGTGCAAACAATGTGATCCTTATAATAAATAGGTCAAGATCTATCGGGGATGGTAAATTTTAAAAAGAATACACATACCCCGATTCCCCCCCCCCCCTCTTTGGGTATTTAGGCCCCTTTTGGTCTTAACAAAACGGATCCTCATATACTATTTTGTTTAACACTTCAAGATACATTTTCTCCAAAAATAATTTCCAAAATGACTTAATCAATTACCTGACCACATACAAGAGGAACTTTTTTTATTAAGAAACCCTCCTAGAAAGGATTTTGGAGTAAAACTATGGTGATTGTCTGAAAAATAGGTATCATTCATAACCGAGAATTTTTGTTTTATTTATTCTTAATGATTTTTAAAATATTAATAAAACATGCTAATATAATAACATATGTATTTAAAATATAATTTTATTTTTTAAAATTAATACAATTCTCTATATCTATATCCATCAAATGAGATACAAAACCATCGTTATTGTGTACGATAGAATACCCGCTCACAAACCGAAATAATTAATTTTCCATCACCACCACTCAAAAATATTTTTAATTAAGGATTAAATTTATATATATATATGATATTAGTAACATATTTATAATTAATAAATGGTAATATATCATTTAATTTATTACCATTCCATTCAATTAAAAATGATAATTTCATTTGTGCGTATGCATGGAATACCACCTCCACAAAGTGATGCAATTAGTTTCTCTTCACCACATCACATGGATGATATATATACGATTATTTAAATTAATAATATTAAATTTATGTTAAAATTATAATTATTTAATGTTAATATAACACTTATGTTATTTCAATCCTGAGTGTTGAAAAATAGAATCATTACTCATGCGTATGTATGACCTACCGTCTCCATGATTGTAACATAGTTCATTTTTCTTGTTCATATATTATAGTTGGATTAAAAGGTATTATTTATGTATAAAAATTATAATTATGTCATGAATATTATTCAATATTTTATTGAACAATGATCACATTTACAATTTTAAATCTACCAAATTCATTCTGGATATATGAAAAGAATATCATCGAAACATCGGACCCAAGCTTAATTGAATAAATAAATAAATATAACATGATAATAAATAAAATAAAAGGAATATAAAATTTTAAAATTTTTCATAACAAATTGAATAATTAAAATAATTTTATTATTCACGAATATAGTTAATGCATATGAATATTAATACCTAAGGTAAGGGATTCCGTCCAAATTTCTTTTCATTAAGGTATATTTTAATGTTATGAACCAATTTATCTTTTAGGGGGTATTAAATGAACTTTTACATGTTATATAATTAATAATTATTAATTTATAGTATTTTATGTTTCAATTCATATTATTCATTTCAATTGTATTTGAGATAATATTTACCATATGATAAGTGTTTCAAGACTCAATTTCTATTTATTAGGTTATATTACTTATTTATTGTATTTGATATTATAAGATTATGTGTGTTAAGTATTTTTATTATTTAATTTTATATTTAAACTTTTTTATGTTTATTTACATTTTATATAGATAATCAATTCATTAATTGGCCCTCACTTTTACGGTATGATCTTTGTATGAGATTTCATCTCAATTTCCACTTTATTGAGGCATATGTTGTATTTTGAATGTATTTATTTATATTAGGTGTATGTACTTCCCCTTGAAATGTTATATAAAAAATGTGTGTATGTTCATGGTATAAAATATTTAAAATTAGGTTATTTATTTAATGGGTTTTATGATTCAATGTTTAACAAATTGGTAAGGGTTTATTTCCCCATCTCATCATTAATCGAGATTATTTATGTTTAAATATGTTCTAGATGAATTATTTCATATATTAATCTTTTAAAAAAATATATTTTATTATCCCTTATTTATTTTTAAATATAATAAATCTTTCTTTCATATTCCACTTTTTTGTACTTAAATGATAATATTTGAATGAAAAAAAAGACTTCATTTCCTCTTTAATTGGGAATATTTTTCGTATATGTGTATGTTATATAAAAAGGTTTTGAAGAATGTTTTTAATATTACTCTATGATTGTTTAAGTCATTTCTTACCATTAATTTTTTTTTAAAAATTATTATAAAGGCATATAGTTGTCAATTTCAGAACAAGGTACTAATTGAATTTTTACTGAAAATGTGAGTGGAATCTTTATGTTTACATAAATAGAACATATGAGATTTTTTGCTATCATGACTGATCATTTCATAAAATATTACATTATAAGTATACATGTTTATTTTTTTTTAAAAAAAAATTCTGAATATTCAATAATTTTTTATTTTTGAAAAGTTATTTTCAAAGTGAAATGGGTATTTTTATCCAGAATGTTTTACTGATCATTTTATGGTATATATATTTACCAGTAATATTAACCTTTAGACTTACATACAATACATTGGGGATATAGTGTAATGATACCAAACTTATACTTTATCTGGATGGTTTACGATTAATTTTTTGAGGGAAAGTATTGATATTCACTTTCTTGATTAACTTTTTAGTCATTAACATTAACATAAAAAATTCAACTTCTTATGATAATTATACATTAAATTTTTCATAAATATCAAAAAAAAATTATTACAAACATTCTTATTTATAAAAACAATAATTATTTTTACAAAAAATGATTTATTATTTGATTGATTAGGGAAAATCCGGGAAAATCTGTATTCATCACTCAATACAAATATTTATTGATAAGTAATATTGTTTGTGAATTAAATTTATAATTTAATATATGAGGAATGCATAGGATATACAGTGACAGGTGGGTGATGGTAATATATATCCCTTAAAATCATTGACATATATCATGAGGAAAATCAATAAGTTAGTATGAAATGGGTTTTTGGTGTATACATACCCATCAATTAAAATCTCTTGTCTCAAGGTCATGACTATATATATCATGCCATTTGAACTCATGAGGTCGAATATTATGCATTTCCTTCATTGAGAATTCAGTTATTACTATTCATGTGATTATTTGATTATTTATGATATCCAGGGATTAGCTTCAATATCTTGTGATTATTTATTTGGAAATATTTAAACATCATTTATTCTCAATATATTTTTATTTATTCTCAAATTATTGATTAAATGAATTGGGTTTTCAATTATTTACTTTTCCTTATTGACTATGAATTATTTACAGATGATATATTTCATTTTACATAACTCTTATTCAGAATTTGAGTTATCCCTTTATTTATTTTTCATTTCTTGATGTTATGAATAAGTAATATTTAAATGAGTTCAAAGATGACGAATTTTTAATTTCACTATATTATAAATTATGTTTTTAATTATAATGAAATACTCAAGTATGTATATAGTTTACCAAGACTACTAAACTATTCAGTCATTTGTGATAAGATCACTTATATATTTTGAAAATTTTAAAAAATTGAAGCATGAAGTCTGAGATATTGGCATTGGGGACTTTCTAGTTGGTATCCAAGGAAGGTTTAGTAGAAACCATGGGAACTAGATTTAAGAAAAAATCGATAAAATAACATAATACTACTACAAACTCTAAGGATATATCTAATTATAATGTTACATCATAATGTTTATAGAAATGTAATGATTATATGGTTTTCCTAGAAATATATCCTTTTTTGGATAATACAAGTGGATGTTGTTTTAGTAAAAATGAATCTAGGTGTAATAACCCCAAAATAGTTGGTTGAGTATATCTTGGACATCATTATGATAAAAGGTGATCATTTTCTTAGTAAACAAATATTTTGAAACTCCAGGGGTATATGATTTAGTTAATTTATAATTTCTTTATGAACCGTTATGATGAATGAGATAATAAACCCGATGAAAAACTATGATATTATATAATGATATGATAATACAAACCATTGGATTTGTGTATGTTATTGGAAAAATGTTAATTAGGGAACAATTACATTAAATTTTCAGGACATAATTTTATTGTTATTTATAACCTTTAGAGATTAATATTATCATTGATTGTAATATAATAATAGTCAATTACGATTATTAAATTTTTTTTTAAAATTTTTTTATAGAAAACATTGTGCTTAAAAAAGTACTTGATGACTAATGTTATTTTTAAGGTTGTTCATACTTTTTTCATAAAGTTATAAGAATTATGTTAATATGAATTTATAAAAAAAACCCCACATATTGGTTGAGAAACAATCCAATCAGGAAAGGATGTTGGGTTTGAACTCATAACTAAAGGGAGACAATGGTTTCGCGCCCACCACTAGCCACATGATATACTCATTAGTATGAAATTATTTTTAGTTAAATAGTTGGATGGTTAAATATTAATTTGATTTTTTGAAATAGGTAATGGGATAAAATATTTTTATTTTGAGTTAATTAATTATATTTCATGGGATTTTATATTGGGTTGAGTTATACATAAACTTTACATTTAACATAAATAAATATTTTTGAAGAATGAAATTTATTTTTTATGGAAGTAAGTTAAAATGTATGAGGTAAAATTTGAGTTGAAAAATTAATTAATATTAACAATATTGAGGTTAATTAGGATTTAGGGTTATTTTTCTGGAATAATATATGATTAAACTTTTGTGGAAATTTTGAAATAAAATGTTTTATTCCATCATATGAAGGTTTATACATTTTTGATATTATCCTCACTTGTGGAAACCATTATGGTTTTGGTAAATATTTAATGTCATTTTGAATAAATTATTATTTTTTAAGTATCATATGATCGATTAAATATTGATTTTAGTTTCTTAGATAAAAAAATGATATTGGATATTAATTTTATAGAGTAATTGATGAAGAAGAAACAAATTAAAACACAAGCAGAGGATAATATTGTTCTTATGAAATATGAAGATATAATGAATTTATATTAAATTATCATCTTATATTATATGGTAGATGAATTCCTAAAATTTAGTAAAAGGTTTTTGAATAAAAAAATTTAACCCATTACAACCATTTTTGATTAGTTGATGGTCTTTTCACCAATTACAGGTTTACAGATTTGTGGTAGTTAACATTCTCCTAACCATGTTATCTATCAATCTCTATTAGTAATTGGTTTTTAGATTTCTCATATATATCCTTATGTTCAACTCCCATTAATTTTATCAATTTTATAAGTAGAGTTATTTTTCCTTCTAGACAACTTTCTTGTTTCTATTTCCCTCCTTTTAAGAGGATGTTTTATTAACTCTTTTATGAAGTAGGTTTTCGAAAAATGAATTTTTGAATGTAAATGCCTGATTTCTGACAATAAGATACAATTTTTAGGATGTAATTCATTGAATGAGGGGAGAATGTAACAACTCAATATTTTAAATATGAACATTATGTTTGATAACATATATGAAACACAACATAGAGCATAAAAATATGATATACTATTTACACATGATGGTTATAACATAGACATTAAAAGCAGTGGTATTAAAATATAAATATTTTAGATAAAGAAAATATATTAATAAATAAGAACTCAATTTTTTTATATAGTATTTACATTCTTAAAAAATATATTTGTCACCAAAATATGTTTTCATTGATTTTTTGGAGAAAAAATATTATTTATTTATAAAAATTTTCACATTTTTATTATAAAAAATTAAACTATTTTATTCGAATTATCATGTAAAAATTATCTTATAATGAAAATTTTATATTTTTATGAAAATAATTATTTTTTAATGAATAGTGGATATTACAGCTTTTGGTAAACTCTCATTCATTTTCAACAAATTAAATAATTTTAAATTCCCATTATTAATTTAATTTTTTTAAAAATATCATCAGTATTTTTTTAATATTTAATATAATTTATTAAATATGAATAATATTTATACATAATATATTTATATGTTTATTTTTCTGAATACAAATCCATTTTTATGGAAACTATTTTTAAGTGAAAATTGTTACTAAATTTTATGAAACATAAATTACCCCTAATGAGGAATTTATTAATATATATATATATATATTGTATATTTATATTAATTATAATTGATATAACTTTTATTTCATGTCATAGAGTTAATATAAGAACAACTTTTTAAAAAAATGCATTTTTCCTGAAAACCCACA
The DNA here is from genome assembly GCA_963277665.1 of Viscum album. Lineage (NCBI taxonomy): Eukaryota > Viridiplantae > Streptophyta > Magnoliopsida > Santalales > Viscaceae > Viscum > Viscum album. Next base: position 1,679,200,558 of record OY728126.1, read on the forward strand.
TTTCATTGTGCTTTATAGGGTTATTATAAAATAAATTTCTTCTACCTAAGGGAATTAATTTGGTATAATTGATTCCATATTTTGAATCAGAATTATTTATATTTTTTAATAAGCCCTACATAATTTTTGGTCATTATAAATAGTAAAAATTGTAAAAGATTTGTCGCCACATTAAAAGGGTAAATCAGGTTATCCTTGGTTAAAACTAAGTGATAAAGTCACAATTTTTCATCTTAATTCTTACTGGATGAATATATTTCTACTCTAATAACGTTATTTATGAGATTTAAATATTTATTTGACACTTTTACATTAAAGTGACCTATATAATAATTTAAGTAATGAAAAAGAAAAAATGGAAATATCTTTCCATTAAATATATCATATGTGTTCACATCGAGATAAACATATGTAGTGAATAAATAATAAACATTATTTTTATTATAATTATATTATTTTCAATATGGATTTTTTTTAAAATTTTCATGATTATATAGTTTTCTTAAACTCTTATATAATGCTTATATAATGCTTGTGAAAACTATTGAAAAGTCAGGGTAAATAATAATAAATACATTAAAAGTAATATATTTGACATTATTTGTTATTCTAAAAAATTGTATATCTAATAATGATAGATGAAGGATAGAAAAATTTGTTATATTAAAAATCCATTTATCTTCATAACATTAAAGTCAAATTAAAAGAATATTTTCAAAAATGACATTGATTATATTTTATGTTAAATAATATATTATTATATTATTTTAAAATTATAAAAAAATGATATAATAAAATTAAGAAGATAAATGGTTTAAAATTTCATCCAATTTCCATTTATGATCCAATTTTTAATTTATAAGTAAAATTACATCTTTTTCAGTTTTATGATGTTATTACCACTGTTATGGATAAAACAAGGTTTTCAATGGATTAATCGAAAGAATAAGGGTTGGTTTTCTAATTAAACTTATATAAATCATAATTTATAGAAATATTTCATCTATATACTATCTGAAATTCTAATATCTATCCATTTGTAGTTTTATTAATTCAATATGACCTTATTATAATTTAATACATTATGAAATGTGACAAGTGATCCTCCCCTCACTTAGAAAAGAGAAATATTTATCATATTTTATTCATACATAAATATCCATTTGGTTCTACATATACTTTCCCAAATAACATCCTTAATTAAATTTTCATATCCTATAAGAATTTTGTTTATTATAATCCCCTTATAGGAAGGATTTTGGTGTATACCTATAGAAGTTGTATGAAGATCTGTCATTCTTAACAGAATATTTTTGTTTCATTTGTTCTTCTAGAATTTTCAAATATAATTAAATCCTGAAGATATAATATTATAATTATATTATATATAATAATGGTTTTTTATATTAACTTAATACCCTATATCCATCTCCTCTTCTATCAAATGGGAAACCAAACTATTTTTCATGTGTACAGTGGAATCCTGCATCATGAACAGATATAATTCATCTTCCATAGCCCCTAATCAAGACTAGATTTAACAATGGTATTAATGAACATATATAATATAGTAATTAAATATTTATCATCCCTAAAAAATTATATATATTTAATTTTCTTAGCTTTCCATTCACTGAAAAATGATAACATCATTTGTGTGTACGGGTGAATTACCACCGACATGAAGATATGTGATTCATTTATCATCACCACATAACTATGATGATATATATAAGTGAATTATATTAAATAATAAGATATTTATTTTATAATTATATTTCTAAAAATATAAAATAAATATTATTTTTTTCCATCAAGATCATTGAATAACGGAAATGTTACTCAAGCATATATTCAACTTACCACATCCATGACCGTAACATATTTCATTTTTCATAACCATATTTAATTGATGGTTTAAAAAATATAATTTTTGTATAAAAATAAAAATAAATTCGTTATTATTATTTGGTATATTACAAAATAATGACCTATTTTACCATTGTAATCCTAAGAAAGTCATTATGGACAAATGAACCAAATATCTTCAAAACATCTAATGTGAAATTAATTGATTATGTAAATAAATAAAACATGGTAATAAATAAATTGAAATTTATTATAAAAATTAATATTTTCCTTAAGAAATAAAATAATTAACATAAGTTTATTATTCCTAAAGATAAATAAAAAACATGACCAGTCAGACTTTAGGTAAGGGATTCTGTCTCAATTTCCATTCATTGAGGCATATATGTGTAATGAATTTTTACTTTTTTATGTTTTATTTAAAAATTTTATGTGGATTTATATTTCATACCCATAATCAATTCATCGATTAATATTCACTCAACGTCCTGAATTTTGTAAGATATTTTATCTCAAAATCAACTGCATTGAGACATACATGGTATTATGCACCAATTTATTTATATGTGGTGTATTTAATTTCCATTTGATATGTTATATAATGAAACTATTTATATTCATTGTATATAATGTATCATTTGAAGTTATTTATTTCATGGGTATTATGATTAATAAGTTACCAAATTGGTAAGGGTTTATTTTAAAATATCATCCCTATTTATGATTTTCTATGTTTTAGTACATTTTTAAAGAATAATTTGATTTTAAAGCACAAACAAAATATATTTATTATAATATGTATATTTTGGAACTTTATAAGTATTACTTTCATTTTCCCCTTTTATGTTCTAAAAATATTGAAAAAAAGTTTTTAAGAAAAACAAACATTATTTCATCTTTAGCTATGGATAATTTTATTTTGTATTCGTGTTATAAAAAAATATTTTGAAGAATGTTTTCAATATTACCATATGAGTATTTAAAGTCATTTTAACCATGATAAACTTTTTAATAAAAGTTTTAAAAGTAATCTTTTTTTCATTTTTCAAATGATGTACTTATTGAATTTTAATAAAAAATTTGTAAGGAATTATTGTATTTACATACTTGGCATGAATGGATTTTTCCAGCCTTATAACTGATCATTGCTTTGAAGATTAATTTAAATGTTTACACGGTCCTTTTAAAGGAAAATTATTTAATGACTATTCTTGGAATTCCTAGTTTTTAAAAGTGAATTTCAATGTGAAAAGGGTATATTCCTTAAGAATGTTTTTAGTGTTCTTTTTTACATTATTTCAATTCAGAAATGACAACCCTTTATTTTACTTATAATAAACATGGTATATTTTTTAATGATACCATACTTATCATTTTTTGATTGTTAATGACTCGTTTAACCAGGTAAAGTATTGGAATCCTATTTCATGATTAATTTTGTAATATTCAAAATTATTTTCAAACATTAACTTTCTCGTGATCATTATATGTTTCATTTATCTTAAAAATATATATTATTTATAATGTATATGCTTATGATGATAAATGATCATCAAATATATGATGAATTAATTTAACTTAGAGCGATGTGTGGGGTTTGGTTGTAGATAGCCCCCTGATGCATCAAAATATCTTATGATACAAATTAGTATGCTATAATTAAAGGGGTTTTTTGTATATATATACCAATTTTTTAAACTATCTTAGAAGAATGTATTGCTAATATATATATATCAGGAATTTTGATATAACGAAGCCCTATATTATGAATTTAATTCTTTGAGAATTCATTTTTTGATATCCATGTGACTATTCGATTAGTCATGATATCCATCGATAAACATCAAACTCATGTTAATATTTATATGTAATTATTTGATCATCATTTTTTCTTGACATATTATTCTCTATGATCAAGTTATTGATTAAATTAAATGTTTTTTATGTTATTTAACTTGATATATTTATGATTTCTTATTCACTCATGATATATTCTACTGTACGTAACCCTTACCAAGCATTTTTGTAAACCCTTTATTTATTTTCCATTCATAGAATATGAAGATGTAATCTTTAAATATGATTAAGGATAAAGAATATTACTCTCACTGTGATGAAATTTACGTTTCCAATTTTAATGTTATAATAAATTATATATGTATTTTAACATGACTATTAAACTATATAGTCCATTGGGATGTAATAAATTGTATCTTATACCAATGTGACAAAGTAACCACTGATTTTGGGATACTAGATTCAGGGACATTGTACTATAGAGATGATTTCCCACCTGAATACATGAGTAAATGTGAATATGAACCTACCTTAATGATTCTTCTACAATATCAAATTTCAAATGTTATTATTTTCCAAAAGGATTTTTCTTTAGAACTAACATAATCACAATTATTTTATTTAACACAACGACTAGTTTTATTTATTATTAACTTAAAGATTTGGTATCAAATGATGGATCATTTTATCTTGTAGGTACTCAAATGTAAAAATCTAGGTGGATATTTCTTAAGGAAGAAATAAAGGTTTCCATGCAATGAGAGGAGTTATGTTTTAATTCTCCCTCTTCTACTACTCATATTTATAATTTTTAAATTGTCGCATGATGCTGTATTATTTTTTATAGTTTTTTATGAGTGTTTGATATTTTTTAAATTGCAAATATTTTAGCATGAAATTAATTTATTCTCTCAATGATACATATTATACTTTTCTGATCCTCATGGAAAACATTTATATTATTTTACAGGTTATTCATGTGAAATTTAAATCGAGTTTGGAAAAAGTGTTGGAAATATTGGAAAGCATTTTGTTTTTAAATTCATTGTAATACCCAAACGTGATTTTGTTCTTCTATTATAATAATTTTGATCCTAACTATTTCACTTTTTTATATCACCTTAGGATTAAAAATTAAGGAAAATTTTGATTCTTAAGTGTGGGTGAGGGGTATTCAAATGTTATAAGCTTTAATTCATTGATAACATATCAATATTCCATTAAAAGCTTTCAAAATTTTATAATATTCAAGAATAAATTTTCATTTTTAGTGGTTTTAATTTTTTATTTTATTTTTGGAATGGATTTTATTCATATATTGATTCATCACTAAAACCCTTCTTAGTTTCAATATTACAACCTCATTTTCATTTCTCTTTTAAAACCCCCTTTTTGTGTCAAAATTTTGAAATAATATTTACTAACATAATTGTATTTTAAATTATTTATTTTATTTTTAAACTCATAAGAATTAAATTTAAATATTATTTACAATAAACTCTTAATCCTTGTTATATTTTTATTCTTGAAGCAAAAAATGGTGGTTGAGTTTATTTTTCATTTTTTATCACTAAATATTCTCATAACATAGTTATGTCTAATTATTCTATGTTAATTTTATGTATATATCCATTTAAAGGAAATTAGATGTTTGGAAGAACATTTGAATGGAAAGTAATGTTTTTTTAGATATTTTCAAAAAATTTAGAATGAATCAAATTTTTAAATTTGAAACCATATTTTGGGAATTTCATTTCTTTTGAGTGGTGAAATAAAATTTAAATACTCAAAAGAGTCAATGTGGGATTATTTTTTGAAAATTTCTTCTTGTTTGGTGTGATGATTTTTTAATTTTTAGATAAATTTACTTATCTTAAATTTAATAAGTTAATTGATTATGTAAAAGAGATATTTTTAGTGTGGGGGAATTTAGTGTTGGTTAATTTGGATACTTATTTAATGCATAATTATCATGAAAATAATAATGTTTTTCCCAAAAAATGTTCTTAGATTTTTAATATTTCTATTCCACATCGTTCTGTTTAGTAATTATTTAAGAGAAAATACATTGATGGTTTTTGTGTAAATTTTAATTTAAAAAATATTTTTGAAGTGATTATGGAATATATTATTAATTTTTTTTATTTTGAGGATATAAATTCCAAATTCCAAGAATTTTATCTTGAATAATAATTTTTGGAATTATTTATTTAATATTATATTATTTTCTGTTAGAAATTAATTATTGGAAGATAATTTCAATTATTCTATGGTTTTTGTATTTTGTGGTTTAATTATATTGATGATCAGTTTATTTGGAATTTCAGATTGATTATTTCTCTAATTATTTAATTATCTAATGTTTTTGAAGGAATGTAATTGAAATAATTATTTTGTAAATCCCATAGGGGAGTAACATAGATTTTTGTAAAGTTAATAATAGTGATGTGGAAAGATGGATGGCCTAATAATTTAAAGAAGCTATAAAATAATACCAATATGCCTGGAAGGTGATAGAACAACATTCCATGGAAAAGAAACTAATGTGGAAATTAAGACTAATATACCAAAGAGGGTAACCCACAATAGAGGATACCGATCCTTTCCTGTGAATCATGATAAAGGTGTTAGTTTATCTTTACATGATTGAAGACCCACCAACACCAATACCTAGATCGCTAGTTTTAGAATATGACCTAACACGAAAAATAACCAAATACAAGATACACTTGACCCAACATATTCATATATGATTTGATTCAAAACCAAATCCACAAATAAGAATAAAATCATATTAATAGAATATGAAGCACACTAATGGATGAGTAAAAAACTATTGATGAAATGAATATCAAATCTAAACTCATATTAGGGTCACCGACCATGGTTCATATTAAAATAAATCAAGACCTATATTTTTATATATCGATAGGGGAGGAACTCACCTATCTAATATGAATGGGAGATTTAAAGTGACTGGTAGGGATGATCATTCACATGATATATATTTAAGAATTTATATATTTCAAGATGGTTGTAGTTATATATGTAATTGGTGATGAGAGCACAACCTAAGATGTTGTTATAGTTTTTGTTCCCTTTGTTTGTTCAAACATAAAATGATTTGATCTTCAAGGTTCCTAATGTTTTGGCCACATATTTGGAATGTAATACATTTGATTTTATTGATGAAGAAACTTAGTGTATTTTATTGTATTTTTATGAGAGTCCAGTAATTCCATGAAACAATGAACTATATATAGAGAAGGTTGATGAGGCCAGTTCTGTATTTCATTATCATTTGGTTGGAGCTCTAATAATTTTACAACATTGTGGGTAAATATTGAAGATCTAATTTGAGGAATGATGAAAAAAAGAAAAATATGTTTCATATTTATGAAGTCTAGGGAGTTTGTATAGGTGATCGATGTTGAATTCAATTTGATGGATATCAGAATAAAGACTTTTGGTGATATCACATTCCTTTTAATAACAAAAAATAAAGTAATTCATAAAACTAAAAATTATATGTGTTAAAAAAATTTATTGAAGCAAGATAGGGATAAACCAAATATTGTTGAGGATGTTTTTAATGGATGATTCCACGAATCCTATGAAGTTGAGATATTCGGGTAGTAGATTATTTAAAATTTATTAGTAGTGGATGAAGATAATTCATGACTTCCATGTGGAGTTAAATAGTGACAATTCAATAAATTTTATGTCATGAACATAAATGGTGTAAAATATAGTAATGAAAGCGCATGATTTTAAGTCAATGGAAAACTCATTTATAAAAGGGAAAATAATAAATTTGGATGTGTATTATTTAATACATTCATTTATCAACATGTTTATAGGGAGATAATATCTAACTAGAAGAAGATACATGAGGATATTTCAAAAGCGAGAATGGTGCTTAAAATGAGGCTAATAAAATCAATAGAAAAGATCCTTCAACAGATTTTATCTTTCCATACTTGTATTCTGTTGTTATGAGAAAATAATGTATATATTTTATGTGTTAATTATATTAGATAAACTCTCTTAGGGTGAATATGATTGGTTGATCTTATTTTTACTTTGTTCTCATTCATTCATCTTGGGTTACTCTCCTGAATGTTCTTGACATAAATAAATTTATTTATCATTAAAAATTCTATAATAGTTATTTCGAATATAAATATTCAAATTTCAATAAGACCTTGTTTTAAAACACTCAGACATATGGTTCTACTTTAGTATGAAAAACAGGAATTTTACTTCTAGATGGGTGGATCTAGTAGGTAAAAACCCACTAATATTACTCAGTTACAATCTAGAAATATTGATAGAGGTGTCATTTCTATACTGGATCCCAAACTAATTCATTTGATAAGAATTAAGAAAAAATAATTCAACATCAGGAAATATAATTTCCCCTTATTCGTAAAGTTTCTATCATCCTTTATTCATTTAAAGTATTACTAATGGTTTTTTAGAGTTTTACACTTGTTCCACCACCGTTTTCATATTTATTTTTTTCACATAACATGAAAAACCATCACGTTCTATGTTTTGTGTTATTTTATTGTGTTTTCATGTTTACTCGAAATTACATGGCCCGTATTTATGGGTTTAAAAATTCTCCATTCTATTTGGTTTTAATTAGGAAATAAATAAATAATTTGTCTTGCCTTCAACAACATACCATTTTATCACAGAGACCATCATCAGGTATCCTCAATATTAATAATTTATCTATAATGTTGAGACCAAATATAAACACATCCTTGAGAAATATATCACTAAAATGAACAAATTATGTCAAATAAAAAATATAATTATTCATTCTAAAAAATAAACCATTCCTCAAAACCCATTCAAAAATCTATAAAGGAAGAAAAATCCAAAAGGATACCCAAAATGTAACACCTGAATGTTATTATGAAATATTTTATTTAAATATTTTTTATTCTTCAGTAGCTTGAATTGTAGGAATCGTTAGTTTAAAAGAACTATGAGACACCCTTAATATAAAATTACCATTATATTCCAGCAATTAGGTTATCAAGAATAATTATAACTAACTTATGAAAATGCATTGTGAATTCATTGGCTATCAATTATTTATGAAAAATAAAAATAAATTATATGTTTTTATTTTTTAGTAAATTACTATTTGTAATGGAATTAATGATATATATATATATGTGTGTTATATACCTGGTAAACTATTTTTGACATTCATCCAATAGATATTTCAGTCATAGGGTATGAATAAAACCCACTTTGATGTATAAAAACCTATGATTTTTAAAAGTTTAATTTTAAACCTTTGAATGGAGAACCAATTTTTAATTAATATTTTGAAACAATAATAATTTTTATATGAAAACATAAACATATTATTTTGAATTAATATTTTAAAATTTACTTTTTATGAATTTCTAATCTTTTAAAGGTAACTTTCATGTTTTGATGAATAGTAAAAATTCGCTAAATTTTAATTGAAAATAAATTTTTTTGTTGAAATAATTTATATGATCAAAATATATTATTGAATGATTTAAAATTATAAATAGAATATATTTTTACCATTTAATATTATTTACTTCATTGGAATTAATTTTATAATAAATTTAGATGTAAAAACTTTTCAATCTTTTGCAATAATTTAACTTTTAAAACCAGTTTTTCTCATTTCAAAAATGGGATTAATTTGAGATTAATTACTACAACTTAATTGTTTTGAATTTTGAAAAATGTATTCCATATTTGGAATCAGTAGCTCTATATTATTTAGATATTTTTATTTTATTATTGGGAAATATGAATAGTTACTTTGGTAAATTTAATCAACACGGTAAAAGGGTACATCTGGTAATTAAGGGTAAAAATAATATTACAAAATTACCATAAAAATTGTATTAATATAATTTGATGATAATAATTTTACCTAAAACATACATGGGTCTAAATTTTATCCATTGAAACCCACTTGGTTGAGATTAGGACTTTTAATTTATTTTATTTAATGAAAAGTTAAACATGTCTCGCTCAAACATTTATAATTAAATTATTTTTTATATAAGTTTATACAAAATATAAATTTGACTATAAATAATTATTTTATATTTTAATTTTTTTCTTTATCATAAAAAATTATTTCTAATTTTTAGGAAATAAATAATTATCTTAAGGACTTATACTTGGATGATGAAAAAATTAATTAATTGATGTGAAATCAATAAAACAATTGTTATTAAAATGTTAATTACCATAAAAAATCTCAAACACTTGACCAAAAATTATTTCTAGAGTATATATAGACCATAAGAATCAAAGGGTATAATTATTGACCATTTGGAGGCTTATACAAGAGATTATGATACTGAAATTATTTTATTTAAAGTGAAGATAAATTTGTCACATTCATGTTTTTAAAGAGTAGCATTTTTAGTGTTGTGTTTTTGAGAAGATAAATTATACTTCAAGTATTCCTATTAAATATAATTGATTTAATTAATAATATTATTTTATTTTGAATTTCTATTCAACATATAAAAATATTAAATAAATTTGAGCTAGTAATTATTTTATTAATGGTGAGGTCAAATAAATTTTATTAAAAATACTTCAGAAAATAAAAGTTGGGATAATTATTATGTAAAATTAATTTTATATAATACCTTGACCCCTTTGGGATATAATAAAATATTTTTATCTAGGATTAATTCTTATTTATATAATTAAAAAATCCATGAAATAAATAGTTTAAAAATTAACAGCATTGATATTTTGTCAAAATAAGATTTTCTTAGATTTTTTAAAAATCATAAAACATTTCTAAAAATATAGAATAATTATTTTATGGTATAATTTTTTCTAAATTATATATTTATTGTATAATTGACTTCAAATAAGTAAATATTTTACCCTTTTTATATTGAAGTATTTTTTACCCTAGTTAAAAATTAAATAGAATAACTAAGTGTTAATTAAAATGATAATGCTTAAATTGACATTAATATTTGTCTAAAATTTATTTATTTATGATATTACTACCCTATAACATCTCTTATTCAAAATTTTGACATTTTTGAGGTTTTTAAGTGGGTTTTGATTTTATTATAAATTAATATTTTTGTGGTTTCAAAAAGTGCCCCTCACCTCAATTATAAAAGGGCACTTACTCCCTCAACTCTTCACTTCATTTTGAGCATTCAAGATCATCCAAAACAAATATCTCTCTTATAAACTTCCCTAGAAACATTATAGAGGTCGTGTTTTCTTTTAAGACCAACTCAAGTGCTCTAAGTGTAGATTTTGAGGAGGCACATTGAAGAAGAGGTAATGTCATTTACCGATTATTTCAAACTTCTTTCTTCTTCTTCCACCTCATGAGTTATTTTATTATAAAGTTATAACTCTATTAATACTTATATAATAAGATGTTATAATTTTTATGAAACAACCATAGTCAACCTTCTACCCATCCTTTGAAAAACGTAATCACCACACGTGCGTACATACGACTTATCGACTCCACGTCGTGGTGTAATACCTTTTTCACCACTACCATACATGGATGAGTATAATGAAGGAATTAATAAATATATATATATAATTTTATTTATTATGATATAATACACACCATCCAATTCAATACCATTCAACAATTATAGGAATGATATTGTCGCTAATCCATACGTAAGACTTACCATCTCCACGGTGCGATGTGATTCGTTCAACATAATCTTCATTAAAGTATGATTATATAAATTAATTGAATTAATTAAGATGATATTTATAATAATAATACCATGATTTCAATGATATAACTATAACCTAAAAATAGGAATGAGAACTTATCCGACAAAACATGAATAAGATCATAAAGCAGTTAATACACGAATAACGAGTAACAATGAAATTTTTCTAACAAAGAGATAAAAATATGATCTTAAATGTTATCATAAAAATTATTATTATTCTAGAAGAAATAATTATCATTATTTAAATAATTATACTTGTGTTTTGGATACATACGAAGCATATCAGACCAAATGTAAGGGAATATTTTTCAAATCTCTTTTTTATCCGAGATTGTTTATTCATAAGTATTTACTAGGGTATATTTCTCATCCACGTCAATATTTCAAAAATATTTATCTGAAAATATTATTTATATCCTTATATAATTTTATCCATTGGTTAATTTTTACTAAACATTATGAATGTAATCTTCATTCATTTTCGGTATGTGGTAGTTTTTGACTTTTCCCGCAAAAGTATGAGAAGAATTTTTTTTATCTTGTACAAAATGAATGAATACTTATGCTTTCATAATTACATATTCCATTTAAGCTTCAACTACTATATTTCAAGTTTATATCCACATAAAAGTATTTCTTCTAAAATTATGTGGAATTTTGAGGGAGGGAAAAAATTTTGTAGAAGAAAGGATATTTCCTCAAGAATTTATTTTCAAGCATTTTCTCAAAATTATTTTCCAAATAAGATGAAAATATTTATTTAGAGTTATATTTATTACCCTATTATTAATATGATTTTATTTTTTGTTATTTAGGAAATCCATATTTTTATATCAATTTTGATAGAATGCAGTTTAAGAAACCAAATTTATTTCATGGGTTATGCTATGGTGAATGATTTTATGTTTTCTAAGAAACATAAGAATGGTTTCATTATGAGACGGGTTGGATATATATATATATCTCTCTCTGTAAAATACATTGGGTAAAGATTTATATCTCATCGGATAGACATGAATGGAATGGAAAGTAAATACAGTTCAATAATATAGGGCTGGAACGAGGAGTGAACTCGGTTCAGTAATGGGCTTTGTCTATTACGATGGTATAAGTAAATAGCCTTGACTAATATGAAATTATTTTTAATTATTATGTGTGTATGAAAAAAAAATTCATGTCTTATTATATGACAATCGAGGTTATATTTTACTTTTATCATTTATACCATGACATGATATTATGATCTTTTTTATGCAGGATAAGATTTTAAAATTTTATGTCCTTATGATTATGATTTAATTGATATTTTCCTTGTTTATCCATACTGAGCATTTGAAATCACAATTTCATATGTTTATTTTCCCCACGTCCTAAAGAAGGGTATTAAGTAAGATATGTAAAAAAGGAGTCTAGATATGAAGAAATAAATGGGAGAAAATGTAGATGATCTATGAACCAATTGTTTATGTTTCCCCATTTCTAAATATACTAAAACTAGATGGTCTTAGAATTGTTTTTTTATGTTATGTAATAAATATTTTTCAATTTTTAAGTAATATCTATATGTAAATTATGATCCATTATAGTTGGTATTAGAGAAAAGTTATTATTAACCTTTAGAATCTAAGATAATATAACCATAGTAAGAACCCTAAGGATATGTCTACGTATAGGTTACAATCCTATCACATTGTTTTATAGATGTTCATGAATAACCTATGATAAAACCTAAAGTGTGTAAAATTGAAAATTTATTCTTGAATTATGTGGTTTTACCATTATTATTAGTGTTTAAAACACTAGGATTCTTGGTATTATTCAATGGCTAGAAATCGAAGGAACCACGTTAATGCTGAATGTGACGGGAAATGCAATGACTGTCCCCTTGGGAAACCAAATGTTATGGGAGTTGGAATGAAAAATATTGTATCCATTCCCATGCACCATTATAAATATATAAATCATGTCGGATTTTCAATGAAGCATTGGAGGGAGAAACGTTCTGTTGAATCCTTTATGAGGTAACATCCACCATCATTCAGCGGGTCTTTTGACCCATTATTGGCTGAACAATGGATTACTACCACTGAAAATATATTTTTAGTTCCACAATGTTATGAACATGATAAATTCATCCTTGTATTATATAGTTTGGAAGTTGAAGCTGATCAATGGTGGAATCTTATCAATAATACGAGGAAAATAGATAAAATTGTGTCCATGGAATGAGACAAGTTCAGGAAATTATTTTTCAATATGTACTTTCATCATATTATTTGAAAAAAGAGGGAGAAGTAGTTTCTTGAACTAATGAAAAAGGATGATGAATCCATTGGTACTTATGAAGAAAATTTTACAAGAAATTCAAGGTACAATTTTGGATTTATTATCTAACCTGAGAGTAAAATTGATCGATTATTTAGTGGCTTAAAACCAAGTTTCAGAAGGGGATTATCCATATGGGACTTCAATTGCTAGGTGGGAATTTTTCAATGTTATAACAAGGTTTATATTGAAATTATAGTAACCCATCAGTCATATGGTCTTGATGGGAAGAGATGAATGGAATTCAATGGAAAATCTAAAGACCACACTAAAAAGAAGATAAATTTTCCCTTATGCTCAATGTGTGGAAAGAAACTTGGAGGGAATTGTCTTAAAGGAACTTGTAAATCATTTAAGAGTGGAAAATAAGATCACCTAGTAGTTTAATGATGATTTTTTGGGGAAAAGATGTCAAATGATGTGAATAATGAAAAGGCTACATATAATTCACCTTCTACACTTAAATTATACAAGTACAAGGAAATCTAACATTATGAAAATCTATTCCTTAATCTGAGGGTTATTAATGAGTATTGTCATCAACAAACCCTTAAGGAAAAAGGGAAATGAATTTCACATGAAATCATTATCGGCAATGTGATGTATTATAATGAAGTGGTGAAAGGAACACTTAACATTAGCTCTAAAGTAAAAATTTTTTATTTGATTCTCGATCCACGAACTCTTTTATTTCTGAAGAATTTTACATGGGTATCACCATATTACCTCAACAATTAGATGTTGATTTAGTTGTGAAAACTCCTAAGGGAACATCGGTTGCATCGAAAGTTTATAATTCTTCTCCAGTTGATGTTTTTAGGAAGGTGGTTCCTACAAATCTTGTGATCCATCATATAATATAATTTGATGTGATTCTTTGCAGATATTTTCTTTCTCTATATGGAGATCATATTTATTTATAATGATGGGAAGTCACATTTCATATTCCAGATCAATCTTATGATCATCTATCGATTCATGGATAAATATAACCTTCTAGTATAAATTTATTCCATATTATGGTTATTGATTCCTATAAATGAAGTTTATTTATCTCAAATGGTTGGGGAGAAACTCATGATTAAGAATAAACCCATTGTATAGGAGTTTTATGATGTATTTTTGGAGGAATTTCTTGGTCTTCCACCAAATCGTGAAGTTGATTTTTCAAAAGAACTAATACAAGGTGCTATGAATATTTCAAATACACCTTGTAGAATAGACCAATTGAGTTGTAGGAATTGAAGAAGTAACTCCAAGAGAATATTGATAAGGTATTCATATGTCCTAGTGTGTCACATAGGGAGAACCTATTCTGTTTATTAAGAATAAATATAAATCAATGAGACTCTGCCTTAATTATAGAGAACATAAGAAGATCACTATCATGAAAAAATATCATCTTCCTCACATTGATGACTTATTTGACAGATAATTCTGATAGGAATAATTTTTCAATAGTGATCCTCATTCATGATGTCAACAATTAAGGGTCAAAAATGAGGATATACCAAAGATGTAATTCTGTACAAGGTATGAACACTATGTATTTACAGTGATTCATTTTGGTATTACTAATTCCCCCACTAGCTTGAAATATCTAATGAAAAGAGTCTTTAGAGACTATATTGATAATTTGCGATAGTCTTTTTAGATGATATTGTTGTTTATTCGCAGTGAAAGGAAGAACATCAAGAACACTAAATAATTGTACAAAATACCTTTAGAGAGGACAATATTTTTGAGAAATTTACCAACTGTGAATTTTGGCTTTATAATGTTTCATTTCTGGGACACATAATCACAAGAGAAGGGAGATCTGTGGATCCATCAAAAAAAGAAGTTGTTGAATGTTGTCCTAGTCCCAAAACAGTAACTACGAACCAATGTTTTCATGTTTTGGATGGATATTAATGATGTATTGTGAAATATTTTTCATCATTATCTAATCCAATCTCCAAGTTGACTTGTAAAAGAGTTAAGTTCGTTTGAATGGAGGAATGTGAAGATAATTTCAAAGAGCTAAAAAGAATGTTATCTAGTGCACTTGTTGTCACAAAAACTTGTAGTGGAGAAAGGATTTGGATCTAAAATGATGTATCCAAGAAGGGGTTGGGATGTGATGAAAATTGATACGGTGATAACTTATGCCTCATCATAGTTGAAAATTCATGAGAAAAATTACCCCAATCATGATTTGGAGTTCTCTACGGTAATCATTGAATTCAATATATGGATGCATTATCTTTATGGTGAAATGTGTGATATTTATATTGATCATAAAAGTTTAAAGTATATTTTCATGCAAAAGGAGATGAATATGTGATAAAGAAGATGGTTGGAGCTGAATAAAGATTATGACTAGTCAATACATTCCCGTCCTCGGAAGGCGAATAAGGTGGCAGATGCTTTGATTCAATAAGATTATGCTAGCCTATCCATGATGAGGATCACACAAGTCCCAATATTTATGGATTGTGAATGGAAAAATCATGAATTTTTAAAGGAAGGGGAGAAATATTATCTTTCACAAATGAATGATCAACTATATATAAAATTGAATATTAAAGAGGCATAGTAGAGGGATGGAGAGATACAAAAGAAGGTGAGAAATGTTATAGAATTTGACCATGATTGTGATGAAATAATAAGGTATAGGAACATGGATTTTATTCTCCCATACCCAAATTAATGAAGGAGCTATTGGATGAGGCTCATAGTTATTCATTATCTTTTCACCCTAGAATCATTATGATGTACTGAGACCTAAAAGTGTATTTCTGGTGGGATGGAATGAAATGGGATGTCCCCGATTATGTCTATCGAATCTAGGGTTTCCAAAAATTTAAGGTTAAGAGACAAAAGTCTACGGGAATGTTTCCACCATTACCCATAACAGAATGGAAATGGAAAAAAATCACTATGTAATTTATTTTCAGAGTTCCCAAAACATGTAAAATCCATATTGCTCTATGGGTTATAGTTGATTACCTTACAAATTTTTCATTCTTCATTGCTATTAGAGATGATTTCTCTCTCGATCAACTTACCAGGATTAATGTAAAGGAACTGGAAATATTGTATGGAGTATCCCTTTCCATTAAATCTGATCACGACCTAGGGTTTAATTGGAAGTTATAAAAAAGCCTTCAACATTATCTAGACACATAGTTTAGTTTCGACACTGCTTATCATCCCAAGTCATACGGTCAGTCTGAGAGGATAATTGTAACTCTAGAATGCATGTTGAGATATTTCAATATGGATTTCAAAGGGGGTTGGGATCAACACCTACCTTTGGTGCAATATTATTATAACAATATCTTTCACTCCTTTATTCAGATGGATCTTTACAAATCCTTCTATGTAAATAAGTGATGAAATAAAACATTCTGGGGTGTATTTGGGAAAATAAATATATTAGGAGATGATCTTGTGGATAAAATGGAAGAAAAAGTCAGATCTATTCAATAACACATAAGCACTTCTTAGAGTTGAAAAAAAATTATGACAACTACTGAAGAAAATATCATGAGTTTGAAGTGGTTGATAAGGTGTTTCTATGAATATCTCCTTGGAATATAGTCATGAGATTTGGAATAAAGGGCAAGTTGAGCCCTAGGTATATCAGTCCTTTTGAAATTCAGGATAGTGTTTGGAAGGTAGCTTACAGATTTTCACTTCCACTGAATCTCTATTAAGTTCATAATGCATTCATGTATCTCTGAGGAGAAAGTACATAACTTATCGTTCATATGTACAATGCTCAGAAGTCATACCACAGGAGAATAATATTTCTTATGGAGAAAAACTGAGAGAGATTCTAGATCGTAGCGAAACATTTCGAGGAAACAAGACCACTTTCTTTTTTAATGTTTTATGGAGGAACCAACAATTTGAAGAAGCTTCATTAGAAATTGGGGATATGATGAGGGATAATTATCATAATCTTTTTGTTTCCAAGTGACTAATTTAGATGGAGAAATTCAGTTTAATGGGTGTAGAATATAACACCTTGATGTTTTTATGAAATACATTCTTTAAATAATTTTTATTATTTAGTAGCATGCTTTGCATTAATTTTAAAATTGAAAAGAACCACATGATTCCCTTAAAATAGAATTACCATTATAGCATAGCCATTAGGTTATCGGGAATAATTATAACTAACTTATGAAAATGCATTATGAATTCATCAACTATCAATTATATATGAAAAATAAAAATCAATTATATATTTCTATTTTTGAGTGAATTACTTTTGTTAATGGAATTAATGAGATATATATGTGTTATATACTTAATAAAATATTTTTTATGCTCAACCAATGGATATTTTATTCATAGGGTATGAATAAAAGCCTATTTGATGTATACGAATCTATTTTTTAAAAGTTTTATTTTACACCTTTGAATAGAGAAACCATTTTAAATTAATATTTTGAAACATTAATAATTTTTCTATGAAAACATAAACATATTATTTTGAATCAGTATATAAAAATGTACTCTGGATGAATTTTTGAAATTTTTCTGATAAATTCATGTTTTGAGGAATAGTAAAAATACAATAAATTTTGATTGAAAATAAAGTTTTTCATTGAAAAAAATTATATGGTTAAATTATATTATTAAATGATTTAAATGTATAAATATAACATTTTTTACCTTTTAATATAATGTAGGTCATGGGAAATAATTTTACCTTAAATTCAGATGTAAAAATATTTCAATTTTTGCAATATTTTTACATTTAAGACCTATTATATCATTTCAACAATGGAATTAATTTTAAATTAATTACTAAAAGTAATGTGTTTTGAATTTTGTAAAATGGATTTAATATATGGAATCAGTAGGTCCAAATTATTTAAATATATTTGTTTCATTTTTGGGAAATACGAATTGTAAATTTGGTAAATTTTATGAACACGGTAAAAGGATAAATCAGATAATTTAGGGTAGAAATAATTTTATAAAATTACCTTAACACTTGTATTAATATAATTGGATTATTATAATTTCCCCTAAAAAATACATGGGTAGAAATGGTACCCATTGTAACCCACTTGGATGAGATTAGGACATTTAATTTATTTTATTTAAATAAAAGTAAAATATGTATCACTCAAACTTTAATAATTAAATTTTTTTTAATATAAGGATATACAAAATATAAATTCTATTGTAAATATTTATTTTAAATAGAAAGTATTTTTATTCATCATGAAATTTTAATTTTAATTTTTAGTCAATAAATAATTAACTTAAAGACTTATTCTTGGATGATGAAAAAATTAATTAATTAATGAGAAATCAATAAAACATCATTTATTAAAATATTAATAACCATCAAAAGGCCCATAAAAAATGACAAAAAATTGTTTTTAGAGTATATAATGACCACAATAATCTATCTGTAGACTTATTGACAATTTGGAGGTTTATACAGGAGATTATAACACTTATATTATTTTATTTAAGGTGAAGATAAATTTTCACAATAATGATTTAACAGAGTATAACATTTTTAATGTTGGGTTTTTCAGAAGATAAATTCCACTAAAAGTATTACTGTGAAATATAATAGATTTATATTCATAATATTATTTTATTTTTAATTTTTACTCAACAAATAATTATATTAAATAATTATAAAAAATACAGGTAGTAATTATTTTATTAATGAGAAGATCAAATAAACGGTATTAAAAATATTTTAATAAGATAATTTGGTGTAACTATTATGTAAAATGAAATTTATATATTACCTCTAACCCTTAGGGATATAATATAATATTCTTATTGAGGTTTACTCCTTATCTGGATATTTTAAAAATCCATGAAATAATCATTGTAAAAATTGGCACTATTGATATTTTGTAAAAATAAAGTTTTCTTAAATTATTTAAAAATATTAAATCATTTATAAAAATATATAATATTTATGGTATGGTATAATATGTTCTAAATTATTCATTTATGGTCTTAATTACATCAAATAAGTAATTATTTGACTATTTAAATATTTAAATATTTGTTACCCTAGTTAAAATTTAAATAGAATAACTAAGTGTTAATTAAAATGATAATGCTTAAATTTAAATAAACACCCGTATAATAATTATTGTCTGATGTGATTACAACCCTCTCTCATATTATATTAAAAATTGTGTAATTTTGGAGTTTTTTAATTGGGTTTTGATTTTATTATAAATTAATATTGAAGAGGTTTCCAAAAGTTTTCCTCACCTCAATTAGAAAATGGCACTTCCTCCCTTAACTCTTCAATTCATTTTTAGCATTAAATAATGAACATACTCTAACCATTTCACTTAAAAACTTCCATATAAACGTTATAGAGGCCTAGGTCTTCTTTAAATATTAACTCTAGTGCTATAAGAGGATATTTAGAAGAGGCACGTCGAAGAAAACGTAATATCATTTACTGATTCTTTCAAACTTACTTCTTCTTCTTCCACATCATGAGTTCTTTCAATATAAATTAATAAATACAGAATTATTTATTTAATAATAGGTTAATATGAATATGAAAAAACCATATTCCTCCTTCTACCCATCCATTGAAAAATGACATCACCACGTGTGCGTACGTACATCTTACCATCTCAACAACGTGGTGTAATCCATTTTTCACCACCAACTTACATGGATGGGTATAATGATGGAATATATATATATATATATAATGATATTGATTTTGAGATACTATAAATAATTCACTTCAATACCATTCGATGATTATGGGAATGATATCGTTGCTCGTGGTTATGTATGGCTTACCGTGTCCACGATTTGATGTGATTCGTTCTAAATAATCATTATTAAAGAATGATTATATATATGAATTGAATGAATAGATATGATATATATTATTATAATACCATGATTGAAATAATAAAAATATAAACTAAAAATATGAATAATAACTTATCTGAAAAAACATGCATAAGAACATAAATCAGTTAATATATGAACATCAAGTAACAATGAAATGTTACAAAAAAATAGATGAAAATATGATCATAAATGTAATCATAAAAACTTATTATGATTCTGGAATAAATTATTAATATTATTTAAATCATTATATAGGAGTTTCAGATACATTCGAACAATATCAGACCTAAGGTAAGGGATAACATTTCAAATCTTGTTTTTATCTGAGATTATTTATTCATACGTATTTACTTAGAAATATTTATCATCCATGTCCATGTTTCATAAATATTTATTTCAAAATATTCTTTATATCATTATATACTTTTACCCATTTGTTAATTTTTAAAAAAGTGTATGAATGGAATCTTTTATCATTCTCAGTATGAGGTACTTTTTTAATTTTCCAGAAAAATTACGAGAAAAATGTTTTTTTTAACTTGTACGACATGGAAAGATTTTTTAGCTATCATAACGCCTTATTTTATATAAGCTTCCCCTACTTGAATACAAGTTTATTTTTACATAAAAGGATTTCTTCTAAAATTTTGTTCCATTTTTAGGAAGGAAATCATTTTTGTAGAATAAAATATATTTTCATTAGAAATTAATTTTAAGTGCTTTCCCAAAATTATTTTCCATATAAAATGACACTATTTAAATAGGTTTTTATTTAAAACCATGTAATTATTATGATTTTACTGTTTTTTATTTAGGATAACCATTTTTTTATATTAATTATAATGGAATGATTTTAAAGAAACCCATTTTATTATATGGGTTATGTTACAATAATTGTTTTTTATGTTTATTTGGCACATGTATGAATAGTTTCATTATGAGATGGGTGGGGACTATAAAACCCACCAATTAATAGGGTAAATATTTATATATCATGGGATAGACAAGACTATAACAACAAGTAAATATGGTTTAGTAATATAGGGTTGGAATAAGGAGTGAACTAAGTTCAGTAATGGACTTTGTTCGCTATGATGGTCGCAACAATGGGCCTTGATTAATATGAAATGATTTTCTATGATTATGTGTATATGCCATAAAATTTCTTGTCTTATGTTATAAATATTGGGATTATATTGAACTTTTATGATTTATCCCATTAAATCATATTATGATCTTTTATATGATGGATAAGATTTTTAAATGTTATGTTCTTATGATTATGATATGATTTATATTTCTCATGTTTACCCTTATTAAGAATTTGGGCTCACCCATTATTATGATCCTTTTCCCTAGGTCATGAATAAGGGTATTTAGTAAGATATGTCAAAAACGGATTCTAGTTGTTAATAAATAAGAGAGAGACAATGTAGATGTTTTATGAACTAGTTGTTTCTGTTTCGCAGTTTCTAAAGACACAAAACCTAGATGGTCTGGGAATGGTTTTTTATATTATGTAATAAATATTCTTCAATGTTTAAGTAATATATATATGTGAAATTTATGAGATGTTATATAAAACCATAATCAATTTCAATAATTTTATTGACATCCTATAAAATATGAAAGGGAAAGATACACAAATGAAAACATAACTCAACATGGAAAAACATGGGCTTTAACATTAGGTTAGAATGCTGAAGGGAAAATAACCTCATACCTCTCTCATAGAATACCAACCCATGGAAAACCTGAGAAAACATAACCTAGGAAAAAATCCATTAGGGGCACCATCCAATGCATAATATAAACTAGTGAAGCAGTAATACTAGTTACACAAGAACACAACCAAGGATTCCCATCAGCAACTCATTAAAATAAATATTTAATCACGTGGTAAATATTACACATATATAAACCTAAATAAGTATAAAAAATCAATATGGCATCGATATAATAAAAAATAGAAAAAAATCCAAAAAATAAAGATAAAGGAGGATCCTAAAGAATGCACCAAGAAATAATTATCTCAAAATTTGAATCAAATTTAAACTCATTGGTTATAAATTCCATGATAGAGAATCATATGGATCCCAAATGTATCATAATTTCATTCCTCTATCATTGATAACTCATCTTAAAATAGTTAAAAATATGACATAGACAACCACATTGAATATTTGTCCTCAAATCTCTCAATAAAACTGGATTAATCTGTACATGGGTCCCATAATAGAAACACATTTGTAACAGCCCGAGATTTTATAAAAAAATATTCTTTTTAATTTCATTAATGTCTTGTGTTGTACGCTACACCAAAAGGAGCTTTCTCAACATGCATCCTTGACTTGCCTTGCATTACACGCAATCGCGACCTTCCTCGATAGCGTGTGTAGTACGCAATACCGAGTTTCACTAAACAACGATATGCTATTAAAATATTATTAAAACTAGCCGTTATGAATAGTAATAACCACCATTTAAAATTTTAGAAATTTTAGCTCTCAAAATGAACTTCATTTTTGGATTCGGAGTATCGAATTTAACCTAAGGTGAAATTTTGGTACTTTTCAGATAACTTTTATATTCTGATAAATAGTGAAAATTACAAAATTATAATTAAAAACAACTGTTTTAATCGAAATAATTAATTGTGGTAAATTATTAATTTGAGTGGTTTTAAAGTATATTTAGAATATATTTTCAGAATTTAATACAATGTTGGCCATTGGATGTAATTTCACATTTAAACCAGTCATAAACAAGTGTCAATCTTTTGATAGTTATTATCTTTTAAGAACACACTATTTGTTTTGACGACGGGAATTAATTTTTAAATTAACTAATGAAACTGATATGTTTTGAATTTGATAAAATCAACATCATTTTTGAATTCATAATATCAAATATAGCTTAGATATAATTTTTGGTATTTTTCTGGAAACTTTCATTTTTGGATTAATAGTGAAACCACTAAGTGGTAGTTAAAAAACTGAATTTTTCATAAAACATAATTTTACCGCTTCTATGAGTGGAATTTCGAAAATCCTAGAGACACGGTTGATGTTAGTAAGTAAAATGTGGTTCAATGAGATGAAAATAATTTTTTGGTGAATAGTAACTTTTAACTTTTTTTACCACGGTTAAAAGTAAATAGGGTAATTAAGCGTAAAAATGATATTATTATTACACTAACACATGTCCTAATTCTATTGGACAAGTGTAATTTGATCAAAAACAACCTTAGGAATAAAATATGACCATTTAGGCCCACTTGGATTAGATTAGGACATTTATTATTAATTTATTTAAAGAAGGGTTAAAATAGTTAAAATCAAAGATTAATAAGTAAATCATTTTTAATATGGGGTTATACATAAGATAAATTCGACTATAAATACTCATTAGAAATATAAAAGGAGTTCCTACATAATGGTATTTTATTTTTAATTTTTAGACATTAAATAATTTAATTTATTTATGACACAACGATGATGCATGAATTATCTTATTAATGAAATATTGACATAATTGATGTTATAAATACCCAAATAAATATAATTTGAGACTTTTTATGAACTAACCTAATTTTATAGGTTAATATGACATGTTAGTTTAGAATTAATTAACTTTTTTCGAAGTAATCATTCTGTTATGAGTTTCAAAAAAATAAACTATTAAATAGTGTCAAAATTGACATAAAATAGTTTTTAAAACAAATATTATATTATTAATTGTTATTTTATTCCTAGAAAATCTAAGGTTCGGAAAAATGACTTAGATAAGGTTATATATATTAATAAAACACAACTTGGGGGTCTCTTGGATGTATATGGTAATCTTATTAACTATATAATATAAAAATACAAAGTGACATGGTAAATGTCAATCTAATTAACTAAGAGATAAAACTAATAGATAAGGTTAATATAATGGCCTAAACATATCTAAATTCTATTGGATGAGAGTCTTTCGACCAATCCCCACCATATCTTCGAAGTAACTCAATTTGTAGCTATTTAAAACCGAACTTGACTTTATAATAAAATAATATTTTTAGTTATTCCAAAGGTGCCCCTCTCCTCCCTTATAAAAGGGCACCTCCTCCCCCTCTTCCTCACACCACTTTGAGCCTTCAAGCTCGGCCAAACCCTGCCAATTCCTTCTCTCCACGTCCCTAGAAACATTTTAGAGGTTCTGGTATTCTTCAAAGACCTATTTTAGTGCCCTAAAATGAGGTCTCAAAGAAGCACTTCAAAGAAGAGGTAATGTTTGTTACCAATTCTTTCATCTTTATTTCTTCTTCCACATCTTCTTCATTAGTTGTTTCATTACGAAGTAATAACATCAGTATCAATCATATACGGATATGTTATTATAAGTATTAAACAACCCTATTTCACCATCTATCCATCCTACGGAAAAAGAAATCACCGCGCGTGCGTACGTACGGAATATCGTCTCCACGCCGTAGGGTAATCTATTTTCCACCACCACATTACCTGGATGGGTATAATGGTGTAAATAATGACTATATATGACTATTATAAAGTGATATTGATTCTGAAATAGTATACATACACTCCAATACAATTCCACGATCGTAGGAACGATATCATCACTCGTGCGTACGTACGGAATACCGTCTCCACGATGTGATATGACTCGTTCTACATGATCTTCATTTCATAATGATTATATAAATTAATTGAATGAATTAATATGATATATATTACAATAATACCATTCTGTAAATGAGGTATCTATAACCTAAAGATAATAATAAGAATTTATTCGAGAAAACACGCATAAGAACAAAAAGTAATAAACACCTGAATAACAAGTAGTAATGAAATATTACTAATAATAAGCTAAGAATATGACCATATATGATATCATAAAAATAATTATGATTATTTAATAAGTCAATAACATTAATTAAATAATTATACAGGAGGTTCGGACACGTACAAAGCATATCGGACGAAAGGTAAGGGAAATATCACAATCTCATTTTTATCCGAGATTGTTTATACTTTGGTATTTACTAGGGTGTATTTTATCATCCACAACCATGTTTCCTCAATATGTAATATTTATATACTTATACAATAGTTTATATCCAATTTTACCCTACGGTGAGTTTTTAGTAAAAGATATGAAAGGAATCTTTTGACGTTTTTCGTACGAGGTACTTTTTGACTTTTCCGACAAAAGTAAGAATTTTTTTTAACTTATACAGCATAAATGGATTTTTAAAACATTATTTCCAACAAGATTCCTTTACAATTTTTTCAAGTTTATTTTTAATCAACTTCTTTTAGTTTAAAATTGTATGGCATTTTAAGAAAGGAAAAATGTTTTTGAAGTAGAAAGGATATTTTCCTCAAGAATGGAGTTCATGTGTTTTATCAAAATTATTTTCCATCTAAGATAATAAAGGGTTCTGTTTCTATCCCTATTATTACATGTATTTGATTATGTTGTGATGGAAATATTTTTATGAATTCCTTTATCTTATATGAATTGTTTTGTGACGTCTTGTTGTTTAAGAATCCCATTTTTGTTACATGGGTTATGCAATGATGTATGATTTAATATTTTGTGGCACACATAATAATGGTATCATTATGATATGGGTGAGACCTATATCTCCCTCCAATGCATTAGGTAAAGATTTTATATCTCATGAGATAGACATGGCTGGAACGGTAGGTTATACCGGTTCAGTGAAACAGGACTGAAACGAGGCTGACTCGGTTAAAAAATGGACTTTGTCCACTAAGATAGTCTTGGCAATGAGTCTTGACTAATAATAAATGATTCTCTATGATTATGTGTGTATGCCACAAATTTTCATGTTTTATGTTATGATTATTGGGATAACATTTCACTACTATGATTTATCCCATGTTATGATATTATGATCTCTTTTTCAGGTTAAGATTTCCAAAATGGTATGTTCTTATGAATATGATGTGATTGATATTTATTTTGTTTACCCTTACTAAGAATTTGAGCTCACCTTTTTATGTTTTCTTTTCCCGAGGATATAATGAAAGGTTTTAGGTAAAAAAAGAGGATCTTTATGGGAGATGTTGAAGATCATTCACCACGATTAGAAGATTATTTTCCGAGTTTCCAAAGACACTAAACTATTACGTTCCTTGTGTGTGTGTTTTTTTGTTATGTACTATGAATTCCTAAAAAATAATGTAATTTCCATGTACGTCGGGCTTCGGGTCTCTACAGTTGGTATCAGAGGAAAAGTTTAGTCAACCTTTGGAAACTAGGATGCGAAAACGTTAGTGAGATCCCTAGAGATATTTCTAAGGTATGTCTATGGATATCCCTATGGATAAGTATACGTATAGGATATAGTCCTAGAACTATGGTAATGATATTAGATTAAACCAAAGATGTTAGATATTGAAGTTAATCCCCCTTTATTTTGATTTTTCCCTCTCACACTATTCTTTTTGGGTTTTAGAAAGTGGCTGGAAACAAGATGATTCACGATAATGGAGGATATGATGGACAATGTAATGATATTATTTATGAGCAACCAAATGGAATGGGAATTGTAAGTCCAAGCATCATTATTATGCCGAATCATCAATCTCATAATATGATCAATAAAGTAAAATTTGGTATGTTTCCTGACTCGGCTAATAAGAGAAAGATGGAGTTTCATGATGATCATAGAGGAAATAAAGTTCAATTTCCCCTATGTAAATCATGAGGGAAGAGGCATCAAGGAGAATGTTTCAAAGGAACTGGAAGATGCTTTGGGTGTGGAAAAGAAGGACACAAAGCCAGTAAGTGAAAAGGAAAAGGTTCAGTTAACACCAGGGATGAGGATAATGGTATTGCTACGTCATCCACAATAGTTAAATGTTTTAAATGTGCAATGTACGGGCATTATGCAAATCAATTCCCTAAGGGAAAGTCTCATGAAGAGAATCAGTATGGTCGTATGGGGAGTATTTATGTGGAAGATAATGAAGAGACTAAAAATGATATGTGAGATGAAAGAATTGTTGAAGCTCGGTCAATGGTTTAAGAATGTAGTGGAATGATTACATGTTTATCATGTGTAATGTTGTATAAGTAATCTCATGGTACTATGGAATAAAGAGACATCTAAGGATTGTTACACTGTTGTCTTTCCTTGAGTTTTGAAAGTTTATGATTAATGTTACCAGTATCCATGAAAGGTTTTTCAGATATTTTGGGAATGTAGATGATATTCCCATAATGAAGGGATAAGGATAAAATTATATGTTTGATACTATTAATGAGCTCATGACTGAAATAAGGAGAAGGTTATATCATGGTATGAGTATATAGAATTTTTGGATTTTGGTATGTGGAAAGAGTTAACTTTTGACAACATTCATGTTTTCACTAAGTTTTAATGGGTATTCATTTTTCAAGAGAATACATCATTAAGTTATTCACATGATTGGAATGTGGCCAACAAGATATATGGGGGATAAATGATGGTATTCAGATGCTTGTTTGACGACATTTCAAGTAATCATTTTCTATATACTATGAGCTTGGATCGAAGTATTTTACATAAGCCTAAAGTTTGGAATGGATTATGTTAACCATAAGTTAGTATTATTTAAGGATAGAACTTTTTTTGATATTATTTATGTGATGTTATAGTAATTTAGTTTTAGTAAAAGGACAACCTGCAGGACGGGCGACAGCCCATCGCGTCGGACAAGGCTGTGGGAATCGAACCCACAACCGAAGTGCGACTGGACTTTATCGCCTACCACTGGTTTACAGGAAGACCCTTTTTAGTAGAAACTAGTTTAATTATATTAATCAGTATGATATATGAAGTATAAGTCCATTTTAGGATCTATATATGATTAATCTCACTATAGTTGGACTTATGTATTTTTTGATAACTTTTCTAACCTTTTGTTTGAGACAGATGGAATGACCCATCATTCTATCACATGATCTGCTAACACATCACCAATTACAAATTAAACTTCATTTCTTTAAGAGATGAAGTGGAAATTTTCCAAAGAACGACAAACGGTGAGACTATACCAAAATCACGAAAGTATTTCTTCTAAACAAAAAATGTTGTCCTAGTGCTCTTATATCTGATGAATCAGATGGTACCTTAGATCGTCACAAATTTAAGGCTTTGTGATTGCTGGATTTTCCATAGCCCTGTTCTCTACCACTCTCCATCAGAACATGATTGTTTGATTTCTCTTCCATATCCATATTTTCACCTATGTGGAAACCCATTGATTAGTTTATTTGGGTAATCGTTACATTTCATACTTTAGTTTTTAAAGCCAACTTTTGGTATTCCTTTTTACGATGTGGGTTTCAATTAAAGAAACTTTCGAGTAGTAAACCATTTATAACCCCGACGAATTTCGAGGGTGAAATTCATTTTAAGGGGGGTGGAATGTAACAGCACGAGATTTTATAAAAAAATATTCTTTTTAATTTCATTAATTTCTTGTGTTGTATGCTACACCAAAAGGAGCTTGCTCAACACTCATCCTTGACTTTCCTTGCATTACACGCAATCGCGACCTTCCTCGATAGCGTGTGTAGTACGCAATACCAAGTTTCACTAAACAACGATATTCTATTAAAATATTATTAAAACTAGATATTATGAATAGTAATAACCAACTTTTAAAATTTTAGAAAATTGTTCTCTCAAAATGGACATCATTTTTGGATTCGGAGTATCAAATTTAACCTAAGGTGAAATTTTGGTACTTTTAGGATAACATTCATATTCTGATGAATAGTGAAAATTACTAAATTATAATTAAAAACAACTTTTTTAATCGAAATAATTAATAGTGATAAATTATTAATTTGAGTGGTTTTAAAGTATATTTAGAATATATTTATACAATTTAACACAATGTTGGTTATTGGGTGTAATGTCATATTTAAACCAGTCATAAACAAGTGTCAATCTTATGATAGTTATTATCTCTTAAGAACACACTATTTGTTTTGATGACGGGAATTAATTTTTAAATTAATTAATGCAACTGATAAGTTTTGAATTTGATAAAATATACATCATTTTTGAATCCATAATATCAAATATAGCTTAGATCTAATTTTTGGTATTTTTCGGGAAACTTTCATTTTTTGATGAATAGTGAAACCACTAAGTGGTAGTTAAAAAAATGAATTTTTCATAAAACATAATTTTACCGCTTCTGTGAGTGGAATTTCAAAAATCCGAGAGACACTGTTGATGTTAGTAAGTAAAATGTGGTTCAATGAGATGAAAATAATTTTTTGGTGAATAGTAACTGTTTACTTTTTTTTACCACGGTTAAAAGTAAATAGGGTAATTAAGGGTAAAAATGATATTATTATTACCCTAACACATGTCCTAGTTCTATTGGACAAGTGTAATTCGACCAAAAACAACCTTAGGAATAAAATATGACCATTTAGGCCTACTTGGAGTAGATTAGGACATTTATTATTAATTTATTTAAAGAAGTGTTAAAATAGTTAAAATCAAAGTTTAATAAGTAAATCATTTTTAATATGGGGTTATACATAAGATAAATTCGACTATAAATACTCATTAGAAAGATAAAAAGGTTTCATACATAATGGTATTTTATTTTTAATTTTTAAATATTATATAATTTAATTTATTTATGACACAATGATGATGAAGTAATTATCTTATTAATGAAATATTGACATAATTGATGTTATAAATACCCAAATGAATATAATTTGAGAGTTTCTATGAACTAAACCAATTTTATAGGTTAATATGACATGTTAGTATTGATTTAATTAACTTTGGTCGAAGTAATAATTCTGTTATGAGTTTCAAAAAAATCAACTATTGAATAGTGTCAAAATTGACATAAAATAGTTTTTAAAAAAAATATTATATTATTAATTGTTATTTTATTCCTAAAAATCTAAGGTTCGGCAAAATGTCTTAGATAAGGTTATATATAATAATAAAACAAAACTTGGGGGTCGCTTGGATGTATATGGTAAGTTTATTAACTATATAATATAAAAATACAAAGTGACATGGTAAATGACAATCTAATTAACTAAGAGTTAAAACTAAAAGATAAGGTTAATATAATGTCCTAAACTTGTCTAAATTATATTGTATGAGAGGAAATCGACCCATACACACCTTATATTCGAAATAACTCAATTTTTTGCTATTTAAAACGAACCTGACTTTATAATAAAATAATATTTTTAGTTATTCCAATGGTGCCCCTCCCCTCCCTTATAAAAGGGCACCTCCTACCCCTCTTCCTCACACCACATTGAGCCTTCAAGCTCGGAAAACCCCTGCCAATTTCTTATCTCCACTTCCCTAGAAA
Source organism: Viscum album (assembly GCA_963277665.1). Classification (NCBI taxonomy): domain Eukaryota; kingdom Viridiplantae; phylum Streptophyta; class Magnoliopsida; order Santalales; family Viscaceae; genus Viscum; species Viscum album. The sequence goes on from OY728126.1 coordinate 1,679,231,555, forward strand.
CATCCTAGAGGTTCTGGTCTTCTTCAAAGACCTATTTTTTTGCCCTAAAAGGAGGTCTCAAAGAAGCACTTCAAAGAAGAGGTAATGCCCGTTATCAATTCTTTAATCATTATTTCTTCTTCCACTTCTTCTTCATTAGTTGTTTCATTATGAAGTAATAAAATCAGTATCACTCATATAATGATATGTTATTATAAGTATGAAACAACCATATTTCACCATCTATCCATCCTACGGAAAAAGAAATCACCGCGTGTGCGTACTTACGAAATACCTTCTACACGCCGTGGTGTAATCTATTTTCCACCACCACCTTACGTGGATGGGTATAATGGTGTAAATAATGACTAAATATGACTATTATAAAGTGATATTGATTCTGAAATAGTATACATACACTCCAATACAATTCCACGATCATAGGAACGATATCATCACTCGTGCGTACGTATGGAATACCGTCTCCACGATGTGATGCGACTCGTTCTACATGATCTTCATTTCATAATGATTATATAAATGAATTGAATGAATGAATATGATATATATTACACTAATACTATTCTGGAAATGAGGTATCTATAACCTAAAGAGAAGAATAAAAATTTATTCGACAAAACACGCATAAGAACAAAAAGTAATAAACACCCGAATAACAAGTAGTAATGAAATATTACTAATAATAAGCTATGAATATGACCATATATGATATCATAAAAATAATTATGATTCTGTAATAAGTCAATAACATTATTTAAATCATTATACAGGAGGTTCGGACACGTACAAAGCATATCATACCAAAGGTTATGGAAATATCACAATCTCATTTTTATCCGAGATTGTTTATACTATAATATTTACTGGGGTGTATTTTATTAGCCACATCTATTTTTCCTCAATATTTAATATTTATATCCTTATAAAATAGTTTATATACAATTTTACCCTTCGGTGAGTTTTTATTAAAAGATATGAAAGGAATCTTTTGACGTTTTTCGTACGAGGTACTTTTTGACATTTCCGACAGAAGTACGAAGAATGTTTTTTTAACTTTTACGGCATAAATGGATTTTTAAAACATTATTTCCAAGGATCTTCCTTTAAAAATTTTTCATGTTTATTTTTAATCAACTTCTTTTAGTTTAAAATTTTATGACATTTTAAGAATGGAAAAATGTTTTTGAAGTAGAAAGGATATCTTCCTCAAAAATGGAGTTCAAGTGTTTTATCAAAATTATTTTCCATCTAAGATAATATAGGGTTCTGTTTCTATCCCTATTATTACATGGATTCGATTTTGTTGTGATGGAAATATTTTTATGAATTCCTTTATCTTATATGAATTATTTTATGATGTCATGTTGTTTAAGAATACGATTTTTGTTACATGGGTTATGCAATGATGTATGATTTAATATTTTGTGGCACACATAAGAATGGTATCATTATGAGATGGGTGGGACCTATATCTCCTTCCAATGCATTGGGTAAAGATTTTATATCTCATGATATAGTCATGGCTGGAACAGTAGGTTATACCAGTTCAGTGAAACAGGACTGAAATGAGGGTGACTCGGTTCAGAAATGGACTTTGTCCACTAAGATAGTCTTGGCAATGAGTATTGACTAATAAGAAATGATTCTCTATGATTATGTGTGTATGCCACAAAGTTTCATGTTTTATGTTATGATTATTGGGATTACATTTCACTACTATGATTTATCCCATGTTATGATATTATGATCTCTTTTGCAGGTTAAGATTTCTATAATGTTATGTTCTTATGAATATGATGTGATTGATATTTCTTTTGTTTACCCTTACTGAGAATTTGAGCTCACCCTTTTATGTTTTCTTTTCCCCAGGATATAAATAAAGGATTTAGGTAAAAAAAGAAGATCTTTATGGGAGATGTTGAAGATATTTCACCACGATTAGAAGATTATTTTCCAAGATTCCAAAGACACTAAACTATTACGGTCCTTGTGTGTGTGTATTTTTGTTATGTACTAAGAATTCCGCAAAAGTAATGTAATGTCAATGTACGTCAGGCTTCGGGTCTCTACAACATGAGTGGTATATTCTTCTTATGAGAATATAAAAGGATACGGGAAGATTGAATCTAATCAAAACAACTAGGTTGAACCGAGGAATCACCCATTACATTCTACGTTATCTGTTTTCCTTCCACTAACACGAATGTTTAAACTGATTTCTTATAAGATGCTAGGATATATTCATATAATACTGATGGAAGTTATAGGGAAATACGTCTTTCAAATAATTGAGATTTTAGAAATTTATTGGAAACTATCTTGGGAAAAAAGAAGTCTAATTTTGAAAAATTACTAGTATACATAATCATCTTTCTATCACCCAGGTAAAGACCCATGAATTCAATGGATTTATCCACCTTTACATCCTAAAAATAATTTCATTAAACAAACATGGTATGATGGAATTCCAAATAGTCATGACATTTCCTCAGGGCTCGTGTCGTGACTACCCCAAACCCACCTTCCATAGGCCAGGGGCTGGGGAATAGCACCAAAGGCGTAAATCCTGATAAAAGCGAATGCATTTCCATTATATAAGAAAAAATATCACAGAGTACGCAAGAGGAAATAAACACTAAGTAAACTGAGTACAAAAATAATTTCTGAAAAGTAAATGGTCCATAATACAAACCCAACTGAAAAGTACAATAAAACCGAATTGAAAGTACACCAACAGTAAATTAAATCAGCAACCGCCGAGTCGTCCTCTGGCTATCCCACCTGAAGGGTGGGTAGAGATGATCTCCTCAACACCTCGGGTCTGGTCGTCTGCTCCGTGTACTCCCTGCATGATAGTCCACCTCCGGGTACCGTCCTTCTCCACAAGCCTCAACCACGATCAGCGATTTACGTCGTCTACAACCAACACAATGTAGTGCGGGTATAGTCCGTCCAGGGGTGAGTATATGATACTCAGTAGGGATCCGGAGACACCCGAAGGTCTCCCAGAATCCACAAAGGATAATCCAAAAATTAAGGGTACCAAAACAATGTATCAACCAACTATACTTAGGTATATGTCCATACATATACCTAAGTCATCATTTCCAGTTTGGCTCCAACTCACGCGCCCAACTACAACCCAGTCCACACAGGAAAACACAACCCAATCCACACAGGAATGCAAGTCAATCATATCGATGATAATCATTGGAAGTCAAGACTCAGCTCACATAGGTATACTATTCACTAAGAGGGGTGGAGATGATTAGATGTAGCCTCTGAATCATCTCCTCTGCCGAACCCACGTAGGATCCATGTACAGAAGTCGTCGCTGCCAATCCCACTTAGGATCCATGTTTAGTAACCACCACTGCTGAACCCACATAGGATCCTAGTACAGTCATCATCACTTTCGAACCCACGTAGGATCCAAGTAAAGTCGTCCTTGCTGCCGAACCCACGAAGGATCCAAGTACAATCTCCATCGTCGTCGCAGTCGCAACCAGCTATAGGGATCCCGCATACAACATGCTCGATTCTGGGAGGGTCCGCTCCACGACCCAAGGGGGTCGATACATCAACTGTCATGAAGTCCAATTTTGATGTATCACAATGTTCTATCTCGTCAAAAGGAACTCAACGTGACAGACAGTGCATCAATCAGACACCCCATATGAGAGTTATTGGATTTTGCATCCTAGGGGCCTGGTTGGTTTTTAAGTTAAAACCAACCCATCTGTACTCTAGTTGTGTCCAAACCTCAAGCAGATTAAGCCAAAAGAACCGTCTCACAAAGAGGAATTCAACGTGATTGACCGTACGTCATTCGGAGGTCTGGTCGTTATGTTATAGGCGTTTCTGCTCCAAAGGCCCGGTTTGTTTCAGGTTCGAACCAACCCGGTCGTACCCAAAAATTACTGAAAGCTTAAGTGTATTATACAGAAACGACTGTCTCGATCCAAGGATCCCAACACAACTGACGGTGCGTCGATCAATGGTTCGTAGCCCAAGATATGGGCATTTAAACGAATCTGTCTGAAAATAGGGGGTTTGGGCCCGGTCCCACCCGGCCCAATACCCCTGGGTTGGCTCGCAACGGGTCGACGGACCTGGGTCCGGGTATGTCCCATTTGGGTGCGGCCCGTCTGGGCATGGCCCGATCCACATGGGCATGGACCGGCCCGCGGCGGGGCGCGGCCTGTGGCCCAGCTCGGAATCCAGCCTCGGCTCGGCTCTCGGTCGCGCGGGGTGCGAGGGGGAGGGGCACCGCCCCCTGTTTCCAAAACAGAGGACCTTAAGGGGTCCACCTTGTGCACTGGCCAGGGGTTTCAATCCCCCAGTTTTTTTGGTAAATGGCCGGCCATTAGGGCCGGCCGGTTGAGCTATCGCGGGACCCTTTGGGGTCCTGCCTCCCGGAGCTTCGGCGGTCGGCTGAGCCCGGCTGCCCCGACTGAGGACCGTTGTGGTCTTTGGTCGCGGATGCCGTCTGACCTGGGTGGTGCGATGGCGACGCGCCCCTCCATCGTGGCCCGCTCTGGTCGCGGCCTCCCTCGTGTTCTCCGGCGCAGTGTGACGGCACCACGCACCACCGTCGCGGCCAACTCCGGCCGCGGTTCCTTCGGCTTCACCGACACAGCGCGACGGCGCCATGCACCAACACTGCGGCCTGCTCAGGCCGCGTTCCTCGTCATCCCCGCGCGGTGTAGTGGCACTACACCTCCTTCGCTTTAAACAACATCGAAGATCTACAATAAAAAGGGGAGGAGGATCGGCCATGTTTGTGCGGTCCGATCTCCTCCCTTTATAAAGTTATCAAGCAGCCAAAGAAAACGAAATGCTCTTTGAAAAAACAAGCACACTTTTATTTCATTAAAATTGAACTTAACACCTACATTGATTTAACGATGTCGTTTTCCGGCGATGCGGAATATGGAGTCGCCGGATGAGGTTTCGAGGACGGCGTTGGCATGATTCCAAGGAGGAAACGACGTCTCACACTAGCTGTGGAGAGAAGAAGTAACGACACGTCATCTCTCCTTCTGGTGACGGCTTTCTACGTCGAAGGGTGTTGTTATTTTTGGGAGGATGAAGTTCTTCATAGGGACATAGAGATCTCTCCCCTCCAATCCTTAACACAACAAGCTAACCGAAAATAAAATAAGGTTCTCCTTATTTTATTTTACTTTTCCATGCATTTCAAATATTAAAAATTCAAAAACACTATAACAATTAATTGAGGAGGTCTGTTGGCATGTTTAAAGTGGAGAGAGGGGAGAGTTACATAATTAAAGGATACCAAAAAATTAATGGGGAGATGCCATGTATTTATCATGAGAGTTTAAAAGTGTTAAGGGTTACGGAATGTGAAAAGATGGGGGCCCATGTGGGCCCCACCTCCCTCATAACCACACATGGGAAGTTGGGTGGTTGTGGGACCTAGTAACAACTTCCCATGAGGGAGTTTAACTTCCATGGATAATAAAATAAAACTGTAAAAAATTTTATTTACTTCTCACTTACACCCTAAAATTTAACTTCTTCTCCAGAGTAAACACATGAACGGTAAAAGTCATCTTAAGCAAATGCCAGCGCTGGAAGTTCATCGGTGCCCTCAGATTTCAATTCTGAGCACCGGTTCAAATGATAGAAAAACCCGCTCATTTGTTCACTGAACGTACCCGAGCTAAACTTTGGAACTTGATTCTGTTCATATCATTCCTTAGAATCAGGTGCCGTTAGAAACTGCGTACTGGTAAAATCCCAAAGAATTTTAGAAAAAATATTTCCTTGAAATTTACGGGTCTTTACATTACTCCCACCTCAGTGATTTATGTCCCTGTAATGATACATCAAAAACTAGGGAAACAAAGTATGGTACTGTGCACGCATCTGAGTCTCCTACTCCCATGTGCTCTCCTGGAGGTTCCCATGCTTCCACCTGATGTGCACTAGAGGAATTGACCGTCCACATAGGACCCACTCCTGTCAATCCTCGATCTCCACCGGGACGTCCACAAATGTCGCCCCTTCATCAATGTCCAGCTCCCCGTTATCAATGATATGTGTTAGGTCGTGCACATATCTCCTCAACTGAGATACATGGAAGACGTCGTGCACCCGGTGCAACTCAGGTAGAAGAGCCAGGCGATAAGCCACCTCACCTATCCTGTTGAGAACCTGGAATAGTCAAATGAAGACCAGAGATAACTTGACACCCCGACCAAATATTTTTAATCCACGTCGAGGCGTGACCCTTAAGTAAACGTGGTTTCCATCCTCGAACTCTAGTGGTCTCCGCCTCCTGTCAGCATAGGACTCATGTCAGCTCTGAGCAGTACTCATCCACTCCTGGATGATATGTACCTTCTCTGTCGTAGCCTGGACAATCTCTAGTCCTAAAAGTGATGACTCCACAGGGTTTGTCCAACACAGATGTGATCTGCAAGGTCGGTCGTACAATGCCTCGTATAGTGCCATCCCGTTGGTGGAGTGGTAGTTGTTGTTGTACACAAACTCCACCAAGGGTAGGTGATCCTCCCAGCTGTGACCAAAGTCGAGAACATGTGCACGGAGAATGTCCTCAAGAGTCTGAATGGTCCTCTCCGTCTGGCCATCCGTCTGGGGGTGAAAGGCGGTGCTCAGGCGTAGCTGTGTCCCAAATGCCTCCTGCAACCACTTCCAATGTCGGGAAGTAAAGCGGACATCCTGATCAGAGACGATGAACGATGGCACAACATGAAGCCATACGATCTCCGGAACGAAGAGGTGTCGCATGATCTCTACTGAGCGCTGCTCTCTGATGGGTAAGAAGTGGGCCGACTTGGTGAGTCGGTCAACAATCACCCAGATGGAGTCATGTCCTATGGAAGTACGTGGTAGTCCCATCATGAAATACATAGATATCCCATCCCACTTCCACTCCGGGACCTCTATGGGTTGTACCAATACTCCTGGTACATGGTGCTCCGCCTTCACCTGCTGACAGGTGAGGCATCGTGAAACGAACTCTGCCACAACCTTTTTCATACCCGGCCACCAGTCCTGACGTCTGAGATCCTGTTACATCATCACTAATCTTGGATATACCCCTAACGGGGAAGTGTGACACTCTCTCAGCACCTCCTCTTGTAATGCAACTGGTACCATGGTAAGTCCTCTGAAAATGATGACGTGCTCTCCTCCTATATAAAATCCATCAGGTGTATGTCCTGTGGATATCTGTGCATGACGCATATCATAGTCAACGTCCCCACATTGTGCCTCTCTGAACAACTAAAGTAGTGGAGGAGTGACTATGAGCGACTGTAGAAAGGATGCCCCATCTCTATCCATGAAGGATATTTGCAACACGGCTAGCTGCTCCTTCGCCTCTCCATGTAGCTGTATGCCTGACCTCCTACTGAGTGCATCAGATACTACATTACCCTTCCAAGGAGTATAGACTATCTCAAAGTCATAGTACTAGAGGAACTCGAGACATCGCCACTGTCTTAGGTTCAGGTCCTTCAGCGAGAAGATGTACCTGAGACTCTGGTGGTTAGAGTAGATTTTAAAGTGCTCGCCCATCAGATAGTGCAACCACATATTCAAGGCGAATACCACTGCTGCTAACTCGAGGTCATGGGTAGTGTAGTTCTGCTCGTGCTTCCTCAACTATTGTGAAACATAGGTGATCATTGCCCGCTCCTTCATCAGGACACACCTGAGTCTGGTCGCTGATGCATCACAGTAAATTACGTACCCTACTCCATCCTCTAGTAGCATCAAGATGGGTGCACTTGTCAATATCTATCTCAGCTTCTGGAAGCTATACTGACATCTATCTGACCACACGAATGGTTTCCCCTTATTCATCAAAGCTGAAAGTAGTTCTACATCTCTTGATAAGTCTGTCACAAATCTCTAATAGGACCCAGTCCGACCTAGGAAACTCTACACCTCTGTCATGCTCCTGGGTTGCTCTCAAGCTAGAACTGCCTCAATCTTCGTAGGGTCTACCGCAACTCTCGCCTCTTAGATGACGTGCCCCATTAAGTGGACCTCTCGAATCCAAAACTGACACTTCAAGAGCTTACCATAAGGATGGTTCCCAAGGAGTGTGTTCATTATAACCGGCAAGTGGTTGGGATGCTCCTCCTCAGTAGTCGAGTAAATCAATATGTCTTCAATGAAGAATACGCCCAATCGATTGAGGTAAGGATGGAAGATCTTGTTCATGAGACTTATGAACACTGCTGGGGCGTTGGCTATACCGAAAGGCATAACCATGTACTCATAGTGGCCATACTGAATCCTGAAGTCCATCTTCCGTACATCACCATCTCGAACTCTGAGCTGATAATAGCCCAACTTGAGGTCTATCTTCGAGAACTTGTCTGCTCCCTTGAGCTTATCGAAGAGATACTCTATCCCCAGAAGTGGATACTTGTTCTTCACGGTCACCTGGTATAGGCTACGATAGTCAACAAACAGTCACAAGCTCATGTCTGCCTTCATGGAGAACAAAATCGGGGAAGCACAAGGTGAAAGACTGGGTCGAATGAATCCCTTTCCCTGCAAGTCCTCCAGCTGTACCCGTAACTCTCGAAGCTCAGCGGGAGCCATCCGATATGTTGGATTAGATATCAGGGCTGTCTCGGGGTACATGAAAATATATAATTCTACCTCTATGCAAGGATGTAGTCCTAGAATGTCGTTAGTGAAAATGTATGCAAACTGATCCACCACAACAGGAAAACGCGGACTCCGCACATCATCCGCTCCGAGGATGAGACTAGCCAAGTGATGGGTGATTGGCTATCATCTCCTCTGTATGAGTCCATCCTACACTGCAATGTATACCTTATCACCAGTGAAGGTGAACCTCCTCCCATCGGTGCAAACAGATCGCACCTTGCGCCTAATACAGTCAATCTGAGCATGAACTGTAGATAACCAATCCATGCCCAAGATGACATCATAAGGCCTCGATGCTGCTACCAGAATATCCTAGATGAAACACTCACCTCCTAGACTATGCTCACACTACCGACACCAGTGTGTAATCGTCGAGTCTACCCCGTAGGAGTCTCTAGCCGTAAGGATCGAGCCAACAGCTCCGTCAGAATCTCCGAACTCCAAAAAAGGGAAGTGGAAAGGAAATAATGACTCGCTCCTATGTCTATAAGATCTACATAAACGGTACAGTAGACAAAAGTAGTACCTAAAATCATCTCAGGTGCGCTGTGGTTGTAGGCCTCCACTGCCTGAAGCTGATCCTACCTCTGCCTGCCAGCTCCCTATGGTCGGGGTGGACCTCTTGGTGGTGGTGGTGGTATAGCCCCGAAGCATCGTCCACCACCTGCTGCTCGGCTAGCTCCACTACCTCATCTTCCTACTCCCCGTGGACCGCCACAGTCAAACCTCTACCTCTGACTGGGTGGTCCCTCAACTGTCTGCTGCTCCTCTACATGGCGGATTGGGCAGTCATGAGGCATGTGGCCCTGCCCACCACATGCATAGCACTATTTTCCTCTCGAATGACTGGCTCTGCTGCATGTGCACCGCACCCCCAAAATAGTATCCTAAGGTCGTCCACCTGATGGTCTGGTCTGCTTGGACCTCAGTGACGTCTGTCTACTGTCGGCTGCAGAAGAAGACACTACGTGTCTCCCTATGGTAGGTCTCGCTTCGAGTGATGGCTTAGAAAGAAACGTCTCCACAAAAAGGGATCGCTCCAGTACTCTGGCCTACATTGAAATACTGTGGGCGATCATCGATGCCTGAATCTCATGCCTCAGTCCCTGCACGAAGGTCCTGGCCCGGAAGAATGGGTCTCGTACCATGTCCATGGAGTAGAGCGAGAGATTAGTAAATCTCGCCAATTACTGGGCTACTATCATGCTACCCTTCCGCAGCTGTTGCAACCCCTGAATGTGCACTACACGGAGGGTGGCTGGAACGAACTCCGAGTGGAAGAGGCTCAAAAAGCCTGACCAAAGTAACGATGCCTCGTTGTGCACCTGGAGCATCAGGATCCACCACCTACCTGCTGCTCCATGTAGGAGACTCATCACAAGGATCACCATGAGGTTAGCTGGTGTCCCTACTAATCTGAAGACTCATACAACCGTCTCAAGCCATTCCTCGGCGGCCTGAGGGTCCGTCTCCCCACGGAAGTTGGGCACACTCTGACACTGAAACTCGTGCAGAGCACTCAGGCGACGTGCACTCTCATCTTCTGGGGCTGGTGGCATCGGGGGCTCGGTAGGTAGAGGTACCTCCAGTGCCTCCACTGTAATGGGGCCCTGCACCGAGGCCTCGTCACTTGGTTGGATGCCATCTCTCACAATGCTCGGAACCCTAGCTGGCTATAGTCGTGGGGCCATCCTGCAAAGAAACAGGTGCGCCACAGATACTACAGTATACCTGGTGAGCTGACGTAAAATAATCACAAATAAATCTTTTGAAATACACATGCAATCAATGTTTTCGTGCACCGAGTCATAAATCAGACGTCAGGGTCCTGGTGTATTGATATGTCGGCCGCCACACTAACACTGGACTCCCTGGACTGATAACCACACTCAATGCCCTTAACACTATTTCTTCACACAAAATAAATTATCAGAGTCCTGAGTTATACTACTTAATCGACTCCTCAGATACCAATTTTTCATGACCCATCCTCGGGGATCATGTTGTGACTACCCCAAACCTGCCTTCCATATGCTAGGGGCTAGCGACTACCACCAAAGGCGTAAATCCCGATAAAAGGGAAGGCATTTACTATATATAAGAAAACAAACACCACAGAGTACGCATGCTGAAGTAAACACTAAGTAAACTGGGTACAAAAGTACGTGTTGAAAAGTAAATGGGCTAGAATACAAACCCAACTGAAAAGTACAGTAAAACTGAAAAGAAAGTAAAACAACAGTAATGTAAATCAGCAACCACTGAGTCATCCTCTGGCTATCCCACCTGAAGGGTGGGTACAGATGATCTCCTCATCTCCTCAGGTCCGGAAGTCCACTCCGTGTACATCCTGCCTGTTAGTCCACCTCCGGGTACCATCCCACTCTACAAGACTCACCCATGATCAGTGTTGTCCGTCATCTGTAACCAACACAATGTAGTACGGACATAGCCCGTTCAGGGGTGTGTATACGATACTGAGTAGGGACCATGAGACCCCCGAAGGTCTCCCAGAATCCAAAAAGGATAAACCACAACAGAAGGGTACAAACATGAAGTATCAACAAAGTCTAATTAGGTATATTCCCATACATATACCTAAGTCATCATTTCCAGCGTGGCTCCAACTCATGAGCCCATGTACAACCCATTCCACACATGAAAACACAACCCAATCCATAGAGTAAAGTAAGTCAATCATATGGATGATAATGATTGGAAGTCAAGACTCATCTCACATAGGTATACTATTAATGAAGAGGGGTGGAGATGATTAGATGTAGCCTCTGAATCATCTCCTCCACCGAACCCATGTAGGATCCAAGTACAGAAGTCGTCACTGCTGAACCCACATAGGATCCAAGTACTGTAACCATCGCTGTCAAACCCAGTTAGGATCCAAGTACAGTCATCATCGCTGCCAAACCCATGTAGGATCCATGTACAATCATCCTTGCTGACGAACCCATGTAGGATCCAAGTACAGTCACCATCGTCGTCGCAGTCGCAGCCCGATCTAGGGTTCCCACAAAAAGCATTCTCGATTTCGGAGGGTCCGCTCCACGATCCAAGGGGGTCGAAACCTCAACTATCACGAAATAGATTATTTATGTATCACAAAGTTCTGTCTCATCAAAAGGAACTCAACCTGATAGACGGCACGTCAATCAGACGCCCTTTATGATAGTTATTGGCTTTTTCGTCCCATGGGCCCAATTGGTTTTTAAGTTAAAACCAACCTGACCATACTACAACTATTTCCAAACCTCAAGTTGATTAATCCAAATTAACTGTCTCACTAAGAGGAATTCAACATGATCGATGGCACGTCATTCAGACATCAGGTATTTAAGTTATAAGCGTTTTCTCTTCAAGGGCCCGGTTGGTTACAGGTTTTAACCAACCCGGCCATAACCAAAAATTACCTAAACCTTGCGTGTAGTATACCAAATAGTTCATCTCGATCCAAGGATCCCAACGCAACTGACAGTGCTTCGATCAGAGGTCTGTAGCCCAAGATGTGGGTGTTTAAACGAATCTCTCTGAAAATAGGGGGATTGGGTCGGTCCGACCCGGCCCAATACCCTCTTGGTCGGCCCGAACCGGGCGACCCGACCCCGGTCCAGGTCTGGCCCATTTGGGCGCAGCCCGGACCTGTTGGCGCGGTCTGGCCCAGCTGGGCTTGGCCCGGTCCCCCTGGGTGCAGCCCCGCTCGGATGCCAACCGCGGCTCGGCTCGCGGCCGAGTGGGGTGCGAAGGGGGGTGGGGCCTGTTTCCGGAACGACAGACCCTAAGGGTTCCACCCTATGTTCCGGCCGGGGGTTTCAATCCCCATATTCTTCTGGAAAACGGCCAGCCATTAGGGCCAATCGGTTGAGCTGCCGCGGGACCCTTCAGGGTCCCACCTCCCGGAGCGCCGAAAACAGACCGACCCCGGCTACCCCGCCTAAAGACCATCGCGGCCTTTGGCCACGTCTCCCATCCAACTGGCACGACGCGACGACACTACGCCACTCCGATGTGGCTCGCTCCGGTCGCGGACTCCCTCGGGTTCTCCGACGTGGAGAGACGACGCCCCGCACCACTGCCTTGGCCCTCTACGGCCGTAGTTCCTTCAGCTTGACCGGCACGGCGTGACGGCGCCACACACCAACACCGCGGCTCTCTCTATCTGCGGTCCTCGTTGTCCCCGCATGGTGCAATGGCACTACGCCGCCTTCGCTTTAAACAACATCGAAGATCAACAATAAAAAGGGGAGGAGGATCGGCCGTGTTTGTGTGGTCCGATATCCTCCGGTTATAATGATATCAAGCCGCCAATGCAAACGATATTCTCAACGACAAAACAAGAACAAAATTAATTCATTAAAACTGAACCAAACCCATACCTCGATTTAACGATGTCATTTTCCGACGATGTGGATGATGGCGTCGCGGGGTGAGGTTTCGAGGATGGCGTTGGCGTGCATCCAAGGAGGGGACGTCGTCTCACACTAGCTGCAGAGAGAAGAAGTAATGGCAAAACGTCTCTCCTTGCGTTGATAGCATTCTTCATCGAAGGGTGTCATTCTTCGCGGGAGGATGAATTTCATCAAAAGGTCATAGAGCTCTCTCTCCTCCAATCCCCAACACAACAAGCTAACGCAAAATAAAATAAGGTTCTCCTTATTTTTTTTTACATTGCAAAGAATTTCAAAAATTAAAAATTCAAAACACTTGATCAAGTAATTGAGGAGGTGTGTTGGCAAGATTAAAGAGGAGAGAGGGGAGAGTTACACAATTAAAGGATACCAAAAAATTAATGGGGAGATTCCATGTATTTATCATTGGAGTTCAAAGGTGTTAAGTGTTTTAGAATGTGAAAAGATCGGGGATCGTGTGGGTCCCACCTCCCTCATAACCAAACATGGGAATTTGGGTGGTTGTGGGACCCACAAACAACTTCCCAGGAGAGAGTTTAACGTCCAAGGATAATAAAATAAAATTGTACACAATTTTATTTACTTCTCACTTAAACCATAAAATTTAACTTCTTCTCCTTAGCTAACTCATCAACAGTAAAAGTCATCTTAAGCAAATATCGGCACTGCGAGTTCATTAGTGCCCTCAGATTTCAATTCCGAGCACCAGTTCAAAAGATAGAAAAACCTGCTCATTCGTTCACTGAACATACCCGAACTAAACTTCGGAAATTGATTCCGGGCACACCGGGACTCGGAATCAGGTGCCGTCAGAAACTGCGTACACTTAATGCCAGAAATAATTTTATAAAAAAAATTTCGTTGACATTTACTGGTCTTTACACAAATACATATTATTATATAACTTGAAACGGAAAAATTCCCCACCACAGTAAACATGGTCCTTATAAAAAGACTACAATATCTTTTTCCTTAAAGGATTTATGAGTTTTTAGATAATTTAGGTTTCCTTAAACCCTCTCTAACCACTTCATCACCTTAGTAAGACCTTAATAACCATTGAAATTAGATGTTTCATTATTTATAAATTATTTTATTGGGGTTATAAAAAAATAAGTTTATAGTTCTACAACTCTTTTTAGATTCAGGGAAGAGTCAATAGATGAATGGGTCACACTTATTCGAAGAGAGTAATCACCATACATATAATCCCTAGGGATATAATTTCCAGATTCTATTAATACCATTTTTGGAGGAATGTTCAAAATAACATGAAACATGTACTCAATAAAATTATGATTTTCCATCTAAATTAAACAATCCCGTTACCACCAAGGGATTAAACCTAATAAACTCAATTCAATAAAGCATAACATTATAAAAAAATAAGTACATTATTTAAAAATCAACAAAATAAATTGAAGATTCTATAAAATAATTTTATAAAATCGTGAATACTTTAATTAAATTCTACCTCATTTAGAAAAATAAGAAAACACATTTCACTATTGTATCATGAGTGAAAATCATAACTTCTTAACTAGATAATTTGAAACATTTTTATAAAATAAAATTTTATTCCACAAATCTTCTTGGTTTTCATTATAAATCCAGGCACTATTGAAAAAAAAGAGAGTTAAAATATTTTTACATACAATGAATCAAAAACGGTTTTAAAATTAATATATTTCTAGAGATTCAAATTTTAACACAAGACAAACCCCTAAAACAAAAGGAAAAAATCTCAACACATGAAAAAAACCATCCTTGATTCATCTTCAACAAATTAAATCTAATCATGGAAAATTCCCAAACCAAAAGTGTTTTAAACAATTATTCTATGCAGGATGAATAATAGTTCACAATTTGGATACACATTTTATATGATCATACAACAAATATGTAATAAGAATGGTGTAGTTTCCTAAACCATGTGCATGGTATTTACAAAGATTTCTATACCATGTGATCTAACCATATAGATCTTATTATTTTCAGGTTTCACCATAAAATTCAAAAAAACCCAATGAATTTGATGTATCTTAATTGGGATAAAAATTTCATCATCTCAGTTTAACAAAAAACAAATTAATCAAAACCATAATTAAAATTCAACACTCAAATACCAAATACTCATGGGATCTCATGTTTTAGGAGAAAAGGAAGCGATAAAGAACCTACTCATGACCTACCTATTGAGTTCTAGGGATACTATATCCATACTAACATGATTCACCAAAATAACACGAGGGTACTCTAATAACATTTTATCCCGAAATAGTCATGTTACCCTTCCATATCACCTAGTTCATCCTGCTACAAGGGCTGAAGTGCATTATCAATCACCACTGGCTTGCAAAAATTACTAAAAAAATTAAAATTCAAACAAGTGGGAATGATTTTTGCCTTATAGGATATTAAACAAGCATCAAAAACCAAATGATAACCTTACATGGTGCACCCATACAATGAAATTCCAAATATAGAAAATGAATAGTTAAAAATAAACAAAAAAACAAATGAGGTATAATAAACAAAAACTAAAAAACCACTTTTAATATAGAACATTATATTAATACATAGATAGGTCCCAAGAAAAAGGAATCCAAAATATATATAAAAATATATTATAGAATTGGATGAGACAAACCATTCCATGATGAACCAAAAACCAAAAATACCATGAGACATCTCCATGTGACCCATAGTCAATCCCTATATCAAAAACATGTATAAGTGATCCACATGAAAATACTATTCCATGATCAATACATGGATACATACATAAAATATAAGATCTATATTAATGAATACCTAGTTATATGTCGGGTGTGAGATAAATAAAACCTCTAGGATTTCACCATGGGGTATATGCACCTCCTTTTATAAATCCCTTTATAAATTATAGTTTTAATTTAATTTATATAATAATGTTTAAAAATAAAAATATAAGAAAATAAATTATCATGTGTTTAAAATTTTATAAATCCAATGAAAAATATATCTTGAAAACAAAATAACTACAAGGATTGAAAAGTTATTTTGATCTCATTAAAATAAATAAAAAATTAATTTGAATTTTCTTTTCATATAATATATTTATAAAAAAATGGTTTGACACACAATTTTAAAAAATAAAACACTTAAAACATCAAAATGAAGGCTTATAAGTTTATGAATGTAAAAAAGTAACATTTCAAATCATTCAAAACATTTAAAAAAATTGAATTTTTTAAGAAAAGTATAAAAGTAAATAAAATCATAAAAGGAAGGTGGTATATAATAATAAAGAAAAAAAATTTATGAGGTTCTAATCTGGACTTCGAAACCATCTTATACTGCCATGTTATAAAATATTATTTGAAACCCAAACTAGGATAAGCACATTGAAAAAAAATATCTATTCCTTTAGGTGTTACTTCCATTAAAAACCCCCTTAATACATAGGTTAAATCCTTTAGAAATCAAAATAAGTACAAACCCTTATTTATTATAAGATTCATTTTAAATGAGTCTCCTGGTAATTTATTCAAAAAAATTTCACACATAATAAAATTATTTTTAAAGTGTTTTTGTTTAATGTTTTTGTACCCTATAATACTAATATATATAAAATTATTTTAAAAATATATAACTAAATACCAATGAAGAAAAATTTATTCTAAGTATATAGAATATGATTTTTTTTTAAAACCTATCATGGATACCACTTATAGGTGTATATTGAGGGGAAATTAATTTTATAAATACCAATCATTTAATGACTTATGGTATATAGTAATTCACAAAAAAACTACCTTAATCACTATAAACTACACACCCTTATTTCCGATAACTAACCCTTAGAAGAAGATGGCCAATACAAGCCCTATAAAACCAAAGCCTCAAGATTAAACTAACCCAAAACCTAGTTTAAACAACCACAAGAATTTTAGTTCATGGAAAATGAAATAACCAAAGAGAAATATAAGAATCAAGAAAATGAGGTGAAAAAGTAGAAACTATGTTCCAGATCTTCTTGAAATACCAGTAGATGTGGATTGGATGAATATAAGAATATGGGTAAATATCCCATGATCTCTCTCATGTTAATATAATTGAAAATGTGAAGAGGAGGATAATGAAAGTTAAATCAAACATGGGTATAAAATTAAATCCACATATTAAAATTTTAGGAAAGTCACATGGTTTTGTTATACAGTTTACCAACTCATATAAAAATATTGTATGTTCCATTTGAATTAAGGTTCACCCCTCACATGGATAAACTATATAGTTATGAAAACCATGAACAAATCATGTGAAACTCGATGAATAAAACACCTCATATGTATGTTTCATCACATAGTTACTACTAGAACTTGCAATATCATGTGCTCACAAGGATTTATGAGATAAACCCATACATGTGAGTCATTAGCAAATGAAAAGGTATGATTCATGGTTCTACAGATCATGCACTTACCATAAAGTTCAAAATTAACTAGAGAATGAATAATAAATTTTCATTATAATGGTTTATACATTATATAAAATCCATTTTCGTAGATACTACTATGTGTTCGGTAGCTATGTGATAACCATAAAATAATAAAAAAATATTTAAAAATTAAATTCTATGTTTTAAAAACAAAAAAATTAAAAATAACTCAATATTATATAATATTTAATTTAAAAAATTCATCGATGTGTCACACATAAAACATTAATTTCATGCTACATACGAAACATATAATATTGGATATTATGGGAATATCATAATTCATACAATGATATAGTATGATTCATCGGGAATGTTATAATTTCCTTGGTTGATGAATATTGATGTGTTACCCTTTGAATCATACCCGTGTAATATATCATTAACTAAACTAAAAATTTAATAAGATTAAACGTTTAGAAGATAAATTGTGCGAGAGCTAAAAATAGTTTTTTTAATTAATTTACTCTTAACATATAATTAAATTAAAAGACACTCAAGGGAACCTATGTCATATATATGTGGATTATTTACAATTGAGATGGTATAAACAAGACTTCCCAAGCTTCTATTGATTACCTCTTTCCCCAAATATTTCATTGTTTTCTTACCTTTACGATGTGAGGCACTAGGCTACCATAGAGTGATGGATCATCCAACCTATTTATCTTGTGATTTATTTGTCCCATGGATACAGCATACAGGAGGGAGCACTATAAATACCTCTAAGGTATATTTATCAAACTAATGTGATTAATAAAATACAAAAATCTCATCAATTTAAAGTACACATGATTTCATAATTATATTAATGAATTGTTTTAGGTTTCATGTATGTTATATCTTTAGATTTTTGGTTTCTTTTTTGTTTTAGTTTAATTGAATAATGGTACATAAATTATTATAAAACTAATAAAACAAGAAATATTTATTGTAAAAAATAAGATGAGACTTATTTACTAAAATTAAATAAATTTATGGGGAAAAACTTTTTTTTTATAATAATTATAATATCTAAATTGAAAAACATTTGGTACTCCCTAATAAAAGACTCCTCTAAATGGTATTTCATGAATGTGATAAGAAAATGCTCTCTAATTCTCACATTCCACATCACCCATGTAAGATTTAATCTCAATGTGAATTTTCTTTTTTATTACCAATGAATACTAATTGGTTGCAGTGAAAGATGAAGACATTTTTACCTCAAGAAAGTTCAAATCTAATGGAAATTAGATATGGATCTTCCGTGAGAGGATATATCCATTGACAATCTTTGGGAATAAAAATAACATAAATTGTACTGTCATGGAAACATAGATATATTGAGGATAAGACCCACCTAATCCAAATTATCATCCACTATTTTCACTCCAAATATCACTCAACTATTTATCTCAATCCCTTCATCTAATCCCCTATCATTAAACTATCTCTCATGTTATTATCACTTCCACTCTTTCCATCTAATCATTTTTATTTTTTTCCATTTTCTTCATAATATATTTCAAATTTCACTTTAATTTTTTCAATTTATCATGTTTTTTGTTTTTGAAAATAATAATAGAAATCAAAATTAATCACTATTTTTTGGAAATACTATAAAACTATTTTGGGGGAGTCAAAAAACAACATTTTTATTTTAGGTTTTCTATAATTTCACAAAACAATGTAGTTAATTTTTTCAATTATAATATGTTATAAATGCTTAATTTTTCATTTATAAATTAATTTACAATTCCATTTATTAATAAATATAAATTTCATGCCAAAAGTGTAATGACCATCATTTTTTATAGTTGAAATTTAGTTCTTTTGAGTCTCATGTGCCAGGTGCATTAAATATGTTAAAAATGTGAAATTATCCTAGTATTTTAGCTTGGAAAAATGTACTTATGGATCCATTAAAATCATAATGTGGTATTTATCCATGGATATAATTTTGGTGGAATTCTACGAAAGAATAATTTTAAGGTAGATGTAGTGTTGTTTAAATAAATAAGCATTTATTTCTCAAGTGTGATATTGAAATATATCTTTGGTTACTTGGATTTTAGAAATAATTCCTATGAAAACCATTAAAGATATTTTTGTAGCTGGTCAGGATGTTGGTATGTTTTATTCTAGATCTATGGGTTTTTGAAAATAAATAATATATTACATATATTTTTTGTCTCCACATGTGTGAAAAAAGTTATTAACTCTTAAAAAGATTATTGAATCCAAAATCTTACATCGTGGTTGATTTCATTATAGAAATATTTTACTATAATATTTATAATAATCATAGAAGGTATATTAAGCCCAGGATCGAGAAATAATGAGCTATAAATCAAATATAAATATAATTTGCAATTTTAAATTATTTTTTGTAGTGATGGGGTGGTTAAATATCATGATGGAATGGAAATTGATGTTCCAATGGTTGATGAAATAATTATTTACATTGTTTTGTAGAGGATTATATAATATATCAATTCTCAAATGTAAAATCAATAATGATATTTTCTAAAATAATTTTTTAATTAAAAGAATTAATGTGTGACATTCATTGTAGTAATTCACCCCTTCCATTAGTTCTCCCTCATACACCATTGGATAAAGGTAATTCACATAATTTCTTCGCTATTTTTTATATTTTTTAATTCAAATTAACCTCCCCCTATTCAGTCAATGAAAGTAGTTCATGTTCTTTGTATGGGTGAAAATAAAAATCAAAGAACATGATGAGATCATAAAAAATAAATAATTATACATTACGATCAGACTTCTTTTTATATTATTCAAATCATTTATTTTATGTGATTTATTACTCTACCACTCATGATAGAATAACTTATTACTCATATGGTTTTGAAATGAATAAAAATCATGAAGGGTTTTAATATTATTAATTACCAAATATTTAATGTGTCTTTATCATGGTATATTTTCAAGGGAGTAATCATGAGTATTTATAATTTGTGAAAATTTAATATATTATATTTCATTTAATAATAGTTATTCATTTGGTAGATTTCAAACGAAAAATTATTTCTTTTAAAAAATATTTTTTCCAAATGATATTTTATGGAAAATGTGTTTAAAATAAAATTTAATGTGAAAATAGTCATTTTTTCAAAAAGGAATAATATATTTTTTATATTTTTTTTCTACCATGGAATTCATAATGAAAATAAAACCCCTTATTCAAAATTTATTCACATCATGACCCCTATCATTTAATGTTTTATCTAATATAAATACTAAATGGATTTAAATTATTTTTGATTAAATAATTGAATTTAATTATTCTATTAAATTATTAAGAAAATAATATAATACATAAATTATATTTCCTTTTATGTTTATGATATCTTAATTATTTATTGATTTATTTTATAATGTGGGATAAATGTGTGAATGAGATGTCCTCATTTTGAAGAAATTTTATATAGGATATTATTTTCAGTTGGTATCCTAATGATGTTTCTTCATAGTGTTGAAGTTTAATAATAATATTTTTCATCTATTAATTTTGTTATTTGATAAATTATTTTAATTATTTATAAAATGTTAACCAGATATTCGTTTCCCGTAGAGAGATTTTCCACAAAGAACAATCATTTTATTCTTGTATCATACATACATTCTTTGAAAAACATGGACACGACCCCATTATATGGTGGTTGGGCATAGCTCTAGACACCACCATCTTGAAAATTGTTCTCATATTCATCAAAAATTAGTTTGATTGTGATTTCATGATGATACAATGGAGAAAAACTACAGAATTTATCATTTTAATTATTTTACAATGATGTAAAAATGGTTATGGATTTGGTTTTAAGAAAGAATGGCTTGTTATAGACTGATGAATGTAAGATGGATGAAAATCATCCCAGTGATGTGTGATATATTCCCCATGGGTGTTAGAGTCTGATGACACTGGTAGAATGACCATAGGTTGAGTAAAAGATGTGTTTCATATAGTTCTATGCACATGAGATTCAGTTTACCTGACTACCTACTATGTAATACTTTGGATTGCACACCACGTATTCTAGGGTAAATTAAACTTTGGTTTCTCAACTTTATAAATATCATTCATGGTGTGACTTCATGTCACACATCCTGTATATCCTGACCACATACTTCAGTGTGTAGCCACATAGATGATGAGATACTGAGATGGATCCACATGATGAGTACTACCACTATAAATTTCATGTATTTTGGGTTGGGTGGCTCAAAATGTTGAAACTCTACATGCCAAAAGCCCATATGGACATAAAATCTGAGTATCTATGGTTATTCTATGTATAGATAACCAAACATCATATACATCATTACATGTCATGTAGTCTACATAAGGACAACTTAAAATTCCTTCATCGTAAATCATATTAAGTAATGTAATTCTTATCTATAAACACTATGCACCCTAATGGACACTCCTTGTATAATGATTTCACCTAAGTTTATATATTGATGTAAATGACCAACCATGTCTAAGATCCCTACACATTTTGTTACCCACAAGACATACTGTGTACTAGGGAATTTATGTTATTATTCACTATTCATCACATGGATGATAAATGTATATGTATGAGTTGTACATTATAAGTATCTTATTTTACATAAAACAATGTTATAATCCCCTTTTTAAAAAAGAAATCTATTCAAATCTTGGTTTGGACAGTTCATGTATATTAGCTCAGTTAAAGGGACGATAGGTTTAATGGGAGATGTTGGAGCAGAGATAGAGTTAGGCAGTCCCCCATATATCGGGGAACTATCCTCCATGTATGGGTGGTAGGTACACCCCTTTCAATATATACATGATAAGGAGTATTCCTCTGTATAGTGAAGAAGTCTAGGTACTCACTCATAAGTCAATGTTGGGTCCTTCATTAGTGGAGTTAGTACTACCCTATATGTTAGTGTGTGGTCCTCCATTAGTGGTGTTGGTATTCCTTATATTCCTGGGTATGGTCATACACTAGGGTCTGGTACCTGATCAGTCAATAAACACATAACATGATGAGGTAAGGTACCCCACTACACTTTCAATGTTGTATAACTAAAGTTATATATGACAACTAGATCAATATTTAGTGAATTTATTATATAGGAGCATGTAGATGAGTTTGTGATACATGCAACCTTTTTAGTGTTTCTGGATTCTTTATAGCTATAGCTTATAGATGGAATAATAGATTTTAGTATTAAATATCTTACTCTAACATATGTTTCACTATTTAATAATATGATGTGATATTCTATTAATCTGATATATGATTATTGGTAACTTACCTTTTCCCCATGGTTTACATGACATTAGAGTATATATGGTTCCCTTTTGAGAAGTTATTTTAACCACTGGTCTTGATTTTGATCGGAGTTTTTAGTTTATCTTTACATTATGTTTTCAAATAATCCTTCTGGGGATGTTTGTACTCACCCTAGTGCAGGATTCATTATCGAATATGTTTTTTCTATACAGATATTGTACATATCAAGATTTATATTGGCAAACATGGAGCTAATGGAGTCATAGGATCCATTACATGGTAGATGATGATGATTCGTGGAAGTGATATTTGAAAATATAGTTCTTTCTAGGATCCCATATAGAGTGGAGGTTATATCCCATACCTTAAGTGAGTTATACATAGTGTTTATTGTAATATATATATATATACATTTCACTTTATGCATTTTTCTTCTTTTGCATTATACATTGATTTAGTGCTTCATGGGAACATTTTCTACAATTCATTATATATATATATATATCTTATGATGTTATTCAATTTTATTATATTTTGGTGATGAATTCATTATTTAGGTTTCTATAGGATGTGGTCTCCCAAATATGGTCATTCATTATTATTGTAACTTTTCAATCCATGGACTACTGGAGGAATTCTTGGGATGAAACACTCAACTTAAAAACAACCCATATGGGTTCTAGGTGGTTTGATTCATGTTGGAATTGTATTAGAAAAATTCTTGTCATAGGGAGAGAGTGTTAAGTAGGTTTTATTATGAGGTTTGGTTTGGAAATAGAGTAACAAATCAAAGGGGATATTGAATTAATTATCAGACCATGGGGACCATCTTAGGTGGGATGGTTGATGTATCCCTTCTACACGATTCAAATATCATTTTGTTATACCAAGAACATTAAAGAATAATTTGAAGGGTGTAATTTTGTATATGCCTCATTATGTAGTCACCCATTATATTTTCAAAACCTCCCCATGTTTGGTCTACAAGATATGATCTATGTAAACCATGGGTCGCGGCTACCTAGTACATGATACTACCAAAAGGCAACCAACTACTATTAATTGATAGGGAAATGAGGATCCCATAATAGTGCCTGAGGCTATAATATTTGAGTGATCAATAATAGATTAAGAGACTGATTGGTAGGTATCTTTTCCCCAAAATAATATAGTAGATCATCCACTGATTATGATTACATTATATCTTTATTTTTTAGTGGATGGTAGTTCTTGCAGAGATAAAGTTTTATAATTATTTTTTGGATGTTCTATGTGTACTCCAATGATGTATGCTTTATGAGATATTATGGTGTTCCTGATCCTTATATGGTATAATTTTTTTTGGAGTCTGATAATTATGTTACCTATTTTGTTTTCACATTGCCCAACAAGATAATGATTCATGCACTTGATTTACCATTAATGGTGTAGAGAATCATCAGTTTATGTTTATCCTAACCAAAAATTATATTATACTACCATTGTTAGTGTTCAATAATCTACTCATGTTTTTGGATATAAAAATCATTGATCTTGATTTTAAATTTTTTCATATAGGATCACGATTTTAGTAAAGGTCTCCATTATGATATTTAAGATATGGGTTTTACATATCCTATATCCTTTAGTTATAATGGAAACCTTAGGTGAGGTTTTGATGATTTATATTTTCTCAGTACAATTCACACTGGATTCTAGTACAAAATAATTATTCTCTATGGGATGCCAGATTGGTTTCATGGATGGATTCCCTTCACAAAGGATGCTTTGATATTAGAAAATTCCTTGTAAAAGGTCATAAAATCATTCTCAGAGGTAGTACCCAATGGAATCTAGTAATGAAAAAAGAATCTATAAATGGATAATGCTTTCGGCCATATTCATTTGTTACCTTTAGACAATATTTTTAGAGATAGAGTGATAATATTCAAATTCTAGATGCTTTCATGTGGAATATGACTCAAAGTATGTGATAACAAACATTACTGAATGTATTATTTGTTTTATTTTTGTATTCACTCATGCTCATCATAGTTAGATTTAGTTCATTTCTCAACACAATATTATTATTATAATGGATGATGTTTCTCTTAGATCTCTTGGCCAAAATTTTATGGTTTATGAAACCTATTAATGTTGGTAATCCTTTGTTCATAGATACTGAAATTGTAAATTTTCCCTATAGTGGGGAACAAAAAATTTTAGTTCATTTCTTAATCATCCCTTAGTTGAAGAGATTATCATGTAAATATATAGAATTTATGGTGAAGTGGTTTCCTATAGTGGTTGTTTATATAGATAATGTTATCATGAATTAAATCATGGGGTTACTGTCATTTAGTATCTTGTTCTTATATCAGCTTTCTTCAAAGGCTGTAGTGATATTCCGTACATGATATTGGATAGAATAGATTAGCTTATGGAACTGATGTTTAATCAGTGAACAAGTTTGAGAATGGTTTTTAGGGAAATGTGTGACATTCCCAACCAGTGGTTCTTAGAGATTGAGCTTAGGTCTAGGGGGTAACATCTCTAGTTTTGTGAGAAGGATGCTCTGAAGGATACATTTTTTGTGTCTTTGGGACATCTAAAAAATCCAAATGAATTTTTTGAAAGGATGAATTCCAGGTTGTGATTATAAATAATTTTTTTCCATGGTCATCATTGATGAATCCATAATTTTTAATAAAAAATGGAATGCATTTCATGTGATTGAATAATGTTTTGACCAGTCTCATGTATTCCAATGGTTTGAAAAAACAACATTAGAATTTATTTTTGGTTTTGATAATCCATACATTAATCTATGATATTCAATAAAGTAACATAGTGATTAATCTATGTTATTAATAAGGTTATAGTGGATTAGATAACTAGAGTAGTGAAACAACGTGGTTGTAACGATTTCTTAACAAGAGTTTTTATGCTTAATGGTTGTTGGAGAGATTTGAGTAGTTTTCCTTGATGTGGTTGGATTATAAAGAAAATGTGATATGTATTTTTTTTAGTTACAAAGTTCCTCAAATATATATGAATATGAGATACCAAAGATATTACCTTTTATTTTATGATCTCATTTAATATAGTATTCATAGATAGTTCTTTTGATAAATTCCATTAATTGTGGTGAGTACACTTGTTTCCACAGATATTGAATGGATAAATGTTTTACATACTCATATTGGATGAGAAGATGAGTAATTGTGAACTAAAGTTACTCAATGAGAATTAATCCTCAATAATATATATTTACCAAACCATTGGTATTAGTTTTATGGCGATTTAATCTATGCATTGAATGATGTCACTCTATGGGTTGTGGTCATAGTCTCTCAAGTTCGGAAGATGTTATCTTTGAGTCTAGAGTTGACAGAGTTAGTTTATTTAAATGGTCAGGGTTATCCACTTTAGATTGTGATAAAATGGGTTATCAATGATCTTAGGGTTATTATATAAAAGTTTTATGAGGTTGATGTCATGTATTCGTATTATTATTAGTTTCGTCAAGAAAAGAGAAAATATAGACCAACCAAGTGATCTTTAGCAGTGGATGTGAGGTTATATGTAATTAAAGATTATGTTGTGTGTTATTTCTCATGATATTACATTTCTGATTAAAACTGAGGGGAATGATTCTATCCTTGATGGTTTCCTTGATAATGATAATTTTTAAAGTTGATATATAAGGCTTTTGGGTTTCTTTGTTCTATGGATAAACTATGGTTATATAATTATTCTAAGTGGAATCTTGGTAAAATCCCCATGAAGTAAGATTTCACCATTTTCCAAGGACGTTCTAGGATAGAATTTAGATAATAAAATATTATGTAGATGTGAATGATGTTTTCCCAAGTAGTTTTATCTTGATTTCTTATAGGGAATATACATCAAAAGTTGAATTATATATGTATAATGTTAGTTTATATTCTATACATGCTTGTTTAATGAGATTATGATCAATAACTCATGTTGTTTGAATTTTAAGGATGAAAATAATTAAATACTAGTAATATATCATGGTCAATATTTTTTTTGTATAAAGATGAATTTTTTTTATTCTTTAAAGTTAGGTCCTTTAAAGAAGATAAAAAATAAATTTACCATATTGGTTTTTCTCATACAGATTTTCTAATTATTTTGTTGAACTTTGAATGTAGAACTTAACATTGTGAATAATTTTTGTGGAATTCCAAGATAGTTGAATTTCAGGTGATACTTAATATTTATTATGTTGATAAATATTTATGCTATGGGTGAATGATCGTAATATATCTTTGGGGACTTATATTTCAGTAATAATGCATATAAAAACCGCCAATGATATTTTTGGAGGTGGTCTTGAAGTTGGTATCTTTAATTTTATATCTATGATATTTCAAAAATATATAATATATTAATTTACTATCTTTTCCATATATTTTAGAACATTAACTTACTCTTAATAATAATCCTGGGATGAAATTTGGACACTATGGTTATGTTTGTAATTGTGGTATTTCCTAGGATGGGTATAACATTCATGGAAAGTCCTCAATCCATGGGATTGAGAATTTGGGATCTTTAGACCAAATAAATAATAAATTGTTATTATTATTTATTATTATCTTGAACAAGGTGTTGATGTGTCCAAATTACAGGAATAATGATTTAACATGTGGACATGATGTGTCCATATTGATATTTTGATATATGATTCTTAAATATCTCAATATGGAAAGTCAAAGGAAAAATGTGAGGTTTTAAAAGCATGTTTTATTGAGTATAATTAATTAGTTAAATCACTAGAATTAATTCCCCATTCATCTATTTCTCCCTACTCATATATTGTAAAAAGGGAATTCACCTAATTACTTTTTCATTAGAGGATTATCTTTGAGAGAAATTCACCAAACTCTCTTTTCAATCAATGAAAGTAATTTGTTTTTTTAGTGGTGACTATAATAGCTATGGAACATAATGGTATCACTGAGTATATACAATGATCATTCAAGGTAGTAAATATTATTTATTATTCACCACATTTATATTGTTTGATTTGATCCACTTCACCTTATGATTTAATCAACTAAAAATTCTATGATGATGAAATGAATAAAAATCATAAAGGTTTTCTGATATGATTAATTACCAATATTTGATGGTAATTTAATAAAGGAATATTTTTAAGGGAAAATAAAATAGTATTTTAAATGGTTGTAAATATTTTTAATTTGATTTACTTCAGTAATTGTTTTTCTTTGCAAGAAATCATAGAAAAAAAAATAATTTAAAAAAAAATTATTTTAAAAATTATTTTTTTAAGATGAATATTATTAAAAGAAAATATTTTTTGAAAATAATCAGGTATTATAAAATAAATAATTTCTTAGATTATTATTAATTTTATCCCATGGAACACATAATGGAAATATTAGTGCTTATTCAAAATACATTCGTTTTGTATCCCCATCTATTAAATAATTTCTATATTATCAAAAGGATACAGATTAAAATGTTTCTGGATGTAATAATTAATCGGATTATTTTATAAAACCAAGAACAACATAATTTAATAATTTAATTATATTTTTTATTTTATCATGATAGATTAATTATTAATTTATTTATTCCATTGCATGAGACGAATGTGATGATGAAACATCCACATTCAATAAGAATTTTCTATAATCTATTATTATTTTTGATTCCCAAATTATGTTTTTTTGTGGTGTTAAATTTTAATAATAATATTTATCATTGATTTAATTACTTATTTGAATTATTATTTCCTTATGTAAATAAATGTTTTACAAATAGTCGTTTCCCATTTATAGATTTTCCCACTACAAATGATCCTTTTTTTCATGTCTGGTACTCATGTCCATTGATGGAATTGATTGCAAGATTTTCCTTTGGTGGTATAGTATTCTTCCATCCACTACCATTACAAAAAATGGTTTCCCATTTATTATTATTGAGTTTAATTGTGATTTAATAGTGCTATAATGGTGGATAACTGGTAAATTTATTAGCTTAGATTTATAAAAACTATGGAAAAAATGTTTTGGTTGTAGTTTGATGAAAACAAGATTGGTAATGGACCAAGAGACAACAAATGGATAAGGTTTATCCCAGTGAGGTGTGTTGGAGGACCCATGGGAATTTCAGTTGGGGGAACTATAAGAACAACCAATGTCCGTGTTAGCGATACATATCATGATGCTTAATTTACATTATATTTGATTTTATTAACTACCATTTAACCATTTGGATTACATTATATATAGTTTTTTACCTACAATTATAGTATTTCACTCTTTTATAAACATCTTCCAATATGTGAATTTAAGGATAACCCCATGTATCTTACGACTATATGTTTTAATGTGTAACCATTTATATGAAATTTTATTGAGCTATACTATCACGACTTTTGATGCCAATATAAATCTAATGTATATCATGTCGAGAGGCTCAATGTGTTGAAGATATAGACACTAAGAACCTCCTTATACTTACATGCATAGTATTATATGAAGACACCAAGTGCATATAGAAACATGAAATGTACTTCATCACACACCATATATTCTATGTATGGATAAAAATGAAATTACTTCAACATAATTTAGATTAATTCATGTACACATTATCCATAAAAACTATACACCCAACTAGACAATCCTTGTATAAGGAATTGATACCAGTTAAGCTATGAAAGTGCACAACCATCCTTGTTTGAGATCTCTATGCCTTGTACACCACTTGATACATCATGTGATGATCCATTTATAACATTGTTCATGATTTGTTACCTAGAAAATAAACATATATGTATGAGTAGTCTTTAATGAGAATATATTCACTTAATTAACAATGATAAGATTCCCTCTTTAATTAGAGAATGTTCACATTGTGGATTGTGTAGTTTTAGGATCTTAGTTAAATTGGATGGATGATAAGTGATGGGTGAAATGTTTGATTATTGATTGTATTAGGTATTGCCTTGTGCGTTGGGGAATGATCCTCTATGTATGATGTTTTGTAACCCCTGAGGACATAATCCTTATAGAGTGTGGTCCCATATTTCACAATAGATTTCACGTACTCCCATGTATGTCCCCTCCATTAGTGGAGTTATCAATCCCTCATATGTCTAGGTGTCATCCTATATTAGTGGTGTTGGTACTCCCCCATATTTTGGGGGTATGGTCCTCTATGTGGTTCACATACTCCCTCAGTAAATACATGTATACATCGATCAAGTGTTCCCCCCACAACTATTTAAAAGAGGTTGCAGAGAAGTTATGGAATAATAGAAAATCTTGAGTCTCAAAATTTATGTCATATATTTTTATATATTCGTTTTGGATACTCGATACAAATAAGGTTTTTGAGGAAAAGTTTTTTTTTAACTTGAGATTAGACTTATGACTTCCATTATTACAAGATTTTTACTGACCAAAGTAACATTGATTTCCAATGGGATTTGATTCTTCATAGTGATGAGCTATGAAAATTGGTTTGTTCCATTTACCAGGGGTTTCTAGATATTATAGCATATATATTTAACTTGGGATACCTTTTTTATTACCATTTATTGGGTTTGAGATGAATTATTAGTTTATCATTCATTTGGGTTTTGATCCATTGTACAATGTTTTTTATGCACACCCATGCATGAGATGCATTCGAAATTATGTTGTGTCTATACCGATTTGTCATAGTTTAGAGATAACATTAGATGACATGGAACTAGTGTATTTAAAATAACTATTAAACAATATATGGTAATGGTTCATGGTTGATATAATTGTAGATGGAGTCTATTGTAGGAGACTGTGTAGAGAGAAGATGTCTGACCATACATGGATTTAATTTTACCTAGATTTGATTATCTTCATTATATGTATTTCACTTTCTGTATTTTTTCCACTAAGGAATTATACTTAGAATCGATGTGTAATTATAAAATTTTTTATAGTTTAATTATTATCATCAATGTACTAAATACATTATATTATATTATATTATATATTGGTGATGTATTGACGTTTCTGTTTATTATAGGAAATGGAATACCATATATTATAATGGATGTTTTTCTCTAATTACTTTGCTCTGGCCCATTAAAGGTAGGAATTGGGTGGAATAATTAGCTTATAGTCAATCCAAATGGAGCCCAGGTGGGTCATGTTTTGTTAAAGTTAAATAATCAATTTCTATTCTTCTTTTCTATTTTTCATACCATATTTTTAATCTCTAGTTTGTTGACCATCAATCTCAATTTATAACTTTAGTGTGCATTAATATGATCGGAGAATTTTTTAACCACATAAACCAAATAGCCTCCCCATTCCCATATTTCAAACCTCCTTTTGATGTTCCATTTATCCAATGATGACCCATATTTTAATTCCATAACTATAGGAAATTAAATTATGGGTTTTGAAATGAATTTCATTTAGAGATTACTATCATTGAGTTTGAATTTTTCTTCATATTATTATGTTCAAAAATATAATTTCTTTTGGGAGAGTGGTTATCATTTTGTGACATTTGGAAATGAAATTATATATATATCATTTTATACAAATTTTATAAAAAAATGTTCATTTTTTTTAAAATAAAAAGAAAAACATGGAAAAATTCGAAATAAAAAATAAAAAATTACACTTTGATCATGGTTTATTGGTTTGTTGTGACAGATTATGAGTTTTTAAATATTTTCTATTTTCATTCTCATATATTTCTATACTGGTTATTAGTTTATTTATAATTTTTCACAATTAAAAAAATGTGTTTCTATTCCCTTTCATATTCCATTTCATAAATTATGCATTCCTATTTTCAATGTGGATGTTTAAAATATTATTTTACCCTCTCCTGGATAATATCCTACCATACACTATACAAATAATCCTTCTTAAAAAACTATGGTTTTTTTGTGAACATTAACATTCGAATAGAAGATAAGAACTAGTATAATCTCAAAAATTATCACTTTTGGTTGCTGTATAATTAGATATTTTTTAAAAAAATTCCTCACTTCTAGTGGAGGGGGTTTTGTGTGGAAACATTTTACAATTCTACTTTTGATTGTGAAATATGTTTTTTTGACATATAATCATGAGAATTTTTTTTAAAATTCATTATTTATTGGTAAAATATTCTATGACCCTTGATTTTAGAAAATAAAATATTAATATTTCATGGTAAGTAGAGATAAAATTTGTTGGTCCTTAGTGTTTTTTTGGGTCAATGGATTTGAACTAGCCTAAGTGTGGGGGAGATGATACTATATATTTACTCATGAATTTTAAATCAATCATATCACTTCATTTTCATTGGAAAATCTATATTTATTAATTGATCTTTATTTTTTGATCATATACATATATATGAAATAAATGTTCAAATCCATTGAATTTCCATTTTGATTACAATTTTTATCATTATTTTCATTATAGTAATAAAAATTATATGATTCATATTTTTATTATTCTTAAATAAAATTATTACCAATCAGTTAACTTAATCATGGACTAATTTAGCTATTCTGATGTCCATTTGGATCATATAATAGAATCACAACTGATTGATCATACAAATTGGATCAATAATAATTTTTTATTATTTTGGCTCGATAGTAATGTCAAAATTCATTGAAACGTAATAAAATTCCCAATAACATTTCATGATACCGTGGATAAAAATTTCAAACACCAAATTAACCTATATGTTTCTCAATGGAAGCAATACATTCTTAGCTTGAAATAATGGATTAAATTATATGATATCTCATTATGCATGATATATCTTCACATACAAAGATCAAATGAGTTTTAATTTTATAGGAAGAAAATAGAGATTACAAGGAACAATATATTATAAATATTTATTTCAAATGTGGATATTTTTATAGCCTAAAATGAATTTACATTTTAACTTGGGATGAAAATCCAATCTTTTAGGGAAATATCAAATTAATTAGTATGTTATCCATATCATTGGATAAAAAATTAAATTTTTTGATATTTTTGGTGGTTGGATATTCAAGTGAAATATTTACAACATTTTAGGAGAATATTTTTATAGATAAGGTTTTATATGGGGTTAAATATTCAATATAAGTTGAAGGATCCTCTGGGAGGGGAAATAATCTACCACTTTAGGTTATAAATACATTTCCTCCTTCTCTTTGTAAAATTTTTTAATTATAAAAAATTAGGAGGAGTATTGGTCTGAAAAAAAAGCCTTTTCAATGGATGAAAAAGCATTACATACTCTAGTTTTACCAAGTGGAACCTCACCTTCTATCTTCTTATTCATGTTCTTCTTTGTTTTGATAATTATAATTGTGTATATTTTTTTCATTTCAATCATTAATGTTTACTATTTTATTCTATATTAGTGTAACCCACCATATATATATTTATTGTTATGTTATTAATGTAGTTTTACTTATATTTTAATCACTTTCCTACCTTCCCCATTTTATTCAGTTATAAGTGTGTATTCTTTTCATCATTTTTGTGTGTTTCTAGGAAAGACAATATTCTTATCATATTAACAAATTTTTTATTTTAATTTTACCATATCATCATATAATACTTAATCTATATTAGTATTAAAATAAATTAATTATTAAATCATCCATTATGGAAAGTCATAATTTGTGGATGTTTGTAAATTTAATTTTTTCCCATTTAATATTATTTAATTTACAATTATATTTGTGTATGAAGATATGTCCTGGGTTAGTGACATATCTAGGTAAAAATATAAATTCCATACATTATTGGAACCTAAAATACAAAACGTTTGATGGACTATTAAACCATATACCACAAAAATTGGTTAATATCAATACATTAGTTAATTAATGGATTAATGTCTTATCAATTGTGAACTATGTTCCAAATATTCATGTGAAGTGGTGGACAATTTAATTCATTATTTTTCAATGTTCTATAATTCCATAAAATTAAATACCTAAATTTAAACTCAATATAATCAATACAAAATAGTTAAACAAATACACATCGTTAAATCATCTCACATAAGATACTTGAATAAAAAACTTTTTCATTTATAAGAAAAAATAAAAAAAATTGATTCTAGAAAAAGTACCATCACTGATGATTAAACCTGAGTGCCTCTATACAAATTTTAGCATAGGATTAAACCCTTAATTGTCTATCGGTGATAAATGAACCTTCCACACATGGTCTATATAGAGTGGATTCATACCCTAACATGGTACATCTCTTAGAAACCATCATGAGTACCCAAGGTAACCCCGTAATGTTTTTTATATTTCTAATAAAATTTTCATCATCCAAACATAATACATAAAACCACATGTTTCTTCCTATCAATATCCCATCCATATAAAAAATTATGCTAGTGTGTAATTTACAACCAATTGAGAAATAATGTCACGGGGTCAATCATGTAACAAGTAGTTTAGATAATCCAAACACCACTTTATCCATGTAAATATTTTATAAAAACTATTTGATAATTATTTATAATTCATATACAAATATTCCAAAAATACATGATTAGTTCTTTATAGAAATAATATTTAAATTTAGAAAACACATTTTGAGAATCATATATATATAATTGTTTTATATATTTGAATCAATAATGTTATCATGTCATTTAGAAATAAATAATAACAACAATGTGTTTAACAAAACCCATCAAATATAGTATGTATAGATCATATATGTTTCAAAACATAACATAAAATAATCAAGAACTCATGGTTCATGTAACAATATAAATTAAATAGAGATACCTAATATCAATCATTGAATACTTTAATGATGATGTCATTACTAGTAAATAATTATGTAAAAACCCAAATAATGAGAAGATAAGTTGTAACATCGTAAAAACCCCAATATAAATTTCTCAAAATGAAACCCTATCCCCCTATTTATATGTGAATGAATGAAAATGGATGAATAGTGGAGAATAAATTGGAGGAATATGATCTATTAATACTTACATGAATATTTGAACAACATTGATGGAAAAAAAATCAAGTGGAATAATGTATAAAAGAGGAGCCAAAGGGGGTGTTGTCCAAGAAGATTTATGACCCAACAATAGAAAATTTGAGGAAGCTACACTAAAATCCTAGTTATAAGTTAAAAATTAATCACGTTTTTAAGTGGATGTAGAGTTATAAAATATGTATTGTTATATTATTCTACTTACTGTACACAATATCTTGGAAGAAAAATTGACCAACCTGGTCACTATCAAGGGTTAAGTAAACCATGCAATATAACCGTGCATTTGTGAAATTTTCGACAAAAATTAAAAATTTCACTTGAAACCTAAAAATAAATGGATAAAATAATATATTTAAGAGTTTTGGTGGAAATAATGTTATTATTATAGTGAAAATCCTAATAGATTTCATGATATTACATCATAAATTAACCTATAATATTAAGAAAATAAATAATATTAGGCGTACATGAAATGTATAAAGATACATCACTATCGAACATGAAAGAGTTAGATTGATGTATATCCTTGGGAAATATCCATCACACTCTTTCCTCTATATGGATGACACCAAAAACTTGTTTGTACATATTCTATGAAAGGACACCTAAAAACCAATGATGTGATAGCATATTCTCCATAAAGATGAATGATGAAATGGGAGGAAGATGTAACATTTTATATTACTAGTCTGTCTTTTGTACCCAAAACTAGGGGACCATATCCTATTATATTGTATAATTTCATTCAATATTGGGAGTAAAACATTGGATACCAACTCTTGGAAGTCATCATACATTATAATAACATATTCTTATTGAGTATATAATTCCCTAGGCCTGAAGGCCTAATATTTTTTTATTTATCACAATAAACCCTATTTTTAACTAGGTTGAGAGGGAAACCATACATGAAACGAAGTTCCAATGTTACAAAGAACTTTAATGATATATATCTTGAAGAAACAGAGGAAAAATGCCTAGATCGTGGTGCAAAGAGCCTACACTGATGCAACCCCTCCCTGGTTTCCAATTATATGAACATCTCCCCAATGTAACGTCCATATTACACTGTCACCTCCCCACGAGGGGAATTTCAATTTAATGTGATCTTAGTTACTCTAAATATTCCATTTTATCCTACTATATTATCATTAACATACAATTATACCTCATTTTTCACTCCTATATATTTGTATCTTCCCTTTCATAAAGCCTAGAGGACCACCATGGATGTCCAAGTAGCCAATTTTCCGGAAGGTCCATATACGTGGCTTGAAATCATGATTTATACAAATATTAACAGTAATAAAATACCATGATATAGTAAATTCTATATTATCCACAATACTATAGTGCTATAATAATGCTAGAGTTCCAAAAAAAATTTCAATTCTCAGTATTGATCCTTTTTTTGATATAGTATTACAATGGACCATTGTACTTGGGTATGTTCAAATAACCATAATGTAATAAATCCATTGATTCATAACTTATGGATACTATGTGGAATACATGGACGAATACATGAACTTGATATCCCATATCACTAACTTGTTATACAAAATGATAAATAAAGACCATATGCTACAATAAATGCATATGCTCTACATATAGTAGACAAAAACTTAGGTATATCATATAATGTGATAAAATTTTATTTAGTTTACATATAATGATCACCCACATGCACTAAAATCCCATAAATGTATTTATGAAAAACATCAAAACTCAATGTTAATCAATTTGAACTCCTTTGGATATAGTTTATCAATCTCTCTTTAATTTAGAATAGACACTTCGTCCAAAATATAATCCTTAACTAAAGGTCTAATTGTGTGTAACTACATTCCTTTATAACATTGAGAAAATATGAAATCTTAATTTTATATATGTATGTAAAGAGTGGCCACTAACGAAAAATATGTTATACTAAAGCTTTAAAGGGGGTTGGTTTGATCAAAATCAAACATGATTCTATCTCCATATAAAAATTACCACCAAAAGATATATCATATACATCATATATATACGTATATGTTTTTATATAACATAGAGTGACAATTAGAAATGGAACATGTGAATATACTATATGATAATTCATACATTCATGATTCTATTAAATATACTAACTAGTTTTAATGAGAACAACACCTGTCAATAATTTAAGTAGTTTAGCACATCACTCATCACTCAAATAAGAATGAACACGAATTTACTTAATCTAATAAATTCAAGGGACTAAATTTATTCACCCATCACATCAGTGATAAAACACCATCTTGGCTGTTCTCTAACTGATAACATGATCTACAATATACCCAACCACCCCTGATTACCTAGTTCTCAAGGATTTTATAATAAGGTTATAAAAGTATAAATTCTATCATGATAAGTATCTCTTCAATGTTTATTAATAGGGATTTATAATAAGTGTACCACCAAAGTATATCAATGAATATATAACATTACATGTGATATAATTATTTGGGATAATGCTGATAATTATTTGAGAGTTTTTATCTCAAGATCATATTATTTTTATACCATATAAAACTATTTTTATTGATTATAATATTCTACTCAAGATAATGTTAAGATATCATCATAAACCATAAAACATTGTTAAGACCATCTATTAGGGACAATTCAATGTAATACTTTAATGAGATAATAGTATTTTACTATTCATGAAATATAAATTCCATATGCATGAATGAATGATAAATTCATATTTCCTTTTTTTAAAAACCATGCTATATTTACAACCACAATATCCAATCTCTCATGAATCTAATACTGTGAGATTCAATATGAAATTATTTTTTTCTATATTAATGGGTTTTTAAAAGATATACTATAATTTTATCTATATCCATCCAATAGATGTTTATATAACCACTATTAATGATCTATAAAAGGATATGGCAATTTTAAGGGGTTTGATTGGTTCTTTGGGGATAATGGGGTTCCATGTCCCAAGTAATAGCTCTATAAGTATCACAGTAAATCTAAATATCTCCTTAAATTCTGGGAACCACAGATGTTTAGTGATGAACTTATTGATACAACTACGAACCTTTATGACGTCTGATGTAGGGATATAATCCAACTATGTTTTTGGGTCAGTTGTAGTTTCTAGTATCATACTCTTCAAACAAATTTCTCCCCTATTTTTGGAATAACAAGAAACTGGATTGGTATCTCATATCATCTTTTTTAGATTAGAATCTAGCATCAGTGTAACCATATTCAATGAGATCATCCTCAAATCTAATGAATAAGAACATATCCTTAATTTTTCTAAAGTTCTTAAGGATGTTTTTAATAACAATTAAATCACTCTCACCAATATTATATTTGAATCTACACTATATTCTCAAAGCATAATATACATTAGGTTGAGTACAAAAAATGGAATAAACGATAGATCTTACATTAGACACATAAGGAATTTGGTATATCCATTGTAAAACAATATAAGTATTTTGAATCTTCCTAATAATTGTTTCATAAAACACTGGTGAATCCCCCTTATTATATTACTCCATTTGAGTCCATTTTTACACATTAGTAATATTTTTGTTCTTACATATTCTAAGAAACCTCTTTGGTCTATGTCTATAAATATTTTTACCCAGTATATAGGTTTCCTCACCCATGTATTTCATCAATACAAATTTCCCAATCAAATATTTTTAAAAAATAATTTAAGAACATCATTTATGATGAAACGTTTGTCATCCATGTACAATATAATAATTATCACCAAACTCCCACTAATTCACTTGGCATACATAATAATCATTCATGTTTTTAATGGAAATAAACACTTTTATTGCATTATCAAATTGGATGTTCTAACATAGAGCGACTTTTTTCAATCTATAAACAGATATTTTAAACATTCCAACCTTAGAAGAATCATTTTGAATTTGAAAACCTTTAGAATATATCTATATATCCATGAATAAATTCCCATTATGGAAATCAGTTTTGAAATCTATTTGATAAATCTAATAATAAAAATGATTTTCTATGGAATGAAACATCCAAATTGACTTTATCAACACAACTAGAGAAAACATTGTTCATAATTAATACCATGAATTATTTTATAATCCTTTTCCACCAAACATTATTTATAAGTGAAACATCTACCACCAATGTCATTTTTCTTATGGAAACTCCACCTCCAAACTATGGATCATTCCACTTCCCATGAATCTATTAAGTTACAATATTAGTTTGTGTATATTAATTCCATCTTAGAATTCATATAATTAAACCATCTTTCAGAATTTTAACTCTCAATTGACTCTTGGTAAGTAGTATTATCATCATCATGGAACCATAAATCATTATTATTTTCCATTAAAAATCCATATCCATTAGTCTCAAGATATACCCTACTAATCCATTGTGTTCATTTAAGAACCTTATTCATTTCTTCCACAACTCTTCATGGAACTTACTGAACCCCCATCTAAAAATATTCATGTTTTTTGTTCTAGAAAATTTCTAAGTTCAACTATTACAATGAACTAGCTACGGTCCCCCGTGAACATGGAACCCAACCCAATTGGTGAAAAGACACTAAAGGAATTCCTGATACCCATGGGTATTAGATAATTTCTTACGAATAAATAATAATTAATTTATAATGATTTATCTTGATACCAAAGAGGAATAAATAAATAAATAATATATGGAATAAAAATAAATGTGAAATAAATCAATGTTGAGAATATGTTGATTCAATAATTTCGTTAATTTATTATTTGTTTTGATGCTCAAAAATTACCAATTTATTTTACTAATGAATTTATATTTAGGTGAATTTACAATTTATTAATCATTTAAATATTTATTCTCGAATTAGAATCAATTCATTGATTAATAAGGAATATTGGTAGAAGTATTCAAAACAATTTGAAATATATTCTCGAATCACTGTTAATACCATACCTGTGAAAGTGTAATGTAAAGAATAATCCCTACATTTGGAATAGTGAGTACTAATCCTATACACTATAAAGAATAGAAATTATTGTTAATGAACACTATGTTAGTTTGGAACCTGACGTTTGATAAAGAAGAAAGTACAGTTCATCAGCCCAATGATTTGAAGCAACCCTATGTTTGAGGAAACAAATTTATGGAACATAAAACCTAATTTTATGAACAACCCTAAATTTTCAAACCGTACACATTGAGTTTTGTTGTTGCATGAAAGAACCCTACATTTTTCTATTAAACAACAATGTTTTCAATTTGCGATATTATCTTTGATTTATCCAATGGTCTGGATGACATTAATGATCTATTAAAAGATAATTTATAACTGATTAAAAGGATATTTGAGATTGATTTAAAGACTCCTATTCAATAGAGAAAATCAAAACAATTCTTACAGTAAGTCATGTCTCTATTGAAAATTTTGACTTCAAATATTCAAGATTTAATCTATGATATTTTTTGAGTTATTTTTGACATGGAGCTCCTCGACCAATAACATAAATATCAAGATTCTATTAATGTATATATATATATATATGTGTGTGTGTGTTTATGTGTGTGAGAATATTTATATAGTAGTGGTGATTATACAAAAGCAATGATTATAAATAAGCGGCTATTATACAGAAGTTTTGATTATAAAAAAGCGGTGACTATAAAGGAAAAGTGATAAACATACAAAAAGGCATGTTATTGTTTTCATAGCTACACTTTGGATACATAAATGTATTTATTTTTCATCTTGTTTTTGTTACTGATGCTGCTGTTATTTCTATCACTAATACTACACCATATCATTACATCTTAATTTCAAAGAATGATGAAGCATCAATCAGAGATAAACATTAGAGAAATTCATGTTTTAAAACTTGTATGGTGGTTTCTATATCATTATTTAATGAAATCGTAGATGAATTTGAAAGTATATATTTTATTCTTTTCTATATTAATGATCTGAATACATCTGTTAGTTGTTACTATAACTGTGAAGTGAAGCCTGTATCATCAAGAAAATCAATCTATATTTATTTAGTGGGGTTTCGACAGCTAGTACTCATTCATGGTTAAGTGTAATCCTCTTAAACTAAGATATGGTTTTGTTATTCCCTTTAAAATAAATAGAAGCCTCTATAAGTCCTTATTGAGATCGTTTCAATTGAATATACTTAGTTTTTTTATCAAAGGTATTAGGATAAGAAGAGATAGTGAAAATCACCAAGATCACAGAGTTTGGAGTTGGTGGAGTGTACTAGGTGATATTTGAGTATTGAACCACTATAAATTGTTATGTTCATTTACTTTATATGTATCCACTTATTTATAATATTTTATAGAAAAGGAATGGTTCACTGATAAACAAGATAGTCATTTTGATTTTTTTAATGTTTTTGAAGTACATAATTCACCCCCTATTATGTATTTATCTTCATCATCACCATATTGACTTAATAATAAATAACTATAACATAATTAATAAACTAAAATGATACAATAATATATTTTATAAGAATGATTTCCACTGTAACTGAAAATAAGGTAATAATGTAAAAAATATAAACAAAAAAAGTCTCCAAGTGAAAGTAGGGAAACACCACTTAAACCACCATTAACCCCAACAAAAGATATCCATGAACATATATATATATCCATGAATACTATTACAATATTATATATAGGAAATAACTAAACATCCCAATTGGTCTCCATTAAATAACCCCAAAAAATCATTTTAATGAAAAGACATTCCATGCCAGTTTGAAAATAGAGGTACAAAATAGGATTCAATAATTTTCTCATATAATACACATATTAAGTAGTTTTCATTGAAAGAAACCACACATACACAATTACTAAATTATTTCTAAATAAAAACATAATTTATTTTCCTATAAAAATCATTCATCAATTTTAGATAATATAGTTATAGTGAAAACATTGAAATAAACAAGAATTCATTTTCACAAAATAAAATAAAACATAATTTTGAATATATTTCATTTTCCCTGAATCATAGGTTATCAAGGAGAATAATATGGAAAAGATATAGCATGGTTACCAATGATGTGATGTCTATGAACCAGATAACATTATGTATATCTATTTAATTTCCATAACACCCGGTTTTATCCTTGATTAACTGAGGGGGACATTCTGTCGGATGACCAATGTCCCCACCTAGGGCCACTAGTTAGAGTATAATTATAAACTAGTGCTTATATATTCCTATACATCCCACCTATCCAACTAGTAATTCCCATGATATATAAATAGAGTCTAGAATTTCAAAATAATCAAAGTATCATATAATCATATTATAAAAAATTGTTTAAATCACCACCACCCCCTTACACCAATATAAGAATATAACCTTTATTTAATAATAAATAATCTATTATAATTACCTTGAAAAGTATAATTATTATAAGTATTTAAACACACCTAATTTCCATCATCTATAAAGGGGAATGTTCTACAGGTTCCCATTTCTATGTTAACTAGTTAAAGTGATAACTATCCCTTAGAGTCATTCTTTAAGGATAAAAGCAGTGAACACCCCTTTAAAAAATCAAACAAATAATTCATCATTTGATTAAATCAAAAGAATACATAATTTGAAGTGTTTCTTAAAAAGTGAAAACACGCCTAATATTTATAAAACAACACATTTATTTAATTTTATAAATTATAGACATATTAAATTTAATAATGAAACCATAAAATAGACAATATGTAATTTCAATTTCTAAACTAAGGATTTACCCTTTAAAAAACATTAAATATCAATTCATAAGAAACCCCATTTATCATATTTTTTTTTTGAAAACATAATATAGTAATAATACATTGATACATCCACTAAAAAATAAGTGGTAGCATTAAATAGTAATTTGGAACTTCTAGAAAATCTACCTATAACCGCATGCCTATATCCACTATCGGCCTTGTTCATGGTTATAGCCCATGTATAGAACCAATCAAGAGATTTAAAAGGATATATCCCATATATATCCACACGTAGGATGGGAAATAGACACAAACATTTCCCATAGATATATCCCACCAATATCTATAGGCAATATGGGATATATCCATGGAAAATTTCCTTGATAATAGAAAACCTATAACCATGGGAATGATGTGTTATATCCATGGTAATTTCCCATGGCTATAGTCGATTAGTGTAGTTAATTAGTTTTTATGATAGATGAGTATGGGAAAATTTTCCCCTCTCATTTAGGCATGTCAGATAGTTATATGTATAAGCATACTAAACCTATGGCTATAGTCTCTTATGAGTGCAGGTGTAGCCATGGGAATTGTGCCCCTGGATATAATTTTTCCACATAAACACCTATTTCCATGGGCATAATTACTATGGATATAGTTCAATCCAAATGTACCAAAAATGTTATATATATAATTAAGTGTCTATGTGTATATATATACGTTTATATATATTTGTAAATGATTATGAAACATTGTGATATTGTGCATGTTCTGTATAGACGAGGCATGGGATCAATACATACTAGTTTAATTTTATTCCTTTATATCCATATAAATAAGGTCTATGGGAATATGCCAATCCAGGTAGCCTAAATATTACTACTATCATCCTTAGATATAACTATGGCCAATGCTTGTCATTATGGATTTCCCATGTGGATCAGGACTATTTTTTATTTATAGCCACCAGCATTTCACATGGATCTATCTAAGGCTACACATGGCTATAGATTCCAGGATATATACTTGAAAATATTATCCACATTCACTATTCCTTTGGCTGTAACCAAATTTCATACTTGAGTGAAATCCATATGAAAAGAATAAGAAATAATATATTTATTCTTAAAGATAAATGTATAAGAGACCTACATAAAATATCATCTTTTCATACAACCATAGAGTGATTCAAACATAGAAAACCCAAAA
The DNA here is from genome assembly GCA_963277665.1 of Viscum album. NCBI lineage: Eukaryota > Viridiplantae > Streptophyta > Magnoliopsida > Santalales > Viscaceae > Viscum > Viscum album. The sequence goes on from OY728126.1 coordinate 1,679,275,374, forward strand.
ATTTATAAAACTTATAGGGGTTTAATTAACCCTAATATTTCAAAATACCCCAATCAAGAATAACCCTTGATCTCAGATTCAGCCACTATGGATTTTATTGATAGAGAGGATTGAAGCAACGAGACAATACAAGAGGAAATATTACCTTAAATAACAAACAATAAAGAATGAAGAAACTAAAATGATCCACATAGTATAAGGAAATAAGTAAATGAGTTGTTGATATAATTCATTGGTGTAAAATGATAAGAATAAAGTCACCCAAAACGGTTAAACACAAGTAGTAGAAAAGATGTATAAAAACCCACAATGAAAAATAGGATGACTACATATACAATGTAAATCACCATACACATAATTAATAAACATTAAAATTAATTAATCATAATATGAAATTATCCTGCATAGTGTGAATAGTTTCTACCAAGTGTGGTGAATGATTTGATATGATATTAATAAGAGAAACGTAAAACTAGTTCACACTGTGAAACAATCTTTTACAGTATGTACTAATTTTATAAAAAACTTCTTTTATTGAGACCTCTCTTTGAACCTTCAAAACTCATGGAAGTCAAAGTAAAATCATCAATGAAGGAAAAATACTAGAATAAAATAAATTACTAATTAATGAGAGTTTGATATGTGAAAATTATCCCCATAACATAACTCTTTGTAACCATAAATTATCATTGTCAATGGTTAATCCTGAGAAATAATAAACTTATATCTTATGAGGAAAAATCCAACCAAGTCTACAAATCATTAACTAAATATACAATCCAAATCCCAAGAGACTCCGAAATCTCCATAATAATGAAAGACCTGAAGGTATTTCACTAAAAAATCATTCTTATTGATGTAGATAATGTTTTATCAACTACCTAATATATTATAATCATAATGTTCAATGTGTCGATGAAGTAATAAAACAAATCCCCTGATCAATATATAAATCAAACTATAATGAAATACCTAGAAGAATAATAAATCTAAGAAAAACAACCAATTTAGATCCATAATGACAAAGAGAGAAAAATAAATTGGAAATTACTAAGAAATAATTATATAGCCCAACCCTATTTAAAGTGAGGGTAACTTAGAACCGTCCTTCCAGAACACCATCACTTGGTGAATCAAAAAAATTAAAAATTAACATAATAGAATAACAAATAATAGGTCATTATCTCCCTGAATAGTACCCAATATTTCCTATGTATAATAACTAAAAATCATCGACTTATCACAATCCCATGTCATAGTAAATGAGAAACCTAACTTTATAATGAGGCCAATGAATATCTAATTCATCCAGTACCCTAAAAAGGAAAACCAAAAGAAATTTTATTTAATACAAATCGTCTCTATGGTTTCAATATCTCAAAGACTGTCTTCTTTGATTCAAAAATAGAATAATAAAACCCCACATAAATTCAAATATAATGAAGAACTCAAAAAATTAAACTCTCATACATGAAAAATGAAAAAGGCTCTACAATAGACCATGAAAGAAACCACATTAAATTGATAATGATCCTAAGGAAATAATGAAATAAATCTTAATTAATATAAACATGATGTAAAAAATATAGGACCCATTGAACCATGGGAAAACAAAATAGACTCTCTAACCCTCTCAATAGATAAGTTTCATCCAAAAAACAAATACCAACCACTAGATCAAGGGACAGTAGGTTTATAGAAAACTAATGTGATGATTAAAACCAGAACATCCATACTAGAATACTAAGTAAGAAGGAATACACAATGCAAAGGGAACCATATTCATATTTGGGGTCCTTAGTAATATTCTCACAAATACCTACGAAAGGTAAAGAGATAAAATTTCATCCTATAGAAATAACTAATGGTTATTTCCCCACTATATAAGAATTTACAATAGAATCAGACTCTTAAAAATGAATTCATCATAATTTATGAACTCAAAAAAAGATATATATCAATTGAAAATCCATATAAACTAGATCATTACTTCACAATTATAGATTCTATCAAAGAAAATGTATATTTTAAAATAAATAATGCACAAATATCGATATAAAAAAATAATATAAGTTAAAAAATAACATCAAAATAAAACATGGGAAATATTCACATCTATATTATGTTTATAAAATTGAGTAAGAGTATCATTAGAAGGTAAAATTATATCTACCTTCATTATGAGAAAATACCGTATACAACCTTTTCTGATGACCCAAGTGACTAAAAGAACAATAGTATATATGATCATGTTTTCAAGCAGGATTATTATATCCACACTTTCCCAAATTATAGAAAACCACTTTCTTAATTTTAGAAAAAGATGGTGTGATGAGAGGGGATGTTTTTGGATACAGCCGCCCATAAGTTATGACTTGGAATGATTCCTTTTACATTTTTAGAGCATACCACACCACTCATAGAAATAATAGAAACCTTTAACTCTTATGGTTTTAATCAAAATCCCACAACAATACTGATAGGTTTATTCAGCACTGATCCATAATATCAAGGAAAAAGAAGGCATTTCTAGTGATGGTTTTGGATGGAGGCCTTCCCTAAAATATTAAGACATTAAATAATCATCCCATCCTATACATGGAAGGTATGCCACCAAATAGATAAAATAAAATGCCTATTTCAACAGGATTTTATCCCCTTTATAGAGGCCATAAAATTCCATCACATTCGGTAACTTCTATTCATTATAAAATAGTTATTTAATAAACAATGGCTTAAATAATTCCCTTAAATGATCCTTGTACAGATTAGCCTAGGTAATATACATCACACATACCCTACTTGGACCCTCTAGTATAATGGTTATAAACATAACATTAATTGATTCAAATATCTTAAACTAGATGAAAATATCCTCAACCCTCAGTAGATAAACCATAGATTCATTAGAATCATGTTTCCCATTAAAATTAAGAAAATTCCAGTTCTTGAATTCTCAATCAAAATCCTCACTTTGGGGAAGGAGAAAGAGAACACCAAACAATGATATGGGAGTAAATATAAATAAATAACAAAAACTAATTGATCAATGAATGATTTATTTGAGAGGGATCCTCTTATATATTCATCTCAATATTCTAATAAATTGGAATGAGGACATAGTCTAAAAACAAGAAAAAAAATCCATGAAAAATTAAACTCTAGAATAGAAGCCCCATAACACAAAATACTCTTCAATTGTAAATCTCAATAAATCATTTTAATAAACCTAAAATCCTAAATTTTAGCCATTTTTTAAAAAAGTTCTTTAATAAAATAAAATTCATTCCTTAAGAAACCATTTTAAACATGTTTTTAGATTTTGGTAAAACACTCTTAACATATAAATAAAATAAAAACATATTAAAATGATTTGAAACATAAAAAATTTACAAGATTACAATGAAATTTCATTAACATCACATGAACATAATAAAAATATTTAATAAATTCCAATTTTAAAATGGAATATTTTTTTTCAATTTTTTTATCATTTTTAATCCAACACATTTTAAAAACATTTTCAAAACCAGATATCATCTTGAAAATATTTCAATTTTTTATATAAAATCAGTACCTTTTTCAATTGTTTTTGAAAATTACCATTTCAATTTACCATTTCAATTTAATCCTAATTACTATAAATACTCATAAATTCAAAATTAATCATTAGTAAAACTTACTGAAAATTGAGATATACCAAAGTCATAAATGGTTATAAAATTATAGGATCACAAAAACGTCAGACAACACAAGGATTAACTATATGGGTTTCAAAATAATACACCAACCATAAAAACCTCGATAGTGATTAATTAGGTCATAGAATCTACACCAAAATATCCAAACCCTTTACATGTACTAGATGTATAATTACTCACAAAAATTACTTGTAAATATGACATCGTATTATATTAAATATATAATATAACTATACATTCAAGAATCTTATAGTTTTAATGTATTTGGAATCATGGATACATAGAAAACATGCTCATAAGAGATCAAAATTATCACCTATTAAGTTATTCATAGCTACAATCCTTCTTAGAAAAATCATTCTTAAAATATTTCTTCATAACCTAAGGAAAGGAAACATAAGAATGGGTGATCTTAGATACTTTGTAAGGGTCAATAAAGAGATATAAATGATAATTTTAACATAAAATGATAATAAGGGTATGATATCATGAAAATAACATTTGAAAAGCATACCATGAATATCAATGATCATGATATTGAGACGTGGAATAAATCATGGAATTTCGTAAGACCTAAATAATAATGGAATCATGGAACTTAAGACACAAGAGCATAACATTAGCATAAAAATTAATTTTGTAGAATACAAAGAATTTTGGAAAATAATTTACATTGATAAGGATTAATAACAACACTTTCATAGTGGATTATGTTCACTCCCCATTCCATTATAAAATTAGACAAGGAGTACTCCCAAGACTACCATAGTGGAGATAACCCCTAATTGAACTTGTTTTTACTCTATATTATAGTCTATATTATCTCATCAGATATCCATCTTTACCAAATTTATTAGAGGGCTATTTAATTATGGGACCACTAATCTCATAATCATAATCAATTCAAATGTGATCTATAATATCATAAATCATTAATCATATGTCATCACCTATGGAAAGGACACAAGTTTCATAAATATTTCAATATCTCATCATATAATAACACATAAAAATTTAAAAAAAATTCATAAACATATCATCTTCATAATATTAAGATAACAAAAGAAATAATAAGTATTTTATTCATGGATAATAACCCCCAATAAATTAAAAGAAAAATCAAAGGATATTATTATAGATTAAAAATTCCATTAAAAGTTCACTAAAACATTTTTGGAGGAAAATTTCTTTTTAAAATAGAAATCAATAAGTTAAAATGTAAAAATGTACCAAATATTTGGGAAATAATCTTATTTCAAAATAATATATGAAACTTATAAGGGAATATTAAAACCATTAACTAGTTATGATGGTGGTTAATTCCATTCATATCATATATATTAAAATAAATATTCATTTCACATTTTCAGTAAAAGTTCAAAATAACTCATTTAGAAAAAAGAGGAAGATTCATTTTTTTAAACATAAATCATGGTTAAAAATGTATTAAATAAATAATTGGAGAATATAAACACATCATTGAAACATTTTTTTAGAAAATATGGATATGGATGAAAAATGATTTCCGACCGAAGTGAGAAGCAAAGTCGGGTTTCCTTAAAAATATTCTTTTAGTATCATAGTACCATTAAGTGATTTAAATGAATTTAAAAGATATAATCTCAAGAATCAATAATAATTAAGTAATGTTGAGGGTATTTTATATTGGTAGGTCTAAAAGTATCTTTATATGATACTTGATCATAAACATTCTTGATAAATAATGAGATTGTAATATAAATCCCTTACCTCAAGTTCAACTTATTTTGAAAGAGATTAAACCAAATTAATTGTAAATTTAAATTTATATTAATTATATAAAAAATAACATACTTATTATATCATATATTATCCACATATAACTTTTAATAAACAATTTATTAATAATTATTTATTATAATCATAATTTCTGAGTGTTAACTGTCTCATTTTCATGAGAATTTTGGTTTTGTAGTTCTAGTACATTCTATTTTATAATGTTTAAATCATCTATAAGATGTTATTCATGAAATTAATATCATATGTATTCATGATATGTATATTTATATTCATAAATAAATAGAATACAAAAAAATAAATACGTTGTTCACGAAGATAGTATGCGTATGTATGGATGAACGATGTTTTAACATTTCAAAATATGGAATGAAATAATGGTAAATAATAATTAAAAATTAAATAATAATTATTATATAATATATATCACATATATATTCATTAAATCTATCCTTATCACCATCCATGTAAAGTGGAAATGAAAACCAATCAAATCTCTTCGTGGTGGTGGTAGGCCACACGTATGCACGAGGGATGTTATCATTTTACAACTGATTGGAAGGTAAGAAAATCGATATTATTTTAAAATTATTGAATAAAATTTTTGTCACAAAAATGATATATAAAAATTACAATAATTACAATAAAAATCTATTAAATATGGTGATGGAAAATGAATTTTATATCTACGTGTATTTGGTAGTCCACACATACGCTTGAGTGAAACTTTCATTTCTCTTTTGTTGCAATAGTGGGTGGATATTGGTGGTAATACAATAATAATAGAATTTATGTATATTTTATGTTCTAATTTTATTATTTTTTAATTAATAAAGTAGATTTAGAGGAGGTATAATTAGAAATAATTTGAAAGAGGTTGAGTAAGATGACCACCACTTCTTCAATAAAAATCATGTAGATCATTTCATAAGGACCCTTGGAATAATTTCATAAAAAGAAAAATATTTATAATATTTTTATAGGTATGTTTAGAATATAATTATTTATTTTTGGAGAAAGATATATGACTTAGTGTGGTGTGAATAAGAGAAATCATGGGTGTATATTTATAAGAGGGGGAGAGATTACACATTGGATTTCATAAAAGAATAAAATATAAAAAAGTAATATTCAATTAGAATGACTCATAATGTACATGTATAATAATGTGGTATAGGATATGGTTTAAATACATCACAAAGAGTATTTAGACATGTTTTATTGAAAAACACACCATTATCTATTAGTTTAACCCTCGCTAAACCCATTTTAACTATAACCAAGATATATTTTTTTACTAATTTTACTTTTAATTTTGAAAAAAAATATTTTCATTGATTAGATAATATTAATTATGATTATTCCAAATTATGAATCAATTTTCATTATATTCAATTAATATAAGTGGAATAATTTAATTTAAAATTAAACTTTCAACATGTGAAAAAAATTAATTTATAAGGAAAATTTTTAATTAAATATAAACTTTTTTTATATAAAAATCAACATAAAATTGATAGAAATGACCTAAATTATATTATTCATAATATAATTCAACTAATTATACTTTTAAAACAATTTAATATAGAATTTAACTTTATAAATTCTTTAAATTAAAATATGCTTTTATAAAAATGTGTATTTTTTATTATTCATTAAAAAATAAAATTTTTCAGAAAATGTAAAATTTTTAAATATAGTCTAATTATATTCATTATGATTTAAAAAATGAAGTTAATTTTTTAATATTTTTTTTGTATCTTAAAAAATAATTTTTTATTTGTTCTTAAAAATAAATACAAATTATTTTTGAGAAAGAAATTATTTTTTATGCATATAAATACTTTACTAAGAATTGATTACATATTTGTCAGTATATTTGATTTATCTATAAACATTATAAATAATATATAAATTTTTTTTTGTTGTTATAAATTCAAAAAATTGAAAAACTATGTTGTAATGGTATACCATATTTTGGTTCATTTAGACTCATGTTTTTATGTATCACAATTTATCAATGAAATAAAATTTATTTGGAGAGGAATATTTCTTGAAATATCATGGTGTTTCATTATACCCACATAAAATGAATTACAACCTTGAAATGATATATCTCTGATATATTAAATTAGGATATCATTGTTTCCTCACATAATTGGGTTCTTATATTGCTTCTTCAAATTTATGATTCCTCTAATAAACATTATTCAATTGAGTAGTCTTATTCCATATAACATTATCTCTATGATTCAAGATTTTTACTCATTATTCTTCATAGTAAAGATAATTATCCACCAGTGTTACTTCTTAGTTTAGTTCATGTGAAGGATCATATATGTACTTCTTTAGGATAGATGCATGAAACACATCATGAACTTGATAGAGGTTTGGTGGAAACAATAAGCGATAAACAGCTATCACTACTCGATAAAGGATCTAAAATGGGAAAATATGCATTGGGATTAGATTTACCTTATTTTATAATATCATAACTTTCTTCTATGGAACAATTCATATAAATACCTTCTCATAAACTTGTAAATTAATATTTTGCGGATGTTTTTTAGTTTAACATTTCAATCAACTAAAATATTTCTTAATGTGATGTTGAATAGATCTAACTATATATACCATTTTCTTAGATAGATTAGGTCCAACTGGATTTCTTTCACAAAATTCATCCCAAAATGTTGGATTGATACACTTCTTTCCATATTTGGATTCATAAGGATCCATCTAAATTCATGAGTGAAAATAATTACTGTAAGAAAAATCAACCAAAGGAAGGAGTTGATCCTAACCAACATTGAAATAAATAGAATAAGACCACATAATATTATCTAGGTTTTAAATTGTAATCTTAAAGTAACCACATATATAAGTACTATTAGATTTACAAAAAAACACTAAATCTAGTTCTTATTGATTAATTTTAAAGAACATCAATGTAAAATTTAGATCCATCTCAGATAAAATAGAATGTGGTATAATATAAACCATTACCACTTCCTTAATTTATATTTTAGAAAGCTTATCATGATATATATATATATATTATTTTATATAAATTAAGTGAACATAATTTAAATGTAGATTTCCTAAAACCTAAATGAAATTATTTCCCTTAGACATTTTCGAGAGTCCATCAACAAAATCGATGGTGATTTTTTCCATTTTCATTATTTTATGGGTAATGGTTATAATATACCTTTATATTTATACATATTAGTCTTAACATTATGACATAACAAGAACTAAGATACATACTGTGCAATATCCTTCTTCATTTAATCATAGGATAAATACACTTTTAGATCTCTTTACATCTATGTACTTCAAGGATGAATAAAGAATGATTAACTATGAACATCATCCAATAGATGATTCATTATGTCCAGTTTTTTTGAGATACAAAAAATGTTCCTGAACCTAGTCATTCTATCATAATCAATGATGAACTCAAGTACATTTCTACATAATTTTTCAACTCTACATTATCTTTTTTTCCTCTTTAATGTTTACATTGATGTGTGATTGAACACTCATTTGAGGAAGATAATATTTTCCCCCTTCCTTAAATATTTCCATATCCATTTTTAAAAATATAGAAATTTTAGATCATTTTTTATCCTCATTATTGATAATCTATCATGATATTTTCAACTCAAAGCATCTTCAACTCGTTATGATTTCTAAGGGTGATAATGTATTGAGCATTCATAATATTTATTCAACTGCAACAATCTTCTCTTGTGTATATTAATCTATTTATGAATTAATTTATACTTTAAACTTTTATGATCAGTATATATTTCAGAAATTTGATCATAAATATAATTCCTCCATATCTTTATTAAAAAATGTACTATATCTAACTCCAAACCACAAGTTTGGTATTTTTTTTCTCATGAGCCATCAATTGTCATGAGTCATTGGATATCTCCATATCATTCTATAGGAGGACACAACCCATTACCATTTTTGAATCATCACTATACATCCAAAACCCCTCTACACTATATGTTAGTGTATGAATAGGTGAACTTACTAAATATCCCTTTATATCCATGAAACTTTAATCACATTCATCATTACAAAGGAAAAAACTCCCTTCTTAGTTATCATGGTTAGTAGATTAGAAAACTTTAACAGATTTTCCCCAAAATGAGGATAATATCTATTGAATCCAAGCAAACAACTAATCTTAGTCACCATTGTTGGTCTGGGCCAATGATCAATAATTTCTATTTTTGAATGATCCACATATTGAAACTAGTTTCCGATTATGTGGCCCAAAGAAGAAACATATTAAAAAAATAATACTTGGTAAAAAAATTTTAAACGTATCCTTCCATAGGGTCTTCATTAATATCATTTAGTGATCTTTATGATCTCACTTTATCTTCGAATATATATGAATATAAATAATAAGTACTACCAAAAAATGTCTATAATAATATCTAAATACTCTATTCATTAAATTGATATATATATATAAGGATAATTGAAAAGGCCAATTGTAATCACTATTAATTATTCGTGTCCATACCTTGTATAAATTGTTTTCCTAGGTATATCCTCATTTTGACCCTCAATTGTTGATATATACAATGATGTTCAATCATAGAAATGTATTGATATCCATGAATTTTATCAATATAGTCATTAGTATAGGGTAGATGATAATGTTTCTTGATTGTGATCCCATCGAGTTATCAATAATCAATGAAGAGTCATACTGATCCATATTTCTTCTTATAATGAAAGAGACAATTCACCCTAAGGTTATATATTTGACTGAATTAATCCATTATCAATATTATCCAAGATTTTCATTAAAAAAAATTTAAACTCAATAGAGGCTATTCTATTTGGAATCCTTGAAATAGGTGTAGAACTAGGTATGAGTTCTATTAAAAAAATAAACATCATGATTTATTGGAATAATATAAAACAATTTAATAAAAATATAAAGAATATGTCACATAATAATCATATTATTGATGTATATTTTCTAAAAAAACATCTGAGATAAATACCCATTTTAAATGGGAATAAAGGCCAAATAATGGATGTGATTTTCTTCAGAATTTCATATTTTTCATCATAGTAATAGAAATCATATGTTAGTTCAAGAATATCAAATGTGGATTTCCTTTCTTGGTAATTTATGTATTATTTATTTAAATAAATCCAATCCATGCCTAAGAGAACATCAAATTTGACTAGAGTGAGAATAATGATATTTATAAGAAACAAATTCCCAAATGCTTACATAAGAGAAAAACCATATACTTGAGAAGAAACCATAATAACATTTGGGTGTTTCACTAGTAAATTAACATTTAATAATTGAGGTGGTATTGTGATTGTTTAAACAATTCCTCGTATATAAATTAGTTGGTATGTCTAGAATCAAATAATATATAATTAGTACTAGAGTATATAGTATGAATTCCATTCAAAATGTACTTATCATACCCTTTAAAAAAATATATATAGAATGAGATTATCCTTTGTCTCTAGGTTTTAAAGGTTTCTAATTTCAACCATCTTCATTATCCTTCATATTTGACAATTGATAATCATAATTCCCATACTCCTTACATTTGAAAAATTGGAGTTTGGGTGGTGCATTTCGGTGAATATTTTATAAATAATTAGCTGACTTCTTATTCCCATCTCATCGATATTGAAATTCTCTAACAAATTTCATTCCACACAAAAAATATTTATAATTACCCATATGAAAATTTTCTATATGTTTCATTAGACACTTCAAGAATGAAATAAATATTATCTTCTTCTCTCCATGGATTTTTCAATTTCCAAATAATTCCATCTTCCATTTCTTATCAAAACCATGAGATTGATGGGTAACTCTAATCTCCATCTCCACCTTGATAACACATTGAATTATTTAACCATAGATATTGAACTCCCTTATATCTAATTCTATATTAATACTTGGTTTTAATCCATTGAATAATGGAGAAACATTACTTTAAGGTTACATACCTAATAATTATTGTAAAATTTTCTTAATAGGTACTAAAATATCCATATCTTTGTACATATTCACTTTGAATTTCATTTAAATTATTTTATAAATAATATAAGGAAAGTATTTGTTGAAAAACAATATCCTAAACTCATCCTAATATATAGAGTCAATTTCACCCCATTGAATCAGGTTCCTGATGAGAGTCTAATATTGATCTGATTCTCATTAAAAATGATAAAAAATAAAAATAAAATATTTATGTTCTAAACACTAGAGAACAGAAAATATATTTTCAGTTGTATTAATCCATTTATCAACAACTAGTGGATCATAAAACCCACTAAATGTAGGTAGATTTTTCCTCATAGAGGAGTAAACTGGAAATTGTTCCATCGTTTTCTCATTTGGAATTTCATCATGATTCATATCTTAAGAAACTTTAATAAGTATAACACCATTTTGTTTGATTCTATCTACCATAAAATTTGATTTTTTAGGATGGAAATCATTGCATTTTATTTCACATACATCATTAACCTAATTACTGCTACTTCCACACATTGACTAAAACCAATATCTGTAGGGTGAGAAGCAATAATCAATGTGTAAAACCATATGATCATGACAAATAATTTATAATACATATAAATCATAGAAACAGGATTTCAAATATATGAGTTTTATCCATTAAAATTAATTTTAATCATCTATTCAAATCCTTCATGATGTTTTATAAATAAAATATATATTAACAAAAGAATATCTCCCAGGAGTGTCAAATTAGGCCTGCAGTAATGGAACACTCACTATGCACTTGAATGATGTCCGAGATATACATGAAAACTCTTTTCAGGCTTATTACCTATATATTAATCTTGGCTAAAACCACATCCACATGTAGTATCAAGACAATAATATTTATCATGGAAAACCACACTCCTTTAATTACAATAAAATTGGATGTTCTATTATATATAGTATTATCATAAGAGTTATCAATAATGTTGGCTCATCAATGTTTCCAAATGTAACTAAACCTTGCTCTAATAACATCTTTAGTGACCCATAGATTTCATACACAAATATTACATCTTATATTATGAGTATTTAATACATAAGATAATTATTTTATCCCAAATTTTGTTGGTTTAATGTCTTTGTAAACATAGACACATAAATAAGAAGTTCATAATAGATCTACATCATATCCAACTATGGTCTTCATAAATTAAACCCTTTATAGACATATCATACATAAAATCACTATTCATAACCCATGGAAAGGGAACATAATAAATAGTGTGCTCAGATTTTCAATAAGGTTAAAAAAGGAAGATATAAATGATCACTTAAACATAACCTAAAAATAAAGTTATGATAATATTTTAAAAAAATTTAAAACCATATACTAAAAATCAAAAATCATAATCTTGAGTCATGGAATAAACTCTAGTAGTACATAAGAATGTCATCATAAAAGATTCAATGAACATGAGCCATGAGAAAATAAAATTAGAATAAAACATAAGTTTTTGGAATACACATAAGAATGGAAAATGATTTCCATAGTAAACTATTACAACTAAGAATATCATAGTATATTAGGTTCACTCCCCAATCCATCACATCCTTAATTAAGGTTTACTCCCAAGAATATCATAATGGATATAATCCCTTAATGAACTGGGTTCACTCCTTATTCTATTACTTATTTTTTAGGATATATGGATATTTACCAAATGAATTAGATGGATTTTGAATTCTAGGCCCACAAACAAAATAAACATAATACATCATATATGTACCACAAAGTTATAAACCATTCATCACATAACATATCCCATGGAAATGAAATATTTTTTATAAAGATTTCAATTTTTCATCAATGCATAACCTGTAGAAAATAAAAAGGATTTATAAAAATATAATCATCATATTATTAAACCATATATATCAATGTTAAGGATACTATCCTTGGATCATAAACATAGTAAATCATAATTAACATTAAATGATGTTATCATATATGAAAAAATTCCTATAAAATATAACTACAATATTTCCTTATAAAATACACTTTTTATTTTGAAATAAATTATTAAAATATAAAACATTCCTAATATTAAAGAATTTTTTTTTATTAAAAAATAATGTTGGTAAATTATAAAAGAATTTTTAAATAATTGAGCAGCCATGATGGTGGTAAATTTTTTTATGTAGTGTATATTGAAACAAATATTCCTTTCACATTTTCAGTAAAAGTAAAAATTACCTCATTTAGAAGAGGATAAGAAGATTCCATTTAAACCATTTCATAAAAATTAAATAGGTTTTAACAATTAAATTAAAAAATAATATAATAATTTAAATAAATCATTTAATTATTTTTTAGAAAAAATTGATATGGAATAAAAATGATTTTCTACCAAAGAGAGAAATAAAATAAGGATTCCTTAAAAAATTATTTCAGTTTATTATGTTTTAAAGAGAGGAAAATTAAATAAAAACAAGTAAAATATTGAAATAAATGAAGGCTAATAAAATTCATTAGATTAATGATAGATAGGTCATAAAATTTATTCATTAGAAACTTGATCATAAAAAATCCCGATAAACAATGAGACTGTAACATAAATCTTTTACCTCAAGTTTTATTTTCTTTAAAAGCACTCCAACCAAGTTTATAATAAATTAAAATTTATTTTAATTCTATCAAATAATCTTTTATTTACTTATAATATCCTTTGTTATGCAATTATAATATTTTAACACCCATTTATTAATAATTCCTTATTAAAAATGTCATTTTTGGTTGTTAGCAGTATCATTTTTCTTGAAAATTTAAGTTTTTTAGTTCTGATACTTATATTTGATCATGTTTAAATCATATAAAAAAGTAAAATCATAAATTAAATATCATAAATATTAATTATATTTATATTTTTAGTAATATATAAATTACAGAGATAGAAAAGTGGATGACACTATTCACAAAGATGGTAGGTGATACGTACGCCTGAATTATGTTATCCCTTTTCAGTTGATGAATGAAAGAAAGAAAAAAATAATTCACAATTAAAGAATAATTATTATATAATATATGTCATATATATTATTTAAATATATTTTTATTACCATCCATATTTTGTGTAAATGAAAAAAGAATCATGTCGCTTCGTGGAGGTGGTAGTCCACATATACGGACAAGAAACATTATTTTTTTCCAACAGATTGGAAGGTCAAATGTTTTATATGATATTATTATTATTTAAGTTTAATTATGTTATAAATATCATATAAGAATTTAAAACCACCATAACAACCATCCATGAATGATGGTGATGGGAAGTGAATTGTAGCGCTATATATAGGTGGTAGTCCACACATATGCACAAGTGATACGTTAACTTCCCATTTGACAGAATACTCAGTGAATATTGGTGGTTACATAATCATAATAACATTTAAGTATATAGAGGATAATTATTTCGTTATATTATGATGAATATCATTGATTTTGTTGGGGAATAAGAAGAAACAAATTCAAAGAGGTTGTATGAGATAATTAACTCTTCTTCGAGGGGCCTTATATATATCCTTTATTAAGAACCATTAGATTGGTATTTTAAGAGGAATAAAATCTAAAATTCATGGATTTTAATGTTTATAATATAATTGTGTGGTTTAGATTTATGAATCAACTTCTGGTGAAGAAGTTAATGAAGGGGTCTCATTCTATAAGTGGGGGAGAGGGTACACGTGGAGTCACATAAAATAATAAAATAAACTAAATAAAAATTCCATTAAAATGGTTTTAAATGGAAGGATTTAAAATTTAGGATTGTATTATTCTAAAATATGTACGAAAAATAATATTTAGACATGTTTATTTGAAAACATTAGCCATATCTTTCGGTTTAAACGCCAGGTAAATCTATTTTTACTTTAACCGTGGTAAATATTTTGTTTTTACTTTTAATTATAGAAAAAATTAAGTTGAAATTAACAAATAAAATTAATTATTATTATTAAAAGTATATAATCCAAATTATCAAATTCAGTTCATAGAATTGGTAGAATTTCATTTAAAATTAAACTCACATAAGACAATGAAAAAAAGTTTTTTAAATAAAAAATTTCCCTTCGTATAAAAATATTATATATAAAAATTCAAACTAAAATTTATTTTAATGACATAAATTAGATTATTTATAATTTAATTGGACGAATTATAATTTTTTAAAAAATCTAAAACCACAACGTTTTTAAATAAAAATTAAACAAAAAGGAAGTTCACAATAAAAATCAATATTATTCACTGTTCATTAATAAATCAAAATCATCATAAAATTTTCAAAATTTCTATCTATGATAAATCTCAATTGAATATTTATAAATATTATTTTATTTTTCCAAATAAATTGTTCAAATGTTTGAAAAATTAATTTTATTAATTTTTCATAAAATTAAATAAAAATCATTTTTGATGGAAAATATATTTTTGAAGAATATAAAATGTTTTAAAAAAACAAGAAATTATTTATTAATATATTTTATTTTTCTCAAACATTTATACTTAATATAAAAATTCTGTTTATTACAATTCATTATACCAATTATATAGAAAGGTTATAATTATATATTATAATATGGTTCATTTGGACACCGGTCTTCCTGTATCATAAACAATCAATGAAATTAAAATAATTTGAAGTGGAATATATCATAAAATATAAATGTACTTAAAAATTACCCTGATTTCCTCTTAATTTCCATTAAAACTAATAAATCACCAAAAGTTATAACCAAAATTCTCAAAAAACCAAGATACTAGATCAATCATAAGAAATACTGATATTATCAAACCATAGAAACTCAGGTATCATCACAATAGGTAGTGATGAAGCACCTATTCATGATCTACCTCTCATGTTATGACAATCCAAGATTCTGTCTTTTGTGCTTTCCAAAATTATAATTCAATCATACCTAGATTACAATTTTTCCTTAACCAAACCATATAACACATGAACTAAGAACTCGAGCCGGTTTATGGAAAATCCTAAAGGTTTTCCCGGTCCTCATGGGCTGATTAAAAGAAGTAAGAATCAATATAAAATCTTTGGGAATGATTTATCAAAAAAAAATGATTCATCAATATATAAGAAAAAAATATAAAAAATAAATAGTTAATAAACCATACACTCCAATATAATAAACAAGCAAATATAATATGATGCTATAGTAAACACGGATTTTAACATATACAACTGACAAAAAGGAAATAATGTTCAATAAATCTACCAAAAACAAGTCTCCATGTTCAATTATCCCACTTATACCCCCATTAAATCCAACCCTAGAGATCTATAAACATATTCCACATCTAAGTGTCCTTCCTTCATATAATATATAGGTGTGAGCTAAAGAAGCCTTTTGGTATCCACCAATATAAACAAAATATAATACTTTAAAAGAAAAATCAATTTTATTTCAGTTTGAAAATTTTGATACAAAATAGGATGCATAAGTTTTCTTTTTTTAAAAAACTATAAATTTTCTCCTTTGAAAAAAATTAAACTTACATGTTTCTGATATTATTATTAAATAAAACAAAAAATTAATCTTTTTTATGAAATTCAATCTTAAAATTAATTTTAAATAAATTTATAGTTTACCTAGAAAAAAACCAAAATATGTTTTAAAATATTAAAAGTAATCATACTTTTTAAAATACCCCATCATCATGTAATATTAGGTTATCAAGGGGAATAATCTAGAACAAAGATAACATGGTATTAAATGAGTCATATTTTAGATGTTAGATAAGAATAATCCAATAAAACGACCTTTCTGAACAAATGGTTTTACCCATCTTGACCAAACCGAGGGGAGATATCCCATAGTCTGACCTAAGATTCCACCTTGGGATATTAGGAAAATCATAAATCTAAACTACAGTTCAAGTGTTCTTTGACATCCCACCTAGATAATTTGGATTTCCCATGACTTATAAAAGGATATGATCTTTTTAAAATAATAATCAGACAATATAATCATATCATAGGAAAAATATTTATCTAACCTTTATCTCCAAGCACCCACATAAGAACGTCAACATTATTAAAATTATAAAAAATAAATTCATCTTCAATTTATAGTTATACATATTTCATGCATTGAAACACCCATATTTTCCATCATATATATAGGGGGATGTATTATGGGTTTTAATTTCCAAGTAAACGATTAAATGTGCCAATGAGGCCTTAGATTAATTCTTTAAGGATAAAAGTAATGAAAATTCATTTTGGAAACCAAAAAAATAATTTATCATATTATAAATTTAATGTAATAAAAGCCTAAAATAATTTCACAATAATGTTCAAACACACTCGATCATTATAAACAACACTTTTCCTTCATTTTGGTAGTCCGTAGAATATGAACATTAATGATGAAACAACCAATGATCCAACAACAAAATTCAATTTCTAAAATAATTCGTAAACCATTAAAACATATTGAAAGCTCAATTATCATGAAATAACCATTTTTATAATTTTTTTAAAAAATATATCAGAAATAATCCTTTAATATAACATCATGAATATAACTGTAATGGCTTGGACTTCTCTGGCCCATTTCTTTGTCAAAAAGAGGGCCACGAAGTGTTCTGAAGGGTGAAATGGAATTTTCCCACACTTTCCAAAATTTTGAAACTACGCGCCGTGTACCCCCTCGCCATGTATACCCCATATTGATGGTTGTGTACTTTCCATGTGAAATAAGTCGGTACATGCCATGTGTGCATACTACACGCCATGTACCACCTTGCCGGGTATACCCCGTGTTGAAAGCCGTGTCCTTGCTGTGTGAAATAATGGGTGCACGCCGTGTGTCCAGTACTACACGCCGTGTAGTCTTTCCCTGTGTATGCATTACTAGTCAATGGACGTGTATCATGTTAGAGCCATGTCCTTGCCGTGTATAATAAATGAGTACATGCCGTGTGTCTAAACTACACGCCGTGTAGTCCTTCCCCACGTATGTGTTACCCTCAAACCGTGTGTTGACCAGTCAGCGGCCGCGGAGCCGTGTTGGAAGCCGCATGGAGACCGTGTGAAATAACTGAGTATACGCCGTGTACCATAAAGTACATGCCATGTAATTTTTCTTTTCTCACCTATAAAAGGAGGGGTCCCCTCCTCCTTTCAACTCACTCCTCTCCTCCCCTTTCCTCTGAGTAGAGTTCTCCCAAGAGACTCGAAGGCTCTTTCTTCCATAACTTCTTCGTCCGAGATCTGATTTACGATCCGTCAGCGGCCACGAGATTGTAACGACGAGGCTGAACATCTGATCCTGGGTCTGTTTTCTTTCCTTCGGCCTTTCCATTCCGACTTCCAGCCGAGGAGGTTTTTCCGGGACTTGACAGAAGTGACGGACGCCCAAGACTTCTTCTAAAGTTGATCTGGGGGAGCACTGTGATCAGAACCTATTGAGGTAGGGATCTTACCTTCATCCTTATAAATTTTTCATCATTTGGGGTGGGTGTCCTCTTGTTTATGTGAAACACTTTTGAACCGGTTTAATAAAGATAATAAATGACTTATATAACAGGGTTGGGACGTTGTTGTTGTTGTTACTTTATATCTTGTGATATTATGTTATGAATCGAATGAGCTTCTGAATACTAAAAACCACGGTCGTTGGGGGACTTTTCTTGAGAAATTAAATGTTGCCTTATCTTTTTAGACAGTTTTTGTGGATAGAACTTTGTGAAATGTGGAATTTGGTTAATCACGTAAAGTTGGCTGTTTAAAATCTGGAAGCCTTGTCTGATCACCCTGGTTGAACAAAACGGAACAATGAACATGTGGGTGGTGGCTTGGATATGTGGCATGTGATGGGGGAGTTTTGTGGGTTATTGTGGATCGGGTGAGCAGCGGGGCTGTGGTTGAATTGGTTGTGGGTGGGTGTGAATGTTATGTTGGTGACATGAAGCAGGGCTGCGATAAATCTTATTTAAGGGATAATGATGTACAGGTTTCAGTGCAGTTGTGGTTATGGTGGTTGGCAGCGAGGCTACAGGGTTGGGTTTAATTGTCAATGGAGTATGGGTGGTGATTAATAAATAAAAATTGGAAGAGTTAATGAATGGTGGGTTATGGTAATGGAACGAAATTAATAATCAATGGATTGGATGGTTGATAAGAAGGACTTGGTTTTGTTGTTTGTTTTCCTAACTTGATTTGTGGATGGCAGGGATATGTTTTACGAACGATCGATGTGGTTGGTTGTGGATAGTTGCCCAGTAGTTAAGGATCTAAATAAACTAATTCTGCTGAAACGTTAAAACTTAAATGGGGGTGGGGTTGTTTGTTATATGCATGCTTCGTAGTAGCTGTGCCGAGGAACGTGCTCCGTTTCTCTGTTTAGAAGACATAGGTTGGGTTGTGTGGTTGGTATATATATCTGTATCTTTTGTGTTTTATCGCACCTCACCCATGTTGAGAACTTAGTGTCGAACCCTCCCATTTCAAGGGAGAGGGTGTTTTTCCCTTAGTTACTAGCTCTTTCCTGCCCCTTCTCCCCTAGGATGTTATGTCTTGAGGAAACCTTACAACTAAGAATATTTGGGTAGGTTTCGATTGGGGTGGATTTAGCCCAAGACTCTTCGGGCAGGTTCTAAAATCTCTCAAGCATCTTCGGGATGAGACCCAGGTGTGTGCAGGAGGGATACGTGGTTGTGAGGCACAGGTGTGTGCGGGCGGGATACGAGGCCCAGGTGTGTGCTGGCGGGATACGTGGTTGTGAGGCCCAGGTGTGTGCGGGTGGGATATGAGGCCCAGGTGTGTGCGGGTGATATACGTGGTGGTGAGGCCCAGGTGTGTGCGGGTAGGGAGAGTGTGGCAGCGTTAGGACATTTTCCGTTAGGAGGAGTAGCTAACTAAAGGGAAATAGTGCGGGGTACCCAATACTCTTGTTTCATATAAACTACTACATGTTGTGATTGTGCTTTTGGTGAGTGTGGCTGGTGAGGTTGGGTGGATAGAATACATTGCTAGATTTCTTCTATTGTTCTCACGGGACATTAGGATGTCTCCCCACTTGTGCACACGAGCTTTAGGTTTCCCCACTGAGTATACTTGTATTCTCACCCTACTTTTACTTTCAGGTTTCTAGTTGGACTACAAGGGCCGTGCGGGACACTACAAGTCGAACAGTTGGAGTTGTTGTAGTTTTTGTACTCTTGTTTTCTTTTGGTATTGTACTTTGAGCTTTCTTGTACTTGTACCTTGTTATAATATTCGTTTAAACATGCATGTGGGGTTGGTTTGGGTTTATTTATATACACTTTTTATTTTCCTTTTTTGTGGTTGACTTGTCCTATTTTCTGATCCTAAATTATAAAATGGGTAATGCCTCCCATATTTGTGAAAACTCATACCCTTAGTGATAGTCGACTACCTGTGGCCTACTAGAGGCGGGACTCGGGGGTCATTATCTCCCTTTCACCATTTCCAGCTCAGGAAGGGCATCTTTAGTGGGAGGGGGTCATGATAGAATGGTATCAGAGGTGATGGTTGAGAGATAGGATGGAGTCTGAAGTTAGGCATAGTTAGAATTACATTGGATGGTAGGGTGACTATGTTAATCAATCTTGGTGCGTGAAATAGGCCAGGGAAGACCGACTTGGACACGGGATTTTAGGGCCCCCAGTGATCCGATTAAAGGACTCTGAGCCTATCGAACGCCCAAGTGAGACTACATTGATTGCAGGGTAGAGACCCTTGGGAGAGTACATGCATCATCATGATTGTGTTTTCCTTGATTTGGGTGTTATGGGAAAGAAATTAAAATAAAATGATAAAATAAAACCTTGAATTTTACTTACTACTTGGGCTTAGGGGATCCTTGTTTACCGTACAGCTATGGCACCTGGACGTCGTCCCTAGGTGGCTCAGACGGCCGAGGCCCATCAGATTCAGGCGGTCGATCAGCTGAGGATTGACAGAGAGGAGGAAGATAGCCAGTGGCAGAAGACTCTCTATTGTTTTCAGCGGAAGACCCTCAAGAAGTACAAGGGTAGTACTTGGGATACGAAGACAGAGGGGTGTCTTGGGGAGCAGGGGATCACTTTTACCTTGATCTGTGCTCCGAGAGAGTACTGGGTTCCCCTAGCAGTCAGTCAGCTGAGAGGTGCGGTGCGACAGTGGTGGACGCACTACCTCGGAGAGAGGATACAGGCAGAGGTTCCATGGGCTGACTTTGAGAAGGAATTCTGAGAGGAATTCCTTTCTTCCATGATAAAGGAGAAGAAGCGGCATGAGTTACTCTCCCTTCAGCAGGGGAGTATGTCAGTATGAGAGCTAGAGATCCAGTTCAAGGATCTTTTGGGCTTTGCTCCGGATATCTTTTCGGATGAGGAGTCTCGGGTGAGACGTTTGGAGGAGGCACTTCATCCTTCGCTCCAGTACGCTGTCACCCCCTTCACCCTTCCGACGTAATTGGCAGTACAGAAGAAGGAAGAGGTTTTAAAGAGGATTCACTCACTGGGAGGTGCACCCCGAGAGGGGAACCAGCCAGGCTCGTCAAAGGGTAAGGCAGTCAGTAGCAGGTCTCCTGCGACGGGTCCTTCCAAGTTCAGGCCAGTGGGGAGCAGGCCCCAGCTGTTTCAGTTCAGATCATCGGGTCCCCGTCCCTTTTTCACGAGCCCAGGACTGAGGTGTTGTTCTTGTGAAGGTTTCAGGAATGTTCAGAGTCGGTGCTCGACCCGAGCTCAGTATGGTGGAGGTGGGAAGGTTCAGCGCCCACCACAGCAGCACCAGTTTCCAGCGAGGCCCTTCCAGCAGCAGTAGGACAATGGTCTTCTGAGGTCAGACATTGTGGGAGAAGGTCGACAACAGGGTGCCCCTCAGGTACCTCAACCAGGGCGTGGTTTGGTAGGTGGATGACATCAGAGAGTTAGAGGAGCTAGGCGTGGACAGTTGCATGCAGTATAGTTGACAGCTCCGGTAGGACCAGAGGTGGTGCGAGGTACAATTTTTTTGTTCAGCACTCTTGTTTCTACTTTGTTCGATTCAAGATCTTCACACTCCTTTGTTTCACCTGGTCTAGCCCATTCTTTGGGACTAGACGTAGAGAGACTTTCCGTACCTCTGGCGGTGAGTACTACTATTGGAGGCCAGACCAGCATATCTTGTGTTCTCTAGAGATGTCGGCTGACGTTGGGACCACATCGATCTTGTGGGGACCTTCTTCTATTACAAATGCAGCCATATGATGTCATCCTAGGCATCTACTGGTTGTTTTCTGATAGTGCCTTTATCGACTGCTTCCGGAGAAGCGTTGTGTTCTCCGATGTGGACAGGCAGCCTGTAGATTTTGTTGGAGAGAGGAGATATCAGGTGGGAAGCCGACGTGTGGAGCCTCTCCTTTCCTTGTTAGGTGGGATATCAGTGGTTCCGGCTGATACAGAGATGATGGATGTCCTGGAGGTTGTTGGGGAGTTCCTAGATGTTTTTTCTGAGGAGTTGTGACTCTACCCCCCCCCCCCCCTCGACGTGACATTGATTTCAGGATAGACTTACAGCCTGGTGCCCATATGATTTCGATGTCCCCTTATCTGATGGTACCTTCGGAGTTGCGGGAGTTACAGATTCAGATTGATGATCTGATGGAGAAGGGTTTTGTTCGACCCAACGTATCACCAAGGGGTGCTCCGGTTTTGTTCGTGAAGAAGGCAGATGGTGGTCTCAGGCTATGCATAGACTACCGATGGATGAACCAGGTAACGGTCAAGAACCGCTACACACTCCCAAGGATAGATGATCTCTTCGACCAACTGAGGGGAGCAGGTTGGTTTTCCAAGATTGATATACGATCTGGATATCATCACCTGAGGATAAAAGACAGTGACATCTCGAAGACTTCTTTCAAGTGTAGGTATGGGCACTTCGAGTTTGTAGTGATGCCGTTTGGAGTTACGAATGCACCGGCTGTGTTCATGGGACTTATGAACTTTGTCTTCCGAATGTGTCTTGACCAGTTCATCATTGGGTTTATCGGTGACATCCTGATCTACTCAAGATCAGAGGAGGAGGACATTGATCATCTCAAGGCAGTCTTGGAAGTCCTTCGACACCACCAGATTTATGGGAAATTGTCAAAGTGTAAGTTCTTGACACAAGAAGTGCACTTCCTTGGGAATGTGCGGTCTCAGCATGGAGTGTTAGTGGACCCGTCGAAGGTGGAGGCAGTTGTTTCTTGGGGAGCACCCAAGAGCATGGCAGAAGTTTGTAGTTTCCTGGGGTTAGCAGGTTACTATCGGAGGTTTGTTTCGGAATTCTCTCGAGTTTCTGCTCCATTGACACCTTTGATGAGGAAGAACCAGTTTTTCCAATGGAGCGAGCAGTGCTAGAAAGCTTTTGACTACCTGAAGTACTAGTTGTTCAGTGCTCCCGTACTTAGGTTTCCAGAGGAAGGGTTGTTGTATAAGGAGTTTTGTGATGCTTCTGGCCTTGGCCTGGGGTGTGTGCTGATGCAGAACAAGGGAGTGATCTATTATGGGTCTAGGCAGTTACGCCCTCACGAGTGTAACTATGCCACCCATGACCTGGATCGTTCATTAGTAGTGTTCGGACTGATGTTGTGGTGACATTACCTCTTTGGGGAGTGCTTTGTGGTCTTCTCAAATCACAAGAGCCTGCGTTATATCTTCTCCCAGCGTTACCTGAACTTATGACATTGGAGATGGGTCGAGTTTCTCCAAGACTATGACTTCGAGATCTCTTACACAAAATGTAAGGGAAATGTTGTAGCTGATGCCCTGAGTAGGAAGTTGCATAAGTAAGTGGATCAGAAGTCCACTAATGCTTGGAAAGCGATGGAAGAGTTGGCTTCCTTTCACATGGATACCAGGGTAGAAGGTGTTAGAGGATGTTTGTTTCAGATGACAGTGCAGTCCTCCCTGTTGCAGTAGGTGGAAGAGTCTCAGTGGCGGGACTCTGAAGTGAAAGTGATGCTTGATCGTGTCGATCAGGGGAACGCTCCAGAAGGATGGTCAGAGGACAGCCGACATCGGATGCTTTTTCATGGAAGGTTGTTTGTCCCGGAGACAATGCTTGAGGGTTTTCTCAGTGAGTTCTATAGCTAAACCTTGGTGGTACATCTAGGAGTTTCAAAAATGTACCGAGGCCTGAGGGAATAGTTTTGGTGGTCCAGGGTGAAACAGGCAGTGGCATAGTTTGTGGATAAATGCCTAGTGTGTCAGCAAGTGAAGGCTGAACACCGTGTCCCCAGTGGGTTGTTGCACCCTTTAGATGTACCTTAGTGGAAGTGGGATGGAATCTCAATGGACTTCATCATAGGACTACCCAGAGCTCAGGGTGGTTATGATGCTATCTGGGTAGTGGTGGATCGGCTGAGGAAATCAGCACACTTCATAGCAATTAAGGATTCAGGCCCAGTGAGTGCCTTAGCACAGTGGTAAGTCGACGAGGTGGTGCGTTTGCATGGAGTCTCGAAGACTATCATCTCAGATAGGGATACTCGGTTTACCTCAGGAGTCTGGAGGGGGATACAACATGCCTTTGGCACCCAGATACGCCTTAGTACTACTTTCCACCTCTAGACCGATGGGCAGACGGAGTGGACTATCCAGACATTGGAGGACATGCTGCGGGCATGCATTCTGAATTTCGTATGATCATGGGTACGACACTTGCCTTTAGTAGAGTTTCCCTACAACAACAGCTTCCACTCTACTATTGGCATGGAACCGTTTGAGGATTTGTATGGGAGACCATGTCGTTCACCCATTTAATGGGTAGAGGTTGGTGAGACAGGTGCTCTTGGTCCAGAGGTAGTGCAGAGCACCATAGAGAATGTCCAGCTTGTACGTGAGAGGATTAAAGTGGCTCCGGACCGACAGAAGTCTTATGTTGATCGTCAAAGGAGGCCCTTGGAGTTAGAGGTGGGAGATCATGTGTTCTTGACGGTTTCCCCTCGATGGGGGTAGTAGAGGTTTGGGAAAGGGAGCAAGCTCTCACCTAGGTTCATTGGACCTTTTTCAGTGGTGAGGAGAGTCGGTGAGGTGGCATATCAGCTGGCCCTTCCACCTTAGATGGAGAAGGATCATGATGTCTTCCACATCTCCCAACTTCATCGGCACTTACATGATGACTCCCACATTATTGACTGGGGAGAGTGAGATATGGGAGACGAGGCGACCTTCGAGGAACGCCCAGTCATAATTGAGGATCGTAAGGAGAAGGTGTTCTATGGACGAACCATTCCGTTGGTTCGTTTTTTGTGGAGGAATGGCAGCTTTGAGGACAACACTTGGGAGCGGGAGACCTAGATGCACGCTCAGTACCCGGAGTTGTTTTGACATGGGTTTTACCTTGTTCTTATGAGCTTTGTGTTGATGTTGTACTCTGTACCTTTGATATATGTAATGCTTGGCTTGTCGGTTGTGATACCTTTTGTTTCTTTGTTCCCTAGTAATGTGTAACATGTCCAGATGTGTGGGGAAATGGAAAAACATGACCCTTAATCGAGACGCATTAATGAGGATGTGAATGAACCCGTGCTGGCAAGTTAGTGCCGCCTAAAGCGGATAATATCTCGACATATGAGAAGGAATTTCCCAAAACCACATGTTCGGGTAGTGTGTTGGTTGTGTGGTGTTGGGTGTAATACGAGTTGAAAAATCCTAATGTATGAAAGTGGGAAGACCCAATTCTTAATCGAGACGCATTAATGATGATGTGATTAAGCACGTGCAGGTGAGTCAGTGCCGCCTAAAGCAGATAATATCTTGACGTAGGAGAAGGAATTCCTAACACATATGATTAGGGTTGTTGGTTGGGTTCCTATTATAACGAGAACCCTAAGAGGTATCTTGATGGGTTCCTCTCGGTTGGTTTTTGAATTCTCGGGGACGAGAATGTTTTAAGAGTTATATGATGTAATGACCCGGACCTCTCTGGCCCATTCCTTTGTCAAAAAGAAGGCCACAAAGTGTTCTGGAGGGTGAAATGGACTTTTTCCACACTTTCCAGAATTTTGAAACTACACGCCGTGTAGTGTTAGTACACGCCGTGTACCCCCTCGATGGGTATACCCCGTGTTGAAGGTCGTGTACTTGCCGTGTGGAATAAGTGGGTACACGCCATGGGTGCATACTACATGTCGTGTACCACCTTTCCATGTATACCCCGTGTTGAAAGTCGTGTCCTTGCTGTGCGATATAATGGGTGCACACCGTGTGTCCAATAATACACGTCGTGTAGTCCTTCCCTGCGTAAACGTTACCAGTCAACGGCTGTGTACCATGTTGGAGCTGTGTCCTTTCTGTGTGAAATAAATTAGTACATGCCGTGTAGTCTTTCCTCGCGTATGCGTTGCCCTCAAACCGTGTGTTGACCAGTCAACGGCCTTGGAGCCGTGTTGGAAGCCGCGTGGAGACCATGTGAAATAACCGAGTACATGTCGTGTACCATAAAGTACACACCGTGTACTTTTGATTTTCTCGCCTATAAAAGGAGGGGTCCCCTCCTCTTTTAAACTCACTCCTCTCCTCCCCTTTCCTCCGAGCAGAGTTCTCCCTAGAGACTCGAAGGCTCTTTCTTCTATAACTTCTTCGTCTGAGATCTGATTTACGATCCGTTAGCAGCCACAGGAACGTAACAACAAGGTAGAATGTCCAAGCCTGGGTCCATTGTCTTTTCTTTGGCCTTTCCTTTCTGACATCCACCTGAGGAGGTTTTTCTGGGACCCAAAAGAAGTGATGGACGCCCAAAGACTTCTTCTAAA
Source organism: Viscum album (assembly GCA_963277665.1). Lineage (NCBI taxonomy): Eukaryota > Viridiplantae > Streptophyta > Magnoliopsida > Santalales > Viscaceae > Viscum > Viscum album. The sequence goes on from OY728126.1 coordinate 1,679,302,680, forward strand.
GTTGATCTGGGGGAGCGTTGTGATCAAAACCTTTTGAGGTAGGGATCTTACCTTCATCCCTCAAAATTGTGCATCATGCGGGGTGGGTGTCTTCTTGTTTACATGAAACACTTTTGAACCGGTTTAATAAAGATAATAAATGACTTATATAACTTGGTTGGGAAGTTGTGATTGTTGTTACTTTATATATTGTGATATTATGTTATGAATTGAATGAGGTTCTGCCTACTGAAAACTACGGTCGTTAGGGGCCTTTTCTTGCACAATTAAATGTTTCCGTATCTTTTTAAACCATTTTTGTTGATGGATCTTTGTGAAATGTGGAATTTGGTTAATCACGTAATGTTGGCTGTTTAAAATCTGGAACCCTTGTGTGATCACCCCGGTTGAACAAAACGAACAATGAACGTGTGGGTGTTGGCTTGGATACATGGCATGTGATGGGGGTGTTTTGTGGGTTGTTGTGGATCAGGTGAGCAGTGGGACTGCAGTTGACTTGGTTCTGGGTTGGTGTGAGTGTTATGTTGGTGACGGGCCGTGAGGTTGCAATAAATGGTATTAAAGGGATAATGATGTACGGGTTTCAGTGCAGTTGTGGTTATGGTGGTTGATAGCGGGGCTGCAGGGTTGGGTTTAATTGTGAAAGGACTATGGGTTGTGATTAATAAATAAAAAGTAGAAGAGTTAATGAATGGTGGGTTATGGTAATGTAACGGTACTAATAATCAATGGGTTGTATGGTTGATAAGAAGGACATGGTAGTGTTGCTTGTTTTCCTAACTTGTTTTGTTGGATTTCAGGGATATGTTTTACGAATGATCGATGTGGTTGGTTGTGGATAGTTTCCCAGTAGATAAGGAACTAAATAAACTAATTCTTCTCAAAGGTGAAAACCTAAATGGGGTTGGGGTTGTTTGTTATATGCATTCTTCTTAGTAGTAATGTCAAGGAACGTGCTCATTTTCTCTGTTTAGAAGCCATAGGTTGGGCTGCGTGGTTTTTATATATATCTGTATCTTTTGTGTTTTATCTCACCCCACACATGTTGAGAACTTAGGTGCGAACACTCCCATTTCATGGGAGAGGGTGTTTTTCCCTTAGTTAATAGCTCCTTCCTGCTCCTTCCCCCCTAGGCTGTGATGGCTTGAGGCGACCTTACACCTAAGTCTCTTCGGGTAGGTTTTGATTGGGGTGGCTTTAGCCCAAGACTCTTTGGGCAGGTTCTACTATTTCCCAAGAATAATCGACATAAGGCCCAGGTTTGTGCGGGCGTGATACGTGGTTGTGAGGCCCAGGTGTGTGCGGTTGGGATACGATGCCCATGTATGTGCGGGCGGGATACATGGTTGTGAGGCCCAGGTGTGTGCGGGCGGGATACGAGGGCCAGGTGTGTGCGGGTGGGATACGTGGTGGTGAGGCCAAGGTGTGTGCAGGCGGGGAGAGTGTGGCAGCGTCAGGACGTTTTCCGTTAGGAAGAGCAGCCAACTAAAGGGAAATAGTGTGTGTTACCCAATACTCTTGTTTCTTATATACTACTACTTGTTGTGATCGTGTTTTTGGTGAGTGTGGCTGGTGAGGATGGGTGGATAGAAATCCTTGCTAGGTTTCTTCTGTTGTTATCACGGGACATTAGGATGTCTCCCCACTTGTGCACGAGAGCTTTAGGTTTCCCTACTGAGTATACTTATATTCTCACCCTATGTTTACTTTCAGGTTTCCGGGAGGACTACCAGGGCCGTGCGGGACCCTACTAGTCGGACAGTTGGAGTTGTTGTAGTTGTTGTACTCTTTTTTTCTTTTGGTATTGAACTTTGAGATTTCTTGAAAATGTACGTTGTTATAAAATTTTTTTAAACATGCATGTGGGATTGGTTTGGGTTTGTTTATATAATCTTTTTCTTTTCCTTTTTTGATGATGACGTGTCCAATTTCTCGATCCTAAATAATAAAAAGTGTAATGCCTCCCATATTTGTGAAAACTCATACCCTCGGTGCTAGTCGCCACCCCGGGGCCTACTGGAGGCAGGACTCGGTGGTCATTATCTCCCTTTCACCATTGGAATCTCAGGAGGGGAATCTTTGGTGGGAGGGGGTCGTGACAATAACTGGAAACATTTAAGAGTAAATTTAAATCTATATGAAAAATGTCATATATTTAAACATAAATAGATACTCCTGGGACACCTACCTTTAATCATATAGCTTCTAATGACTGTATAGGTAATTCATTAGGGGAATATCCAAATATAAATTTAAAAAATTCAGAGGGATTAAAATAAACCATATGAAATAAAAATCTACTTATCTAGAACAACCCCAGATCTATGATTTAGCTACCATATCATCTAGGGTTAAGGATGATGGAAGCACAATAGAGAAGATAATAGAAGATATTACCCTGAATAAAAAATTCTCAAGAGTTCAAAACACTCGAAGGATCCCCCAATGAGGAGGAGAAAATAAAACAATGCACTACAAGAAGTCATAGGTGTTCAATGAGTGGGGGTAGGACACATAAAGGGTTAAAATCGACCAAGATCAAAGGATTCAAAACCTAGAATTTAAATTAGGCCAACGACATTAATGCAGTGAATCACCATTAATGAAAAACTTGTAATTTTATCCTGAAAAATCATGCTAGGAAATTATCCTTCATGATATTAACATATTTGAACCTAAATTGTAAATAATTAAATATAATAATAACAAGAGAAACATAAAACTATATCACAGAATGATACCCTTATTCATGGTATAAACTACCATAATATGGGGTTTCTAGCAGTACAACCTCTCTCAGGCACATGAAAACTACTAGAAACTATATAAAAATAATGGACCAAGGAGAAAAAATAAAATGAAATTAATAAATAAGTAATGTGTGGTTCAAATGTGAATAATATCCATCGACTAAGTCCAAAAATTATATATTATGTATCAATAAATATTCAAGTTTGAGTGATAAAAACGTTGCATTTAGTAGGATTATAGATATAACTTCCCTTATTTTAATTAGTATACGGATCAAATAAGTATTTCTCTTTCTTAGTGATAAGATTATCAAAAGAGGAATTTCATATGTAACATAATGTTATTTTAAAATAATAAATATAGGTTTGATAGAATATATGAATGAAACGTCCAGATTAGATGAAAATGTAATGCCCCAATAATTTTTGATAAATTTATTTTTAAATAAATTTGATTTATTCAATAGATTGAGGATCAAGAAACCCCGAGTCTAAATGAACCATAATTTAGAATACCATTATAAAATAGAAATAAAATTTTAATTTATTATTTATACTAACTAAATTATGAAAATTATGGTTGTCTATTTATTATAAATAAAAAAAGAATAATTTAAATGGAAACGAAATGTTTCTGAAAAATAGTATTATCCTAAAAGACAACATAGTCATGCTTTTTGACCATAATTTAAAATTAATTTTCACCACATCTAGAAAACCTATTTGAAAAAATTAAATTCACTATATAAATATACTTTTAAGAATTATCCTTCTGTGAATATTGGATAACTTTTGGAAAAGATTAATTTCACGATGGATAGTAAAAAATAATGTTTTTTATTGAAAACTACATTTTCTATTAAATTATGTTAAAAGATAATTTTTATAATAATTTATATAATGTAAAATTAATTCAATTATATTACAATTTAACTAATTTAGGTCAAATAAATCAATTTCATATTGAATTCTGATATTAAAAATTTTTAAACTGTCGAATGTTTTTATTTGGAAAACCTAATTTTTCGATGCATATGCTGGTTTAATTTTCAATAAAATTTTTCTACTTTTTTGAATTAAATTTGGAAAAATAGATTCTATTTTTGGAATAATCACAATTTATATTACTTGATAAATTCAAATTAATATATTACCATAATTAATATTGAAAACAGAATAAATTTATTACCCCTGTTAAGGTGAAAACAGTTTTACTAGTGAGTTAATTTAGAAGACAAGGATTTAAAAATGAACTAATTTTTTTTCAAAACAACCTTTATGGCCATATTTCAACATTTTAACCATTAATTTTAGATAATTCGACATTTTTTAGCCTTATGTAATGTACCAAATGCGGGAACACTTTATTATTTTGAAAAATACCACGTGTGTCCTCTACCACACCAAAAAGGCCACTCACTCCCTTAACTGTTAAACACCTATAAATCCCTGTGTCTTAAAAAAACCTTCCAAAATATGTCCCCAAAATCCTTATACATATTATTGATATTAGTTTTCTCCAAAAAGACAAACCCTGGGGTCCTTAAGAGGAGATCCAAATGAGGTTTCTGTAAGAGAAATTAATTCTCTTAACAAAGATATTTCATTTAAATTCTTATTATTCAAAAATAAATTATATATTAACACTTAAAAAAATGAAAAACTACTATAAAAATTATATATAAATTTTTTTATGTGGATTTAATAACATTTATCCATATCCTACTATATATAATGGGAAATAGAATCATTGATCTTGTGTACGGTGGACCACCGCCTCACGAACCGATGTAACTTATTTTCCATCGACACATCTCATAATTATGTTTAATATTGGATTTAGTATATATATAAAATATTTAATAAATTATTTAACTTTTTTTATTATATTATTACATATATATTTTTACTTTTCATGCTATTTAAAATATGACAGCATCGATCATATGTACGGAAGACTACTGCCTCATGAAGTGATGTGATTTTTTTAACAGACACTTTAAATGGATTTTAATAAAAATAAATTTTAATGAATATATGTGATATATATGAAATTATATATATTCTATAAAATTAATATATCACCCAATTAAATACACTTTCACTCGTTGATGGAATGATATCATCGCTCGTGTGTACGTATGACCTACCATCTCCACAAAGAGATGTGATTCATTTTTGTTTTAATACCTTAAATAATGATAATAAAAAAGTATATAGTTAATAGATAATATATATATACCATTAATATAACTATAGAGATGATTTGTCCATATCTTATACATATGAATCAGATCTTTCCTGACAAAAAAAATGATAAAACAAAGAAATTAACACAAGAAAGAAGGAAAATAATGAAATATTATTAAAACATAGGGGTGTAAATTATTATAATATGACAATATATGATATTATAAATGTTAATATTGTAATAGAATAAATTAATTACATGATAAAAACTGTTATACATGACTTTAAATCTTATTCAACCAAAATGAAACACGAGGTATGAGAATTAATCTCAATTTCCCTTCATTGAGAAATATTATAATATTGTGAACCCAATTTCTTGGAAATGGTGTATAATTTCACTTTGACATGTAATGTATTGATTAATAAAAATTAATGGTATTTTATGTTTTAATTTTAATTATTTCATATAAGTGTATTTTATATAAAGGTTTCTTTGTTGTAATGAATTTAATAAATCAATTAATTTTCATAGGGTTATAATAATTATTCATTATATTTGATATTATAATATTAGTTTTGTAATTAATTTTTAATATATTATGTTTTATATCAACTATTTTTATGTTTATTTACATTTTACATACATAATTGGTTCATTTTTAATTACCACTTCAACGTCATGATCTTTTTTTGGGTTTATTTCACAATATCATTTTAATCCGGACTGTTTATGCATGAATTTATATTTAAGTAAAATATTTATAATTAGTAAATAAAAAAAATTAAATATATTATATTCTAGTTATTAATTAATTTTTTATGTAATATTACCATTTTTACTCTTTGAGACTTAAAATTATTGAGAATATGTTTGTAATAAAACTCTGATTTATTTATCTCTTCCTTTGAAATTATTTTTCTTCCAAAACTATATTTTCTAAAATATCTATAAAATTTGTTTTTTAATTTCTTAAAATTATTTTTAATCAAATTTTAAACGATATTGTTTTTATTAAAAAAAATTGAATGTAAAATTCATTTAATTTTCCAACACGACCCATTTATATTTTATCAAAAATGTGAAAATAATATTTATTCTAGCATGTATGACATGTATGAAATTTCCAACATTCATTTCCACTAAATTATTTAAATCATAATTTATAAGTTTAAAATTTAATTTTCAATGAAAATAATTTTCAAAGTGAATGATTTTTAAAAATATATTAGGAACTTTCAGTTTTAAAAATATTTGAAAAGTTAAAAGAATATTTTCCTCAATAATGTTTTTAAAGAACTTTGTATGGAATTTCTATTCATCAATGACAAAAACACAGTAGTTTTCATATACTACATTGGGTATATGTTGCATTTATTCTATCCACATTCTTTATTTGGATGTTTTATGACCATCTCTAATAAGTAATTTTTTGATATTCAATTTGTTTATTCATTTTTATAGTCCTTAAATTTCCTCTAAAATATTAAATTTATTCTAATCATTGGAAATTTATTTTCCCGAAAATATCCATATTATTTTTCATAGATATGATTATTTCTTAAATTTCATATCATTTATATATTTGGCTTCTTACATTGAATTTAATTTATTTTCTTGGTAAATATTAATAGATCTATGTGCTTCACTCAATAAAAAATATTGATGATAAGGCATATTGATTCATGTAATAAATATATTATTCAATATGTGAGGTATGATTTGAACATACAGTGATGGGTGAGACCAGGCTAGATAGATCCACTCGATGCATTATTAGTATCATGAGAGGAATCTGTTGGCTAGCCATAGTTAATGTGTTTCAGTGTATACATACCCATTTGTTTTAAACTATCTTCTGAAAGATATTAATATCATAGGTATGATTATACCATATACCATAAATTCCAATAGTTACTCATTTCCTTCATTAATATTTTAGTTAATATTAAGCATGATATTTTCACAATGATATTATCTCCCAACGCATTTCATTCTCAGTTTATTAATGGAAAGAAACATGTTTTAAGTTATTTTCTTTTTTATATTGATTATTCTTTATCTAGTCATGATATTCATGTTATGGATTAAATGGAATGCATGTTTAGATATGTACCATTCCAAATTTAGTTTTTATCTAATTGTGACAGTCATATTATTTAAATGGCATATATGTTTAATTATTTACCTTTCCATGATGATTATTCTATTGATTCCTGATATATTATAGTATATATAAGCCTTATTGATAATTTTAGCTCATTTTTTTTTACTTAATAATCCAGTACGTTTACTATGAATGATATTAAAGGACAATCTAGTGGTAACAATGATATTGTTTAAAATTATTATGTTGTAAATTTTTAATTAAAATTTAATATTGGACACATCTATGTATCTAGTTTTACATGACTACTATGAAATTTGGTTCTTTGAGATGTGAATATTTGTATCTTATTCCAATTTAATAATGGAGATATCAACACCATGCTACTAGGGTTGGGGCTATTACAATTGGAATTAGAGTAATTTTAGTGGAAACCTTTGGAAATAGATTTAGGAAAACATAGATTAGTGAATATAACCCTATGATAGAATTTGAATATAATAATAGAAGAACATAATAATGATTTGGTTAGGTAGATTGCAACACCCCAAGCGTTCACGATACTCTTCTCTTTCAATAATGCAATAGCTTGCATTGTACGCAAGTTCAAGATTCTAACACACCGCGACCAATCAAAGTAGCAGTTATGAATGGTAATACCCACTTTTTGAAATTATATAAATTTTATATTTCAAAATGGAATTTATTTTTGGATTTGGAATATTGAAATTAGACTATGTTGAATTTTTGGTATTTTTCTGAGAACATCCAATTTTTTTTTGAATAGTGAAAAATACATAAAAACAACTTTTTTAATCAAAATAATTTATAGTGATAAATTATACTATTGAGTGGGTTTTAAGTATAATTAGAATATATTATTACCATTTTATACAATTTTGGTCATTAGAATTAATTTCACTTTGAAATTGGACATAAACAATTGTCAATCTTTTGATATATATTGTTTCTCAAAAACACGCTATTTGTTGTGAAAACGGGAATTATTTATAAAATAAATTAATGAAACTTATATGTTTGGAATTTTTTAAAATGGATATCATTTTTGAATTCGGAATATCCATTATAGCTTAGGGTGAAATTGTGGCATTGTTCTGAAAAGCTTTACTTTTTGATGAATAGTGAAACCACTAAGCTGTAGTTAAAAAACTGATTTTTCGTTTAAATGAAACATTACCACTTCTGTGATTTGATTTTAAAAAATCTGACACACATGGTTGTCATTAGGATGTAAAATTTGGTTCAATGGGATTAAAATATTTTTTTGGTGAATAGTAACTTTTAAGTTTAATTAATCGCGATTAAAGGTAATTAGTGAAATTTAAGGTAATAATGATATTATAAAAATAGGAAAGTAACTTTACACTTTTCCAACCCCTATTGGAGGATTCATTGCGACCAATACAATCCATGGGTCAAATTGGGGTCCCCATGGAGCCACTTTGGTAGGAAAATGACATTAAAAACTTTTTATTTATTGTTAAAATAAAAATGTCACAAACATGAGTTGTTTTACTAAAACAATTTTTAAATGGGTTATACAAGTAATAATTTTGAATATAAATATTAATTAGAAATCTAAAACGATTTCCTACATCATGATTATTTTTTTATAATTTTTATACATTAAAAAAATTATATTATTTATGACACCATGATGATGCAGTGATTACCTCATTAATTAAAGATTTAAATAAAATAAAATGATAATGTAAAATGTAATAAATACACATGTGAAAAACCTATTGGATGAGTATATTTAGAACCCTTATCACCTTACCCTTGAAATATATAAGTGTGGGACCTTTTAAATCTGAAACTCATTATATAATAAAGTAAAATTTCATGACCTTCCCTGAGTGCCCCTCCTCTCCTCTTATAAAATGCCCCCACCACTACCACCTTACTCACACCATAAAAGCCTTTTGGCTCAGCCAACCTCTTCCCAAATATAGCCTCAACTTCTCTCTCTTAGTCCTAGAAGCCTCACTTTGGGCAGAAGTATTTCCAAGAAATCCTTTGAGCTCAAATCAAAAAGAGCTACCCGTTTTAAAGGTAGTGTTTTCTCTTGTGTTCTTATGTTTTATTTTTCTTCTCCAACCACCTACACTATTTTTATTAATTTCTTTTGTAACAAAATCAGTATCCTCAATATACTAGGATGTTTTTATATTAATTATTCGAGATAAACTTACACAAACCAACATCTAATGGTTAGTGAACATACTATTTATGTGGATGGGGAATTTTTGCCTCACGAAATGATGATTATTCAACACTCATATAACACCTTAAAAGGTGGCAATTAAGATGTAACTATATTTATATATTATATATAATATGTATATTTTTTACATAATCTTCTGTATTTTTCATTTATGGCATACCTTTATGGTTTCCATTATGGGTAAACGCGATATTTTCATTTTAGGAAGTGTGGATTACCGCCCCTCAATGTGATTTGAATTGTTAATGCCATATGTGGGATGTATAATGGATGGATTAAATGATATTATATATGATATTATACTGGAATTATAATATACCTTTATATCATTATGATTTCATTCCATTAAATATGAAATAGAAATGAAAGTAGCGTTCATGCGTACGTACGGCTTACCGTCTCCATGAACGGTGCATTTCATTTCTTACCTCTAAATGTTATGTAATATTATGAATGAATGTATATAATGAATATATATGATATATATGATATCTAAATCAGGAATATAATTCTGGATATAATGGATATTTCACCACATGAACAACTTGTAATTATAAGAAGTTTATTGTTGACTCAAGTACCAAAGATCGAAAAAATGACCGTTATTAACTTAAATGACTACGTAATTTTCGTAACATTGTAATAAATGATATAAAAGGGATAATGAACATACAAAAGGTTCTTAAGAAATTATATATTAACTCTAGTTTATTATTCATGATGTTAAAGAGCATTCGAGTCCAGTCGTACACGAGGTAAGGGAAATTGTTAACCTAATTTCTGTTCATTATGTTAATCTCCTACTTTCAAATTATTTCATGATATTATTATGTCAAATCATGTATTTGTACTTTCTTTATGTGTATTTATTGTTTATACACATAATAGATCTATTTTATTTAAAAAAATGATCTTTGTAAGGGAACTTCTTAACCCAATTTCCATTCTTTGGGTTAATCTACTACTTTCAAATTACGTCATGATATTATTATGTCCTATATTGTATTTTTAATTTCATTATGTTTACTTATAGTGAATACACATAATAGACCTATTATATTTAAAAAATGATATTTTTAAGGGGCTTCGCCTTAATCACCATTCATTGGGGCGTATTTTGTTTTATACACAAATTTCTTTTATACGGTGTAAAAAACCCTTTGACTTTTACGTTTATTAAAAAAGAATATTTTATACTAAGTGTTTTACTAAATGAAAAAAGGAATGTTTTTCTTATCGTACGTATGCGATAACAACGACTTCTCTACTACCGTGACTATTATTTGAGTTTCGGGTTCCTCTGCAATTCATAACTTTTTTGAAATGAAAAATAAATACCAAGTTTTAATTTTCTTTTATTTTGGTATTGAAAATGGTTTTGATAAGGTTTTTATTATATCAATGTGTTGTATTGATATCTTGTGATTGAAATGTAGAAATTATATGTTTCCTTTATGCATGATTTATGTGATACGATTATGTTATGGTTTATTATTTTTTTAAATCTATTCATATGAGGAATGCATTGGACCTAATAAGTGACGGGTGTGGCCCTCTATAGCTTCTCGATGCATCGGTAGGTCTCATGAGACAAACTAGTGTCTTGGAACGAGGCCTTGACAAAATCTTATTTGTGGTCTTGGCACGAGGCCTTGGCTGCATGGTTATGATAGTCTGGAATTATGCATTCCATCATTATGAAAGTGGTTATTGATATTTCTTGTGATTATTCGACTAGTAGAATATCCATGAGAAAAAGTAAATGGAATTATTTCATTTTACTTTTTCCATATTATGTTGAAGTTCAAGATTAAACGGCTTTTGTTTTAATTATACATTGCCTTAAATGTTTATGTTTAATTATGAATGATTCCTCTATATTGTTATCCTTACTGAGCATCTGAGCTCACCCCTTTCAATGTTTTATTTTTTTCCCAAGATGTGATGAAATATTTTATGACTGACCTATAGGGATAGTCTGAAGGGGATCGAAGTGTGGACTATGGAGACTATGTTATTGTGATTTTTCACTTTATGATGTAATGTAACATTTATGAATGTATCTAGTGTTTCCAAGGCTACTAAACTAATCGGTCTTTCGAGACTTGATCTTTTGTGATCAAGCCAATGTTATGCAATAATTTACCGACTCTGGGTAACTAGGGTCGGGGCATTATAGTTGGTATGAGAGGCAGTTTAGTACTAACCTTGGAAGCTAGATTAAGATAAACTCTGATTAGAGCACATATCCCGGAGATAGAAGTTGAGGATTAGTATAGAATAACTTACTAGAATTTTTTTATTATAGGGATTTTGTGAGTTTTCCGAGCAATAAATCCCTGTGTGGATACGAGTAGGTAGAGGCGGCTCTAGCAAAGATGTACGGAGGGGTAAAACCCGAAAACACCTCTTTGAGCTAGACACGAATGGGAACTAGTGCAGGACAATGGGCCTTGCTGCACTCTTGGTCACGACACTCCCGGGGGATATGCTTAGGATAATTATAATTTTCTTTACAAACCATTATGAAGGGCTTATGAGTACATACTTCCTCATAGAAAACATTTTAATGATTATGGATTATATCAATAAATAGTTCAATTTATGTCAAGTGTTTTACAAGTATGGAATTATGTATTTTGATTCATAAACTAATCTTGTTTATGCCATTGTTTAGAAATGGCGCCTAGTGGGAGGAATGGAAACTGTATCCATGCACGCACTCCGTGTGGGGATTTTCCTCTTACTCAAGATCATTATTATGGAGATAGAGATACAACTGGTGCTGATCAACTTATTACCATACTGGGAAATCTCACTCAGGTTATGAATAACAAACTTACTCATATGGAGAACCCTGATCCGCAACATGGAGGATCAATGTTAGACCGCTTCATGAGGAAGCAACTGCAAAAATTTAATGGGGGTACAAATCCATTATTAGCTGAGAAATGGGTAATCTCTTTAGAGAAAATATTCCACGCCTTGGGGAGTAGCGAAAGGGAGAAGGTTGTCATGGCAGTTTACCGCCTCACTAGAGATGCTGATCAATGGTGTTCGTTGATTAAAAATACAAAGGAAGATGATGAAGTATCAAATATGGAATAGAGAGAGTTCAAAGAGATTTTCATAGAAAAATACTTCCCTCGTGACCATTGAGAAGATATGGAAAGGCAATTTCTATGTTTGAGACAAATGGAGGATGAAAATGTCGCAAAGTATGAGGCTAACTTTACAAGGTTAGCGAGGCATGCTGCAGATTATATACATAACCCAAGAAGTAAGATTGACCATTTCATTGATGGGTTAAAACCATTTCTCCTTCGAGCTTTAGAATCACAATATTTCTCAACAAACGAAGATATAGTCTCGTGTGATATCAAGAAAAAAAAGGAATTATCTATGTCTTATGACAACAAAGTAAAGCAAGAAAAGAAGAGAATGGTGGAACAAGAGACAGATAATGGGAAAAAGGGAAAGAAGGATTTTCAATTATGTGATAATTGTTGGAAGAATCATCTCGGTACTTTCCCGAAAGGAATGTGAGTTTGTTATAAGGGTGGAGAAAAAGGTCACCAGGCTCGTGATTATAAGGGAAAGATAGAGGATATCAATGTTGAATGCTACAATTGTAGGGAAATGGGGTATTATGAAAATAAATGTTCTAAGCGTCAGGGAAACTAACCTCAGAAAAGGCCAAGGGATCAAGGAAAATCATATGTTGTTACTACAATTGAAGTGGAATAATTAATTTATTGGTTCTTTTGGACTCAAGGATTATATTCGAGTTATAAGAATAATGATTTATATATAAGGATTGAACTACAGTACTTGTTTTTTTCATTATGGATTTAATATCATGAAGGTAATCATATTTTTAGTATGTGACAATAAGATAAAATTTACTTTGTTTGGGTAACTTGATGTTACAATTGGTTTTGGAATTTAGAGACCTTTTAGAGAAAGTCTGGACAGAGGTATTTTGTATAACTATAAAGGTTGGAATGGATTAAGTTTAACCTTGGATAGTATTGTTTAAGGTTAAAAATTTCTGATGATTACGTTTGGAATATTATAATAGTATATTTTTAGGAAGAGGACAACCTTCACGTCATGGGATAACCCGTCACATCGGACAAAGCTACAGGAATCGAACCCACAACCATAGTGCGACAAGCCTTTATTACCTACCACTAGCCTACAGTAAGTCCCTGGTTATTACAAAATAGTTTTCCTAATCTAAATGGTATGTGTAATATTTGGAACCTTATACAACTAGGATAAATACAATATTTTTGAGTTCTATTACCATTTGGAGTGAAAGATGGGTTCGTGGTAAAAATTTATTAAAGAATGAAAGCTTACATGACAGGTGAGTTTATTTCCTTACGTTCTTAGCAAATCATTTAAATAAATTCCTCAACTTTATTAAAGGTAACTTAAAACAAAAATGGTGTCGGTTAACTTTTCCAACTAGGGATTCAATGACTGTTTAACCAATCACAAGTTTGTGATTTTCTTGTGGATAAATTTTTCCTAATCCTATTTTCTACAACTCTCCATCAGACCTTGATGGTCTGTTTTTCCTCTATATCCCTATTTTCATATAATCCTAGTATGGGCTATCTCGGGTGACCTTTGTACTTCTCTTTCTTTCTTTTAATGTTATATTCTTATTAACCCTATTTCTGATGTGGGTTTTCCACAAAGGTATTTTCTATTTTCAACCTTTTATTTTGAAAGAACATTTTCAAATTGCGAGGATACAATTTATTGAAGAAGGGGAAATTGAAACACCCCATGCTTTCACGATATGCTTCTCTTTCAATAATGCAATAGCTTGCATTGTACGCAAGTTCGAGATTCTAACACACCACGACCAATAAAAGTAACAGTTATGAATAGTAATACCCACTTTTTGAAATTATATATATTTTATATTTCAAAATGGACTTCATTTTTTGATTCTGAATATCGAAATTAGCCTATGTATAATTTTTGGTATTTTTCAGAGAACTTCCTATTTATTTTTATGAATATTGAAAAATACTTAAAAACAATTTTTATAATAAAAAAACTATATATTGAAAAATTATACTATTGAGTGGTTTTAAAGTATAATTAGAATATATTTTTACCATTTTATCCAATGGTTGTCATTAGAATTAATTTCACTTTGAAATTGGACATAAACAATTGTCAATCTTTTGATATATATTGTTTCTTAAAACACGCTATTTGATGTGACAACATGAATTAATTATAAAATTAATTAATGCAACTTATATGTTTGTAATTTTATAAAATAGACATCATTTTTGAATTCGGAATATCAATTATAGCTTAGGGTGATATTTTGGCATTGTTCTGAAAAACTACAATTTTTTATGAATAGTGAAACCAGTAAGTGGTAGTTAAAAAACTAATTTTTCTTTTAAATGAAACATTACCACTTCTGTAATTTGATTTTCAAAAATCCTACATACATTTTTGTCATTAGGAAGTAAAATGTGGTTCAATGGGATTAAAATAATTTTTTTATGAATAGTAACTTTTAAGTTTAATTAATCCCGATTAAAGGTAATTAGTGAAATTTATGGTAAAAATGATATTATAAAAATATGAAAATACCTTTACACTTGTCCTACCCCTATTGGATGAGTCATGGCCGACAAAAAAAATCCATGGCTCAACTTTAGGAACCCATGGAGCCACTTTGGTAGAAAAATGACATTAAAAACATTTTATTTAATGTTAAAATAAAAATGTCACAAACATGAGTTGTTTTACTAAAACAATTTTAAATGGGGTTTTGCAAGTCATATTTTTGACTATAAATATTCATTAGAAATCTAAAATTATATAATACATAATGATAATTTCTTTATAATTTTTAGACATTATATAAATTAAATTATTTATGACACCATGATGATGCAGCGATTACCTCATTAATTAAAGATTTAAATAAAATAAAACGATAATGTAAAATCTAAGCCTTACACTTGAAAAAAACCTATTGTATGAGTCTATTTAGGACTCGTATCACCTAACCCTATAAATATATAAGTGTGGGACCTTTAAAGTCCCAAACTCATTATATAATAATGTAAATTTCATGACTTTCCATGAGTGCCCCTCCTCTCCTCTTATAAAAGGCCGCCGCCACAACCACCTTACTAACACCTTCAAAGCATTTTGGCTCGGCCAAACTCTGCCCAAATACTCTCTAAACTTTTCTATCTTACTCCAAGAAGCCTTAATTTGGGAAAAAGTCTTCCAATGGAATCCTTTGAGCTCATATCAAAAAGAGTTACCAGTTTTAAAGGTAGTGTTTTCTCTTGTGTTCTTATGTTTTATTTTTCTTCTCCAACCCCCTAAATTATTTTTATTCATTTCATTTGAAACAACAATAGTATACTAAATATACTAGGATTTTTTTATAAGAAGGATTCTAGCTACACTTACACACATCTACATCTAATGATTAAAGAACATACTATTTCTGTGGATGGCGAATTTTTGTCTCACGGAACGATGATTGTTCAACACTCATATAACACCTTCAAAGGTGGCCATTAAGATGTAACTATATTTATATATGATATATAATATGTATATTTTTTACTTATGCTTTTGTATTTTTCATTTATGTCATACCTTTATGGTTTCCATTATGGGTAAACGCGATATATTCACTTTAGAAAGTGCGGACTACAGCCCCCTCAAGTGATTTGAATTGTTAATCCCATATTTGGGATGTATAAAGGATGGAGTAAATGATATTATAAATTATATTATACTGGAATTATAATATACCTTTATATCAATATGATTTCATTCCATTAAATATGAAATATAAATGAAAGTAGCGTTCATGCGTATGTACGGCTTACCGTCTCCATGAACGGTGCATTTCATTTCATACCTCTAAATGTTACGTAATATTATGAATGAATGTATATAGTGGATATATATGATATATATGATATCTAAATCATGAATATAATCCTCGATATAATGGATATTTCACAACATGAACAACTTGTAATTATAAGAAGTTTATTGTTGAATCATGTATCAATGATCGACAAAATGACCGTTATTAACTTAAATGACTAAATAATTTTCATAACATTGTAATAAGTGATATAAAATGGGATAATGTACTTAAAAAAGGTTCTTAAGAAAGTAGAGATTAACTATAGATTATTATTCAGGAGGTTAAAGAGCGGTCGAGTCAAGTTGGACACGAGGTAAGGGAAATTCTTAACCCAATTTCATTTCTTTGGGTTAATATCCTACTTTCAAATTATGTCAAGATATTATTATGTCATATCTTGTATTTTTACATTATTTATGTCTAATTATAGTGAATACACATAATATATATATTTTATTTAAAAAAAATGATCTTTTTAAGGGAACTTCTTAACCCAATTTCCATTCTTTGGGTTAATCTACTACTTTCAAATTGTGTCATGATGTTATTATGTCATATCTTGTATATTTACTTTATTTATGTGTACTTATAGTGAATACACATAATAGACCTATTCTATTTAAAAAATGATATTTTTAAGGTACTTCGTTTCAATCACCATTCATTGAGGCATATTTTGTTTTATACACAAATTTCTTTTATACGGTGTAAAAACCCCTTTGACTTTTAAGTTTATTCAAAAATAATATTTTTATACTAAGTGTTTTACTAAACGATTAAAAGGACTATTTTTCTTGTCGTATGTATGCGGAAACAATGACTTCTCCCCCTCCGTGACCATTATTTGAGTTTATGGTTCCTCTGCAAGTCATATCATTTTTTAAATGAAAAATAAATACCATGTTTTTATTTTCTTTTATTTTTCTATTGAAAATGGTTTTGATAAGGTTTTTATTATATCAATGTGTTGTATTGAAAACTTGTGATTGAAATGAGGAAATGTTATGTTTCCTTTATTCATGTTTTATGTGATACGGTTAGGTTATGGTTTATGATTTGTTTAAACCTATTCATATGAGGAATGCGTTGGACTTAATAAGTGACTGGTGGAGCCCACTATAGCTCCTCGATGCATCGGTAGGTCTCATGAGACAAACTAGTGTCTTGGCACGAGGCCTTGACAAAATCTTATTTGTGGTCTTGGCACGAGGCCTTGGCTACGTGGTTATTATAGTCTGGAATTATGCATTCCCTCATTATGAAAATGGTTATTGATATTGCCTGGGATTATTCGACCATTAGAATATCTATGTGAATCTATAAATGGAATTATTTCATTTTACTTTTTCCATATTATGTTGAAGTTCATGTTTAAAAGGCTTTTGTTTTAGTTATACATTGCCTTAAATGTTTATGTTTATTTATGAAAGCTTCCGGTATATTGTTATCCTTACTGAGCATCTGATCTCACCACTTTTAATGTTTTATTTTTCTCCCAGGATGTGAAGAAATATTTTATGACTGACCTACAGGGATAGTCTGAAGGGGATAGAAGTGTGGACTATGGAGACTATGTTATTGTGATTTTTCACTTTATGATGTAATGTTACATTTAATAATGTATCTAGTTTTTACAAGGCTACTAAACGAATCAGTCTTTCGAGACTTGGCCTTTTGTGATCATGCTAATGTTACGCAATAATGCACCGACTCTGGGTAACTGGGGTCAGGGCGTTACATAGATATTGTGTGGGTTTTCCTGGGAATACATCCCCATCTAGATACTACATGTTGATGTGGTTCTATCACCAATGTACCTAAGGGTAATAACTCTAAAAATGAATTCATGGATTTAATGGAGTGTTACATAGTTCATGAAAATGGGCCTTACTTAGCACCTAATTTTTACATTCATCTCAGAAATTTATTATATAATTCATATTTTATTTTAAAAAAATTATATAGGATTTGAATAGATCATAAAAATGAATTCCCTAGGTTAATACTAAGGTGTATTATTTTAAAAATATGGTTTGATGATTTAGACATCATAAAAATGATTATATTGTTTTCCACTATGATTATTTATGATCACACTATAGTTTTTAGTTTTATTAAATGGATGGAACATAAAAGATTCATTTTAACTTTGAATAATAAGGATAGTGTGGTGGATATGAGAATACAAATGGGATAATGAATAGATTTAGAGATATAATTTTTATTCATAATTAGTTATCCCCAAATTTGATTAATAACATATACCATAACCAACTCTCGGACTCACCAAAGAAGAAAAGGATAGAGGTTTATAGGAGCTCATGTGGTGGAGATTATTGAGGAAAGAATGTGTGATTTCCTTTATATCATAAATTTGGAAAGATACACCCTAGAACATGTCTCAAAGGAATGTTAAAATGGTGTATAAGTGGAAAATAAGTTAAGAAAGTAATAAATTTTAAAGGAAAAATGAATTTTATGATGGAAGGAAAAAAATTTCATCCTTGAGAAACATTTTTAGTTTATTTTCATAAATGTGGGGAACCTAAGTATTATGAATGTAAATTTTCTCTTTTAATTTTTAACCACTAGACCGAAGAAATACATATGTTGAAATAAAATGGATGTTGTATCTTTGTATTTAGAATAAAATTATAATTTAGAAGTATTTTTTCCACTATTAATTTGGTTATAAGAATATTAAAACATCTAAGGATTGTGATAAATTTAAGAAGCATATATGACTTCATTAACTTAAGAGATATCAATACCATCATGGGTTTATGAGTTTAAAATTTATCATAAGTTAAAACACTTAAACATCCTTTATTAATGTTATTTTGGTTGTAATTTAACATAATTAATGTTATTTTTGGAAAACATTTTTGAGAATTCAACCCCTTGGTTTAGTAAATGAAAAGGTCATTTTTGGAAGAATGACTTTAAATTTTTAAGACTAAATATTGAAGGTAATGGAATAGTTTAAGGTTAATATAATCTATTATGATGTTGTAATTATTGGTCATCAATATTTGGGATTATTACATGATTTATATTAATATTGTTTTATAAAATAGTAAACCCCCATACTTTGTGGAAACTCATTACATCTGATAAATCCCATGGGGATTGAACGCACTACTAAAAGACAATAAGGGTTTGACACCTACCAATGGAATACATGATTTACTTGTTAATATGTAATTATTTTTACTTAAATTAATAAATATTTATGATGTAACAGTTTTGTTACTGTTAAGGTATATAAATTAATAAGTTGTTCGAACCATATTTATTTTTTTGAATATATTTACAAATAGGTACAAATACATGTCTCTATTTTATAGATCATGTGACCTGTTATATGTTAATTTAGTGATTTAGGAATAAATATTATGTTTTTATGTTAATTTATTGGAGTAATAGATGATATGATAATTGATTGAAGAACATCCCAAGGATGATATTTTGCTTATGAAATTAAAATGTTTCAAGCATATTTCCCTGTATTATTAGAGAATAAATAAATTCCTCATCCTTAAGAAAATGATATTTAAAAAATGTTATCCTATTACCTTCGTATATACTGAATCAATTTTAATTTGAATCATAAATAGATTTATGGTTTTTGGTTGTTTTCTATTGACCATTAAATTTCTAAATATTAATTATCTCAATAACTTTCTATAAATATTTTCTGATTTTTTTCTTTTACATTTGTTCACTTCCCACTTATTTAATTTTACTTTGATAACTAGTTATCTATTCTTCCAGATCACCTTCATATTTCCCTTTCCCTCGTATAATTACAGTGTTTTATTAACCATTTTAGAATGTGGATATTTCAACAATGGTATTTCTATATGTAAAACCATTGAATATCAATTTCATATATAAATTATGTGGATAAAAATTAATGAATTTAGGAATAATGTGACCCCGCGTGTTTTTAAATGTATAAATTTTGATTTGATAGTGTATATGGAATGAAATATAGTGGTTATATGAGAATGTAACACCTTGAGACTCTATGATTAAAATATTTGTAAAATAAATTCAATATATTTGATAGTTTACAGAAAACACAAACCTTAGTCTATATGAGCCATAATATAGTTTACCATTATAAAATTGCCATTAAATTGGTGGGTATAAATAGTAATAACTATTTATGAAAATAATTGTTATCTATTTATTATATATAAGATAATAAAATTTTAAAATAATAATAAATGTTTCTCAAAAACTGTATTTTCCTAAAAGAATGTTTAATGACGCTTTGCAAAAAAAATTTAAAATTATTTTATACCACTTTTAGAATATTTATTTGAGAAAATGATATTAATTTATTAAATATAAATTTTCAAAATAAACACATATAAATTTTCTAGATTTTTTAGAGTATATTAAGGTTTGAATAAATTGTAAAAAATACATATTTTTAATAAAACTTCCGTTTTGTTTAAATTATTTTAAAAGTTAAATTATAATTTAAATTGGTATAAAAAAATTAGTTACATTATATTTTAATTTATCTAATTTAAATTAAATTTTTATTGAATTATTATATAAAATCAATTTTAAAATGTTTTAAATTTAATTTGGGAAAATTATTGTTTCGATGTGTCTTTGGGTTTAATTTTAATGTGTATTATGAATCTTAGGGGAATTGAATTTGGAAAACAAGATTACATATTTTTAATTAAAATAATTTATCATATATTATAAGGTTAACTTAATTTTTGACCCTGATGAATTGTGAAAATAGTGAAAATTAATTACTGCAGTTAAGGTAATAATGGGATTACATGGGGTTAAATTAAGAATATAAGGGGTAAAAATGGCCTAAAACATGTTTAAACCCAATTTTATTTCTATATTTAAACCTTATGACCTATATGGATAAATAATGGAACATTTTTAGAAATTTACAATGTAAAAATCTTGGGTATAATTTATTCTTTTTAAAATTTCCATGGGTGTCCTCTACCCCACTTATAAAAGGCCAGTCCCTACCATCACCTATTCACACCTATGAAGCCCATTAGATTGACCTTCAAAAAAAATATCTCCCAAAAATCATTATAAATATTAAATAGATTCTACGATTTCAAAAATACCAACCCTATTATATCACCCAGTCTTAACAGACACCAATATTACATCATTTTTTATGAATATTCAACATATTAAAAAAGTACATTCCCGAGGAAAATAATAATTTGGTGTTTTTTTCAATATTTGGAAAAAATATTATACATTGGTGAAATATATCAAATACATCCAGTAAATATCTTCCCCTCTAGTACTTCTACCTAAAACATCCTTCATAACCTAGGGAAAGGAAACCTAAGAAAGGGGTGAGCTCAAAAACTCAACAATGGTAAATAAGGGAAATGTGTAAGGCTGACATGAATATACGCGTATGAGAATGTAGAAATTTCATTTAAGATCATTCCCTGAATATTAAATATCACAATCATGATGTATGGAATAAATATTTTCAGATCATAAGACATGAATCATAAGTAAATCATGAGCATAACACATAGAAGTGTAATATATGAATAAGGCATGTAATTATGTCAAAAAATCAATTTATAACATTGTGAACATATATAAGTAGAAACAGGATCACACATTAAGTTTAGTACAATAAATTTGGCCACCTCATTAACTTATGGACATGAAACTAAGTCCACACATAATTCTATGAAAATGAAATTAGTTTCATGCATAACGTTGTGGAAATATAATTAGGATCACATATAAACTTATGGACATGAAACCAGGTCTATGAATGACATTATGAACATGTAATCAGGTTCATGCATAACATTATGAACACATAATAAAGTTCACTCATAACATTGAGAACATGAAATCAGGTTCATGAATAAATTTTTAGATATGAATCAAGGTCCATGCTTAACATTGCGAGCATGTAATCAGATCGATGCATTACATTTATATTTATTTTTCATCCATCGTTACACAATGCATTAGTGGGGGATATAGGTCCCATCTACCACTTAATGAAATCATACATGCATGTTCCAAAATCATTAATCATATCATTCCCTATTTAAAGAGATGGGTTCTATAAACATACAATCATAACCCATGAAATTAAAAAGGTATCACTAACATTTCATCACATCATAACCTAAGTTTCATATTCATTTCATCAAATCATAACTCGTGAAAATAATTTGGTTTAAAAAACATATAACCTGTGGAAAATAAATTCATGTGATAAGAATCATATATCCAAAACATAAACCATTTAATAAATAATATGAATGGAACATTTGGATCATTTCCTAGAAGGGCATGATTAATATCAACAGATGTCATCAGA
The DNA here is from genome assembly GCA_963277665.1 of Viscum album. Lineage (NCBI taxonomy): Eukaryota > Viridiplantae > Streptophyta > Magnoliopsida > Santalales > Viscaceae > Viscum > Viscum album. The sequence continues at coordinate 1,679,325,280 of OY728126.1, forward strand.
CATGGAAAATAACATGGAATGATATTTTGAAAAAATTTATTGAGGAAAATGTACTTTCTTCTTTGAAAATAATTTTTAAAGCATAAAACGTTTAGAAAAAAAATTCATTGAAAATTCATTGAAAACATAAAATATTGGTTTGAAACAAATTTGAAATAATTTTCCCATGAAAAAATATAAAATAACCATTAAATCATTTTGAAAAACCATTTCTCTGAAAAATAATAAAATAAAAATGAATATCTTTTGAAAACCATTTAATTTAAAATACTTTTAAAACTTATAAATAAGCATTAAACAAATTTTGAACCCCATTTTCCGTGAAAAGTTATCAAATAATTTTGAAAACATTTTGAAAACTATTTCTTTGAAAATACTTTGAAAACTTATAAATATGGATTGAAATCTTTTTGAAAACCATTTTCCTTTAAAACATATAAAATATTCTTGAAAACCATTTCTTTGAAAACACTTTTAATACCTATAAATAAGGTTTGAATATTTTATGAAATTGATTTTCCTCAGAAATTAATTTTAAAAAATATTTCTTAAAAATTATCATTTTAAATATGCAAAGGAATATTTTTAGAAATGATGATGGGTAAATCCGTATATAGCGTACGAGGTAAAAATAACACTCCTTCACAAGAAAAGGTTAGAAAACTTACATTTTACGAAAGTGAAACGAACATTCCTTTGAAAAAATTTGTAAAAGATAAAAAGTGTTGAAGTGTATTCTAAATTTCATAGAACAGTAAAAGATTATTGGAATTTTTTTTTAAACATGGTTTTGAAGGAACACAAATTTCCGACTGAAGAGAGTGTAATATTAGAATCTCTTAAAAGAAATTTATTAAATATCTTATACACCAAATAGTGGAAAATTGTACTAATAAAATAATATATTATGAATAATCCTAGAATAAGAAAATAAATGAGTGTTCCTGAGTGATGGATCATAATATTTAATTAAAGTAAACATAATCATAAACAATCATAAAAAATAATTAGATTTCTTAAATAAAATATTGCCACTTAGTAACATTAAACCATAGTCCAATTTTATGAAAATTAAATTAAACAAAGATTAAAATATCACGAATATAAATAGTTTCAATATATGAAATTTCAAAGGAATTATATACACTTCCTGAAAAAATATATGTTCATAACATGGAATGTGTCTCAAAGAATACAAATTAAGAAGAAATCATTTTATTGATTTGGTAAATTATGAAACATAGTATTGATGAAATAAATATAATAAAAAAGACATGAAAATACCCATATATTTAATTATAATAATCATTGAATTCATCACTTTAATTTATACACACCACAGAAAAAGATTGGTTGGTGAATAAAGCATGTATGTCACGGTAAAAAAAACTGAAATGAAATAACATTACATTGTGTATTGAATCTGCTTGTACACTTTTAAAACTCTTATATAATAAATATAATTTTATTTTACTTCTGTAAAATAAAAATATTTTTATATGTAATACCTTATATGGATTTATTATTAAATTATATTTCACACTTGATAACAATTCTGTGTTAAAGTTTCACTTCGGGTAATATCAGTTTTGTTCATTTTATGTGTCTAAATTTGTTATATCTTTAGTCTTTATAATTATATCATGATATAAAAATTGTATGTTAGGATATAAATATCGTGTTTATTCATTATATATGTGTTATAATAATCTATTGAATATTAATGTATGAAATGGAATACACTGTTCATGGAGACGGTAGGCCGTACGTATGCATAAACATTGTTTCAATTTAATTGTCATATTTAATGAAAGTAAGTAAATGAAATATATGTATATATATGTATATATATAAGATATATATTATAATTTTTATATCATATATATCCTATAAATTCACTAAACCCATCCTTAATACACTCCATGTAGTGTGTGAACCAATCACCTTACTTTGAGAGGGTTGTATTCCACACTTACTAAGACGAAATTTTCATATTTACACAAAATGGAAAGTATAAAGATATGTGTTATAGAATAATTAAATTAGCATAAAGACATAATATATATCATATATATCATATATATAAATAGATTGTACCTCATAATTTCCACCATTAGAGGTGGTATGGAAAAATTAACAATCATCATTTTGTGAGGTGGTAGTTTGTCATACAAATAAACTGTATGATAACTACCCATTACATTGAGGTGTGTGTAAGTATAGGTATAACATTTAACATTAAATATACTTGTATAGTGAATTATCTATTGGTTTTTTTAAATGAAATAAAGAGCGTAGATGGGGAGGAGAATGAAAATTAATTAAAGGAGATTGAGATATGTCGTTACCTCTTAATTGGGTAACTCCTTTCAGTTTGGGTCAAAAATATTCTATGGATTTTTTTTTAAAAATGAGAGGATTATAGGATGAATAGAGGAATTTTATGAAGTTTATTGGTCATATATTTTCCTAATATAAGTTTTTTTAGAGGTGTGAAGAAGTGGGAGAGGTGGTGTCCTTTTATAGGTAAGGGAAAAGGCACATTTAGCATTTTTGAAAACAAGTTAGGTGTAACAACGTTTTTACCATAAAAAATTCATCCAAAAAAATAAATAATTGAAGGTTAATGCAAGAATAATGGAAATAAAATGGGTTTGGAATAATTTTATAGGCCGGTTTGGGTCTTAAATTTATGTTTTAGTACTTCGTTAACCAAAATTTTTACTAAATCATTGCAATTAATTTTAGTCACTTCCACTAATTTTTTTAGTAAAAATCAAAAATCAAATAATTATAAATTAGAAATTATTCTTATTCCAAATATGGAAGGAATTTGTCTAAATTGTAATCACATAAGTTATAGAAATTAATTTAAAAACAATCCTACTGACGGGACGACACTACGGGCTTTCAAGGAAAAACGTTCAAAAGATTGCTTATCTTTTATACCAAATTTCAAATTTAAATTGATTCCAATGAGCTAAATTGGATTAATTTATTCAATTAATATGTAATTAAAATTTAAAACCAATTTACAATTTAATTTTACTTCATTAATGAATTAAATTATGAAGAAATTTTGAATTAAAATATAGTATTTTTAACTATAAATTAACAACTGAAACCTTGTAGAAAAAACAAAAATTTTATCCTAACCTAATTTTTATGGTTAAATTTAAAATATGAAGTTTATTTTGAAATATTAAAATTATAAAATTTCGTCAAATTGGATTTATAATGGTTTATCCATTAAATGGTGCTAAGACTACCTTTATAAAAAATATGGGGTTTTAAGAATAAAATAGTGTTTGTTCTTATCTTATGTCAATAAAATATATTGGATTATTATAAATTTTTTTATTGTATATCATATAAATTTAATTATTATTTATCATTATTACTAATGAGATTAACTTATAAATATAAATCATCTTTTTACATAAAAATAGCATTTTATAAAAATATGTCCCTTTAAATTCATATTGTTTCTATATTATTTTCTAATTAATAGGTAACAAATGAATTCAACTATATAGATTTCTAAGTTAGTTAATCCTATAATAATTTTACGCCGTATTAAATTAAAATATTTTAGTAATGAATTATTATTTAGTAACAGTCAATATTACGTGTTATGTAAGCCATTGGGGAAAGTCAGTCTTGTGTGTAACACAAGATAATCTCGATGTTTCGTGTAGATAAAGTTAAATTTTTTGCATCGTGTAGTGCAAAATTATTTTTTTTGCACATAAATAAATCTTAAAATAGTAATATAATATAAAATAAACTATTTTTAGTCTTAAGTAAAGTCAAAAATATCAATATGATTAAATTGATTCCAAACAATAATTCACAAAATCTCGGGGTGTTACATTATACCCAACATAAAATAAATTTAATCCTCGAAATTATTTTGGTTTAGAAAAGGTTAAATTATATGAATTTTCCTTTCATACAAAACCATATCTTAAACCTGAATCATAAATCTTCAATTAAAAATGGAATGTTTAAAACATAATGATTACTCAATGTAACATATAACTAGGGTTCCACAAAGGAGTACATATGTGGAAAGTGAAAACATGGACCTTGAAGAAAAGCGTAAATATTCATAAGGAGTGATTGAGTTCATCTATAAAAAACAAGGGAATGATCAAAGAAAATTTTAGGGCCTCATAGTCATAAACCAATGATGATTTAAAAGGCCCTATGTTTTAAAAAAATTAAGGTTTCAAGAAAACTTTTTTTTATTATTATCCCATCATTGAGTAATTCATTTATTGAATAAGAATGTAAGGGACTATACATACTTTTTATGGTCCTATAAAGAAATTTCATTCATCAGTTGTGATTTTATCTATTTTTAATTCATCCACTACTTCAGGAAGTGGATGTATAGAAATTAACTATGACACCTGAAACACTAAAATTTACTTTTAGTGGATCTTGAGGCCCGCAAAAGAATGAAAAGTTTAAATATTTGTCCCTAACAATCCATAAAAATAAATATTGTTAATACAATAATATAATAACATAGAAAGTAATAGTAATGTATCATCATAAATAATTTTTTATAACAAATAATTATTCATTAACCTGGACATCACATAGGCCAGTGGTAGGTGTGAAACACTTATCTTCCTTCATTCATGGGTTCAAGACCTGTGGACTTTCCTGAGATTATTTTTTGTCACCCAATATACATAATGTATTTTTATAAAACCACACTAATATAATTTCCAAAATAAATATGATAGATATCCATGCAAGAATTTTAGTCACTAAATTTTCTTTTTAATTATGGTTTTCAATAAAGTATCAATACATAAATACTTCCTCATAAGTTTAGCTTAAAATTTTCGGTAATGGTAAACCTTATAACCTTTCTGAGTGAGGAAAATATAAAAAGTTATAAGAAAATTCATGAAAAAAACATAACAATGATCCATTGTATATCACAAAAAACCTCTTGGTTCTCACATTCCAAATATGTGAATACCGTCATCATATATTTTCCTTAAACATCCTAATAACTCAAATTACCTTAATTACTTTTGTAAAACATGAATGATTCCTTATTCTATAGATCACTATATATATTCCATAAATCCAATAAGTTGTAAACTTCATCCCTGATAGAATAAGCTACTTTTCACTAAGTCCTTGATTAATTCTAATTTAATCAATACCATCCATTTTTCTGATATCCAAAATATCTTTATAAATTTTTTTTCTTAACATAAGGAACATATTAATGGTCAATTTTCCCTTAATTATGTGTTTTCCATGGATATCACCTTGATATTAAATCAATTTTCTATTTCATTAGTTCCATTCAACATATTCTTGTAAATCATTATCGAAAAAAAATAAACTATAAAATCCTTGTTAATTTCACCATTCATATAACATAATTCCTAAATCCTAAATACATAAAAACATAGATTATTCCACTTCATCCATAATCCAAAAGTATGATACCTCATCCTACTACTTAATATCTCATTCTATTCATATTTCATTTGTATTCTCATCATATTCAACTGTATAAAAATTAATCACACCACCATGTTGATTAACTTCAAGAGATTTCCTCTTGGGATATTGATTTTCATAATCGAAATTTATTCCACACTTAGAAAACATAAACTTTGATTATAAATTATGGAGGCCTATATTCTCATCAATTTAGTTAATGGACCTCTTCATTTTTCTCTTTTAGTCACTTTCTTTATGTCCTTTTTCACATTCAAAACATCTTATTTTTTCACGAAGACATTGACATAGGTGATTATTTCCACATTCATGACACAAAAGAATACCAAATATTCTTTTCTACATGGTCTCTATTACCCAAACTATCAGCAAAATCTTTCCTTCTTTTACTTTGTGTGTCTGAGAGTTGTTTAAGGTACACATTTTTAATCATGTTCTATGATAACTGATTAGGCATGATGACAACATATTTCTCACTAGTGATCATCCCACTCAACTGCTCATTAAAAAATCATCCATCACATTCAATATAATTTAATTTTTTCTGGTTCCCACCATTGTCTAAAAACAAAATCATAGTGTGGGCATTACATAACATAGATGAAAACTCGATTTTCATGAAAAGAATTGCTTATAGGATTTATAAGTCATGACACCTTCATTAATCTATGATACCCTAGGTTCATCCTATGTTATTAATAGCCATATTATATTTATTTTCTTCATGATGGTTCATGAAGCGTTTGTGAATTCCCAAATCATATCCACTAGCAGTGTCAAACAATGTTTGAAACAAGGCCTATTTTCATATACCATATTACCTTGAGTGAGTCCCAAAACATCTTGTTGGAGTTGATACTCATAGGTATATATCATCCAAATCCATAACCACTTTTAGTATCTAGACATGGATATATTTCTAGGAAACCTCGTGCTCAATACATTACCTAAATTACAATGTATTTTCCCATACATATCCTTATACTTATATATATCCCAATACATTTTTAGGGTTTTCAATATGGTTTTATCATCATGAATTCCAATGGATGACTAAAACTTTCCTTTAATATCAACTATAGTGACCCAGGATTAACACACATGGATATTACATCATTTTTAATGAATAATATTGATATTAAAAAATTTCATGTCACATGATCATAATAGATTAGTGTCATTATAAATTTCGATCAAAATCTTCTAATTTGGGGAAGGATATTCAATGTATCCATTAAAGATATTCCCCTCTTGTACTTATACCAAAAACGTTCCTTCTTAACCTAGGGAAAGGAAACATAAGAAAAGGGTGAGCTCAAATGCTCAGTAAGGGAAAATAAGGGATATAAGAAACCATAACATCAACAAATGGTTATAATAATGTGATAATAACATTCTAAGATCATACCATTCATATAAAAGATCATAATCATTATAGATGTAATAAATATTGGCATTCTATAAGTCAATAATCATAAGGGAATCAAGAGAATAATCCATTGAAGGTTAACTTATGAATAAGACATGAAATTATGGAATAAAAATCAATGTATTATATTGTGAACATATATACGTAAAAATAGGTTCACACAATAAGTTAAGGACATGAAATTAGGCCCTCTCATAGACTTATAGACATGAAACTAGATCCATGAATAATGTTATGAACATGAAATCAGGTTCATTCTTAACATTGTGAACATATAACCAGGTTAACACATACACTTATGGACATGAATCCAGGTCCATGAATAACATTGTGAACATGTAACTAGGGTCACACATAACATTATGAACACATAATAAGGTTCACTCAGAATAGTGTGAACATGTAATCAGGTTCATGCATAAAAATATAGAAATCAAACTAGGTACATGCATAACATTGTGAACATATAATCAGGTTCTCCTAAAACATCTATAATAATGATTCATCCATCGTAACCCAATAAATATTTGGGAGATATAGGTCATACCCATCACATAATTAAACCATACACACATTCCGCACAAAAAATTCATCATATCATGATGCATGAAAAGATATGGGTTCTATAAACCTCAAATTATAAACAATTATATTAAATCGTAATCATAAACATTTCATCACATCATAAACTATGTTAAATAGACAGGATTAAAAATCATGTCATCAAATCATAACCTAGGAAAAGAAGTCAGTTTCAAAAACATATAACCCAAGGAAATTAAATGGGTGTGATAAGAATAATTTAATCCAAACATAAACCATTCATGAAAGAATATGAATCCAGCCTTTGGATAATTTCCTAGAAGGGAATGAGTAACACAAATAGATTTCATCTTATATTGAATATAACTTGGAATCCTATTTTGAAAACATTTCTTGAGGAAAATATCCTTTCTTTTTTTAAAATACTATTTAAAACATAAAACCTTAAAAAAAATTTCATTTAAAATGAATTGAAAAAAATGAAGGCTTTAAATCATTTTGAAATAAATTCAACTTCAAATCTTATTAAAGAAGCATGAAATTTTTTTGACATATTTTTCATTGAAAATTTATAAAATAATCATGAAAAATGTGTGGAAAAAATTTATTTAAAAATTCATTTAAAATTTAAAAACAAGGCTTGAAAAAATATTGGAGACAATTTTATTTGAAAAGATATAAAATAATATTGAGATTTTTTTTGTAAACCATTTATTTTAAAATGAATTGAAAACATATAAACAATGCTTGAAAATATTTTGATAAACATTTCCCATGAAAATTTACAGAAGATTCTTGAATTTTTTTTTAAAAACTAATTCATTGAAAATACATTGAAATCTAATATATAAGGCTTGGAAATGTTTTGAAAACATTTTCGATGAAAATTTAATTTAAAAAAATTTCTTTAAAATTATCCTTTAAAATATTAAATTTAATCTTGGATGAAATTATGATGGTTAAATCTTTACATTCCATATCAGGTAAAAATAACATTCCCTTTTCATGGTAAAAAGTTTAGAAAAATAATTTTTTTTGGAAAATGACAAGAATATTCGTTTGAAGAAATTTTTAAAATTGAAAAAGTTGTAAAAATTACTTTTAAATATTATATAATTCTATATTATTGTTGGAAAACTTTTGTTTAGAAAAAATGGTTTTGATGGAACATAGATTTACGACTGAAGAGAGGGTAAAGGAATGATTACTTAAAAACACTTTCATAAAAATATTTTCAACCAAACAGTGTAAAATTGTTATTAATAAATGAATATATCAATAATAATCATAGAATAAGAAAATTATTTAGTGTCTTGGAGATATGGATTATAAAATTTCATCAAAGGAAGAAAAATCATAAATAATATTGAAAAGTGATGAGGTTGTTTTAACAAACTCATACCACTTAGTATTATTGAACCATACTACCATTTTAAGAGAATGAAATTAAATTAATCTTAAAATATAATGAATATAATTATATTTATGATATAACATTTCCATGGTAATATATACACCTCATGAAAAAATATATGTGCATAACATGGTAGGTGTCTGAAAGAATTAAAATTGAGACAATATAATTTTACTGATTTGGTAAATTTTGAAAAATAGTCCCCATGAAATAGGTATAATTAAATGGATATTTAAATAAACTTAAATTTAATTATAACAATAATATAATACATTAATCGGCTTTCTATAAACCAAAAAAAAAGAATGGGTAGGGAATAAATCATGTTTCTCACAGAAATAGAAAGTGAGATGAAATTCCATTACCTTGTGTCTTGGATCTCAATTTAGTCATTAAAACCACTTTTATACTAAATATAAGTTTATTATAAATCAATAATAAAATATTATTATTCTATCTAATACCTTATATTGTTCTATTAGTACTTTATATTACCCTCATGTTAACAATTCTATTTTAAGGTTTCACTTTGGGTAATATCCCGTTTGTTCTTTGCACGTGTCTTAATTTGTCATATCTTTGGTCCTTATACTTATATCATGATTTCCATAATTTACATAAAGATCTAAATATCATGTATATTTAGTATATTTGTTTTATAATAATACATATAATATAGGATTTTCAATTAGAATTCTTTGTTCATGGAGACGGCAGGCCGTATGTACGCATGAACTTTGTTTCCGTTTAGTAGTTGTATTGAAAAAAATTAGTAAATGACATATATGTATTAATATGTATGTATATAATTATTATAGTATCTTTATTATATAATATATATCATATAATTTCACTAATGATTTCCTTAATGCATTCCATGTAGTGTGTGAACGAATCACATCGCTTTGAGGGGGTGGTAATCTACACTATCTCAAACAAAATTATCGTATTAACAAAAAATAAAAAGTTTTAAGATATGTGTTGTAAAATAATTAAAAAATATTAACGAACTAATAAATATAATATATATAACATATAAAAAAATTATTATATTTTCCACCATGCGATGCTGTAATTTGTTTAAACAATAATGGTTTTGTGATGTGATAGTTCACCATACACAGAAATAGTATGTTCATTACCCATAAGATGAACCTGTTTGTAAGTCTAGGACTAAAAATTAGAATAAAAATATCATAGTACATATAATATAATATCTTTTATATAAAATAATTGAATAAATTTAGTGTAGGTGGTGTACAAAGAATATAAAATAAATGATCTTGAGAGAAGTCGTTACCCCTTAATCATGTAACTTCTTTTGGTTTGTGACAAAGGTATTTCACGGGTTTCTTTTTTCCCAATGGTAGGATTATAGTATGAAGTTAGGGATGTATGAAATTATATGTGGCATATATTTTCCAAACCAATGTGTTTTTAGAGATGTTATGAAGAGGGATAGGTGGTGACCTTTTATAAGAAAGAGAAATGGCACATTTAAAATTTTTGAAACCAAGTTAGATGTACCAAATTTTTTAACTAAAAACATTTATACTAGAATAACCAAAAAATATTATGGAGGAGTCATGGATTAATAATTTACATCCATGGGTTTTGGACTAGTTTTTAGGTTCTTTTGGCTCTTAAATTTATGGTTTAGTACTTTGTTAACCAAATTTATCTCTTAATCATTGTAATTAATTTTAACCAATTTCACTAAATTTTTTGGTTAATTTTTTTTCAATTTATTAGAAACTATAAATTATTGTTATTTAAAATATGGTATCTATATTTATAGAATCTATTCATATAAGTGGAAGAAATTAATTTAAAAATAATACCGATGTTGGGACGACACTTTGGGTTTTGAAAGTAAAAACGTCCAAAAGTTTGCTATGTTTTTTTACTCAATTATAGAGTGAAATTGAATCCAAGGATATAAATTGGATTAATTTATAAAATTATTATCTAATTAAACTTTAAAAATAAATTTCAATATTATTCAACCTTATAAATGAATTAAATTAAAAATAATTTTTAATTAAAATTTAGTATTTTTAGTTCTTCATTTAAAAAAGAAACCTTAAAAAATAATACCAAAAATTTATCCTATCAAAATTTATAATTTTTTATTTCAATGATGAATTTTTGTTTTCACATATTAAATCTATAATACATTAAATTGTTTAATTTAATATATGTTATCATTTAAAGGCTACAAAACTACCTTTATAATAAATATTCGGTTTTAAGAATAAAATTGGGGTTTTATTGTCTTATATCTATCAAATCTATTGGATGATTATCAAAAATATTTGTATGAATATATCAAACATAAATTTGGTTAATTTCATTCAATATTAGTAATTAATTTAACTTATTAATATAAATCATCTTTTCACATAAAAATAATATTTTATAATAATTAGTCCCTTTATATTGATTTGGTTTCTATATTCTTTTCTAATTAATAGTTAACCAACGAATTAAAAAATATATATTCATAAGCTATTTATTTGAATAATCATTCAATACCATATTTAATAATGATATTTTAATAATTAATTATTTTTTGGTGACACTCAGTCTTACATGTTACGTAAGCCATCAAGGAAATTTAGTCTTCCATGTAACGTAATCTAACCTCTTTGTTCTGTGTAGAGAATGTTAAAATTTATGTTGTATGTAGTGAACATTTAAACTGCTGTAGTGTATAACACAATCTAGACATAGTTATTTAATATAAAATAAACTATTTTTAGTGTTACGTGAAATTAAATTTTTTAAAAATATTAAATTAGGATTAAAAGAAAATAATTCACAAAATCTCACGGTGTTACACCTATAGTCTATAATAGGATAACCAAGGGATGTTTCTCTAAGAGAATGTAATTATATTGATGAAGCTCTTTCATTTTATTTATTATTTTCACACCTTAATTTTTTTCTTAACACTTAAAATATAATAAAATAAGTATCACCAATATATTTATATTTTAGTATGTTTATGGAATAATATTTATCCATCTTCTCCTCTTCCTATATCAAATGGGAAAAAAATCATTAATTGTCTGTATGGTAGACTACCACCACACGAACCGATCTAACTCATTTTCCATTAACACGCCTCATAATTTTATATACTGATGAATTTAATGTATATATATAAATATTATTTATGACATTATGATGCTATAGGAATTATAACATCACATATACATTTTTTTTTCCATGTTGATTAAAATACGATAACATCGCTCGTGTGTGTGGCATACTACCTCATCGTGAAGCGATCTGATTAGATTTTTAATTATGCTTTAAATATAATGTAATAAGGATGATTTTAATAAATATTTGAGATATATATTAAATCCTATTTATTTCTAAAAAGTTAAATATAACCCACTTATTTACCATTTCACTCGTTAATGGAATCATATTATTGCTCGTGCTTATGTATGGCCTACCATCTCCATGAAGCGATGTGATTAATTTTCCATATAAAAAACTAAATAATTATTCTAAAAATGTATATATTGTTTAAATATGATATTAATAACATTAATGTAATTCTAGATATGATGAATATATATCTTATACCCAAGAAAATGATCATTCCTGAAAAAACACACATGAGAAGACAAGCCATTTAACATCCAAATCAATGAAAATGATGAAATATAATTAACAAACATGTCTTAAATGTTATAATATGATCAGTTATTATTTTATAAATATGAATATGGTTATTTTATAATTTAATAACATTCTTAAAAAAATTATACATGGGGATAAAGTATATTCAACCAAAAGGAAGAATAAGGTAAGGGACTTCATCTTAATTTCCATTCATTATAGAATATTGAAATTTTATGAAAACAATTTCTTTGATATTGTTTATATATATGAACTTTGAAATATAATATCACCATTAATAAATATTTCCTAGTATTTTATGTTTTGATGTGAATTATTTTATCCAACGGGATTTGACTTAAAAGTTACCAAGTGGTAAATATTTAATATATCAACTTTATATACATTTTTTTATGTGTATTTACATTTCATACACATAATAAATTCATTGGTTAATAATTACTTAAAATTTATGATAGTTTTTGGGTTTATTTGAAAATCAGATTTTAATCGGGATTTTTTATCCCTAAATTTCAACTAAAATTTATTATTTGATCATTGGATAATAAAAAAATTAATTTTATACTAATGTGGTAATTAATGATGTTGTTATGTAAGAGTAACCTTTTACCACTCTTTGGAACATAAAATTACTAATAAAATGTGTTTAATAAAATATGGATTCATTTATGTCTTCGATCGAAAATCCTTTTTCTTATAATTATATTTTCTAAAAATTATTTAAAAAATGTTTTTATCAATATCTAAAAGATTTATTAATGAAATTTTTTCCCATTTAGACATATTCAAATATGATTTTAAGGGTATATTCAGGTCATTTTCCAAACAAGGCATATTTGTATTTTTCAAAAAATGTGAAATAGTCTTTGTTTTAACATGTATAACATGTATAGAATTTTATACCATAATGACCAATCAATGTTATAAAGGTTTCATTTTATATTTAAAAGGTTATTTTAATATAAAATAATTTTCAAAATATAAAATGAAATTTTGGTTTTAAATGAGTTTTCAATGTAAAATAAAGATTTTCCACAAGATTTGTTTTAATGATTTTTTATGTTATTTCTATTCACTAATGAAAAAATCACATTATTGTAATTATGATACACTGGGTATGTGTTCAATTAAACTATAATTATTTTATATATCGATTTTTTATGATCATTTTGACCATGTATGGTCTTCATATTCATTTTATTGATTCATTTGCGTTGTCATTAAATTTACCTTGAAATATTCAGTTCTCTATGATCATTATGGAATTTTCCATTAAATTTTATTTTATTTCATAGTAAATATTGGTAAATATATACCCTTAAATCAATATATAAATTTTATGATATGTAAAATACTCATTTGTTTTAAACTATATTGTGTAAGGTGTTGATAGTAGGGGTATCGTGAATCCTAAGAACATAATGTCCAATAATTATGAATTTCATTCATTAAGAATTCATTTATTATTATCCCGGTTATTTTTATAATGATATTACATATTCATGTATTTCATTATTAGTTTATTTATTAAATGACTTCTGTTTTCTATTATTTATATTTCCATATTGATTATGCATTATCTAATCATTATAGTTATGTTATTGGTGAAATGGAATGGGTGTTTAAATATTTACCTTTCGTTAATGTTTTTCCTTTCTTAATAATGATATTATAATTAAATAAATAGATTGAGTGTTAAGTTATTTACTTTTCCATGTTGATTATGTTTGTTGACTCAATATAGCATCCACTGCACATAACCCTTAATGAGTATTTTATCTCACCCGTGTAATTTTTTCCTTTCCCAATAATCTTGGATGTATACTATGCATGATATTCGAGAATTTTCTAGAGGGATTAATGATATTGTTGAAAAAAATTTATGTTTTAATTTGTATTTTCAAATTTAATTTGAGAATATTATGTGTATCTAGTTTACCAATAGTACCAATCTACATGTTCCTTTAGGATGTGATAAATTGTATCTTATTCTAATTTAATAAAGTAGAAATCGACTCCTGGATATTGGGGTCGAGGTTTTAATGTAATATGAGTTCCTCAATGCCCCCATATACTTATAGAAGATAAACTAGTATATTTTCCATAACAAATATCATATGTTGAATTTAAGACTAATTTAGAGGAATCCTTGTTCAGTAGGAATATATTAGTCATAATATCATATCCCTATATTGAATAGAAAGGTCACACTATCTCATCATTGATAAAACCATAACTAATAGGGTATGATTAATCCTATAAGAGACACAATTACACAATTTTCCTCTATGTTTAGTGAGTTTTGAAATAATTCTACAATATATCAGATGATCATTTAATTGTTGGATCAAGTATTAACCCCCAACAAAATTGGGAAATATTAAAACTTTTTCCTCTTTTAATCATAATTTTTTCAAAAACAATTTAATCTTTTTAAAATTTGAAAACATTTGTATCATAAAAAAACCATATATACTAAATTCATTTGTATAGTTTATAAAATACCTAAACCCACCACATGCTTGAGAAATCATTGTTCCACATATATCACTATGTATAAGATCCAACAGTTCACTATCATTGAAACCTTCTCAACATAAATTTCCTTCATCCTATTTTCCTAATAAACATGATTTATAATTATTAAATAATTCCTAATATAATTATTCCACAAATATATTTCTATAAATTCATGGAATTAATTTCTCTTTTAAATATCCAAATAGATTTTTACAATGTAATGAAGGGGTTATAATCAACGTTTAGATTCATATTATAAATTTTATATCCAAGATTATCTGTAAGTAGAAATATAAACCACTCACAACATTCCTAATCCACTAAAAAATATCATTCATATATATAGAAAAACTATTAATCATAATAATGAATTAAATTACCATTTTTTTAAAAGGTAAAGAAATAAAATATCTTTTTATGGACAAAACATAATAATTGTTTTCAAATTATAGAACTAATCCACCAGGTATAAATAAATCATAAATTTTCAGCTCTATTGTAGCTACATTTATCCATTTCCAACACGTAGATATACCTCAACATTCTTCAATTCTCTCCAATAATTGATTGTATGTTTATTGGAAAAAATATGTGAAACACACCCTATATCAAAAACTCATGAGTTAATGATATAGACATTTATTTATATAAAATTCATTTTAAAAATATAAGAATTATTCTCTTTGAGAATACTTCCCTACCTTAGATTCCATTATAAAATAATTATATAAGTCACACCTATAAGTGACCTCAAAATTATTAACATGATGCATTCTATAATATAAAAAAGAGTCATAACTATGGGTGGGTATCACGTTTATATCCTTTAATCAAGTAATTTTAATGAAATTACTCCCACTCTTACGATGAACCCATAAATCCTTACCTTTAGTAAGCCAAGATTCATATATCTCTAAGTAACTAGTCCTATATAGTGTTTCCAACATCATTTAATTATTTAGGTATCACATTATCCTGATCATATTATATATGAATCTAGGATAGCTGAGAATATAACTCCTTACCTAATCCATCGTATGGATAAAGTATACACTATTCCTCTAATAACATAATATTATTAGCTTCTTAATCCCAAGTGTAACTAAAAACTTATTGTTGAATTTGGGAACGAATCCTATTAGGTTTACCCATACCCAAAATTCATCACATTGTATAATCCATGCGAAACTAACATTGGAATGACCTACCCGATTGGATGATCATGGTTTTCATATGTGTTTTATTTGAATGGAATTCCACACCGAGAATTTGAATGATTTTATTTCAATGTATTATCAATGGAATATACATCACATTTATATTAAATCCATATCTACTTCATCACATGTAATCTTTTTTTTCCCATGTTTTATTCATTTATGTGTATATGATTCTAATTATTTTATGATAAAAAAACATTTCATCCATAAAATTATTATATTATAACCTTATTAATGCATGAATCCTTACACAACTGACAATTTCTGTTACACACCCAAAATGGATGCTAAAAATATTAAAAAATATCAAAATTAATTCAAATGATAATGTATATAAACTATTTATGAAAATGTTTAAAATTATATGAAATTAGTAATCCCCACATGAGTAATATTGGATCCATATATATAGAACCCCCTCCATTGTAGAATAATGATTATGGATTTAGGACAGTAGGAACATTGAACCAAAATCCCTAAACACATGGATTATTTACTAAATAGATATTCGAATTTAATCATAACTATAATAACTAATATTTATAAAATATAATTATTAACGACATTCATGATATTATCTTTAATTATAAACCAAATCCACAGTTGATGAATACTTAATCATATATATTCAAACATATAATTTAATGTATTAGATGGAAATTTTACATGAATATATTTATCATATAAATTAAATCATAGTCAATCTTCAAATCTTTTCAATAATTTATAAAATAATAATATTTTAAGTGAATAAAAAAAATAATCATTTTAATTATTGTTTGAACATGGGATATAAATATAAAAATTTCAAATTTTATTTAGGAATGAAATTACATAATTTGGAATTCCTAAAACATATCAGTTATAAAAATTATAACCTAAAATTAGTATTGTATAAAATTATGTTTTCAATTTTTATTCTTATATCATATATTAAAGATGATAAGGAAAATGAAAATTTTAAAAGTGAAATTTTAATTCTACAGAGGTCAGAAATGAATCATATATGAGAAATAGTGTAATAATAATACATAGGTTCCTATAATCCATATATAGTTATTGAAAAAGTGTGACAAATTATTCTTTACTCCCCAATTTTAAGGAAGATGTTGTGAAGGATAACATTTCACACTTTCTTACGAATGTTACTATGGATCCTTACTTCAGTGTTGAAAATTCATTTGGATTTTTATATAAATTCATATTTTATGATGAAACTTAATTTGGAAGTCATTTTAACATAATAAGAGATGCATATTTAATCTAATTCTTACAACCTACCTAACCAAATGTGAAATAAATGTTTGTAGTTAATGATAGGAAATATCAAACATTTAGTGGATGTTTAATCCTAAAAACGTAGATTTGATGAATCTTATATAGCTATAGTCACATTTAATGATATAAAAAATATTAGAACTATGACTCGATGATATATTTCCATAAAAATAAAGGATCCCAACATATCAAACACTTTGATTCTTTTGAGTTGAACTCTACATCTATGTATGGAGAGAAACTTGACGACTGACATTTAGCCATGTCCTATTTTACATTATGACACAACCTCAATTAGATTTTAATATACATGTAATTAATAAAATAAATAAAATAACACCTTGATTTAAATATGATCATGGATATAATACCATTTATGGGTTTTGGAGAATCATATCATGATCATTGTTGTAGATTAAAACCAATAGATTACCTTTTCTGTCACCATGAATTAACATGTAGTATAAATAACATAAATAATAATAGGATCATATGAAATATAACAAAAACCATTAGTATCTAACAGGAAATAATTTTCTTAATTGAGATTATTAGTGAACTAATATTGGAATCTATATTACATAAGGATGACCCTAAAACCCAGAATACTCATACTCTAAAAGAATAAATTAATCTCAAAAGGTGTAATAGCATATTTTCCACATAGATGAATAGTGAATAGGGATGAAGAGAGTGATTTATCTATGGATAGTCAGTATTATGTAGACCCAAAATGTGGATATATTCCCACTATATAGGTTCCCCTCATTCAACGAATGGAGTCAAACATTGACTAAAAACTCTTGGTAGTTGTAATACATTACAATAGAACAATCATATTGAGTATATATTAATTTTAATGATTCAAATGATTATAATAAATTTATATATCCAAAAATAAATCAACTCATTGACTTATAAGTAAAGGAGACTTTTAAAAATATGTTAAAAAATAAATTGACTTAGTATGCCATATCACCATATTATCATACACTATAATTGAAAAATATCATACACTATGATAAAACCATCATAATGTCATATTGTAGGATTTGATCTGGATATGCCATATAATTTCATCTACTTATTTTTAGTGCACATCCTATATAAATTTCTATTCAGGTATATGAAATTGAAATAATAGGAGTTCCACTTTTTGAATAATTTCCATAGAATATTTATTTGATGATATGTTATAGTAATTTTCACTATATTGAGTGTAGGTTTCGGGCGTAGCGGAAGCGCGTTGGTGAGGGTCTTACCCAACTTTAATTTTAAAATTAAAAACGTTCAATCTGAGATCTGTCCTGACTAAAATGCCAGATCATCAAAATAAAACGAACAACGGAAAAGAAAAGAAGAGTCCAGGAACTGTTGAGATAGGATCAACATATATTGGTTATAATTAATTTAATTAATTCATAAGAATTACCTCGATGGAATTATTTATTCGTTGGATTCTTCAGTCACGATCTTGTGATCTGTCATTGCGTCGTAGAATCCAATTACAGGATTCCTCTAGCAGTGATCCACACATGCTCCACGTATCACTGGACGTCACCGAAGGGATCTCCAGGTTCTAGCATGGAAGAACCTTCACTTGCGATGTCCGCATTCTACCGCCATGATCCAGTAGAGGATCTCGCTCTCACAACTTGAAAGCTTTCATGGTGGAAAGGTAATTATCTCTTGGATTGAGAGTAATTTTAAATTCATTGTTCCCAACAATGGCTCTGCTTCTATGAGAATAATATAATTGGGATTATAATACGTAGAATTATAAAAATATTTAATTTCCCGAAAGAATTTATTCATTTAATTTAATTCTTAGTAATACCCCCTGTCTTAATAATGATAGCTGACCATCCTTATTACTTGACATGGGCCCAACGTATTACAGTTAATATAATTTAATTAAATAAACAATATTTTCTCATGAATCCCAAAAAACAAACTACAGGGCGTGTATATGTATATACACGGAGTGTACTTTTAGTTTTCATTTTATTTATTTCCTCCACCATATTTATTAGACCTTCGGTAATGGCTATTTACTTCTTAAATAAATGTAACTGCATTACTCTCTAATATATATATATTATTTCACCGACAATATATTCTCTCTTATAACTTGTGTCGAAATAAATGTGATCATCCATCCTTAAATAATTATTAACCACAGTCAGGAATAATATTTATTTAACATGTTAAATTAATATTTAACTGAGATACATGGACACACATTGTGTGTGACCCTCTAGGCCTCTTTCTTAGTGGCATTAGGCGGAGCCTGCCTAAAGTCCAAGGTTAGAATCTAGCAACATGACAAGGCACACAGAGAGAAAGAAGTTAATGCTGCAATGACGTGTCACCTCTTACGAACGCTTACCATGTAATATAATCCCTTTGTCTCGATATCTCTAATCAAGCGGGTTGCAAGCTAGTGCCATCAACCCATGTGCTCGATTATTCTTTATTTGACTTCCCGGAATTGAACTCGCCCATACCTTACCACGGACATGGATTTATGTAGGCTATATCAATTACATCAAAGGGATTGATATATCTACTTCTATTATGGAATAGAAGGGACAAATCCTTTCTCGCATTATCTATTAATGCAATATTACTCATGACGCACCCAACGTATCCTACCTCACTACGAACAGTGTGTCGTCACATATTTCGTCATCACATCTAAATACGTGAGTTGTAATACCCATTAATAATATTCATAATGTCTAGGCACCAATACACATGTCCTCAGATAGGAACATACAATGACACATTGAAATCTGGATTTCCTACTAGAGGGTCTCGTTCTCATAATATCCTCTAGGATTTTAACAAGTTCGCACACCATGAGAAGGTTCCTCAATGTTTTATGAGTCCTCACCCCTAATGACCTGTATTATTTGTGTCCCTCAAATAATATCATCTGGCCATAGAACATATATTGAAGAACAATGTTATGGAACATCTGGGTTCTCATCATAGCAAGGATCATCTATGAAACATTAATGAAACATGTGTCCTTGGGACATTATCACATTCATTGTCACGCAGAATAAAAATCAAGATGTGATAAGGATTTTATTAATGAATAAATTAAAAAGTAGTTGGTTCTAGACCACCAAATCCAAAAGACTCTCACCTGGACTAGAGCCAACTGCTAACAACCTTTAACCCTCTAGCTCTCACATGATATTCATGCTTCTGCTGAGATAGGCCTTTAGTCATGGGGTCCTCCACATTCTCTTACGTGGAAACTCTTCTCTCTGCAACTTCACCCCTTTGATATAAATCCCTCAAGAGGTTATACTTCTGGAGTATGTGCTTTGTCAGTTGATGTGACCTCGGTTCTTTTGCAAGAGTCACCGCTGCAGTATTATCACAATATAATATAATGGGATCTTTACTGCTAGGAACCACATCAAGCTCCTAGACAATGTTCTGAATCCAAACGGCTTCCTTGGCGGCATCAAAAGTCATTATATACTGGGACTCCACTGTAGAATCAGCGAAAACTGGCTGCATTGAACTCTTCCAGCTCACAACTCCTGCATTGAGACAGAAAACATATCCAGATTGCGACTTTAGATCATTCTGATCTGTTTGAAAACTAGCATCAGTATACCCTCTCATGATAGGCTCTTTGTCTCCTCCATACACTAGGAACATATCCTTAGTTCTTCTCAGGTACATACGGATAGATTTTACAGTAGTCCAATGCTATTCTCCTGGATTTGCTTGATATCTTCCTACCATGCTTAGTGTATAAGAAACATCAATCCTGGTACATAACATGGAATACATGATGGATCCTATAGCCGAAGCATATAAGATCTTACTCATCTTATCATTCTCATGTTGTGTCTGGGGACACATTTTCAAAGAATGATGTAAGCCATGTGACACTGGAACCAATCCCCTCTTAGATTTTTCCATACTAAATCTCTTTAGTATCTAGTCAATGTATGTACCCTGACTTATTCCAAGCATCCTCTTGGATCTATCATGAATGATCTTGTTCTCTATAATGTAGGCTGCTTATCCCAAGTCCTTCATGGAGAAACACTTGTTTAACCAGTCATTAACTGACTGTATGTCTGGTACATCATTTCCAATAATAAATATGTCATCAACATATACTACTAGGATGACAACCACAGTCCCATTAAACTACTTCTAAACACAAGGCACACATTCGATCTTAATGAAACCAAATTCATTTATGGCTTCATCAAGTCGAATGTTCTATGACCTGGATGCTTGCTTCAATCCATAAATGGATTTCTACAGCTTTCAAACCCATTTGTCCTCACCTTTTGTCACAAACCCTTCTTTTTGTGTCATATTGACATCTTCTTGAAGGTTCCCAATATGAAATGTTGTTTTGACATCCATCTGCCAAATCTCGTAGTCATGGTAAGCTGTTATGGAAAATATGATTCATATGGATTTAAACATGGAAACTAGCGAGAAGGTTTCATCATAGATAATTCCTTGATGTTTTATGAATCCATTAGCCACTAGCCTTGCTTTATAGGTTCTAACATTACCTTCCTTGTCCTAATTTCTCTTGAATACCAATTTTCATCCAACAAGTTTTACATAAACTGGCTCATCGACTAGAACCCTAACATGGTTCTGATACATCGAATCCATCTCAGAATTCATAGCTTCTATCCATCTTGCAGCTCCTGATATTTCTACTACTTCCTTGTAGAAGAGAGGTTCATCATTTTCCAACAATAATGATTCACCATCCTTGGTGACTAGGAAACAAAATCTCTCTGGTTCCCTTACTTCTCTTGAGCTCCTACGTAGTACTTGTGTTTCTGGACCCTCTTCCACGAGGACCTATGGAACTTGTTCCTGTACCAAATCTTGTGTATCTTGATCATCAACATCATTGAAGTCTATCTTGCTCCCACCATCCTTTTGGAGGATGTTCTCCCTCTCATGAATGACGGCATGTCTGGCGACAATCGCTTTCTTATCTTCAGGGTTATATAGGTAATATCCTTTTGTTTCCTTGGGATATCCTATAATGATACACTTTGTGCCCTGTGGTGCTAGTTTGTTTCCTGAGAAGTCCTTAACAAATGCCTCGCATCCCCATACATGTGTATGCGAAAAAATGGGTTTATTTCCACTCCATAATTCTAAGGGAATTCCATTTTCTGCCTTCGTTGGTACTCAGATTAATGTGTATGCTGCTGTTTGTAATGCATATACCCAAAAGGATAATGGAAGATCTTCATGACTCATCATCGACCTCACCATGTACAACAAGGTGTGGTTCCTCCTTTCACTAACACCATTCCACTATGGTGTATACAGAGGAGTGAGCAGAGATAGAATCCCAAACATCAGTAGAAGATCAATGAACTCTTGGTTGAGATATTCTCCACCTCGAACCAATCAAAGATTATTTATATTCATACCAAGTGGATTCTCTACTTCAGTCTTGAATTCCTTAAATTTCTCTAAGGCTTATGACTTATACCTCATTAAGTAGACAAATACATATCTACTCAAATCATCAGTAAAAGTAATGAAGTAAGAATATCCACCTCTAGCTTCTACTGGAAATGGTCCACATGAATCCGTGTGTACTAATCCTAGAAGCTCTGTGGCCCTTTCACCCTGTCCACCGAAAGGCGACTTGGTTATTTTACCTTGTAAACAAGCATGACATCTATCAAGTGTTTTTAGATCAGTAGAGTCTAAATAGCCATATTTACAGAGCTTTGTCATGAACTTCTTGTTCACATGACCAAGGTGGCGATGCCACACCTGTGTGATGTATGAGTCATTTGAGTCTGGTTCGTTATCGAATGCCAACACTTGGTTTTCGTAATTTTAGAATATACAATCCATTATTCAAATGTTCCATACCATAACATATGTTGTTCTTAAAAAATAGACAACCCTTATTTCCAAACATGAAAACAAATCCATCCATATCCAAAAAAGATATAGAAATTATGTTCTTGGTAACACTAGGAAAAAAAGTAACAGTTTTGTAAAACCAAAATCATGCCAGTTGGCAATGATAGGTGGTAGTCGCCAATAGCCAACATAGCCAGCCTTGCTCCATTGGCAGCTCGAAGATCCACCCTCCTGTGGTGATCTTTCTAAATCTACTTGGTTCCTACATTTGAGTACAGATGTGAGCCCCACAAGCTATATCTAATAACCAATGTGTAGAAATAGAAATATTGCACTCAATAACGAACACACATTTAGCATCCCATGCTTCTAGGTGCAGTTCCTCTTCTAGTGGACATGCTTGCCACATGCAAAACACACTGCGTCCCATTCCTTGCCCTACCATTGGATCTTCCCCTTCGTGGAGGGACGGTTCTCGGGGGATTCTGACCGTTGATATGTCTTTGGACCCTTTTCCTTGTCCTTCCTTTTCTTATTCAACATAAGGACCGCGTGTTTGTCATGCCCCATGTCCTTATCTACCTGGAGAATCAAGGTTAGAAGCTCCGATAAACTCTTCCCATTGCCGCTCATATTATAGTTGACAATGAATCTAGAGATGTTTTTGGGCAGTGATGGTAGGATAAGATCTATACGCAACTCATTCGAGAATTTAATCCCTAAGATTTCTAGGCGTTCAATGTAGCCAATAAGCTTGACTACATGAGGCCCAACTAGCATATAATCTCCAAGAATAGTTTTAAACAATATATTGGAGATCTCATACCACTATTGTCTTGCCTTCTCTTGGTAGAGATATTTAAGGTGAGACTTCATGCTATACGCATCCATCTTTTCATGTTTCTTCAAGAGCTCATTGGACATGGTTGATAGCATGAAACACTAGACATCTATGGCATCATCCATGTGTTTCATGTATAGTGATAATTACTCATCGCTAGCTTCTTTCCTAGGTGCAACAGCAATAGGCTCTTCTAGAACATACAAATTCCTTTCGTGGTGAAGGACGACGCGTAAACGCCTCTGCCACTCTTGCAAATCGGTGCCGGTGAGAAGGCTTTCCGTCTCGAGTATGGTGCGTAATGATATGTATAAATTCATTTTCTTGGCGTTTCTAAAAATTATGATGAGAAAAGGTTTAATACTTTATTAAAAAAAATTGAGACAAATAAATAAATTAATACTTATTAGTCTCCCACTATTTTATCGAAATCCAATAACCGTCATCATTGACTTCAGAATATTCTGTTTCCTGAATATTTTAGTGGCAAGGATTCGTATTGCCCTTCGCATTACCCCAACTAGGGTTGGTCAAGAAACTTTAAGGGTTGTAAGTAGGCATTCTGAATTCCAACTGCATTAACTCGTAGCTCCTTGATCCGCTGAGTGGACTCGCCAATCCTGAAATCATTTTATTTTGGATTTCCTCACCCATTTCCTCTTGGTCACACCAAGTCCTACTGTGGCAGTCAACCCTTGATGTGAACCAAGTCAAGTCAGCCCAAATCCTTGAATTATAATTCCTCGATAATTGAAAGCACTCCAACTAGGGTTGGTCAAGCACTCTGAACTATGGTTCGATTCCCACCAATATTATGGAAGGATATACCAACTTAATATTTCTTTTGAGGGATTTAATCCTTATATATAAATTTCCATTTTATTATCTTTGATTACATGCTTGTTAATATTAAGTGGGATATACATAAGGGATTAACCATGTCTATGATAATATTTACGTATAAGCCAGTTTTATTTTAGTTCCATATTGCATGGTCGTTTAATTCATTAATTGTGTGATCGTGACAAAACACCCACAATAAATAAACCATGCAACTAACAAAAATAAGATAAATGGTATGATCATGAGTGTTTCTATTGAATAGGTTATCTAGCGGTTGATAAACTAATGCCAGACCTAGGGGAGAAACACATTGAACATTTCGGGTTCATGTTTACAACTTTCCACCAGTCCACCTTTGTATCTCCTTGGATTGGTTACACCTTGGCTCCAGACTTGAGCTACCTCCACTAGCTTCGGAGCTCCATCCATTACATATGCATTTATCTCACATGGTGGTGAGGGGTAAAAAGGGGTTTTTACAAAAAAAGAATCCTTGGGCGCACATACCCTACATTTTAATGAGGAGATGGCTCGCATGAAAACAAATTGAATTTAAATAAATAAATTAAAATAAACAATTCAAATACAAAGGTCTCGGTCTAGCTCGTGATCATCCATACATGAAACAATTTTTACGCATAAATAAAACTGGCATTCAATTCTGTAATCATTCTTGTTTATGATAAATCACGATCGAAATAATTAATTATATTTAATTAATCAATCCTTTTATCTTAAAACCCTTTTATGAATTTCCTTGAGATTCTCATCCATCATAATTATAAAGAAATAAATTCATTTACAATTATCCTTGTATGTAACTTGTACCTTTGGGGCAACCCGGTGAATTACCGTTAATTAAAAAGATGTTTAATTAAACACATATATATAAAACACCTATCATGTGTTGTGCCTAGCTTTACGCCTGCACCAGGGTACACATCTCAAGGGACTGTATAATATAATAATAAATTTTAAAAAATCTACATAATTTGGGTGAGTACATGGCGTGTAGTTCCGATTACACGGCATGTACTTTTCTTCACCGTCCATCCGAAGTACAAGCCCAGGGATAGGGCGTGTTAATGTACTTCGGAAATTTTCAGAATACACGGCATGTTCTGTGGGACACATGCCATGTAGTTTCCGCGTTATAGGGTTTCTAGCCAGGCAATCCGTGTACAGGGTACACAGCCCAACCCTAACTCTAAGGGGTTATACGATGTGTTCATTGGACCACAAGGCGTGTAATCCGGAAACTGTGTGCCACCTGTTTCTAGTCAACACACGGTGTCTTAAAATCGTAGAAAGAATCCAATACACAGCCTGATTTGGCAGATCAGTCAATGCATTGAACCTAGACAAGACAACGTGTACTCCCAAATACACATCGTGTATTCTGGTGTTGTATGGAAAGAAACGTTTGGCTCCTCCGGATGAGTTCCTCTATTTTTTTAATCAAAATTAAAAGAAAAATTCGTTTCTATGAGGTGAACCAAAAATAAGGGAGGAGGAACAGATCTTGAGATTCAGATTTCCAGAATGATTAAACATGAATTGAAATAACTAAATTATTAAATGTGTAAACCACTAATGAAAAACTAAATAATTATAATCAACGATATGACCGCTCTGATACCACTTGTAGGTTCCGAGCGCAGCGGAAGCGTGTTGGTGGGGGTTTTACCCAACATTAATTTTAACGTTAAAAATGTTAAGTCCGAAATCTGTCACGATTTGAAACACCGGATCATCGATATAGAACGATGAATGGAAAATAAAATAAGAATCCTAGAACCATTGAGATAGGATCATCATATGTTGGTAATAATTAATTTAATTAATACATAAGAATTACCTCGATGGAATTATTTCTTTGCTGAAGTCTCTGGTCATGATCCTGTGATCTGTCGTGGCGTCGTAGAATCCAAGTACAGGATTCATCTAGTGGTGATCCAAACATGCTCCACGTATCTATGGATGTCGCTGAAGGGAAATCTGGGTGCTAGCGCAGAAGAACCTTCGCTTGCGATGTCCACCTTCTACCGCCATGATCTGGTGGAGGATCTCGCTCTCATAACATGAAAGAATTCTCGGTGGAAAGGGAATTCTCTCCTGGCTTGAGAGTATTTCCAAATCCATTGTGCACAACAATGGCTCTGCTTCTATGAGAATAATTTAATTGGGATTATAATAATTAGAATAATAAAATGAATTAATTTCCCAAAATCTTTTAATCATTTCATTTAATTCTTAGTAATTCCCCATGTCTTAATAATGACAGTTAACCATTATTATTACTTGACATGCACCCAACATATTACATTTAATATCATTTAATTTGATAAAAAATATTTTCTCATGAATCATGAAAAACAAACTACATGGCGTGTATAAAAATATACACGACATGTAATTTTATTTTTCATTTTATTTATTTCCTCCAGCATATTTATTAGACCTTGGGTAATGGAAATTTATTTCTTAAATAAATGTAACTGCATTACTCGCTAATAAATATATATTATTTCGCCCAAAATATATTCTCTCGAATAACTAGTGTCGAAATAAATGTGATCAGGCATCCTTAAATAATTAATAAACCCCGGTCGGGAATAATATTAATTAAACTTGTTAAATTAATATTTAACTGAGATAATGGACACACATTGTGTGTTTCCCTCTAGGCCCCTTTCTCAGTGGCATTAGGAGGAGCCTTCATATAGTCTAAGTTTAGCGTCTAGAAACACGCCAAGGCACCCATAGAGAAAGAAGTTAACACCGCAATGACATGTTACCTCCTACGAATGCTTAACGTGTAATATAATCCATTTGTCTCGATATCTCTAATCAAGCGGGTTTCATGATAGTTCCATCAACCCATGAGCTCGATTATTCTTTCATTGACTTCCCAGAATTGAACTCGCCCATACCTTACCAGGGCCATGGATTTATTTAGGCAATATTAGTTCCATGAAGTGGCCTGATATAACTACTTCTGTTATGGAACAGAAGGGACAAATCCTTTCTTACATTATCTATTAATACAATATTACTCGTGATGCACCCATCGTATCCTACCTTGCCGCGAACAATTTGTCGTCACAGTTTTGGTCAAAACATCTAAGTTCGTGAGTTGTAATACCCATTAATAATAATCTTAAAGTCTAGGGACCAATACACATGTCCACAGATAGGAACATCCAATGACACTATGAAATTTGAATTTCCTACTGGCGGGTCTCGTTCTCATAATATCCTCCTGGATATTACCAAGGGCACACACCATGAGAAGGTGCCTCAAAGTTTTATGAGTCCTCACCCCTAATGACCTATATTATTTGTGTCCCTCAAATAATATCATCTAGCCATAGAACATATATTCAAAAACAGTGTTATGGCACTTCTGGGTTCTCATCATAGTAGGGATCCGCTATGAACCATTAAAGCAACAGCTGTCTTTAGTACATTATCACATGTAATGTCACGCAGAAAAACAATCAAGATGCGATAAGGATTCTATTTATGAATAATATACCAAGTATTTAGTTCTAAACAACAAAATCCAACATTGAGAACTTTCGTATGTAAAGAAAATATATTTAGAGTCATTTTCTATGGTAAAGATACATCCTCCAGACAATTTTTCACATACCAGGCCAGGTCTCCATCTGACCTGGCACACGACATAGTATGTGGCATGGCCCTAAGGGTATTTCCAATCCCCATAAGTTGGAAACTGGTTCCCAGGAATCAGTAATTGGACATGGGAAGGATTTTAGCTAACATTAATATACTAAAAAAACCAACCAAAATAAATAAGATGAAACTAATAATGAACAACCAAGCATTGAATAACAAATTTTCTTGATTTAATGTCTTCAAGGTTAAATAAAAACAAAAATATAACAAAGAATAGAAAAAAAACAAAAAACGACCTTAGAATCACCAAATGATGCGAGGGATCTTGTCCTCAACCCACCTATAAAATTGGAACCATAGAAACCAAGACCACCTTTACCGAACACTTTTACTTTAACTTGGGACAAATATAGAACAAGATATACATATACCCAATGGTGTATAGAGAGTTTAAGAAAAATCACAGTAGGATACCACCCAAATGAAATGCTTCCATCCAAAAATATTTATAATATAACATAAATATAACGATTTTGAAAATTTTTAAGGAAAATATTTTATGAGTAAACATTCCAAAAGGGAACATTTTCACAGAAACCCATTTTTCAGAGAAGACCACTTCTTTATAAAAAAAGATTTTCTATAGAAACACATTGAAAGATAATGTAGAAAAAGATAATTTTTATGAGATAAAATTACTTTGAAAAGTAATATACTCATGGTACATTGTATGATGATTGATGGAACCAGATAACATAAGTGTCATAATAAGGCAGAGAACCATAGGTAAATCCCTACTGTCATTATTGCTCGAGTGGGACACTAGAACCTCATATCTTGGTGTATCGTTGCATAGAAACCTTGACTATCAATGTTATCATGCATGACCCCCTAGGAGGGGATATCCCAATGTCCTAGTGGTCTCCAATCATCATCATCATTGATTATAATGTGTAGTAAGATTCAATCATTCTAGATGAATTTAGGATGAACCACTTCAACGATGTCTAGTATACTAGAACTAGTCATCCCACCTAGATGCCTTGGATTCACATGTGCTCAATTATGTTTCACATACCACATATATCCACAATTTGACAAATAAATGCCAATAATTTCAGAGAAATCACCATTTTCCAAAAAATAAACCATTTCCCCTTTTACTCACATGAAAAACCATTTTTAAATACAATTACCATCACTTAAACAATTCATAAATTACCTATTTTGATGAAATATAAGAAAATAATACAATTGAAAAACCAATTTCACGGGGAAGGCCCCATTTTAAATCCAAACATAACTCAATTCCATTTTAAGATATGCTTTAGAACCTTTTAAAAATTCAGAAGTTAACTAAAAGTGCACAATAATCAATCCATAATGCCAAAAAGTCTCGTTTCCTTATAAAAACTAACTTTTAATACATTCAAACCATATATTACTTGATAAAAACACATCCAACCTTCTATAAAAGTTTAAAAACCCTTTTCAAGAAACAAAACAATGAAACACACACAAAATGTAACCATTTTCCCTTATAAAAATCCATTCTCACCACATACACATGGAAAAACATTTAAAAAATATATTTATCACCACATTAAAAATTTATTGATCACATTTATAAAGGCATACAATAATATTAAATGAATATAAAAAATGTGAAGGCATGTAACCACCGACCTCATATGAAGAAGCTTCCAGAAAAGGTTTTGAAACTGCAACTGCACCTCACGAAAACCCTATGAAGGAATGATCAAACATAACACATAATTATTGAACCCTTAACATAAATATCTAAGCCTAAATCAAAACCCCCACCCATTGTAAATCCGAAGACACAAAGTAGAGGGTGAAACTACTAAAATTAATAGAGAAGTAAGAGAGAATAATATTTATTTGAGAGACATTAAGGAATCAGATCCAAAAACACAAAAAAAAATTGAATCCCAAGAGGAGGGGAGGATTGGGAGATGTGCACCTAGGGATTGAAGGGATGATATGATCGAGTAGGGGGGTGTAATGGGTTTATAATTTTGGATAGGGGAATGAAACCCCAAATTTTTAAAGAGTTGGAAGGCCGCATGGTTATTCTGTACAGTTTGTCAAACCATGTTGTGACAACGAGACCGCCTCTACCAAGGAGGATAAATACCACATAGCTGCTAGGTCAAGGTGCACAGTTGTGCACTTACTATGTGTTATCTACTACATCGACCTATATCTACTGCATGTTTACTTGGGGAAGGTACACGATTACTTCTAACTATGCGCCAACCATGTTCCATGGACAATCCAACAAGAAAATTGAATTTTCTTGAAAATAAAAGGGGAGACTCATGGATAAGAACTAGGTAAGGAAAAAAATACATCAAAAGTTCAAACCCATTTCACCTGGTTCCTTAGAAAATAATAGAGAACCCATCTCAAACCGAAACAAACGGGAATTCAAGAACCCTAGTTTGATCATTCTCCCCACCATAACACTTTTCACCCCAAAAAATCCATTCCAAAGTCAATTAGAGAACAAGAACAAGTAATTATTATCTAATAAAGGAGATCCCTATAGAATAAAAAATGGGAATATGGTAAGAACACCACACAGAAGAAAATAAGGCTACTGGTCGAACTCTTGAGGCCAAAATGGAATCCCCGCTTTGTGCAACCCATCCCCCAAAAGTATAAATACCTTTGTTTGATTAACAAAAGGGAAGTGGATCTTAAATATAATAATATAATATCTTAAACCAAAAATCTTTAAATATATCTAAATTAAATGCACACCACGTTCCTAAAATGAGAAAATAAGATCAAACCACCTCCCAATGAACACTCCCATAACCTTAATTCAACAAAACCATTATCCATGCTCCAATACCAACATTTACTCAAGGAAGAATCTTAAGGTTAGATATAACTAAACTAGATTAACTACAATTAAGAAAACTCCATTAATGAAACTGAATTATTGACATGGGGATTCTTTAACAGAATCTCCACCATAAGAAGAAAACTAACTCTAGAGATGGAATATGAATACAAATCACAGGGAGGCCTAAATGAACTCCCCACCATATGGAATATGAAAATATTTAATTACTCCAGATAAATTTTAGTGAGACCCATGGTGGGTATCCACCTAAAAAGAACCAACAATCTTAGCTAACTTTTACATATGAACAAGAGAGACCCCACCCAAACCAAACCCGCACTACTAGGGGTCTGACGAAAGGACCTCCAAGACAAAAGGAAAACACTAAAAAACTTGGCCATTCACACATGGAATGTCCATTTTCAACTGCACCCAACCACACTTCAAACAAAATTATGAGGATGATCACACATGAACAACCACACATGGATTCACATGCACAAGGGCATAAGTACTGAGGATCAAGAAAATGTTACAACCACGCCTCCTTATACTCAAGGAGGAGCTCTTCTACCCACTTGGTAATAAATTTGGTATGAGGTCCCCATGACCCTTTCTACCAAATGGGACCACTTAAGAAAAAGCATCTATGTAGGAGTCTTAAACATTCTCTATTTCCTACACTAGAGAAGGAAATTAGACCCATTTCCTTCACACCCCTGGGGGATCCTAAATACATGCCAGTATCACTCCAAGACCTATGGCCAGAGCTCTGTTGTTTGAAGCATCTATTTCCTAAAAGTTCATAATTAGAAACCCCCAATCATAACATATCCTTATATTGCAACAAGAAATTACACTATGATCTATACAACACCATCAAACTCGACACAGTCCAAAATAAACTTACTCTCACAAGAAACTTTTACCAAGATAGGGGCTTGGAAGATTTTCCTTCCTTATCCCTTTCACCCCAAATAAGAAAAAAATGGAAGAAAGGAAACTTGGGAGGAACCTTCATTAAGAATATAGAATTAATAATTTATTGAAATAAAGATACTATTATTTTTAATTAAGATGTCCTTGAAAGGTTCCACAACATCCCCCATTTTCATTTGAATGGGTACACACAACTATTAGTAGTCACCAAACATGACCATTGAAACCTATGAGTCCTAATAAGGAAAAAAATTTAATCCTAGTCTCAAGAAACAAAAAAAAAACAAATAATTCATCCTCAATATCCTATTACTATGAATCTAGCTACACTTATTGACTAGAACAATCATTTTTTTAGAATAAGCTGATGAAAGATCTTAATACCATTTTTAGATAAATGCTAGGACCCACAACCCCTAACCGTATTTTACATGCCTAACTGGAATTACATTCACCACTTCTAGACAAGACCCTTAGGCAAAAATGTGTCAAAAATAACATTCAATAACCTAACAACTTAAAGAAAAAAAATAATTTTTCATCCCTTCTCGCATATGCAATCACGCTGTGAGGGGATTCAATTAACCAAAAAAATAATGGAGATATAATTAACCCTATAACCCAAGAATGGAGTACCTAAATTGATCAAATGAAGCGTTTTTTAATTGTGGATAAACCCTAGATGCACTTCTAATGTGCACCTAATCTTTATGGGGGGACACATTAGCCAACAACAAAATCCACACACCCAATCAAACTGACCCATTAGCTAAAATGTACCACAAATAAAAACCAAACATATAAATGGAACCTACTCAATAGAATCCAATTTTTTTTAAAACAACCCACTAACCATTATATCAAACTTACTCACCAAAAAATTATAATTGAGAAATCTTCTAAGAAAGAAGATTTTTCAAAATCAAGACAGCTATCAAGAAACAATCCCAAATCATAAGGAAACATATAACACAACTATAGATTATCAATCACCCCGTATCATCTTTACAAAATAATTTGAAAATAGAACATGATTTTTGGGCTTAATATTCATAAATGATACCTCATGGGCCTCACACATTCATGTTCACATGAATCCCAAAGCATTCATCCACTATTTATTATAAAACCCATGTATGGGGTATCCTGTGAGAATACCATGGGTCAAAACAAAAACCTTTTCACTTTTGAAAAAGAAATTCGACCAACAATTACACTTTCTCAAAACCACTAACCACAACACATGAAGCGCAATTTAAATCTCAGAATACATTTTCATGAAACACCAACCATTCATTTAAATATCCTTTTTAAACTATACACATTAATTCCAAAAATTTCATCTCATTTGAAAACGTTTTAAATTGAAAAATAAACCCCACTTCATCAGTTACCATTTAATTAAAAAAACATCTCTATCACTTAAAAAATTTCCTAAAACCATTTCTAAAATAATTTTCCTTTTCCCCCAAACAACAAATTTTTGATAAACCACATGCTCTGATTAAAAATATCCAACCCATTGAAATCATTATCATTTTAACCTAGGAGGGATTCATATAAATCTATTTTCCTAATCTTTCCTTTAATATGATTCCGAAAATTAATTTTCCACCTTTCCAAAATCAAATAAAATTTAAATCAAAATCAATTTCTTAGACTTTTTCAAATAAGGGCTTTCAAAATAACTTTCAAATCCCAGGGAAACAAACGACAATGTAAGAGGAAATTAGTGTTGGTGGCTGACTTGGACATAATGTTGGTGTACATATATAGATACACAACCATCATAGAGAGTATTCTAGAATCATATACCCAGCTCTACCTATAATTATAGACCATGTGAGATCACTGAGACTAATGACCCAACTCTCTTTTCATTTCCCAAGCAACGAACAAACTCATGTATCAAACAACTCTAATAGAACCCGATTTCCCATGGAAACTCGAGTTCCGTCACAAGATGTGCTGTCCAGACACCCTACTCAAAACTAGAACATTATATCTCGAATGTCCTAGCTCCAGCCTATCTAGACTCTTTCCCAAGGAATGTGACCCAAAATAGTATTACCCACTTTGATACTATTTTTCCATAAACCAGGATGGGTCACCATCCAACCCAGTGCATGAAAAAGTTTATGGCATTCCAGAAGGGTTTTCTCGATCCCCAGGGGTCGGAAAATAGTCTCTAGGTATCTATAATGTGACATGATAATGATTTCAACTGACATTAAAAATATAAAAAACCAACCAAAATAAATAAAACATAACTTAAAATGTACATCCAAACATAGAAAACGAAATTTTCTAGAATTATTCTCTAAAAGATTAACCAAAAACAAAAATACAACAAGGAAATGAAAAAAAACACCAAACAACCAAAGAATCACAACATAAAAAGAGGGACCTCACCCTTAATCCACAACCACAAGATGAAATATAGCAACCCTTACCACCATTTAAAAACACGTTTTCATTAACCCAGGAATAATATAGAAAAATATCTAGACACACACAATGGTGTAGGCATAGTATGAGCCAAATCCCAATAGGATTTCACCTAAATAAAATAATTCCAGGAAAAAACATTCAAAAGTCAATATAAAATTATTATTTAAGTAAATTTTTTTGATAAGTTTCTTAGTAAAATATATTATGTGTAAACATCCCAAAATAAACATTTTCTAAGAAAAGTTTTTTTAGAGAACACCACTTCTTTATAAAAAACATTTTCTAAGGAAACACTTTTAAAGATAACATACTGAAAGACGTATATTGAGATAAACTTACATTGAAAAGTAATACACTCATGGTCCACCGTATGCCGATGGATGAGACCACATCACATAAGTTTCATAATAAGGTAGAGCATCATAGGTAAATCCCTACTCTCAATTTTCTTGAGTGGGATAGTTGAACCTAGTACCTCGGTTTAACATGCCTCATAAACCATGACTAATAGCATTCTCGTGGATGATCCAATAAGAGGGTAACCTCTAATATCCTAGTGGTCTCTCATCAGCATCATCATAGTTTAGTTAGTGTTCTAAACATAAATCCTTCTAGAATATTTTGGGATGAAACACTTCCAAGATGTCTAGCGTATTAGAACTAGTCATCCGACCAAGATACCTAAGATTCCCTTGTGCTCAATTTTGTTCCACATGCCACAAATATCACCAATTTCACAAATCAATGACATTAACTTCAAAGAAATCACTATTTTCCATAAAACATACTATTTCTCTTCTACTCACACAAAAAATCGTTTCAAAATACATTTACCACCACTTAAACAATTCCAAATTTTCCTTTCGTGATGATACACCAGAAAATAATACAATTGACAACCAAATATCATAGGCTAAGCAGCATTTTAAAACCACACATAACCCAATTCCATTTTAATACATGATTTCCAACCTTTTAAAAATTTAAAAGTTAACTATAATTTCACAACATTGTGTCTATCATGCAATGGAGACCTATTTCCTTTGAAAAAAGACACTTTTAACTCATTCAACCCATAATATCCTTTATAAATGCATTTTTTAACTTCCACACAAGGCACACAACCCATTTCAAGAAACATCACAATTAAAGACACACAAAATGTATCCATTTTACCTTATAAAAAACCATTTTCACCAAATAAATGGGCAAAAAATATAAAAAATCTATTTATCACCACATAAAAAAATTATATACCACATTAATAAATAAAAACATTCATGTTAAATGCATCTAAAAATTTTAAGGCATGGAACCACCATCCTAATTTGAAGAAAATAATGGGAAAGGGTGAGAAACCATGACCACACCTCGAGAAAACCCTTAAAACAAAAGATAAAATATAAGACTTCAATATTAAACCCTAAAAATCAATATCTAACCTAAATCAAACCCCATAACCATTAGAAAACTGAAACCCCAAAAGAGAGAGAAAACCCAAAAAATAGGAGAGTAACAAGATACAAGACCTTTTACTTGAGAGATATTGATGAACCCAAGACAATGACACCCAAAAATTGAAGCCCAATGGGAGGGGAGGATGGAGTTAGGCATGAATAAGGATTGGAGGGTTAAGGGTGTTGATAAAGGTGGTGGAATGGGGTTAAAATTGGGGAGAGAGAAATAAACCTCCAATTTTTAATAAGCTGGCAGACCTCACAGTCAGTCCACATGGTTTTTCAAAATGTGTTGTCATTGTGCCACTACCTATTCCAAGGAGGGTACCTACAACATGGTACCTGGGTCGAGGTGCACTATTTTCTGTTGGTCGTGTGGTAGCTACTGGCTTGACTTACAACTACAGTAGATTTAACTAGGGAAGGAACACAATTACTACTATCCCTATGCCAACCATGCGCTATGGAATATCAAACCATGAACTTCCATTTTCATGAAAATGGAAGGGGATACTCATGGTTAAGAGCATGGTTATGAATATAAAAAGGAAAAAACCTGAAAAATTCCAACTCGTCACACCCAATTCTCAAGAAAATAATAGAAAACTTGACCCAAACCAAAAAAGGGGAATTCAAGAACCTATTTGTGAAAAAATTCATATATTACTTCTAACTGTATGGTGTTATGGAAAAAATATGCATTGAGACTTATTCTCTTAGAGTTTACATAATTATCTTTAGGAGAAAATTTAAAAAGTAATAACTAGATAATATGAATTTTAAATATTATATGTCATTGGAAATTTATATGTGCAAGAGTATTTAATGTTACTTTTACATTAGATCATTATTAATTTATATATTTTATCAAATAATTAAATGTATGGTTGAAAACTTTACATATACTCTCTTTGATATGCTAGAAGGGTTTAGTGTGTGAAGACTGGTATGATATTAATTAAATGATCAAGAAAGGATTTTTACCCTTTAGGTTATGAATGAATATATCTAGGGTAATTTAAATTAAAAGAAAGTTCCTAATGTAAATGCATGGACATGGTGATCATAGGAATGATCATTTTGGAATGTCCATGAAATATATATCAATCATTCATTTATTATTACACTTGTATGCATTATACATGTAGAGATATCTGATGTAAATGGTATTATATCATATAATTAGAATTAATATTAAGGTTTTAATTACAATGAATTTCATTCATTGGTGACTTATTATGGTATATTTCCTCAAGCATGATGGTGTTATATTATTCATTGGGATCTAGATATTGTTTTTGGTTGGATCATTTCTTTAGATTTATCAGTTGGTGGTGGTTGGAAATGGGGATTCCTAATGTATTCTCGCTAGTGTTGGGTTTGTTCTAAAGATGATGATGAGGATTGTGTTGGTTATAGTGGGATATAATATGGGAGGGTGGTCTGCATCCAAATGTATATAGATCATGGTTATAACATTTGTTGTGTTGTGTTTGTGGTGGATATGGGTTCACTGCGTTGGGCCATAAATATCTTTTAATTATGTAATTTGGGAGGATTTTGGTTTGAATATTATAATCAGTTTTTTTATGTTTTTGTTTCCATGTATTCTTCAAAATGTTCTCCCACTAAATCCCATAAAACATTTTTTAAACAAAAATACCAAAAAAATTAGATTTTATGGTGGTTTTTGAGTTGGACTCACCACCACTGAGATTGAGACCTATATATTTTTCACTAAGTTTTTCTAGTATCTCATCAAATTTGATTGTATTTGGTTTGTTAGTATAGAATTGTTCTTAGTTGTAGGATCTATATCTATTTATGTCACTTTTAGAAAAATTCAATCCCAATTTATTATTTATTTTGAATTAATAGAGTTGTATTTGAATATATCATATAAATATTCACAAGTTTTTATGAGTTAATAATTTGGTAAATAGTTATTTATTGGGAGAGAACTCAAACTGATTTAATGGACTATGTCCATGTAATTATTTAATTATATTAAATATTATATGATATTTATTTAATTATATCACTTATATTATTATATATTTAATAATTGAAATCATAAATGAATATTAAAAGAATCAAAAAAATAATTTATTTAATAATTAAATAATAATAATTATTATTTAAGGATATATTAAATAATCATTGATATAATGTGGTTTAATTTTAATTTGTAAAAAATATTGAGATCAAATTATAGTTTCTTAATTATAAAAACATAAATAAATTATGTTATTTATATGGTTTATTTATATTTATCCCTGATACCCCTAATTTTTTCATGACACATAATCAAGTTCAATCCGTCTCTAGTCATCTCATGCCTTTAAGAAAATATGAGAAATTGCTCTATGATAAACATAGGGATATAGAATAGATATTAATTATTAACCCTAGCACTTGAGATATTGAAACTGATATTTAACATTTCTTGGACAATGTGTGGATATCAGCAGTTGGATTCGAGTTTATATCCTAGATAAAGAATGAAAAAAACATCATGTCGGAATCAAAATGACTGACAATTACTTGAAATCAATGTTTTATTTTTTTATATTTAATAAAATATTTTCTATAGAATCCTATTATTTAGATAAAATTTAAAAATTTAGATTAATTATCAAATTTGAACCCACTTCTCCATGTTTCCATTATTCCCACCCTACTTCCATTCTACGAAGATCCCACAATATTTACATGTATCATGAATTTTTAATCAACTCAGTGTTTTTTGGAGGAGTTTTTGAAATGGTTTTTTTATAGAAATCCATGATATATTTTTTCCACAGTATATAAATAAACATCTATTATGTTATCTAAATTTATCTGCGTTGACCAAATATATTACATTGAAATAAATAAAAAAATTTGGTTCTAAATTTATAAATTAAAATAATTATTGATTGATACGTGATTGAAGGTATCATAATACCTATTTTATACCATTATAATATCTACAATTATGCTAGGAATTGTACATAGATAACGAACTTCTAGAAAATGATATATTTATCCCCATATTATTTATGAAGTATAATAGTGATCCTATAATATTTGTATATTGTACATCAAGATAAATAATTTATTCATCATACATGCATGATTTAAAATGAGATTTAAAAAAATTACAATATTATATAAGCATTGATATACTTAAGGGATGTTAATTTTCTATATAGAACATTTGTATAATTTTATTAGTATCTTTTCATTTCTGAAAAACAAATCATCATCAAGATATCAAAATTTCAATATAAGGAATAATATTGTCTTTCATATTCTTTCTTTTGAAAATCATTAATTAAATATTTTTTCATTGAAAATATTATCCAGAGTCCTAATGATATTCAAATCATAAATATATATAACTAAAATAAATTTTACTATGGTCTTATATTAAAACACAAGGATAAAATAGATAATTTTTATAACCTTATTTCATTCAATATTCACTCAAATAGTTAAAACACATACACCTCAACTACATTAATATATATAATGATCTATTCAAATGTAATGGATTATGTATCTTGAGATCTATCATATTAATAATTAATGTTTCGTAATTTATAGACTTTCATATAAAATCATTTTCAATGATACCATAAAGGCATGTAGTCATGACATCTATATTGTGTATATTTTTATTTTCTTTTATAACCAATATCATGAGATATTTAAAAGTTATAACATCCATTATGTGTGATTATGTTTCATAGAAATATTTTATGAATCTTTGGAGAAAACATCTTTAATTAATCGTGATTTATATCTCAAAACATCATTATTTTGATTCATCTTTCCCACAAATAACCTTTTATAAAAAAAAGTTAAATCCATTTTGGGGATTCCATAGTCATCCTAAAAACATCACATTTAAAATGTGATTCTAATTTATATTTTATAAAAATCATAAATTTATCATAATTTGGTCTATCATGAAATTCATATTTATCATTTAGGTTCATGGCCCCAATAAAAAAATCAAGTTTTTTATCATAATAAAATATTTAACAATCAATAGTATTCACATAGATACAACTTATTCTAATGTTACTAAAATTAATAAAAATTTATTTTGAATATTAATCATGTACTTTAGATACATTGATTTATTATGTAATATCACTATTTCCAATATTATCATTTGTTAGAGTTTTATTTTTATTGTTTTGGGTCTCACACGATGATCCCACTTTCCAAAGGAAAGTGGCCTCATGTTAGCCATTTAATTTGAAAATGGAAGCTTTTATCAAATGAGAAGATAAGAGGTAGGCTTATCCCATATGGGGTATTATTTACTAGTTTATCACTCTTTAATTGATTTAAGACAGATTGTTGAAATCCTTCACTTATAAAATACTAGTATCCTTGTTCGTAGGAATGATCGCTTTATACCCTCCATCGACGTGAAAATATTTATATAAGAGGTTTTATTTTATTCACTTAATGGTTTATTACATTATCTATTAAAGAGGTATATCTACGAAAATTGGAATTTATTCACATTCATAGAGGTGGCCGGAGTTGTTCAGTTTGGGATAGTACAATGATTGAGGATTAATATCTTTCATTATGAAGGGAATAAAAACCCATGCAGTTTAGTGAGACTAAATAGATAAAATTTTACCTTTTAAGGTTATGTGAGAAAAACCATTGTGGAGCATTTTATGGTCATGCATCCATAAATAAATGAAGTACCTTTTAAGGCCATGTTTCTATGATAATTGTGGCATCTTTTATAGTAATACATTAAGGACCAGCGATTCATTATTTATGTTATGAATCCTAGATGATTATTTCTTGTAGTTTAGAGTCATTTGACTGGGACTTATTCTGAGTAGTTTAACATCATGTGAAATGCGCTATTAGGTGACTGAAATATTGAAATGGTTGACGTGGGAAATACGAATGAGATACCATTTCTAACTCATCATTTTTGTTCAAAACTAAACAATATAGGTTATGGTTTTGTATTAAACCTAATCAAATATTCATGATATTGTTATTTCTCTTTTATAGGACATAGAGATAATATTATCAATGTAAATATGGTCAAGATTAGAACTAATAAGAGGCTCATGGTTAGGATGAAACCTATTAATGTCTTTATTTGTTCTAAATAATGTTATCAATATCATTTGGGAAGTTATTTTATCATAATTGAAATACTAATGTGAACATGGTACCTTGGTAAGAGTCACGGGAGAAGGGGAACCCAATTAGGCATCTTGGGTGAAAAAGGCACCATGAATGTTGACTTGGGGGGAAAAGAGTAACACATATTGGTGAAAAAGGTGAATTGATTACCAAGATTGGTGAATTGGTGGATGGTGCACCAAGATAGGAGACTTCAGAAATGGTGAGTGGTGCAACAATTTCAATGACATAACTTATGAGTTCCAAAATAATAGGGTGTACATGCACCTTATAGAATTGGGTTTGAAAAACAGGGAATCCAGTTACCCTCCCACCCTTTTAAATTTTTCTTTCATCTATCAGAATTAGTGAAAATATTTCTTTTCAAAAATGAGTGTGCTAATAAATTCCCTTAATATTTATAATTTGATCTTATTAACATTAATAGGATCAAAATTTGATGTAGAAGTTACTTAAGAAAAAAATGGTATTAGTTTGCACACTATGTTTGAATGAGTGGACTAGTATATATATAGAATTGTGATTTGTTCTATATTATTCACGTGTTGTCTGATATGTGACACCATGATTTCCTATAAATATAAGGGAAAATACTTTTCAATGAGAATTAGTGATAAAAAAATCCTGTATATTAACACTCTAAATTTTCAAAAAAATTCTTGTGCTAATTTATTGTAAGTAATGGGTGTCACATTTTTTAATTACAGGGAAGGAGTGATATAACACATATGAATGGCTCATGAGGAAAGGAAAAGTGTATTGGGAATATGACACAAGCATGAGATAATTGGGAATGATTTATTATATATAAATTAATTACTAGATGCTTCTGGTTATGATGAATTGGGAACATGATTTAGGAACCATGACCTGGGGACAATGTGTTTTGTAATATTACATAATTAGTCAAATTTTCACCTACTTACTTCCATACCTTATCACATGATCTCATTATTTCATTTTGTGTACTCTCATCATTTATTATTCCAAATCTATCAAATTTTATTTAATAAGAAATATATTTATCCTATAACATAGTTCATTATGTGGTAATTGTAAATGGGGGATTCTTTAATGGGATCTCAACTCAAGAGTAATGTTCTCTAAAAGGTGATCATAGACATACTGGGTGAATAACATATGTATTAAGTAAAAGGATTTACTTCTATATATAAGGATATAAGAGTCCATTTATAATTTTTAGATATTAATTTATTATAATCTAGATCATATACCTATATTGTTTAGTCTATGGTTCTCTCAAAAAAGTACTTTTTGCTTACCACACTAGAAAGTAGTAATAATTTTATGTGACATTTTCAAATTTGACGGAATATATATTCTTGATGAGATTTAAAGTACTTTTCTCTCTACTTATAATTCCTTGAATAATGTTTAGTAGAACCCAGTTCAGGTGAGAGATCTATTAAATCTAGTTGAGATAAGATAAGGAAATATGTTTATCTACTTCTAAAACTCCACCTTAATTCCTTGATAATGATATTTTTATAGTCCCATGAGTCAAATACTAAGGTTATGATATTGAATACTAGACCATAGAAAATTGAATGAATTATTTAAAATGATTAATCGTCTATTTTGGATGATGTTAAATATACAAGATGGTGTTATCAAATTTGATCCGAGTTAAATCTATATCTTTGAAAAAGAGGACTCCCTATGATGTTTCTAATTTGGTGGCTACTATTAACTTGATATGCAAGAACACTGGTATAAGATACCACTTTTTTAATAGACCTACACATAAAATCAGTGACATAAGTAAAAATATATAAAAACCTTGTAAATAATGTACCATATTTTGAGTTAAGTTATATATGGTGAAACTCCCCATATAACTTGTTCTGTA
This sequence comes from Viscum album, assembly GCA_963277665.1. Classification (NCBI taxonomy): domain Eukaryota; kingdom Viridiplantae; phylum Streptophyta; class Magnoliopsida; order Santalales; family Viscaceae; genus Viscum; species Viscum album. The sequence goes on from OY728126.1 coordinate 1,679,368,828, forward strand.
ATCCAATTCCTTCAGGGTAGGTTAGCAGTTTATTTCAGTGTCTATTTCCATTGGAACACTACTATATCCCTTTTTTTTCATTTATTATAACTTTATTGGACATTAATGTTTTGGACAATATATATGGATTCTTAAGACATGCAATATGATTGATAGATGTATTCACAATTCATGTCCAATCCCTACCAAGATTCCTTTGGGATAATAGTGAATAATACTATTGGCATAACAAATGTCCTCTCATTTAGAGTCCAACTATTTTATGGGGTTATCATAGAAAGAGTTTAAGGGGGGCCCATATGTAATAATTACACTACATATTTATTTTTAAGCTAATTATGATCCATAAGGATGGTGATTTTATCTATGTATTATTACTATTATGATGAGAAAATATTTATTGTCTGGAAATTTTCTGGTTGATGTTAAGGAATGAGAACATTAATGTTTTAATAATTCTACCACCACTTGAAACACTTATTTTTCTGTCCATATAGTATTCTATATCATGTATTTAATTCTATCATAGTTCAATGTTGAGAGTATTCACCCCAAGAAACATGTGATCCACTCTTTAAGGCTGAGGGGAATGTTTGAGAGGAAGAAGAATGGGGAGATGAATTCATTGAGATGGAATCCATGAGTGACGATGTAGAGAAACCTACTATTGATCACTTTATTTTAGTTTATGAGCATCCCAAACAAGAAACCCAAAAAACCACTGGAGATATCTATCACCCAATATTTTTATGGAATCCATGTTAGTTAGGAATCTTTAGGGAAATCCCCACTTGACACTATATCCATAGATCTAGTTCTAATCATATTATTATCAAATGAGAATACCATTCCCTTAAAAAATAATTTATCATAGATTATATTCCCATTCTATAATACAATTTATCTTTTGGTGTTGATTTTGTCCTTATGAGGCAAAAAACACATGAAATAGTATAGAAAATTTTAAACTTTTTAATTAATTGATGTCCATCAGCTAAGAAGGGGAATAATGTAGATCTATATTGAAACAAATTTATGGTTCCTAGAGTAATGTGATTTTATTATTGAAATTTGTTCATTACTATCCAAAAATTCATAGTTGTTTAGGAGAAGTTAGTGGTTCCAGAAAGAAATATCCATAAATTAGAATGCACAAACAATTAAGAGGAGTTTTTGGAGAGGGTTATTCAATATTTAAATATGAAAACTACATATGAATCAAAAATCCACAAATGGGTGTATAATAAATCCATAAAATTTTGGAATAAAATTCTCATGTAGTATGATAATTTTTTTTATCGAAATTAGAATTCAAAATTGAAACTATTAATATAAATAAACAAGAACAGGCATCACAAATCTGATAAAAATTTCCATTAGCAGAGGATAAATATTAAAGGTGAGAAGATATTTAGAAATTAATAGATTATTCTTACAATATATTAATTTATTAACAATATTTTACCAACTAGATCTTTCGATAGATCTATTATATATTTTATATTTATTTTTTTTATATTATAATGGGAAATATTTATCTGGTGGATGTTCTCCTTATATACTAAATTAATGAAAAATATATTGTCTCAAATTAATATCAATTTTCTATATTTTATATTTATCTATGTATTAATTCATTACAATTTATAAAACTTATAATGAGTAACATTAAAATAATTTAATATTTTTGAGCAATGAATTGGAATTGATATTGGTTTATTAGAATCTCAATATGCAAGATTCAATGATTAAATCTCTAAATGAATCAATTATCTTGAAGTAATATTCCATCAAATGGATATAGTCAAAATTTATATGATGAAAAAATACCATCAATATATTTTGGGGAAATTCTATGATATAAATGATAGTAAATTTTGATTTTACCTTGAACTGGTTCTCTTAGATGACTATAGGAAGGCCAAATATTTGGCACATTTGCTATCACTGCAAGACATGTCCAGTCTATATAGGATATGAGGGTGGTGAATGAATCAATATCCTCATAATCAAGTACTCCTATATGGATATAGGTAGTTTGGATATGTGTTGAAATCAGCATCATCATATGCCAAGGTTAACCAATTCATATATGAGATAAATGAATGTTATAACTTAATATAAATTATGAATGAGGTATTGATTGATGGAATCAATTCTCAAGATAGATAAATTAACTTTAAATTAAATTTTATTTAATTATACATAAATAATTTGAACCTCTATATATGAATAACAAATAAGGGGTCTTACTATTTCCTTGGTTCATAGATATAGAGAGAATAATTTTAATTTATATAGGGGGGAATGGGGATCCCAAATTTTTTTATGTATTTTAATTTTAATCAAAAAATTTGAATAATCCATGAAATAGGAGATATTTAGTGAGTAGGAACCTAAATTTAACTCAGGAAAATCTTTATGAGTTCTTATCATGACAATATTTGTAACTTTTCATATTAAATGATCAATATTCTACATAGGATAATAAAGTTGAATTCCTAGAGATCTAAGACTCAACATTTTTCTAGGATTCCCTTTTTGGTCTTTCAACCATGAGGGAACCATGTATCATTACTTTGGTAGTTTAAGGTATTGGAAACTATAACAATGAAGCTGATGTTTAATGTTGAATAACATTTACCAAAATGAGGATAAATATTATGGTCCAATAGATTTAACTAAAGGATGATATAATATATATGTATATATATATATATAAATAAGGGATAGAAAAACACAAAATTAATTTAGAACATGATGCTAATTAAGAAAATATTATGGAAGTATTCAAATAGATTGTGGTCACGATTGTTAGGAAAAACGTTTTTGGGGTTTATCATCATATAACTTCAACCAAAATGACTTGTTTGGTCACATATAGATCTTGCAATCAATTACAACCCATTGAGAATGAGAAATGGCCCATATTAGTATAGATTACATTTGGGGTATATTAACACAGTTTAAAGTTATTGTGCACTATGAAATGATTTACAATGTGTAAATCCTTATACCTTTTACTATTATGGAGGTTACACATTTTTATGTAAGTATACAACTATCCAGAAATGGATGATGATCCAAACATCATTATGAACAACTGTGGGAATAAGATGGTGAATAAATTTTAGTTCATAGTACTCAAACAATTTCAAGATGGGGTGTGGCAACCCAAATATTTATTGAGATCTAGTAGTGCGTTAACACCTTTAAATAATTAATAGGAGTGATGTTTATCATAAATTATGTTATTTTGAATCAAGAAATAATTAAATAGAAAATGTATTTTGATGATGTACATTGATCAAATTCAAATTGTGGATTCCATAGGAATTTTGTTGAGGGAATATGGGGTTATATGATCTTTACCTCAGGATGAAAAAATTATTCTAGTTAGTAAATGGAATGATGAATATTAAATATATAAACTATCCCCATTTAAAGGGGTCATTTTTTGGAATCAGATGAACTTGGCACCAATATCCATGAATGGTTTGTGATAATTTAAACACTAAGGTGACAAAGTGTGGAATGTGTGGAGAGGATATTCATAATGTGCTTATAATTATCTAATCCAAAATTGATAATCATTTGGCCATAATAGAGAACTGAGGGAGAGTTGAAGTGAATGATGATTTGTTTCTAGGTTTGAGATAGATATATTAGAAATCAATATATTTTCTATAATTATATAAATGAGGAAAACTGTAGTTATTATAAAATATATTTGTGTATATTCATCTCATGCATAAGGAAGATGATAATAGATTAATCCACATATAGGTCAATTAAATAACTCGATGTGAATGGTTGGTGTTAGACACTAAGGAGGAGTAGGGGAGTTAATATGGGTAGATCAATTACTAGTCCCAGTTCAAGACCTTTAGTTGTCACTATGTATCTTGATATAACATGACTAAATCCCTATATAGATTGGATATGAAAATATTTCCTCATAGTTAAAATTATATTTCCGAAATAGTTGATGTGAATGAGGATACCATATATTGAGATAGGGGTGAAGTTGATGGTATCTACATCATGGCCTAATATAGATAATCTTGACATCACTACATATCATAAGTTAAAAACAATCAAATAAACATAGTTATAATAAATTATATATAAAAGTCACATCCAAGAATAATTAGTAAATAAAAACATGGAATGAATTACGAATACCATATTCTAGGATCATGGGGGAAATAGTAATGGAAATGGAGTTTGTGGATAGGTTTTATATATGAGACTTCGACATCACTATGTAATATAAAATTATATAAATCATGAGACACATATTTTATAGATGTGATTTTTCATTTTGGTGTGGGGGAATTTCCATAAGACCTTTGTTTATACCCATGATAAATGATCCATGTTTCATCATAAAATGCCTTTATGCATTGATAATGATGATAAATTGACATGAACTTGGAATGGTATCATACCATGGTTCTGTTATGCATGGAAATAGAATATATGGAAGGTCCTAGTTTGAGATCTCCATAAATCACTAAGCATCATATTATAATGAGAATAAATCCACAGATAGTTATTAGAAGTCATTTTCACATTTTTGGATCATCTTTAGGGGAAAGATGTAATGATCATGTCCAAGTGTTGAGTCGTGAATGTGAAATCCTAGAATTAATGAAGAAATCACAATCATTATATTGCAATTCTTATAAATGAGTGAATTTTATTCTAGTATATATTTATGTACAATGATATATAATCCAGAGAATCTTATATGAATCGGACTATCCTTTTAAGAAATTAGGTCATATAAAATGGACTAATCTAAACAGTTTAATGGTCATGTAAGAGAGTCATACATATTGTAGTCAAACATCATATAAAAAATACGTAGATTTTATACATATGGGGTTATATGTTGAGGAAATTTAGGTTTTGATGTTTATGTTCTTACAAATAGGACCATCTTTAATAATTTTATAATTATACATAATGAACTAGAAAAAACCCAACATGAATCTATGATAATTATTTAATGAGAAATACTACATTCATAGTAGGAATGAGATGATCCCAATCCACTATTGTTATGAATTATGGATCATTAGATTCAATATTTTTTATGGGAAAAAGTACTTCCTGTTTCTATACAATCTTTATGGTTTTTCCTAGTTACTATAGGAGTTCTCAAATACAACAGAAATTACCCTTCGATAAACAAATAAATGCACACCTTTTTATTAATCAAACTTGCGGAACAATTTTGATGAATCTCAAGGTTGTGTAGTTTGATTAAAAGTTTTTCATATAGTCACACAAATTCATCAGGAAAGGCATGGGGATACTAATATTTCTATATTTTATTATATCAATAAGAATTAATAACTCTATCGCGTACTCAGTGAGTATGGGGTTGCATGTGTTGTTGTATAGGTGATGGTATGATAATCCCATAGAGAATATTAGAGGTCATAAAACTAATGTTTCTTATATTTATTCCCCATATTCTTAACGATATTATATAGAGTTTTCTTTAAGTCTATCATCTATCCATTCTGCACTTCATTATTGGGTGATGAGTGGTTATAATGGATATTTTACTTATAATACAAACTATACAATTCAAAATCATAGAATTTGGTAATATTTTCATCAATATTTCAGGATTCTCAGAATCTATTATTGATAATGGAATTTATGAAATTGGTGACATATTTCACTAAAATTTACTTTAAGGGTGTAAATTTTTCCACTCGAAGAAAAAGATAGCAGTATCAAGAATGAAATTCAGTTTCCTAGATATTTCTTGGGGGTATATAACCCTGAAATATATCCAACACTTGAAAAAAATAAGAATATTCGGGGATGTGAAACAATTTTGTGAGTTTATAAATGATATTTCCATGGATCTGTTTGGATTGGAATTTCATTATGAATTCTATAAAGTCCAACATCATCGATGGAATAGAATATCAAAGTCTTATAATTTGATGGAGGATCTGGTTCCCGACTGATGAGTGATACAAGCACCGACATAGACTTCCTATATTACTTTGAGGGTCTCCCCTCCTTCAGTTAACGTGATGAGGATACCATTGAATCCTTATTGTAGAGTATTTTAAATGATTATAAACCATTATAAATGATGAAATTCACCACCTAATGAAATACATGTTTCATCATAGCTCAACTAAGAGGTAGAATCCAATTTTAAAGGTATTCCATTATTGGATACATATGAAAAATTGTATCACCAATCAGTGAGGTAAATCAAACTCTTTATTTTGAAGTGGAATCAATTTCATTGATTTCATCCATTCCATTACTGATAAATTGAGAAACCACCCTATGATATTTTATAAGGACGGATATTACATCCTGATTTCGATCATATAGGGATTTAGCTACATTGTACGGTGCATCCACTTAACCATTCTACTAATGAGGGATATGATATAATATTATTTTTTAGAGGATTTTATCAATAAATCATCATATTTAATCATGTTGGGAATTCTAATCTTTATTTTTGACAGAATAATCAACATTAAATACCTTAATTATAATATCTATGTCACCCATAATGATTATTAAGGAAACTAGTATTTTAAATTATAGTTTTATACTAGTAAATAGGGCCTTGTATTCCACATTATTATTGGTAAAACCATTCAAAGATAGGAAAGTGTATAAAAATTATAGTATAGAATAATATAATCCTCAAGAATATCGTATCGATCTTTGGGGTTTTCATCTATATACCTGTTGGAGTCCTACATAAACTATCAATGTACAACTCTAATGCATACATGTTTTCATGAATAGTTAAATATTATTTTGCAGTGATCTCTATGTCCAATAATTAATTCTCTTGGTATAGTTATATATGTGGAAATATGCTGATGATTTCCCCTTGATACATTTCTAAGACACAAATTAAATGTTTTACAATTTCAAAATGATTGACTATAATTCTCATTACCTACTATGAATATAATAACCATGGATATATTTTAGTGGATCAACATGAGAGTCCAAGTAGACCTCATGGTGCTACAAATATTGTCACAATTTATACACTCTTAAAACCAATTAAAGGTCGTTCTTCTCAATATCATAATATTATCCACAACATCCAATATTTCATCAATGAAATAATTTAAGAAATTATACATAACTATATAATATTTTGATCATGGTGGGAGAAAATAGATCATTTTAGAGTATACACATAATATTTTATGGGATTTACTTCTATGTGGACCCCATGACTAGTGGATTTATTAAGAACTCATTGAGACTATCTAACTGGTTTCGAAAATTCTTATCCCATTAATAAGTACCGCCTTTCTTCATAATTTTCTTTATGTAAATCAAAATCCTTTGAGATAAGTAGAGAAATTATATGGATAAAACAAGAAACCTTGAAAAGGACACAACTCTCAAAAATTGTGGGGAGGGTGAATCTCAATGATGAACATTATTTTCATCGGGTTAATCTTGATACCTCCGTATCTAATAGAAAATCTAAGGAATTTCCCAGATGTGACCCAAAATGTACACATCACGAGTTTCATATTCAAATTAAGTGAATAGATTATTCCAATAACTTTATAAAGATCACAAATATGATCATGTCATTACTATGAATTAACCATCAAATTATCCATGTAGCATTTTATGATCATCCTTATAAGGACATTAATATGTTGTGCATTGTACAATTGTAAGTAGCACCAAAATTCATTAAGCGAAAGGGAATTAAATGGTTTCAGTATACCCATTGGGATTATATATTGTCCCTTTACTCATTTTCATATAGCCTATTTGGACATAGGTTTATCTAGAGTATCCATCAATGAAGGGGAGATCATGAAAAATCACAATTTCATCAAATAATAGTTCAGTGATTATGAATTTGGAATAAATATTCAGGAAATGGAGGTTGCGATCTATGAAGATTATATAGAAATTTATGTTCTTTTTATTTTTTATTGAAAATATATTATCCATCAATTTTTTGAATTGAATTTATTATATGGAGTTTTCTTTGTTAAACTTATTATATTTAGCTTATTATTAAGTAGTATGGGTTACACATATTCTCCTTACTACTTGTTTACAGGCTCAGTGATTTTTATGGAAGATCCTAATGTTTGGAATCTATATGGTGATCCAAATAAGATATTTATATGTAATTATATTGTAATTAATAACAATATTATTAATTAAAGGTATGTACTTCACCTGTTCCCAAGGATTGTTGGTGAAACACATCATTGTAAGAAATAAATCTTCCTCTTTAAATACATTCAACTATATGAGTTAATACACATTGTTAGAGAAAACATACTCAAATTCTAGGGGATATCCTTGATTTAATAACATTTACCCACACAATTATCAAAATTATAAAATGTAGTAACACTTTAATATCTATGGGATAGTACAATCCATTGTTCCTTCCATTGGGATAACATCAATCTTTAGAATGGTTTGGATTTTATAGTGTAACAGAAATATTTGAAATATAAGAGAATATGACTAAAACACAAGTTCCTATTTATTGATTCATTTATAACAAATAAAAGTCCCTTGTTTGTGTCAATCTAATATCATCAAGGCCTATATGTAAGTTGGGGTTCTCAAAAGAAAGATTGTTTTTATGGGGTTTTAGAGGCCTATTTTTTAGTAGAACGTACTCAATGAAAATATCCACTCAAAAATTATATGAATTGAAATTAATTCTAAGGTTTTAGTCATTATTCAATACAATCTAGGGGCTTCCTAGATTTGGATTTATAGATTCTATTTAGTTAATGATGAACAATAAATCTTTGTTAACTCTAGTCTATGTTTTGGAAAGAGAAAATTTAAAGATGTTAAGGGTATAAATTAGTTTGGAATTATCTATTAATTGTTTCATCCACTTTATTTTCTAGTACCCTATATATATCTATTAATATTTATATGACTTAAAATGGGATCCATCACCATAGAGTACCACAACATTCCAATCAATAGAGTATTTCAGGAACTATTGTTATGATAAGGGAATTTCTCCATGTATATGGAGCTATGGGATTCCCAACATTACATTGATATCTAGATCATAATGTACTAATATAAATTTATAATTAAAAATTAGATATCCAAAATCGGGTCTATACTTGATTCTTATAATATTCCTCATCTCACTCTTATCGTAACCTTGAATTTTAATGTTGGAGGGAGATAATATGGTTTATTTATGAACCTAATGGTAATGGGTATATAATGTGGTAAGGTTGATCCTAGAATAGTTATCATATAGTAATTGATGAATATCAATATCATTGAGATTTATAGATATATACAATGTCCAAATGTTATCATGCATGGTAGTTTCTCAGTCTAGGTTTTTTATCAATCTAAACCTATGAAACTTGATGGAACTAATATCAACATGTTATATCGAGAATTAAATTAATTAAAACTTAAAATATTTAGGACTTGAATGATAATCAATTAGGGATTCCCCATGTTATTCTATAATTTTAAAGGATTTACTAATTTATGTCCTTATTGGGATGACATATACATGATATATAATATCTTACTTATGAGTGTCATGCCATTTTTTTCAACTCTATGGCTATTCCTTATCTTGAGTATTGGGGGATAAAGTTGGATGTGTTCGATACTGCTTCCTATCAATGGACAAATTTTGTGTTCTTAGTATCCATAGGTTATATTTATCGGACATAACCACATCATGTATTTGATTCAATTAATTTTTTCACTAATTGGTCTTCCAATATAATCATGTTGGAATGAGACCTAGAGTATTCAAGATCAAACTGATATTCCCATTGATATTTTTGAAGCACCCAAATCAAGGTTTTAACTTCATATATTACCTCTGTAGATATGAATGTAAGAACCTAGATCTTCTTTTCTGGTATGTTTTTCCTTTTCTATCCATTTTCAAGAAAAAGATGAAATTATAGAAATTTTCTAAGTACAAGTCGTGTACTTTATAAGTACACACCATGTACTTTGATTCCACTCGATGCCGTGTGTGGGCCGTGTCATGACCATGCACATGACCATGTAGGGGTGATGTGGAGGCCGCCAAAAGTGGAGTATGGAAAAGGTGAGTACACGTCGTGTACATCCAAATTACATGTTGTGTACTTTTATTTTTCATTAAATGAACCGGTGTCGCGTCTAATCGCCAGAACTGTCTTCTTCTAGGTCTTGTTCGACCGGAAGAAACCTTACGTCCATGAATCTTCTATGATCCCCCAAGCCTCTGTATGTTCTCTGAATCGGCCTTTGTCGATTGTTTTGGAATCACAGCGGTAAGCTATTCCTTGTCCTAGAGCATCATTTTCCAATTACTTATCTTTTTCAAGTTATTATGGGTTGAATGTTTTATACTTTTTTATAGATCTATGAAATTATAATGAGATTCATGCATGGTGGTTCAAGTATATCAATCTCCTAGCATCAAGGTAGGTGGTGTGTGCCTTTCTGTAAAAGTCTTTGAGCATTTTGGGAAAATTCCACCAATACCCTTGAACAGGGTATTGCATGTTTCTTGTTTTGCCCTTGTTGTTTTCCTTCATTTCTTTTATGACTGATTAGATTTTATTGTTGTGAATAGGATAATTTTAATGTGCTTTATATGTTTTTCCCTTGCATGTTTTTCCTGTTTAAGACAGTTCGGTCTAGTTTTTCTTGTTAGGCTATTTCCAGTTCCAAGCCTAGTTTTTAGGATTGTGTGACTGTTGTTCTTCCATGTTGAGATGCTGTAGAATTCTAGCCAAGTAGTTCATGAGGTTACTTTGTCTGTTACGCGATGTGATACTTGCTGACTTTACATAAGGATGTGGGAACCTAGTGTAGTAGACCATATCGAGAATGGATGTAAGGGCTTCTCTATTGTGACTTTATAATACAACGCGAGACCAAAAGGGGAATTGATTATGAGTGCTTCCTCAGAGTGTCGGTAGTTCCTCGATGTGGGCCACAGGGGGAATGGGATGTTGAGTGCTTCCCTAGAGCACCTTTATTAGGATATGTGACTATAGGGGGAATCGACTGCGAGTGATTCCCCAGAGAGTCGATTCTTTAGCTGAACAAGAGTGGTGAGACTGTGTGTGCCTCCCAGAGGGTTTCTAGTACCTGTAGGTTTAACCATAGGGGTTAGACTATGAGAACTACCCAGAGGGTTACTTGTTTGTTCTACTTTCTTGAGTGACTGCTTACCTATTTGTAAATCATATGCTAGAAACTATGGATTGTTTACTGCTAAGTACCTTCCTATTTACTACTTTCTGTACTTTTAACAGCCATATATTCACTGACTGTTAGGCACATATCTTCGGGGTGGTTTCCTACTGGGATTTTGTCTCACAAACTGTCTGGGTCAAGCTTTTGGGCCCAAACAGATTATATTGTTCCAATTATAGATAAGGTAAAACACCCTTCTACATCAGGTTGTTGATTTCATTGGAGCTGGGGAGCATGGGACCATGATAAGGATTGCGATGCTGAGGAGTTGTTTATCTGTTTCCTTTTGTACTTGGTTTTAGTACTGTATTCAACATTGTGAATTGTTTGGATGCTTTCCTAAACTCATATGCATCTTTCATCATTTATGTATTTTCCCTAGTTGTTTATTTATCAGTCTTCCAATGTTTAATATTGTTTAGTATTTACTGTTTCTAATATTGTATGATTATTTAGGTTCCACTGTGTTACTCTACCAATGAGGTCATAGTTTCCCCATTATCACACCCAAGGCCCTCGATGCTAGTCGGCAGCCTCTAGCATTCGGGTAAATGACATTTAGGCCATGTGACCATCCGAGTATGGGGCGCCTCTAGGTGGCATCCGGAACCGGGACATTACAAAGCGGTATTAGAGGGAGGTTATATTTCTTTTGACTTACTGATTGGAGCCTATAACCAGGGATAGGACAGAATAGGTACTTGGTAATAAGCTGTGCTGGGGAGTAGTTAACCCGTGTACAGAGAATATCCATACTGCCTTGTTTATTGCAATTTTATTGGTTTTCAAATTTTATAGTAGATTTTATTTCACAGTTGGGTGATTGACATGCTTTGTACTATTACTATTGTTGTTATTACAGTTCTATTTATGTTGCAACCCGATGAGATGAGGGTATTCCATCTCATGCATCGTATAGAAACATGTTAGAAATAACATTCCATGCATTCTTTCAAGGCCATCGAGGATGAATTAACGATTGCATGTTGTTGAGATAGTAGTTGTGTAGATTATGCATGCTGTTGTGATAGATGCTTTGATAGTACCCCTACTATTTGATAGGGAGTTTGTTTGTATATTTCTTTTCTTAAATTGATTCCAAACATTGGTTATTGAGGTGTTATGGGCCCTCATGGGATGGAAATTGGTGGATCATTGCTTGTTTTCCTTGGTATAACTTGTATAGGATGCCAAAAATTGATTCGTAGGGAGTATAAGCCCTCATAGATCGCAATTTGGCACCTTAAAATTTGTTTTTCAATGTTTTCTAGGCTCCGGTGCAGTTCTGAGGCTACTGTCCAGAAAAATCCAGAATACACGGCGTGTAATTTATGAATACACGTCATGTCGTCTACAGCCGTGTTACTGACTATGTGAGCAGAGACACGAGGTTGAGAAAAATCTTATAGGAACACACCTAGTACTAGTTTAGCACACCGTGTAGTATGAAATAGGTACCCCGACCGTGTCCTAGACAACACGAGTCGTGTTATATTTTCACATACATTCCTTGTAAAAATATTACATGTCGTGTGGTATGACCAAAGTACCCGGCCGTGTCACGAACAATGCTGGTTGGAGTCACTTCTTCTCATACAAACTGGGTCCTCCTGGAGAACATAGTGTAGTGTCAGCCATGTAGCCAGCCGTGTGGCTAAAAACACAGGTCGGTTGGGACATCTATATACACGCTGAGTCTGTCTGTAACACGCCATGTAGTGTAACCTGGGTACACAGGATGTGTATCTAACAACACGGGCCAGTGAATCTTGTCAAAGTACATGCCATGTCCACCTTGAACATGCCATGCAGTATTGTCTTAAGAGAGCCATGGGGCTAGGCCATGAAGATGGATGCGGGGAGGGAAGATGATTCTGGTACACGCCATGTGTTAGGATAACACATATTGTGTTTGGGGTGTTACATGACCAGGTTAGATAGGAGTACATGCCCATGTGAATGACATAGGGGAACACACCGTTTAGGAAAAGTACACACCATGTAGTCATGTTTTGAAAAACATGAATGCCTTATTTAATCTATTCCCTTCTTGTCCTACCAGTTTTCATCCCTTGTTAATCTTGAGTCTAAGGTGTGCATTTGACCTTGCAGATTCATGCCACCAAGACGTCCTCTGGTTGAACGCCAATTTATAGGCAGCAATCAGACGACGGATATGGCAGGTCAGGGACTTTCCATAGACCCTCCTGTTGTGCCAGCCTTGACACTAGCAGTGATACCGGTTATAGGAACCGATGCACAATTTAGGGAAGGCTTTCTAAGAATGATGAAAACCTTTAAGGGAGAACTGCCTCCTTCCTCCACTATGGCGGACTTGACCTGGGTTTTCCAGCAGCATAATCCTCCTACGTTTTCAGGGGAAGGAAGACATGAGGATGCAGAGTCATGGATAGAAGCGATGATGACGATCTTTGAGCATCTGGAGGCGACTTTAGAGAGGCGGGTAAAGATCTCAACCTACATTCTATGAGACTCATCCTAGAGGTCGTGGGATATTATCTCATAGGCGGGTCAACAGCAGGTTATGGCGTGGGAAGAGTTGCAACGCATCTTTTACAACCACTTCTTTCCAAATTCCCTGAGGGCCGATCGAGCCCGGGTGATCCTCAGTCTGGAGTAGGGTACTCTTTCTGTCAATGAGTACTACTCTCATTTCACAGAGCTTCAGTGTTTCACACCCCTCTAGGGAAGAAATGGATTTTTCTTGGAATGGAAGTTTAAGAATGGTCTCAGACGGGAGATCCGCTCACAGGTGAATATCTTCAGGCTGACTTCAATTGTTTCCATCATCACCCAGACACTAATTTCGGAGTGCTATCTGAGAGATTCTAGAGCAGAGAGCTAGGGAGGTTCTATTTCCAGAGTTAGTACTTCACCAGCTGACAGTAGGAAGCGCCATAGGGAGTCTACGCACAGTGATCTTAGGCAGCGAGACACATCTTCAGGTAGCCATGTGGAATGCTACCAGTGTGTAAGTGTCAGGAATATGAGGCCGCAATGCCAGAGGGACCCAGTGGAGTGCTGATCTTGCGTTAAGATGGGTCACCTTCAGTGCTTCTGTCAGATTTTCTCATCAATAGCTGGTGATAGGGGTTCTTCCATGACTCCTCGTTCAGATGTAGTGCCACCAGTTTCTAACCAGTTTGGGAACTGGAGTTCTTCCGGCCATTCGGGCCATGGTGGAGGTCGAGGTCATGTTGGTAAGTCACTAGTAATACAACGAAAACAGGTTGGATCAGCTCAGAGTGGACGAGCATGGTCATAGGGTCGTGGTGCAGGTCATGCTTTTTCAGTGGAGCAGACCTAGTAGGAGCAGGATCCCAGACCCTCTACAGTTCGAGGTACAATTTTAGTAGCCCCAGATTTATCTTCTACTATTTTCTATACTGGTTCTACACATAGATTTATCTCTATTGCTGTTGTGGAGTTCCTCGGGCACCATATCTTTTCTTTTACTAATACGTTGGCTCTAGAAACACTGTTGGGGACTAGGATGGCTAGTGTATGCCAGTGCAAGGAGTTCCCACTAGAGGTGGATGAGTATCACTTTCTATGAGACCTCTATTTCCTAGAGATGACAGACTATGATTTCATTCTTGGAATGGACTGGGTAGGTTTCTTTTAGGCAGTTGCTGACTATTATCTCCATAGGATGAGTTTCATATCACCAAATGGTGAATCTTTTCTTCATCGAGGCATGTGGGATGTCTGGGTGAGTAGAGAAAGACCTGAGCATCATGGGCTAGGTGGAGTTACAGCTTAGATTGTCAGTCTATATCTGGATGACAAGGGGACATCACAGTTAGACTTTCCTCTATTGGTGGGCTGTTTCAGGGATATCTTTCCAGAGGACTTTTTAGGTTTTCCTCTGGAGCGTGAGGTATAATTTTCTCTTGATCTCAAGCCAGAAGCAGTATCGGTGTCCATTCCTCCTTATAGGATGGCTACACCTGAGTTGCAGGATCTCAAGAAGAAGTTGGAGAAGTTTCAGGAAAAGGGTTTCATCTGACCCTGTATGTATCCTTGGAGTTTCCTTGTCCTGTTTGCGAAAAAGGCAGACGAAACCCTTATGATTTTTTTGGATTATTGAAAGCTGAACTAGTTGATGTTCGAGAACCTATATCCCTTCCCTAGGATTGATGACCTCTTTGATCATCTTCGAGGATCCGAGGTGTTCTCGAAGATTGATTTGAGTTCTGGTTATCATCATTTTCATGTTTGACCATATGATATACCTCTTACAGCTTTTCGGTGTAGGTATGGTCTATACAAGTATATGGTTATGCCATTTGGCCTCAGGAACATGCCTGCCATTTTCATGGAACTGATGAACCGAGTGTTCCATCCATAGTTGGATTCATTCATGGTGGTTTTTTTGGATGACATCTTGGTGTACTATGACACTCTAAATGACCATGATACCCATCATGAGATAATTTTTTAGTACATTGAGGGAGCATTCGTTATATGCTAACATATCAAAGTGAAACTTTTCAATGGATCAGATTCAATTCATGGGCCACGTTATCTCAGAGGCAGGAGTATCTGTAATCCTAGGGAAACTGAGAGAAGTAGTTTCTTGGGAGCAGCTGAAGAACGTCTTTGAGGTGTGGAGTTTTGTAGGGATGTCTTGATACTAAAACGCTTTATATAGGACTTTTTAATGCTTAGCCGCACCACTAATGGGTCTGACCAAGAAGGGTACGTAGTTCTTATGGTCAGATTCTTCTGATTCATCCTTTCAAGAGCCGAAATGGAGATTTACTTCAGCACCGATAGTAGTCTTTCTAGAAATGTTCAAGAGCTAAGATGTCTACTGTGATGGCTCAGGTATAGGTCCGGGAGCTATGCTTATTTAGGGAGATGGAGTCATTGTGTATGGGTCTCATCAGTTGAGGCCAAATGAGAAGAACTACCCGACACACGATCTCGAGCTGGCAACAATTTTTCCTGTCATACGCTGTTTGAGAAATTTTCATCTGCGAGAGAACTTTGTGGTTTTCACCTACCATAAGAGTCTCAATTACATCTTCACTCAGCACGATCTAAATATGAGACATGGAAGGTGGGATGAGTACCTAATGTCATTTGACATGTACTTGCCTATACGCCAGGAAAGGGAAACACAGTGGCTGATGCATTGAGCAGGAGGACTCAAATATAGGCAGTTCAGGAGGCCACTAGTGAGTGGGATTTTATGGCTCTATTTTATGAGATGTATCTAGTGGTGCACGATAGATAGGGGAAACATTTCTTTCTTCTATAGCGGTTTCTTATACGCTTCTTTACCGAGTTCAAATGAGGAAACAATCATATTCTGAAGGCCTACTCTTATGGGAAAGCGTGTCAGGAGAGGACCCTATTCATGGATGGACAGTAGGAGAGGATGAGATAATGTGTTTCCAGGGATGCGTATGGGTGCCAGTAGACATACACGAGGAGATGATGTGGGATTTTTATTCCTCAGTTTTGGTAGTTCAACCTGGTGTCACCAAGATGTATCTTTATCTATACCGCCAGTATTGGTGGCTAGGTATAAAGAGAGATGTTGCTCATTTTTTCATGAGGTGTTCGACTTGTCAGCAAGTGAGAATGGAGCATCAATGACCAGCAGTTCTTTTACAGAAGTTACCCATTCCAAAGTGGAAGTGGAATGATAACGTGTTGGACTTCATGACCAGTTTTCTGAGATCACCTCAAGGGAATCATGTTGTCTGGGCTGTCATCGTCAGGCTTATGAAGGATTCTCACTTCATGCCAATCAAGGATACCATCAGTGTTGATGATTTGGGGCGGTTGTACAACTGTGAGATTTTATGCCTGTAGGGAGTTCATCACTCCATAATTTCAGACAGGGATGCATGTTTTACTTCTAGGGTCTGGCAGGGGCTACAGAAAGCTTTTGGTATGCATGTGCTACTGATTATAGCCTTCCATCCTCGGACAGATGGCCAATCCGAGAATACAATTCATGTGCTTGAGGATATGCTCTGAGATTGCATTCTGGATTTTGGAGTTCCTTGGGAGAAGAAAATACCTCTTGCGGAGTTTTCCTATAATAATAGTTTTCAAGATACTGTTCAAATGGCACCTTATGAGGCTTTTTATTATAGGCCACGCCGATTACCCTTATTTTGGATGGAGGCAGAAGAGGCAGCTTTGCTGGGACCTCATCTTGTCTAGGATACCACAGAGTAGATAAAGTTGATTTGGAAGAGGATGGATACTGCATAGTCTCGAAATAAGTCTTATGCTGATCAGCGGAGATGACCTCTACAGTCCAAGGTTGGGGATTAGGTTTTCCTGCGTGTCACACCGAGGTTGGGGCATAGGAGGATTAGGAGACATGGTAAGATTTCACCGAGGTACGTCGGGCTATTTGAGGTGTTGTAGAGAGTGGTACCGGTTGCCTATCAGTTCCATCCACATCATAGGTATCGGGCTATGCACGTTGTCTTCAAATATTCTCAGCTTCGACGTTACTTTTCAGTACCATCTAATGTCTTTCAACCCTAGGATGTTGAGCTTGAAGTGGATGCGTCATTGAGGAGAATACTATATGGATTGTCGATCACAGTACAAAGGTTCTTCATGGTCGGATTGTTCCCCTGGTATGGGTGCTATGGTAGCACGAGCGAATAAAGGTCGTGACTTGGGAGAGGGAGGCTGATGTACGGGCGCAGTGGCCAATGATGTTCGGGTATTCTTCTTCTATGCCGCGTTAGGGAAATTTGGGGACAAATTTCGTTAAGGGGGGATGTTTTTATGAACCTAGATCTTCTTTTCAACTATGTTTTTCTTTTTCGAGTAGTTTTTTAGAAAAAGAAGAAAATCAGGAAATTTTCTAAGTACATGACATGTACTTTATAAGTACACTTTTTGTACATTGATGATGCTCGAGGCCATGTGTTGGCCGTGTCATGACCATGCACATGGCCATCTAGGGGTGATTTGGAGGACTCCTAAAGAGGAGTATTGAAAAGGCAAGTACACATCGAGTACTTTTTTTAATTTAATGCACTAGGGTCACGTATAATCGCCCCAACTCTCTTCTTTTAGGTCTCGTTTGACCGGGAAAAACCGTACGACCGTGAATCTTCTCCGAGCCCCCAATCCTCCGTCTATTCTCCAAATCGACATCCGTCTATTGCGCTGGAATCGCAACGGTAAGATCTTTCTTCTCATAGATATTCGTTTTCTAATTACTTATATTTTCCATGTTATCATGGGATGAATGTTTTAGGTGTTTTCATATATATATGATGTTATTATGAGATTCAAGCCTCGTGGTTCAATTATATCGATCTCCTAGAATTAATGAATGTAATTTGTGCCATTCTATAGAAATTATTTGAGTATTTTGTGAAATTTCCACCAATACCCTTGAACGGGATATTGCGTGCTTCCTTTTTTCCCCTTGTTGTTTTCCTGCTTTGGTTGTATGCCTGGGTAGAGGTTACTATTGTGAATAGGGTAATTTTACTGTGATTTGGATGTTTTTCCCATGCATGTTTTTTCTATTTAAGACTGTTCGGTCTAGTATTTCCGGTTAGGCTATTGCCAGTTCCAGGACTATTTTGTAGGATGGTGTGTCTATTGTTCTTCTATGATGAGATGATATAAAATTCTAGCCATGTTGTTCTTGATGTTACTTTGGCTGTTACACGATGCAATACTTGCTGACTTTACATAGGGTTGTGGGAACCTAGTGTAGAAGACTATAGGGAGAATGGACATATGGGCTTCTCCGGAGTGTCTTTATAATACGACGTGAGACCATAGGGGGAATTGATGTTGAGTGCTTCCTCAAAGTTTATGTAGTTCCTCGACGCATGCCCCAGGGGGAATGAGATGATGGGTTCTTCCCCAAAGCGCATTTATTACGATAAGAGAATATCGGGGGAATTAATAGTGAGTGCTTCCCTAGAGAGTCTACTCTTTAGATGAACCAGAGGGGTGTGACTGAGTGTGCCTCCCTGAGGGTTTCTAGTACGTGTATGTTGAACCATAGGGGTTAGGCTATGAGAAATACCAAGAGGGATACATGTTTGTTCTACTCTCTTGAGTGTATTCTTACCTGTTTGTAAATATTATGCTAGAAACTATGGATTGTTTGCTATTATATACCTTCACATTTAATGCTTTCTGTACTTTTACCTGCCATATATTCACTGACTATTAGGCACAGATCTTTAGGTGGTTTCCTACTGGGATTTTTTCTCACACCATATTTTGGACATGATTCTAGGCCCAAACAGATTATATTTTTTCATGTGTAGATAAGGGCAAGCGATCTTCTACATCAGGTTCTTGATTGCATTGGAGCTAGAGAACATGAGACCAAGCTAAGGATTGTGATGCTGAGGAGTTGTTTGTCCGTTTCCTATTGTACTTGGGTTTAGTATTTTATTCCGCATTGGTACAGGTTTCGCTCCTTTCTGAGAAACATATTCATCATGCATCATTTATATATTTTACCCAGTTGATTATTTATCGGTCTTCTATTGTTTACTGTTTTTTGGTATTTATTGCTTCCGCTATTGTATAAATATTTATCTTCTGTTGTCTTACTCTGCCAATGAGGGCATAGTGTCCCCATTATCACACCTATGGCCCTCACTACTAGTTGTTAGCCTCTCGCATTCAGGGAAATGCGCATGACGCTATGTGACTAACCTGGTACAGGGTGCCTCTGTGTGGCTTCAGGAACCGAGACGTTACAATGATACATAATCATCTGGTATTATTTATTACTCACACTACTCAACCTCGATGACCGCCTCCTTCATTAATTATGGGGAACTCTGGTTCATACATATATTTTTCAAAGATAAAGGGATTTTTAAATTAGATGAATTTGATATATCCCAATTATGATTCCTAATCTGAGGAAAATTTCATTTACAGCGGTGGTTCCCATCCTCTAAGTGATGGGGGTATGAAGTAGAGGAGAGTTTAGAAAATATTTGGTACTTCTGGAAGAACATATTTCAATGTATTTTTATATTATCAATGATTATGCTGATTCTTTTCTGAAATTGTGATGAAGTCCTGAAATTGGGTTCCATCGAATTATTTAGGGTCAATATTGTTAGATTTAGTGATTCCCAGAAGATTTCATTTTCCCATTTGACATATTTTTAGTCTTCTAAAAATAAAATATCTATGAATTCCTCTTTGGATCATTCTACCACTCACCTTTTCTTCTGGTGGAATTATAGTGACACATGTCACATTCATTGGGGGTTTACCCATTTTTTCATGCCCCATTTTAATTAACTTCTAGTGCATGTAATTGATGTTTAGGAATTCGTAGATATTGTATCCAAATATCTGATAGACGAGGTAATAATTTTAGCGATCATTTTGAATAACATCATTAGGTATTCTTTTTTATATACAAAAACAATGTTCTTCCCTGGGGAAGTCATTAAAGATCCAAGAACATTTTCATTTATGAATGAATACACATTATTCTTACAATTTTTTTTGTTTTGGTTATTTTAAACCTTATTTACAATTTTATGAGGGAATTGTTACTAATTCCACTATTTAGGGCGAGACACCCCATTAATGGGGGGGGGATCTAGGGTTGGTGCTGGCATTTGTGTAGGTATATGAATGATGGTTTTAATGTCTAATCTTCTATATTTCCTCCGTTATGTCGATGTCAGAATCTATGATTTGGCATTGGAATTCAAAATGGAATATTAATATCCAATTTATTACTATTGAATACCATAAAGATCATACAAGGCCTTCTAAGGTAAGGAATAATGTTTTCAAATCATCCATGATATTTTGTATAAATATCTCCAAAAAATTAACTTATGGATGTTTAATATTGTGAGAATAGGTCCAAAATTCCTATTAGAGATAAATTTGAAAACCATATTATTTTCAATGTATTTAGAATTAAAGAGGTAGATGAGGGTTTTATTTCTCTACATGGAGATAAATTCATAAAGGAAATACCATTATAGATCATTCTAATTGGTGACATACATGATTGGTAGATTTATATAAACGATATATGATGGACCATGTAGGTTTTTCTTAATCCTCTAGAATTTTACCACCTCATATTAGATTAGAGATCCCATAATTAAGATGATTCATAATATGAAGGTCATGATGTGTTTCTATAGATCAATATATTTTTGAATATATGGAATGTGACACTTCTAATGATTTGTGGGAGAGGAGTCAAGTCCACCAACTTAGGTAGTGGTTTTCTCTTCAACTACATTGGTATACATCACCCATACATGGGCTCTATCAGTGCAGTATGGGCCTCAATGGAGTAATGGAGTTCAGGTGGAACTGTCACATGATATGATACCAGATTTGAGGAAGTGTTCCATCCCTGATACGGTTAGCTTTTCCATGCTTGTGATGGATACCTATAAAAATTTTCCATCATGATACCACACCACAATGTCTAGACCGTGGTATTTATGTGAACTTATGATCACCTCTCAATATTTCTGATGATTCTGACTAGTATTTAGGGTCGAAGGTGTTTCCATGGGGATACTATGGAATTATATCCAAGTTATAAAATATATATAAAACCATAAATTATTCTGACACTAACCATAATAATAACCTGAGTATTCGAATGAATTAAAACATAACCACTCTATATCAAATTAATATACTTCATAAAATCATAAAAACATACTTCCCAAACTACCAACCACCTATATGATAAAACACACAAAATATAAAATTTAACGAAATAAATGAGGGGCTTTACATCCATACCCAAGCCTCACCTCATCACAACATCCAGACTCTAACCAATATCTCCAAGTTGATAATCTAATATTATGCCTATTATATACCTAAACCTACAAACATGAGTCTTTCTTAGGTAACTATGTTTAATAGAAACCTGAGTAGAGTATCATCTAATTAGGACACCACCAATGGAATTCAAAAAAATATTCTATATACTATATATACAAATGTGATATGCTAAAAAGATAAAAAATATATTGAGAAAGCATGAAAAAATATTCACTGTTAATATATGGGTTATAAGGTGACACCCATGATTGACTATAAACGCTTCAACCAATATTATAGTGGCTCCAATAACGAAGTACACCATCCTAGGGTAATGAAATCTTGACATACGACTATATCTGTAACATAAAATTGAGGGATACTCATCACACCTTAGAACTATATCAGCATTATACATTCGATAGAAAATATGATTACCCTGAATCTATATAATGTACAACCAAGGGGTCCCACTCTACTTTAGAATAGGTACTATACGATAATTAACTAAGGAAAATATTACACTTAGTTCCTAAACCCTCATTCACATATCATATAAATTTCGGGGAAAGTTAGGTCACCCTAGAACCCTATATGATTCATACACCCAAGGGAAACTGAGATCACCTCACAATATTATAACATAAACCCAATAGAATTCACCATGATATATAATAAGTACTAAGACATAATTATTTGAGGAATATATCTTCCATGGATCCAGAAACCACATTCATATAAACAAGGGGTTGTAGGTCACCTGGGACCTTATATATAACACAGACCCATAAAAGACATATACATAGGGGAACAAAATCTCTCCAAAACATTGATTCCCACTACACATGTTAGCTATTCAACCCAACATGACACAGATCACCTTGGTTATCCTATTGAGTTCACCCATCACAACATCCAGACTAGATAATCATAATCATTTCTTAAGTTCTCAGGAAACACCTAGGATCGACAATACCTATTCCCATTAATTATAACTATCTTGGGGTAACATGAAAATGGGTCACCATCCAAGGTCCCCTAGGCCATACTGTGGTCCAAACAACATACATGGATACTTTTATTTCTCCAAACTGTTTGGATAAATTCTTCCACTTAGTGGAAATACGGTCTATCAACACCACCATGATAATATCATGGACTAATTGACCTCATAGTAAATTCCATATTGACATCACATAAGAGGGATAACCAAGATAACATATCCCTTTCAAACCAATATAGTCTGGTCATTCACACCACATTATCCAAAATTATACTCAAGGTATACCCACTAAGGAAATTCCACACTAGTTTGGAAGGAACACTTTCCACACTCTCTAGTCAACTATCCCCACCAGATCTATAGAATCTCAAGGGCCTATGTATCCCATCCCTTCTCCAACCATTCCAATTTTTCACTCTACATACACTTGGTCTAATGGAACCTGTATCAAGGTCCATTGTGTTCATTCAATGAAATTATAGCCCTCCCAGTTCCATGTAAATAATGCCATGTATTAAATCCTGTCCCACCACCATATCTTGTTGAGGCATCAAACTATATTTATAGGGTCCAAGGTGGCCTTTGAAACTTCCTTCCAATCAATGGTTATTTAAAAATAATGCATTTAACTTTTAAGTTTGATCACCTATACATTTAAATAATACATGTCATATAATACTTAAAAATAATAATCATCATTAGGGATATGTTTTAGAATCATATATCTCATACATGGAGTTATTCTCTTTAATCAGCTCGACCATCCACGTTCAACCTCATATAGACCTCATACCGTCTCCTGGGATTATATCTCAAGCCATCACACAAAATTAAATAATTATAACAATTTATAATTAATTATAAAATTTTATTAAAATAGACTTAATCACCTAAAAACTCCAAGATCGACCTTCACTGATTGAGTCCATGGATAATGGGGCACATTCCACTTTAGACACAAACTCAGACCTAATATACACAAAATAAAAAATTCATCTACCAGAATAGATTGATAATTAAATCAATTTTTTTAGAAAAAAACATAGAAAATCCTATAGTGTAATATGACATTGATGAAATAGTGGATAAAAAAATGCGATCATCCTCATAGGATATCCTATATCCAAGCCACAAAAAATCCATTATGTGGGGAAATTCCATAATGATATGATGGAATTATCTCTCCAAATCAATAACATCAATTTAAAAAAATTGATGATGATAGAAAGGAATTATAATGGAATCAGATCAAAGGAATATCTTACCTCAAATATCCAAACAAAATTCATAAAATTACCCCTTTTAAGGGGGGTTTGAATTGGAGAATAGAGGGAAATGAGATGTAATAATCGACCTCCCCCACGTGATTGTTCAAACAAAATAAATTGGGGTTATTTGGGGTCTACTATGTAAATTATCATTCTATCCCTAGTAATAAATCTAGCTCAATCCCTCGTTGAAATTTGACTTTGAGGGTCACAACATGATGACTCCTTAGTCGAATTTGTCATGGAATGACCCTATATAATAAATATGCAACCAAACTAGGTAGAACGATCATTCGATGGACTAAATTGGCCATAGTGTGAACCTATTAGCTCATGAAATGAACACACCTTGTCAAAGGGGCCACCACCTCACATACCACTGTCCCAACATGAGCCTTATGGGTCGTAAAGTGATTCCCCTTGAAGAATAACCTCATTCAAAACCACTTAACATCATGAATCATAATCCTCCTCTATCATAGTGCAACACAATAAGATCCATCTTGATACATGATGCTATAGATATGAATATTCTTATTGTAAGAAATCACGATGTGACTTAAGTGCTACGAAATGACTAGTAACATATAGATAAAAACAATAAGCTATTGTTTTCACCCACCCATACTCCAATGATAAAACATGAAGTAAAAATACATCTCAAGATTTAAGGAAAATCAAAAAAATCTCTTTGAGATGTTCCAACTCTCAAAATTTCAATTAGAATCCCAATACTCATAAACTATCATACTCCAAGATAGTGATTCAAATTTTATTTGAATTCATTAAACTATAAAGTTGTAGGTATTTAAAATCCCACCCCCATGAAACCTCCCATCCTTGAAAATTCTATTTGTCCTTCCAACTATCAACCCCAACCAATCCCCATTATTAATTCACTACTAACTCCCCACATTCTATCTTCAAACATTGGACGAAATTTTGAGGTGTAACTCCAAATACCAAGGTACAATATTTATCAAAATCCAAGGAACCCACTCACCACAGTCTATAACATTGATATGGTTATAAAAATAATCCATATATCCCAAGAAACCCATCTGTCATTATTAAACTCATCATCAAACTTATGGATCTCCCCATCATATGTATCTTCTCACAAAGGATGATTCAAATCCATGGTGCTACCAACCATATAAAGTGCCCACCAAAAGACACTCTCAATAGTCTAATGACATGATTAAATTAGTTTCCACTACTCTATACCTAATATTATACAATAAAATGGTCAGTATTCCTCTAGTAAATCTCTCTAGAAAATGATTCCCCACACACACCAATACACTACCTCATTATGCAATCACAATTCCTTAATTCCTAAAGTCATTTTAAAATAATATACTTACAAAAAAAAATTTAAAACAAGTTTTTTGATGTAATTACATTAATATATAACCCAAATTTTCCAAAAAAACATCAAACTCTCATCTTGTAAATAAGTTCACATCTGATCCCCCTTTCTCTTATATCAACACCAAATCCATTTTAATCCTGATGTCACACAAATACTAAATCTAACACCATATGAAAATCAAAATATTTCATTTTTCAAATTAAGAGGTAATATTGGATCTATCTATACACCATCATATCGATTACACCTCAATTGTCTATTAGAAAGTCCCACCAAATCCATGACACTACTAACATAGCCAGCATACGCCCAAACTAATTAAATTATACCAACCATTATAGTTTCCTTATTATTTACCTACAAAAAGGAAATTTTATTTCTAAAAATCACACTCCATACATTACCAAATTTAATGATTGGAAAATATTTTACCACTTATCCAAAATCACCAACATGAAATACAATGCACTACCCATTATATTCTCACCTATAATTACATCATTAAAATCCACTAAAACTCCATCCATAACAAGGTTCATACCCTCTCATAATGAATGGTATAGTCTCCACTATATGGATTCTCTTACACTATTCCCCAAGTGTAATGCTCAACAATTTCCAAACATCCCACATATGTATGTCCTCTTAATCCATGATCACATATCCTATGAATCCATATCATAATGTATTGTTGGATAGACTATGCCACCTTAGTGAGATCCCTCCAAGATATCACCATCTATTATAGATTATAAAACTGCCTTTCTAAATAGAAAAATTGGACACCAAGACCACATGTATTTCATAAATTCGATTAGTTCTCAACTGGTTCCTATTTTATCGATAATTAAAAAGTATAATAGGAACCATGTGTAATCAACACACACTTTACCTCACATGTTGAGGCTTTAACCAAAAACTAATCTAACTATCACTCTCCCCTCCCAAGGAAGGGTGATTCTTTAAAGAAAAATCTCATAGGTTCCTACAACAAATATATCTCAGTTTTTTTCTAAACCCAACTAGATTACGCTTTTAAACAACATAATTATAAAACCTAAAATTTGATCCCCTGAGTTTTGTCTCATAAAACCTAGACTCACAGACCTATATCAATGTATTTTCCCCACATCCCATTAGACTCATTACAACTCAATCACAAACAATGATTCAAATAAATTCAATTAGGCTCTCCCACCTAGTATCTAACTATATCCCACGTGGTCCACAACTCATAGGAAAAAATATCCACTCCCATATCAAATATCATATGGAAATTCATGTTCTATAGACACTCTAGGGTTATCCCACTTATACTTTAGGTGTCATATGATAAATTAACCACCCCAAATTGGGAGCCCATCCTCATCAATAATATGTATAGTAGACCACCGCTCAAGGATTTGGTCATATCACCATTCATATAGTGACTAAATCCTAAGAAAATTCATTCCAAGTGAAGTTTTAATAACTTGATTTAGTTAAGTATATTACTAATAATCGACTATAATGTAAAACATCATATATGTTCTTATTGACACATTATGTAAATGGAACTATTTCTAGATCTAAAACCAATATCATAATTTCCCATAAGGAGTTGACCAACATTGAATACAATATATGTATCAACCCATGAATATTCAATATACTTCTATTTCAATAAGGGACTATATAGCTCTCATCGAAGAACACCCGACATGGGATCCATATGATCTTTCATTCGAAGAAACTACTGTATCTATTTTGTGTAGAATACCACTGAAAATTTATATATTGTATCTCTATTTGATTTTTTGTTGACACATTAAATTAATTAAAATTATTTATTCATTGAATCAATAAAACACAAGTACATGCATGTCATATGAAAAATATAGGCAAAAAATTAGGCATATACATAAGTATTTTTCCACAATGGGGAAAGATCAAAAAATATAAATGAAATATCAAATTCCCACCACCTATATTAAAAAAATATCTTAATTATAGTAGTGAAAACCAAGATTAACAATCCAATATCCCTAGTAACATATATATCCCATCAGAATATTATTCATCATGCATTGGTTTGAGGACTATCACATTCTATGACATATCCCAATACCTTGTCTACTATATCCCAAATAATAAGAAGAATAAAAAAGATAGTCTAATTCCACTATGCAAGATCCGACTAAGCCAAGACCACTCCAAGTGTCCAGACTAGGGTCATCATGTAACCACAAGGGTTCCTCCCAATGCTCCATATGCTACATAATAGTATTAAGGGACTAAAGAGATAATTTGGGTAGACCATAAACTCATATCATAGTGATATAACAGTTCAAATATGGTACAATATCCAATAATAATTTATAAAAAAAATCAATGTATATGGAAATAATAAAACATTACCATGGTATATAAAATGAATATGCATTATAAAATCCTAAAATTATATATCCCAACTAACAACCCACTAAGATGATCACCTTACAAAAATAAAAAAGGATTAAAATATACAATAAAATATAATTCTATCCCTAATCCTCTCCTCATCCCAACCTATAGAATGTGAGAAATATCTATTGATTGATCATCCAATACTAGAACTTTTCCCCACCTGAACCTGTAAACATGAAATTTACTTTGTTACCCATGTTCAATATCCTCCCATGGAAGGTATGAGTATAACATGGTGGGTCACCACCCATGGAGACCCTAAAAATACTAGCATATAATGTATAATTACATTTTATTTGCATAAAAAATAAACAAATATGATGTGGGAGTGTGAAAAAATAATCACCATCGATCCCTAGGGTCAATGGTGAAACATGAGATTGGACATAACTACTTCGGCCAATGACCATGTGTCTCTGATCATGAAGTATACCACCATATGGTATCTATGCCTAGGACCATTTTTTAATATACATCGGGTTGGGAATTTTCTCACCCTGGAACTATATCAACAATACACACCTAGTGCAAACTAAACATACACTGGAATCATATAACATACTCTTAAGAGGTAGAATCCCACCCTAGAACATGTAATATTCCATCATTACCTAGATAACATATCTTCCCCAATTCCAAAATGAACATTCAAATATTATATAAATATAAAAGGAATGTCAGATCACCTTAAAACCATATAATTATCAAATACATGGGGGAAACATAGATCACTTCAGAAGCATATAAAATACATTAAGAGGGTAAACCGAACCCTGTAATGGTTACCATGCCACCATTACCCAAGGAATATATTCACCATAATTCTAGAAGAGAAATTCACGTACACTCATATATTTAACTCATCCTAAAAATAATATATATATATATATTTATTTATTTATTTATATATATATACATATATCACATATACTCAGGGGAGCATCCTATCCCAAAAACCTCCCTTGCTACTCTATGGGTTGGATTCTCACCCCTACCTTGCACACATTTCCTAATACTAACTATCATGTTCACAACCCAGACCCATCACAATACCCATGCTAGAAAGTCATTGGAAATCTGCAGGTTCTATGGTGACACCTCCTATGAAGAATACCTACTCCCCTACACTACCTCTCATAAGGTAAACATGAAACTGCGGCACCTAATAAGGTCTCCTAGGCCATACTGTGGTCCAGATATCTTATATAGATCCTTTATCTTTTTCCCAACCCCAGGGACAAATCCCATCACTCAAAGGGAATAACATCCCACAAGACAACAATGGACATATCATGGATTAATCAATCTTGTAGGAAATTCCTAACTAGTATCAAACTCGATGGATTTCCTAAATCATGTACAACATCAAAACCAATATAGTCCAGTCACTCACAAAAACTTGTTCCATAATACTATTGAGGGTATAACCACTCAGTCACTCACACAGTGGTAGGGAAGGAACACTCACCCCATTATTTAATAAAATAGACCCTTGAGATACAAAGTATCTCAAGGTAATATATGCTCCATCCCTAGCCCCACCATCCAAATATACCACTTTCTCTACACCGGGTCTAAGGGTAAAAATCTCAAGGCCCATTATGTTCATTCAATTAAATTATTCCCCTCTCTGTTCCACATAGCACATGTAATATATTTAAAATGAACAACTCAACCATTGTTGGTTGAGGTACCAAGCTATAATTTATGTTTTTACCATGGCACATCACATTTCTATTATATCCTTAATGGTTAATATATAAGTCATTTGTTTTTAAGGTTGATTTCCTATATGTGGAAAGACCACATATCACATGATGCATAAACACATTTATAATCATTAAAAATATGTTTAGAGACCACTTACCTAATATAAAATTAATTCCATTGAATAAGAATGACCATCCATTCCCATGCTCGTCCCACCTTCATAACATATCCCAAGATATTATATCAATCCATTATGGCCAATTAATTAATTAACACTCCATATAATATTCAATTTAGATTTAAATAATTTCCTAAAAACTAACATAGATGCATTAAATAATTAAAACCAAAAGAATAGGGTTAAGTTCACTCCCAAAACAAGACTAGTCCCAAGTGACACAAATTACCCAATTCATTTATCCAACTTGATGGCCAATTAAATCCAACATTTAACCAAAAACCATTAAAAAATCATAGGGAGACATAACTTTAAAGAAATTATGAGAGGTATTATGATATCATACTCCTAACATATTCTCTATCCATTCCATGAAATACCCCAGGAAGTGGGATGATTCTACCATGATCCAATTGAATCACCTCTACAAAACCATAATTTACATCACAGAAAATTAAAGGTTATAGAAATGAAAATTAATCAATGGATAGAATAGAAACATCAATCCTAAAATAACTAGATTTTTTTTTTTCAAAATACACCCCTTAGAGGTGGATTTGAATGGGGTAAAAGAGGGAGATGATCATATTTAATAGCCCTCCCCCATAGAGTTGTTTAGAAAAACAATGAATGGACTAGTAAATTACTAGTTTTACCTTGCTAAAAAAACCCTAGGATCTATTCATAGATGGAGATTTTGAGTTGTGTAATGAAACATCTTCACTGGGATTTAAAATGAAATGGACTTCCAGGATCACAATTTGACCACCCAAGGTAGAGTTCTCTACACTTAGCTTTACTCTTTTGCTATGAGACTATCCTAACTCATGGCTTGAACAACCCCATGTAAATGGTCAACCCCTCACCAATAACCATTAGGGAATGACCCCCATGGGTCACAGGGTGACTCTTCCAATAATAAGAAGACATCCTAGGCCCTCAAACCTCAAGGTGTGACCTAAAAATCCCTAACATCATGATTCCCCACTCTTCCTCTCATGATGTAGTTCTTTAGTCATAAAAAAACTTATAGTAGGCCATCATGAAGTTACTAGAATATTATAGTTAAAAATAATAGGATCTTCTCTAATGAGCACATGCACACTCGAAACACCTCCAAAGACCTGAATCATATATATTAACATCTTCATTAAATTTATTAACTCTTATAATTTCAATCTGAATCCCAATTCATAGAAAGTAAACTTCTCTAAAAAAATTCAAATTCCATAATAATTTCACAAACCATAAAGAAATGATTTTTTAGAATATTCAGGATGATTTGACCTTGGGTGAATTATAGAATTTTCAGTGATTGTTTACATCATAGAGGAAATTCTTGATATTACATGACAACTAGGGTTAAATAAAATGGTTCACCGAACCTTAGGTTGGTCTCATTAATATAATTTTATCTTTTTGGTTGAGTATATTATTTTTATTGATGGGGTTTGTTTGGAGGAGATAAATAATCCTATTAAAAGGAGTTATAATCGAATGGTATATTAAATTTGATTAAATTTTAATTGAGTTACCTTAGAATCTACAACTCTTATTCATACTAGTGAATCATAAACATACTTGAAAGTGGATCATTTTTTTCATGAAACAAGTAGGATATGGATGCTGCTACACATTTCCCATTATACTAAGTTTAATTTTATTGACTTTCAGAAATCGTTTTTTTGGAGGGGCCCCAACATCAAGAGTCTTCCCCTAATATCTGGTGAACCTGACCTCTTCATTAGTTTCAGTGTGTACCAAATTCCAAATGGATATATCCATATTGTGTTCTAATGCATTGATGTAATACATTGTGTTATATATGATTCTGGAATAAAAAACATTAACTAACATATATCATATAATAGGAGTCAAATACTCTCCCAAGGTAGAGTAGTAGGGAGGGGTGGTATTTGTTTTCATTTGAATATATTTTGATGGAAAAATCACACAACATTATTTTATATTCTCTTTGTGGAAATTTTTTACTTTAATCCCATGTATGATTTTATTCTCCCCCCTTGACATTCCCCCAATAGTTTTTTGTTTATGGTAATCCTAATGGAGTCCACATAAACATTGACTAATAATTCACTTGATGAAGGTGATGAATTGTGAAACGTTAATTGAGGAAACCTTAGGGGTACATCTTATTAAGCTACTTCCAAACTAGAAATGACAAAATTTTCAAGAGGAGGGGGATGTAAAAATACCCATATCCTTATCATATAGGGATTATTTTTCTCTACTACTATTATATGGTCAGCCTTTGGTAGATTTTAGGATTTCCTCAGTGATAGTGGAGAGAATAATTCCACTTATCCATGTGGGTTGAGGAAATGATCCCACCCACCAGCCTCTACACCAACCTATAGTATACAAAGTGTCCACCCCTTATATTTATTGTAATATCTAGTGGGGTTGTGAGTAGCACTAAGAAAACTTATTAGAAAAAATACTTATGGATATGAGGATATAGATATAGGTGGGATGCCCATGATCATATGATATCCTATATCCAGGTGAAATTAGTGGCCATGGGTGTAGTGGATATATTTACTCTAGAACATACTGTTTTTATCTAGGTTATTGTGTGTAATACTTTTACATAATGAAAAAGTTGATAAGGGCCTATAGAAATGGGAATAATGTATCTGTGGCCACATGTGGGTGACAGAAAGTATATTTTTCATGGTAGGGGACACTATAACCACGAGGATATAAATCCATGGGTATAAGACTATCTATAGGGACCCTAAAACCACAATCATATATTCCTAAGGTTATATGATTTTTTATATGGACTATATTGTCATGGTAATATATGCATTTGGGTATAGGTCTTCTTTTTATGAGGTTTGAGAAACATCATATATGCCTATGGCTATATGACTTCATACAATGACCCAAAAGTGATGGGAATATATTTATATGGATACATGACTCTATACTAGGCCCATAATACCATGGGAATATATGCCTATGGATATTGTTTTTTCCATGATGGATTAGATTCCATATTTTAAATGTATATCAATTATAAATATTTAGTAATTTCTATCTTAAATATTTTATCAACATATAATAATATATGTTGATATAATTATATAAAAAATGATTCATGTGATATAGTTGTAATGCTTCAGATGACTATAAATCTTATCATTGGTTCCAAAAATAATATATATTATTTTTATTTATCTGTTTCTGTGGATTGGGAACCCATACAAATAAAGTGATATAAAGATAATCTTATGGACACAAAATCCAAGCTTCTAAAAATTGGAATATTCCACATGGATGCGTCCATGGCCATGAGACTAACACCCATAGAAATAGGTTTCCATAAGTACCTGGTCTTTGTGAAGGTTCCTTTATACTCTTACTCTTCTCTGTCTTCGTGTAGAATCTATCCTTCTTTAGTTGGTTTGGAGAGGTGGGTTTCATAGGATCTTTAGAAGGTAATATTTGAGTAGAAATCAAAATTCCAGGAATCATGATCATCGCTCAAAAGTGTTTTAATGACAAAGAAATTGGTGGTGGCAGTTTAGAGTTAATGAAAATCTCATTGTGGGTGGTGAATATGGCGATGGAAGTGTTTGGTTCATGTGGTGATGGTGTTTAGTGTAGGCAGTGGACATCAGAGAGAGGCCAACACTGATGAGCTGATGAGGGAGATAACATTGGTGATGTAATGACATGATGTAAGTGATGTTGTTTTTCTTGTGATGTGATGTGGTCCCCGATTATTGGTTTGTCAAGAAACAGACCCATGTAGAATGTGGCCAGAAATCATTTTTTGAACGTGAAATTTAGATAAATTACCAGACATGGTTTTTGAACTCTATTGTGAGTGGGAGTTGTTTTATTTTCATGATGGGTTGAATCTTCTGGGTTTAAGTCCAGGTTCATACGTAGCTTTTAAAAGTGCAATTGGAAGATTCAAAAAATATGTATTTTGGATCACAAGAAGTCATATTGAGGTAAAGATTTTCTAGTCATATCCACTCTAATCCTAGAATTTCATATCTCACAAGTATCTCATGATGCTCAATGTAATGAATGAAAAACAAATAATAAAGTCGATAGTTTAATTATAATAACATATTGATGTAACCAAGGGGTTTATGTATATTCAAAACTCTCAAAGAATCTGAATCTCCTATATTTTCTCACACATCCCCACTAGAATCTATTAAGGGGAACCCAAAACTCACCAAAGTATGAATGTCATTAAATGGATTACCACACCTTACTATCCACTAATATTAAGTTATTGTTCAACAATCATATTTGGGATCCGAAAATTGTCTAAAAATAGTTTCCATTTATGTGAATACTAATTTTTACCATTATAACTACCTTTAGATGAATAATGACACACATATTATAGATTTCCATTCAAGAAATCATCTAGATAAACCACAAAGGAACATGTCGATAGTGGAGAATTTCATGAGCCAACATTCCCTATCATTTGGAGGATCATCTGACCATGTTCTAGCTAAGGGTGGATTGACCAACTAGAAAATATATTCTATGTCATGGGGTGTTTGAAACTTCAAAAGGTTAGTCTCTCAATTTACAATTTTGAAGGTGAAGCTGATCAGTGGTGGTCGATGGATAAAAATATCATGGGTAGTGATGATATTGATTTTCTTGACTGGGCTGAATTCAAAGGCACGTTCCTTGAGATATATTTTCCATAGGTGGTTCGATATAAGATAGAGAAACAATTCTTGTAATTG
This sequence comes from Viscum album, assembly GCA_963277665.1. Lineage (NCBI taxonomy): Eukaryota > Viridiplantae > Streptophyta > Magnoliopsida > Santalales > Viscaceae > Viscum > Viscum album. The sequence goes on from OY728126.1 coordinate 1,679,403,626, forward strand.
TGGAAGGAGGTTGAATCATCAGCTTCTTATGAAGGAAGATTCAATCAACTGGCAAGGTTTGCTTCAAATCCCATATGGAATCTTTATAGTAAAATCAATCATTTTTACATAAAATTAATGACAATGTATCAACGTGATTTACCTTGTTGTGAGTTCAAAATTTATTAAAAACATGTTCGATGTGAGGAGAAGTTGGAAATGGAGTTTTCCAATGATCGTATGATCTTATAAAAATAATATAATAAGAGGTCGAGGTGGAAGATGAAAGGGAAGAACTATTCAAAAAATTCTACTGGTATGAAACTTTAGTATACAATTTGTGACAATTGCGTTAAAAAGAACACTTGGGGATTCCTTTTGAATTCTGGTAAGTGCTTAAAATGTGGTAAAATGGGACACAAATCTCGTAATTGCATTGAAAAATATCAGGGTAGTGGTAACACAAATTATTATTTATAGTTATTAAAATATTTTAAGTTAAATTAAATGGGTCATTATACAAATGAGTGTCTAATGAAGAATTCAAATGATGGAAAGAAGACAAACTAAAATCAGAAAGTGGTTGTGAAATACTTTGCAACAACTTCATCAGATATTTCTCCATTAAATAAATTAGTATTAGGTACATTATCTGTTTATTAAAATTATGCCAATGTGTTGTTTAATATTGATTCTAAAAAAAATTTCATTTTGGATAAAGTTTCTCATAAATCAGTAATTCCATCTTAAGATATGCATCCTAAAGTTTTGGTAAAAACACATGGAGGAAATGATGACACAAAAAGAAACTATAAGAAGCTTCTTGTCCTTATGTTTGTAAGTATCTACCTAAAAAACATATTGTATTTCCTTTAGTATATTTTGATGTTATTTTGGGAATGGAATGGATTTCCATTTATCATGCTATGATTGACTATAAAGCTAATAAGGTTTTTTTATAAAGAATTTAATTCTGTGTACCAGAATGAATCCTTACTTTTGATAACATATCATGAAGTTGAGAAACAATTAAATGATTAAAATGAATGTTACCTTGCACATATTTTTGAAAACAAATGAAATGTTCAGATTAATGAGGTGCAAGTGATCAATGAGTATCTTGAGGTTTTCCCTCTTGAGTTACAAGGTATAATACCTAATTAGGCAGTTGAATTTACTGTTGACTAGGTTCATGATCCTAATACAATTTAAAAACCCCCTTATCAAATGGATCAAATTGAACTTTTAGAGTCAAAGAAGAAATTTTAGATGTTATTAGATAATTGTTTCATATGACCTCAAACAACACCATGGGGTGCTCCTATCTTATTTGGTATAAAGAAAGATACTTCAATTAGACGTTTCTTTGATTATAGAGCCTCTAATAACAAAAATGTAAAGAAAATTATCTTTTTCTCATATCAATTATTTGTTTGATCAGCTCTATGGAGATCATTATTTTTCAAATATTGAATTGTGGTTAGTGTACCATTCATTTAAAGCAAAGGAAGAAGACATTCCAAATACCGAGTTTTGTACTAGATATAGCCATTATTAATTTTTAGTAATTCCTTTTGGGCTAACCAATGTACCAGGTATATTCATGGAACTTATGAATCAAACTTTCTGTGACTTCCTAGATATGTTTGTGGTTGTGTTTTTTGATGATATTTTGTTTTATTGTAAAAGTAAAGAGGATAATGAATGTCATTGAAGGATTGTCTTGATAACATGAAAAAAATAAACAGTACGGAAAATTTATCAAGTGTGAGTATTAGTTATATTAAATTTCATTCCTTAATCACATTATTTTTAAAGATGGTATTACGGTCGATCCTACAAAAATAAATGTTTTTGAAGAATTTAAACACACCAAAAATATAACAAAAATTCATTGTTTTCTTGGTTTAATAGGTTATTATCGTAGTTTTGTTGAAAATATTTCGTGGTAATCTTTTCCACTGACTATGTTAACGTGAAAAGGTGTTAAGTTATTATGGAAAAAATAATTTGACGAATGTTTTCTGGAATTGAAAATAATATTTTTGAATGCTCCAGTTTTGGCACCACCATCCTGAAATGGAGAATTTTTTATCTACAATGATGATTTATTTAAAGGTCTTGGTTGTTTCAAAATGTATAATGATCAGGTAATGTAATGAACCAAAATTTTATTAATGAAAGGTACTATTGATCTAATTAAATTCCTTATTATGTAAATTGGTTATATAAAACATATTATTATCCTTGGGTTAATGTTTTTGAATTTTAAAATACTGTTAATTATTGTTACCATTTCTAATATATCCATTGAACATTAATCACATGATCAGTATAATTATAGGGTATTAATAAATCAAATTTAATCAGACAAAGGAAGCAATGGCCTCATCCTGTAGAATTTCTCCATATGACACCCATTTTTTGGATCTTGAAAAGGAGGTAGCATCACTGTGCTTCTCTCTTGACCAAAACCAAGATGAGCATCAACATGTTAATCTTGAATGGAACCACATGCGGTAGAAGTGTAAGTTAATAGAGATTACCAACCAAGTGATGTTATCTCAACAGCCCCAAACATCTGTCACCATCGAACACCATACCCCTATGTCTTATATGGGTGTTATAAGGGGTTATGTAAATATTGTATAGAACAATGATTATTGTAATTATTTATTTATAAAGAATATTCATTCATTTTATTTTTGTTACCATATTAATGGGTTTTAAAGCAAAAATAGTATTTTTAGTTAATATTAAATTAATAAATCTATTTAAAATAATTAATGGATTTTTGAATTAAATAATATTTTAATTAAATATTATTATTAATCTATATTTATTTAAATAGAAATTATTATATAATTTTTAATCAATTGTAATTTTTATTATGGTTGGAAAGATGTTTTTGTAAAAACATAAGAATTTTTGAAAAATATCAGTTTTTATTTTAAAATAAAATATTCATATATTTAGAAAATTATTTAGATAAAATTAATATTATTTATTTATTTAGTATTTCAAAATTATATAACTGTGAATTTTTCATTATTTTCTGAGACAATCAAATTTTTGGTTAAAAATTAAATTCTATTTAAATATATAATGTGTTTTATAAAATCATAATGACCCAATAGTGATGTAATAAAATTATATAAAAGGTATATTCGATAAATATATGTTTTAAATTTAAAATAATCTTATTTTATATTTGTTTGATTAACATTATGGTTCCTTATTGGACCCTCCAAGACTTAAAAAATATTTTAACTTTTTAAAATTATTTCCTTGATAGTGTGACTCAACTCCACATAAGAAATCCAAGTATTTTATTCAGTTCGGCCATTGGACATATAAAATAATTCTTTGTAGTCCCATTTGGAAAAAAACCATTGGAATACCAAGGGATGGTATTTGGTTTTGAATATTTAATTATATAGATTCCAAAACCTATCATTGTGAAAAATATTTAAGAATTCCCCTCTCTTTTCCTATATAAAACAAACCATGATCCCACTTATTTTCACTAAAAAACCTTTTCCCATGTCCCTAATCTTCCCTCCACTCTCTATAATCCTCCCAAGGTGCCCCAATATCTCAATAATCTCCTTCTCAAGATCATGAGTTCACACACTCGAGTAAGGGATCATCACTTTCCTTGCTTCCTAATTCATGTCCAGGTTTCCTTATATTGTTATGCCCCTTTTATTTTCAAATATAAGTGATATGGAATGATATTAATCCTCCCCTATACGTACCTTCTTATTTTTTAAAGAGTAGAGAACCCTTTTTCTCTTATTAATTCATCCCATGTGCACCTGTTAGTAGGCCGAAATTCCGTAAGGGATTTCTCCCATTCTCATTTTTCCCATGTTTCTAAATGTTGATAAACATTTTTTTTCAATTAAAATTGATGGGTTATTATTTCTAAACTACCCATACTTCCATAATTATTTTTAAATTATGAGAAACCTTTTTCCCTTTCATTAATCCCTCCCATGTACACCTGTTACCATACCGAAATATCGAAAGTGTTATTCCATTTTTCCTCCTTCTTCTATTTTGTTCATTATGTTGCACCTTCTATTTCCGAATTCCAAGTGTTGGGACTTATATATATATATATTATCCCATTAATTTAAATCTCATGTACATATTATGAGATATTGATTTCTCTCTCATCAATCATTTTTATGAATATTTATGTCACGTCGTTATGCTGCCGAAATTGCACTGCGATTTTCCAAGCCAAAATCATTGTGTTGTGAATACCATACCAATTTATCTATCAATGGATTAACCTTTATGAACATATACCTATTTAATGGTACATAAATTTATATATTCCACATTCCCTAATCATGAAATAACTTTTTATGTTTACGGATTCTAGGTTATATGGTCCATGCAGAACACTTATGTTTGAGATGAAATGTTTATAAAGTGTGTGCCCAAATAACACTCCAATTCATTGGTTAATGATTCTTATCATGATATGTAAAGTGAAATGAGGGTATAATCATGAAAATTCAAGTGAAATGATGGTTTAGTGATTCTTATTCAAGTGAAATGTGGTTTTACTCATGCTTCATGTGCAATGAGACCGAGATCATGCAAATATCAGGTTAAATGTTATTTCCACATCTCCATGTTATGATAATCATGCCATATAATGTCTTTATGTTAATATTTCCATTATTCTCCATTTATATGCATATTTCAGAACATTTATTGTATTCTTCATGTTATTCCTTGTTTAATTATTTACTGGTATTTATAGATCACCATTTTTTATGTATGTCCTCAGAATATCCTATGCAATGCTATGTATGAAAGAGTGTTGTGGTCATGTAAAAGATGTTTTCAATAATGATGTTTTATTTTATATATTTGGTATTCATGTTATGTTATTAATTTCTAAATAAACTAGACCTCTCGATCCTCAGAGTTGTCCTAAGTGTATGTTTATCTAATAAATCTTGTTTAAGTGTGTAATAAATAGAAGGGTTGTTATAGTTGGTATCAAAGGATATGCTTAGTTGTTTTTGGGATTAGGATTAAAACAATAGTAAATTCTCTAGGGATATGACTAAGTATAAGATTGATATCCCTAAATTTTGGTGATTATAGAGTAAGTTCCTTATCAAGAAAATATATCACTATCTAGATACGAACATGTAGAGGTGGCTCTTTCACAACTGAATATAGGGGTAAAACCCAAAACACCGCTTTAATATAGACTCGAATGAGATACAATTCACAAAAAACGGGCTTTCTTCACTTTTGACTTGACTCCCCCTGGGGATATGCTTCAGAAAATTCATAATCATAGCATGAACCTTTATTAGGGGAACAAAAAAATACCATAAGAGTATATGCTATGAAATTGATCATGGATAACCTAGATTGAAAAATAGGGTATCATAAGTTAGGATATACAATAAAATTTTATCATTCCCTGTTCAATGTTTTCTTTTTTACATTCTTATTAGGTAACTATTATAACCCAAATTGTATTTTATTTTTATTATACAAAACATGGACGGATAAAGATTATGAGAAACACTTATATCTCTTCTTAAAAACTATGTGGAGTGATTATCTAGAAGTCATGCTCAGATGACATTGAAACTTTGTAAAATATGAAATTTTCCTAAAAAGAATAATGATGAATCCGACGACCTAGGTATATTAATCCTTCACCTCTTTTTTATCCTTTTTTCTTCTAATTATTCATTTAGGGAATTCTCAAGCAGTTTTAATGGTCTATATGTTTATGAGTATGTAATTATGTGTTTCCTTGTTTTGTTTGGAGTCCTTGGTTATGTAATGTGATTTGGGGACATAAATTGAGGTCCTAAACCCTTCTCAATCCTTTGTGTGTTTTTTGATGATGTAAGACCAAACCTAGTGACACCCATGGAATATTCCAAAACCTCGAGAGTGGCGAAATAAATTGGTGAACATTAAAACGAGGTAAATGTTAGAGATAATGTGTTCAAAATTATAATTGAGAATGTGGGTGTGGTTTAAGGGTAAAATAAAATGATTATATGTAATTCTTTTGTAAATTACCAAGGGTCTCTTGAAATGGTTAGAAATATGTATTGGGGATTTTTATCTGGTTATGAATTTAATATGATGAAAATGATTATTTAAAGGTGGGTTTTATTATGAGATTTCAAATGATTATTTGAATTTGGGGTTTAAGAAATATATTATGAAAACTATAAATGGTTGGATTGAATGGTTGATTTCAAAATGAAATCCATGAGGAATTTTTTAGTTTTTAAAGTGGAGTACACATGTTTTAAGTGGTGGATTCGAAATTATTTCAAATGAGTACTTTAATTATGTTTATAACATTATTTGGTTTGAAAGGTTTTTTGGACCATAATAATTAATTGGATATATTTTTTAGTGAGATATAACCCATGGGGATTTTGTTGTCATGTGAACATTGTTATGAAATGAACTAAATGATGAATATTACTAGTTAACAAACCATGATAAGAGGTGTATAGAATAATGATATATGTGTAATGGGTTATGTATGTGAATGATAAATGTTTTAAATGTTTATGGTTATAAATGGTAAATATGTTAAATGGTTCTGTTTTTTAGTTGATAGATTAGTTAGTGTTACAAAAGAATGTTCACATAGATTAACGTTGGGTGGGGTATTGGATTGAGGCTCCTCCAACGGGTTGATCCGATTGACACTCTAGGACCACCAAAGTATTGCATGGGTTTGGGGGTAATATTGAGGCTCTACGTCCCTAATTAATGAAAGTGTTAATTCACCAATATTGAGGCTATAAGGTGAAGTAATTAACATAGAAATAGGCTCCAAGAGGAGGTAATGTAACTGTAATAATGCTCCAAGGTGGGGTAATGCACTTAGATGGAGGCTCTAAGGTGGGGTTATTGATATGATGCAGTTTCCCAGGTGTTTTTGGGAAAGATAAGATGGCTAGTTACACACAGGGTGCTTGGTATGATGTAGTTGACTAAGTGTCTTTAGGTGGGATTACATATAAGGGATTAGAGAACTTGGACATATGTAATTGGACTTTTGTTCAAATAGGGTTGGCTGATAAAAATTTCGGTGTCCATATGTGTGTTCCAATATCCTTCATGTTATAACCCAGTGAGTTACACATAATTATTGGTTCCCATTGATGATTAGTTAGTGTATCCCATTTCTTACCTAGATTGAACCCATATACCTTTCTTTTTTAATTCGGAACCATTGCTTCATGGACGTTTATATTGTTATTTAGTAATATCTTGGTGCTTATTTGTGTTCATTTTTTTGTTATAGTGGGGTTTTTGGTATAATGTTTACTATATAATGTGTTAAATCTACCCATGTTTTATATAGAAATTTTAGATTAATTTTTTAAAATGGATAAATCATGTGATTTATGTATTTTAAAAATTTTATATGTGAATAATATACTCTAAAACTATATTTAAATTAATTATTTTTGAATATTTTTTATAAAATTAATTACAAAATATTTCTAGGATTATTTTTATCACACTTTTCATACACATTCATGTGTGTGTGTAACTTCAATCTTCTCATTCTAATTCCCCGATTGTGATTTCTGGTTATTTTTTTCCTCTTGTTCCATTAATGGACATTGGAATGTTGTGACTTTTTGGGGATCACATGGAGATGTTTTGAGTTGTGAAAATGGTTTGACTTTTTTTTGGGAAATTATATTGTGAGATAGTTCAACTTGGTTTATTTTTTATTTAAATTTTATTTTTACTTTCTTTCCCTATATGTTACCCAAACTAGATTATTTATGATTAATATGTACATTCTTGGATGAAAGTAATCACTTTCATTGAATATTAAGTATCTGTAATCTTACACTATCTTATATATGAATCTCATTCTCTATTTAGTAGTGACTAGGCGTTTTAATTTTTTTATTATTGTGTAGGATCATTGAGATATACATGGATAAAAGGTGAATCACATTACAGAGGAACACACCTCAATATGTTAAGGGTTTGAATGAGTTTTTAGATTTTTCAATTTCTAATCGATCCGTTGAACGGAGAATAATATGTCCATGTCCTCAATGTAAATTTAGAAGATTGTTGAAGAGAGATTAGGTTTATGAACATTTAATAATGAATCAATTACCTGGTCAATATTTGTGTTGGAATTGTCATGGATAATCGAACCTTATAGAAAGACTGAGCACTAATGTTAATCCACAGAATGAGGTCCCAAATTCATCGATAATGGAAAATGAAATTCAAAACCTCATAAATGATGCATTCAGCACTGCAAGACACCACTATCAGCATCAAAACATATCATAACAACCAGAGGAGGGTGCTACACATTGCAATGTGACAAGTGCTGTTTTTGAGACTGTAACATATAAAGATCAAGATTGTAACATATCACTGGATCATCATCTTGATTCAGTGGAGCCAAATGTAAGAGAAATATTCACTGAGGAAAATTCATTTCATGATTTAGTTGACGATGGAAATCAAGAGTTGTATAGTGGGTGTTTGAAATATTCAAATCTTTCATTTCTGCTAAAGTGGTACCATATCAAATGTCTATGTGGAATTAAAAATAAGGCAATGTCCATGATATTGGAATTGATTCTTGATGCATTTTCTGAAAATAATCTCAGAATCTTTTTATGATATGAAAAATGTTGTTAACAAGATTGGTCTTTATTATACAAAAATACATGTGTGTCCTAATGATTTTATGTTTTATTTGGGAGAGGATTCATGTAGAAAGAATTGCAAGAAATTTTGTTCTTCTAGATGGTTGTCAAAGGGCGATGTTGGAAGTCTTCATGAACAAAATTTCATAGAGAAGAAGAAAAGGAACACACCTGTAATGGTTTTACATTACTTTCCTTTGATGCCTAGATTGCAAAGATTATTCATGTCATTGAAAAAATCTGAACACATGAAGTGGTATTCTGTTGATAATAACAATGATGGGCTAATGAGATATACACAAGATTCCCAATCATGGAAGATATTTGATTCATTACATCTACATTTCTCAGCTAATACTATGAATGTTCGATTGGGATTGGTTGCTGATGGATTCAACCCATTTGGGACTTTGTGTACCAGTTATAGCATTTGGACAGTTGTTTTGATCCCTTATAACCTACCTCCGTGGATGTGTATGCAACTAACATATTTTATCATTTTGATGAATATTCCAAGAAAAAATGCCTGAAAATGATATTGATGTATACTTTCAGCCTTTGATTGACGAATTGCAGGAGTTATGGAGAAACAGTGTTGAGATAGTTGATGCTTCTTCTAAAACAATGTTCAAAATTCATGCTACTTTAATTTGGACTATTAGTGAATTACATGGGCTTGGGAATTTATCTGGTTGGAACACTTACACGGGTTTGGCTTGTCCCATTTGTAATGTTGATTTTGATCCCAAATGGATACCTCATAGTAGAGAATGGTGCTTCTTATTCCATTGAAGATTTCTCGATGCATCTCATAGATTTCAGCTAAATAGATCAAAATTTAATGGTTTCATTGATTATAGACCACCTACAAAGTTGTTAACTGGTTCTGAAATATTGACTCAGCTTGAAAATTTTGAAACAGAATTTGAGAAGGTTCATCATTTGAATGATAGAGGAAAATAGGTCCGAAGTTCAACGTCAAGTAAAATCAGAACTCAACAGTGGAAGAAAAAAAAGTATATTCTTCAAACATCCATATAGAGAATTTAATTTGTTGTAGCACAATCTTGATTTGATGCATATTGAGAAGAATGTATGTGATAATTTGATTTTCACATTACTTAATGAGCAAGGAAAGTCTAAGGATCATCTCAATGCTCGCAATGACTTACAAGTAATGAACATAAAACACGATCTCTGGCCAGATGAGAATGAAAAGAATGGTCTGACATTTTTTGCAATGAAAAATAGGGATTAAGATTAATTTAATTTAATTTTAAAGAATGTGAATGTGTCTGATGGGTATTCGAGTAACTTCTCGAGGTGTGTTGACTTGAATAATCGTATTTTACATGGATTGAAAAGTCATGATTCACATATTTGGTTACAACATTTACTACCATTGGCATTGCGTACATTATTACCTGAAAACGTTACTATTGTTGTACTCCAATTATGAACATTTTATAGGAAATTATGTGATATATCTCTATATAAATTTCAGCTTGACAACCTCCATGAGAAGTTTTTATTGACCCTTTGTGAAATGGAGATGATCTTTCTTCCTTCTTTTTTTACTGTCATGATGCATTAAACTGTGCATTTGGTTGAGGAAGCTAAATTAAGAGGCCTCGTTCATTATCGATGGATGTATACAAATTGAGAGGTATTTTATTTATATGGTTTTTAGTTATGTAAACAAGTTTTTGAATTTAAATAAATGCATAATATTATTATTTTATTTCATAGATATCTTGGGAATTTGAAAGCATACGTGAGAATTAAATCTCAACATAAAGGCTCTATTACTGAAGGCTATTTGGATGAGGAGTGTCTTAACATTTGTTCTAGATAGTTGTATGATATTAAGAAAAGATTTAATGTAGTTGAACATGTTGACGACAAATAAAATCAATCTCAAATGCATCAGAAATCCAAAATATTTCATTCTATTAGCCGATCAGTTAGGAGGACATGAAATGTGACACTGAAAGGATTGGAGTTATTACAGGCACATAGATATTTGCTACTGAATAGTAAAGTTTTAGATCCATTTATTGATCAGTTGAGGATAAAAACAAAGAAACAAATGAGATTCCAAACATGAAATGAGAATGATATAATCAAAGCTGTGAATAAAGATCTTGTATAATGGTCTGCACGATGTGTAAGTTCATAAATATTGCAATAAATATTAATATCAATTTGAAAAATAAATTTTGTAAATATATAAAATTTTATTTCATTTTCCAGATTATGAATACTGATACTCGAGTAGGCTTGTCAACAGATTTGATGTTTTTTGCTAGAGGTCCTATAAAAAAGTTAGAAAGTTTGACTCTTATAATGTGAATGACTTTAGATTTCATACAGTCGATCGAGATGTGGGTTTGAAAAAATAGAATAATGGTATATTTACATTTTCTAAAGTGGGGTACTATGGATTGCTGTATGATATTATTGAATGAAACATCCATAAATATTTTTCTGTTATTTTATTCAAATGAAAATGTGTCGATATTATTAGAGGTATTAAAAGAGATTCTTTGCAATTTAATTCGGTGAACTTCTCCCGCTTGATGGATATTGTTGATCATGTACTGCATGATCCATATATCTTAGCATCACAAGAAAAAATGGTATATTATGTGAATGATGTAGTGGATTAAGGGTGGAGTGTAGTTTCACATGTAATACAAAGAGATTTGTATGATATGGGTGATGAAGTGAAATATTTGACCACTAAAATTGAATTTAATCAACAACAGGAAGCAGAATTATTTGTCCATCATGATATTAAAAGTATTACTCTATCAAGGATGAATTGTGTGGATGAAGCAATAGAGTAGGAAACTAACATGATTGAAGGGGAAAATGATTGTATGTACAGTTATTTATTCATTCAGCAACCACTTGTTTCATTTCTACAGTCTTTCATTAACATTTATATATATATATATATATTGTCTGTTAGTACTGGGAAACTATTATCATTTTTAATATTTTTTTCTGCATGATTTTTTTGAAATATATATTCTAAACTTAATTTTTTTTGATTAAATGACCTTAATTCCATGGAGGAAGTGGTACACTATTTCATCTAGTTATGCAACAGATGACGATCCATCTGGCTCCCTCCCCACGGCATCAGAGGCACCGACTGCCTACACCCTTGCACCACCTCCCGCTGCACCATCTCTCACACCATCTATGGATGTCCCATTAGAGGTTGATTCATCAACTCCCCCTTCATTAGCCTCAGTATTGGGGAAGCGACACACCCCTTCCAGTTTATCACAGATATAATGGAGTGTCACTGTCATAGGTAAAAATTTTAATTAAATAAAATTATTGCATTTTGTTTATACTAATTTTTTCTTCATTGAAGTCGAAAAAATGAAACTGTGGAGAAAAAAATAAAATGTATAGATGTTTGGAATATGAATGTAGAGAAGATAGTCATTCTATTATATTCTTATGGGGTCCCTACGGATGATGTAGTAGGGTTACATGGACAAATTCTAGGCCAGCTGGCAGCGGAGCCCATTTCCCTTCCAATTTCATATGACGATTGGAGACATATGCCTCAATGTTAGAAAAAAGATGTTTTTGATTCCCAAATAAATGTAACTTTATTACATTATGTTCTAATTAAATGTCATCTTACTAATAAGTTAAAAATTAATTTTTGTATACAAATGTTCTTCCACTTTATAGTTGCTGATGTGATAGCACAGAAATGAAAATTTAAAAATTTGGTATGAAATGGAAAGATTTCAAATGGTGATTGTGGTGTGATGTCAATGATACTTCGTTGACTATGCTAAAAATGTATGAGAATAATATCAATAGGGTACTGAAAGAAAAGTGGAATGTTTTTGTTGATAGACATCGTGATGAGAAGAAGATGGTATTAAAATATATATTAGTATGTTATCCTCATTTTACATTTATACATGTATATGAAGAGGATATGACATTGAACACATTTTTGTTAAATTGAATTTTATTTATTTCCGGATCTCTCAAGACAGAATACATCAAACCGGGCTAAGAAAGCTATCCAACACACTACGGGCTCAAAAAGATTTTCTAGAAGCCGAATGATATTGGTAATCTCTTAATTAGTTTAAATATTTTTAAAACAATATTATCTGTTTAATATATTGAAATTTTTTTATCTTTGCTTAATGCAGTCACACAGATTAGGGCATGAATCATCCCGAACTGAACTGTGGTTGAATGTTCAAAAAAATCAGATGGAAGTTTTGTTAATGAGCCTGCCAAAGAAACTAGTGTATGAAGTCTATTTTTTTTATAATAACTTATTATCAGTTTTTACTGTGTTAATATATAATGATATTTTATTTATATGTAAAAAATAAATAACTATAGGATGCCAATCCGGGGTAGTCCTACTCGGTCTCCTAGGATGACCTAGTTTCTAAAGACCTTGGGAAGGAGCATCCTGGTAGAGTACGCGGGACGGGTTACGGACCTGTACCATCAGAGGTATTTGGCATGCCACCAGGGATTCTAGTTGCATCTACTCTTGGTTATTGTCAGCCCATACCCGAAGATTCCTAGAGGGAGATTGTTTTTCTACGAGCCACAGTTCAAGTCCAGGGGGCTCAGATATCCGATATGCAGAATGCATTGACTGATATATATCACCAGATGAGCAGATATGCCCCCAGTTGTAGTGCATCGAGTGGCGGTGACAAGGTAAATTACAAAAAAAAATCATTTAGTTTGAAAAATTTTATTGGTATTAAGATTAATTATAAATATGAAACAATATTTAATATTCAACATAATGTTCATACAAGTGGAAGCATGTAGTGGATATGGAGGTGGAGAGGGTGACGATACATCATCGAACCGTGAGTAGTTGTATTGTTGATGTGTTGAACAAATATGGAAATAGTAGGATTGTATATGTCAAATGTCTGGCACATAGTTTCCATAAAATAATTTCATGTCCTAACAATTTCTTGATTTCTCATGTTTCCTTTTATTAATTTTATTGATTTCTGATGTTTCCTTTTATGTCTTTATTTCTCGAGTGTGGTATACATCATTCTATTAATGCCAGTGTTTGAATTGGTAGTCGAGATTTTGGTTGACTATGAGTTAAACCTATTGTTGATGTGTTGAAAAAATTGGTTCATTTCATAGTTTTCAAGGGGATAATGTTGCGGACACTTTGGTGAGGTAGAATGTGTAGATAGTGAATCTTCATGAATTGTATTAGGTGAGTTTGAGTAAATAAACATGAGGTATTTACAGTTTAACTAATCCTCGAGGTTGATTTAAAAAGTGTAATAAACCAAAAAAGTAGTGTACCACAAACTCACTTTTTCCATGTTATACCATGCTAGTCCTTATTGTCAATAATTGGTATCATATAAAAAGTACACTATGAATATCTATGAAATTTCTGATAAATATTGAATCATAACTCTATAAACATCTGAGGATTATAAAATATCAATGGAATTAATTTACAAAAATAGAGGAAGAAGATTGTCCCCTACCTCCTCCCTCTCATCCTAGTAGTATGTCATACTAAAAAATAGTCTCTCCACCCATTATTTAGGGTGTTACAATGAATTTATATGAAAATGAAAATATAAATAATTATTCAATGGATAAAAATATAATCTTTCTGTTTTTATAAGAAATGGTATACAAATTTTTTTTGGGACTTTATAATTCCAATGAAAATTGGGAAAAATTTTAAAGATGTGATGAAGGAAAGATCAATGTAATGGAGGTGAAGATATTGGCGGGGATGGGAAGTCTTTAGGATATTAAAATTTATAATGAAAATATTGAGGAATATTTCAAAAAAAATTAATGATATAGTGAGGAAAATTTGTGTTTAGAGATATTGTGGAAGATATTACTATTGTCATGATGATTATGAGAAATTCTCTAGATATGTATGATATAGTGAGGAATATTTATTGGTTTGATTTTTTTCAGGGAAGTGGTGCAGTGGAAGCTGAAAATTTATTTTTTTTCTGGTCAACTTTTCATGGCGGTTTTAACCGCTGTGAAAATATACAGGTCAGTCATTAGCGGTGGTTTTGACCACCGTTAAATGTAAAATTACTTTCATTTAGCGGCGGTTTTAACCACAGCTACATAGTCACATCACCAGGGTGCATTTGGCGGCTGTTATTGTGACTTTAGCGGCGCTTTTACGGCATCTGGAATTTATTTTAATTGTGGTTGTTATAACAGCCGCTAATAAAATAAAATCTCGGGCTTGTAGAAATAGCCACCAAACATAGTAAAACCGCCGCTAAAGGAGGTAGCAACGACACATCCCTTAAACCGCCACTTAATTTAAATAACCTCCCCTCATAGTTTTCTGACAACAAATTTAGCAGCAGTTTATAGAAACTGCCACCAAACCATGTATCGGCGATTTATACTGCCACTACACGGAAAAATAACCGCCGCTAAATGTCGGTTTTCTTGTAGTGTACCATTCTAATTCATGAATCCTTTTTTACTTAATGAAAATGTTAATAGGAATGATTGAATACCTAATTGGAGAGATGAAAGAAAAGTACCCTCCCCTATTTTTTAATTAGTATGTAAAACAAAATTTTGGGTGTGGAATTTCTTGATGGGGAAGATTGTAATGACCCATACTTTTGATAATGAAAATTAATCATGATCTAATTAAATGTATTATTATGTAAAATATTTTTATAAAACATGTGAACTTAATTAGTTTTATTTATTTGGGATTTTAAAATACGGATAACAATTATCACTGTATCTAATATAGTTTTTGAATAGTGATAACCTGATTAGTATAAATATAGTGATTTAACAAATCCAATTTACTCATACAAATGAAGTGATGGCCTCAGCTAGTAGAATTTTTCCACACGTAGACCATTTTTCAGCTCTTGGAAAGGAGGTAACAACAATATGATTCTCTCTTGACCAATCCCATGCTGAACTTCAACAAAGAAATCTTGAATAGAATTGCATACGAGATAAGTAGGAGTTAATATAGATTACCAACCGAGAAATTTTATCCAAGCCGCCTCAAGAATCTATCACCATCTCACACCTTACCCTTAGGTGTTATGCAGGTTTTATAAGGGGTTCTGTAACAAGACCCTATCACTATGATTATTTTCATTTTTTTAGATAATATACATTAATTTCATTATTTTTTACTTTGTAAATGGGATTTAAAGAACACATATTATTTTTAGTTAATAATCAATTAATAAATCTATTTTTATGAATTAATAGATTTTTTAATTAAATAATATTTTAAAAAAATATTATTACTAATGTAGTTTTATTTAAATATAAATGACCATATTATTTTTAATCAATTGTAATTATTATTGAGGATTGAAAGTGGATTTTTTCAAAACCCATAAATTTTCGATAAATGACATTTTTTATTTTAAAAGTAAAAAATCAAATTTTTAGTAAATTATTTAGATAAAATTAATATTGTTTTTCGATTCAAGATGTCTAAATTATCTACTAGTTAATTTTTCCTAATTTTCTGAGACAATTTTTTTGGGTAAAAATTAAATACCGTTTAAATATATATTTTGTTTAATGACATCATAATGACCCGATAGTGATGTAAAAAAATACTATAAAATGGATATTAATCCAATATATGTTTTACCTTTAAATTAATGTGATTTTAGATTTGTTTGATTAATTTTATGGTGCCTTATTGGACTCTCTTAGACTATTAAAATATTTTAATTTTATAAACTGAATTCCTTGAGTGTGTGACTCACCTCCACATAAGAAATACTAATATTTTAATATGTTTGACCATTGTACTTATAAAATAATTTTTTCTGCTCACTTTTGAAAAAAAATCGTTAAAACCCATGGATTGGTTTTCAGTTTTGAATATTTAATTATATAGATTCCAAAACCTATGTTTCTGAAATATTTTGAATTCCCCTCCCTTTTCCTTTATAAACCCACCCATTCTCCCACTAATCATCACTAAAAAAAATGAATCATGTCCATAATCTTCCCTCATACAAATATAATCCTCCCAACATGCTGCACGATCCCATAAAGCTCCTCCTCAAGCTTTTGAAGTCACACACTCATGTAAGGAATCATCACATTCCTTCCTTCCTTATTTTTGTTCAAGTTTCCTTATATTGTTATTGGAATTTTGATTTAAATTAAAAATGTTGGTGTATTATTTATAACATCCCCTATACTTCCTTCCTTAATTTTTAATGATGATATACCCCTTTCTCTCTCATTAATTCCCCCCATATACAAATGTTCCACCCCAAAATTCAATAAGGGATTTATTTCATTCTAATTTTTCTATATGTTTCTTTATGTTGATAAACTAGTTGTTCAATTAAAAACGTTGGGTTATGATTTCAAAACACCACTATAATTCTTTAATTATAATTTAATGATGAGAGAGCTCTTTATATCTCATTAATCCCCCCATGTACACTCGTTACCATGATGAAATTTTGAAAGTGTTATTCAATTTATCATCTTCTATAATGTTTCTTTATTATGATGCACCATTTATTTATGAATTCCATGTGTATGAACATGTATCTATATTACCCCCTCACATTCCATTTCATGTAAATATGATGAGATATCCCTTTCTCTATCACCAAAAATATTTAAGAGTTTTTATTGAATGATGTTATGCGGCTAAAATTGCACCGTTATTTTCCCAGGAAAAAATCATTGTGTAGTTTATACCATACCCATTTATCTATAATGGGTATTAAACTCTATTCACTTATATGTATTTAATGGTACTTACATGTATGTATTCAAAATTCTCTAGTCTTTGAATAACATATGATGTTCAATGATTCAATGTTATATGATCCATGTGGTACAGTCAATCATTAAATGGAATTTTTATAATGTTTGCGCCCAGATAGCGCTCCAATGCATTGGGTAATGTCTAGTATAGTGATAAACAATGTGATATGAGGGTTTACTCATGATAATTCTAGTCAAATGAGGGTTTACTCATGCTAATTTTAGTAAAATGAGGGTTTACTCATCCTCATTCAAATGAAATGTGGGTTTACTCATGCTCCATGGACAATGAGCCATGGCTCATGATAATATCATATTAAAGGTTGTCAAAACATCTTCGTGTTATGATAATCATTATATATCATGGTTTTATATTCATGTTTCTAATATTATACATTGATATTACTATTACCTAACATATATTGTATTCTTAGTGTTATTCCTTGTTTACTTCCTAAATAAGAATTATAGCTCACCCTTTTTCATGTATGTCCTCATGTTATCCACTAAAATTCTATGTACGAAAGAATGTTGTGGTCATGTAAAATATATTTCCAATAAAGATGTTGTATTTTATATCATATGTAGTGGTGTAATTTCCCTAATTTCCCCAGACCATATATCACATAATCCTTCAAGTTTTCTTAATTGAATATTTATGTAATAAATCATGTTAAAGTGTGTAATAATGATAAGGGTTATTATAAATAATTTCTTATGCATCTTGTCAGTTGAAAAATCATGAGAAAAATTACCTTAAACCTGATTTGGAATTAGAATATACTATATTTCCATTAAAAATTTGGGGGAGCATCTGTGTGGAGTAAAATGTAAAATATATATTGACCATAAAAGATTGAAGTATATATTCGCTCAGAATGAATTAAACATGATTAAGAGGAGATAGATGGAATTAATCAAGTATTTTGATTTCATGACTCATTACCATCTAGGAACGTAAAATAAGGTTCATGGAACTTTGAGTCGAAAGATTAATGCTATATTAATCATACAATGTTTATAATGAGATCCTTCAGTTTTTGATTTGATGAATTTTGGATTAGATGTTGTTGGTGTAGGGAATTAATATATTTTTGTTTAGGTTTTAGTACAATAATCACTATTTTATAGAATAAAGAACGTGCATAAAGATGACAATGAGTTGTAGAAAAAGGCAGAATTGGTTCATAAGGGTAAGTTACCTGAATTTAACATTGATAAAGGAAATGTTTAACGCTTTGAAAAGAGATTTTGTGTGACTTGTGATTACCTGTTGAAGAAAGAGTTATTATGTAAATCCTATTATTTTTTTTTCAGTTTATCTGGGAAATGATAAGATATGTAGTGATATTTAGGGTTATTATTGGTGATGTGAAATGAAAAGAGATATTCCAGAATTTACCCTGAGATGTTTGAATTGTAAATACGTTAAAGAAGAGTGAAAATTACAGAAAGGGGTTCTTCAACCATTGTTAGTTCCAGAGTGGAAATTTGAAAATTTATCCATGGATTTCATAGTGGTATTAAAAATGAATTCTCAAGGTAACAATTCAATTTGGGTTATTATAGATCAATTGACTAAATAGTTTCATTTTATTTCTATTCAAGAAACTTTATCTCTAGATGAACATTCCCGATTGTAAATTAATGATATAGTAAGGTTACATGGAGTTTCCCTATCCATTTTATCAGATATTGATTGAAGATTCACTTCTAGCATTTGAAATGGACTTCAGAAGTCATTGGGTTCTGAATTGAATTTTTGTACATCCTTTCATCCATAATCATATGGGCAGTCAGAACGAACTATTCAGAAATTGGACGATATGGTACGTGGTTATTGCATGGATTACCAGGAACATTGAGACCAACATATTTCTATGGTTGAGTTTTCTTATAGTTAAATTTTTCATTCTAGTATATTGATGTAACCATTTTATGAATTGTATGGAAATAGGTGTTTAACTCCATCTTTTTTGTATGAAGTTGGTGAAAAAACGTTGATGGGATTGAATTGGTAGAATAGATGGTAGAAAAAGTTTAGTTGATTCAGAAGCACATGAGAATAACTCAGATCATTTAAAAAAATAATACTGATAACCAGATGAAGGATTATTATTTTTATGTATGTTATCATTTATTTCTGAATGTTTCTCCAGGGATAAGTGTGATGTGTTTTGGTAATAAGAGAAATATGAGTCCGAGGTTCATTGGACTATATAAAATCCTAGATAAAGTTAGAAAACTTGACTAAAATGTGGATTTGACTCCGTATATATCCTAGGAATATAATGGTTTTTATATTATAGTGTTTAGAAAGTATATTCCGGATCCATCTCATGTTTTGAGTCCGGAGGTAGTCCAGTTGGAAAATAATCTTTCTTATGAGGAACAACCATTCCAGATTCTTGAACACATAGAGAATGTGTTGCGGAATATGGTAATTCATCAGGTAATGGTTTTTTGGAAAAACCTTATTATTTAAGAGGAAACATGGGAATTTGAAAATTATATGGGTGATAAATCCACCCCACTTATATGATAAGTGAATAGAATTGCAAGGATACATTTCACAAAAGGGGGGAATGATGTAGGATCTCAAGTATTTATAGAATAAGACTTTTCATTTCTATTAATATTTACAAAAAAGATATTATTTTTAAATTAATGGGGATTCTTTTCCTGATTACATACTCAACACGCAACAACGGGTTTTTCTTTGAAATCTTACGTTGCACAGAACATTGAGTTATACTGAAAAATAATACATTTATAATACTATTATTTTAAATAGTATTTAATGAATTTTCTTTATAATATTTGGAATGTAAATAACTAACTAAATTATTATTAAACATGATTTTAAATGTTTTTATATTTATCTAATAAATTTTATATTATAAATTATAACAATGAATCTAATGTTAAGCATTAAATACTTTAATATTTTTAAATTGTTATTTTACCACCTTTTGAAGGGGAGAACTTTTTAAATATAGTTTTTGTCAAATTCATATGTTATATTTTACAAAATATAATTCTTTTATAGTAATGGGACATAAAAATTTACTTTGGATGAAATTATGATATTTTTCTGATAAAGTTTGTTTTATAATGAATAGTGAAAAATACTGCGTTTTAATCAAAATTACATTTTCATCTAATTTCATTATATAGTTAAATGGTCCTATTAATTGTATTTAAAGTAAAATTAGATTATTATTTTTTTCATTTAATTCAATTGTGGTCATTGCATGTAATTTTACAATTTAATTAGACATAATCACATGTCAAACTTTTGATAGTTATTTCTTCTTAAAATCCCTATTTTTTAGTTTTGACAATTGGAATTAATTTTAAAGTAATAACTAAAAATACTGTATTTTTAATTTGGAAAAATGGATTCTATATTTGGAATTATAAGGTGAAAAATGATTAAATAGGAACAATTTATTTTTTGTCATTATTAATAGTAACTTCAGTAATTATTTTATTTACCATGATTAATGTGTAAATCTAGTAAATAAGGGTAAAAAATAATATTATATTAATATTTAACTTCCATAAAAGAAGTTAAAAACGTATTTCATGAGATATTTATGTATATTGGTATCCTTGGGTCAATTTTGGGGCCCCATGGAGCCACATGGTTTTGAAAATGACATTTGATAATAATTAATTTAATGTAAATAGAAATGTAACATAAACATGTATCTTTTATTGATCAATTTTATTTGGGGTTATATATCTAATATATTTGAAAATAAATATTAATTATAAAAGAAAGAATATTTCATAATTCATGGTATTTTGATTATTATTTTTAGACATTATGTAAATAAGTTTAATTATGACAAAATGATGATGTAGTGATTTCTTCATTAAATATTGATTCAAAGAAATAATATTATAATTATTAAAATAAATGTAATTTGATTATTTTTATCACATAAACGAATTTTATGGATGATATTGACATATCATCTTTGAGTTAATTCCTTTTTTTGTAGGAACCCTATTTTTATGACTATAACTAAAATCAATTACTTAATAGTGTCAAAATTAACAAAAATGATTTTTTAAAACAAATAAAATATTATTAAATAATATAATAGTCCTAAAAATCTAATATTCATCCAACTGACTTATATAATGTTAAAATTTTCAGTAATTATCTAATTATGGATTTCTTGGCAGTTTATTGTCAATATGGTAACCAGATATTATGAAAATTCTAGAAGACATGGTAAGAGTTAATGTTATATAATTAAGGGTCAAAGCTAAAATACTAGCTTATTTTTTCCCTAAACTTGTATAAAACCTATTGGGTGAGAGTCTGTCAACCTAAAATTATCCAATATTTGAAATAAATGAGTTTGGAACCATTTAAAGCTGAAAATGATTTTATAATAAAATAATATTTCCATTCCTTCCCAGAGTGCCCCTCCTCCATCAAATAAAAGGCCATCACATCTATCCACATACTCACACCTCTCAAGCCACTTCGATAATCTAAATTCTACTCAAATTATCTTCCAACATCCCTCCCTTCCTCCAAGATTCCTTACCTTGGATTTAATGAAATTTAATAAAATAGTTTTTCCCTAATAAAAGGGAGTTACACATTTTAGAGTTTTCATGTTCTCTAAAGTTGTGTTCCATTATTTTACATCTTCAATCACTAATATATTATTTTACATGGATTATATAACTAAACCAGGATCCTAAATATACTAGAATGTTTTTATATGAATTTTTAGATCTATATTTACACACACCTCCATCTAATAGATACGAACATACAATTTCTATGAACGAGGAACTACTGCCTCACGAAAGGATGATTATTCAATTTTCCCCTCCCACCTCTCGTGGGGGAAAATATTATTGAAATATATTTATATATGATATATATGGTAATAATAAAATATATATGATTCTTTATTTTTCATTTATATCATACCTTTATGCTTTCCATAATGTGTAAATACGATAATTTCATTTAAGGATGTGGGGACTACTACACCCACAAAGTGATATGAATCATTCATTCCATACATGGAATGTATTAAGGATGGAGTTAATGGACATATGTAACTTATATAAAAGATGATTGTATACTGAAATTATAATATATCTGTGTATCATTTAGTTTTCATTCTTTTAAATATGAAAATAAAATAAAAGTAGCATTAATGCGTACGTACGACATACCATGTTTATGAATGGTGCATTTCATTTATTATCTCTAAATGTTACGGACTATTATGAATAAATATATACTGGATATATATGATATTTAAGTCATTAATATCATTATGGATATGTTTTACATTTGACTACATGAAAAATTTATAGAAAAAAAAATTTATTTTCAACTCATGTACTGAATATCGAAAAAATGATCAATATTAACTTAAATAATTATGTAATTTTTATAATGTGGTAATAAGTTATATAAAAGTATAAAAAAAATTATTATGTTTTTGAAGGAGGTATAAATTATGTTTAGTTTATTATTCAATAATATAGATAAAAAACGAGTGAAGTTAGACTCAAGGTAAGGGACTTCGTCTCAATCATTGTCCATTGAGGCATATTTTTTTTATACATGACCTTATTTTATACGGTGTATAATTATATAAATTTTCATTTAATTTAATTAAATGGTTTTCAAAATAAATATTTATCTAGGAAGAATTTTAATAAACTACAAAAGGAATGTTTCTCTTTATCTTACGTCATGATAATGACTATTTCGCAGCTGAAACCATTGTTTGATAATTGGATTCCTTAACAAGCTGTAACATTTTTAAAAGGAAAATAAATACCATATAACCTATTCATATATATTTTAATTGAATATAGTTTTGGTAAAACATTGATTATGTCAATATTTTTAAATTTTATATTGTGATTGCAATGTGGAAATTATATTTTTCAATTATGCTTTTTTTATTTTTTATTAATATGTTATGGTTCATGGAAATTGTTTATGTATACAGGTGGTTTTGGGAAAAAATAATGGCCACTGATCCCAAGATAACTCTCCAATACATCGGGTGATGTGATAGAGGTAAACATTAATGTTTTACCTAATAGATTTAAGGAATATAATATGATTTATATTCCAAACGTAACACCCTATGTAGCTGTGAATGATACATTGTACGAATGTTATGGATTACACGAGTTACATTTATGATTGATGATTTCATTGTGTTATTTATAAATCAAATGATTTCCTTATTTATGTTAAATATCTTATGTTTTATGAGTGAAAATTATAATTTTTGCTGATTTGTATGTGTCTATGGAATAAAGTTCATAATTTTATAAGCCACACTGATATTTTAATGTTTATACCTAGTTTTTGAAATAATTTTATTAGGGGATAAGGAAGGGTATGTGAAAGGAAAAATTTAGGAATATTTATATCATGAAAATAATTCTTTTTTTATTTAATGAGTTTAATTATTGTGAAAAAATTGTATAGCGTAGAAGTTTCTACATTTTAATTATTTAGAGGTAAAGTAATTGTTTTGGATTAATTCACTTAAACACTAAACCTGAAAATATCCTCAATTTCGAATTCTTGACATAACTCAATATTATGTAATGTTAATTGTTTGGGCCTTAGACCTATGCATCAGGATAGACGTGAGATATAGGACCACCATAGTATTTCATAGTTTAGGATTTCAAATTAAGGCTCTATATTCTTAATCAAATCACTAAATGTGATTACTATGACTTATGCTCTAAGGTGAGTTTATATATTGTTTTGTGAAATTAATGTCCTTGAGATGTGGGTAATTTGAATCCCCTTCTGAAATGATTAAATTATCCAAATAAGATAAAGTTTGGTTGATTAAAATTCGGACCATATAAAACTAGTGGTTAAAGCTAATAATTCCGAACCTTGGTGAATAATGGAATATAATTTATCTGTTTTTACATTATTGTTTACCCTAATTTTGTCAAATTATTTTATACTATATATATTGTATAAACCGTTGGTGGTTTCCTATTGAGTCATTCTCATTCCCTTTAGGGAGCATTGTTTTTTCCAAGGAAAACATCATGGATGTTGGTCAGGAGAAGGGAAAATTCCATATTATAGATGATTTATTTTGGGATTAAGGAGGTTCATGGATGCGGGATCAAAACATTGATTCTAGTCAAATATTGGTGTTTTAAATCATAAATTTGTTTTGGTTTTTTTCATAAAATTTTGAGCTTTATGAAATGGAATGGAATATTTATTATTTTTTGTTGGAATGTTCCCCATTTGAGGAATTTATATCTCATTATTTTTCATAGATTATATTTAACTCATTGGGTTTTAATTTATTTATAGTGTATTAGTTTTCTAAAGAGGTTATATTATCCCCACTTGATTCATTAGACCCCCACTACTTGTCAGATGCCTATAGAGTACGAGAAGGTAGGCCTGAGGTCATTTGGAGAACCTAATCCTATCACCAATTTTTATGTAACCTTGGTTAAGATGTTAAATATATACTAATAGATGATGGAACAGTATTTTCAGGGGAACCTATTAGTGATATGCATCATCGAGGAACAACCAATATTTTTATACAAGGTATAATATTTATATTATGAGATCTCCATTATTTACAGGTAACCTAATATCAAAATATTGAAATTTTCCTCAAATAATATTATTAAGAAAATACATTCCCAAAACTGGGAATCTTTGAATAATTTCTTGATATTCCCAATATTATTTATGGATGGATGAGAAAATTATTTTACAATGGGATATAATATCCCTAATAATAGAAATACTTCAATAAATATAGAAATTATTTCCGAAGATCCATATTTTTAGAATTACGTTGAATATTATTTTTACATGAAAAAAAATTCATTAAACGAGACATGAAACAGAAAAAAGAAATTTTATATTTAATTAATAATGAAATTAACTGTATAGTTATAGGTATTGTTATTAAAAAAATTAATAGGTCACCCAAAATTAAGGCTAAAAAATATTTTAATTATTTGAAATAAAATACTTTTTGATAAAATCATTTAGGTATAGTGTATATGATGTATTCTATTATATGGGTATTCATATTACAGTGATTTTTTTTACTTAAATGTAAAATCAATGACTTATTAATTTAAATAGAGATTAATTGACCGATACCATATAACGGAAAATTCATTCTCAATAACACTATCACTATAGATAGAATGGGTATTCGATTTGTGTACCTTATGTAGGTTGATTTATACCTCATGAAAGGGGATTAATTGTTCTACTGTTATTGAATTTTCCAAGGAGAAAAATTATTAGAATTAAATATGAAAGACATTATTGGAATACAATATATTGGAGGTTATTATATTTTTTAGCATGAGTGAGTCAATTATCCAAATCATGGAATTTATAGTGGAGAGTAATGTTTGGTATGACCCCAATTCTACAAATGGAAAGGTAGATGATTAGAAAATGGATTTTATTTAAATTTTATTTAATTTAAGAAGGATTTTATAGATTCTAATTACTATATTTATTACATTATATATTACATAGTGATATAGTTAATTAGTTACATTCATGTAAATGTAGATTGATTAAATGGGTTTGATTCATTATTTTATCCATTATATAGATAACAAGAGCTGTAATAGTAGAGAGTGTAAATGGTTCATTCAATGTATCTATAATTCACTATACATTTTTAATTTAAAAATTATTGACATGAAATGAAAATGAGGAATTTATTTTGTCAAAAAAAGTTATATTGATCTTTTATAGAAGATGTGGAATCATGTGGAGTGATAGGTTATTTATATAGTTAAACTAAATTAATGTGTATATACTAGAATAATAAAAATATTCTAATAAAAAAACTAAATTAATAAGATAATGTGTCATAGTTTTAATGGGATAATAAAACATATTCAAGGTATTATATTTTGAAATTATATTAAAAGAATTTTGTCACTAAATTTCAGTGGTCTAGTATGTGATGTAGAATAGAGAGTTTTAGGAGATAGTATTGATTTTTTATATGTCTCAATTATGTGATGAATTTGTATTATGTTATCAATGAAACAAGTTATCTAATAGATTATAATAATAGTTGACGATCTCTAAAATAATTTTTATTGTATGGAGTATTTTAATATCGTCAATTATTCGTTATTTTGGGAAAAAATAAATCACAATTATAGAGTAAATTTATATTTTTAGAATAAAATACATAAATGCATGATTTGTAGATATTTTTTGAAAGGGGTTTAGGGAAATTTAGATTTTTTAGTAGCATAAATCTTTTAGTAGATATATTATAGAGGTACTATAATGTTTCATTTTAAAATATTGAGGAACTATGATATCAATTCACCCACAAGAAGCCTAGTGTTAGTCCATAGGTCGTAGAGTTGTATATAGAATGTTTTAATTTTTCAAAACCATGTTATACCATGGGAGAAAATTAAAAATTTAAATTCCTTGTCTTTATAAAAGTCCTAATGTATTCATGTTGGAAAATTGTCTCTCATGGATGAAGACCCATCCATAATAATTCCTCTTATATTTTATTTCATATTTTTTGGAATGAAGAATATATTTAGTAGTGATCATAATGGAATATAAATACATATGTTATAACAAATAATTTTCCTAGTGTTGGAGGGATTAAGAGATAATCTATAAAAGGGAGTACGAGTTAGGGATGAAACATAAACTGTAAGGAATAAGTTATTGAATGGATATGTGGGATTACTCATATGTAGTTTCAAAAGGCAGTGGGTTTTCTAAAGCATATTATTTTATGAAATGAAACATTGTAAGTTTTCTTGGTTCATGTGTTACTATGTAGGGTGTGAACCATGATGTTATTTTAAATTATTTTTGGTTAATTTCGGGTTACAACATCAATTTGTGTTGATATGGGTTGGAGGTTATCAGTTTATTCATACACGGATGAGTCTAAAGGTTAATAAATTGTGTGGATTATTGATTAAATCATGTCATATATTGGTTGTGACTCAATGTGGAGTGTCATAACATGATGATATTATGTTGTTTTGGTATTTACCTCCATAGGTAAAATGTCACATGGGTTATTTGGGGTTAATTATAAATTATTGACTTGTTAATATCACATTAATGGGATTACTCTATGGTTTTACCAACTATTACATCAAGTAAAGCACATTAAATTTTTTGGTAATGATTATCTGAGAAATTTTTGAATATAGAGCCTTAAATTACATCATGGAAAGTTTTACTATTTGTTGTGTTAGAAGTTAGTAGTTATGTGTTTAAAGTATGTTTCATGGGGGATATATAATTGTGGTTTTATCACCCTGACTTTAACATGAAATTATTAAATTTATATAGTTTAATTGGTTTTAAATACAATTTACATAAAGATATAGGGGTACATCTTACTATGTTTTTAAGAGGCATTTCCAATTAGAACTCATTGTTTCCATGGTGACCCCTCATGATTCAATGATTAAATGTTTTTCTATATTGTTTATAAATTTAGTAAGTGAATAAAATTCACTCATTCTTAACTAAATTTTTTAAAAACCTCTATGACTATAAGTGAATTTTTATAATCAATTATAAATCATTTGATTTTGTGTTATCCCCCGACATTAATAAATCGTTACATGATATCTATAATTGATTCCTCTCCACATAACCTTGGATAAATTTTTACCCAATTTTTCATTAGAAGTGTATGATAATTCTGTTGAAATATTTTTAGAGTTATTTTTTTGTTTCAATATAGAATAGTTGACCATTTCCGTTGTGGTTAACTATTGTGTTTTAAGGGGATTTTATATAGAATTTCCTTTTTATATTTTGTAGTGGTTGTTGAAGCTTCGATAGTGATTACATATTTTATACTACTTGATCACTTTTATTTTTTATGATGTGATTATCATGATATGTTTCATTGGGTGGATTTAATTTATTAAATTATAATGTTATTGGATAAAAAGATGAAATTAATGTGGTTAAGGTGATTCTTATGTTATTTATGAATCCACTTTGTAATTTTTACATATCTATTATTTTTTTATATTTATCATATTGATTTATCTATACATCTGTAATATATAAACATATATTATTTATTGATATGATGGAATAATCATTATAAACTTTTTATTCACAAAATATAGGTGAAGAATAAGTTTTTGTGAAATTTATAATTATGTTGTTGATATTTGAGTATTAAATTCTAAATAAATGTATATGACATAAGAAATGGATGTTATTATATTAAATTTTTTGTTGAGTTATCTATGTTTATTTTTATAATTAGTTATTTCATTTATATGGTTGGAGTGGTTATGGAGGGTCATTATTATTAGTTTTAGTGTTTTAGTGTAGTTTGGTTAATGTAGTGGTGAATGTGTTAATGTGTGACTATAGTTGAGGTGGTATTGATGGATATGTTAAAATGAAGATGATTTAGGGTCATTTTTTTGGGTGTTGGAATGTTTGGTGGAATGGATTATGTGATGATCAATTTGGTTGTTCTGGGGTTTTTTTATAGTTCCATGGTGGAATGAAACATGATTACAACCAAGGAAACTAGAATTATATGATGGGATAATAGTAATAATCAATTAGTTTTAAAATTAATTTCATTTTTAATGGGAGGATTTAGTTAATAAAGGACGATAAATATAATAATTGATTGAAAATGAAAAATGAACTGTACTATTCCTCATAAGCTCATAGAAGTCTGATTTCCTAGAAGTTTCAAGTATGGATGTTATACGTTATGTGTGTGGATTCCAAGAAATTGTAGACTGATAGGTCCTCACATAGAACATGAGAATTTGAAGGAAATATTGTGTAATGTGGAAAAGCAAGTGTATATGGATGTTTTGTTTAGTTGGTATTCCTAAATGGCAGATTATTGTAGAATGTTCACCCAAGAGGTTAACTCATGTGGTTTTATCAATCATTTTGTCCCATAAAAGATGTTTCATGGTTTCCAAAGATATTAATTACATTCTTCCACAGTTTTTAGCTTTATGAATGGGTTTATATAGTGGGTTTTAGGTTAACATCATAAATAAGGTTACATTTGGCTCGTTAGTAATGAATGTATAGCATGTGCCTATGAGGTAGGTGTGTGGGAGGTGCATAGGTGGAGAATATACAGGAATACCTAAAGGGTCTCATGAAATCTCATATTCCCCCACCAATATCTCCAGTGTATTCATTCTAAAAATGTATTATATTTTTTATGGAATATACTTTTACCCCCTTACCTAAGAAGTGAAACCAAGAATTATTTGTGGATACCTAGAGAGGATGTGTAACATGATGTAATTGTGTGAATACATGGTGAGGGGGAATTTATTATGGTTTCTAACTATGTAAAATGAAGAAAATTAGTTGTCTATGAGGTATGTAGATTTCAGTATAGTATGTAGAATTCCACGTAGGATCCAGTTAGTCATGTATTAAGTGTGTCATCATATAGTAAGCATTTATACATGAATAATCAAAATCATTAATCCCTATATAGTAGCTGGACATGATAAAAGAACATACCTTCCTATGAAATTTGGTGAGATTATCCAATTAGATTTTAATAATTTCCATTTTCCAAATTTCATTCATTTTATAATGAGGCTCACAATAAAATAATAATAATTATTTATCTATTAGTCATTTGGACTACATAATGATAAAAATTAATTCCTACAAAACATTATACACCATTAGCTATCAGGTTCCAAGAAAATATTATTTCTAAGGAAATATATTTCATGAATGACACTTGAAATTGGGTATCTATATTAGATATTTTTTTTGTACTTTATGAAATCCATGATTAACACCTGAAATGTGTGTCTTACTAGAACATCATATGACTGTGTTGTTTTTTTATGAATATTCATACATCTATGTGGGATAAATAAAAATTCATAGGAAGATCCAATTTAAATATTTTTAGGGAAAAAATAATTCATTACTCAAACATGGATTTTGTTTCTAGGAGTGTGGATCAGATCATGGGTTTGGTAAAAATGTTGGTTGCATGATTTATTTTGTTGAAAACAAAATTTCCGACCCACATTGAGTTATAATTCATCATAAATAAATTAATATTATTCTCAAGTGAATTTATATAAATTCTATAAATTTAAAAATATATAATGGTATTATATGGATTGCACACCATTGGGATTAATTTTGAAGAAAAAGTTTAAACAAAAACATTTATCGAAGAAATAGGAAAATATCTAGAAAAATTATTTGGTTGGTTGGAATAATATCTATAATCAATGAATTTATGTTCAAAATTTTTAGAGGTATAAATACATTGATAGTATGTGGAATTGTGTCAAATTTTGAATTGGTTATAGGTTAGGATATTTTGTAATTAATACATATCATATGAGAAAATGAGTCAATTTTAAATTGTTCATGATAAAAGGACTCCTATGATAATAAAAAACATGTATGGGGTCATTTTTGTTATATTTACATGGATTCATAACTCTATGATGGTGTATCCTATAGAGATATAGATCATATTTTGAAAAATATTAATTTTTATTTTACCATAGATTCATGGATTGGGATCCATGTGCTAGTGGGGATATTTGGCAGAATTAGATATCTTGGAAATTTATTTTCCTACAGAAGGTCGGTCTCATAAATTAGTTTTAGGATATTCATAATTTAACATAAACAATATAGTTTGTTATAATTTGACAAGTACTTAATACACTTATATTGATCATTTGGACAAATACACATAATGAAAAATGTGGATTCTCATATTATTTTCCTTGTATGGTGGACCTAAATATATATTATTGATTACTTATATGGATGAGTGATAATCACTATAATATTTTTACCTTTTCAGTTTAATACAAATTTATTCCTGGTAAATTGAGAGGGAGACTTAGTGGGAAAGAAATATATTTTTTCTCAAAAATCCCTTTGTGTGGATTCAAGTAAACTAATATTATTCCATTTCATTTTTAGTGATAAATTTATCCTAGTTTATATGTGTTTCATTCATAGAGAATGAAATAGACCTTTACCTAGGTCACTCATTGTCAGTTTTCAACCAAATTGAGAAAATATCTCTTTTTATTGTCTATTTATAGATTTGAATGTTGGAATAATCTAACTGATGTTCATAGCTAGATATCATTGAACAAATAATGTGAGCGAGTATTCATAACATTATGGGTGGAGTAAACCTAAACATAATGATAACATATTTCCTTTAATACATACATCCTCAAGGACTGTTTTATACAGTCCACAATCATAGTTCATTGATCAAAATGTTCTTATATGTATGGTCAAACAAATTCGAGTTCATACCCATTAGTTTAGATTCATATAATAATTAATAAAATGGATGTTATATAGTCAAAATATTTTAGGAATGGTAGGACTCGATGTCAATGTTGTCCCCTGTATTAATACAAAATATCCCATGAAAAAAGGAATTCAGTTTATGGTGTTGACTCTTGGACATTTTCTCATGCTGTTTTGGTTCATGCAATTTGGACAAAGTGTATTGTATTTATTTATCAAGATAAAAACATAACCTCAAAAAATATTGATTATCAAGACGAAAAATTGAAAAAATATATGGTTTCTCATAGGATATGAACACCCAGTTATAAAAATATCACACGAAATAAATTTTATAATAACTATTTTAATGTGGGAAAGATGAATAATCCTACAACATCGAGGGTATTCAAATCAACTTGACTAGTTAGGCTATAAAATATGTAAATCATAACATAAGAATTTCAGAATCAATGAAATATTAATACTCTTGTGACTAGGTTGACCATTTTTCCCTGTGTAAATACACGTTGAAATATTATGAAATATCTCATGGGGGTTATGTGAGATATTTAATTTGGGACCAAAAAATCCCCAATGGGGTTATTTTTGAGTCTTAATGGAAGCTAATTTGTAACCATTCATATCGAAGTTGGTTACATTCTATTCCCTTAGTCCTTTTCATCAATATTTATAAAAAATTTTTTCAATGAGGATTAATTGACTAAAGTAATGATATTTATAAATAATTATTTCAATATAAGGTAAATGGATAGTGATTCAATATTAATGGCATAATTCGATATCGTAGAGAAAAAATATGATCATGATGGCTTCAACAATCCAAAACTTTATTCAATAATGTGTATAATAAGTTCATTTGGTGGTGGGATTCAACATGAAATTACAATGTACACAATAACAAAATTTAATTTATCAAATTGTCATGGAGTGAAATTCATTTTATAATATATAATGTACACATGGCGCACCATTAGCCATTGTGAAGGGGGAATGCATTTTCTAATATAATATTTTTCTACGACCAATGATACCAAGAGAGTATATCATGAAATTAATAAGGCTAATTGGTAGTTCCAATAATATTTTTTCCATTATCATTTGTTTCCATAGATTTTACATAAATCCAAAAATGTAACAAACTTCCAATAAAATATATGGATTTTTATATAAATTTTCATTATGGATTTTTATTCTAGAAAGTGTTTTATATCTCGTTTCAAATATTATTTTCAGTATTTATGTTTGGAAAATGAGTTCCCTATAATAAATTGTACCTCATTTAGTAATCGTGTAGATTGTCTA
This sequence comes from Viscum album, assembly GCA_963277665.1. Taxonomy (NCBI): domain Eukaryota; kingdom Viridiplantae; phylum Streptophyta; class Magnoliopsida; order Santalales; family Viscaceae; genus Viscum; species Viscum album. The sequence goes on from OY728126.1 coordinate 1,679,436,809, forward strand.
TTTAGTTAAAATAAGTAATATATGATGTCAATATAGGGTTTGATTCTAGTGATAACTACCACATAGAGAGGTAAAAAATGTTTTATGTTCATGGTAGTTGGACAATGTATACTGCATGTCAAGAGATATGAGATATTTTCATCACTAGAAATCCAAAAATGATATCAATCAAACCACTTGTAGTTTATATAAATATAATTATTTCATAGATCAAGATTTCTTTGTCAATATGGGGGTTTTACCTATATTAATAAGAATTTCAAAAAGAAGGGTCTCCTTCGATAATCCCATGATAGTGTTTTGGTAATAATTTTACACATTTTAGTTGATATAATTGTTGGGAAATCCAATAAATAAAGATATAAATTCAATAAATGAGATTTTTATCCTTTTACTTATTTATTAGGAACCCCTTTATTATGATACTTTGAAGGATTTTTTGTCACATGGGGAAAATTGGTTATATAAAATATCATTCTATAATCTATTTAGGATCGTATAGGGTGAAAAACATGTCATGTAGTTTAAATTATTATAGTAATGATTGAGAAAGAAAGGTTTTTAGGGACAAACTATGAAATACCATTGTGTTAGGTATATTGTGTAGATCTATCAAATATTCAAAATGAGATGTAATTTCTTATTATGGACATGTGTAAGGGTACCCAACATTAACTTGAAGAAAATATTCACTATGAAAAAACTACTCAATATAGAGGATACATTATATTATTATAAAATTATGTATAATGAACCATACAATAAAGATCAATTCATAGATATTCATGAGAAATAAGTATTACTTATGACATAATATTGACTAAATAGCTAATAACTCATGTGAAAGGTAACATAAGAAGCAAGATAGAGTTGGGTTTTGATAGGAATATTCAGCTGAACACCTAAAAGTTAGACTTCCTATAACTATGTATACTAAAATAGTTGGAATCAAGGAACACCTAATTCTTAAAAAGGAAAATTTTTTCATTGGTTAGAGAATAATTATATCAAGGATATATAATATTTCTCAAACTATTAAACCCTATGGTATATAAGAGTAACTCTTATATATATCAATCACATAAACAATGGTGGTGGTGGTGTGGGGGGGGGGTTATCAATGTTAAATGGAATGGATCATACAATTAAATTTATGAAAATGAGGGTTAGTCCACTCCTAATGATTTTATTCCATGTGGGGTGGATTGTATGTCATTCTATTTAACATTATTCGATAAGGGATATGAGATCTATAGTTTATGGTCACAAGACTAAGAACAAGGTGTCATAATTTTTATCATTTTGGGATATGGATCTTAATTAATGTTATTTGTAATGTATATGTGGAAAAAATATTGAGACATTCCTAATCTATTTGAACATGGTTGAGAAATATAATGTAAATCATGTTTCCAACTGTTAAAATTAATGATGATGAAGTGATTTATATTGAGAGTAAGATGTCCATTTATTGTAGTGGAAACAAGTATCACACCATGATGGATTATAGGTGTAGTAATACAATTGGTAATGGAAGAACCATTGTATCACCATGATGAAATAGTTTCTCGGGTATGTTGAGACCATGAATTGATTAGACGGTTGTCCTTATAAGTGAGGTTGATGAATTCTTAAAGTGTATAAAAATATGTCTATTGGAATTTATTTTCATATAGAAATATTATTCAATGTTAATCCAAGTGATTATTTATCTACCTTTAAGTGTTTACATGTCCTTAGTGGAGTGAAGTATTCATGATGATTAAATGAGTAGAAGATGGATTTCCATGAAAAAAATCAAAGTTTTACTCTATGGAAGTAGTTTTGAAGAGATTTTTTCTATTTTAATTGATGTTTGTGATATAGATTACAAACATCTTTTCAAGATATGTTTTATAAGAGGAATCCAACTAATAAAGATACTAAATTTTTATGTTGGTGGAGATTTGAAATATATAGCCTCACATTGTAGAGAAGTTGTATGTGCTGTAAAAGTGACTCAATATGAGTTCTCTACACCATAGATAGAGGACCACATTATAAAATAGGATTGTTAAATTTTAGGAGATCTAAAATATATTGTACTGACACACTGTAGTGAATTTCTATGACATAATACACAGTAATATTGATTCTTTTTTAAAAAAATTAAATACCTCTATAATACAACCTATTTATCATACCATAATGTGGATAGAATATGGAGGAATATGATGGTGTGAATGAATCTCTCTTTAGAAGTCATCGAGAAATTTTTTGGTGGTGCTTAAAATTTAATGTCATTCATACCAAATCACATATTCCACACCATAATATAATGTGGAAGCTATGTTAAATCTAATCACAATGAATTTTGTATTCCATAATACCATAGGAAATAACATATTAGTAGTTTTAGTAGGGAAATTTGGGTATTGTGAGATGAAATACTAACATGGATTCATATTATAATTTTTCTTGATAGGTCAAATTATATTAACTAGATATTATAATTTTATGGTTATGATTAATATATAGATGATCATTTGTTTTGATCCATGAATCTATTCATAATTATTTAATTCAAATTAAAAATTGTAATTAATATAAGGTTGTAATACTCTATATATTTGTATACAGTTGATTATCAGAGAATAAAGAAGTTTATATAGAGAAAATAGATGAAGAATTTATGAATATTTTCTATACCATGAAGATTCTGTGATTACCCTATTTTAATGTAAGAAAGAATAATAATAAATAGAAGTTATATTTTGAAAGTGTGGTGCATAGAAACTAAAGACACAATTTAATCCTATTAATGTTTTTAGATAAATTTATAATTTATCATTATAATGAATGTAGTTTGGAAGAAGATTATTGTAATATTCTAAAAAACATATAAAGATTTTATATCATTGATGACCATCTAGTTGTTATAAATAAATACATCATTTTATTATGTGGGATTCTCTTGGGTGTGAGATTCACCAAATAATAGATAGATGACATGAAAACTTTTATTCAAGGACATAACATGATCATTTTTCTTACATAATGATTCTAAATGGTTATGTGATACTATATAATTCATTATAACACTAAATAATATTCATTATACATTGAGAGGAAAACCTAGTAAAATTACTATGTTAACTGGTATTGGTGTCGGTTTGGGTGTGTTTCTACAATATTTACTACATATAAATAAAAGATAAAGATTATTTCTTTGTAAAATGAAAATTTTAATATATCATGGATTCACCCCCAACATAGTGATCTCTCATTAATCCTGATGTAGTTCCATTGGGATAAAGAGATCCTTTCCTCTTGGATAAAAACATTCACATAGGTTTACTTCATATGAAAAAAAGGAAATGATGATCATTATCATTACATTTGGTTTTATTCCAATAATTTATTTATGTTACAAATATTGTAATTAATCATGAATACCAAGAAGAATATCTCAACAAAGGTTTATGGGACGACAATAATACTGATATATTATGTATGAATTATGTGGGGTAGAAGGATATTATTCACAAAGGGTTTGGAATGTTTTTTAACAGCAACATCATTTATTAGACAAGATATTTTTGTTGCAGGAATACTCCATACGTAAAGTGGATGTTAAACTAACCCTCATAAGGAATGTTTTGAAGACTTTTTATATAATGGTGGGATCTTCATCATTGGTTACAAGTATATTTGATATAAATATCTATATAGTTAATATTCATATGGTATGGATATTTCAATGCCCAATTTAAGTCATTTTTTAAAATGACATTTGTTAGGATGTTTAGGATCTTTCTACAAATACCTAATTTCATGTAGTTTATAGTCATGAAACTCAGTTATAAGTTTCATATAGTTTTATATAATATGACTAGGATCTAAATAAATTAGTATAACTTATTATTGATTGGTTGTTGGGATCCAATGAGAAACTATGTGAATTATTTAATGACAATATCGGTGATAATATTTAGGTTCTTGCAATGAGGATCATTACTATATGGTTTGTATCATTCATGTAGTATGCATTGATAGAAATCAAAAGTTATTCAGAATATGAATTTTTAACCCAATTTGAATGTATTAATATCTTGTACACAATTAGTTAAATTATAATGGTTTCTGGTTGGACCAAAAATAAGAATGTTGGGAATCATTGTGTATACCTTGTCATGGAAATAAATCCACACATACTTCTATTAAGTGGGAAATTTTATGTATTCATGTTCATAGAATAAAATATATTGGAATATTTTTTAGATCTAGTCATACATAATTTAGGGAATTTCACAATATTCCCTGGAACCATCGAGATGAATCCATGAAATAATGGGGCTTTCACCGATATTTTGTTCTTGTGTTTAGAAAGTAGGCTTTAATAACCAATTAAATATATATATATATATATATATATATATATTTACTGTGTCCTGTTATGTTTTACCATTTGTCATGTAGTTTGATGTCTTACTTATAAAATGGTACTCTATTATTATTAGATTCTTGTATCAAGGACTTATTTCATAATGTTAAATTTCATGAAATAATGAAATGTCTATGTAGTTTAACAACATGGGTTAAGGATGTGGAATTGAAATGATTAATCAGGTATTATATTTTTTAGCTGCGTGATAATGACATGCATATGTGTTTCATGTATATCAATATCATCAAATTCCATCATGTGATTATATATCTTATACTTGAGTAAATTGTTATTGATGAAGCATTCAATAATAGTACATCCCAAATTTTTGTGATTGGGAAAATAATTGGGATGATCTCATATAACTACCTACTCAATTATTGTTATATTTAAGAGACCAAGGTGGATACTCTCAAATGAATATGTTTAACATATAGAAAAATTATCAATATTATAAAAATAGTCCTTGATGTGAATTTAACTTATAGATAGATGTTATTGATTTAATTTTAGAATATCAGTGCTACTCAGGATGTCGACATGGATATAATAGATACACTAGGATTCATTGGATCAAATATCCCCTCATATATCTTTATAGGAAGAAATCCATTTAATATAATTACACCTACAATTATGTAACAAAAATATGACGCTGGGGGTAAGGATTCAAATAGTATCTCACATCTACCTCCCCATGACACTTAATCATGCAATAATCAAAAAAATCATTCTCCATGCTACCATAATAATATTTAGAGACATGTTCAATATGTAATTAATAACTCTATCTTGGACTAGAAATAATATTTTGAAGAAACTCTGGCCTCTCATATCTGTGATATATGATGCTTTTGGCTTGGGTACATGGTTGATGTTTAAGATAATGATTTTCCCTCAATCTCAATCATATTAGGGGATGATTAAAATGAATTTTATGATTATTAAATCAATTATTACTCCACAAGAATAGTGTGATCTAATTATTATAGACGTCTCTCAGTGATCATTTAGGGTAAATGATGACCATAAAACATCAAATACATGAGTGGAAAATATAAAAAATGTCCATGAAATTATTGTCTTTAGGACATATCATCATGGAGTAACTATATAACATGATTATGTAATATAACACTATATAAAATATTATTGATGAAACATCATAATTTGTTTTTAATATTTTCCATTTTCAATCTACAACTATGAAATATGTTCTATAGTACAGATATGCTTATGAACCTCTAGGGGATAACTAGTAGAATAACATTCAATACAAATTTCTTTTTTTATATATGTACTCTTGGATGATGATGGGAGTCTCGATGTAGACTATAATGGGTGGTCCTAATATTGACATTGGGGGAATGATCTTCGAACAATACACACTGAGGATTTGATAGTATAGATAAAACCCTCTTTAAATGTAGGTGTTATATGAAGAAGATATTCATAAAAAATCCATTGTGTAAAGGGTAGTAAAACAAGTAGAACCATTGATGATAATAACTGTGTGTGAAATATTTATTAGGATTTCACCCATTAGTTTAAATTAAAAATTCATTTGACATTATTGAGGCCATGTTAATAAAGACAAAGAAACATATATTCTCGGCATCAATGTATGTTCTTATTTTGTGGGATTGTTATTGTTGGTCTAACTTATGGGACATCACTTATTGTTACCCATGGTGTATTGGTTACTAATAGACAATATTAGGGGCTAGTTCCCATTGAAAAAATAAAATAATTACCCCATGTTTTGTACTTTTTGGTTCTCTATCGGATTCTAATATCCATAAGTTTATGTTTGGAAATTTTTTCTTCCTTTGGATAATGAATTATTCCTATATGTATAACTATTTTATTGTTTATGGAATCTATTATGACTATGGATTCTATGATGGTTTGATATGATTGTCATGGATGACCAAATTTGCAGAGGTAGGTAGTTATTATGTTCTCTCACCATTTACAGTTACGAATGTGTATTGGTTTAGAGGATTGTTGGTTAGGGATTCAAAATATTTTGGGATATATTTATTTTCTATAGTGGTACTCTCCAATGTATTTGAGAGGTTATTTTGTATCCTTCCCATATCCCAATGTGGGACGATAAACACCTATACTAAAATTCTATTCTAAACCGTGTATTGTTATGAAACTATTATAATATAATAGTTCCTTTTCCTTTATCTTATTAGATAGTTATTATTTTTATAAATTCCTAACTTTTACAGAATAAAATATAAATATATATCTATGTTGAAGAATGTATTGAGATGTCAGATTTTGACTGTTAGTGGGTTCCCAATATATCCCTTGGAATGGAATGAAATCCTAGGTAGTTCTATTATTCATAAAAACAAAACGACTTTTCTTGTATGGTTTTGTGGAAAGTATTGATTCCATGATGTTTAAAATCTTGAAGAATGTAATATAGAAATAAATGTTTCTACAAATAGATATTATAATAAATACATAACTATATCCCATTTAGGTTATCCTATTTGATAGTAACCAAACATTAGGTGTAATGGATCATCTTTCACTCACATAAGGGTAATAAATAGCTCATCCCTATAAAAGTGTAACATTCCATATAATTTATAATATATTTAGTTCGTATGATCATCACATATGAAGTTGTTATCATATGATGGAGATAACACCAAATAAGAGTTATGTGTTTAAGAACCATGAAAAGTATCCCATCTCAATGTAAATTACAGAACCAAGAGGAAGATCTAGAATCTGGTTTCATATGTTGAATCTAAAAGGATTATCATAATTAAAGATAAATATGATGATAAGAAGATAATTTTATCAACTCTATGTAAATAGGGACATCATACAGTCACTATATATGCGAAAGTGAATGTTTGATATTATCAGGTTTGACCCTCAAATATGCATCCTTTACATCATTAATTAATATATATATATATAACAATATAATGTTTTAGTAATACAATTTATTTCCATATGTGAGGAGTAACATATGTAGTTTAATTTCATGTTGTAAAGCTATGTACAGGGAAGAAAAAATTCATCAATCTCAAACTGTAATATATTTCATGGTATGAATCATAGATATTATATGTAAATGATTAGTGGAATATCTTATCTCACATGAGATATGATCATTGAATAAAATAATTGATAATAGAAGATCACTTTTGTTTCATGATAGTGTGTGATAGGGGTTTGAGTACAACATATTAATGAAGTACTATGATGATATTTTTATGTCACAAAAAATGAAAACAAGATAATTAGTGGGGCTTATTTATTAGTGATACCCATTGATGTGGCGTTGTGGGTTACACCTAGTGGGAGGACCATATATAGAGAACCTTGTGGGAAGTATCTCAAATCATGGTAATTTGAAATAAAAGAGGAGAATATGTTCACAATATTTTTTTAGCCCTGTGAAGTATCTTGACTCAATGTATTATTTATAATTATTATTTGGGTTTTATATATAATAAATGAAATATAACCCACCCAACATGAAAATTTCATGGTTTGTCTATTGATTTTTAATGTTTATCAATTATGGAATTGAATGGGTATGGTTAAAGGCCTAGGACCAAAACCCATAATTTTTCCCAGTTGAGGGTGTAGAGGACGATCTCCCATATAATTAAATGATGGGTTTCTGCGAAAGAGGGTTCTAATGTGTACTATGACTATAAGGTTCTTGTAAATTGGTATTACATGGTTGGTGTGTGCGGGGAGGCTTGTATGTGGGAGGTTTTTGCATAGTAATCCTAGAATTGAGGTTTTTATAGGTTGTAACATATATTGTAGGTGTGTGTAGTGGAAACATGATATAGGTTCATGTTGATAGTGTGATCATGTGATATGTCCTCAGAGTAGTTGTGTGTGAGATGAACACCCATGGGGTACCTTTATGGATGGATTCCTTGCATAGGAAGGCTATAAAAACTAAGGGACCCATAGAGTAGACTCATGTGGTTAGTACATGCTATATGGTCCTATATAGAAGGATTCAATGGATTGTGTGTGTGGGTGGTGCACATAAATTAGTATCACACAACAAGTGTGTGTGAAAAATAATGAAGATATAAGTGTGTTTGTTTTTAAGGGGAGGTGAACATTGAGGATTTCCTAATGGGTTTCGAGATTTTACTAATTCTCCAAGTTATATCCTTAGTATTTTCATTCAATAACTGGGTTCTTATATTTGTATGAAAAATAAATTAACCACCTTCTTAGAAATGTTTGACTATAAAGGATTTATGTTTCCAACTAAAATTTTTGTGGTCTTCAATGTAAGTTCTTATATAGGTTGTCTGTGGGAGGCTATGAGGGATCCTATCTCAGAACCATGAAGTAGGTGGCAGTCAACATTGTAAATATGAATCCCTAAAGTAAGTGGGAGGTTTCAAAATAGCTTTATGGCCTCATAGTAAGTGTGTATACATATATTAAGATGGTGTCCACATGAGACGTTCATCGTCAGAAAATGAATGATTCTTGACTACAAAGGTAGTTGGCAATAATTAAAGGATATAAGTGAACATGTAATATAAGTTAAAAAAATTTACACCTTATAAAATAAATGTTTAAATGAAACTCATCAAAAAAAATTCATTACATTTTATCCATAATTCTCTTGGGGCACCATGACAATGAAATTGAAATTATTTATTATTGTTCAGACAATTTAAATCCAAATATAGATTAATCAAGGGATTAAAAGATCCAAAAATATATTAAAATTTGGATTCAAAGGCTTAAATTGAATATTTATAGGTAACTTTTCATATCCATGGACTACACTTAGAAATATGGGGTCACCAGTATGTCTCTAGACTAGGTATAGTTTTTTGAGGAATCTCTATCCCTCAAAGTGTGAATTGTCATGTGGTGCATTGAGAACCCATTTTCTCCTTCTAAATAGACTGAAATAAATATATAATCCAAATTATACCTTTCTTATTTTATTTTAGTATTACATATTGGGTTTCATAATGAGTATTGTGGAATAAATTGTCTTATTCCTATAGTATTATAGGCATAATGCTTACGAATAAACTACTCAAAATCTAGAATCAGGGTTAATATTATAGTATAGTAAGAATTCTTTTTGATAGAAAGGGGAAATAGTGTGTGAGGATGGTAGTCCTATGATATCCTAGATCATCATGGACAATGGTATGATTGCACTAATAGAGCTGGACATCATCATTTACTCAATTACTAAGGTGTAAGGAATTGTAGGAATTATTTCATATAGAATTCTACTCGAGGTGTAATAGAGATCATTCATGGTATATTCCTCTTATCATCTTCATTTTCTTCTAAATTTTTCAATTTCAGAAGTCCGATTCATTTATTTCAACTCACATAGACCTTACTTTGTGAATCTAGGAAGAGAGGCTTTGAGTTCATCAACTATTGACTAAGGATATTGATGGTCAGTCCAGAATATTTTATAAATCAATGGGTTGAGAGATAGTTATGGGGAAGAATCAATCATTGGGGGATGTATTATTACTAGAGATACAACTATATGAATCCATTAACAGTATTGGGTGGTTGTACATTGTATGTGTGGTCAAAAATGTGATCCAAAATATAGTTGATTTCTATGATCTGTAAATAAAGCGTGATGTGTTTTTTTCTAAGTGGGACCATCAAATGGGTTATTATTTTATATATCCATTTATTCCCATCAATATGATTTGATGTTTTTCTAAATAAAGGTTCTATTACAACAGTTTTCTAGTGTTATTGAGTATTTTATGATTGTCCACTTGAAGAGGTTTTAATGTTACCCACTAAATATGATAACAAGAGTGTGATAATGTTATTAACTAGTGTATCATTTATATTTAAGGTCATTTATTTGATGAAACCTTCTATAATGTGGGAGTTAATGATTTATATAAATAATTTAATGCAGAACGGTTTCATCTAGCCTTATATATAACTATGTGGTTCCATAATGTAATTATTCATAAATTAATACGCTATATTTGTGTTTTTATAAACTAATAGAGGGTGAATAACTTTTCATTCACGTGTCATTCCCCCTAAAAAATGGTCGATGATTTAGATTATTATTTTTATGTATGTTTTTTACTTTTTAGTGTTTTATTTAGAGTAATAATATCATTTGGTTAGTGTTCAAATTTATGTTATCCTAAAGAAAATATTCATGCATCATTAAATTCAAATAGATTTCATAGTTTTGTTCTTTAATGTGTCAAATGAACTAGTTAAACTTATAATACTCATGAACTCAATGTTTTTGGAGTTCCTAGATATATTTAGTGTAGAGTTAATTAATGACAATCACAATATCATAATGTTAAGGGAAGATCAATTTTGAGAATAAAAATAAAATATTACATTTTTTGTGGGGTCATAATCATTATTAAATGTTATCCATGTATAGAGTAAGGTTGAGTGAGTTGTAAATCATTTTCCATGTGTTGTATCTTTTGGGAGTTGAAGTTGATACTTTAATGATGAAATAATGTTTTCATAGTAATCATACATTTATTAAGAAGAGTCATATAGTCTCTTTCATCTCAAAATCTATTATAAGAGGTTTGTTCCTAATTACCCTCATTTAGTGGACCATTTTAAATCACTGGACAAACATAACTAGGCCTTTGTATATACTAATTGATTTGAGTATGATTTTGAATCCATAATTTTTAAGTTTATCAATGCTCCATCTCTTTAGTTTATATAGGAATTATTCATCTTCAAGGATTTATTTGATGTTTAATTTCTTGTCATTGGATTTATTTTTATATTCGAGTGTGTCGTGATATCATATGATTATAGGAAACTGTGTTTCCATGGGAGTTAATGTTACACTTGTGATCTCAAAAATGAAGAAGTGGTTCTTATATGAATATGTGGATGCAGTAAACAATTATAATTGTTTTGTTCCCTTTTCATACATCAAAACACCAGGATTTGTTATCTCTAAAATATATTTGAATATGTGTCAATGTTAGCTGATATAGTTCATGAATTATTATGATTTCAAGATATCAAATAACCTATAAAAAGAGAATTACATTATTGATGTCTTGAGTATGATGTTCTCGAGAAACGTTTTCCAAGAATCTAGTGATACACAGAGATCCATAAAAGAGATATAAGTGGTGCATCCCGATGTGTGGAAAACCAATCGTAGTGGTTTCTTGTATGAGATTACAATGCAATAATCCCTCCAATGATGAAAGATATGGTTCATCATATGTTTCATATATTGAACTTTGTTTTACATCATGTTATAACCATAATTTATCATGTCTTAAAGATTTAATTTTCAGTTTTTAGGATTGATTTTTTATTCGCCGTGTTCATGATATGATGAGTAGTCTATTATTATGTGAAATTTGAGAATAATGTTCCTAAATAAATATTATATGAATTGTATGTACTTGTTTTTAAATGAGAATATATCTTGATTGATTTTGTTAATGTCATTCTGAAATATTAGGAAATATGTGATTATATTTGAGTGTTCATGGAAATATTGATGAAGTATTATCATTTTTTAGGGATTAATGGTCTTAGTGATGTGAAAGTTTGAGAGAATTAGTGTATGGATGGGGTATTAATGTATCGTATAGTGCATAAGACCATTATCTATTACTAGGATTATTTTTTTATCGATAGTCTACGTATGTATTTAGAAATGTTTTGGAACTATGAAATTATGTACAACGATTTTGTAACCACAAATGAGAACTAATATGTACTTTTTGATTTAAATACTATATCATACAATTCATGTAAGATTTCTATATTTTCGTGGAATGTGGTTGAAACAAAAACAATTTATTGATGTCTCCTATAATAACCAATACCACTGAAACATTGGTAGGGATATATTCAAATAACATTTTGGATGTCATTTTAAATATCAGTTCTGCTAGACGAAGGATAAAGAGTTACAAGTTCTTATATTGAAATGGTGAATATAATTACCAAGAAGATTAATAAAGTTCTGTAGTAGATGGATTCCAATATTTCCATCATATGTTAGAGAAAATTAGATAAGGGTACCACAGGAATTTCATGTTAGATACCATGTGTTCTTAGTGGATTCTTCTAGAAGTGTGTAGTGGGAGTTTGACAATGGGAGTATGCTTTCCCCTTGTTTATTAAGGCTTTCAAGGCGTTTTAGTGTGATATATAGTTGTAATATTAGTTACCCATTAATCTATATATATATATATATATATATATATATATATTAAATTCATGATGTTATTTATGTGTGGAAAAATCATTAATATACAAACTATGAAATTGATTTCATGTATTAGTTTGAGTTTTATAAGAGTGATTATGTGATTTCCATAGATAAACCTATTTAGATTCAGCATTTTTAGATAATATGTTTTACAACTCATCCATTCTTATTGTTTTCACATTTTATATACATAGTGTCTCGGAGATGTCTACATGTAATTTTTTTCCATGAATTCCTTCTTTGTAGCTCATGTTTTTTAGACATTATTTTCCGATGACCATGGAGATGTTTGATTTTGTTAATTTACTAATTGATGACGTTTAATTAATAATTTAATTTATGTTTAAGTAATGGTCTTATTATAATTAAAGTGGATCCTCATAATTGATTTTGGGAATTATAATAGATGTTTTATTTTAGGCAAATATTTATTCACAGGGATGAGAATTTTTTGAGAGGTGTATAATTTATTTTCCTAGAATTATTCAAAAAATTTCTTTTCTTCCATTAGATGTATGATTTTTAAGAGAAGGTTACGGGAAGGAAGTTGGAGTTGGGATTTTTTTTTCAAATAGAGAGAATAATTTACATCATGGACTAGTATGTTTCACTATAGGTAGCTTTCAAGATTGTATTATTAATCATGTTTCATATATATCTATCCCTAAATTATTGGGTTCTAGGATGGTCGTATTTTTATAAACTTGGATATGAGAGATGGGGTTTTATTTTTGTGATAATTTTTAGTGGTTAAATTGTTTTATTGTGAAGAGTATTTATTTTGGAATAGATATTACTAGATTACACTTAGGTGGTGATGTCTATAGGCTAATATTATATGAGGCCTCCAAAAATTTTCAATTAATATCATGGTCTCATTTAAAATTATAGTGTTATTTAATCATAGTCAGATGGATAATTAAAATAATTATATATACTATAGATGTGGCATCGTTGGGGTTGACCTTATGTGAGTATTTAGTCAATCTCTAATGATAATAATTTCAATATGGTCACACCTTCACTGAAATGAACTCTTGGGTGGTTGAATCATTGGTTCCTTTTGTAAGAGATATATTGTTTTATTGTGAATCATAATATATCATGGTTTTGTATAGTATTTATTGAGTTTTAGGTAATTATGGTCGGGTTTTATTTAGTTATTTCATATGATCAATAATTAGGGTTTGATCACATTGGTTTTCTCTATGACCAATTAAATTCCTAGAGAAAAACTAATCATCATAATGATGTTCGTGGAGGGACAATGGAAATTATTATATGTCAAAACTCTCACATTGATGATGGATTGATCTGATGGAGAGTCTAATGGATATCCCTTTTTTGAGGGTTTGATGTGATTATAATGGTAGACCTAACTACCTAATGTAAATGTTGACCAGTTATCTCATTTTAGAGTAACTATCAGAAGTATTAAAATTGAAGGCTTTAAGTGATGCTTCATTTCATTTCATAGAGTATATTTTGATATAATATAGGGTAGAAATTTCAAATGTGTTTAGTAAACTATGTATATATAAGAGAAAGTATCCAACTAATGGTCTCATTTTTGAAGAATTAGTGTTTTCAATAATGTTTTGGAAATATTACAACATTAGTGAGTGCTTTGTGGTCTTCATAGATCCCAAAAATACAATGGTATATATTATATCACTGATATTTGAATCCATTTAAATGGTAATTTTTTTAGTTATTGATATATTATTATTTCATGATCACTTATACCATGTGGGGAGGGAGTTTCATTGTTCATATGTTGAGTAGGATGTATTAGGGAGATCATTTTTTAGAGTCTATTGATATTTTTAGGTTCATAGGGGAGCTTTATATTATGAATCATGAACTGTGGGAAACATGTGGTATTGGTTGGATATACAAGATGAAATCCAAATCTTCCCACTTATGAGTAAAGATAAGGTTCATCATACGTTTCATATATCCACCATTTTTTACATTCTTATTTATCAATGATGTGTCATGGATTTGAGATTCAATTTTTTAGGGATAGAGATGATATTGGTGGTTCTCATTTTATGCTTTCTGGTGTATCAATATTTGAAAAATAATAATCTTGTCACTAAAATAGTATTATATTCCTTATATATACATGATTAAAAATGATAAGATATCTCAACAGATTCTATCACTTGTGTTTTCCAAATATATAGGATGATGTGATTTTATTTGAATTTTATTATATGTATTGTGGAAGTGGGGTTATATTATAGTGAATAGAGATCTCACTATTGTTTATTAATTATTTATATAGTACATAGATGAGGTAGTGATTATTTATTATGTACACAAGACAATTTTCTATCCATTTGATCCTTGTCATACATCAAGAGAATATTGAGGAATATAGTGGGAGTTTAGTCTTAAGAAACACCTTATCAAAAATTTTATCCTCATTCAAATGTCCTGATAAATTGGATGATTCAAATGATATAACATATGTTCCATTCCTTAATTATTGATTTTGGTGGATCAGGGGGTAGCACAAACCCTTGTTTGTTATTTCTTATATTTAAAAATACAAGTCTTCCATTGGTATGGATATTTGCAACAAACAATTTTGGTGGCCTACTTTGATATTTGTAGTATTATACCATGGATAAAGTTTCAGTGGTCCATAGAATAGCGGTGGTGGAAAGAATAAATGAGGAGATGAATATGTTTAAATAGTATATTATGACAAGATATGTTCTTCAAATGTCCTCAGGATATTGGAGTTATAGACATTCCGTGTTTCATTATCGATATTACCTATTTATAATGGAATTTTTTTAAAAGTGGTATGTGGAGGTTCCTTAAGGGGGTATTCTTTCCCATTATTTTATATGTCCAATGAAGGTGTGTATTGTGAGGTAGAGGAGAAAATTATTAATTTATTCCTCCATATGGGGATTGATTCTATTTTGTCTTCTATAGGTTTTTTCTTCATTAATATATCCATAATTAATTTGATTTCATTTATTGATGTTCTTTGGATGTTATAGATTATGTGATGTCCATATTGAAACAATATGAGATTTAGGATTTTTATGAGAAGGTATTTTAAAAGTCATCCATTCTTACGATTTTCACATCTTGGATTCTTATTATCATTATATAGATTAATTGTTAATGTGATTAAAAAATTCAATTTTATATTTTCAATTATATTTAAATAAAAAATTTTAATTATATTTTAGATTTAAAAATTTGTCATTTCATTAATTAGGGTTGATTTATTCAATAAATGTTATATGTTCTATTAATGATCACGATATTATTTAAGAGAAATAACAAAATGGGTTATCATTATTGTAATAGATGTTTTAATTTTGGTTCATTATGAATCTTGAGAGTGAGAATTTTTTGAGATGTTTTTAATTTAATGTCCTAAAACATATCATATAATTACTTTACAACTTTTGGGGTATGAGTTTTCAAGAGAAGGATTGTGGATGGGATTTGGAGTTAGAGTAAAAAATCATGTTGGATGGGATGCGTTGTAGCATGGTCTATTATATTTCACAATGATTCTCTTGAAGGAAAATATTTTTAAAATTTTTACATGTGTATCATTCCCTAATGTATTGGGATCTTAAAACAATGTATTATTTCATCCTAGGGTGTGGGATATGATTTTATGGTGGATTAAAGTTTGTTGTTTGATGTATTTTTGTAGTGTGACATGGATTTAATATGGAGTAAATAATTCCAGGTCACTCATTAGTGTAGAAGTATCTAGTTTCATCTTATATGAGTCCTATAATGTTATTCCATTAAGTGTAGGGTTGAGTTGAGAAGTGTAGTGTTGATTAAATAAAGTCTCTTTATCGTTTGGGCTTATCGTATATAAGTAAAATGTAAAATTAGATGGATTAATATTATGTGAACTCGTGGTAAATATCACATGATTGGAATTGTATTGTGGTTATACCTACAATAAAAATATATCAGAAGATGTTTAATTATGTGTCTATTTATTAGAGATCTATTCTATCTCAGTGTAGTCCAACATAATTAATTGTAGTCTAAGGATTATTGATTTTACATAATTAGGTCAGGGTTTGTCTCTCCACTCTTGAATGATCCAGAATTGTGTTTTATTCATGTTGGATATTTTTTACCACAACTAAATTCAAGGAGTTAATTAAATATTTACCAAGAGGATTATGGTGATGTAAGGGGAGTTCATGACAATATTTTAAAATATGTATTTGGCTTCTCCTCATTGTGGCATGATAACCCCTATTACATCATTGTTAATTTATTTTCTAAGATGGATGGTGATTTTTCCTTATATCAAATTACCAATTATTTTTTAAAAATGTTTAGAAAACCTACTGGAACATCTGTTATTATTAAAACAACTTTCATAATAATTTTATTTCTGTTATCTGTCATCTTTAATAGATTATGTTTTTTGATCCAATGGGAATTCATTGTCCCTTTCATTAGGATCAATTATTCTATCATTCTTCTAAGGGATTAAATGATATTCGTTTTCATTCAGTAATATTTTTGTATATTTTTATGGGGAATTGTAACACCTTATGATTTTATAATAAACCATTATTTGATAACTTCTGTTTCCAAGAATACCAATCTTAAACAAACTCAAAAATATAATTATTTCTGCATGACAATAATAACCTATAAGTTAATTTTTTCTAAATAAATATTATTAATAAAATAATGAAATATCTAATTTTCCAACTCATTTTTAATATATTAATTTAATATTAATAAATTAAGACATAATTTTTCCAAAATAATTTTTCTTAAAAAATATATGTTTTATTCTAACAACGATTTCTATTAGTTTATATGATAAAATAAATATAATTTAATCATTACACATTTAGATAATTAATTTTTTAAAACTAAAATTTTTTTGTATTCGTCGTGAAATATTTATATAAGAATTTTTTTTGATTCTTATTAAAATATTAAATTTAATTGAAGAGTGAAAAATTATGATTTTTGTAAAAATGTCACATATTTTCAATAAATTACGAAATTTAAACATCCCATTAATTTCTAATTTGGGTTCATGTAAAATAAATATTATTTAGTTATATTTTATCCATATAAATTCATATGATTCAATTTTATATTTTATTTTATAATATTCTTATTTTGGAGATTAAAAACGTGATTTTCTCTAAAAACTCTTTCAAAGTACATACAATTTCTTAATTTTAATTCATAAAAATAATCCCTAATGGTGAATTTTATTACTAAAATTTATAGACTATAAATAATTAAAAATTAATTTATTTACATAAAATTATAGTTATTAGAAATAGTGTTAATATAAATCCATAATTTTCTTGGAAAATACAGTTCATGAAAACTAGATTTCTCGTCATGTCTATGAGTTTTGTTTTAAATAAATTTTTTAAAATTATGAAAATTTAATTTCAAAATATTAATTCTATATTTATAATAAAATCTTAAAAATTAGGTGGCCTGATCTTTTTTATTTTTTAGAGGAAAAAATTGTTATCATGGTAAAAAATTATTTATTCTAGTATAGGTAAAATAATGATACGTGTTAAAGTTAAAAAATAAAAGAATACAATTCCTAAAAAATAAACCTTAAATGGTTGGTTGATGTGTTTTTAGATAACAACCTATCTTTACAAAATTTATTATATTCAAAATTATTTTTAATTCTTTCCACCCAAATGTGGTTAGCTATAAATATAGAATTATAATTATCTAATAACATAAAACCAGTGCTACTCACGTATAAATATCACTCCACACCACCCCTTTCTCCTTAAAATTATTCATTAATTCCAAATCACTACCTGATACTATATAGAAATCTATCCTCATATATATGTTTTGTTGCACATACCCAATTACCAATTCCAATTTCTTTAAAGGAACCTTCAATGGGGTGATACTCAAGAGGTAACTTTCTCAAACCACCTCTATTATTTTCATTTCTCCTTATACCTTATCCTCACATCCTTGATCGATCAAGGAATAATAACTCATAAATTACTAAAATACTTTAATTTTATGTTTTCAAATATAATATCTTATATCCATCTATATTATAACCTCTACTTATTTAAAGAAAAAAACCATTGTCGGAATTATTTTCATTGTCTCCGTATATAATTAGTTTTTCCCATTACCTTCATCATAGATGGCCATTAAATTATTATTCTTGTTAAATTGGAATCTAAAACTTTTATAATAATATATTTAATAATTTTAAACTAATATATATACATAAAATTAAAAAATGAAGCTATTCTTTAATGGTTCAAAAACTCACAGAAATAAACTAAACATTTATCACTAACATTTTATCAAATGAATCATCCTCATGTAATAAATAAAATTTATATATGATACTAGTTAAACATATAGATGTTAATAAATACAATGTCATTTCAATTTTATATTTTTATTTTAATTTCACCTGAACATATTTAATCACAAATAATTGAACTGACCATTAAACCTAGAAAAAAACGCACCAAAAATAATGACAATAATGAAATATTACTAATGAATGGGTAGTAATATTTATTAAAGGTTCATATAAGGTATTATAAATACGAATATTATTTTGAAATAAATTTATAACATTATTTTAAACATTTTATAAGAGTTTTATTCTTACACAACTAAAGGGAAGTGTGAGGTAATGGTTTCTCACCTTACTTCTACTTGTATTAAATAAATGACTTATTCAACACTTATTTATTTTGTGTAGTGTATATAATACCACTCAACATATAATTTCAATAATATGTGTAGATTAATTTTACTAAATGTATCATTTGATAATTATTACATTCATGGGGCATATTATTTGACTGATTACAAGTTGTATGGGATTTCATAACTGAATTTCCATTCCTCAGTTTAAACATCGACATCATTGATTTTTTATACAAAGAATATCTGTGAAATAATTTTTTATTATCTTATGTTTTATTTCCATTATTTTATTTCTATTTACTGTGGATTCAAATAATATATAAATTTTATTAATTCTCAGTTCGTGAATTCATATTTTTAAAAGACATTATTTTAAAAATATTATCTTTTCAAAAAAAATCTACTAAACTCACATTTTCATCCATGACCATGATTTTTATAATTTTTTCAAAAAAATGTTTTCATTATTTTTATTAAATTGTTTAATATAATTTTAATTCATTTTATGAATTATTAAATATATTTTCAATGTTATATTTTTTGACTTCTAAACTATGTTCTTTGATACGTTTCGAAAACAATCTGAAGGAATGTTTTGTTAACATAAATTTCATGGTAATCATTTCCTGCTTCCATTACGCCATACTGTTTTAATGATTATTTTATAGGTTTAGAAGGATATATTCAATGTAAATATTTTATTTTATAATTTTATAGAGTTTTAAAAATATGAGAATTTCAAGGATAAAGATGTTATTTTCCACCTCAATTTTTCAATGATATCATTTAATGTATTTTCATCTATTTACATATCCATATATGTTTTTATACTTCATTAAAACTGATCTCTTATGATAACATATTCTATATTATAATATTTTATTATGATCAGATCAACTGGGGATGTACTATTTTAATACCATTCACCATATTACTCAATATGATTTTGGATTATGTTCTTTTTATTATGGTAAGTATTTCAATTTCATATATCGGTTTTTATTATAATTTTTTATATTAAATATGTTTTCACACATTCATATTATGAAATTATTTATACATGAATGACACAGGTGGCTACTTATTATAAATATCCCCTTGATTCATTGATAGGTCTTGTGTGCCAAATTAGTTGTCCAAACCTAATCGGTTTGTACCAATTAGTTCTAAATTGTCTTGGGAAAGTTCATGATACTATAGAAGAAGTATAAAAACCTAATCAGTTTATACTTGGTAGATTTAAATTGAAATTTGAGAGGTATGAAAAGTTTAGGTACCATTATACCTAATATCATGGAGTCTAATAATTAATATTTTATTTTATTAAGATTTGAATTGTTATTGTTGATGGCATTTTCACTTTGATATTGTATTTGGATGAAATTAATTTTTAGTTATTTTTAAAATTGAATGTGTTTTGAGTTATTTACCATTCCATGTTGAATTTTATTATTGATTAATGATATATTCTACTATATATAACCATTACATTGAATTTTGAGCTCACCCCACTCTTATGTTTTATTTTTTCCCAATACAATTTGATGTTTTATCTATTAAATATGAAGGGTTAACCTAAGGGGAATGATGATATTATCAAATAAAATACTATTTTATTTTCTATTTTGTATAATATAATTATAATTTCAAATAATTATCTATTTTATAAATACTAATAAATAATTCAGTCATTAAGGAAGTGATTCCTTCAATGTTATGATAATGTAATAATGTAACCCCCAACTCTTTGATATATGGGTTTGGGAATTCAAAATTGGTATCATATGAAATAAAGTAAAGAAAGGGAGTTAGATTTATGAAAATATAGATTAGATATGGAAACCATATAATAATAATTGGAAATATAACCATAGAACCCAAAAATATGATTTAGAGATTCGTGATACCTAAATTTTTAATTAATGATAAATAGTATTATGATTATATATTTTGTATCATAATTTTATAATATAATATATTGTATGATATTATTTATAATTTTCTCCTAGTATATGTTATAGAAAACATATCAATGTATGTCATCCATGTATAGATTTCCCACCTGTGAATGATAATGAAGCACGATTTGTGGCTGGAGCTGGAGTTGTAGCGAGAGTTGAAAAAAATATAACTATAGTGGAATAATTGACTCTGGTTATAAGAAAAAACCTTACCTATATATAAGATCATTTTTATACAAAATGTGGTGTAACGATGTTATAAAACATCATGTTCTAGCAACCTCAACAATTAAGATTAATTATGAATCAATTTGTAGTTGAGAAATGGTTATGTTCCATTGAAAAAATATTTCATACCTTGGGATATAATAAAAGAGAGATTATTTTCATGGTAGATTATCATCTATTGAGAGATGTGGATCAATGGTGGTCACTGATTCCAAAAACAATATTGGATTAGATAATAGAAAACAAAAAAATAAAGGATTTTGAGGAATTTTTTTTACAAAAATACTTTTCCATGTGAATATAAAGAAGATATAGAGATATAATTCTTTCGTATGAAAAAAAGGATGATAATAAAGTTGTTATATATGAAAAAAAACATTAAAAAGTTTTAAAGGCATTCTACATATTACATATGCCATCTATATAATAATATTGATAATTTATTTTATGATCTAGACCACCCCTTCAAGATTTAATAGTCTGTAAAACATTGCCTTCATATCAGGATATAAAATAATATACCATTACGAAAGAGTATTAATTTTATAGGACTTATTTTAATGATGGAAATGAAGAGAATAAAATGTTAGAATAGAAAAAAAATTGATATGGGGAATAAAATAAATATTTTTTCTCTCAAATGTGATACTTTTGCAAAGAAACACCCCAGAACATGTTTAATGAGAATAAGCGTCTCTTAGGGATAAAGTTCATCATTTTCATGATTATTAGGGAAATAAATAACCAGATCAATACTTAAACTATATGGTTTTGAGGCACTTTGAAAATTGATTACCCAATAGTTAAGGGAATATTCCCAAAAAGAAGAAAAGTGATCATACTCGATTATAAGTTATTGATATAACTGATGTGGAATGATTACTATTCATGAGAATTTTGTTCCATGAAATATCCTATAAAATTATTATATTGATGATATTATCGAAACATTAATTTTTTTACTAAATTTCTATTTCACAATGAATTCTAAAATCATGTGTTAAAAGGTACCATGAAAGATGATTCACTGTATATTTTATGTATTTGGAAACACATCTTTAAGGGAGGATAACACTATATGTTTTTCATATTGATATAATAATGAAGTTATGATAATGGGATATAATTGGTGGAAATAAAATTGGATAATGATTTTGTTATTTATGTTATATTTGATAGAGTTTTCTACATGTCTTTATTTATGGAATGTATCTAATTATATGTGTTTTATTTAAATAATAAGTAAACAAGCATGTTTTATATATTTTATAGGTAATTCAATTTATTAAAAAATTTCAAGAGAATAAATAATGAAGGTATTCACATGTTTGGTATTGGATGATTATGATATAAATCATGTTGTTTTATATTTTAATGATATGTTGATTTAGAATATTTGGGAACCTTGTTTCGAATTTTTTGGATTTTATTTTTTTGGATAGTTCATAAGGGTAACCATTTATTAAATTTCTTTATATTGAACATTAGATATAGTTTTAGAGATTCATTTATTACTAAACCATTTCAATATTGTATAACATATAAGACCCATTTTATTATGTTGATTACCAGAGAAAAAGGCAATGACATGTCATCTGATTGTGGACCCTATGAAGAACTAGTTATCTAGGAATTACAATTTAAAATCGATTTATTGGTGTAAGAGATGAATTAAAAATTAATCAATTCATTAAAAACTGTTATATTAGAATTTTTAAATGAAATTAAGTATAAATATATTCTCAAATAAAGATGAAATAAAATTTGAACATATTATCGTCATTTTATAATGCATCAATAACCTTTTTAGTCCTTTTAGGTATGTTGTTATGTGGACGTTAACCTTACACTGACTATGTTATATATCACTCTCCATTAAAAAATGATAGTTACAGTTATTTTACATGTACATATTTTAACATTTCACTAATATTATTCTTTATATAAACTTATTTTTGTGGGGATATTTGTGTTTTTCATTGCACCTTTTTAAGAGAACGTTTTCCTAACAATTTTTATGATGTTGGATTTCAAAAATGGTATTTTAAAACTTATAATACCTACTCAAAAATCACAATTTTAAATTTCAAGGAAAAAATCTATTGATGTATTAGATAATTTAACACCCTGATATTTTAAAATAACACAATGTTCGATAGCTTATGTTGCAAAGAACACCGACCTTAAACAAACAAAAAATAAAATTATTTTCATATGACCATTATAACCTAGATATTAAATAATAGTGATTTGATAGTATTTAAAATACATTAATTATTTAAATTTTCAACTCAATTTTAATATTCTATATTATTTTTATGAAATAAACAAATTATTTTTTGTAAAATAATATTTTTTCGTAAAATATATATTTTCCTTAAAAAGTTATTTTTATAGATATCTATGTGAAAATTAATATAATTGATTTTTAAAAAATTTGGAAAATTTATTTGATAACATTAATATTATTTTTTTATTAAACATGTAAAAATTTTCTTAGGATGATATTTTTTTGAATCCCCAGAAAAGAGTAATTTTCCAGTGAATAGAGAAAAACCATTTTTAAGAAAAACATTTCATTTTTATGAAATTAATAAACCTAAAAGTATCATTATTATTTGAATATTTATAAATTTTAAATAATATTATTTATTTTTATTTCACCCCCTTAAATTATGTTTTATAAACATTATATTTTATTTTAAAATTTGATTATTTTTGTACTAAAGAATATATTTTTCTTAAAACTGTTTTAATGTAAATAATTTTTCAACTTTGTAATGAATTAAAATATTATATACTGGGAATAATTTAAATGAAATTTATATATTATATATATTTGAATATTTATTTAGTGTCGTATAATGATAAATATTTTTCATAGAGTTAATAAAAAATAATCTTTTTAATTGTATAGAATACTTCTTGAAAACCCAACATTTCATCGTATCTACAGGTTTTGTATTAAATATAACTTTGAAAATTATGTGAAATTAATTTATTAAAATTGATTCCATGTTTTTAAGAATATTTTAAAAATTATTATGTATGTTAATTTTCGTTTTTAGTTAAAAATGGTTTTGTGGTAAAAAACATTTTCCACACTATATGTAAAATAATGAAATAGGTTAAAGATAAAATGTAAATGATTAAAATGCATAAAAAACATCATTAAATATTCGTTTTATGTGTTTATATACCATAAATATCCATCAATGCATTAATTATAATCAAAATTATTTTGAAATAATTCCACCCATATTTAGATAGGTTTAAATAATAAATAATCATTATTTAATCACTTTAATTCTCCCCACCTCATGTATAAATTATACACCTCACCACCCCCTTTATCCTAAAAATAATTTAATAATTTATAATATACACCAAAACCACTCCTAAAAACTCTCCATATGTTCATGTGTTGTTGGTCTCTCCCAATTTCCAAATCCATGTTCTTTATGGGGTCATCCAAGGAGGTGATATTCAAGAAGAAATTTTCATAAACCAACCTCTCTTATTTAATTATATTCTTATATAGTCTCCCTAAAGACATCATACATTAAGGAATGATAAATCTATACTCAATTAAATATTTTAATTTATGTACCTAATTTATGTTATTTTATCTACACATTCTATTATCTCTTATTATTAAATGAAATGAAACCACTATATAAAATATAGTGGTAAAACCTCTCCATGTAATGATATTCCATTTTCAATTACCAGATTAATGGATGGTTATAAAATTATTATTATAATTAAATAATATTTTTAATGGTTTATTACAAACAATTTCATGTTCCTTAGCAAAAATATATTCATAATATTAAATAAAACGAAAGTAGTTTTTAATGGTTGAAAAAACATCCAAAATTATCAAATAATTTATCATTAACATTTAAACCAATGCATCACACTCATTAAAAAAATAGATATATAATATTTTGTTAAATTTTTTATGTTCATTAACACAATTTATGTTCACTTTTCAAGTTTTATATTCATTTTACTAGAACATCCATTATTATACCCAAGTGAACTGACCATGAACCCACTAAACTCACACATATGATAGTGAAAAAAAATAAAATATTATTAACGAATGGATGTAAATATGGTATAAAATTATCATATAAGGTATTAAAAATCTAAATATATCTCAATAAACATTTAATAACATTATTTAAAAAATTATGCACGAGGTTTCAATAAGAAAAAATAAATGAAAGCATGAGGTAACATTTTTTCATTTCACTTGTACTTCATTGAGATATATGAATTATTCACCACTTATTTATTTTATGTATTGTATATACATTTAATTGATATAACATAACATTAATATTGGTATATTAATTCTATTTAATTTATCATTTGATAATTATTTCATTTATGGGGCATATAATTCAACTGATTACAAGGAGTAAGGGATTTCTTAACTCAACTTCCATTCCATAGGTCGAACATATACCTCAATGATTTTATCATACAATTATTATGTGTGAAAATAAATTTTTATTACCCTATGTTGTATATATGTATTTTTATATTTTTATATATGGAGTTTACACAGAATTTATTCATTTTATTATTTTCTCTTCAATGATATGATATTTTTAAGAGATGTTATTTTAAAAAAAATTAAAAAAAATTCTCTTAAAAATATGGTTTACATCCACAACCATGTTTTAAATATTTATTTCAAAAAAATAATTTTTCCATTATCTTATGAAATTTTAATGTTTTTTTTCATATGTTTGTATTCTTTCAAACTGGTTTGAATTATTCATTTTTTTGTCTTCTAAACAAGGTGATTGTTTTGACAAAAATACCCCTGAAATTTATTTTAATCTATTATGAAACAAGAAGAAATTATGTCTATTATTATAATTTAATGTTTTCAGGATTTTCTAACATGTTATCAGGTTAAAATCACACAATATAATTTCATTTATAATTTTTTTTCATTTTAAACAGATGGGATTTTCAAAGTGAATGAGGTTAATTTCCTCAATAATTTTTCAATGATATCATTTATATAATTTTCATCTATTTAAAAATCTTTTGGTAAATATTATGATTTGTTGACGTTGAAATATTATGTTATGATATTCCACAATTTTCTAATTGTTTTATGATTATTTTTAATGGGGATATACTATTTTGATACCATTCATAATATAACTCTATATGATTTATAATTTTGTTTTCCTGATTGGCATATGTATTGACATATTAAATATTAGTTTTTAATAGAAATATTTGTATTTATTATGTTTCAAACTTAAATATGATTAATTTTATGAAATCAAATACATGGTTATCTTCTAGTTATAGATATCCCCTCGATGCATTGCTAAGTCTCATGAGAAATATTAGTTAGCGAAACCTAATCGGGTTGTGACCAGTAGTATTAAATTATCTTGTTAACATAATTTACAGTATACATGAAGTTATCCAAACATAATCAGTTAGATCCTTGTCATTTTAAACCATATTTTGAACGTTCTTGTTTTAAGAGGTAACATGATACTTGATATCATGGAATACACTAATTAAAAATATCTTTTATTAATATTTTAGTTTTTATTCCCGATGATATTTTAACTATGATTTTATCTATATATGTATTTAATTATTATTTATTATTAAAATGGTATTTGTTTCATGTTATTTAACTCTTGATATTGGTTATACTTATTTATTTATGATATCATCGGCTATATGTAACCCTTTATAAGTATTTGAGCTCACCCCTTTTCTTATGATTTATCTTTCACCTTGGATATTGGGAAGTGTTTTATGTTGGATATTCAAGGTTAATCTAAGGAGAATAATATTCTTTTCAATTAAAAAACATTTTCATCTTTAATGATATTAAATTATTTATAATTTCATATATGTATGTAGTTTACCATGAGTATTAAAATATTTGTTCCTTTGAGATTTGATTCCTTGTATCTTATGAAAATATAATAATGTAATCCCCAACTCTTCACTACATGGGTCTAGGTATATATATATGGTATATGGGTATGTTTATTAGAAAAAAAGGTAACTAGATTTAGTAAAACATATATTAGTGAATGAAATCCCAGGATATATATTAGAAATACTCCCAATGAAACAAAACATAGGATTTAGGGATTATTTATACATAAATGTTGATTTATTGTTGAGTATTTTTGTGATTATACGTTTTGTTTCATAAGTTTTTGATCGAATATAGTGTATTTAATTATTTAGAAATTTATCATAGTTTCATGAATGTGAACTATATCAATGCATGTAATCCATGTACAGATTTCCTTCATGGGAAAGATAAAGAAGTTGGAGACGTAGCTAGAGATGGTGCTGTAGGTAGAGATTAACAACATATAACTATACTCACATAGGTAACTTTGGTAATGAGAAATAACATTACTGGTATTGATATACCCAATTTTGAAAAATGTGGTGTACCAATTATAAACCACTAACTATGTTAGTAACGTGCATTATGCCTTTGTATAAAAAATCCATTTGTACCTTGTAAGTGGATATTTTTATTAGAAAAGATATTTTTGGCCTTTTGAGGTACTGGAATAGATAATTTTGTCATCAATGTTCTTAATATCTTAACAAAATAATATAAAATTGGTTCATTGATTCAAAAAACTAAGGGGAGAAGGAAATATAAAACATTGAATGGATTGATTATAAATAACATATATTGGGAATATTTTTTCCATGCTAAAAACAAGAGGATATGGAGAGAAAATTATTGTGTTTGAGGAAAAAGTAATATAATTATTTTGAGAAGTAGGAATTCAGATATAAAAGGTTATAAAGTCATTACAGATACAATTTACATAATATAAAAATTTATATTGAATATTTATTTGATGGGCTTAAACAATTCCTTTAAAGAAAAAAATTCTAAAAAATAGTATTACATAATAAGGATATAGTAACATATGTAGTAATCATAGAGAAGTAATTCTCAAAGTATTATGGTTCTGAATGATATAAATAGTAGAACAAGATAGTCGATCAAAAAATGGATAATTGGAAGAAAATAAATAATATTTTTACCACATGTGGTAATTATGAAAAACACAGTAGTACTAGACTGAATGGAATGTGAGTTTGTTATAACTATGGAGAAATAATCATTTAGGCTTCTGATTGAAAGGGAAAGAATTTTTTTTTGAAATGTCTGATCTATAAGAATATGGGTAACTACATAAATTAATGCCTTAACTGTTAATGGAATAAACAACAGAATGAAAAATTGGATCATGTTCAATATATTGTTATTTATCCTACTCATGTGTAATGATTACTATGATTCTGTATTTGGATCAAAAATTAATGGTGTAAACGTATTTTATTTATTATATTCTAAAAACATTTACTTACTGTAAAATATTTCAATTTCTTCCTATATTTGAATTCATGTTGTAAAACAGTACCAAGAAAAATGATTCAGTGGAATGTTGATCTTTTGAAAAACACATGTTTGATTCAGGAAAAAACATAAAATGTTCTCTATAATGATATAAAATTAAATAAATGATTATGAGATAAAATTGGTGATATAAAATTTGTATGTGATTGTTTGGTTTATCTTATCTTATCTAGAGTTTACTAAATGATTGTATTTACCAAAAATATCCAATAATATATTTTTTACTTAATGAAT
Source organism: Viscum album (assembly GCA_963277665.1). Lineage (NCBI taxonomy): Eukaryota > Viridiplantae > Streptophyta > Magnoliopsida > Santalales > Viscaceae > Viscum > Viscum album. Next base: position 1,679,466,067 of record OY728126.1, read on the forward strand.
AATGAATCATGCATAGTTTCAATATTTTTTTTATTCATTTTCATACATTGTATTAAGAAAACAAATTATGAAGTTATTCACATGTTCTTTATGTTATTGTTAGGATATACATCATGTTGACAAAGTGATTAAGGATATTTTGATTTTTAAAATTTAGGGACATTCTTTCGAATTTTTTGGATGTTGATTTTTTTGGGAATAATAAATGTATCCAATTTTGAAAATTTTCTTATAAAACATTCAATGTGGTTGTAGTGAATAATGTATAAATTATGCATAGGAAATTTTATGTGTATTGGATAACCCACAATACTGATTTTGGAATAATATTAACTAGAAATATACAGAATGAATTTTCCTCCCACTATAGATCCTCTAATCCACTAGTTTTTTAAGAATTACAATTTACACTTGATATATTGGAGTTAAATATTACCCTTAAATTTATCTTGTCATAATAAAAGAGTGATATTTTAATTAAAATTTAAATCATGTATGTATAACATTTAATGGGATTTTGAAATAAAATGTTATCCTATTATCATCAAATCGATAACCTTATACAAAAAAAATAAGGTTAATGATTTTTTATCATTAACCTAACATTGGCCATGTTCTATATATCCCTCCATCAGAACATGATTTATAGATTTATTTTACATGCCAATTTTTCACATCCTAATAATAATCTACCATACGAAAACATAGTTTTGTGGTGACCTGTGTATTTTCATTTCCCTCCTTTTAAGATGATGTTTTATTAACACATTTTATGAAGTACCATATACACAAGAGTATTTTTAAATTTCAACTCCATGATTACAATTCAAAAGTTTCTATTATGAAGATTAAATTTATTAAATGGGGGAATAATGTAAGACCCTAATATTTTTAAAGAACACTATGATTGGTAGTTTACATTTTACAAAACACTGGGCTTAAATGAAACCAAAAATATAATTATTTTAACCCAACAGTTAAAACCAATCCATTAAATTTTTGCGAATGAACATTTTTAAAAAAATCATAAAATATATATTTTTCAAACTCATTTCAAATATAATAATTTATTTTTATGATATAAACAAATAACTTTCATCAAAGTTATTGTTGTTATTTAAATATATTTTTTCTTCAAAATTTAATATTTATTGATTTAAATGAAGAAATAAATGTTATTTATTTATGAATATATTAGAAAATATATTTTATAAAATGAATTTTTTTAGATTCCTCATTTCAGAATTATATTTGGATGAGTTTTTTAGAATCATCTTAAATATTAATATTCCACTATACCGTGAAAATTATTGTTTTTTTTAAATGACATTTCATTACAATAATTTAGGAATATTAAAAGTAAAAAAAATTATATGTTTATAAGTTACATGTGTATTATTTTCTTAAATTGAACCCACTAAAATTATTTATATGTTACAGTATATAATATTTTATAATAAGTATATTTTTGGCTTAAAAATAATATTTAAAAAAAATTTAAAGAAAATAATTTTTCCCTTTTAATTAGTTAAAATAATCCATAATAGGTAATGTATTAAAACAAATTTATACAATATATCAATATAAATAAATTTATTCTAACAAAATTAAAATTATTAGTCATATATTTATTATAAAACAAGATTTTTTCTTGAAAAATACACTTCTTTAAAGCCCACTTTTTCATCATGGCTATGAGTTTTGTTTTTAATATAATTTTTAAAATTGTCTGAATATAATTTTGAAAAATAAATTAAATAATTTTAATCAGAAGAAAAAAATAGGTTTTAGTCACATGTTTATTTTAAGCTAAAATAAATTTTATAGTGATAAAAAATTATTTTCTGTTGTATATTTAAAATATTGAAATTAATTAATGTTAAAGGGTAAAAGATTAAATTACCTAAGAAATAAAACATTTAATGGGTGGTTTATTTGTGGATCAACCATAAAAAACCATTAAAATTTAATTATAATCCAATTTCATTTCAATTATGTGCTCAAAAATGTTGTTGTCTTTAAATTGAAAATAATAATTTTTTAATCAAATAGAACCAACCCACTGAAAAAATATATACAAACTCCTAACCTCCCCATTTCTCCTCAAAATACATGAATATTTAAAATATCTACCAAAATCAACACTCCCCACTATCCCCAATTTTATGTGCTACTAGTCTCACCCATAGAAAACTTACGATGTCATTAAGGTAACTTTTAAAGAAGTGATATAAAGAATGTATTTTTCTAAAAAAATATCTCTTAATTTATTTTCATCTTATAAATTATCCAATAATAATTCATCCATAATGTAATAATATCTCTAGGATAATTTACATTTCGTAATGTTTTGTTTCTAATGGAATATCTTATATCCATACATTTTATTACCAGCTACCATTCAATGAAAAGAAACCATTTTCCAAATTATGGTGGTTAACTATCTCTGTGAATAATTATTTTTTATTTTCCAATTAATTATTAAAGGCTAGTAATAAAATTATTATTCTTGTTAAATGTGATTTTAAAATATAAATTTTAACCTATTTTATGTTTTGGAACTAATATACATGTATAATACTAAATAAAATGAAACTAGTTTGTAATGGATGAAAAGCCTACAAAAATAAATTGATAATTTCTCATTTAAATTTTATCAAATGAATCATCATCATGTAAGAAATAAAAATGATATAATAAACCACTTAAAATTGTGTTTATAAATTAATACCATTTCATTTCACTCCTGGAGTTTTATTTTTGTTTTATAAGAACATCTAAAATTATACAGAAGTGAACCGACCTCAAAACCTTGAAATGAATGCACTTGAAACATTGAAATTAATGAAATACTATTAATTAATTGGTGGAAATATGTCATAAAAGGATAATATACGACATTAAAAATATTTATATAATATAATAATAAATTAATAAAATTATTTAAACCATTACATATGAGTTATACCTATAAAAACCTACAGGGGATCATGAGGAAAGTGTTTCTTGTCTTACTTTTATTTCTGCGAGATATATGCATTATTAACCATTAATTTCTTGTGTGTGGTGTATATAATTCACATTTTATATAGTTTGTCATGTATATAATAATCTTCAGGTTATTAAAAAATTTATTTGATAGTTATTAATTTAATGGGGAATATATTTTGATTAATTACAAGTAGTAAAGAATTTCTTAAATCAATTTCAATTCATTAGGTTAAAATTAAACTTCATTGATTCTTCTATAATAATATTATGTATGTAATGAATTTTTATTAACAAATATTGTATTTTATCATTTTTATGTGGATTTAAATTTGGTATACATAACTGATTCAATTTATTAATGCTCTCTTAAATAATATAATATTTTTAAGAGACATTCTCTTAAGAATTTTTTTAAAAATATTCTTAAAAACTATAATTTCTTCCATGACCATGTATTCTAAAAAATGTTATAAAAAATTATTTATATATTCTCCAATTATTTTTCAATTTCATATCTAGCCATGTTATAATTTCTCAATAAGGGTTAATATATATATTTTTATATTTTATAAACAATGATATTTGATTATTTTCCAACAAAAATATGGAACAAATGTTTTTTAACTTATACAACATGGGTTTATTTTACCATTGATTTTTAGCCTTAATGTTTTTTGGAATAATTTAAATCTTATAATTTTATCATCAATGCATTTTTTTATAATATCATGGTTTTTGAAATAGAATTTATTTTTGATGTAAAATAAGACATTGTCCAACTGAATTTTTATATGATCACATTTAATGTATTTTAATAAATATTTTATTCCATTATTGTCTCTAATTATTCATTGAGTTTTATATATTATAATGAAACATTAAAAAATTTCCAAATGGTTTCGGAGTAGTTCAATTAGGGAAGCCGTATTTTAATATAATTCACCATATTACTGATGATGATTTATGATTATGCCAACTTCCTATGGGTAAGAAATAACATTTAATTTGTTCATTTATAATAGGAATTTTTATGTTGATTATTTTTTTCACTTTAATATGTGTAATTATTTAGACATGAAAGGATCTAGTGGGCCACGATTTGAGATAGCCCCATTATTTGTCAGAATGTCTCATGAGACAAATCATTTGGCCAACCCTAATCGGTTTCGACTAGTGGTTTGAAATTCACATCTGAATAGTCTTGGATGTAAAGATAATGTTGGAAACAAATAATCAATTTTCATCTAGTAGTTTTAAACCATACTATGAATGGTATTAATGGTAGAGGTACCGTGATACCTCAGATCATATAATCCAATTGTTATGTATTTCCATTATTAATATTTTTTTGTTATTATCCTTGATATTTTCTCTAAGATATTATCTCGGGATGCTTTTAATTCTTAGTTATTTTTTAGTGGCATTTGATTCTATATATTTACCTTCCCATGTGGATTATTATTATCTACTAATGATATCATATGTATACACATCCTTTACTAAGAATTTGTTCTCACTCATTTCTAATGTTTTATTTTTTCCTTAGATATCTCAAAGTGTTTTATATTTGATATGTAGGGTTATGATATAGTAAATATCGATGATATCAATGAAAGTATTTTTTCAAATTTTTTGTTATGAAATAAAATTTGAATTTAAAATATATATCCTTTTTACAATTACTACTAAACTCTCGATTCTTTAAGGATTCTGTTATCTAATTAAAATTTAATAAAGTAACCATTGGCTATGGGCTACCATGGTTTTGGTATTTTAATTAATCACTGATTATAGGATATTTTTATAAATTTTCTATGGATATTTTTCAATATATTTTTTATTTTCATCATATTAAATGCCGTATGAATTTTATATTGTGGTTTGGGATTCCAGATTTATGATTTTTTTATTTATAAAATTATACTAATTTTTTCTATTAGTGGATGGTATAAAGATAATAAATAATAATATGGGAACTGGATGGGGTGATAATGATCTGTAGAATAACTATCAAACTCATTTTCTATTTCTTATTAATATATGGTTTATGATAGGTTTTCTTGTAATTGAGGATTGTTACTGTGATATATAAATAATTCTTATTTTCCAATTTTTAATCACATTTAATAATGGTTTTTTCATCCAAATCTATTAATTATTATTTCATGTAATTAGAAAACTATCATATTAGTATTTACATAAAAAACTATATATAATAAAAAATAAAGTGAAATGGGTTTAAATTTAAGTTAATTTTGTGGCGTTTTTGTGTCTATTTATTAATTTATTATTTTGTTATACATAGTTAATGTGGTTCTGGATTGAATTTGTAGATGTCTATATTGATGAGTGTGGTTTTGTTGTATTAGTGGTGGAGAAGAACCCATGGTATTGTCGTTGTGGTTATATAGATGATTATGTGAAATGGAATTACTTTTATAGTGGTTTGTATTTATTCGTGCAATGATGGTTTTGATGGTTCTGGGGTTGTGATATAGTCTCTTGGTTGAATATAACATTGTTTGAACTGATGAAATTGGTTATGGATAATGAGATGACACTGATAAAAAATTGATTCTAAAATTAATAATAGTAAAAAATTATAATTTCATGATTAATAACTGATTTCAACAGAAATAAATCAGTGAAAATCAATATTTAACATTCTATGTTGGGGTCCTTTAACAGATTTCTTGACATTAAATATGTTTAAATTAATGCAATATTGATGGTATTGATACTACTAAACAATAACTTAATATTATAAAAGGTAGTATATTATAATGGAAAATGAATAACATTTTTAGGGATTTTCTGTGTTGATAAAACGGTAATTTTTTTATTGTTATAGTTTTTCTTATCCGTGGTAGATAGTGATTGTGAGGTGTTTCATACAAGATTTTGTAGTTTTTCTCTAAATAAAAACCATTGGTTGGGAATGTGTGTGAATACAATATTCTAATATTTTCTCATTCTATAGAAATATTCACAATCAATTTATGCAATCATATTGATTTACATATGTTTCTAGATTATGGGTTTTTCTCTAACTTCATGCTTCAAGAGAAAACAGATGATTGACTTCACCATATTCAGCACCCTCTCTTCCAAATTTAGTATAGGTTTTGATAGATCATAGTAATTATATTTATATTAGTTACAATTGATTAAATATTTATTATATGATATACTATATGACAACTATATGTGATTTTTATGATGATATAGGGAGTGGGATTTTATGGTAAGAGAATGAAATGAGATTGATTCCATTCAAAATCAATCTACCATATTTTTATAAGGTTGTGATGTATTGGTGATGTATTTAATATGTTTCTTATGAGGTCAAGGATTTGTGTTTTTTATGCTATTTTTCATTGGATAATAATGATTATTTTTTTGTTGTATTTTTAATGTGGTTTTGACTTGGGATAAAAAAATTCAGGGAATTATATTTAAAGGTATGACTACACATTGATGTTTTCTATAGTGAAATAGAAGTAAAAATGTAGTCAGGATGGTATTTCATGGTACATTATTAACATAAATTATTTAGATAATATTTAATTATATATAAATTCTATTTTGGGATAGTGATCCTTAGTAATGTTGTGTGATAGTTGACCTAGTATAGGTCTTTATTAGTTATAAAATATCTTCACTGAGGGATTTGTATGATTTTCATAATTATAAATGTGATTTTGGGGAGAATAAAACTATTTATACCTATATTATAGACCACATATATATATATATATATATCTCTTTTTTTTCTTCATGGAGGGAGTTGATGTCCATGATATATTTTACTTGATAAAGGCTAGGAATTCTGTCAGATTCACTTTTGTAGGAGTTTCCATTTTCTATTTTATTTTTTAGAATTTACTTACATATGATATTTTTAAAAATTTATAACTAATATTTATTTATTTCTTTATAGTGTTTAGAGTATTTTTCTCATGATAATAAAATTAATGAGGGTAATTCCACCCAACAGATTATTATTTACCATCGATTCCAGTCTACAACCCATTTTCTACTCAGGTTATATTTCAAGGGCCATAATATTCTATATCATTATACTATGAGGGGTTGACATTGGGGGTGTTTTAGGAATATGATATGTTAATAATGTTTTTCTATCATATATTTTTAGAGGTTAGTAATATGGTTTATATGGGGTCCTCTTACTTCTCATTCATGATATTAAAAATATATATTTTTATAAAATTTCCAATTTTAATCAAATTCAGAATGTTTAAGAATATTTATAAAAATAATTTCTATGTATATATATGATGCTTCAATTTTAATTTTGTGGTTTTCATCATTATATTATTTAATATATTACTTGTGGAACCACATTCCATGAATTGATGTTAAAATCTATGGGAAATAACAATCGAAGGCAAAGAAGAGTAAAAACAAATATAGAGTTATTGTATCTCTATTGTTTGAACTTGATAGGAATTCCGTATAAGGTTGATGGATTTTATAGGATCCATGTTGATTAACATATGATGGTTCTATAAGGATATTTTATTAAATTAAAGTAACATATTGGTTTAAAAGTGAATAAAATATATGTTTCCTTTCACTAATTATTTTATTTCTATTTTTAATTATATATTATATTATATTATATTATAGATAATAAGTGAAATGGTCATTACGTAACATTTTTATGTAAATTATTATCAGTAAATAGATGAGATGTTGACCTTTAGATAAAATGAATTAGTATATAAACAAAAAGTTATATTATATATAGAATTAGTAGATAACTAATAATTATTTAGTACCCTTACTATATGGTGTGTAATTTTTATTTGAAAATAAGGGAAATGAATATATAACACCCAATTAAAAATTGTATTTATTTGATACACCATCATAATTTTTTATTATATCATGACTCCTTAGAAGAATGAAAATATCATTGAAATATCAATGATAAACTATTTAAATTGAAATAACCGAATGAAAATCCCCAACAATGTTTATATAGAAATGATAATCTATGAGTAAATCTATATTATAATACAACATGTTAACTGACTATATATGTCTTTCTTATTTTATAAAATCATCCCTGAGTTGTCATAAATATTAAAAAATATATGTAAAAGATTATCTTATTCTATAAATTTTTTATTCCATGTCACACATTCCTTATAAGATATATTTATGTCTAAAATTTTCAATTTTCATACCTCTACTATATTATTTCCAATTTATTTGAATTCAATAAATACATTACATATTGAAATTGATTTAAAATACCAAGATAAATTTTACGACATTTATTATCACAATATAATTATTTAAAGTTCAAATAGAAATAACATTTTTATATTTTATTGTTTGTAATATTTATTATCATAATAATTTAAATAAATTATTCTTACTAGTATGTGATTCATAAAATAATAATCCTTAAATTAATACAAAATGATCTAAAATTCTAGTCTATATGTAAGATCATGTACATAGTACACCAATATAAAAACAAACTAAATAATATTTATTTTTATCATAATAATTCACTCCTAAAATATAATACTATTTATTTACTTCATAGTATACACTGGGTACTTAAAAAATGGGAAATGCTCAATCAGTAATCCTACTAATGGAAAAATCGGATATTTAAGTAATTCAAAATGGTCTATATGAATAAGATAATGTCATAATTGAGGAGGATCACAAATAATCAGAATGAATAATTAAATAAAGGATATGATATCATATGATTATCTAAATATAGGAATGTAGAAATGATAGAAAACACTACATAATATGTGTAAACCAGTGATCAACACCAAGACACAATTGAATATTATTTTATTATTAATACCCAAGAACTATACATGTTATCTCATGAAATGAAAACAATAAGAAATGTATTTTTGGTATTTATATTTTTAATCCCACCCATGACATTATAATATGTTCTTGAATATGTGTGACACATAAATAAATAATATATAAGAATATGAACAAGAACAACACAAAATAATTAAATGGGTGATATAATCATATACTAAAGAAGAACCAAAAATATTTTTCAAAATGATTACTATGAAATAATTAGATTAAATCATTTTGGATTTTCAACATTGAATAAATAGTTATATGAAATTAATTTAGAATTAATGTTATCTAAATTCATAATAACTAAGTAGATAAGTATTTGTAGTAAAGAAATTTGTAGATAATGTTTTCATAAATAAGTAAAAAATCTTCCAAGATTATAATCTATTAGAGTTTTCCATGAAATAGAAATGATCCTGGATAGTTTTTCAATTATTAGATATTATTTTGTTAGATAAGGAAGAATAAAATAAATTAAAATTTTCATACAAGAAATGGAAAAAATAATAATATTTCCCTATAATTGTGATTTTCTCAATGAAAAGTGAGATGGAAATTAGAAAATGATATATATCCTTTTCAAATAAAAGGAACACATATGTGTATATATAGTAAATATATATATATATAATATTAAATAGTCACATGTGAATATGTGATAGTCAAGAATATGTAAGGAGATAGAAAGAATAACTCAAAATAAAAGAGAGTTATTTTTTAGTTACCTTATCTAAGGTATCGACCAATAATTATATACATATAAACTCATGGAAAATCAAATGAATAGTATAAAATACTCATTTAAAATTATTTTTTATTGATTTTCTATAATAGTTTTCTTTTGATATAATATTTTCATTCCCATTCAAATGTATGTTCTTTATAGATCAGTGTTCAAACTAGTTTCATGAAAATATTGGATAATGATATCTAAAGGATTGAGAGTAAAAATTCGAGTGGTGTTTGAATCATGTGTGATAAAATTTTAAATGAATTCCTATCCACCAAAAATTTTAACATTTGAAAACTTTTTCTCATATTCAAAAACCATGTTACCTATTTGGATATAAATGAATATGTGTAGCTCATATTAAACACAGAAAAACCACATGAACTATATAATTTATTGTGTATAGAATAACATGGTGATATTATAAGGTTTAGTCCAAATTTTGGAATCATCGTCCTTTTTATGGTTATTTGTTACCCGAAGTTATAGATTTTATAAAAAATAACATATGTTGTCATGACCCATCCACTAGGGCCCGTATTGTGACTACCCCAAGCCCGCCTTCCATAGGCCAGGGGCTGGCGACTCGCACCAAAGGCATAAATTCCTAAACCTGGAAGGCATTGCCTTTATAAACAGGACACACACAACAGAGTATCCAACTAGAAGTAAAAACTAAGTAAAACTATATGAAAATGAGAGTGCATAATTTAAATGGGGCCTAAAATACTATCCCAATAGTAATGTACAAGTACAACTGAATGATGACAAGTAAAGCAGCCACTAGGTCATCCTCCTGGGTTCCTACCTGAAGGGTAGGTACAGATGGCCTCCTCGGCACTCCACATCCGTATGTATGCTCCATGTACAGTCACGCTGGGTGGTCCACCTCTAAGTACTATCCAATCCTGCTACTCTCTGCCTCAGTCAGCGCTGTCTGTCGTCTGCAACCAACACAACCAGGTGCGGGAATAGCCCATGCATGAGGAGTATAACGATAATCAGTATGGACCACGAGACCCACAAGGTCTCTCAATATCCAACAACGATAAACAAATAGTAAAGAATCAACGGATAACCCTTACTTAGTAATATGACCATACATGCACCTAAGTTATCTAGTAACCCATTTCAATTATGAGGTAAATACAAAAGTCATTAACTCAGCTCAAAACCAGGATTTTATTCTCTGGGGTAGTATCACGTAACAACTGTAGTCATGCTAACGGAACGTCAAATGATGGTGTACTCCTCCTCCATCGAGTATTGTGGGCCTGTCACATCACACAGAGGTGCTTCCCACATTTATTGACTGTTGTTGTACTCCTCCTCTCGAGTACTATGGGTCTGCTGTGTCACTCAGAGGTGATCCCCACTATGGGGTTGTCATGGTCACATAGAGGTGCTTCCCCTTGTAGCCTACTGAGGTACTCCTCATGTCGAGTATCGTGGGTCTGTCGCGTCCCACAGAGGCATGCCCTACTGTAGGTCTACTATGCTCACAAAGAGGCGCTCCCCTAAATGGCTAGTCAAAACACTCCGAGTCGAAAGGTTAGCAGTCGTCAGGTCTCAGCCAGCTACTAGGTCTCTGTACTCCGCTCACTCGTCTCCGGGAGGATCTAATCCACGATCTACTGTTTGATACTCCAACAGTAACGAATTCCCAAGTAAAAATATCTCAAAGGTTTTCCTCGTCATAGGGGTCTCAATGCAACAGACTGTGTGTCAATATGACACCCGATATGTGAGTTATTGGCATTTTCGTCCCAGTGGCTTGGTTGGTTTTAGGGTTCATACCAATAGGGACATACTCCAATTGTGTCCAAACCCCAATTGGAATATTCCAAATGAACCGTCAAGATCAAAGATTTCTGTCACCGTAGGTGGTTCATCGATCAGACAATTGTAGCCATAGATATGGGCAAAAGGTGTAAACTGACCAAACAGGTCCCGGTCCCGTCCGACCCACTCAGACGGACCCGGCCCGACCTGCTCAGGACCGTGGTCCGACCAGGTCCGCGGGAGCGGCCCGGCCAGAGGAGGCGGCCCGAACAGATGGGGTGGCCTGGCCTGATAGAGGCCCTTCCCGAGTGGGTGGCCCGACCTGAGGGTGGTGCGGCCCGGCAACCCAGCTTGGATGGGCGGCCCGGCCTGAGGGTGACCCGGCTGCTCGCGGGTCTGCCTCGCCTTGGCCAGGGGGAAGCCGTGCACCCCCATTCTCTCGAACAGCTCAGTCGATCGAGTGTGATCTGAGACTGGTGCAACGTGGAGCTGATCCATCACCAGAGGGAATAGATGGGGTCCTCCTCGTCCCGGCAGGCCAAGCGGCCAGTCGCTCGCACAACCGGCACGACACGCTAGCGTCGCGCCCCTCCTCCACAGCCTAGCATGTCCACAGCATTCTACTGCCCTCCGCGTGGCGCAATGGCGTCGCACCCAATGTCCAACCACCATGAACATCCTGGCCGTGGCCCTTCCACCCTCACGGTGCACCATTGCCGCGCCCCTCTGGCAACCCGGTGGCTTCCACATCTAGTTTTCTTCATGGACGGCTGGATGTCGGTCGCGTTTCTCCACTACAGTTCATCCTTCCTGCGGCACTGTTACACCGCCATCATCACTAAAAAACGTGATCAATCAAAGGGGGAGGGTTGGGCCATGTTCGTGTAGTCCGATCCCTCCTCATTATGGTGATAAAAAACAAGATTTCTCGATCCATAAATTGTATGACGTAGAATGGGTGAAAAATCAACTCAAACCCCTACATCGTTTGCCGATTATCGTTGATGAATTCGCGGGAAAAGGGAGGACAACAATTCGTTGACGTCAAAAAAAGATGATTATGGCATTGTCATAATTCTTCAGGGATGACACTCCTTCCATTGTTCTAGTTGAAGAACGATGATGGTGTTCTTCATTCTTCTTTGGCAGAACATGCATTCTTCATCTCTCTTCAACTCCTCTCCCAAATGTTCCACCAAATAATCGTGCCAACCAGAATAATGGATGAAGTAAAACAATTATTTAATCATTGGCCAAAATAATTCAAATGGTTTAAAATAATTATTTGAATTAGTTCAATAAATTAATTGGGAGGGTTGGCTCCATAAATTTGGAATTTAATGATTCTTCAATTAAATGAAGAGAGTTGTAAAAAAATTAAACCATGGACATTTATTGGTTTCACCACTTAAATGCGGTGTTAAAGGGGTTAAATGCTCGGGTGGCCCCCACATAAATTATCCTACCAAGGGAGGTTATTCTTGGGTGGGCCCCACCACCATAACCTCCCATGGGAGGTTATGGTGTGGTGGCCCCCACCTCCATCCTCGCCTTGGAGGTTTTAACTTCCATAATAAAAATATCTTACACACTTATTTTTATTTATCTTTTTAAAAACCCAAAATCAATATTTCATTCTTTTCAGAACGCAACTACGGTGAAGGTCTCACTAAGAAATCACCAACGCTGCAAGATCAAAGGTTCCCTCAGATTTCAATTCTGAGTACTAGTTCAAATGTTATAAAATCTTGCACATACGTTTAATGAACGTACCCGAAAAAAGCATCAGAAATTGATTCTGGGAACACCGGGCCTCAGAATCAAGTGCTGTAACTTTTCGCGGACTCATAAAAATACCATGTTTTTATGAAAAAAAATTCCACCGAATTTATAGGTCTTTAAATACTACCCACCTCAGGATTTACATCACTATAAGCTAAAAATCAAACTAAGGGAATAAATGGGGATATTGAGCATGCATCTGAGCCTCCCACTCCCATGTGCCCTCCTGGAGGTTCTCATGCTACCAATGAACATGCACCATAGGTATCGACTGTCTACGTAGGACCCGATCCTATCAATACTCAATCTCTACTAGAACCTCCATGAAAGTCTCCCCATCATCGATGTACAGATCTCCGTGGACAATGATGTGGGAATGGTTGTGCACGTATCTCCTCAGCTGAGATATGTAGAAGATGTTGTGCACTCGGTGCAACTGAGGTGAAAGAACTAAGCGGTAAGCCACCTCACCTACTCTTCTGAGGACCTTTAATGGTCCAATGAGTCTCGAAGATACATACCACTTCATCCAAATCACCATCGGCCTCGTCGAGTCGAGACCCATAGAAAGACAAGGTCACCATCCTCGAACTCTAGAGGTCTCCGTCTCCAATCAGCATACGACTTATGCCTGCTCGGTGTTGTCTTCATCTGCTCATGGATGGTTTGCGCCTTCTCTGTGGTAGTTTGCACCACCTCTTTTCCCACTAGTGCTGACTCCCATGGGTCTGTCCAGTATAGTGGTGATATTCATGGTCGACCATACAAGGCCTCAATAGGTGCCATACTGATGGTGGGGTTATAATTGTTGTTGTAGGAAAACTCCACCAAAGGTAAGTGGTCCTCCCAACGGTGACCAAACTCGAGGACACAAGCAAGACAATGTCCTCAAGGTTCTGAATGGCCCGCTCAGTCTGACCATCAGTCTGAGAATAGAAGGTGGTGCTCAAGCGAATCTGTGTCCCGAAAGCCTCATGTGACCCCTTCCATAGCCGAGAAGTAAACCATGTGTCACAGTTGGGGACAATAGAAGAAGTTAACCCATGTAAATGCACAATCTCTTGTATATAGAGGCATCCCAAGCTCTCTACTAAGCCTTGTTCTCTGATTGGTAGGAAGTTGGATGACTTGGTGAGTTAGTCAATGAACACCCATATTGAATCATGACTCATGGATCTACATGGAAGACCCATCATGAAGTCCATGGATATCCTATCCAACATCCACTCTGGGACCTCTATGGGTTGTACCAAGCATGCTGGTACCTGGTGCTCCGCCTTCACTTGATGACAAGTGAGGCATCATTAGACAAACTCAACTAATTCCCTCTTCATACATGGCCACCAGTGCTGTCGTCAGAGGTCCTGATACATCGTCACCACTCCTAGATGTACCGCAAGAGTGGAAGTGTGGAACTCCCTCAACACCTCATCCTAATGTGAAACTGGTACCAAGGTACTTCCTCTAAAGAGGATAATGTGCTCCCCACCTTCATAAAATCCATGAGGTTCTTGCCCTGTTGATATCTGAGCACATCGCGTCTCACAGTCAGCATCTCCATGTTGTGCCTCCGTGAATCGTAGAAGAAGTGGAGGATTGAATGTGAGGGACTGAAGAAAGGATCCTACATCCCTATCCAAAAAGGATATTTGAATGGCAGCCTGCTACTCTTTCGCCTCTCCTTGAAACCATATACCAAATCTCATGCTGAGAGAATCCGCAACAATGTTCTCCTTCCCATTGGTATATACTATCTCACAGTCATATTCAGGGAGGAACTCAACCCAATGCCTCTATCTTAGGTTCATGTCCTTCTGAGTGAAGATATAACTGAGACTCTTGTGAATAGAGTAGACTCTGAAATGCTCTCCCAACAGATAGTGCCGCCACATATTCAAGGAAAAGACCACTGATGCTAACTCTACGTCATGGGTAGCGTAGTTCTGCTAATGTTGTCTCAGCTGCTGAGAACCATATGTAGTCCCTACTAGTTCCTGCATCCGGACACACCCAAGTCTGGTCGCAGACACGTCGCAGTAAACTACGTACCCTATTCCCTCCTCTGGAAGCCTCATGATGGGGGTACTAGTCAACCTCTTCCTCAGCACCATAAAGCTCTACTAGCATCTCTCTAACCACACGAAGGGTTTCCCCTTCTTCATCAAGGCTGATAGTGTTTCTACAACTCTATAGAAGTTTAGAACAAACCTTCGATAGTATCCATCCAAGACCAAGAAACTTCGTACCTCCATCACACTCATTGGTGGATCCCAAGAAAGTAGCACCACAATCTTCACTTGATCTACTGCAACTCTATCCTCTGAGATGACATGCCCCAAGAAGTGAACCTCCAGAATCCAAAACTGGCACTTAGAGAGCTTACCATAAAGCTGGTTCTCTCGGAGTGTGTCCAGTACTACCTGCAAATGGTAGGCATGCTCCTCCTTAGTAGTCGAGTAGATCAGAATGTCATCGATGAAGACAATGAAAAAGTGATCGAGGTAAGGCTGGAAGATCATGTTCACGAGACACATGAACACTTCTAATGAATTGGTTACGCTGAAGGTTATAACCATGAACTCATAGTGGTAGTACCTACACCTGAAGGTTGTCTTCTGCATATCCTCATCTCAAACTCTGAGCTAGTTATAGCCTGATATAAGGTCAATATTCAAGAACTATTGTGCTCCCTTTAGCTGATCAAATAGGTCTTCAATCCTCGGGAGATGGTACTTGTTCTCTACAGTAACATGGTTCATGTGACAGTATTCAACACAATGCCTCAAGCTCCCATCTACCTACTTAATGAACTGAATCGGGTCTTCCCAGGGAGAAACACTGGGCCAGATGAATCCCTTTCCCTTGAAGTCCTCCAGCTATACTCGAAGCACACAAAGCTCATTGGGAGACATCCGATTTGCTAGAGTATATATCGATGTCGTTTCGGGGTATAGGTCAATGTAGAATTCCACCTCTCTATTAGGAGGTAGTCATGGAACATCGTTGGGGGAAAACATCTGCGTACCGGTCCACCACTATAGGATTAGTCAGACTCTCCACATCAACTGGTCCATGGGTAAAGAAATCCAAATGATGAGTGATCAATTGATCCCTCCTCCATGTAAGTCCATCCAGGGCTGCAAAGGTTCCCTTCTCGCCGGTGAAGGTGAACTTGGTCCCATCCGTGCGGACACACTGCACTTTTCGCCTAATACAGCTGATCTGGGCATGGACTGCAGATAACTAGTCCATACCCTAGATGACGTCATAAGGACTCGAAGCCACTATGGGGAGATCCCAGCCAAAGCTCTCACCTCCTAGAGTAAACTCACACTGCCGGTACCATTGTGTAATCGCTGATTCTGCTCTCGTAGGGGTCTATAACCATAATGATCGAGCCAAAAGCTCCGTCGAAATCTCTGATCTCCAAATGAGGGCAGTGGCTATTAAAGAATGACTGGAACCTATGTCTATAATAACTGAAGATACGGTGGTGTAGAAACAGATTGTACCTAGAATCATCTCCGGAGAGCCATCGTTGTAGGCCTCAGTAGCCTGAAGCTGAGATATCCCCTATCAACCCGCTCCCTTTGGTCGATGGTGGACCTCCTGGTGGTGGTGGTGCCAACACCTTGAAACGTTTTCCACCCCAAATGCTCGACCAACTCCTCTTTCACGTTCGTATGCGCCCTTCAGACCACCTAGATCAATCATTTTCCTAAGCATGGAAGGTCCCTCAACTATCTGTTGATCATCTGAACGGAAGGTCGGATAGTCACGAGCCATGTGACCATGTCCACCGCATGAGTAACTCTGCCTTCTCTTGGATGGTAAGTCACTGCCCTGGGTGCCCCACAAAAAAGATCTTGAGTGCTGCAGTCATCCACCCATGGGTCTGGTACTCTTGGACCTCTGCGTCATCTGCATACTGCTAGCTGAAGAAGACTCCGTTGCATGTCGACTAGTAGTGGGTATTGCTACTGGTGACTGCTCAGCAAGAAAAATCTCTAATTGGTGGGATCTCTCTAACACACCCTCTGGCGTCGAAATGCTGAGGGAGATCATCGAGGCTCAAATCTCATGCCTGAGCCCCTTCTCGAAGGACCGGGCCATGATGAATGGGTCCCATACCATATTGTTGGAGTTGAAAGAGAGGTCTGTGAACCTCGTCGAGTACTGTGCTACTGTCATGCCACCCTGCTGCAGATGAAGTAGTTCCTGTATCTGCATTGCTCGAAGGGTGGCTAGAAAAAACTCCACCTGAAACAGGCTCTTGATTTTTTTCCAGAGTAATGTCGCCTAAATATGAACCGGGAGAATCAGGCTCCACCATCATCCTGGTGCTTCCTGAAGGAGACTGGACAAAAGTATCACCATTTGTTTTGCTGGTGTTCCTACCAGCCTCAAAACTCTCACCATAGCCTCTAGCTAATCCCCAGCTTCCTATGGGTCTGTCTCTCCGAAGAACCTGGGTGGCCTTTTGTGTTGGAACTCAGGCAACGTGCTCAAGCGGTGTGCATCATCTTCTGTTGCGGTTGGTGGCATCAGTGTCCCAAAAAGAAGTGGCACTGCTAGTGCCACCCCTGGAAAAGGGCCATGCACCGAGGCCTCGTCACTCGGTGTGCTGTCAGTATGTATGACTCTCAGGGCTCTAACTGGCAATCCGCATGGAGGCATCCTGAAATAAACGGATGCGACACGGTAAAAAGACACTACCTGGTGAGATGACCTGGTAGAGATGATCGAAGAAAACTTTTAGAAAATACACACACAATTAGTTTTTTTCTATACTGAGTCGAAAACCAGAGATCAGGGTCTTGGTGTATGGATACGTCGGCCGCCCGCACCAACACTGTACTCCCTAAACTGAAAACCACACTTAGTAGCCTTAACACTATTGATTCATAGAAACGAATGACCACAGTCCTATGTTATATGGTAGAACCGACTCCTATTATTCCAATTTGTCATGACACATCCATCGGGGCCCGTATCGTGACTACCCCGAGCCCGCCTTAAAAATACCAGGGGCTGGCGACTAGCACCAAAGGCGTAAATATCCAAACTTGGAAGGCATTGCCTTTATAAACTGAACACAGACAATAGAGTATGCAACTAGAAGTAAACAATAAGTAAAAATATATAAAAAAGAGACTATTGAATGTAAAGTTGGTCGGAAATACAATCCCCACAGTAATGTAGTGAGAAACAGAAATGTACAAGTACAACTTAAAGAAGAAATGAAAAGCTCCCACTGGTTCATCCTCTGGGGTTTCTACCGGAAGGGTAGGTAAAGATGGCCTCCTCAGCACTCTAAGTCCTTCAGTCTACTCAGTGTACCATCACACTGAGTTGTCTACCTCTGGGTACCATCCAGTCCAACTACTCTCTACCTATGTCAGCGTTGTCCGTCGTCTGCAACCAACACAACGCGGTGTGGGCATAGCCCGTGTATGGGTGAGTATAACGATACTCAGTAGGGACCCCAAGACCCCCGAGTTCTTACAATATTCAATAAGGATAAACCAAAAATTAAAAAATCAACGGATAAAAAATACTTAGGTATATTCCCATATATATACCTAAGTTATCTAGAAACCCATCTCAATCAGGAGGTAAAAAAAAGTCATTGAGTCAACTCAAAACCAGGATTTTATTCTATGGGTAGTATCAATTAACAACCTAATAACACTAACAGAACCTCAGCTGATGGTGTACTCGTCCTCTATAACGTACAGAGGGCCTGCTGCGTCACAAAGAGGCACTTCCCACTTTCCTGGACAGTTGTGGTACTCCTCCTATCAAGTACCATGGGTCTGCTGCTTCACACAGAGGCGCTTCCCATTGTGGTTCTCCTGCACTCACATAGATGAGCTTCCCTTCGTAACCTGCTGAGGTACTCCTCCTGTCGAGTACCGTGGGTGTACAATGTCACACAAAGGTACTCCCCATTGTGGGTCTGACACGATCAAAATGAGGGGCTCCCCTGCAGGGCTAGTCGAAACCCATTGAGTCGAAAGGTCATAAATCACCAGATCTCAGCCAGCTACTAGGTCTGTGTACTCTACTCGCTCGTCTCAGGGAGGATCCGCTACACAATCTAGTAGTTGATACTCCAACTATCACAAAGTCCTATGTATAAATATCTCAATGTTCTGCCGCGTCATTGGAGACTCAACACACCAGATGATGCATCAATCAGACGCTCAGTCTTTGAGTTATTGGCATTTCTGTCTCGGGGGCCCTGTTGGTTTTTAGGTCCAATTCGACCTGGTCTTACTTTATTTCTGTCCAAACCACAAGTGGAATATTCTAAACTAACTGTCATGCTCTATGATTTCTATCACCACCAGTTGGTCGTCTATCAGACACCCGTAGCCCATGATATGGGCGAAAAGGTTTAAACTAACCAAACAGGTCTGTGTCCGGTCACACCCAGTCGGATCGACCCTGCCCAAACCGGTCCGTGGGTCCAACCCGGTCCGAGGGAGCGGCCCGGACCAAGGAGGTGGCCCGACCTGATTTGGCAGCCCGACCTGATGGGGCGGCCTGGCCTGATAGCGGCCTGACCCGAGTGGACGGCCCAGCCAGATGGCAGCTCGGCGGCTCACGGGTTCGCCTAGCCGCAGCTAGGGGATAAGTCGTGCACCCCTAGCTCCTGAACGACATGTCCTTTTGGTTGTGAGCCGAAACCGGCACCAGGTGGCATCTGTCCAATACATGTAGGACCTGAATGGGTCTTGCTTCACCCCGCTGACCGAGCGGCCAGCCGCTCGCACAACCGTCGCGGTGAGACAACACCACGCCCCTCTGCTACGGACCGACATGGCCGCAGGCTCCTACACCTCAACGCGGTGCGACGGTGCCACACCCAACATCCGACCATAGTGACCCTCTTGGCCTCAACCCTTCCACCCACGCGGCGCGATGGCTCATTACCCCTCCGAAAACCCGGTGGCCCTAGCGCCGCCATAATTCTTTGTGGTCGGCTCGACGCCGGTCGCGTAGCTCCACCGCGGTTCATCCTTTCGGTGGTGCCATTTCCCCTCCACTGTCACCAAAAAACGTGTTCAATCAAAGGGGGAGGGTCATACCGTGTTCATGCAGTCTGATCTCTCCTCATTATGGTGATGAAAAATAGCATTTCTCAATCCAGGAATTGTATGATGTAGAAAGGGTACAAAATCAACTCAAACTCCTACCTCATTTGTCGATGATCGTTGACAAAGTCTCAGGAAAAGGGAATACGTCGATTCGTTGACATAAGAAATAAAAATGCTGAGAATAGCATCGTCAGTGTTCTTCAATTATGACCCTCCTTCCTTTGTTCTTGTTGAAGAAGGATGAGGGTGTTCGTAGTTCTTCATTGGATGAAGATCCGTTCTTCTTTTCTCTTCAACTCCTTTCCAAAATTTTCCACCAAATAATTATGCCAACCAAAATAATGGGTTAAGCTAACCCATTATTTAATCATTGGAAACAATAATTCAAATGGATTAAATTAATTAATCGAATGAGTTCAATAAATTAATTGGGAGGGTTGGCACCATAAAGAGGGATTTTCAAGAGTCTTAAATTAAATTAAGAGAGTTGGAAAATATTAAACCATGGATTTTTAAAGGATTCACCACATAAATGGTGGTCTTAATGGGGTTAGATGCTCAGGTGGCCCCAACCTTAATTGTCATCCCATGGGAGGTTATTATTGGGTGGTACCCACCACCATAACCTTCCAAAGGAGGTGTGGGTGTGGTGGCACCCACCTCTAACATCCCCTAGGAGATTTTGACAACCAAAAAAAATAATTTTCACCCTTATTTTTATTTAACTTATTAAAATCCCAAAATCTATCTTCCATTCTGATAAGAAAAAAACTGTGGTGAAGGTCTCACTATGAAATCGCCGACACTGCGAGCTCAATGGTTCCTCGGATTTAATTTTCGAGCACCAGTTCAAATGTTATAAAATCACGCTCGTTCGTTTACTGATTATACCCGAAAAAAACTGTAGAAATTGATTCTGGGCACACTAGGCCTCAAAATCAAGCGCTGTAAATTTTAACGGACTCGTAAAAATCCCATGTATTTATGAAACAAAAATTCAGGAAATTTATGGTTCCTTACATATGTGGAAAAGTTGGGAATACCAATATCTACAACTCATAGTGGATCCCAATATTACACTACAATCAACTAAGCATCCCAATATTTGTTAGGTTGTATACTACCTCATGAAATTATTCACATTCTCGATTTAAATTACAAAAATACCTTCCAAACCCATGAAATATTATCTAATTCAAGCTCTAGTAATTCTATAAATCTTAGTAATAATTTATTTTTCCTTAATAGATTCTTCAATTACTTATCAATAATCAACTTCATGCCATTCATAAATATCTAAAAAACCACAAATCTCGTCCTTGTACATAACCTGGTCATAAGATTCAATGAGTCTTTAGCTCCTTTAATGATGAATAAGAATATATCTCATTAATATGGGTGTCTCAACAAAACATATCAATAATACTCATGCATGTGAATCTGTTTCTAGAGTTATTCTACCTCTTAAATAAACTCAACAAATGAAAAGGTTTCATAAGAGAGTTCATGTTGAATTATTCTCTTCAATATTATGTTATTAATATTATTCACTTACTAATATTATAAACTATATTTGATCTCAAATCCTCAAAAATTTATTCTTAAATCATGATTCCTAAATATTTACTCTTGATTAGATGTATAATTCATTCTTAATTCTCTTCATCTTAGAAATAATTTTATATATCCCCTTTTTATTATTGTTGGGATCAAGGATTTTTTTATTTATAATTAAAAATGAGTTTCCATAAAATATTCATAATTCCTTACTCTCTAATTATTTATTCACTTACCTCATGTGAAAGTTCTCCCGTGATCTATAAATTTAAATCCAATAATTCTACAAAAAATAAAATTCATTTTTCATCCTTATTCTCAAAAATCCATTCTTCTAAACCTCTTTCATTCAATGGAATTATTAGAATACCAATTACTCAATTTGTTCACTTTATATTCATTCTAAATAAGTATAGATTTAATTATATTTGAAATAGAAAGATTAAT
This sequence comes from Viscum album, assembly GCA_963277665.1. NCBI lineage: Eukaryota > Viridiplantae > Streptophyta > Magnoliopsida > Santalales > Viscaceae > Viscum > Viscum album. The sequence goes on from OY728126.1 coordinate 1,679,488,333, forward strand.
TCTCTCAAAATATTTCCACAATATCCACAGATATTCATTTTTCATTACGTTAATAAAAAATACCATGAGAATTGAGATATAGTGAGGAAATTTCACTAGTGGAGTAAGTGAATCATAGACACATGCATCAGAATTACCGTAAATATTTAATTGTTATATTTTATTTCTACATGATCTTCCTATTATTATTACTATAATGATATTATATAAAATTATTCTTAAATCACAACATTTTTTGATGTTTTGACAATATAAGTTCAGTTCTTATAGGGACATAATTGACAAAAAAATGTATTACACTGTGGGGATATCATATTATGTGAATCCAATCATCCTCACTAAGATTGGTAAATTATCAAATAGTTGGATCATATGTATGATTTGTAATTTCTTACACATGACTACTATCATAACCACATATCATATGTATACATATAAATGTCACAATTTTATCTATGTCTAAAGATATAATTAATATTACGAGAATATTTTTTATTTTTGTGTGACTCATTAAGGTTATTCAAAATTTCATTATTAGAGACTACATAAAATAATATCATTATTATTCACCAAAGATTCCTTACATTGTGGAATCATCATTATTTCATGTATAACACTATTATTTTTTATTATATTAAAATATTCCCCTTGATAATACATTCCCCAACATAGGCTTGTTCCTCTAATTTATGGATTTTTCCCTCAAACACCAATTATTTAGCATCAAAATTTATTACATATTTTTTACATTTCTTTTGTATTATCTACCTTTGAAATATTTTTCATCATCATCACAAAATATATTATATATGAAAGAGAAAATCTTATGTACCTCGATGAAACCATTACATTTCCAGAATAAAATAATGTTTTACCAAACTTCTTACCTATGAACAAATAACATACATATCATCAATGCCTTTATGAATTTATAGATTAAGCTCAATGATTTTCATATATATGATCCTGAGTATAATTATATATATTGGGAATTAGTGAACATAAAAAATGTAAAACCCATGACATATACTTTATATTCATTAAGACCCAAATATTTTTTTTCATATTTTATTAGGAGTCAAAAATAAATATATTATGTCAGATTCATAACATCTTAAAAAATTCACAAAAAATATAAATTCTTCTTCTTTCTATCTCTAGAATATCATAAAACACATTAGTTAAATTGAAATTTACTAAAACATTTCAATTCTATTTAAACATAATTTCTAATCATATCTGGTATATAAATACACTTTTTTGGTATATTCAATGTAATTTTTCAATATATTCTCTTTAAGTTCAATCTCATATCTTCCAACCCTTTATGAAAAATATTTCCATCAATAATTAAAAAATATATATATTCAATACCCCATGGATGTGTTTTCTATAAATCATAATTTTTTTCTCTTTTAACTCTATCTATGAAAGATCATCTATTTATATCATTTCAAGAACATGATACTTCTAAATTCAAATTAAACTATTAATGAAAACTTATTTTAAACTTTTATTATAAATTTTCATTCATTTCAATATTAACCATCTTAATAATCATCGAATATAAAGTATTCTAAAACTGAGATTACATCACTAATCGTTACCTAATAATGTGCAGTAAATATTTTCACCATCTCCATTACGATTTTAATTAGTCACCCAACACACATATTAACATATTTGTAGGTAAAAAATACAAATTCAATCAATTTTCCTCTTAAATCGACCCCTTGGATTTTTTTATTATGCCTCAAAATTCTGTAAAAAAATATAATGTCAATATGTATTTGGAATTTTTATAATTATTCCCCATATTGATAATGAATATAATGGTGTTGTGTAAGAAAAGTTACTCTCATCCCTTTAACTTCCATGATATGGATGACCATCCTTTCCTCTTTTTTCCCCTTTATTTATTCTCCACATGTTTTTAGAGATACCATTGAAGAAAAATAAAAAATAATATTCTTGGGAGAAGGATAATATTATATTTTTATTATAAATGATCCATAAACTAATCAAATCTAGGTATACCTAATTAATACATTCTGTATAAAATATGAGTGACAAATCTAATCCAGGTCAATGAACTATAAAAAATGTGATACTAACTCGAGGTCACTTACTAGGGGTTGTTTAAACCCATTTTCAAAAAATTAATAGTATTTAATAACATTTAACATATAAATAAAAATACATTCAACTAAAATAATTTAATTTCCAATTTTATATCTTTTTAACAATTAATAAGAATTTTTATTAAATTTAATATAATCCAAATTAAAAAATGAAAACATTATCATAAAATTTGTCAACATGGCTAGGAATTCCATATTTATCCTTGATATAAAAAATATATGGGATATTATATTCTGGGATTACCCATCCACAAGTGATTCACTATGATATCTCTTCACCATAATGGATTTTTATTATGATAAACACCAATAATATTCTGATATCAATGGACATGTTATATAATTAGTGTATTATGGATGAAATATTTAATTTTCCCCATGGTGGTTGGATATTTCTTCCTATTTAGATATAACAACAACCATTATTCGACCTTGTGATTTTCTCACTACTTATAGGAACAAAAACTCACTATACAAGAAGTAAAACAAAGCCAATGTGAGAATAAGGTAACATTTTATAGGATTCTTAATTATAGTAATGTGATTGATAATTTTATGTCAAACCATCATATATATTCTTTATAGCCATACACTTATGATAACACTTCATACTATATCCCCTTATCATTTTTTAGAAATACATTCTACTAGGTATTATGGACTTTTAACCATATTGAAATATCATCTCAAATGGAGTAGGTTTTTTCACTTAGAAATCAAATATGAATTCCTTATTTTTTATAAGATCAATATTCTTATACAATTAAAATTACCATTGAAATATGGTAAAGAACTCCTTGTTATATACAGAGACTTATTCTTATGTAATTAAAATATTTTATAAAATTATTCACTATAAATATAGTCATTTTTATCTGTACATTACTATTTAATGAAACATTTAATCCTTGTAAAAAATTCAAACATTATTTCTAAAAATAGATATACATTTTTTCCATCAACAAAGATATTTAGTGTTCATAGTATTACCCCTATTACGAATCCCAACTAACACATCTTCTATGTTTTCTTCCACAAAAAAAATCATATTATTCATTTCTCGTATTGATTATTCACATTTTTTCAAGAATATATCTAGAACAACAATTTCTATCGGATTTTTTCAATAGTTAATGGTATGTATATCCATTTAATAGTGGATAATTCCTAAAAAGATATTTTTATATCCTTCTAAATATTATTATAGGTTGATAATATTTATTAGTATTCTTTTTTTACATTCCAAGAGAGGCTTATCTAGTTTTCATTATAGTTTCATTTTTTGTTTTCATTTCATGTTTGTATATGAGTTATTCTTTATTGGTACATTAAAAAATCCAAAAAATAAGGAACAAATTTTTTAAATATTAATAATGAATTTAATTTTTTCCAAATTAATTCATGATGAAAATATTTCACTTTATGTAAGAATTATATTTCTATGTATTAGAAATATTCTTCACAAAAACAGTAATCTACCAGAATTCAAGAGGTTATTTGATTTTATACATTTAAAAATGTATTCCAATATTCAATTTTCATATGAAAAACCTTTCAAAAACACCAATTGTGTCCTAGATATATTCTTTTTTTATCAATAGTTATGCTCTTAAAATATTAATAAGCATGTACACCATATAATTTTTTAGGAAATTTTCTATTTTTAGAATATTATTTTTAAGATGATTTTAATAATCATAATCACATATACCCTAGAATGGTTTGTGGTTTCATCTAATTTTTCCATAATATTTTTCTAGATTTTCAATTTGATATGTAAAAGTAGATAAGACCAAAATTGTACAATCAGTTTTATTTATTGAATAATTTACCTTTTTTGGGATCTTATTTTAGATATTTACCTCTAATATTTGTAACTCATTTATATATGGATTTTATCTATTTTTTGAATTAAATATTGACAGAGTAATCCATCAAAAAAATTATTATTTTATTTTTAGGGGATTATCCAAATTATGTTACTACATATTTTTGAATTTTGCTTCCATATTGAGACATATCATGTTAAATGATTTCTTTTAAACCTCAAATGAATTGATTCTATCATACATATCATTGTTTTTACATCATTGTATAATTTTCATTTAAAAGAATTCTTTCAATAATCATTTTTCAATCCCCTTCACCATTTTATATTTACTCTATAATTGAGTATTCTTATCATTCATAATTTCATTATATGATTTTTGAAATGGATGTATATTTTATTCACTAATTATTATATACATATCTATCTCATAAATTTACCACTAGAAATTTTAATCAAACATTCAAAATATTTATCTATTTTTCTATTTGGATTTCACATTTTCCTTCATTTAATTGAAAATGCAATTAATATTTTGAAACAAAACTGCTAAGGCTTTTTGTTATCTAAATTTATTCTCTATGATGTGATATGTCATCATATTGACCCAAGAAGAAGTCAACTGTTTTTCTAAATAAAATAGTAGATGCATTATTATGGTAATCTATAAAATCATATCAGAGGTCGTTAATAGTTTTAATATATCCATCCTTATCAAGAAATTAACATGATTCATCAAATATATAACTTTAAAGAGATTTACCTGAACTAATACAATTTTTAATAATATATTATAGTATTAGTTTAACCTAAAATCTTCTAGGTAATTCAATATAATCATTTATAGTATTTTCTTCATGATTTTTTCATTGATTTAAATGATAATTCTATATATTCATTGATAGGGATGGAAAATGAATTTCTTCTATTGGGAACCTCTAAAATCATTTAATATATTTAAATAATTTAAATTTCATAGGGAATGAAAAATTTAGAGCCATCCTGAGTGGACCATGTTCTATGATGTATATTTTGTTTTGTAAAGAATCATATGAAGTAACTATAGATCGAGGGTGAATTATATGGGATAGATATATTACCAAATTTTTATCTATATAAAATTTTGAACTACACCCCTCCCATTCTAAAACTATTTTATCCATTCTAATATATATTATTATTTTAATCATATACCCAACACCTATCATCCACATGAAATATATATTGTAATATATAGACCATGATAAAGTGTATTTATAATGATAAATACCAATGTTATAAACGTAATTATTATTGTGATATGTAATAATCCTTAGTCACAAATTTTATACAATATGACACATCAGGTGTCACATGGATGGTTATTATCCATTATTCATTATTCATCCAATAATTATATAATATCATATTATTCATCTTAATTTCCCTAAGATTTAAAATACCTTCTACTAGTATTCATCATCCGAACTGGAAATAGAATACATCATTTCAAAACTAAGAATAAACATCATATTATATAATAATAAGTTCACATAATTAAAGGGATAATATATTATTCCTTAATAACATCGTCAATTGTAATTAAATATTCATCTTCAATTCATTCATATCTAACATAGTATATAGCCAAACACTAGATATTTCATAGAATTTTTTCATAGGATTCACTCTGACTTGTGATCTTATGATCTAAAAGAATCTATAATATTATGAAATTTATAATACTCATCATAATAAATGTAACACCGATGTTCAAGTGAATATTTCCCTTATTTTATTTCTACATTCTCAATTTCCTTATATAATATAGAGATATGTTATAAAAGGGTTTTAAATCAATTCAACTTTTTCTTCCCTTATTTCTCTGCACCTTTATTTATTGAACTCAATATGATGTAAAATTCTCATGGAAAACTAATTAATCCTTAGTATGTATAGTGTTATTTATGATAACCCAAGCTCTATCGGGTTCTTAATTTCTTTTATTTATAGAGATATTTTGCTCACATATATTATAACATTATAATCACGATAGCAGAAGAATTTTTTTTATAATATATATTTTAAAAAAATCTATAAAAATAAATTATATTGTATATAAATAATTTCATTCACTATAACATGTGGGTTTTCCCATAATCTTCAAATATTCGTTCAATTATTCTTCAATAAAAATGCATAGGTGTTCTACCACAATCTAAATATTCAATTACATTTAATAACATAATTTCACTATTATTATAAGAATTTCATTTACTCATTTCCCTAGCATTTTTATCCATGATGAATAAGTTTCTATTTAATTAAACATAAATACTTCGGATAATAAATTTCAATATATTTCTAAAATATCAAAAAATATGAGATGTAGAAAATTCATTGAAAATATACAATTATAAAGATATTTTTTGTATAAAATCCTTTGATAGAATGATTTAACATATAATTTAAATAATGTATCTATCTTCATTCCAGAATTATAGTATTTCTTATGTTCTTCATTATTGTCACTTAATTGTGAATATCATTTTCATATTTATTAATGACTAATCATTATTTACTCTGTGATATTTTAAACACAAATATTTAGTTCCAGCATTTATTTAATAGAAAATAATATAATATATTATGATATGGGGGAATCATATTGTACTTTTCCCATCATCCTCACTAATCTTGTAAATTTTATTAACTATTGGATCATACATTGGAAATGTAATTTTATATGGATCACATTCATTCATAAATACAACATATACTAAGAAATATAATATTTTTTAGTTAGTGCATATGCATGCACATTATACAATCCATATAAAATATCATTTGACTAGTGTTCACGATTTTTATAAATTTCAATATCAGTAGCTACAAAAAATATCTTATGTTCTAATATAATATTCTTCCCATTATAGGTTTTGGAGTTATTTATAATAAAATATTTTATATATCACCATATATTTCTATTATAACTTTATTCAGGGATATTTCATCAAACTAGTTTCTCTAAGAATATATTAAATATCTCTAGGTGGTTACTCCATTTTTAGGATTTTATCATCAAAAACCTCTTATATAATAAAAGATATATTAATAATTTTCTAAATATATTCTCTAATCTATAAAATTTCAATATTTTGACACATACGTAGTACTATAATTTTCATAATATATAAAATACCTTATGTATCATAGTAAATAATTAATTTTCAAAAAATCAATGTATGTTCTTGAAATAATTTTAATTTTGAAGAATTATCATATCTGACAAGCATGAATTTTTTAATTTTTATGTTATTCCTAAGGAATTTATTATATACAATTCAAATTATATATTATATTTATTTGAAACCCATAAAGATATAAATTTTTTAATCTAAAAAATATTTTAAATTTTATATGATCTGTAAAAAATTATGAATATTCTATTATGAGTCAAAAATACATATATATTATATATGAGTTCAGGTTTCCTTAAATATACATATAACTACTAAGAATAATCATAGGGTATATCTCTCATCTCAAAAAACTCATCAAAAAACATTACATATTATTAGATAATTTTAAAAAATAAGATTCATTAACAAATTATTTTAGAATAGAAACTCTCTTCTTTTGTAAAATGATATTAAGGTCGTGAAAAACATTTCTGGAGTGGAATTTTAAGGGATATTTGTAGAGTATTTATCTTAATGCTTTATATTCAAATAATTAAAATATAATGAAAACCTTTTATATGGATATCAAAATAGATACTTATAATAATATGGAATTATGAGAAAATCACCATGGATGTTGTTGTATGATTTATAGTGTACTATAATTGTAATAATTATAGTTTGTTTATATTTGTACCATTATAAACCTAAAACATCTCATTTTTATTTGAAAAGATTTATCACTCAATCAACATGATATTGTTGACCTAAATGAAGTGGTATTGATTACGAGAATACCACTTGTAGTAGTATGAAATAAATTTTAGAGGATTACCTCGATGTTCCAATGATTTATCCAATAATAATGGGATAAAAAGATTAGATTTTACAAAAAAAATTCTATAAACTATTGATCATTTTAAAATGAAAATTAAAACTCTATAGGATATTATTATATCATATTTAATGTATTTAAGAGGTGGTTGGGATCAAAACCATCCATTTATAGAGATGTTATTAATTAATAGTATCAATTATTGAATACAAATGGAAACATACAGGTGTCAATATTTGAAGATTTTTATAACTCTAATATGTTGGAATAAATATATAGAATTTATGATTATAGAAATATATATTTATTGTGAGATATCATAAGATATTCAAAACCATCATTTTCATATGAGAATTGATGAATTTTGAATGAATGGATTAATTGATAATCATCAATGAGAACAATGTTTTCAACTTGTTTTCAATGTATTACTTTGAATATCACGATGGAAAATGGTAATGTGATTTCAGAATAATAGTTTATTTATCTATATATACATTATCCCCTTCTAATTTATTGATCATGCAGGGATGGTATCTTATCATATTTCACATTAACTAGTCATATCCCAAGTTCATAATATCTTACAATGATCAATTTTAATGATATATATCCCAATCCATTTACATATACTAAACTCATGTACTCTACAAAAAAATCATGAAAACACTTATATAGAATAAATAATAAAAGCATTTTTTGTAGATATTAAATTAAATAATATAAGACCATCCTCATGTGTAAAATTTAGTGGATGAATTATAATTTTGAAGCTTTTATATGGTAAATTAAAGTCGTAATGAAGAAAAAGTAACTTCGTTTATTTTTTCTTATTAATAAAATATATTTGGAGAAATTCTTCTAAATGGTGGTAGAATGTGACACCCAAGGAATTATATTTTTTTCATTTTATAAAATATTATGGTGATAAACATTTTTCTGAAATAAAAACAATCTAAAACGAATCATGACACATTTTATTGACATAAAATATTAATATAAAATATAATTGATTCAATGTTAGTAAAATACAACATAAAAATCTAATGAAAATATTTCACAGAGAATAAAACAACAAGTATATAAAAATACAATGAATATAAAACCATTATCTATATGGATTTTCATGAATATCATCACCATAATTACAACTATAGAATTAAGGAAAATAATTATAAATAAAATAATTTTTTTGCAAGAATTGTAATTGAATAAAATGAATGATTTTAGTATTGTATGTAAGGATATATTTAACAATGAAATATGGCTATTTTATATCTAGTGTAATGATATATATTCATTGGATATATAGTCGATTGAAATATAGTAATTGTATGTATCTAATGGGTACACTTTTAAATGAAAAATAAAATAATTCCAAATTAATTAATAGAATTTAAAAAATAAAATTTTTAATTAAACAATTTTTTTCAAATATATATTTTGTATTTATATATTACTATTATTACTAAATAATGATTTTATATATTTTTGAATTAAAAATAATTTTTTTTCATAATTTTTTTCAAACTAACCTTGATAGAAAATGAATTATTTAATTTTAAAGGATGTTGTTAAAAATTTTTATTTTGAAAAATGATATTTCTTGAACAATTTTTTAAAGTATTAATTTTTTTAAATAATAAATAAAAAAATAAAATTTAAATGCTATTAATATTTATTAAATCTCATTTCTTCTTTTTTTGATATATAAATTATTTTAATGTAAACTAATGTATAGAAATTTTATTCCTATAATTTTTTTATTATGTGTTAATTTTAAAGAAAAAAATTGTATAGTTGGAAATAGGTTTAGATTAAATCAAGTCTAAATATAGAATTATTAGGTTGAAATTATTTTTGAGGGTTCATTTTATATTTTTCAAAAAATAATTATTTTCTATTGATAATAATAAAATTTGATAAAATTGGGCAATTATGGTTAATTATGGTTGCTCAAAATTATGATAATTATATGAAATTTAACAATTATAGATGAAAATTTTTATGTATTACAGTGGAAAATAAAATTCCGACAATAGCTCACCAAACATACCAAATTCTCATTTAATTGCATATTTACCCTTTGCAAATATCATGTTTCCATGGGAATGCCCTAGATTTTCACCAATAAAAGGAGTTATACTATACCCCTTCCAGTGTAGTATAAACGTTCAGTTCCATTATTAATCCATTCTTTCATTTCCACTCGTAAATCATTATTATATATTGGAAGATTTTTTCACTAAATTATGCCTAAATTCTTCATTCCATAGGATCTATAGCCAAGAATGAGTAAACCAATCAAGTAATTACCAATGTTATAGCATATTATTTTCCCTTATCATTTCAACTAAACACATTCTAAATATCATGCTCTATTTTATTTTTGATACATTAACATTAGTTTGATTCTAAAAAAGGATAATTACATTATATAAATCTATAAAGTGACTAATATTTTTTTATATGATGTTATTGTTTGTTTCGGTTCAACCACCCACATAGATAATGTTATAAAAACATCACTATATTAACAATAATTATATATGTAGTCATTAATAATGATAATATATGATATAAATATATTATATATTTCATTAATATTGTTTAATAAGGGTTACAAAATGATTAACACTCATTTTAAGATAACTCATATTTATCAATCAATTACCCGAATAATGTTTTCCATGATTTTCATTATAACGAACCATAAAAATAGATTATATAAACATAAAAAGGGGTTAAATTAATCATTTAAACAAAATAATTTAAGTACATTTAATCGTCTAGGAATGATGACCCTCATATCACTTATTGTAAAATAGCACCACCATTTTGAAATGTTTACAAGACAATCAAAAAGACTATCATTTTATGATGAAAATAATTATTAAATAAAAATAATATGTATAGTAAATTATTAAAATTTATTATTCTAAATTAAAATTTTATTAATATGGTTCATAAACATTTTATTATGATTTTTTTATTATATACGAGGTTGATTCGTTTTTTGGAAACATAGAGTAAAAGTGATCATTTTCTACTTAATCTTACATTGAATTTGAGATTATCTTGTCTAAATTATCTAGTGGAGAAATTAAATAAAATTTCCCCATAAATTAAAATATATTTATTTATCCTCCAGTTTATAGTTTTTTACATGTCCTCTTACAAATTCACTTCCCCTTTGTTTTATAATTTTTGGGATATATTTCATAAAATAGAATCTCACTTAACCATTTATATTCTATCAAGAATATTTATTCTCCATGTACAGAATAATTATTTTGTGTAATAGATAAAATTTTCATTAATCGATGATTTATTATATTATTTATCAATTTACTATATTTTTTTACAAGAGGAATAAAATTTTATCATTTCTGTTATATCATTTTCATTTAACGTTGACTTTGATTACAAAAGATTAAAATGGTTATCTTTTTGGAATTTTCTATGTGAATTCATTTATAATTCATCTTAGTTGGATTCCATTAAGAAACATCATATACTTTTTTTTAGGGAATTCAGTAGAAATTTATTTTTATTTGATTTTTTAATATATTTTTATAAAAATTATTTATAATCTTGGGGAATTTTATATTCATTATAATATAAAATTTTATTCCTAATATAAATTTATTCATCATAAATTTAGAAATCCTTTGGTATTTAACAAGCATCAATGGGAGTATTCTATAATTAAATTATCCAAAATCATTATCTCTATGGTTTATGATAATATATTTCCGATGATTTCATGAAAAATATTTCTTTTCCAAAGGTAATAAATATATAATAAAACTATGATTTTCTTCTTGTCGTTCTGAAAAAAATTGTATGGTTTGTCATTATTTGATCAATGGGTCCATTATTTATCCCCAAGTCATTAAGAAATGTATTACATCTCATGATAGGAGGATAGGATTAGTATTTTTAAAAAAAAAATCATAATCTAGGGGGAGGGAAGTCAATGGTTTCCTTTATGATTTGAATGTCTTTGTGGATAAACATGACATATGTTATGATTTTTATAATTCTTCTTATTCTACATTCTTATGTTATGTAACCTACATATGTTATGTAAAATTGGATTATTTTTACTCAAATATGATTCCAAAATTTAAAATCAAATTCCTATCTTATTATAAAATCATTATGCCATTAACCATTTTTTATAATATATGTTCCATTTTGAATTATTATCTTATGTTATATCCATTTACCATTACTATTTTCCCAAAACCATATGCTCACCTTATTCAAATATATAATATTTGATTGATGTTTGAAATGTTTACCCTTATTAAGAATCTGACCTCAGATTTTTTCTTATGTTTCCATACAATTGTTTGTGAAAACCATATCAGGATTTATGTGTAAATGATTTTATTATATGAGGGGAAAATTTTGGTGGCGTGTTAATAATATCATATAATTAGTTTTCCATCAATAAAATCTCCAAAAAAATCAAACGTATTTGTTAGGGGTTGTGATTTATTGTTAGAAGTAAAAAACAATAATTTGAAATGATTTACATTTTTATGTATTATTTGTCTATGTACCTCAATGTAAAAACCAAAACAAATATTATATTATCTTTTTTTGAATGAAAAAAAAAGTACAAATCAATACATCATTAAAATGATCCACCACAGTTTTAGTGATAGCATAATTCCATCAGTTTATGATTATAATTATACTTTTATCATTTATTACACTACTGGGACCTTGTATTTCTACCTTCACATTTTTAGTATAATGAACCAAATTTTCCATGTAATTTTTTTTAATTATATGGAATTATTATGAGTCTTCAAAAATTGATGATCTGTGATTCTGAGGCCCGATGTGCCCGAAATGAATTTCTGAAATTTTATTCAGTACGTTCAGTAAATGCGTGAGAGATATTTTCTATTTTTGAACTGGTGCTCGGACTACAAATCCTTGGGCACTTTTAAATCCAGAGCACCAAGATTCTCTTAAGAGAGGCTTCACATCAACCGTAGTAGGTTTGGATAAAAATCTAGATTTTGGACTTTCTAAAAGAATATTAAAATAAATTTTTTATTTTATTTTCCTCGTTTATTTTCCTCCAACAGACAGGTGGTAGTAGCGGGACCAACGATTTGTCAAGCCATTAAATTTATTGACTCCTAAAATCCTTTTTAACAGCAAAAATGTAATTTGGAAGTTTCTTATTAAATTAACCCCCATTAATTCCACGTGCATTACTCACCCTCCCCCTCTCCTATTTATATGGATCTCGAGGAGGTGTGTTGACACGAATTTACCAATCGACGATGTTTCGATGAAGTGGCATGATGACAAAAACATAGAGGAAGGGAATAGTTCTGGCGAGTAATGAAGAGAGACACCATATCACGGACCGAAGGAAGAAGATTGAGCGGCAACGTTGGCGTCTTATTGTGGGGATGACGAACACCAAATCTTCCTCAATCACTTGCGTTATCCAATGTTCTTGAGATAGAGATTTATATTGTTTCAATTTCGAGAGATTTTTTATTCATATTCTTCCCTCATGATATCATGATAATGCAAAGACACATGCCAAACGAACAAGTCCCGGACCCTCTGCAATTTTGTTGGAATTTGGAGCATTCTTTGCGAGCATTTATTTCGTGGTGGACAAATACCGGAATGCTAGGTGATGGAGGCGGCCAGCTACGGTCTTCTGCGGAGGAGAGGGAGGTGCCCCATCGCCCACCACCAGTGAAGAAGGATACTACCATCACCACAATGTGTGACGGTGGCGGTCAGCAACGGCCGACCACAAACGAAGTGGCAACACACCTCCACGTGCCCCCAGACAAGAGGGCCGCATCTCTTTAGTTATGGTGCCCATCGGCAGCCGGCACTGGATGACCGTGGAAAGGAGGGAGGTGCACCCACCGAAGAATGTGGCTGCGGATTTTTAGCCATGGAGGATGAACGAAGCGACAGGAATTGGCTGATCACAGGAGAAGGTAGCGACGCACAATGGCACACCTCCTGAGTAGCCACATCTCCGACACCGCGGTGGTAGGACAAAGTCCTTATGGGTCCCACAAAATATGAGGAGGTTCCACATGGAACTGCTACTATGGAGGAAACCGAACATCCACTCGGTCATTCAGGAATCCCGAGAGACTACCCCCTATGTTGTCTAGGGCGGACCCTCTCTAGTGGGCCACACAATCCCAGCGGGTCGCGCCTTTGTGGGCCGGGCTACGTTAGCACAATGGGTTGTGCCTCTATAGGCCTGGATGAGAAAGCCTAGCATGACATGCCTCCCTAAGGGTCGATCCGGGTCATACCCATACTAGGTCGGGTCAACACCAACTTGGTGGGGTCGGCCCGGGCATGGTCGGACTGGACCCGGACCCACCAAGACCCAGTTTCGCTTAAAGGGCCATAACATGAAATCCATGAGTTTGTTTGACAAACCATATGTACCGCCAAAACCCTTGGAGTGTGATGATACATTTGGAATAAACCACATGTGGTTTGGTGTAAGTTGGAGTATGAACAGGTTGGATCAAACTGGAATCCAACCGGGCCCTCTGAACTACTACGCTTATAAGTCACAGACTGAGCGTTCGATTAACACACTGTATATTGTGTTGGAACCGTAATGACATGGTAATCCTTATACATACTTATTATTTGTACATTGTGTTGGTTGAGGGTAAACCGATGTCTTGAGGAGTGGTTCTCCTAAAAGTGATATGAGTGGGAATCTAGTGGCTGGAAGTGATGCGGATGATTGAGACAGATCATACAGAGGATAGTGCTGAGGGATATTGTGTGGGTCAGCACTTATCCATGGTGGGTCAGATCCTATGTGGGTCAGCGCTTAGTGATCCTGTGTGGGTCAGCACAAACCGATCCGGTGTGGGTCAGCACATACCGATTCTGTGTGGGTCATATCCAATGTGGGTCAGGGGGGTTAGTACCTAGAGTTCCTGTGTTGTTCAAAATTTGTATAGTTAGTAATAGTGCCTCTTGACAGAATTAGATGATCTAGCTTCACTACTAATCATATGTACTTCTACGCATTACTTGTATAACTATTGTGATACGAGCCTTTACCATCATGGTAGTACCTATGTGGTAAATTCACCTTTGTTTGGTTACATTTTTGGTACATTCACCTTCCTGGTTTTACCCATATGGTGTTACCTGTGTGGTATATTTACTTTCGTGATGTGACCTTCATGGGGTTACCTTCGTGGAACATTCATCTTTGTAGTGTTACCTTTGTGGTGTTACCGTTGTGGTATTCTTCCATCGTAGATCATTTGTGCTAATGGCTTAGAAGTCAGAGCCTTATGTTCCCTTACGTATGAGATTAGTATATCTTGATAACTTAGCTATATGTATAGGCATATATCAATTTTGAGTTGACTACTGCTTCGTGCTTTGTGATTGAGTTCCTGCTTTATAGTTTTTCTTTTGTGGAACTCTTGGAGTCCTTAGGGGGTATCAAGACCTCTACAAAGTATTGTTATACTCACCCCTGTATGGGATAAGATTGTCCCTTGTTGTGTTTGGTGCAAATGACAGACAACGTTGATCGAGGCTGAGGGAGCCAGGACTGGACGGTGCTCAGAGGTGGACCATTTGATGTGACATGCCACAATTTCTATAGATCATGTGTTCTACCTACCCTTTATGTAGGATCCTTATTGGACATTCTTGGAGCTTTTTTTCTCTTTTCAGTTGTACTTGTACCTTTCAGTTGGGCTTGTATTCTGGATCCTTTGCTTTCAGTACAATTTTTACTACAGTAGTTAACTTGGTGGGTTCTTCATGTTGTGTACATGGATTGTGTGTTAGTATAGGTTTAGAGGAAATGCCTTCCCATTAAAAGAATACAATTTTCCGGTGCTAGTCACCAGCCCCTGGCCTATGGAAGGCGGGCTTGGGGTAGTCACAACCCGGGCCCGAGCGGACGAGTCGCGATAAAGTGGTATTAGAGTAGTAGATTCTACAGAAGAAATAGAACTATGATCTCTTCAATTTCCCAATAGTGTTTTTTTGAGAGTTTAGTTTTCAGTTTGGGGAATGTAGTGTTGGTGCGGTGGACGGCATAACCCTACACTAGAACCTTGGATTCGGATTTCTAACTTAGTGCACGAAAACACAGATTGTGTGTGTTTTGAAATGTTTTTTTTTGATTTCATGATTCATCTCACTAGGTATAATGTTTTATCCAGGACACAAATATTTTTCCTTCAGGATGCATCCACATTGATAACCATCTTGGATTCTTGAGTGAGTACACAATGATGGCCCACCGAACGATGAGGCTTTGGTGTAGGGCACTCTTACTGCAATAGAACCATCGGGTGGTGCACCATTAGAACAACTACCCATTGGGTATCAGATGCCACTAGCCCCACCAGAAGATGGTTCACACCAAATGATCACATTTCAAAAGTTTCAGTGGAAGAGTTCTATGAGGTTCTGAGTCGGGACAGATCCACAAGCGGGTGAGGAATGGTTGCAGGCTCTGGCAAGAGTTGTTATCTTTGTTGGGACGCCAGCTGATCTGATGGGGATCCCAGCTACCAGTTGCTTCCATGGAGCTGTTGGGAGATGGTGGAGTCTGACAGTCCAGTTACATGAAGAGGTGACCGTCAACTGTGTGGTCTTTGAGGGCCTTTCCAGGGTAGAGTTATTTCAAGAGACCTTATGCTTAGTGCATATACATGTGTCGTTTCAGTAACAGCAGGGAATCATGAATGTGGCCCAGTTCATGGGTAGGTTCAAGGATCTCTCCCTATACTCCACTTACATGTAACGAGACCCTTTTTGTCAAGTCCTAGACCATTGATCAGGGTCTCCGACGGGATATCAGTGTATCGATGATATCGCTCATCAATCCGACGCGGGCTGGGGTACTATAACGAGCAATTTTGGTGGAGATCATCCTAGATGAGTAGGCACTGACAGCGAGAGACACCACTATATTTTAGGTAGTAGAGTCATACATAGCTGGTAGTAGATAGATGTTGTAGGGGCCAAAGTGGCCCAGAACTTTTTTTGGAAGACCTTATGAAACAAGTTCAGTGGTGAGGGGCTCATAGGACAGAGGAGTACAGATGAGGAGAAGGCAGTGCTACTCATGCGGTGGGTAGGGTCGCATGGCGCACCACTGCACGACCTGCTATACAGATAACCAACTTTTAGTTGAGGGGCCACTGAGATAGAGTCTGAGGTTAGGTTGAGGAGGTCCATAGGGCGGCAGAAGTGGCGGAGGAGATAGACGTGCAGCATGGGGTTGGTGGTGATTCGAGGTTCTTCTGCTACCACCTCCAAGTGGTCCACCCCGACCACAGGGAGATGGAGGAAAATGATTAACTCACCTCCAAGCAACTGAGTCCTACGACCACGACACTCCAGAGATGATTTGAGGTATGATCTATGTCTAAACTACCTTAGTTGTAGTACTTATGGGCATATGTTCCTATCACCCTTTCATTTCCATGACACATATTCAGAGCTCTGAGATTCCAGTAATGATACTGGCTCAATACATAGGATTGGAGACTCCTATGGGAGATGATTGAATGATTATACACTGGTTTCGGTAGTGTGATATTAATCTGGTAGGCGAGAGATTATGTTGGGATCTTCTAGTAGCGGCGTTGACGCCTTACTATGTCATCTTGGGTATAGACTGATTATCCACAGTCTAAGACCAGATTGACTATATTAGGCTCAAATTACGATGTGGCCACATGGATGGGACCATGTTTTACTTCATTGGAAAGAAGGGAACCTTTTCAGCACATGAATGAATTACATGGAAGAGGGTGCACCTGATCACACATCAGTTGGCTAGCCTTACCCTCGGGGTGGTTGATGTTGAGAGTCCGTGCAATCTTGTAGTGGTGGACCAGTATGCCGATGTCTTTCCTGATGATGTTCTGGGACTACCTCCTCATTTATAGGTGGACATCTACATTTACCTGTACCCTAGGACGACACCAATATCTGCATGAGAATTTCCAATGGCACCCGCAGTGCATCGTGAGTTATGAGTACAACTAGAGGACTTGCCGTGGAAGGGGTTCATAAGGCCCAGTGTTTCTCCATGGCTATCCCAGATTTTGTTCGCCAAGAAGGCTAATGGGAGTTTGAGACTAGGTCTTGACTATTAGAACCTGAACTAGGTGAATTTGATGAAAAAGTATGCACATCCATGGATTAATGATATTTTCAATTAGTTGAAGGGATCTTGTTGGTTTTCAAAGATAGAACTTAGATCAGGGTTTCATCAGCTCAGTGTATGAGATGAAGATGTGCAGAAGACGACATTAAGATGTTAGTATAACCACTATAAGTTCTTGGTTTTTCCTTATGGTATGACCAACGCTCCAGGAGTGTTCATGGGACTCATGAACAATATCTTCTAGGCATACCATGATCGCTTTGTGGTGTTCTTCATTGAAAAAATATTGTTGTACTCAGTGAAGGATGAGGATCATGCTTATCATCTTCAGATAGTTGTGGATACACTTTGAATGCACTATCATAACGGTAATCTCTCGAAGTGGATGTTTTGGATATGTGAGCTCGACTTTCTAGGACACGTTATCTCAGAGGCTGGAGTTGTGGTAGGTCTGGCAAAGATAGAGGCAATGCTTTCATGGGAGCCACCCAGGTGTGTGACCGAGGTGTGGAGTTTCCTGGGATTGGCTGGGTACTACTAGAGATTTGTACCTAACTTTTCCAGAGATGTGACACCCATGTCAGTATTGAAAAAGAAGGGACACCCCATTGTATGGTTGGAGAGATTCCAGTAGAGTTTTCTAGAGTTGAGGAAGAGACTGATGAGTGCCCACATATTGAGGCTACCAGACGGGGGAGTTGTGTATGTAGTCTACTGCGATGCATTTGGGACCAGACATGGATGTGTCTAGATGTAAGAGAGAGAAGTGATCATTTATGGATCGTGATAGCTGAGACATCATGAGAAGAACTATGCTACCCATGACCAAGAGTTAGCAGTAGTGGTCTTCTCCTTGAATATGTGGAGACATTACTTAATGGGAAAACATTTTATAGTCTACCATGATCAGAAGAGTCTCATCTATATCTTCTCTCCAAAGGACGTGAACCTGAGACATTAGCGATGGATGGATTTCTTCTATTACTATGACATCGAGATAGACTACACTCCGAGGAAGGGTAACATAGTGGCAGAAACACTGATTAGAAGGTCTGTTTTACAACATTTGAGTGATGCGATAGTGCAACTTGCCGCATTGTAGATATCCTTTGTGTATAGAGATGGAGGAACATACCATCAGTCTATGATTTTCACTTCCCAACTTCTACAGCGAGTTCAGGAGGTATAGCTTGGGGAAATTGACTGTGAGGCTCGACGTGCCCAGATATTGTTAGGACAGGCACCTGATTGATTTTTTGAAGATGGGGAGCACGCCATCCTCTTTAGGGGATGCACCATAGTACCAGTGGCACTACATGAGGAGGTGTTGAGGGAGTTCCACACGTCCTTGTTGGCGGTACATCCTGGTGTGGAAAAAATATACCATGACCTCTGGCGTCAGCACAGGTGTCTAGGGATGAAGAAAGCAGTGGCAGAGTTTGTTTCATGGTGCCCACTTTCCAGCAAGTGAATGCTGAGCATCAGGTCCTAACAGGCTAAGCACAAACACTTGAGATGTCATAGTGGAAGTGGGATGGTATCTCCATGTACTTTGTGACAGGTCTTCCATGTACTCCTAGGGGACATGATTCCACTTAGGTGATCATTGACCAACTCACCAAGTCCACCCACTTTATACCTATCTGAGAGCAGGGATTAGTAGAGAACTTGGGATGCTTCTACGTACAAGAGAATGTGAGAATTCCTAGGGATCCATCGATGATCATCTATTGCCGTGACACACGTTTTACATCCCAGTTGTGGAAGTGATTGTAGGAGGAATTTGGGGATCATCTACATTTGAGCACCACCATTCATCCATAGACGGATGGTCAGACGAAGTAGACCATTCAGAAACAAGAGGACATGCTACAATCTTGCATCCTTGATTTTGGCTGCATATGGGAGGATCGCTTTCCCTTAGTGGAGTTTGTGTACAACAACAACTATCAAACCACCATCGGTATGGCACCTTTCGAGGCCTTATACAGTCAACCTTATAAATCACCTATATGCTGGACATACCCAAGGGAGTCAGCACTTATGGGTCCAATGTTGTTACAGTCTATGACTAAGATGGTGCAGATCATCCAGGATTAGATAAAGACTACACAGAGATGGAAATCGTCATATACTGATAAGAGATAGAGGACCGCATAGTTCACGGTGGGAGACAACGTCTTTTTTTGTGTCCCACCTTGACATAGATTGAAGATATTTGGACGAGGAAAAAACTATCACCGAGGTTTATCAGACCTTTTTTGGTATTTTGTAGGATTTTCTTGGTAGAATACCTCTTGGCACTACCACCGCAGTTGGAGAGGGTGCAAGAAATTTCCCATATATCCCATCTGAGGAGATACGTGCATGAACCATCTAATGTCATCGACCATGGTGAGCTAGACTTTGATGATGATGCGTCATTTACAGAGGTTCCAGTGGAGATTGAGGATCGATAAAAGAAGGTCCTTCATGGATGATCGAAACCTTTGGTTCATGTTTGCTGGTAGCACGAGAAACTCTAGTAGAGAACATTGGAGTGGGAGTCTCAGATTCGTACTCAGTAGCCCCATTTCTTTCTTTAGTATATCTAGTGGATTTTTGGATTGAAAAGCCCTAAACTAGGGAGAATGTAAAGGACCGTATTTTCTATGTAATTTTTTTAATTATATAGAATTATTATAATTCTATGAAAATTTATGGTACATGATTCTGAGGCCCGGTGTGGCCAAAATGAATTTCTAAACTTTTTGTAGTAGATTCAGTAAACACGCAGGTGATGTTTTCAATCATTTGAACTAGTGATCAGATTAAAAATCTGAGGGCACCGTTCAATCTAGAGTTCCAATATTCTTTTAAGGGAGGATTCACTACGACCACTGTAGGTCTGTAGAAAAAGATAGAATTTTGAATTTTTAAAAGAATAATAATATAACATTGTTAATTTTTTTCCTCATTTTTTCCTCCATCAAATAAGAGCCAGTGGTGGGACTGACAGCGTGACAATCCATTAAATGTATTGACTCCTTAAATCTTTTGTAACTGCACCATTGGAATTATGAAGGTTCCTAGTAAACGAACCCCCATTAATTCCACGTGTGTTAGTTACCCTTCCCCTCAGATATTTATATGGATTTTGGGGAGGAGTGTTTTCACAACTTCACTTAGAGATGATGTTTTGGTAAAGTGACGTGACACTAACAACATGGAGGATGTGACCTATTCCGAAGAGCAGTGATGAGTGACACAAAATCATGAACCGAAGGATGAATATTGAGTGACAACATTGGTGTCTTCTTGCAGGGTAGATGAACACTGAGTATTCCTCAATCACTGGTGTTTTACAATGATCTTGATGTAGTGATTTATCTTCTTTTAATTTCATGGGATTGTTGAATCTTTTTCTTCACTCATTATATCAATCTAACGCAGAGGGTGTGTTACAAACGAACAAGGCCCAGACCCTCCGACTTCTTTATAGAATTTTTTGTGTTCATAAAAAGCATTTAATTCAGGTTTGAAGAAACCTGGAATGTTGTGAGATGGTGGGATCCGACAATGGTTGATAGAGGAGTATATGGCACTATGTTGTCACACTCCACCAACTAAGAAGATGACGATGGGTGGCAGCGGCGGCCGACAATGGCCAACCGCGAACGAAGTGGCCGCACGCCATCGCGGGATGCTGGAGAAGTGGTATGTGGATCTTTAGACATGGTGGTCCGTAGAGGCCGTCACCAGCCCACCACGGAAGGTAGGGTGGGGATCCCACGCGTGCTGTCGAAGAAGGTGGTTGTAGAATTTTAGCCGTGGAAGACACAAGAAGTTTCTAGAATCGTTAGACCACCGGAGGAGGTAGCGGTGCGCAACGGCACACCGTAGGATTATCCACGGCTCTGATGCCATGGTGATATGACCCTCTCTCTACGGGTCCCATGAATGATTAGGTGGCATCATGTGGCACAATCGCTATGGAGGAAACTGAATGGTCATTCAACAATTTGGGAAAATAGGGGGACTGCCCCCACTATGTCAACAAGGTCGGGCCACGCCTCTGTGGGCTGTGCCAAGCAAGCTTAGTGGGCCGGTCCGTGCTTCCCATGCGGGCCGACCTGGACTGCAAAATTGCTTGATGAGCCCGCTATGGCCCATCCGAACCGGGTCGGGTCATTCTGACTGGGTCAGACCAGACCCGGACCCACCCAGACCATGTTTCTCTTGAAGGGACATAACTTGAAATTCGGACATCTGTTTGAAAAAACCGTTGCATTGATAGAACCCATGGAGATAGACAGTCCTTGTGGTATACTCCAAATGAGTTTTGAAGAATGCTGGATTTTTTCTAGGATGGACCAAACCCAAATCCAACTGGGCCCTCGGAACTAAAATTCTTATACGTAATAGAAAAGTCATCCGATTGATGTGCCATTTGTCACGTTGGAACCCTTACGATGTGGTTGTCCTTTGGGATACTTCATTGGGGAACTTTATGGTGGTTGAGGTATGACTAATGGCTTGAGGAGTGGTTATCCCATACGTGCTATGAATGAGAATCCAGTGGCTGGCAGTGAGGCGGAGGTTGGAGACAGATCACACAGAGGTTAGTACTAAGTGATCTTGTGTGTGTCAACACCGATCCTGTGTGGGTCATCGTTCAGAGATCCTATGTGGGTCAGTGCATACCGATCTTGTGTGTGTCAGATCCTGTGTGGGTCAGCGATTAGCGATCTTGTATGGGTTAGCCTATACTGATCCTTTGTAGATCAGATCCTGTTTGGGTCAGTGGGGGTTAGTACCTATTGATCTTGTGTATGTCAGACTCCAGATAGTCAGCAGTAGTGCCTCTCAATAGAATAAGATGATCTAGCTTCTCAACTAATCATCTGTACATCTATTCTTAACTTTTATACCTGTGTGAGCAGAGTTTTTACCTTCTTGGTATTACTTATGTGGTAATTCTACCTTTGTGGTGTTAACTTAGGTGTACTTTCACCTTCGGGGTGTTTCCATCGTCGTTTTACCTCTGTGGTAATTTAACTACTGTGGTGTTACCTTCGTCGTACATTCACCTTCGTTGTGTTACCATCGTGGTGTTACCTTTGTGGTATTCTTCCATCACGGATCAGTTGTGCGAATGGCTTAGTTGTTGGAACATCATGTTTTTTCATGTATGAGAAATGTATATATTGATAAATTAGGTATATGTATGGGAATATACATAAGTATAGTTAACTACTACTTAATTCATTGTGATTGTGGTCTTGCTTTGTGGTTTTTCATTTGTGGAACTCGCGGAGACCATAGAGGGTGTCGGGGGCCCCTACTATGTATTTTTCTACTCTCCATTGTGTGGGATATGTTCATAACTAGCAGAGTCTTCATCAGACAATAAACAACATTTATTGAGGTTGAGGGAGCCTAGACTAGGTGAAGCATAAAGGTGGACTGTTTGACGTGAAGTTCCATAGTCTCTACAGATCATGAGATATACCTACCCTTTTTTGAAGGATCCTCAATTGAGGTTCTAGGAGAAGTTTATCACTTTTTAGTTGTACATGTACCCTTCAGTTGGGCTTGTATTCTATCCCCTTAACTTTTAGTGAACTATTTACTACAACAGTTTAATTCATGGTTGCTTCTTGTTGTGTTTTTGGATTGTGTGTTTAAACATGTTTAATGGAAATTCCTCCCCATTATAGGGATATTACATTACAATGCTAGTCACCATCCATTGGACTATGGTAGGTGGTCTTTGGGTTGTCACAACACTAGCCCCGGAGGATGGTTCGTGGCATGTAAACTCTATGTTATTTGAAGATGAAAATATATAATTTAGGTGGATAATCTATCATAACCTTAAATTTATCCATTATAGTAGGTGGGATAGTTATCTTTGTCTATTATAATTTAGAATGACTCCCCTCTCACCTTCACGTCTAAAATATATTTACTCTTTGGATTCAATTTATTATTAAAATCATTGTACACTTATTATATTTGGGAAGTTCAAATTTCTTCCCTCTATGGGATTTACCCATCTGTACTCAAAAATAAAATTTCATTATCAACTTTCTATCAATATACCCAATATCCCATTAAGAATCTATAATTTTAACCTCAACATGATTTAAACATCAAAATATTTCCTTATAGATATAAATTTCATAAACTATGAATGATTTTAGAAGACTTAGAAATAGTATTCTAAGGAAGAGGTACCTTTAGTTTTTGGGTCAATAAAAAATCGATAGGGGAAACATATAATAATATTTTTTTAATTAAAAGACTCAAATAAATCATCAACCATTTACTTATGTCCATGTAACTACCACATAATATTATGATAGAGAGTGTGAATAAAATATATGTTGACGAAAATTCATGAATTAATCACACATTATTGATTGGATTTCTTCCATGGGTTTAATATTTTTAATCAATAACCACTATTAATCAGCTTCCCCCTCTTGCAGATAGATAACCATGAAAATTTCAACATACAAAAAGTATTATATGAGAATGAATATAATAACTATTATGTTTTTATATTTTTTTTGTTATTGGATCTTAAATCCAATAAAAATGGGAATATACTATCTCAATATTGATTCAAACAAGAAATTTCCCCTCTTTTTAGAAGTTGTGTGTTATATGAGTTCATGTTATTATTTACAACTTAATTCAATTGTGAATGTAACCCCAAAATTTTAACAACTCCGAATCTCATTATCTTAAGTGAATCATTTGGTAAATAATTGAATAGACCATCACATTAATTGATATGATTCTTTATAATATTTAAATCTATTTACTGAAACATTAGAAAATTAATGATTGAAATTCTCATGTTAGAAAATATATAAAATGAAAAAGTATGATCTTATAATAAATAATTCTTAATTATAATTTATAAATATTTTCTATTTTTTTTGCTATCAATTTAGATTATTAATAGTGAATTTCCTATTATATTATCTAAAATAATATCTAAAAATAACTATACATTTTTATGATACAAACTATATCCACACAAATCACATATACATAATATTACAAGATTAATTATATATTAATTACAAAAATAGTAACAAATAAATTAGTTCTTGTGTTTTAGAAAGATTATGTATACAATACAAGAACCTACAAAACAAATACATCTTCTATATTTAAATATACATAAATTATTCCTAAATCACATTGAACATTTTTTATTTATGGGATTCATATGGGACATCGATTAAGTAATGGTGTGAGCTAATAATCTTAATAATAGATCAAACATGATAATAAAGTGAAACACATATAACAAGGGGAATAACCTAACATCAGAGAAGAGGACGATCATATTCAATTACATGGAATAATTAGAAATGTAGTTGACATTATATGAACATTGAATTATTGTAATGTGATATAAATTAAAATAATTTAATTATAAGAATAACATGAGGCTCAGAGCTAAGACAACATAACATATTGTTCTAAGATTATTTATAGTGAACCATATGTCGTATATCATAAGAAGAAAATGTTACCTTATGAATTGGAGTGCTATATAATTATGGAAACACTCTGAACAACATAATAAAACATGTATAAGTATGCATAGAAGAAAATAATACATAAGGTATATTTATATGAAAAAACCAAGTTCATAAATCATTTATATAATCATATATTAAAATAAAAAAAGGAAATATCATTATTTTTTATAAAATATTAATTTAATATTTCTATATGTTCATAATTGATTAAATAAATACATGTAATTTATTTTTAATTCATATGGTAAAAATTCATATGATAAAAGTAGATAAGTATGTGTAGAAATAAACCTCTTAAATATTGTTTTATGAAATGGGTAATGAACTTTTAAATAATGTTTAGGAATAATGTTTTCGTAAAAAAATTAAAAAAATGTTTCTATATGACATATATTATTTTTGTGAATAATAAAATTGAAATGAATTTAAATGTGTGATACATTAAATGGAATTATTAATATTAAATATCACATTATTCAAGTTTCCATTAATGATAATAGTGAGAAGGTAACATCGTAAAAATATATATCCCCAAAATAGAAAGAAAACATATTATATTTGTATATATATGTGTTTTTTAAGGGAAATATATATATAATATAAAATATTTAATAGTGAAGAATAGTTATATTATTATAGGTAAATAAAGTCAAAACAATACTTATATGAAAAGAGGCTGGTTTTGGAGTTCTTTTACCTCTATTAAGAATTCATTTATCAAATAATTATATTATCTAGAATAATTATATTGAACTTATTAAATAAATTATTGATAAAATTTCACTTACATTAGAATTATTATTATTCATTTATATACATTTATAGTCAATTTACTGTTAAATTATTGTCATTTTGTTCATATAGAGGATTTTTTTTTTCATTGTTACATGGTCGCATCAGTCTCTCGATAATTATGGATATGCTTTTCAAATGATAACATGATACCATAGGTGAAATGGTATAGAGTTCATATATTTATAAATAATAAAAACACCAAATATATCCAATAGTATTAAAAAATAATCATGTTTCATAAATTATAAATGTATTTATTTAATAGTCAGTTCATTCATATATTTTCTATAACCCTTATGAATATAATTAGTTTCATTTTATCATTGTGTTAGTTTAAATATTTTATAACATAGAATAAAATATATATAATTCTTATGATTTTATTTTACTATAATATTATTTGTAAATCAATCAATTGTGTGGAAATAAAAAGATAAAATGTGTCGACCATTGAAGTGGTGAATAGACTACAATTTGGGAGACATTTTAATTTTAGAATAAATAGGTTGATGATAGAGATTGCTATTAAATTTATATACTAAAATTTTATGATACTTATTGTAGGATCGAAATAATGATGTAGATGCTCAATATACAAGAGGGGGGGGTGAATTGTATACTTTAAAAATTCCTTTGGAAGCTTTAAAGTTAGTTATGATTAACTATGTTTTCCTTAAGCAAAGGAAAGGGCTGAGTTTAACAAAGTTAAACTTATGAAAATTCACAACACCTCTAACACCAAATGAAAACTTGGAAAGAGATTCCGAAAGTAGGTTCCGGAAATATGGTTCTAGGAATTGAAACTTAACAAAAGATTATAATATGAGATTCTACCTTAAAGCGTATAGAATCTAAATGAAACAGATTACAAGTAAGGAATTATAAGAAAGTTATACTTTCCTTATAATACAAAATGAAGTGGAAATAAAAAAGTAGTAAAACTACAAGTAACAAGATATATGTCTTTTAACCCAAAGAGAGGGGTATCCAACAACCTTGGATAACGGTCCCTTGATTTATACTTTCAAGCAAGTCTGTCTTACCCACACCAGGGTAAGCCCTCGATACGAGGATCAGAGTGTCTCTGTCATTCTATCCCCGCAAGCCCTCAACTTCAAGTTAGTTGGAATCCTCTGTCTTCCTCAACAAGGAAGCCCTCAAACTTCAAGGTAGTCGGAACCTCTGTCTTCCTATCCCCTAATGTCCTCGAATGTTATCAACAACATTCGGAGTCGCATGAAGAAAAAACTGAACGAGCAGTTCAGTACGCACAAGGCATGAAAAGATTTCTCTCTCTAGAAATCACCTTAGCAGCGTGTGGTCTCTAGATTGATCAACTTCATTATCCCGAGCTCTTTCAAATGAGCTCCTATTTGTAGGTAAGGTCGCCTTCCTTCCTAATGGTCATATTTTCTTTAAAAATCAAATGGACATGTACACATGTCACTTAGCCAATGGTTTGTTTTATAACAGAATAGATGACATCGTTTTATAACAAAAAAATGTAACAGAATGTATGACACCGTTTAAGATCTAACTCAAAAGTTCGGAATGAATGTTCTGAGTGTAAACAAAAATAATTTTTCTGAGTCTAAACAAATACGGAGTATATAAAACAAAGATGATTAGATTATGTTTAATAGGTGAATTTGGAATGAGAATTTGTCCTCAGAATTTTTAATGATAATTCATTATCAGAATTCGTAATGACATTCATTATCAGAATTCATAATGAGAATTCATCATCAGAATTCGTAATGAGAATTCATTATCAGAATTCGTAATGAGAATTCATCATCAGAATTCGTAATGAGAAATCATCATCAGAATTCGTAATGGGAATTCATTATCTGAATTCGTAATGAGAATTCGTTGTCGAACTTCATAAGGATTCGTATCCCGAATCTGGATTAGAACTTAATTAGATTTCGTATCCGGAGTTCAGAATGAACCTTTATCACAGTTCTCATCTGGATCTCGGAGTGAAACATTATTACAGTTCTTATCCAGAATTCGGATCCTAAAACAGAATAATTTATATCAATGTTTTAAACAATTCTGAGAAAATAGAAATGAATCTGAATCTTATACATAAGAAATATATGAATGAAAATGTGATAAGGGTGATTTTTCTTACAAAAGAAAACTTCTTTATAAAAAAAATTTCCTTATAAAATTAATTTTCCATATAAAATCAATTTTTCTTATCAAATAAAATTTCCTTATAAAAGCGATTTTCCTAAAGATAAGGTGTTTGTGATTTTCAAAACAATAATTAATGGAAAAGTCATAAGGAAAACATTTTTGACTCAACAATATCCTCCTTTTTGGAAAGCACAAACAACCTTACGAAAAATAAATTCTAAGAAGAAAGAAAAACATTAAGGCTTATCTCCCTTTTCTTTAAGGATATTGATAAATACGACTAACTCCCCCTTAGGCTTTGAAACACTAAGGATCGTATTCTAGATTTCTGGAATGAGTTTTCATTACGAATAAGAAATTCTTATTTAATGAGAAACTCTCCCTTAGATAAACTCTATTGGAGTTTGTTTACATTCTCACCCTTTGTTAAGATTCTTTTTCCCTTTTATTAGAGTTCTTTTCCTTCTCCCCCTTTGTTATTTTAAAAAAGAAATTGAGGGAATGAAAAATATAACAAAGTACCTAAAAATTTAGTAGTAACAACAAAAGAAACGAGCAATCACAAATTTTCATTAAGTTTGAAAAGCTCAACAACAAAGAAATTTAGATACAACCAAAGATCGGATCTGTCTATTTTGGATCTTTTTTCCTTATTTATGAGACCCTTAAGAATAGTATGTATCTTCTTTAAGTATTTATAATCTTTTTCATCTTGCTTCTCTAACACAACAATTCCTGCATTTTGGTCTTCAATCATTTCTTCCTGGGCTTGAATCTCTTCTTCCTGAGCTTTAATATTTTCTTCTTGAGCCATCAATTTCTCTTCAAACTCAATCTGATGATCCCTTTCAAAATTCCAGTTTTGAGAGACAGAATTCAGCTTCCCATTCAGATCTCTGACTTCTTGAATCCGGAAGTTCTTTTCATCTGTCAGCTTCTCTTCAAAGGAATAAGTCAGCTCATTTATCTTCATGTCCTCTGTCTCAAAAGCATCCTTAACATTATTTTGAAATTCATCAAAGAGCCTCATTTATTCCACAGTCTTCCTCGACCAGCTAGTCATCCTATTGCAAGATCTTTTGTGGGATTTATAGCCAACAAAGAATGATTTGAATTGAGCTTCTATCTCAACACACTTATCCATGACCATGGATACAGAGTCTGATTTCTGATTCAAAGCATGTTGGAGCATTTGACATCTTGAATCAATGCTTGAGAAAGTCGGAATAGAACCTACCAGCTTCGTTAAAGATTGAACAACCAAATCATGCCCCAATGAAGATGACTCTGAATCTGAGACTCTTGTTAGAGAAATTTCTTCTTCAACTTGGTCAAGCTTTCTCTTTGATGAACTACCAACTTCCTTTCTCTTCACCACTACTGAGCTCGGAGTATCAGCAACAATTTGCTTTCCCTTGTCTCTTTTCGGGATGGAATCAAGTTCCGGAGTTCTCTTTTCACTATCAAGAAACTTGAACAATACTGTCTTCCTCATCAGGAACTTTCTAAGCACCAACATCTATATTCTCCATTTGAGAAATATCTTGTAGAAGTTGGTCTTCCTCTATATGATAAGTTGCTTCTTCTTCTCCTTCATCTTCTTCCATTGCTGGAGTGACTATCTTAGAAGACTCATCTTCTGAGGTTCGTAGCGAGAAATGTTCCGAAGGAGTCCCCTTATAATCATATACATCTTTTAAAACATCTCTAGTTTCACCACTTCCTTCAGCAACTGCTTCTTCTTCTTCAACTTGCTCAATCTTCTCTATTTCCTCAACAGGCTTAGCAGTTGTCTCTTCCGGAGCAACAAAGTCTCTTCCTGGAGTCTCAGGTAGAGATTCCATTGAAAAAGATCTCAAAACATGAATGTTTGCTCATACCATATCATTAAACTTCAACAATGCCTGATCTACCTCAGCCCCGGACATCTTCTTCTTGAGCTTCTTTTCTTTCGCTTGTTTGTTGAGCTCATCTACAGTTCTTTTATTCATAGCCTTAGCCTCCGCAGGATCCAAGCCAAACTGAGGCTCCCCTTGCACTCTCTTCTCTTTGATCTCCCTCCATTTAGCAACAACCTCATCTGGGTAAGCATTCTTCTTCTTAGGTTTTAGAGGTTCGGAATGAACTTCCTTAGACTTTGGATTCACTGCTTCTACATCAACTTCTTTCAACTTCCTCTTCCTTACTGGCTTAGAGGATTCCAGATCAGCAACTTTCGGAACTGTTTCTTCTTGAGCATGTAAATCAATAAACTGACTAGTCCTCTTGTCAAAGGCTACATCCATCCTTTTGAGTGTACCATCACTCACCATCATAATCTTGAAAACTCTTGGCTTAGACATGCAAGCCTCCTTGAAAGACTCAAGGCACCGAACTATCAACTTTGAGAGGATTGCTGGATAGATTATTATCTGAGCTCTCAGATTTCCTTTCTTCACATTCTCATGAGTAATAAGAATGTGCTTCATTAGGTTAAACTTTCTCAGATTTATCAGAAAATCTAGGATATAAACCTCACTCTTCTTCAAACTATCATTGTCACCTTTTCTCGGTATGATAAGACCTTGTACCCATAATTATTGAATCCATAGATTTGTAGAAAGAGAAGCTATCTTTGGAGCCTTATCATCTGACAGTCCGAGAGATTCTAATGCTTTTTCCTTATTGAAGCGACCCTTTGAATCCGGCAACACATGAGATATGAATTCGGCTTCACCTTCATTATTCAGCCCTACCAAGCTGGCTGCCTTGGAATATGAAAGCTTATAAGTCTTACAATAAGATTTAAAAGACAACTTCTCCCTTCCATCTTCCTTATGAAAGGAGACTGTTTCATAGAACTCTATAAGAAAATCTGAATACACTTCATCTTGATTCCCAGTTTTTGACACCGCAACATCTTCCCATCAATTAAGCTTAATATTCTTGGAAATAAGAGAGTCATGCTTGTTTAAGAAGTCAGAATGGACAAACCTTTCTCTTTATACCAACCACATTAAAATAGGCTTAGAGGGAGACATGTTTTGAGAAGCTACTTCCACAGACATTCGGATCTGAAGACCTCTGAGAAGATCGGAGCGGAAAAAGTTGAGGTTCGGAATGGTCTTAAAACAGAGAGGCAGAGCTTCGAGATGCTGGAGCTTGAAAACCGATGTGGGACAACTATTTTGGGTCCCCTTTATAAAGGCAACGAGAAAACGGTTCAACTTCAATGGTTGATCGAACGGTTGTGACAAGTTGAGATCAGATTTGATGGTCGAAAACCAATTCTCAAGAAAAAATTGAATCCGATCTTTTGAGGTTTTTATTAAAACAAAGAATTAAGGAAATTATAATCCGAAAACAAAATGTAAGAAAATGCTATCAAGTAAAGTATGACTACAAAAACTTGAGTAAGGAAATCATACCATTAGGATTGTCTTAGGAGGATTATTCTTAATGGGTAATATAAAAATGACTACGAAAAAAAAATTATTATGAAAAGACATAGTTCGGAAAACTCACAACGGAAAACAAACTCACTACGGAAAGCTCAGTACGAAAATTTCATTACAAATTTTGAAAATAAAAAACTCTTTATATAATATTCTGTACGAAAATCCCATTATGAAAATACCAGTATGAAATTTTCCATTCCGGAAGATTTCAATACAAAAATTTCCATTCCAGAAGTTTTCTATATGAAAATATCCATTCTGGAAAATTTTAGTTCCGGAAATTTCCATTCCGGAATTTTAGTTCTGAAATTTTGAAAAAAACTATCTTTGAAGAATTTAGTTACTCTAACAATCAAATGTACTCCCCCTATGAAAAGGAGTTTATTTCTATACGGATACTTTTTCAACATAATGTTAATAAAGAAGGATTACCTTACGGTTATCATTCCTAACTTCTGTTTAATGTATTCAAATCTATCAGAAGGAAAAGATTTTGTGAAAATATCAGCAAGTTGATCTTGTGTTCTGATAAACTAAAGAATAATATCTCATTTAAGTGTGTGATCCCTAAGAAAGTGATGCCTAATGTCTATGTGTTTTGTACGGGTGTGATGTGCAGGGTTCTTACTAAGGGAAATGGAACTTGTGTTATCACAAAAAAATTGAGTTTTAGCAAAACTCAAGACATAGTCTGTGAGTGTGTGTTGCATCCACAACACTTGTGCACAACAAGTTCCAGCTGCTACATATTCAGCTTCAGTAGTGGAG
Organism: Viscum album; assembly: GCA_963277665.1. NCBI lineage: Eukaryota > Viridiplantae > Streptophyta > Magnoliopsida > Santalales > Viscaceae > Viscum > Viscum album. Next base: position 1,679,521,173 of record OY728126.1, read on the forward strand.
AGTGCTACAGAATGCTACTTCTTGCAGGACCAAGAAACTAGTGAATCTCCTAATAAATGACAAGTTCCGGATGTACTTTTTCTATACATTCTACATCCACTAAAGTCAGCATTAGAAAAGCTTTTTAGAACAAAATCATTTCCAGAAGTATAAAATAATCCTAGATCCATGGTTCCATTAAGGTAGCGAAAAATACATTTTAATGACTTTAAGTGATATTCCTTAGGATTGGATTTATATCTTGCACATAAGCATTCTGAGAACATTAAGTCTGTTCGACAAGCTGTTATGTAATGTAAACTTCCTATCATACCTCTAAAAGATGTTGGATCTACTGGTTTCCTAGCATCATCAAGATCTAAAGAGTTTGAGGTACTAATGGGAGTACTTATACTCTTACTGTTGTCATAACCATACTTTTTAAGAAGATCTTAAATTTACTTATGTTGAGATATGTAAGTTCCTTCTGGTTTTTGAGAAATTTTAAAACCATGGAAAAATGTTAACTCACCCATCATACTCATTTCAAACTCATATTTCATTATACTTGCAAAGGAGTCGGTTAAAGATTGCCGAGTTGAACCAAATATGATGTCATCAACATAAATTTGAACAATATAAACATTTTTCTTATCTGTCTTTATGAAAAGGGTTGGATCTGCATTTACCTTAACATATTTATTTTGAAGCAAAAATCCAGTGAGTCTATTATACCATGCTCGTGGGGCTTGTTTATGGCCATATAGAGCTTTGGTATGTCTAAAAACATAATTAGGATGTTTTGAATCTTCCAAGCCAGGAGGTTGTTCAACCAAAACTTCCTCTTGAACATAACCGTTATGAAAAGCACATTTCACATCCATTTGATAATGTTTAAAATTAAAGAATGCTTCAAAGGAAAGTAGAATCCGGATAGATTCAAGTCTGGCTATTAGAGCATAGTTTTCTTCATAGTCTATTCCCTCTTGCTGATTATAGCCTTTTGCAACCAGTCTAGCTTTATTTCTTTCTATGACTCCATTTTCATCCATTTATTTCCGAAAACCCATTTTACTCCAATAACAGATGTTTCCTTAGGTCTTTCAACCAAATTCTAGACTTTATTCCTTTCGAATTCATTTAGTTCATCTTGCATGGCTTTGATCCAATCATCATCACCTAAAGCTTCATCAGTGCTTTTAGGTTCTAATTGGAAAATAAATGCTAGATGTTCTACTTCATTTCATAAGGAAATTCTAGTCCTTACATGTTGATTTACATCACCAATGATACTATCACTGGGACGATTCTTAAGAAACACCTGATTTGGGTTTTGAAAAGCCTGTTCATCAACATAGGGTAGAAAGTCTTCTGGGGTAAATGCTTCAGATTTATCTTCTTGAACATTATCCTTATCAGAAGGTTCTTCTATCAAAGTTTGACAATCAATTTTTGAAAACACATCCGAGGATGTAGGGTGGGATGGTTTAAAAACAAAAGGATCAGACTCATCAAATTTTACAAGTATTGTTTCTTCAAGAGTACATGTATTTTTATTAAAAACTCTATAAGCCTTAGAAGTTGTGGAATAACCTAATAAAATTCCTTCATCAGATTTTGGTGCGAATTTATGTAGGGTATCTTTAGTATTGACAATGAATACTTTGCAACCAAAAACCTTGAAGTAGGATATTCTTGGTTTTCTACCATTCCATAACTCATAAGGAGTTTTATTATGAAAAGGTCTAATCAAAACTCGATTTATAGTATAGCAAGCAGTACTTACAGCTTCAGCCCAGAAATGTTTAGAAATAGAATATTCACTCAACATGGTTATAGTTATATCTCGAAGAATTATATTTCTTCTCTCAACTACACCATTTTTTTGAGGAGTTATAGGTGCTGAAATATTGTGAGTAATACCTTTTCTACTACAAAAAGTTTCAAAATCAGAATTTTGAAATTCACCTCAATGATCACTATGAATAGTTTTCAATGGAAGGTTTTTCTAATTTTTAACTTGAGCACAAATTTTTTTGAAATAATAAAAATCTGCAGACTTCTTTTCTAGAAAATATAAACAAGTAAATCTAGTGTAATCATCAACTAGAAAAAACACATAGTATTTGCCTCCAATACTTCCAGTTTGTGTTGGACCAAAAAGATCCATGTGCACTAACTGTAATGCATCAGTTGTTGAGACTTCACCGATTGATTTAAAACTAGATTTATGTTCTTTTCCATATTGACAAGGATCACAAACTTTCGAAGAATCAAATCTAAGCTCCGGCAGATCCTTAACTAGTTTCTTCTTAGAGAGTTTACATAGGCTCCTAAGGTTACAGTGACCTAGTATTATATGCCATAACCAGGAATGATCTTCCATTGCACTTAGGAAAGGTAAATATTGGCTTCTAAGGACATCTATGTTCAAAGTGTAAACATTCTCTTACCTATTGGCTGAGAGAATAAATTCCTCTGTGGAATTGTGAACTAAGCACTTATCACTCCTAAAATTCACAAGGTAACCTTCATCACATAACTGAATTATGCTAATGAGGTTGTGCTTAAGACCCTTAACAATAAGAACATTTGAAATAAAGGTTTTTCCAAGAAGAACAATATTACCAATACCAACAATATCTCCCTTAGCATTATCTCCGAATGTTACCTTTCCTCCTTTCGTTTTGATAATCTTTTCAAAATAGATTTTGTTTCCATTCATGTGCCAGGAACATCCACTATCCATGTACCATGTATTGTTGCTGGTACTCTCTTTATTTTCCTGAAACCAAGAAGCGAATTAGACTTTTGGTATCCAAACTTGTTTGGATCTGAGATTACAAGATAACAAAATTTTTGGAACCCACATTTTCTTAGAAAAGTAAGCTTTGTGAAATCCTAAGGATTGGGTTTTGTTTAAGGAACAATTATTTTCCCAATGACCACCACATTGACACTTGGTACAAAATGGGGCACTTTGAGGAACAAAATAATTGTTACTGAAAATTGGTTTTGCATGGGTTTAACCAAATCCGGATTTATTTCTTAAAGGTCGTATTTGAGAATACATTTTATCAAAAAAAAATTTACCATGGGTAAAATTTGATAAACATTTCTTTAAGGAAAAAATTTCGGACATGAGTTTTATAACCAAATTTTTATCCTCAAAATCATTAGTTTTATAACTAGAGCTAGGCTCGAAAATATTTTTCATAGAAATTACTTTATTTAATTCATTAGAAATTTTTTCCTTCTTAGAACATACTTCCTCATGAATTTCTGAAATACTTTCAAAATCAGCATTTTTACTATCAAGATCTTTAGAAAGATCTGGTATCTCTTTTGTAAGAATAGATTTCCTAGAGTTTTCCTTATAAAGTTTCTTATTGAGTTTGGAATTCTTAATTTCAAGATGTTTAGCAAACCTAGAGACTTCTTTATAAGTAGGAAAAGTATTTTCTTCATCAGAAGAGGATTATTCATCAGAAGAATTATAATACTTACTATCATTAGAATTTTAAGAAACATTGGTAAATGATTCAGCATTTCGTACCTTAGCCATAAAACAATGATTATCAATAAGTAATCTAGCTATAAGACCAAAATTCTTCTTTATTGAAGATTCGTAATCAGAATATTCATCTGAAGAATCACCACCACTGGCACTCCAGGTATCATTATCTTTCAAAACATTCATGGATTTGGCTTTATAATACTTCTTTTTGTTTCTATCTGAATGACTTTCTTTCCTTTCTTTCTTTTTGAGCATAGGGAAATCTGGTCTAATATGTCCAGCTCTCTTGCATTCATAACAAGTAACTTCTCCATATTTCTTATCTTTCCTATCCCTTTTCTTATACATGGATTGGAAATTTCTCTGGCCAGCTATCTTGTTCATCCTTCGAGCAAGATTTGCTAACTCATTTTCTGATATTTCACATTCACTAAAATCTGACTGAACAACCATCTTCGTAGACTTGGATCTGGTTACTCTCTAAGCATTTTTAGCTTTCATATGATTTGATGTTGTTGTAAAAGCAACAGTACCATTTCCATTTTTCTTCTTGATGTTGTCATCATCTCTCTTCATTCTTGTTTCATGTTGGAGAAGAGTTCCAAATAACTTCTCAAGAGAAATTTGAGTGACCTTCCTGTTCTCATCTATAGTAGTTCTTTTGGATTCCCATTCATTAGGCATAATATCAATTATCTTATCCACAAGCGCTTCATCATCTAACCCTTTTTCTCCCATAGACTGTAGGCTGTTGAAGATAGTCATAAATCTCTGTTGAAATTTACATATTGGTTCACCATAAGGAAAATTGAAACCATGATATCAGCTCTAAGCATAGCTCTCATAGTCTCAATCACCTTAGAAGTTCCAAAGTGTGTAACCTCTAACTTCTTCCAGATAAAATTAGCTGCTTCACAAGAAGAAATTTGGCTATATATATTTCTAGTCATTGAACAATGTAGAGTATTTAGTACCTTATAATTGAGTTGATACTCTAGCTTTTCCTAGTTACTAAAAGTTCTAACTTCCTTATTAGGAATTTTATAATCACCAGTAAGCATAAAAAAGTTTTCTACTCCTGTATTGATAACAAAAGTCTTCATTCCATCTCTCCATTACTCATAATCATTACCATCATAGATTGGTAGTCTTTTATGATTTCGATTATCAATAGAACCAACATTAACTCCTACCATAATAGAAAAACCTTTGGCACACAAACTTGTTAGTAGAAAGGATTCCTAATAACAAAGTTCGTAATGAGAAATTTCAGAATAGGAAATTTCGGAATGGGAAAGTGAGCAAGAAAAACTTATACGTGAGTAGAAGTATTTCAGAGACCTTGCTCTGATACCAAATGTATGATCGAAATAATGATGTAGATGCTCAATATACAAGAGGGGGTGAATTGTATACTTTAAAAATTCCTTTGGAACCATTAAAGTAAATTATGATTAACTATGTTTTTCTTAAGAAAAGGAAAGGGCTGAGTTTAACAAAGTTAAAATTAAGAAAATTCACAACACCTCTAACACCAAATGAAAAGTTGGAAAGAGATTCCGAAAGTAGGTTCCGGAAATATAGTTCCGGAAATTTAAACTTAACAAAATATTACAATATGATATTCTACCTTAAAGCGTATAGAATCTAAATGAAACAGAGTACAAGTAAGGATGTATAAGAAAGTTATACTTTACTTATAATACAAAATGCAGCAGAAATAGACAAGTAGTAAAACTACAAGTAACAAGATATAAGTTTTTTAACCCAAAGAAAAGGGTATCCAACAACCTTGGATAAATATCCATTGATTTATACTTTCAAGAAAGTCTGTCTTACCCACACCAGGGTAGGCCCTCGATACGAAGATCAGAGTGTCTCTGTCTTGCTATCCCCGCAAGCCCTCAACTTCATGGTAGTTGGAAACCTTTGTCTTCCTCAGCAAGGAAGCCTTCAAACATCAAGGTAGTCGACAACTCTGTCTTCCTATCCCCGGAAGTCCTCGAAGGTAATCACTAACATTCGGAGTCGCACGAAGAAAAAACTGAACGAGCGGTTCAGTACGCACAAGGAATGAAAAGCTTTCTCTATCTAGAAATCACCTTAGCAGCGTGTGGTATCTAGATTGATCAACTTTATTGTCCTGAGCTCTTTCAAATGAGCTCCTATTTATAGGTAAGGTCGGCCTCCTTCCCAACAGTCATATTTTCCTTAATAATCAGAGGGACCTATACACGTTTCACTTAGCCAACGGTTAGTTTTATAACAGAATAGATGACATTGTTTTATAACAAAACAAGTGTAAAAGAATGTACGACAGCGTTTAAAATCTAACTCAAATGTTAGGAATGAAAGTTCAGAGTGTAAACAGAAATAATTTTTATGAGTCTAAACAAATACGGAGTGTATAAAACAAAGATGATCAGATTTTGTTTAATAGGTGAATTTGGAATGATAATTCGGAATGAGAATTCGTCATCAGAATTCTTAATGAGAATTCATTATCAGAATTCATAATAAGAATTCATTATCAGAATTCATAATTAGAATTCATCATCATAATTCAAAATGAGAATTCATTATCAGAATTCGTAATGAGAATTCATCATCAGAATTCGTAATGAGAATTCATCATCAGAATTCGTAATGAGAATTCATCATCAGAATTCGTAATGAGAATTCATTATCAGAATTCGTAATAAGAATTCGTTGTCGAACTTCAGAAGGATTTGTATCCTGAATCTGGAGTAGAACATAATCAGAGTTTGTATCCGGAGTTCGGAATGAATCATCATCATAGTTCTCATCTGGATCTCGGAGTGAAACATTATTACAGTTCTTATTCAGAATTCGGATCATAAAACAGAATACATTATATCAAAGTTTCAGACAATTCCAAGAAAACAGAAATGAATCTGAATCTTATACTTAAGAAATATATGAATGAAAATGTGATAAGGGTTATTTTTCTTATAAAAGAAATCTTCCTTATAAAAGCAATTTTTTCTTATAAAAGAAATTTTCCTTATAAAATCAATTTTCTTTATAAAATAAATTTTCCTTATAAAAGTAATTTTCCGAAAGATAAGGTGTTTGTGATTTTCAAAAAAAGAAGGAATAGAAAAGTCAAAATGAAAACCTTATTACTCAACACTTATGATACTCATAAAATCATATTAGGATATATATATAAATATTTCAATAAGGTTAACGATGGAACGAACACAAATGTTCTATATTGAGATAGATACCCCTTCCCTTACATACCCCCTTTTGACATAATATTAGGACATAGGTAGTGGTCCTAATTTACTAAGAAAACCACTATGATGTATGTAGGTACATTTTAAATGTACATTTATTTTCATCTATAATTGTTGGAATCTTTTGGATTCATGAGGGGTGGTGAGATGAAGGGTGGTATTTATAAGGGATAGGGGGAGTTTTTTTGAGTGAAAAAATCATTTCATTATAATTTTCGTGAAGAGTAACATTTTGATTTACTCAAGAGAATTTAAAACTAATTTGTTAATTTGAGTCTAATTTAATGACTAATTATTCTTACCAATAATAAATTAATCAATAATTTAACTCATAATTTAAATTTTTTTATATTAGTGTAATACATTATTCAATAAAATTTATCTTTTTCAAAGAAAAGTAACCATAAAATCCCCAATCAAAAGTTTGATATTGTAATTAAAAAAAATAATTCCATTTTTTAAAAATAATTCCTAAATATGGAAAATATAATTTTAAATTAAAGTCATTATTTTATATAAAATAAAAATATTTTTGTCCTTCGGTCAAATTTATGACACTAAAAATTATGTATGGTTTGAATAATTATTTTATAATTATATTAAAAATAATTTTTTTTTCAAATTTTTTTTAAATCTTAAAGAAATCCAAAAAAGTAATTTTATTGAAAATAAAACATAGTATTTTTCCCTAAAATTATAATTAATTTTCATTATGTTAAATAAATATTTTATCTTATTTTACACATTAATTTTATATTTTATTTTTCTATTTCATAAGATACTCAAATATTTCATTCTATTACAATAGTTGTATTAAATATTAGGTAAATATTATTAGTGGTGAAATTATTTATGTAATTATTATATTTCATGAAGAAATTCTGACTATTATTGACTACAATTTTTCTAAATAATTTATATTATTAATTGTAGACATATTGTATATGTTATTAGTCTTTCATTTATTTTTAATAGTATTTTTTTGTAATTGTGGTTATTCTTGGGTATAATGGAGATTAGAGTTTCCTTATTATGGTTATTTTATTTAATATTTTTTTATTTAAATGTATATAAAATTTTTAATTTTATTGGGTATATTTATCCAACAAATATAATCTTCTAAATAATATTTATTTATTTTAATGGTCGTATATGCAATATTCCAAAATATAAAATTTATTGAGAAGGTAAATTCAATATGAAATTTTCATTCTTTACATGTATATTCTTATATGAGGATATATGTATTCATTTAATGATTGGTGTGTTGTGTTATAAATACATATATTCTCCAACATGAGTTTGTAAATAAATGATGAAAAATATTGATAGTCTTTTTACCTCATGTGTTTTCTTATTATGAATTTCTAACCACATCCTATATGTCCACCTTTACGAACATTATGGTTTTATATTCATATTATTTTCATTGTAATGGGTCCTAGAGAAAGATTTATAAATTATTGGGTACTCTAGTGGAATAAAAAAAAGTACAGACGAGTAGGAGTCCACTTGGTATCATTTATGGATTATAGTTAAGCTATATTATTTATTTACATAATAATTTAATTATATATTTGGATATAAATGATAATGATAATATAGATCTAAATTCATAATATATTATTATTCACATTATTTCTTGGGAACATTTTAATTTTAAATTATAAATATATTTTAATTTAATTTCTATATAAATATGTTATCATTGGAAAATGATACAGCAGTGCACGTGTATGTTACAAAACATTTTATCTTTATAGGGTACATTAATGCCTTTAAATGTAAAGTTAGTGATATTATTATTTTTTATCACATCGATAAGAAGATAATTGATTCAAACATTAAATTACATTAAATGGTTTAATATATTTAATTTAAATTTCATATTAATATAATACAACGAATTCTGCTATTCCCATTCTATAAATTTTCACATGGGAGGGTTCCCATTGAAACCTTATTCAATATCCCTAAAACATAATATTTAATTATATTTGATACAATTTAATATGTATGTTACATGCCACTAGATTCTTTATTTATCCCTTCATGAAATTATTTTATTCTTTATTTTCCTTTATCAAGGAAGGGTTTCCTCGAATTTATATTTTTGTTTATCAAATTTCATTTTTTGATTTTAGGGAGATAATATCAGATATTGAGTCCAAATATACTTAATTTAAGAGGCATATATTTGATTTTATTGTTTTAGATTGATTATTCTTCTATATTACCAAATGTTTTCCAAAAAAACAAAAAAAATCTATTAATACTATTTCATAAATAATAAAAAGTTAAAGTATATTTTTCATTTTATTTTACAATATGATCAATTTATAGTTTATTGAATATATTTTTTATATAAATTAAATATTTATTTCTTATTTAAAATATACTCACATCTATTGATTTAAATATGTAAAATACCAGTATATCTTTTGTGTGATGAATTTTTTGGGTTATATGATGTGATTAAATTATTTTAAAAACATTGATCATAATATTTTCAATATAATTGATTACCAAGGTTCCAAATTAATGATAAATATATATGTAATTATGGGAAAATTTAAAATGATAAAACAAAAATCCATTAAATATTCACATTTCTCAAAAAGAAGGGTTGCCAAGTGGAATTTTCACCGGAAAACACTATACACTAATATGTTTTCCATTTTTATCCATTTAAAATTATAAATATACATTAAATTGAGTAATATGTAAGGGTTACTTGAAAAAACAACATTTCTCTTATAAAAGGGATACAATTTCACCCCATAATGAATATTGATATTATTATAATCTCTCCTTGAAGATATTCCAAATTTTCCCTCCTAAAACTCCATTCCAATTTCAAATGATTTTGGATATAATTATTTCTCAAAGGAACATTAATTCTAAGGATACTTACATGGAAAAAATTTGTCCTCATAGTGGTGATTATCAACAACATAGATTTTCATCATAATTAAATTATTTCAAATTTATTTTTTCAGAACTAATATAAATATACTAGTATAATTTATATAATGAAATTTTACTATATTATGTGTATTAATTTCTTTTAATTTATCTTATCTATTATGAAAAAATTACTTCATGCGTATGTGTACAATATCACTACTACAGGCGATTAAATTAATTATTTTCAAAACCACCAATAATGGATGGTTCATATAATTGTTTAATGGAAAAATATTATGTTTATTATATAATTTGGGATATATTTTGAAACATTTTATAACCGTTTAATGAGATAATCAATAAACCATTTTCATTGATTCAATCGTTTATAAGTGTGCTAAGGTAAAAAATATTTTATTGAAATTTCTCTATATTCCTATATCCATTACTTCTTATCCTACAATCATTATAATTATGATATGACACAATATTAAACATAAAATAAGATCATAATTCTTATATTATTTTTATATTATAAAAAAACCATCTCACATTCATTAATTGAATTACGGTGTGTCCATATTTGGGTTGTTTTATGCCCTTTCATGAACAATAATTTGATTTTATATCATAAATGACTATTGTAACGTTATTACTAGTATTAAATTATATTTATTCATAAATATAAATTTTTTATTCTGGATATGTTATATAAATATTTAATTCGTAAATTATGAAAACACCCTTTGATCTTCATGAATCCCTGAAACATGCTTACTATGATTTTATCTTGAAGGATAAAGAAACAATGATTCATAAAAAGGCATTGAAACACTTCAAATTATTATAAAACATACCAATCCATAACATTAATGAACCAATATAGAAAAAAATAATTTTAATAATAATTAAAATGGGAATATTTATTTTTAATCTAGTTTAAATATTAACAACTATATACACTATAGGTGGAAAATAATATTAATTCATATATTGAATGAAAATTTTTGAAAATACTGAACAAAGTTTGGGATAGTTTTTGTTAATAATTATTATTTTAATATAAATATATTTTTTGTATATGAGGATAATATACACTCATTGAATACATGAAAAAATAAATGGGATTCTATCATGAATTCTTATTTTTTAGAATTTTTCTTTAATATTCACCTAATTTCCATTATGTGGTGTACATAATTTCAAATTGAAATGTTATATAATGAAATATATAAATTCATGTTATTGAAATATAAATTTTTTCCTTTTAATTAAATAAATTTTTAATCAATGTTTACCCAATCCAAAGGTGGGGTTCTTATAACTCATTTTTCATCATTTCAGACCCTAGTTGTATCAAAAGATATTTATTTTTTCATAAGGTGTTTGAAATTAAACTAATTAATTTTCCAAAATTTATCATTATATTTAAATAATTTATATTTTTAAAATTGCATCCATCAATTATATTAATTTTATTCAATATTTATCGAAAAGTTTGTCAAACCAAATCATATCCATAGTAGAAAAACCATACAATGTTTTGACAATGTCAAAGTGTACCTAAAATACTAGAAATTAAACCCCTATATGGATAATAGATATTGTATTGGATTTCATAAAATATTAAACTTTGGTTGATTATTGTGGAAAGAGTTAGATGAGTGTTGACTTAATTATCTCCTAGATTCTAGATGAGTGGGTCTAAAAATGCACACTATTATAGACATTCTAGAGGGATATGATTTAGAATAGTCACACACATTTAATGAACCATAATGAAGTATTTTATTAAAAAAACTCCATAATCTCATACAAATTAATTCAATTTAAATTTATTAACATCATCTATGGATAACATAACACATTGAATCTACTATAGAAACCATATTTCGTTGATAATAATACAACTAGAAACACTAAAAAAATACTTCACACCTTCCATGTTGACTAAGGGATGTTATACTATGAATCAATACTATTATATTCAATGTGGATTTGTTTTTTGTGCTTCTCATTATATAGATAAATAATATTTTATTAAACTAATACGATCATTACGGAATGGTATGAAAAGTATTTATGATTCATTTGGTGAATTCATGGGACTTAATCGGGTGGAGGGTGAGGCCCATAATAATATATAACCTAGATATATCGATGGGTATTAATATCCTAAATAGGTAGGATATTCTTGTATTCCTATCACCATATTATGAAATATATGGTGTCCTACCATTTTAATACATAAAAAATTCATAACAAGGTATATCATTTATTAACATGGATGATATTTTTAGTATCAGTTTTCCTGGAAATTAGGAATGTAATATATAATAAAAAAATAACTATTCTAATAAACATGATTTTTTTAATAAATTAATCCAAGGTTATTTTAATCATATCTCTTAAGATAAAGGAAAACATCCAACTAATGGTGTGAGCATAAATTCCAATACAATAATTAACAAAGGGACTATATAAATTTTCATAATAAGAAATAATAATAGGGTAATAACATAAGAAAATTAGTTATATAATAATATATTAATCCTTATTCATAACATTCAAATTATTCTACAACAAAAAAATAATATTATGATAAGAATATCATCACCATTTATCACTGAGGTGTCATAAAACAAAATTTCATTAGTTATTTCCAATGGTTTTGAAAAAATGTTCTCTATAGAGATTAATACTTATACTAATTCAATAGAGTACTATCAATTCCCAAAATTCATATGTATAAATTAATATTTATTTCAGGGATGTTAAGAATAAATATCTCTAATAACCCATAGTAAATTAATAATGATTTCATATAAAAGGATGTAAATTCATAAATGCATAAATACATGATTAATAGATCAAGTTTATCCTACATGAATGGAATTGATGTTTTTTCATTAGAAATAAAAAATAATTAAATCATGAATACATTTTAGTGGATACCCATATATATTGAAATGGGTTGGGTCTCTACAAGATAATAATATTTCACGTAGAAAGTGATAAATTTTTGAAATATATTCTATAGTATGATGGAAATAGATAGTGTATTAAGGAAATTTCATATTAGAAGTGATCAAAGGTGCCCATTTATAAAAAAACTTATAGTACTTTTATATTCCAATGTTTATGAAAATAATGTAACTAGACATTTAGTTGGCACACCACAATAATAGGTACATGAATTGGAAAAATGAAGACAAAATATCCCTTACCTTGGGAAAAAACATTTTAATTCATTGAGGGGGAATAATTATGAACATAGACACATATAAAATGGAATTTATACATGGGAAATGAGAAAAGTTTCATATATAATGTATTTTAATTAGAGATGAATTGGGGTACTATTGGAAATTTATAGTAAAATAGGGGCTTCTTACAATAATTTCTAAATAATTTTCATGGAATTATAGTTTGGAAAAAACATGAAAATAGACTTACAAATGGTTTTTTCTCCTAGTTTTTTTAAATTTGAATCATATTTTATAATATTTTAATTAAATAGAACAAAAATATATTTTTAAATTTTACTTTGTCCTTGAAAATGTAATTTATACACTAAATATTGTTTTTAAAATCATAATTTCCATTTTAGTCTGAGGAATGTCATTAATAAGCATACCAATTTCATTATACACTAAAATAGATATTATTATAAAAATATTAATTTTTTCATCTTGGGATCATTTTTATGAATTATTATATAATTCTTACTAATTTATCATTTCATTAAACACTACAGAAATATATTAATATATTTTTTTAAAACTCGATGAAATTAATTTATTCTAAAAAATATTCAATATTTAACTCAAACATAATTTGTATATAATAAAATAATATGTAATTTTAATTTTCAAAAAAAATATTTTTTTGAGATTTTTGAAATTTAAATTAAATAACACTATTTATTATAAAATAAAATTTCTTACAACGCATTCAAAGTTTTGACACATATTATAAAAATAATTGTAAATAAAAATTATATATTCATTTCTCATTAAATAAATATATTTTTATAATACTATTTTATTAAATAAAATTTTATTTATAAAAAATCAAGTTATTATAAAAGTGTGTATATTATATATAAAGAAAATTATGTTTTTTTTGTATTCAAAAATCTATGATTCTATTTAATCCAAAATTTATTCATATTTTATTAATTAAAATAATAGTTAAAATGGGATTTAACGAAATAAATATTGTATTAATACAATGGCAGTTATTCCTTATTAACACTATGGATTGGAAAAAACACTTTACTAAACTATTATACACTTCATTAGTTTGGTGGGTGTGGTGGTACTTTCTTTGGGTGGCTCTGCTAACATTGACCTAATTTTCATATCCACTCATAAGAAATTATCCTATAAATTATTCTATTAGATCATTTATTATTGAATCTATTCTTTGTATTTGTCAAGGTTGAAATATACTTATTCTACATACTTTATAATTTGTTATAAAAATATCTTCAAAAGGAACAGACCTACTGGTTGAGGCCATTATTCTAACCCTCTACACAAAATCAAATCTTAAAAATTCCATTGTTCTAAACTAATCCCAACAGTCACTTTATAACATATACATTACAAATGGTTATGATTCTCAATGTTCATATTGACCTATAGTTATATTTTCCAACCATCATACTGACCAAAAGATATAAAGTAGTAATGTAATAGTCAAATCCAAATGGTCATATTTTAAACTACATTATATATATACCACTAAACATCAACATTTACTATATAATTCCCATTTGTTTTTTATAAATCCCTTGATAATGTAAATGGTATTTAAATGGTTTATTTTTTCAATTTCATCATTTTTAATGGAAATTTTAATCTTCCTGATAGTGTTATTACCTTTGAAGTATACCATTGTGTGTTTGTTGTTATTTGGTTTCTGTATCCCAATACTAGTATTCTCTACAATAATTAGAATTATTATTGGACAATTCATGTTATATTTTAATAGTTTCTCAATTTACCTACACTGTGAATATTAATAAGATAAAGAATAAGTGATAAAAGATTTGTTTTATTAATCATAAAAAGAATCTTTGGGCCATTAAATTCCCCCTAAAAAATTTCTTCCCTGAAATTTACGTACTACCTCAAAACAAATGGGGAGTTCTTTATTTCATTTATTTTTTCATGTTCCTATGTATCCTATTAAAACTTATTATTTTACTATTGGAATTTGATATTTCATGTTGAAATGTTCCTCATCACATGTACCATTATATAAATATTTTGTATTTGATATTTTCCAAATGAAAATTCAAGTTTTAATTAAACCATATTAAAATTAAATATACATTATCTGTCTTAAAGATACATTCTACATAAGGACCTTTACAAAAAAGATCATGGTCAGTGAAAATATTATTATGTAGTGATACTGAGTAAAATAGTGGACATCTCCGGTCCATTACATTAATGAAATCAAGTGATTGAGGTGTTCTGGGATGTCAAGGTGGCTTATCCCCAACACTTTTCCAAATTTCTAGTTCTATGAATAGTAATGGTGGTTAGACATTTCTACAGTCGTTGAGTAATTTTGAGCTATTTTTTTGATGATTCATTTTGAACCATCAGTGTCGATGAGTCATTTTGAACTGTCGTTGTCGGTGTGTCATTTTGAAAAGTAGGTGTCAGCGTATCATTTTGAACTATTATTGTCGATGAGTCATTTTGAACTCTCAGTGTCGGTGAGAAATTTTGAACTATTGGTGTGTGTAATTAATTTTCATATTTCAGTGTGAGAATGTCATATTGAACAGTTAGTGTCAGCCATTCATTTTGAACTGTCAGTGTTGGCATGTCATTTTGACCACTCAGTGTGGGATGTCATTTTGAACTGTTATTGATTACAAGTCATTTCAAATTTTCAGTGTCAGTGAGTCATTTACAATTGTTTATGCCAGAAAATCATTTTGAACTGTCAGTGTCAGTGATTCATTTTCACTTGTCGGTGCTGATGATTCTTCTTCAACTATTAGCGTCGGTGAATCATTTTCTTCTGTCTGTGTCGATGAGATATTTTTGAACACTGTTTCGGGCTACCTATAGTTTCACCTCTTTGACATGTTCTTTGATGTGAAATGAGCTCAAGGCCTTATCTTGATGTATTTAAGGAAGATTCAAATCCCATAATTCATATCATAATATTCATAAGGGTTTGAGTGCCTTTACTCTATCATACTACGTAATATTGATGAGATCTGCAATTATGGACAAATCTGACTGTATCTAAACCACAGCTCTGTTGTGTTTTTCTAAATGCTGAGATATATTCCACCAAGTTGTTATTTCTCATTTCACTTAGTGTGAGGAACCGCGAGAAATTCTTCCCATATGAGTGGTGTGATTGAACCATAATCCTTAAATCGTTTCCCCCTTATGTTTCTTCCTACTGCATGCACAAACCTTTTTGGTGGAAGAAACAAGTATTGATCTGTCATAAATAAAATGTATTATCTACCTCTATTATTATGATTTCTTCTATCCTTATTATCCTTTTTGTCCTTTACATTTTATGTCATGTGATCTCCATGTCCCAAATTGATTTTTCCAAGGTATCAATTGGTATGATCGTGTCACAATGTCCTCGGGTCGATGCAGTTTTCGAGCGGAGAGGTTGTCGTGATTGGTTGCATTGGAATATCCATAATAAACATCAAAACACTTTTGAGGTAGGATATTCATGGACTCTATATTATTTTACCTGAAGTCTTATAATTAGCACGCTTTATCCCCTAGATCACAATGCAATTGACATATAAATTTTTGAACTATATTAATGAACTTGGATAGAACATATATATTATTTCATTATATCGTGATATAGGTTTTACTATTAATTTATAGATCATATTATATCTATGATTATATTTTTAGCATTTTATTCTTGATGAAATTGGTATATAACATAATTCTTGGATTAATGATAAATTATTTGGCTAAAGATAAAGAGGATTGTAAATGAATCCACTTGTTGTTTTAATATGATTATAATAAAATATATGTATCTATTCATGTTTAATTGAATAAGTTAATTCAATATAGAATAATGAACCAATTTTGTGATAATGATACTTCCATAAAGGGTTATGATTTACACTTCAAATGTTATAAGCCAATTTCATTATTCGTTGTATCAATGAGTTCTCATTTTGTGTGAAGGATGAATGTCGTTTTTAGAGCCAAGATCCCAGTTGCTATGTGGTTTATTTTTTGCGGATTCTATTGTGTTGTGACCTTGGGAAGGATGATCCTGGAGTGCAATTCTGGTTTGTGGGGGAAGGGAGGCATAGTGGTTATGGTGGAAGCATCTGATTCCTAAAGTGACAAGATAAATTTATTTATCCATGTGGTGGTGGGGAGGACACTGGATATAATGAAATGGATGACATGTGAATGTTGGATTCATGTTGAACTTGTTCGTTTGTTTTCTTCTTTACTTTTCCCACATAATGGGGTAGTTTTGTTTGACTCTCCTTCCAAAAGAGGCCATTACACACTAGGTGTTCCATGATTATCTTCTTGAGTATGTATAGGTCTATTCTCTTGTTATAGGTGGGAATGACTCGATGGGTACTTCTTCTGCTCACCATGTTGAGCCCCTTGTGTTTGGTATCATAAAATGATTTTCTAGAATTCGTGGGAAAATAATAATGTTGCTAATAAATTATTTAATAAATGATTTTACCCATGGGGTAGGTGCTTGCTGGGATGAAATGATGGAGTTATAATTAAAAGGAACTATGGACTTGGTATGGTTATTGAAGAGGGCATAGAACTTTTTTGTGATGCTAATGAATTATAATGTGGAATTATTAATGGATACTTAATGTTTAAATAAATAATTAATGTAATTTGAAATTAATAAGAAGATATTAGTAATTTAATAAATCTCTTTGAATGGCTGTGTTCTTATAGGGCATCTAGTCTTAACAGTAGAAGCTGGGATTCCGGGAGATGTTAGCTATCGTTCAGTCTAGGACTAGGTTATTCCCATAGGGTGGTTGTGAGATATATTATATTCAATACTTTTTGAATTTTATATGCTACTCCCCCATATCGGTTAGGAAAAATGACACCCTATGGGATTATGATCCCATTGGTGTGTTTTCCCTAACATACAGAAGGGAGGATTGATGGCTGACTACCCCCTTTGGCCCCACACTCTTCTCTTGATAATTAATAAAGATGGAAGGTATGGTTGTTAGATTAACCCATACATGCATGTAGAGGGATATAATGGATTGTAGTTATTCATACAAATATATTCTTGATATATATTCTTATAGACTACTATAGCTAAACCGTATATTGGATGTGATGGCTTAAAAATCCCTACTCAGCATTTGGGCTATAATGGCTTGAGGCATAATGCTCGAAATATGATATACATTATGCGAGCTATTGTGTATCCCATAAACTACCTGATTACTATAGTTATGTAGACATAGTGGTTGTGTTTCCCAAGGTGTATATTGTGGGGCTACACCTAGCTATCTGCGGCCAATATTTTTTAGAGTGAGATTCTTAGGACATTAAATGTTGGGAAAAGCGGAAAACAAGTGGGGAAGTGGTAGAATGGTACCCTATATATTATTTAGTATATTATATAGTCTTTTATGTGATACATGTTGAGAGTTTTCATAGTGAGGCTGGGAAATTAGTGTACCTATTTAGATAAAGATTTAGTTTCACTTTTTGTGCATTTTGTTTTATCATGATTTCATTACTTTTTCATGACAGGATCTAGGGAGGATCATACTAAGTATACATTAATACTCAGATGATTTTATATAAACTATTTTTTAATTCACATGGAGTTGGTTGGAGATCAGGCTGGTTACTACTAGCTTGTGTGTTCTGAAGAAGATGTTCTTGCTTCACGGTCTGTGCCGTTTTACATTCTTTTGGTACTTGTAGTTGTCCCTTTCATTTGTAGTAGTTATTGTATGAAATTACATATGTGTTCTTGGGATTTCATTTATATTGTAGTCTGAGTTGGATTTGTTTTGTGTATGTATTATCTCCCTCACTCACATGTGTTTTATTAGAGGGTAATGCCTCCTTTTTTTGTTTACTATACCCTATGTAATAATCGCCTACCTGGGGCCAAATGGGCTCGGCAGTCAGGTGTCCCTATCTACCTTCTCATTTTGATATCCAATGAGGGGATCACTTTTTGGGGAGGGGGTTGTGAAAAAATATATATGAAACCACTCCATCATTTGCCATAATATAAAGTGGAACAATGTATCATAGACTCTACATTCATATCTATCCAAATATATAAACTCATTTCCATGATGATATCATACCAAATACAATATTTCAAACATGAAATCGTTTTTCCTTCTTGTAGTCGCCCATATAAATTTAATTTCGACTATAAGAATGATAAATTTTGTTTATATCACATTTATATTTTCTATAGTCACCATAAAATATCAAATAAAAATTGTTTCCCTTAACCAACATTATCCCAACATATTGTAGTTATATACCTTGTTAATAGATAACATTAAAATTAATTCTTAAATACAAGAGATGAAATGGTTTTTAAAGGATAATGTAACAAGTATATGATGATGGTCCCAACTACACTAAAAATAAAATGAGTTATCCAATAAAAATTATTTCCATTTTTAAATTTCCTTATGATAAAACCTATAATATTAAGGGTGATTTAATGTGATCTAGTTTTCTTTTGATTCCATATCTATTTGAGGGATTCTCAATATTGTAAGTGTAAATCTTTGATCTTTCTTAGAAAAAATCAAAATCATCTCTCCATGGAGTCCCACTACATTCTAAATATCGTGAAAGGCTATGATCTCTGTGGAAAAATCCTCTCGCATGGAAAATATATTGAAATAAATTTTCAACCTATCCATGATTACCCATATAGATTTATTTAACATGAATATATTAGATTGAAAAGTGACATTGTCAGTTTTGATTACTTCCCACTTCTAAATAGGTAGGGGTACTTATTTTAATACCTTGTTAGTAAGTTTTCCATACACATTCAATTGTTAAACCTCAAGAACAATGAAATATATTCATTAATATCTCTTTTCATAATATACAACCAAATATGATATTGATGGTCCCTATATATTTTAGTTTTTCAAGATGTGTGTAGATTTTTGAGCTATGAGATTTCTCTATTAGATCATACCTTATCATTGTAATACATTGGATACATAGCCTTGTAAAAAATTAAGTTACACCTTATTTATCAATATTGATTTTAGAAAACACCGCATTTGATACAATCTTTATCATATTTTTCATCAATGGATTATATATTTGGTTATTAATGATCTTCTCTAGTAAAGATGGTTGGGAAATCATTTCAAATATGATTGATAATTTTTCTTCCATTATGATTCCAATGTCCAAAAATAATAGGTCATTGTTAAATATTTCACATTAAATAATCATCATTTCATGAACACTATGTCCATTCCAGATCAATGCTTCTATGACATTACCTTATCTTATATCGTGATGGTGACTTGAATAATCATATTTTTGGTAGCCCCAACCGCCACATTTATCCGAATATAGGGTACATTTTTGTGTTAATATATTCTTGATGATTTAGTGTTATTTTTAAATATAATATATTTATTCAGGATGATTGTGTCCTCATATCATCATATAAATAGTTAGTACAATGAACATCTAGTTATGAGTAGGATAATTATAATCTTGAAAACTTAAATTTTAATATTCATATGACAATGCCTTTTAATTTTCTATAAGGATACATACAAGACCTTCTAAAGATGTAACACTATAGATAATGAATCCATATTTAGAAGTATGTGAAGATAGAATTGGTTTTATTACCAAACCATTCATACATTCTTGGAAACAATCTCCACACTCAATTTTATAGATAAAATCTACCCCATTTTGAGTTAACAAGGTTTTTTGATTAGAAAGTCCTAATATTTTTTCAAAAACTATCTAGAGTATCATTATAGACCAATGAAACTGCATGTATCAGTTGTTGACATAGGATAATCCCACTCTTTGACAAACGTTATCTAAAAAGGATAAATTGAGAATAATTAACTATACCACAATTTTCCATAGATTGTGACTTGATGCAGCCTTAATGTACATTTACTAAATTTTTAAAAAATATCCTTCCTAGTAATTTATAAAATGATTATTATAGAATCATCATACAACTCCAAAATTATATGATTATATCATAATATCATTAAAATTGATGACAAAACATTTATAAAGGTATGCCTTAAAATGTAACATCTGTATACTTTTATGAAATATTTATTTATAAATAATTTCAATCATCTAATGGATTTCATGACATACAAAACCTAGTTTAAACCAACCTTGATATAAAAAACTATTATATAAAATGAGTTTTATAACCAATCCATCATAACGGAAGTTCTGAATAAATCTAAATAAATCATTAAAAATATATTATTATATTTTTATAAAATTACTTCATTGGTTACAAATTGATTGTTAATGAAAATAAAAATCATTTACAATAAAAATAAATATTTTTATAATATGTAGTTTTCATACAGATAATGTATTTTTGGGCTCATAAATTAATTAAATTCCTTTTTGTGACTAATTATAATGAAAATATTCTAATATATAACTGATACTACTTAATACATGTATATAAATATATATATATATAAAGGAATATGATAAGTATAAATTATATTGTTTCCTTAAAAAGTTATTTTTTCTAAAAAATGTTTTTGACATATTTTTCATATATAGATTGAAATTTGTTTTCAAATTTAATGGTATTGATTTACATATCTATTATAAAGATTATCAAATTAGGTAAATATTATCCTTTTATTTTTATTTTTATAAATAATAACCGTGGAAAAATTTATCACCTTGGTAAAGAGTAAGAAGGGTTATTATTGATTAAAAATAAGTTATATTCCAAATATTATTCATAGAAATTATTATATTATGAATTTAAATCCCCCCTAACACCTTAGCATTGAATATTATATTTCTTAAGGACACTTTACCATTAAAATGACGTATATATTTATTTAATAAATGAATGTTACCAAATGCCAGTGTCTTTTTAATATACATTATATATAAACATATTGATAGAAGTCAATTATGAACTAATATAATTTTTCACTTGGGGTTTAATAAAATAATACAAGATATAAATTTATTTTTTATTTTTGGAAATTATATAGTGAACCTAATGTCTTATGAAACACTAATGGAATATGAATCCATTTAACAAAAATATAATTTGAATTAGTTAATGTGACCCATGAATTATATTGATGTATATTAAAAATTATGGAGTTGATTTACAGTTATATTCCAATTCCCCCTTTTCATGATTAATATAATGTTAAATTAAATGAATTGTGTTAAAATTGACAATAATAATATTTTATAAAAACAATATTTTATTAAATGAATTAAAACTAATAAAAAACATGAGATAAGATAAATTAGATAACATATGTTCGAAAATGACATAAATTGACCATTTATGGTCCACTTGTCACCTTATATGTAAAAAATAAACCCCATTAATTTTTAAAAATTGTTATAATGGTTAAAATTATAATTTATTAACTATGGGTTAGTCCAAATGACATGGTTTAAAATTACACCAAATCATTTCTAAAGTAAATTGGATGATGGGATTAAAACACTATAATTATATATATTTGAATCCATTTCTATTTTGAGTCATTTATATTAATAGTTAGAATATTAAAATCTAATATTTTACGAAATATCAAAAGTTTCCCTACTACAATTAAAAACTGTACCTCCTCCCTAAAATTTTCACACTAATTTCATCATTATACTTCATCCAAACATTACATATTTCCCTTATCAAAATCTTTATCCTCATTCTAGAGGCTCTGTTTTCCACAAATTACAATCCATGGATCCCTCTAGATAAGATCTAAATGTGTTGCTTCAATGAAGAGAAAATAACCTTAACCAATACTTTTTTGTACTCTTCTACACCAACTATAAATATATGTTTTTAAATTAAATTATAGTTATATTATCGTGTATATAATTTACTATTAATATAATTATAAAAACAACATTATAAATATGAGTTCCCATAAAATGAGAAGTGAATGTATTTCTCGTGCATACTTACAACTTACCATCTCCATGTTGTGATCTAATTCATTCGTCCACACCTTATTTTATGGATGGGTATCATTATGGGATTAATTTTTATAAATGATAATAATGAAACAATTATACATTAATATCAACTCTACTTTATTAACATACATTCCCTTGAGAAACAATAACATTGATTGTGGGTACATGTGGGAAAACACCTCCATGAAGTGATACAAATTTTTACATTTATATTTTAATTGTATGGTAATAATGATGAATCTGATTATTATATATGATATATATTAAATAATAATTATATTACAATTTTGATTAATATTTACCTTTCATTCACTCCATCTAGTGAAAAAATGAAAATAGTGTTCATGTGTATGTATGACCTACTGTCCCCATGAATGATGTAATTCATTTTTCTGTCTCAAAATTTTACATGTTACCATAAATTGTTATATAATTTATATATAATATATTAATATCATGATTAATTTATTTTATAATATGTAACGAAGGTTATCCTATAATGTGAATAACTAGTAAGAAAAAATACTCATGATATATGAAACAACTAGAACCCTGAAAAACAAAGTTTAACATTGAATTAATTGTAATAGAGGGTGTTAGCATGTTATAAAGGGATCTTATATGATATTTTATGTATTATAATTAATCTTTAACAGAATTAGAATACAACTACATTTATTATAGAATATTTTATGGTGTTTTGAAATTAAGGTGATCTCGAGGTATGTGTTTTATTTGATAATCTCATCAATATTTGGGATTGTTTATTTTCATGTCATTTATTGGGAATATTTACCTTCCATATTAATGTTTTATAAAATTGTAATATTTTTTTACCATTACCCTTTGAGTTTTTTAATTAATTTTTAACCTTTATTGAATTTTTATGAAATTATTTGAAAGCAATATTTTTTGTTGTTTTCTAAATGGTGTAGTTTTTTTATTTTCTAAAAAAATACAATAAAAATATTATTCAAATTATATGAAATTAAAATATTTACCTTCTATTATGAATTATATTTTTGTTGAATATTCCTTTAGATTCAGAAAATGTTATTTAAAAAACATTCTTTATAACTGCACAACTAGTTTTAAAAAGAAGTTATTCAATATAGAATGATTATTTTACTCTAAAATTATTCCAAGTGATCTTTCAATACCATTCTACATATATGGTGAAACCATTTTATGTATCTTATTATTTACTAGGGATATGATCCATGGATATCATTATTATTATTTCATTTTATGGTTTATGTTTATAATGTAACGGTGTTTACGAAACCCATTTCATTTCAATGGATTTTATCATTATGAAATGATTAAGAAACCCATTAATTTTAAAGTGTTTTGATATATTTTATGATTTATAATATTTTTGCACACATATTAATTACTTTAATTATTTTGAGAGTGGTACATATTCTATCTCTAATGAATTCGTTAATGATTCATATGTCCTGAGATAAATAGTACTGGAAAGGGTAGTAAACCCAGTTTAGTAAACTAGAGTTGATAAGAGTAAAAATAAAAAGCTAAAAAATTATTTATATTTGTTTGGATAAAATATATACTGGTCCAATCCTCAATCTCCTATAATCCTCTATAATACTAGTACCCACTACGAAACTCCCTAATAATGGTTTGTGATAATTATTATAGACACTTCTTTTTAAAACTCCATAATCAGAACCTAGTCATGATACAAGTTACCAAAAAAGTATGATTATCTATCTTTTGATCATGATTCATAACCCTTACTTCCATTTAAGTGGTGGAATGACTATATTGATAAAATAGTTGTTTTTTATCGGAAAATCAAAAAGTAGACATGGATAAATTAAAAACAGAACAAATAAATATTACACGAATAAAAAATGTACACATCAATAAATAGATGATCATAATGTAAAATAAAATTATTATCAATGATCATTTATCACTTTTAAGGAAATAAATGTCAATGATAGAGTTGGTCGATTATCATAGATTTAGTGGAGAAGTCACAAAAGATCAAGAACATTTTTTAGTGTAGTTAGAATATGAATGAGGTATCACAAGTGGCCATCAAGAAGGATCTACATAGTAATCTATTTTATATTCCATGAAGATATCTCTAAATCATTAAAACGGAGAACTACAAGGAGTGTGTACATATAAAATATTATCACGAACCATCTATGGGAATAAAAATATAAAAATATGACAATATTATATATTTTTAAAGATACAATCATGAATAACATATAATACATTAAGGATTTACATTACATAAAAGAATATTAATATAAAACAATTAAAATTTCAAGTATATCATTTGTTAAAAAACAAAATATTATAAAAATTAAAAAAAATATAATCATTTAAAATATTAAAAAAAATAAATACAGAAAATATATATTTTCATGAACAAAAAATTACTCGGAAAAATGTTTATAAAATAATGTTACACTTATTTCTCATAAACACAAAAACTTTATTAAAATGTAAAATAATAAAATATGTATCAGAAGTTTTTTTCCCAATAAAAATAACAGAAACAAAAAAATAAAATATGAGAAAGATTAAATTTTAAATAATATTGGTTTATGACATAACTCTAAAAATATAAACCAATGGATCATGACCTACCCTTTGAATACAACAGATGCTTCCATTTTTCATAAGAACAAATATAATTAAATTCAACAAATGAAAATAATTTTATGTTATATAACAGTCAAAGGCTTCATAATAAATAATAATAAAATTACAATATGATATCCAATTTTTAATCTTGACTCACCGTTGGAGTTTTTTAGTGATGAATCATTAATTAACTTGGGAGGTGTCCAATGGGGGCTCATGGAAAATACATCCAAACAAAATTAGATGATAATTAACTAAAAATTAATCCAAATCATCTTTCTAAAGAAATAATAAATATATTTTATAAAAAAATTATAAAAACATAAAATAGGAAGGAATGTTATAAAAATTATCAATTCAACTTATCAAATCAATCAGATGTAACAATGATCATTAATAAAAAATAATTTATCTTCTTCAAGTAGATTATAATAAAATAGAAAAAAATATGACCCGAATAAGATGTATCAATACATATTGAAAAAAAATAAGAAATAATCAACTAATAAAATAATAAAATGAAAAAAATTTCAGTCACATTTTATTATATAAGGATAATAACCTATTAGAGGTCGAAGATACTTCTACAAAGGCTTTGTTCAGCAACAGAAATATAACCAGAAACAAAAATTATAAAACTTATAGTCCAAATTTATAGGGGGAAGAAGTGATCCTTTTGGAGCAAAACCATGCTTATGTTATGAATTTTAATGGAAATGATGGATCAATAGATGGTTAAAATATTTCCCACCATTTTTATGCAATGGTTCTTAACAAAACATAACATTGATGTATTTCAATAGTTCACTGTCCCACGATTGTGTTCCAATGGTGACACATGACTCATTGGTGGTATTTTGTAATCATGACTTCACTCACCAACCATTGGGATTTTATAAAGGTGACATATCAAGAAACTTATATGGTAATGATGATAAACTACATTGGACAAAATAATAACTAGATAAACGAAAGAGGATACACTAATAGAAGATGATGGTTCAACTGATGAATCTAGAATTTTGATTCATACAATGAATAACAAACCAAAAGATATGGAATTGATGGTTGGATGAAATTTTGAAAAAATATTAGATGAAACTACGATGATTGTTGGAGCTAAAAAAATCAATATGGTAATACCACTAAATAAGAAAATATTATTTAGAATATGAAGACATGTGGGATTTCAAAAGAAGGTATTGGAGTTAAAAAAAGATCATACTAGTAGAGATTAGAAGATCTAATTGTAACATAAGTATTTTATTTTTTTTGTTTGAATGAAAATTTACCCTCATACAATAATCCCATGTCGATTTTAAAAAAATGGGAGAGTGGTTTATAAATCATTAATCACTAATTCCATATTAAAATTAAAACACAATGAACACATACTCAAGACACAACCAATTTGGTGACCAAGCCCAATCTATGTTCATTGCGGTTTAGAACCATTTTCCTCATACATAGGTCAACATTTTATCTTCATTCTTTATGCAGAATGGATTCATTTTCCTTCATTTGTGCTACCTATGGTGGACATTCCCACAAGGTTGACCCTATGGGTACCCTATGTGGTTGAGATCTAGACACTTATCTCACATTGAAGTAAAAAAATTCATTTACATAAGATTATTGAAGATAAGAAAAAAAATATAAACATTTAATTTTTAACAAATAAAATATATTATAAAGACATTTACATGATTGTTTTGAGAATTTATAATTTAATACAGTTTCTAGAATATAATAAATGATAGAATTTTAAAATATAATTTGATAAAATATTATTTCTTGTATTTAATCATAAAATATAAAACGGTTATTGTATTTTAAAAAATTTCAAATAATGAGAAAATAAACCTTTTGTAAATTTAAAAATAAAAGATTAAATTTTTTAAAAAAATCCTCCCCATTTTTAATATTTTCCATAATGAAAAATAATATGTTATTATATTAATCAAAATAAATTTTTAATCAAAATCAACAACTATAAAAGTAAAAAAGTGGAATTTTTTCATAAGAGAAAACAATTTGTTTCTATATAAATAATTGTAAAAATAAAGAGATATTAAAATTTTTAACAATTGTAATTATAAATAAAACCTACCACAAACCATTTTTACATAATGAAAAATATTTATAAAAAAACATATATCCATAAAAGAAATGTTAATATTTATTTTGATATGTTCTAAATAGTATAATATAATAGAATATTATTATAAAAAATTTACTAATTAAATTATTTTCCATGAAAATATTACGTAAAATAATATACACCTGAAATAAATGAATAGTTAATTTCCAGAAGTGTTTTTATAAATAATCCCCCTATGTTTAAGGATAAATGAATTATATTAAAAAAAATAAATCAATATTTTTATTATATAAATTAAATCAATATAGAATATATTGATTATATATATAAATTCATAATTTCAAAAAAATTAACAATAAAAATATATGAAAAACTAATTTATAATTAATTAATGATATTTTAAAGAGTATAAATGTCCTCCCATGATAAGTAGATGAACAATCTATTCAAAAAACCATGAAAATTTATTGATTACATTAGTTAATTATGTCAAAATTTATTTAAAAGGTACATAGTAGTATATTATTATTAATAACACAAAATGGGTAACTCAAAAAATATTCCAGTAAATTTAAATAGAATTTAATCAATAATTCTATAAAAAATTTCATAAAATATTAAACAAACATTAATCATATTCAGAACGAAATTTTAACTATGTAATTTACAAGAATTTTACATAATAAAGAAAAACATATTTAAATTAGTTCACAAGCAATTAATTATAAATATAATGATTTTTTAAAAGATTTTATATATCGAGTATTCCAACATATCAATTTATATTAAAGTATATAGTATGAATATTGGATAACAAAAATTATACTTTTCTGGGCATGGTGATCCACTTAGGTCCAATTGAATTTGAGTAACATACTTTTGGTACCCCTGCTGCCGTATGTTCAATTGAATTCACAAATAGTGTTTTGACCACAAAAAATTATTTTAAACCATTATTACATTGCGAATCAAAAAATATATTTTATATTAATCAACTCTATTATAACAAAATGAAGTTTTTGAATATTATTGAAGATTCATTTCTATAGTGTTCATTCATTCCACATTTAAAATAAGATATATTATGGATTATTCCATTTGATCTTATAAAAAATTATTATTATTTATACTTTGAGTAACAATGTCAAATAAAAAACAATTCTTATTGGTGTTTATTTTCATTATAGTAAATATTAGGTCAAATTGTTTTTTACCTTTATCAAAATTAGATAATTCATCTCTATGATTAACAATGTTAATTTTCAAAACCATGATCATCTTTTGAATTGTTTATAAATCTATAAATACATTTTTTTTGTTCCATAATCTTTGTTTAGTAAAATTTTATTTTATATCCTTAATTTCTTGAATTCAATATTATAAAATAGTTAAATAATATAAAAATAAATTAATTCATCTATACATGAATTTATCATTTACTACTATAATGTCTTGTTTATTTTTTTTCATCATTCAATTTTTGATTTAAAGAATCAAAATTTCTATTATTCTCTTCATTCCAAGAAAATTGATATTGATATTTTCATATTTTCTTTTTAGTTTTCCATTTTCTATGACAATATTATTATTTACAAATTAAAAATATTTATGTGATTTAGTAATTATGAGAATACAAGATATCAACTATACATTATGTTTATGAAAATGTTTAACTATATAATTATTTGAATAAAATCACAATTAGAATCAAAATCAGTATCATTTTCATTATAAAATATTAAATTACGATCAAAAGTTGAAAAAGTTATTAACTATTTGTAACATCCCAAGTAATTAATGAATAATAGATACTTTTATCTATGTCTATTAATTAATTATATAGTGTTTTAGAGGCTTAAAATGAAAATAAATCCAATCTTAAGCATTGAATACAGTAATATTTTTAAAAGATTGTTTTACTGTCTTTTGATGGAAAACAAACTTTAAATATATCTTTTGACAATTTTATAAGCTATGTTTGTCAAAATAAAGTTATTATTTATGTTTGGTACATTAAAATTTACTTTGTGTGAATTTTTGGTATTTTCCAGACAATGTTAATTTTTTAATTAATAGTTAAAAATACTGCATTTTACATCAAAAATGCTTTTTAATATAATTTATTTATATTATTATATTATCTTTTGAATTTTCTTTGAAGTGAAATTAGAATATATTTTTACCATTTAATCCAATGGTGGTCATTGGAATCAATTTCACTTTGAAATTGGACTTAAACTGGTGTCAATCATTTGATACTTATTGTTTCATAAAAACAAGCTATTTGTCATGATAGCGGGAATTAATTTTTAAATTAATTATTGTGACTAATATGTTTTGAAATTTGTAAAATAGACTTCATTTTTCAATTCGGAATATCAAATATAGCTTAGGGTGAATTTTTTGTATTTTTCTGAAAAACTTCAATTTTTTGATGAATAGTGAAACCACTATGTGGTACTTTTAAAAAAAGATTTTTCGTTTAAATAAAATTTTACCACTTATGTGTTTTGAATTTCAAAAATCCGACATACATGGTTGTCATTAAGAAGTAAAATGTGGTTCAATGAGATTAAAATAATTTTTTTTGTGAATAGTAACTCTTAAGTTCTTAATCGCGATTAGAGGTAATTAGTGTAGTTTAAGGTAAAAATAATTCTTTATTAAAATGAGATGATCTTGAAACATGTCCTACCCTCATTTTACGTGTCATGGCCGACCATGAAAATCCATGGGTCAACTTGGGGATCCCATGGAGCCACTTTGGATGGGAAATGACATAAATAACTTTTTATTTAATGTAAAAGTAAAAATGACACAAACATGGTATGTTTTAATAAAACAATTTTTTACATGGGGTTATAAAGATCAGATTTTTGATTATAAATAGTCATTGAAAATCTCAAAATATTTCCTACATCATAGTATTTTTTTATAATTTTTATACTTTAAATAAATTAAATTATTTATGACATCATGATGATGCAGCGATGACCTCATTATTTAATGATTTAAATAAAATGGAATGATAATGTAAAATCTAAGACCTAAACGTTACCAAAACCTATTGGATGGGTGGATTTAGAACCCTAATCACCTTATACTCTAAACACATCAATGTGGGGCCTCTTAAATATGAATACCATTTTAAAATAAAGTGACTTTTCTTTACCTTCCAAGAGTGCCCCTCCTCTCCTCTTATAAAAGGCCCCCACCTCTACCTCCTTACCCACACATCCAAAGCCTTTGGCTCGGCCAAACCCTATCCATTTTATCTCTCCACATACCTATCATACTCCTTGAATCCTAACTTTGGGAAGAAGTCTTCCCAAGGAAGCCTTTGAGCTCAAATCTAATAGAGTTATCTGATTTTAAGGTAATGTCTTCTTTTGAGTCCTTTTGTTTGATTTTGCTTCTCCAACCCCCTAAACTCTTTTTATTATTTTCTTTTGTAACAACTCCAGTATCCTCAATATACTAGGATGTTGTTATAAGAAGGATTCGAGCTATAGTTACACACACCTACATCTAATGGTTAAAGGACATACTGTTTCTGTGGATGATGAATTTATGGCTCCCGAAACGATGATTGTTCAACATTCTTTTAACACCTTAAAAGGTGGATATTATGATGTCAATATATTTATATATGATATATAATATGTTTATGTTTTCCTTAAGCTTCTGTATTTTTCATTTTGGGCATACCATTATGGTTTCCATTATGGGTAAACGTGATATCTTCATTTAGGGAAGTGCGGACTACCGCCCCTCAAAGTGATTTGATTCGTTAAATACCATATGTGTGACGTATAAAGGATAGAACTATGATATTATAAATTATATTATACTAGAATTATAATATACCATTATATCATTATGATTCCATTATATAAAATATGAAATAGAAATGAAAGTAGCGTTCATGCGTACGTACGGCTTACCGTCTCCATGAACGGTGCATTTCATTTCTTACCTCTAAATGATTATGTAATATTATAAATGCATATATATGATGGATATATATGATATATACATAATCATTATAATTCTGGATATAATGGATACATGAACAACATGTAATTATAAAGGGTTTATTTTTTACTCAAGTACCAATGATCGTTAAAACGACCGTTATTAACTTAAATAATTAAATAGTGTTAATGACATGGCAATAAGTGATATAAAAGGAATAATTAACATGAAAAAGGTTCTTAAACATGTATTAATTAACTCAAGTTAATTATTCAGGAGATTAAATAACGACCAAGTCAAGTCGGACCCGAGGTATGGGACTTCATCTCAATCTCCTTTCATTGAGGTATATTTTGTTTTATACACAACCTTTTTTTGTATGGTGTATAAACCCCATTGACTTTTATGTTTATTCAAAAGGAATATTTTTTATATGAAGCATTTACTATATGACAAAAGGGAGTGTTTTTGTCATACGTATGCGACGAAAACGACTTCTCCGCCGTCGTGACCATTATTTGAGTTTCAGCTTCCTCTACAAGCCATTCCTTTTTTAAAAAAGAAAAATAAATACCATATTTTACTTTTCTTTTGTTTTGGTATTGAAAATGGTTTTCATAACGTTTTTATATCAATGTTTTGTATTGATATCTTGTTATTGAAAGGTGGTAATGTTATGTTTCCTTTATGCATGTTTTATGTGATACGATTATATTGAGGTTCTTGGTCATTATTATGAAGACGGGTGGTTTCGTGATAATCTAAGGGCAGGTGAGCCCGATATATCTCTCTAATGCATTGGGTAACGTGAAGGAGTGTAACGTTAAGGTTTTTCCGAAGAGATTTAGGGAATATACTGTGATGGGTATTCCAAACGTAACCAAGAGGGTTACTCCCTATGTACGAATGTTATGAATGCCTCAAGTTACCTTTATGTCTTATGATTTCTATTATTTATTAATGATTTGATGAGGTATATTAAAGTGCTTATGTTTTATGGGTAAAGTATGATTTCATTCTTATGTATATATGTACCCATGTATCCTTTCCATATTTTTATATCCCTTACTGAGCTTTTTATGCTCATCCCAAGTTTTTTGAAATGTTTTTCACAGGTCAAGGGAAAGGTACATGATATGATGATAGTGTCAAGGAACTGTCAAGAAAGAATCCATGTTTTATTTTAAATATGATTCCATTGATGGGAAGGAAAAATATTATCTTTATGTAACCACTTTGTTTATATGTGGAATGTAATGCAAGTTTTATGATCTAATTCTCTAAAACTCTAAACCCGAAAAGATCCTCAATGTGTAATCTTGTAATAACTCAAGATTAAGTATGGTTTAAGGCTGGGGCCTTATAGATGGTATCATAGGTCGGTTTAGATAACTTTAGGAGTTAGAATTCTATTCAATTATTATCCAAATTTTTTTATAGTCAAATTGAAGTGATATAGTATTTGATGATTACCATGTTTCTTCATCTAAGACATGTTTGTTCAGAATGGTTTTCTGCAGTGGAAACAGGAAATCAGTGCTAGGAAGGAATGTAGAAGGAAATAACCTTCCAAATCAGCATCTTGAGATGGTCAGAATTGGAACTGAACAGTTTGTTGCAGTAATGGTGCAGTTGACGCAAGCGATAAATGGCTGTGGTATCCATACACATGATCAGCCAGATCAACCGCAGAGGAACATGTCAGTGGTGGAACATTTCATGAGGAAACATCCCCTATTTCATGAAGGGTGGATTAAAGCACTGGAGAATATTTTTGATGTCATGGGGTGTTCAGACAATCAAAAGGTTAGTCTTGCTATTTACTGTTTGGAGGGTGAAGCAGATCAGTGGTGTTCGATGGTTAAAAATATCAGGGACGCTAATGAGATTGATTCTCTTGACTGGGATGAATTCAAAGGTATGTTTCTTGAGAAGTATTTTCCTAAGGCTGTTCGACATAGGATGGAAAAGAAATTCCTGGAATTGAGGCAAGCAGAAGACTCAGTGGCTTCCTATGAAGAAAGGTTCACTCGATTGGCAAGGTATGCTCCAAATTTTATCCGAGACCTTGATAGTAAAATAAATCGTTTTTACTCAGGATTAAATCCAAAATATCGAAGGGCATTAGCTTCTCATGAGTTTAAAAGTTATGAAAAGCTTGTTTGATGTGCTGAGAAAGTGTAAATGGAGTTTTTCGATGATCTAGTGTTCTATAACAACCAGCAGAAGAAGAGACCATGGTGGCAGGAGAAAGGGAAGAATTCTTCAAAAAACTATGACGGTAATAAAACTATGTTTCCAGTTTATGATAAATGTGGCAAAAGGCACGCTGGGGAATGTCTTCTGAATTCTGGAAAGTGTTGCCGATGTGGAAAGATGGGACATAAGGCTCGTGATTTCATTGGAAAAGATCAGGGTGATGGTAAGACCAAATTTGATTTACAGTTAGTGAAATGTTATAAGTACAATGAAATGGGTCACTATGCAAACAAGTGTCCGAAAAAAGGGATTGAGTGATGGGAAGCAGTTAGACTACAAGTAGAAAGGGGTGGTGATATCATATGCAACTACTTCAGCAGATGTCAGGCCATCAAATGAAGTTGTATCAGGTACATTGTTTGCTTTTTCAGATTATGCCTGTGTGTTGTTTGATTCAGGGTCTACACATTCTTTCATCTCTGAAACCTTTTCTAGTAAAATTGGAATACCATCTCAAGAAATGACTCCTGAAATTTTTGTAAAAACACCTGGGGGAAATGTTGAGGCAAAAATAATTTATAAGAATCTTCCTATCCTTATCTGTGGAAAGAACCTACTTGAAAACCTTATTATTCTACCTCTAGTAGAGTTTGATGTTATCCTGGGTATGGATTGGCTCTCTCTTTACCATGCTAAGATTGACTGTAGAGCCAAAGAAGTTTCTTTTCATAAAGACTTTCAGTTTGTGTACAAGAATAAACCCTTAATATTGATAACTTATCAAGAGGCCAAGAATCATGTAAAAGATGGAAATGAATGTAACCTTCCACACATCGTTGAAAATAAAGAAACTGTTCAGATTAATGACGTGCTAGTGGTAAATGAGTATCCTGATGTTTTTCCTGATGAGTTTCCTAGAATAATACTAGATTGGGAAGTTGAGTTTACTATTGACTTAGTTCCTGATGCTAAGCCAATTTCAAAACCCCCTTATCGAATGGCTCAAATTTAACTTTTAGAGTTGAAGGAGCAATTGCAAGATTTATTAGAGAAAGGTTTCATTCGACCTAGCACATCACCATGGGGTGCCCCTGTTTTATTTATTAAAAAGAAATATGGTTCAATGAGACATTGCATTGATTATATAGCCTTGAATAACATCACAGTTAAGAACAAATATCGTTTGCCTCATATAGATGATTTGTTTGATCAGCTCCAGGTAGCTCAATATTTTTCAAAGATTGACTTGAGATCGGGGTACCATCAGCTGAAGGTAAAGGAAGCAGATGTTCCGAACACTGTGCTCCGTACAAGATATGACCATTATGAATTTGTAGTAATGGCTTTTGGGCTATCCAATGCACCTGCTGTATTCATGGACTTAATGAATATAATTTTACATGAGTTGTTGGATAAGTTTGTGGTGATTTTCATTGATGATATTTTGGTGTTTTCTAAAAGTAAAGAAGAACATGAAAGACATTTAAGGGTCATTTTGCAAACCTTGAAAGAAAAGAAACTGTATGGAAAATTCAGCACGTGTGATTTTTGGTTTCAACAAATTTTTTTCCTTCGTCATATTGTTTCTAAAGATGGGATAATTGTTGATCCTGCAAAAAAAGGTTGTTGAAGAATGGCCAAGACCCACAAATGTAACTGAGATTCATAGCTTCCTTGGTTTGGCAGGCTATTACAGAAGGTTTGTTAGAAATTTTTCAGGGTTATCTAGTCTAATGACTAAGCTAACTCGGAAGGGTGTTAAGTTTATCTGGACAAAATAATGTGATGATTGGTTTTAGGAATTGAAAGGAATATTGGTGAATGCTCCAGTTTTGGTACTACCTTCCAGGAATAGTGAGTTTGTTATATACAGTGATGCTTCATTGAAGGGACTTGGTTGCGTCCTAATGCAGAATGATCAGGTAATTGCTTATGCTTCACAATATTTGAAAACTCATGTGGTAAATTACCCTACACATGATTTGGAATTAGCTGGTGTTGTTTTCGCTATAAAAATTTGGAGGCATCATTTGAGTGGAGTGAAGTGTGAAATATACACTGATCACAAAAGTTTAATGTATATATTCACTCATCAAGAATTTAACATGAGACAAAGGAGATGGCTAGAATTAATCAAGGATTATGATTGTACAATTCATTACCATCCGGGAAAAGAAAATAAAGTGGCTGATGATTTGAGTCGAAAAAGTAATGCTTCGTTAGCAATGTTGCATTTTGAACGTGATCCTTTGGTTAAGGATTTGATGAACTTTGGCATAGAAGTTGTTGGTGCAGGAAGTTCTGCTGTTTTGTTTCAGGTATCAGTGAGATCATCTCTATCAGATAGAATCAAGAATGAACAGAAGCAAGACAGTGAGTTGCAGAAAAAGGTAGAGCTGGTTCAGAAAGGTAAGTTTTCTGAATTCAAAATTGATAATAGTTGCGTTTTGAGATTTGGGAAGATATTGTGTGTGCCTTGTAATTCATAGTTGAAGAGAGAGTTGTTATGTGAAGCTCATAGTTCTCCGTTTACAGTTCATCCAGGAAGTACTAAGATGTATAGAGATCTTCGGGAGTATTACTGGTGGGATGGAATGAAAAGAGATATTGTTGATTTTACTGTGATGTGTTTGACTTGTCAGCAGGTTAAAGCAGAGTGGCAGTTACCGAAAGGGATGCTTTAGCCTCTACCAGTGCCAGAGTGGAAATGGGAGAATTTATCCTTGGACTTTTTTGTTGGATTACCGAAGACATCTTGAAGTAATAATGCAATCTGGGTTATTGTTGATCGCTTGACTAAATCTGCTCATTTCCTTGCAATACGAGATACTTTTTCCCTATATCAACTTTCCCGTTTGTATCTTAAAGAGATAGTCAGGTCACATGGAGTTCCCTTCTCCATTGTATCTGATCGTTATCTCAGGTTCACTTCTAACTTTTGGAAAGGCCTTCAGAAGTCATTGGGTACTGAATTAAATTTTAGTACACCATTTCATCCTCAATCAGATAGGCAGTCAGAACGAACAATTCAGACATTGGAGGATATGATTCATTCTTGCTCTATGGATTATCAGGGAAGTTGGGACCAACACCTTTTTTGGTTGAATTTTCATATAATAATAGTTTTCATTCTAGTATACAGATGGCACCATTTCAGGAATTATATGGGAAGCTGTGTCGAACTCCAGCTTTCTAGGATGAAGTGGGTGAAAGGAAGTTGATGGGACCAAAATTGGTAGAAGAGATGGCAGAAAAATTTCAGCTGATTCAGAAGCACATGAGAACAGCTCAGAGCAGGCAGAAGAGTTATGCGGATAACCGGAGGAAGGATTTATCTTTCGAGGTAGGTGATCATGTTTTTCTCAAGGTTTCTCCTTGGAAAAGTGTGATGAGATTTGGTAAGAAAGGAAAGCTGAGTCCAAGGTTCATTAGACCATATGAAATTCTGGAGAGAGTTGGATCAG
Organism: Viscum album; assembly: GCA_963277665.1. NCBI lineage: Eukaryota > Viridiplantae > Streptophyta > Magnoliopsida > Santalales > Viscaceae > Viscum > Viscum album. The sequence goes on from OY728126.1 coordinate 1,679,558,432, forward strand.
TTGCATACCGGGTGGCTTTACCTCCGAGTTTATCTCAGGTACACAATGTTTTTCACGTTTCGATGTTGACAAAGTATATGCCAGATCCATCTCATGTTTTGAGTCCATAGGTAGATCAGCTAGAAGAGAACCTATCTTATGAGGAACAACCGGTCCAGATTCTTGACCACATGGAGAAAGTGTTACGGAATAAGGTGATTAATCAGATAAAGGTTTTGTGGACAAACCACATGATGGAAGAGGCAACATGGGAATCTGAAAATGCAATGAGGGATAAGTACCCCCATTTATTCGATAAGTAAATAAATTGCGGGGATGCAATTTTCAAAAGGGGGGAAGGATGTAACATCCCATGTAAGTAATGAATAATAGATATTTTTATCTATGTCTATTAATGAATTAGATAGTGTTTTTGAGGCTTAAAAAGAAAATAAATCGAATCTTAAGCATGGAATACACTAATATTTTTAAAAGATTGTTCTACTGTCTTTTAATGGAAAAACATTTTTAAATCTATATTTTGACAATTTTATAAGCTATTTTTGTCAAAATAATCTTATTCTTTATGATTGGGACATTAAAATTTACTTTGTGTTAATTTTTGGTATTTTTCAGACAATGTTCATTTTTTAATGAATAGTGAAAGAAACTGCATTTTACATCAAAACTGCTTTTTAATCTAATTTATTTATATGATTAGATTATCTTTTTAATTGGTTTTGAAGTAAAATTATAATATATTTTTTCCATTTAATACAATGGTGGTCATTGGAATCAATTTCACTTTGAAATTGGACTTAAACTGGTGTCAAACTTTTGATACTTATTGTTTCATAAAAACACGCTATTTGTCATGACAGCGGGAATTAATTATTATATTAATTAATTTGAATTATATATTTTGAATTTTTTAAAATAGACTTCATTTTTGTATTCGTAATATAAAATGTTGCTTAGGGTGAATTTTTGGTATTTTTCTGAAAAACTTCAATTTTTGATGAATAGTGAAACCACTAAGTGGTACTTATAAAAACTGATTTTTCGTTTAAATGAAAATTTACCACTTATATGTTTTGAATTTCAAAGATCCGACATACATGGATGTCATTAAGAAGAAAAATGTGTTTCAATGAGATTAAAATAATTTTTTGGTGAATAGTAGCTCTTAAGTTCTTAATCGCGATTAGAGGTAATTAGTGTAGTTTAAGGTAAAAATAATGCTTTAATAAAATGAGATGAGCTTGAAACATGTCTTACCCTCATTGGATGTGCCATGTCCTACCAAGACAATCCATGGATCAACTTGGGGACCCCATGGAGCATCTTTTGTTGGGAAATGACATAAATAACTTTTTATTTAATGTAAGAGTAAAAATGACACAAACATGAAATGTTATACAAAAACAATTATTACATGGGGTTATAAATAGCTGATTTTTGATTATAAATAATAATTGGAAATATAAAAATATTTCCTACACCATAGTATTTTTTTTATAATTTTTAGACATTAAATAAATTAAATTATTTATGACATCATGATGATACAGCGATGACCTCATTATTTAACGATTTAAATAAAATGGAATGATAACTTAAAATCTAAGACCTAAACATGGAAAAAACCTATTGTATAGGTGTATTTAGAACCATTATCACTTTATCCTCGAAACACATCAATGTGGGACCTCTTAAATCCGAATACCAATTTAAAATAAAGTGACTTTTCTTTACCTTCCAAGAGTTCCCCTCCTCTCCTCTTATAAAAGGGCTCCACCTCTACCTCCTTACCCACACTTCCAAAGCCTTTCGCTCGGCCAAACCCTTCCTATTTTGTCTATCCACATCCCTATCTTACTCCTTGAAGCCTCACATTGGGAAGAAGTCTTCCCAGGGAAGCCTTTGAGCTCAAATCTAAGAGAGTTACCCGATTTTAAGGTAATGTCTTCTTTTGAGTCCTTTTGTTTGATTTTTCTTCTCCAACCCCCTAAACTCTTTTTATTAATTTATTTTGTAACAACTACAGTATAATCAATATACTAGGATGTTTTTATAAGATGGATTATAGCTACACTTACACACACCTATATCTAATGGTTAAAGGACATACTATTTCCGTGGATGGTGAATTTATGCCTCCCGAAACACTGATTGTTCAACATTCTATTAACACCATAAAAGGTGGCCATTAAGATGTCACTATATTTATATATGATATATAATATGTTTATGTTTTCCTTAAGCTTCTGTATTTTTAATTTTGGGCATAACTTAATGGTTTCCATTATGGGTAAACGCGATATCTTCATTTAAGGAAGTGCAGACTACCGCCCCCTCAAAGTGATTTGATTCATTAAATAACATATGTGGGACGTATAAAGGATGGAACTATGATATTATATATTATATTATACTGTAATTATAATATAAAATTATATAATTATGATTCCATTCTATAAAATACGAAATAGAAATGAAAGTAGCGTTCATGCGTATGTACGGCTTACCGTCTCCATGAACGGTGCATTTAATTTCTTACCTCTTATTGATTATGTAATATTATAAATGCATGTATATACTGGATATATATGATATATACATAATGATTATAATTTAGGATATAATGGATACATGAAAAACATGTAATTATAAAGGGTTTATTTTTGACTCAATTACTAATGATCGTTAAAACGACTGTTATTAACTTAAATAATTACATAGTGGTCATGACATGGCAATAAGTGATATAAAAGGAAAAATGAACTTGAAAAAGTCTATTAAACAAGTAGATATGAACTGAAGTTTATTATTCAGGAGATTAAATAACGACCATGTCAAGTCGGACCCGAGGTATGGGACTTCATCTCAATCTCCTTTCATTGAGGCATATTTTGTTTTATACACAACCTTTTTTTGTATGGTGTATAAACCCATTTGACTTTTACATTTATTCAAAAGGAATCTTTTTTATACAAAGCGTTTAATAAACGACAAAATGGAATGTTTTTGGCATACATATGCTGCGACAACGACTTCTCTGCCTTCGTGACCGTTATTTGAGTTTCGGCTTCCTTTACAAGCCATACCTTTTTTTTAAAGAAAAATAAATACCATATTTTACATTTTTTTTCTTTGGTATTGAAAATGGTTTTCATAAAATTTTTATATCAATGTTTTGTATTGATATCTTGTGATTGAAAGGTGGGAATGTTATGTTTCCTTTATCCATGTTTTATGTGATATGATTATGTTGAAGTTCTTGGGCATTATTATGAAGACGGGTAGTTCCGTGATAAACTAAGGGCGGGTGGGCCTGATATATCTCTCCAATGCATTGGGTAACACAAAGGAGTGTAACGTTAAGGTTTCTCCGAAGAGATTTAGGGAATATACTATGATGGGTATTCCAAACGTAACCAAGAGGGTTACTCCCTACGTAAGAATGTTATGAATGCCTCAAGTTACCTTTATGTCTTATGATTTCTATGATTTATTCATGATTTGATGAGGTATGTTAAAGTGCTTATGTTTTATGGGTAATGTATGATTTCATTCTTATGTATATATGTACCCATGTTTCCTTTCCATATTTTTATATCCCTTACTGAGCTTTTTATGCTCATCCCATGATTTTTGAAATGTTTTTCACAAGTCAAGGGAAAGGTACATGATATAATGATAGTGTCAAGGAAGTGTCAGGAAAGAATACATGTTTTATTTTGAATATGTTTCCATTGATGGGAAAGAAGAATATTATCTTTATGTAACCACTTTGTTTATATGTGGAATGTAATGCAAGTTTTATGATCTAATTCCCTAATACTCTAAACCCGAAAAGATCCTCAATGTTTAATCTTGTAATAACTCAAGATTAAGTAAGGATTAAGGCTGGGGACTTATACTATTTGAGGATATAAACATTTACATCACATAGAGTACCCATCAGTTTGGGATTACAAATCCATTTCTCACTTCCACAGTGATTATTGATGTTTTATGTTTTTGAGAAGCCCCATCCTCCAAATAGAGCATCATTTTATTTACTACTATAGTTTGTGTACTTCCTAGAATGCTTGGTCATGGGTAAATCATGTTTGATGTGACCTTTTTTCCTATAATCATAACATTTTTGATATTATATATCATTAATCATTCTTGAATTGGTTGTCTTGTAATTATTTGCATTCTTCATTCTAAAACAACTCTTTCCACCATTTCTATTCATAATTTGGGGAATTTCCTAAAAAACAATCCATAAAATTTTCAATTTACTAAAACTCTTAATAGAGGAATTTTATTTATCTATTAAATAATATTTAAATGAAATACATATTCTATTAGTGTATTCATCATCAGTATTATTTTTCATATTTATCTCATACTAAAAGAGATAACATATGAGTTCGTCTAACGTATACTCTATAAAATTATTACTCTCATCAATGAAAACAATCTCTGAATTCCATATTATTTGAAGATCGCTTGGTATATTTTCCACTATATTTTCCATGATTTATCTTATATAATTTTATCCATTGGTTATACTTGTGAGGTAATGGGGCATTAGATTTACTTATTCTTCATCTCCCATTTTGATGTCCGATTATTCTACTTGAATCATTCCTATATTAGTTCTCTGTATAATTTTAGTACCATAATGACCAACATTTAGTATCCTCCATGTTTCATAGACTATCATATAAATTTGAACATTGATATCCATAATTATACTTATACCAAACAATTTTATCCATAGGAAAATCTTATGACCATTTGGGGAAAATAGAGAAAAAGTACAAGGAAAGTGGTGGGGTGAAACAAAGGGACATTCCCTCATCCATTAGATAGAATATTCATTGCTCATAATATGAAATTTCATTTCCATAATCAGAGTCAACAATAGTTTCCCGCTTATATTGAGAGTTACCTGTATTGAATATATTTAGGATTTTTACATTGTTCTTTTTTGAAAATTTTGAAGTGGATTGGGTAGAGACCATCCAAGGTTTGTTGGAGTAGTGAATCGGCGGCCTTCCCTTTATAGGGGAAGGGATGAAACCCTTCTGTAACCTTTGTCTTCCCATTTAATAATTCATTCATAAATGGTGAATAACCACAACAATATATTTCCTTCTTGTGGTTTTGAGATTCACCCCTTCACTATCCTTAACAACATTTTACCCCCAGACAGAACCTATCTATAGGATAATTTCTTTTGATAATCAAATTATATATCCTCCAAATTTCTAGGAATGTTTTTAGTTTATTTGAATTTGATTATTTCCTCTTGAAACCTTGATGTATTCCCACCATCACACAGATTTTGCGACCCCTCAATTTCAGGAGTGGAATCTTGCAGGGACAGATATTTTTTATCCACTCCCGGAATAATGTTTCCCCCAACTGCTAGGGCACATTATCCATGATCGGGTACCATGGTCAGTTCCATATATCGTGCATTCCTACGAATAAAATATATTTAATATTTTTATTCTATAAACATTGAGGGTCTATGGGTATAGTAATCCTATGATAACTGAGAATCAAACTGTAAATATGTTTAAATGTGATAAAGAATGATTTTACCCATTGGTAATATAATAATAAAAAAGATTATTTAAAAATTAAGATTTTCACACCAATATACTCATAACTTGTAAACAAAGTGGATTTTTATTATAATTTCAAAATTAAGATGTTTCAACCTCCCCACCTTAGAACATCTAATCCCTAAGAATCCTTCTAGAATATTGAAAACATCACCAAAACAAAAAATTTCTTAAAGCCTCACTGAGAATGTCACGTTTCATTCTCAAATGCCCAAAACACCTTTAAACATTGATTAGGAAAGCGGCACTTAATCCATTATGATATTATCTAACACACCATTTTTCTAGCTAAAACATTGTAATAGTTCTTATCTAAACATGTTTTTCTAAAGACATGCCCATTTTTTCATATCCGTAAACATGTAACTAGTGGTGCTTCAAAACACATGTTGCAACAATTTAAAAACATGGTTAATTATTAGACATGACACCTCCACCATCGAAATTTCGTTAAAAACATTCCCCTATGAATTCATCTGACACTTCATTTGCGATTTCCATTAATAGAATGAACTAACATAAATAATATTTCACATCAGGGACACCATCATTATGAATCTATTAAATTCCAAATCGAACAAGTAGAACTCATTGTGCATGCCTTCCAAGAAGACAGTTCCAACCATTAAACAATACCCACCATAACCTGATGGTGTGCTTCACTAGGAGTCCACTTAATCAAGTCCAACAATCTTTAAAGATTTTTAATGATGTAAGAATGATGCTCTTTTAGTGCATCAACGAAAATGTCAAGATAGGGAACACTCTATTTGATTAATTAATAGCACACTGATAGGATTATAAGATTACAATAAAGACAAGTGAAATCAATACTGGTCCAATTCCTTTGGAATAAGCTCATCTCAACCTACAGACATACCACCATTTACGGATATCCAATCCTTTCCCAATAGTGTAATTTCATTGATAATTCAAGATTGATAATATAAGACCACCCATAATAAATGGAATTTCATAAAGGACTCATCCACTTGCAAGCACACCAACGTCGTGATGTCATGAAAGCACTGACATGTAAGTACTAAAACCAATGTAATGATTCCCAGCAAAGGAGTTTCCTAGTCATTGAAAGAAGGGATACCATAGTCGCTCAAAAGTTCACCAGGTCAAAATCACCATCAACACGTGTTTTTAAATGATTTTCATGAAAATAAAAAACAAACTCACCGGCCTTTCAAAACACATGAGTATTTGAAAATCATCCCAATCATTGGGACATACATGAATTTTTTATTCCCATGACACTATAACTCATACACGAAACAAGATCGTACCCAAAAATGCAATTCTAGATATGCCTACTGAACCCATCTAGTTTGTAACATAATTAAACACTCAATGAGCACCATTTACCTGAACATATACTACCCCAAGGTTCCAAAATCTGGTAAAAAAAATCCAAAATACCATCCCTAGGACTTCCACCCAATGAATGCATGAATTTAATTGTCCATACAAGAGATTTAAAAAATCTTCATATTTACCTATACAACTATTATCATGGATGAATCTATATTAGGTCATCCAACAATAAGGAAAAGAAAAGGGTAAATTAACCTACTAAGAAGATGACCACGCCTAAGGAATTTCTTACTAGTTGAAACCAAGCATTACTTGATGATCCCAATAGTTTCAAAATCAATGAAATATATTACTACCAACTCAAACAAGGGTTTCATTCTTTGAAAGGAGTAAAATTGGGTACAATAACACCAGAAAAGAACCAAAAGGTTTAAAACTCATATAATTAGAAAGGATTTTATTAATTAAGGGTGATACCAATCACGAGCTATCCCTTTTAAGAAACAATAGGTCCGACCCTATCACTAGGGTACATTGTACAGAAGTCACTCAACTCAAAATCTGCCCATTTCAAAAAAATGAGGAGGCCTATAGAATACACTGATAGTTCTGTTCCAAGGAGTCATAAATAGGAAAATCTGAAGATATAATTTTAGAAGGATTTAAACAAATGCAACCACCTAGTATTAAATTTTATGATTATTATATTTATTCACAGTTATATCATTACACATCAAAAATATTTTATTTGAACCATTAAATAACATTTAAAAAAACACTAGGAACATGATTTTAACCAACTCACCAATGGAAAAAATAGGAATCTTATTTCAAACATCCTTTTTAACATTAAAAATTCCTAGACATACCATATTTATTAATAAATTGAACATAACAATTTATTTTTAATTAACATAATGTAGGATGACCTATGAGGTCCATAGAATCCAACATTGGTCCATCATAATGAAACCAGTTTGTAGTTGATTATTTATTCATGATTAACAACATGCACATAGGGTTATTACATAAGAATAATAACCTAACTGACTTACTTGGGTCTAGTTGATCCTTTATATGGCGAACTAGTTCATTTCAAATTAATGTGGAACTACCATTAGATTTAAAAAAAATTCATAATAGAACATGAACATGTTTAGTAGTACATTCATATAGTAATCCATATAAAAATCCATAAGTCACACATACACAATATAGGTTTCATATGAATCCCATTTAATTGGAACTGATCCTTTTAGCCCTTTCAATCAATGACATCAAAATAAAACTTTCATGTCATCACATGCAGTTGACATAGATCAACATGGAAATATCACATACATATGACATAATAAACAAGTATGTAATGATAAGAAGTCTAAAAACATGGAATATAAATAGCTAAGCAGTTTATACAATCCATAATGGAATAACACTGAAAGCATAAAATCATAACATCAACCATCCTACAGATGCAACCACATGGAATTTCATATGCATGGAATGTGAATTATCTATGTTCCAAACATGATGCATGTAATGCTTTATCCTTTCCATACTGGAAAAAGGGTAAAATTAAATAAATTTCATAAATCACTAAGAAGTGGAAAAATACATCAATAACTATAGGTGAAATCATATTCAACTATAATATCAAACATCATCAACAATAATCCTAGACCTATCAACATGGACATTTTATTGTAAATGGGGTGACCAGTAATAAGGACGGCTATTGACCAAGTGATAACACATTCCTATTATCCTTTCTACCATCCCGAAATTTTAAGATAAAAAAATATCCACCTCGAACACCACATTGTAACATCCCAACATGAAACACCTATAAGATGGTGGCCAGAATGGTGCATCACAAGGCCTGAAGTGCATCTCCCCAAACAGCATAGGTTGTCGGCTAGAAGAGAGGGATGTGGGAAAGTCCATGGGTAGAATATTACTATAGTTTAAGGTATAACAAATAGGAAAATAATATATGTAACAAGTACAAGAAGAATTCAGAAAAAAATACAATATCAGAACTAGATAAATGACCAAAAAGAATAAAAAGTAAATTTTGATGTTGAATTGTCATAACATATACCATGATGATATCAATGGATTCTTCCAAAATTGAATAAAAGTATATGGTTACAGGGTATAATCATAGACTACATGCTATAATACTACCCAAAGATAAAATAGAAATAGAGATCTTGAATCTTGGTCATGGCTCGATCCTATGCCCTCGAGCTCCATACAAAATAGCAATGAAATCAATCATCAGAAGAGGCATACTTCTATAAATACATACCAATGAACATAATGTGTACTCAGATACCAAATGGCACCTGAGCAGGGTGTAATAAATAATCTTAACAGGTCCACACACATGGCTTCTAGTCCTTTACATTTTTTATTGTAGATAAGTAAAAATGTATCATATATATAATAAATACATGAAAAATAAATAAATAAAAATAGTAATTATAACTTCATACAGGTTCCCCAGAAGACAAATGTCTTATTACACCTACATCAGCCTAAGCTGAAAGTTTGAATTATATACCTTGAAAAGGACAATATATATATATAGAAGAGCCTGATTAATATTATAAACTAAATTGAAGGGAATTCCCCCAGGCTTGTGATTTTTCATGGGGTATATTTCATATTACATATCCAGGTTCACCAAAGGAACAAGTTAAATATCACAAAACATAAGGAAACACTATGATGTATCATTAAAAACATCTAAAACATTTTTATTAAAACTTAAAATTTTAGAGTTCACGTCCGAGACCATACTAAAGGTATCGCTTTGATTCATCCACTAAATTATAACCAATTCCATGATCTCATCCAATGCGATCCTTTTGAAATGACAACTATAAATTATTTATGATAACTATGATTTTATCCCGGGTATCGCACATAAGCGATAATGTATCAACCAAGGATTGGCATATACCTTTTTATAATGGTTCCATCCTTAGTTTCTCTTTAGGGAACTACTATCACCCAAAAGTATAATAAATTTCATGAGGAAATACCTTTCCAAGAGATCCTAAAACATTTATTTCCCAACACATTGTGTTATAACCAATCCAGCAAGGAGATTCCAGTTGTGGGTTCTTAATACATGACCAATGTTCAATATGTCGCCCAAGATTATTTGAAACAACAAGTTATATATATATATATGTGTGTATATATATATATATCAAATATCATCATTCATGATTAAATCCATTTAATTAATAATTTAATTGCACTCTTACCAATTAATCAATCCCAAAAGTCATGGCAAACAATATTAACATAAAATTAAAAATAGCTGGTACTAATCTATAAAATAATTGGCAATGACATTTAATAATGATAAAACACAAAAATACATATAACAATCGTTATTTAGGAAACAACTTCCTGGAAAACCAAATTCATGGTTTATGATTCTTTTAAAATAATTTAATCAATTTAAAACATGATCTCAAATTATTTCATATGCCCAAGTAATTAATAATTTGAAGACCCAATTCCAAAAGCATAATATTCCAATATTGAGAGCACACCCAAAGGGGTGTCCAAAAACATGGCAATAACCTAATAGGTGGGATCTCATTAAAAAGGTAATAATAATTTAGGGAAAAAATTAAATAAATTAATAAACATTATTTATTATTCTCCAGTAGGCACTAACGAGCAGCACAATAGGGAAAAGTGAATTAAGAAAATAAATGATGAAAAATTACATAGAAACCCTAACATGTAGTAATTGTATACCCCATGTTCCATGATAACATTTTAGTTTACCTAAAATGGAATAAATATGTGATTTATCAAATCACCCAATTTAGGATAAAAAATTCCAAGGAATATTGCACGCGTAATAGATGATGAATACAAATACTAATATGTGTGGATGGCCATCTATACCGAGAGATTCACAACACCTCCAACAACATTGTAAATAGATAACAATCTGAGGTACAGTGGACATCCGAAGGAGGAGGAGTGAGAGGCATACCAAGGGAATCGGGAGGCACACTATAGGATGGAAGAGGAAGAGATAAAAAATAAAAGAAAATAAACAAAATAAGGGAAATTAAATAAAAAATGAAATAAGGAAAAAAAATAAAAAGAAAAAAAATAAAAGGGAAGGAAATAGAATAATAGTAATAATAATGGGATAAACCCATTTTAATTGTTTTATCTTTTCTTCTCATGAGTTTTTATTGTATAATTTTTTTTTCTATTTTTTTGATGTCTTTTAAATTATTTTTATTTTTTTCATCATTTTATTTAATTTTATGTAAAAATATCATACCTGAGCACGTTGTATTATTTTTCACAATCCTATGCAACCATAAAAACAGAAATTATTTTCTCCACATGTATATACAACAATATGTATTCAACAGATATTTTATTTTTTTTCCAAATTAGGAATAATAAAAATAATAATATATTGTATAATTATTATCATCAAATCTATGTCATAATTATCATCATTACAAATTTATTCAAAATATTTATTAAAAGTGTGGTGTTAATAAATTAAAAACACAATACTATTTATGTGGGACACTTAATAATGTTTTACCTAACCCAAATATAAAAAACATCCCATATATGACCAAATTATATATATATAAACATCTGTAGATTCTTATTTTTTCCCCGACACATGTATATTTACATACATATATATTTAAACCACACACATATATATATAAACATTATATAAATTCACCAATCTATTTGTCTTAATAATATAATAATATAAATAATTAAAATTACTCTTATTTAATACAACTCATCAATGAGAGTGTTATAAATTTAAAGACAACAACCATTGAAAGTGGATAATTGATATTAAATTAATATTTATTGCACATTTGGGTTTAATTTTCATAATTAATAATATCATGATTATTACACATCCCAATTATTTTTTACAATGTATAAATTTATTAATTATGAATGTATATTTTAATTATTTTCTTCAATGAATGAAAATAATAATAATAATATTATTATTATTTCCAAATTGACAACAAAATATTAATAAATTATTTAAATTAACATCAGCTTCAATTTGACCAAACATTCGATGCTCATAAAAGTTATATCCTGCCTTCGGTAAAGCCCATATCCTGAATGTAATGGTGGTCTCATATTTCTCATACGACACACCATTTGTGAGAAATTAATTAATTATTATATGAAAAACAAAATAATAAATTAATTAAAAATTAATATGGTATTATCACATGAGAGGTTATGAAACAACCAAAACACATCAATGTTACACCATTTTTAGGGTAAAAACGCCATTTCTGGCCTGATAGTATTCTCATATTTTTCATATGACACACTGATTGGGAGTTATTTCATTTTTTTGGAAAACATATGACACAATTATGAATTAAATATATTTAATATTTTTATTCTACCAACACTGAGGGTCTATGGGTCTCGGAATCCCACGCTGACTTAATGTATAACTTTGAAAATATTTCAAAGAATATCTAAAAGTGCTATAGAAGGATTTTACCCAATAATAATTAAATAATAAACACATACATTTAAAAATTATACATTTCACTCAAAAATACCATAAATTTATTAATAATGAGGGGTTACTATGTCATTTAAAAATGAGGGTGTTTCATACAATTCATAATCCTATAGAACAGATGTATTTATTTATTATATCCTAGGTGGAACCTTTATCACCATCTAATGAATTGGGTGTGTGTTGATATATCCACATTTAAACATGATCTGATAGGGAGTGAACCTAGTTTAGTGAGGAACATTGTCCATTGTTTTAGTCTTGGTTGGAACCATGACTACAATAATGGTTTGGGGAGAGAACCCATTAATATATGAAAACTTTTAAAATCATTATTGACTACTGATGAAATTATTTTATGTGTTTAAATATATGCCATAATTCCATGTCTTATGACTGTATAAGGATCTAATAGTTCAGGTTCATTAATAATATATTGGTTCATATATAATGAACTACCATTATTTTTTTCATGACGAAATATTATGAAAAACTATAGGCGGTATATTGTTTTTTAAATTTGAAGAAAGATTTTTCATAAAATTTTTCTGATGTTATTCATTCCTTCTCATTTATATTTCACCATTCTAACCTAACCGAGCATCAGATCTCACATATTATGAGATTTACCTTCCACAAGATATGAAAATATGTGTGATGTATGTAATTTATAAGAGGGGTGATACCTATCAATAAATAAGTGGTATGTGATTTATATATTTTTAAATGAGTTTTTATGTCTCCATGATTCTAACGACACTTGACCTAAATGATTCTATATTTTATCAATATGATATGTTTTATATATTTTTCAATTATGATATAATATCTATATATGAAAAGTGAGGGTTTTTATATAAATAATATATTTATAAAATCAAATAATATTTAATAGTTATTATTAAATCCAAATCATATAAAAAAAGTCAAAAATTTAATATACTTCTCAAAATTTAATCATTGGAAAATATTTTTTCTTCTCTATCAACTAACAATATCATGATCTGAGGTCAATTTTGGAGAATAATTGAGCCCCACTAACATCCTAAACTAAATCAAAAAACCTAGGGAGATTGTTTTTGTTTCTTTATTATTATCCCATTACAATATTTATATTAAATTCATAGTTTTATCAATTATTCTATATTTTTAATAAAGAGAATGTGTTCTCCCCAAGGAGACATGTTAATTCAAATAAATAATTTTTATAAAAAATATTCTAGATGAAAATTTAATTCCAATATCTTTATATATTCCATTATATAAGATGTGTTTGATATTGTACTGAATCTAAATATTAGTTAAAAAGAGAAATATACCACTCGTTCCTTGTGATATTATGGTACTTCTTCAGGATATGGATCAAAGTATTCCTGAACAGTGTGAAATTTATATATCTTTATACTTTCTTTATAATCTCTATTTTCACTGATAATATCAATAAATTTTGATACATGAGTTTCTTCATGAAAAAAGAACATTCTATGATTTATATCCTTTGAAAATGAATCTAGGTTTTCATTTAAGAACAATAAAATTTCCTTACCTCAATATTTGATTATATAATTATTCATTGAGTGAAAATTCATCCCTTGTATATTGTCAAATTCCACCACTGGAATATCAAAATTAATAATGATATTCTAATCTCTAATGTTGAAACTATAGTTTCTATAAATGAATGTTGTTAGATTAATCACTCTAGATCTCTTAACTAATAACAATACTTCTAGTTTTTTTGGATTCATTCTAAATTATTCACAAACCTCAATCAAATAAATGTATTCATATAATTGATGTCAAATATAAGTCTTATTATAGTTGATAGAATAATAAAATGCACCTGTCACTACATGATTTAGAAAATCTAATTCATTAATCATGATTTCAAATGAACAGTTTCTATCCCATGTTATATGTAATGTTTCCTATTTAATACATAAAATATTCACTATTTGATAGAATATTTGAAAACATATGGGTTTTTTGAGGATTAGTTTGTGGGATGTATGTAATTTATTACATAGAAAACATAAAACTTCTTATAGTCCACTTAAAATTATTCTTAAAAAATTCTTCCATGGTTACTCTTAATAGAACTCATATCCTAGGGACATACATTAATATAAAATGGTGAGCATAAATCATAGTATGTGAATAAAAAATGTAAATTTTTATTATGTGATCTTATATATTAACAAAATGGAATGAAAATAAAAAGTTGAGTAATATAATAATTTAATGATCATCATCCAAAAAATTTAAATGTTGTAAAAATATAACAATGTGTCATTCATTATAACATCACCCAGGTTTATAACCAAGTGTTCATAAAAATAACAAACATGGTTATTCACCAAAGCAATGTAAAACATTTCATCTCTTGTGACTAATTATATAAAAAATAAAATAAATAATTATCATGTCGCACCCTTCATATATTAAAATGGAATTGTTCTATATATACCATGAAAAATATTATTTATAACCCTGAGATTAAAAATGAACGAGTATCCTGTAAAAGACATCAAATTTGTAACTCTTGGAAGAAATTTTAAATATTTCATCATTTTCTGATGAATATGAAATGTTGTTGTCATATATATAATTACACAATAAATGAAAAAAATTTACATCCATGTTAGTACACATTAATTGAGAAATTTTTTATGTCTCTACAAAAAAAATCATATAAGAGGAGAAATGTAAGAAATGTTTTCTGCACCATGATGGATAAATGGTGTGGATTATGTAAATATATCAATGGGTTTAAATAAAGGTCACTCATTAATAAAATTTTTTTTTTGTAGTAACGAGTTTCCAAAAATTTTAAGAAAATAATGTAATCCATCATTTAGATGATATAAAAAAAGAGGCACATGAATGGCAAAGAAGATGATGATTGTTCCCTTACCTTGGGAAGTAATATTCTAAAGCTTGTATTGTGAAGTATTAGGATATTAAAGTCAAATTGGATGGAATTTATAGAGTTTAAATGAGAATAATTACTCAATTAATGTAATTTTATTATAGATGAATATGGTGATAGTGGGAATTTATTTTAAAATGGGATGATTTTTTTAATATTTTCTACACATTGGACATTGAATTATAGGTTGTGGATAAAGGAAAACCATTGGATTACCCATGTATTTTACCCATGATTTGGCTTACACATGTTTTTTACATTTTTAAATATTACTTTTTATATTAAAAAACATTTTCTTTATAATACAGTTCTTAAAATCATAACATCCATTTAAGACATAGGAAATATATTTATAGGTTTCATGATATATTTAGTTACATATAAAAAATTAAATTTTTATAATAATCTATTTTATTAATGAATTGAATTTTTCTATTTCTAAAAAAATTAGTGTATGTTTGTGATGTCCTAATACATAAAAAAACACAAAAGATTATTTTTTTACATTTTACTAAAAAATATATTATTTTAAAAAAATTATCAATATTTCAATATCACCAAAATTGAACAAGCTAATTTCAAACGTAATTTTTAATTTAGAAAAATAATTTTAAATATATTATAATTATAAATTTTAACTAAAAAGACATAGTTTATTAAAATATAGATTCCCTAATGACATAATAATGCTTCTAAGACTTATAAATACTTTACAAGACATTGTAAACTTATATAATCATATATATTTTACTACATATATTTTTATAATACTTTACAATGAAATTAAATTTTATTTACAATAATGAAAATATTATAATTATGTATATATTTTATAAATATAATATTATATTTTAGTGTCATTTAAAAATAGTTTATTTAATATATATTATATTTATGGTTATTCCATTAAAAAAATAAAAGAAATGAGGTTCTAAGAGATAAATATTTCATGTATTAAAATAAAATTACACCTTTATGATACTACAGTAATTATAAATAACCCCTTCTTACACATGAAAACCTATTATGGCTAAGGTGTGTAATGGTCATAGATTCATAAGGTGAAATGGGTGTGATTAACCTTCTAGAGATCTCTACTAACATAAAACATAACCTGATGTTGATTATTCTTGAGCATTATTTTTGATGATCTACTTAATATTCATTATGGGTGAACCCCAGTTATACTAAATCCCTATAGTCTTCATATCAATGGGAATCAAAAGGAATGATCATACTTTTTGAGGTCTTCAATTATTCCTTCTACATTCAATTAAATCTTATTATTTCTATAAAAAATTGATATTTTAAATTAAGAATGTTTGATTTGATATCATATATCAAATGTAATACCAAGAATGTATGATAATATAATAACGTAATAAATTAAAATATATTTTAAGAAATTATGTATATTAATTATCTTTTGGTGTAGGGAATAATGGTTTTAAACAAAACATAATAAACATTCATTATATTTTTATTATAAAAGTGAAAATTATAACTAAACTTTTAATTTTGAGGTTATAAATATGACTCAATAATTTTTAAATATATATTTTATAAACATATTCATTGTTTATATATTGGTTATAAATAAAATAACATTTTAAAGAAAAATAAATTATTTCTGAAAAAATGTATTTTTGTAAAAAGATTTATTCTTTTTTTTGAACTCATATATTAAAATTAATATCTACAACATATATATAATTAATTTTAAACAATTAACATCTATTTTGAAATAAATATGTAAAAATAATATAATGGTTATTTTTTGGTTTTTATAAAAAATTTCTATTTTGATTAATAGTAATGATACTTAAATTTTTTTAAAACTACCATTTCATTTATAGAATTTAATAGCACATTTTTTAAAAAATAATTTTTCATGGAAAATTAGTTATATTATATTATGATTATTTCAATTTTCATAATTTCAAAAAATTATATTATAAATAGTGAAATAATTATTTTATAAACATTACAATGTTTTTCTTTGAAAACCGAAACTTTTTGATACTTATCTCGGTATAATTTTAAATTGAATGCAACCCCTTCTATGAAATGAATTTAGAAAAATGTATACCATATTTCTCATAATATTTATTTATATTATATAATATTTTTATCAATTTTGTTTGAAACAAATGAATAGTTAAAACAATGAAAATTAATTACCATAAGTAAGGTAAAAATGGGTTTAAACTCGGTTAAATGTAGAATATGAGGGTTTAAATTTACATAAAACATTTTCAATGCCCATTTTATTGTCATATACCGACCATATCACCAGTATGGTTTTAAAAATTCCCAATTATGAGCCTCATAAAATTTTACAAGTTTGGGTACATTTTATTCTTTTAAAAAATTACATGTATGTCTTCTACACACTTATAAAAGGCCACCCCATTCTTTCAAATATCCACCCCAAACGATCCCATTGGATAGACCAAAACCATTGTAAATCTCTCCAAATTTGTTTTTCTAAAATTATAGATATTATTTTCTTCCAATAATACTAACTATAACATCCTAAATTTGAGATCCATATGAGGTTTCATTAAGAGATTGTTATTACCATAACGAATCACTTTTATTCTCTTTCTTAATATTCCACCTTCAATTATATTTAAAAATAAAAAATATAATATCAAATTTATATAAAATATATTTGTAATTGTGTTTTTATTATTATGGAATAACAATTACATATATCCTTATTTGTGAAATGGGAAACAAAATCATCAATCTAGTGTACAACGGACTACCATCCCACAAACTGATCTCAATAATTTTCCACCAGCACATATAATTATGGAAATATAATATCATATATTATTTTACTACATTCTGTGTAATTATAATTTTTATAACGTCACTCATGTGTACGACAAACAACTGGTTTGTGACATGATGTGGTTCCTTCTTTACTGACAAATTACATGGAATGTAATTAGATTAAATTTAATGAATCTAGGTTTTTTATATTACATAATATTTATTTTTATAAATTAAGATATGAAATACTCACTTTCATTCTTTCCTCATTTATAGAATGTTATCTTCACTCGTGCATTCGTATAATCTACCATCAGGACAAAGCGATGTTATTCATTTTCAATTCCAACCCTTAAATAATGATTATAAAAATATATAGTGAGTAAATATTATATTTATAATATTAATATCAATATTTATGTTGTTAATATAAATATAATATAAAATAAATGGACATTTCATGAAAAAAATTTCATGAAATAATGAGGCAATTAACACACAAAACTATAAAAAACATAACATTATTAAAAATATGGTGGTGAAATGTTATAATAGGATAATATATGATATTATATTATTAATATAGTTGTTTTTTAGATTTATAACATTCATTAAACCATTATAATTTAGTGTAAATTATTTTCAACCAAAAGGAAGCTAGTGGAAAGTCACTTCGTTTTAATTTCCATTCTTTGAGGCCTATTATAATGTTATGAAGCAATTTTATTTAATATAATGTATATATCACCTCATTTTATCATATCTATAAAATTCATGCAATATTAATTTTCAATTTGAAATATTTCACCTATTGTAATTTTTAAAAAAATTTACTAGGTGGAAAATAATTTAATAGATCATTTTTTCATTAGGTTATATTAAATCTTCATTTCCTTTGATATGTTAAGATGTTGTGTGTAATTAATTTTGAATATATTATGTTTTATATATACTTTTTTTGTTTGGAATAAAATTTTTTACAGACAATTCATTCACTGGTTGATTATCAATTTAAAATTAGGGTCTTTCTAGGTTATTATTTCACAATCTCACATTCATAAGTACTTTTTTCATGATTTCCATTGAAGAAAATAATTTGATCATTATATAATAAACACAATTAATTTTATTAGCCTCAGTTATTAAATAATTTTTCATGTAATAACACCACTTATCCACTTTTTTAGTTATAACAATTGATAAAATGTTTATAATAAAATTTGACTTAATTTCATACTTTGATAAAAAATATTTTTCCTTCCAAAACCATGTTTTATAAAATTGAATTAAAAATGTTTAAAAAACATAAAAAATTATTTATTAAATAAATTTTTACTAGTGATTAATTATTATAAAATGTTTTTAATAGGATATTATTTTCATTTTACAAACTTGGAATGTTTGTATTTTCCTAATAATGGGAAAATAATATTTATTTTCACATGTACGTAATGAACAAAATCCACTACCATCATTACCACTAAATGTTTCAAAAAAATTAATATTTTTCAAATGTAATTTCAGAATAAAACTATTTTCAACTTTTTTGAACATTTACTTTTTAAATTAATTTCAATGTAAGAAGTATATTTTTCACATTATTTTTTTGAATAGTAGTTTTATGTTAATTCTATTTATCAATGAAAACAATACATTTATGTAACTTATACATCACTTAGGATATGTTTTATTAATACCATCATTATTATTTCTATTTTTTTATTTTCATTTTTTCCGAGGGATGTATTGATATACACTTTGTTAATTTATTTTGGTATCCAATAAATCCCCCTTGAAATATTCACTTTCTATTGAACATTAAATCCTAATTTTCACAAATACTTCGTTATTATTTATCATGGATATGACTATTTATTAAAAATTATATCATTTCTAAACATATTTGTTTCTTTGTAACTTATTTGATTGACTGGGAAATTTTTGTAAATCATTATACTATACACAATACTGATATTTATTGATAAGACATATTAATTCAGTAATAAAATAAATTATTCAAAAAATGGGGAATTATTTTAATATGATGATAATGGAAGTTCCTTATTATAGATATCCCCTAAAACCATTAGTAGTCTCATGAGGTGAATCAGTTAGAAAGCCTTCATAAATTAGATTTTCGGTGTATTACTAGCCAGGAATATTATACTATCTTTTGAATGGTCTTGAAAATGTAAGTATCATTATGCATAAGTTCATTAAATCCAAAAATAAATATTTTACTTCATTAAAAATAAGATATTATTATCTATGATATTATTACAATTATATTATATAGGGATGTATTTCATTCTCATTTTATTAGAAAAACGACAATTTAATTCAATTATTTACCA
This sequence comes from Viscum album, assembly GCA_963277665.1. Taxonomy (NCBI): domain Eukaryota; kingdom Viridiplantae; phylum Streptophyta; class Magnoliopsida; order Santalales; family Viscaceae; genus Viscum; species Viscum album. The sequence continues at coordinate 1,679,579,006 of OY728126.1, forward strand.
TGTCATATTTATTATTTCATATATAATAATTATTGTCATGTTAATTATTAAATGTAATCCTTTTTTATGTATTTACCTATCCATATTGATTATGACTTATCTATCCATGATAGTCATGTTATTGATTAATGTAATGTGTGTTCAAATATTTACTGTTACATAGTTATTATTATTTACTAATTATTATTTATTTCCGCATGGTATCTTCCACAATACGTATCAATTATATAGAATTGGATCTCATCCATGTTATTTTTTACATTCCTAGGAATCATGGAAGTGTACAATGAATGATATGTAAGGATATTATAGTGGGAACACTGTTATTCTCAGAAAAAATCTATTTTAATTAGTATATTAAAATGTAATAAAGGAATCATGTATGTATCTAGTTTACCAATAATAATAAACTATTAACTCATTTTTGATGTTATCTCCTATATTTATATGTAATATAATATTGTAACCACTGACATTAGAATACCAGGTTTATGGTATTTATAGTTGGTATCATAAGATGTTTAGTGGAAACCATTAGAACATTATTCCGGAGGACATAGACAAGAGAACATAACAATATTTTATAAACTGAAATATTTATATAATAACATCATAATGTTTTGGTAATGTAACACATATTGATTTTTTATGTGAAAATATTGTTTGAAGTGTATGCAGCCTGCAACACTGAACCCAAAAAAAACTATGATTATTTAAATTTTAACATTATAACCTAGAAATTACATTTTAGAATATGAATAGGATTATCTAAATTATTAAATATATATATATATATTTATTAGTAAACAAAATTATATTTATAATTTCATTTTCAATAATCACTCAGTTTTTAGTAATGTCATTTTACTTTTCATATATACATTTTCATAAAAATAATTATTTATTTATGTGGGAAAACAATTTAAATAATTATAAGAATGCTAAGAAAATTTATTTGATAAAATTAACTCAACTACATGTATAATAATATCAAAATTATCATTGGGTGAATTTTTGGAATCATTTCATAAGGAATTGAATTTTTCAATGAATAATGAAAATACCCTCTTTGAACAACTATAATTTAATTTGATAACATATTTTATTTAAAAGTCACATTATTATTTTAATTATATTTCAATCTACATAAATATTTTACAATTACATTTAATCAAATAAATTACATTAAAATCAACTTTATATAAAATTTTAGAATAAAATAGTTTATCCTTGATTTTTTTTCATAAAAACTATTTTAAAATTCCCATTGATTAAATATTATAATATAAAAAAAGGTGGAATGATTTAAATGAAATTTATAGATTATATATCTAAATTTATGTATTTTAATTCACCAAATGTATATTACCTTTTTTAGAGTTAAATTAAAATCATCTTCTCAATGGAAAATTCTTTTCACAAAACTGATTTCCATTATGCTGGTAGGTTTTATTTTAAATTATATTATTCCAACTCTATAAATTGATTTTTAAAGAATTAAATCCATATTTGGATTCATTATAACTATAATTAGGAATTACGTTCACCTCCATTTTTTGAAAATATGAATAGTAACAACATCAAATATTTATTTCCACAGTAAAACAATAGTTTCATTCATGGTAAAAATAATTTACAAAGAACTATAATAATTGTAACCCAAATACAATGAATATTCATTTTTCCATTTCAGTATATTAATGATTATATTTTCATTAATTTATAAAAGATTAAATATTTTTTGGAGAAAAATTATAATTTTTATGCTCTAAAACATAAATTTTAGTTTGGGTGAAATATTTTTTTAGGGACACGCTTTTTGAAAAATTAATTAATTTAATATATAAATTACATTTTAATTAAATATTATTATTAAATAGAATATATTTAATAGAAATGGGAACATAATTTTATGATGCAAAAATGAAATTTTTATATGGGTTCAAAACTTTTATTTTCAAAAACAAAGAATTTATCAGAATATGATTACTAGTTTTTTCAATTGATAATTCATATATATATATATAATTATTGATTAAAGATATTTTAATTTTTTGAATCACCATTTTGATTTTACCCAATAGAAATTTTTTCACAATTTTCTAAGACAGTTTCAGGTAAAAATTAAATATTGTAAAAATATAAGGTCTTTATTTTAACATAACAATGAGTTAAAACCAATAAATTAAAATATTGAAAAGATATCCACGAACAAATCCATGTTTACCTTTATATTAATGTGTTTTGAGGTTATTTTATTAATTTAATAATGAAATTATGAATCCTATAAAACCAATATTATATTGTATAGTTTCCAAATTATTTATTTCAGAACATGACTCACTTGAACATCACCAACTGTAATATTTTAATGAGTTCAGGAATTTGTATTATATGTCATGACCTTCCATCTTCATGATGAGGGAAGGGACAGTAAATAGTCATGCCCTTTATTCTTCAAGCTGAAGGAGAGATAATGACCCTCATGTCACGCCTTCAGTAGGCCTCGAGGTGGCGACTATCACCAAGTGTATACAATCTCACGCAATATTGAAGCCATTACCCTTTTAGTGAAAATGGAATTGAGAGATAATATTGTAAAAATCCAAAGAAACGCAAAATGTGTATATACAAGAAGACCAAAATCCAACACATGCCTGATTTAAACATAAATTGTGACAAAAGTACACCCAAAGAACCCATGAAAGTACCAAAAGAAAGAGACTAGATAGCAGTGCATTATCTATCATGATTCTTGAGCTACTAATGTCCATCATGGTTGACAATGTCCTCCTATAAACATGAATATATTTTAACAAATGTAGTGTTTGTATATAAGTATAACCATTAGAAAAAATATTTCCTCCCATGTACTAGTGGGGAAAGAATACTAATGACCCTATGAGAGAATAATAGAACCTCAAAGAACCAACCAAGGGGTAATAACCCACTCAGCCTCACCAAGGCACACTCACCAAATAACAGAAGTCAAATAACATAGTAGTATAAGAACATCCACATTTGGGTACCCTGCACCATTTCCCCACTGCTTAACCGCTCATTCCTAACGGCTTACATATTTACATGGCTACTCATCAAAAACACATTCCCACAGCCACAACCAGCCCATAGGCACCTGGGCCTAGATCCACACAAAAATTCATTGGACTGACACTTGGGCCATGAACACACTACACATCTCACCCAGAAACACATGGGCCCCAACAGAAAAGAATACTGCCTGAAGAACCCTGGGTCTCATCTCAAAGGAACATGGGAAAAAACATTCCTGGCCACACACATCTACACCCCTCATCCATAAAAAAACATTTCTGATGGATCTTGGACTCCCGAAAACCTCAAGCCATTATAACCATTCTTTATACACTCATACGATACGATCCCAAAAAAGGGATCCTGGATGAAAGTCAGTAACCAGCCATCCATCCTCCAACTGGGATGTTTGGGAAAGACTCCCTCCCCTATGAAGTGGGGGGGGTGGCATGTAGTGATGAACCTAGGTGGGGTGATTATATATATAGAAAGGAACTACAATTTATACATATAGGTAATAAAGAACATATCCCAATCTACAATTCCCTAAACAAACAACTTTCCCACCAGAACCACTTTTGCAGCTACCCCTATATGCACAACCACACAAACAACCACTTCCAAAGCATAAAATAAACCCATTTCTCATTAAACCACTTTCCATTCATTAATTAAGCGGTTTACATTATTTTATTATATAACTACCTTGGGAAATTACCAACCAGAACACTTTCACCAATTCCCATTGGGCAAAGAGCATGATTAACTAAATACAAAACAACCAACCCACATAGTTCATCGGTATTAGTAGCACTAACAAGGGAAGGGGGACCAAGGTAATGAATTTTAATTTTAACACCCATTAATAAAAAACCATAGATAAAAAAACCTGGAGTCTCCTTACACCCCCATTCTTCCTAGAAACCCATTAAACCACTCCCAAAAGTCATTATTCAAAGTTATCCCACTCAATCATCCCCTCCCAACTAGAACAGTAAGGCCAACTGCACAAAAATACCACACCTATCACACCTATAAACATGATTTCATGAAAACCCAGTCATGCATCTTCGCTACCGAAAAATTCCCCAGATTTAGTCGCACATCATAACAAGTCCATCAATTCTGAAATTAAACAATCTCTCAAACTGAGATGCCCACACAACTCTTGTACCAACCCATACACAAATTCAACAACAACCACCATAAAACCATTGCCTCACTACACCCACATTACCTTCCCTATTCATATGACAAACCCCTCTATCCACCCCATATGCCCATAACAAGGATACCAACAACAAATTCATAAAACCCTCATGAATTACGAACACCAACCAAACACAGCACACAACCACACCATTAACCCCAGAATATACATATATAGAAAGTGGGGTTCTTTAATTACACATTAAATAAAATGGGTGATCATAAAATAGGTTTCATCCTGGGGTATCCATTTATTTAACAAATTCTACGTGATTTAGAATATTTCTTGTTACAACCATTTATCAAAGCATCAAAATAAAAATAAAACATCACTAGTGCACATGAAAATACCACGAATGCTCAAAATTCTCAGAATTCATATAGACATAATATGTCACATCATCAATATAGATAATAAATAAAATAGGTGATCAAAATTAATCCACTACTAGAACATTATTTCATAGACCCTTATTGTGTTTTGATCATATACACTTCCCTTCATTTATTACTTGGAATGAAAAATGATTCAATAGTTCATCACAAAGAAACATTACTATACCCACCCCTAATGATACAAAAATAAATAAATAGAAAATAATCCCTACATGAAACAATAGGAAACCAAAACTCATATTTTCACAAAGAAAAGGGGATCATGCGAGAATTAGGAAACTCCAAGAAAACTGAGTATGAGGTGGTACTAGTATAGGTGAAAAACTCTTGTAGAGAGGAAGGACTTATGTGCACAAAAAGCGATTAGAAAACACACAAGTAAGGGAAGATAATAGAATTGAATAACCATCTCCTATATTAATGGAAGAACAATTTTAAAAGTCATTTACATGTGATCATAGTCAAGATCACCTGGTTTTGAGTAACTCAATGTCCTCATAGCATTATGATATTAATTATGTACTTAATAGCCTTTAAAATGCATTAAAAATTCTAAATCAAGGCATGAAACCCATTTTATTCCAAATAAGATGTAAGATGGGCGAATCTAGAAAACTATATGGAAATGGAAATTTGGAAAAGGGTGGGACACTGTTTGGTGTGCCACCATTTTAGTGTGCTACAGTCACACTACCACCATTTTTGTAATACCATATGGTGAAACTGGATTTTTGGAAAAGTCCAAAAAAACCACTACAACCCCTAAGAACACCATAAGAATGTGAATTTTAACAAATGAATGTACTAGAAGAATCTATTTCATTATATCAAATGGATCTAAAAAATTCCTTTTCCCCATCAATTTATAAAAAACTTTAAAAATTAGTGTCCGAAAAACCACCTCGTAAGATACCTCTTAGGGACAAACCACCCCATGTTTTTTGAAAACATGGGGGAAAACCTCTACATCCAAGATTTTTTTTTGAAATCTACCTCTTAAAAAATTACAAGACACTAAAATCCCCACTTCATAGGAATATGGATTAGGTAATACCTTCCTCCATGTCATGATACAATCCTCATAGGGCGACATTGACTCAATCAAATGGGTTTAATCTCATATTCATTAATGTGTCTTGATTAGGGATTACATCCTCCCCTCCCCACACTCAGGACTATTCACACACATTCAACGAATAGGGAAAAATCGTCTTATATTAAATGAGGTCAATCATTACATCATATGAAAATGACAATGAAAAACACAGTACAATAACTCAAAACAACTAAGAATACTGGGAAAACATCTATGCATCTCACTCCCTTGTACTCTCTTTGAGGCCACCATGCCTCCATAACACACAAACCAATGGAATGTTCGGTCCATGAAGAACCTTCTTCTCGTGATTATCGTTTCTTACTGGTCACTCCATGATCATCACATCATCCTCTATATCCTACTCCCCACAGTCAATGACGTGGGAGTCATCGTGTAGATACAGATAGAGCTGAGAGACATGTAAGACATCATGGATCTTCTCCAACTGTAGTGGAAATTCCAGCTAATATTTCACCTCTCCAAATCATCCCAACACCTCAAAAGTTATTATGAACATAGGATAAATCATTCTCCCTCTATCAATTGTCCACTACCTGCATCGAGGGGAAACCTCCATGTATACATATTCTCGAACGTCAAACATCAAATTCCTCCTCCTACAATCGATATAGAAATTCTATCGGTCCCATTCTACCTTCATATGCTCACAGACAAGCTTCAACTTCTCTGTCATACTCTACACCATATTCGGCTGAAGAATAGAATCCTCCCAAAATTCCTTCCAATATAACAGTGAACAACATGACCTCCCTTATAGATCTTCGAACTCAGCCCTACCAATGAAAGAGTGATAGATATTATTGTATGAAAACTATACCAATGTAAAATTTCAATCCCAAGATCAAATAATGTCTATAACACATTCTTGTAACATTTTCTCCAATGTCTGGATGGTTCTCTCTATCTATCCGTCCATTTGAGGGTGGAATGAAATGTTGAGGCATACCTGATTTCCAAAGGCATGCTAAAATCCTTTCCATACTCACGATGTAAAATGTGAATCCCGATTCGAGATAATGGATCCTGGAACTCCATGAAGCCGCACCAAATCATCCGCATAACTATGTGCTAATGAATCCACTACACTCAAATTCTTGATTCCTAATAAATGAGGAAAATTCGTCAATTGATCCACTAATACATAAAGAGATTCACACCGTCCCTGAGTCTAGGGAAATCCAATGACTAAATCCATTGAGACGCCATCTCAGTTTCACTTGGGAACATCTAAGGGCTACAACAGACCTTCGGGAACATGGTGCTTATCCTTCACCTCCTAACACTCTATGAACCCTTCCACAAATTCTACCATAGTAAATCTCACTCTAGGACTCCAAATCTATTCCCTCAAGCCTCTTAGATTTTACAAACTTTTTTGTGTACCTCAAGAAGTGGGCTATGGAATTTACAGAGGACTCCCTAATTAATTTACACTCGGACAAGCATCTCCCCATGGAAGAGATTCTGATTCATGCTATCCTCTAACCATCCCTCTAGAGTGTCACCTAGGATAGTATGAACACGCATCACTTCAGTCTCTGAGTCTCCCCACTAAGACTCTTACACCATCCAATATAATGAATTATTCATTTTAATCTAAAATAGATTGCCTCTTTCGCCATCCATTCTCAGAACCAAATGAAAAGCATCAAACTCTTCCATTATCTTCCAAGCATCCATTTTTTCCATAACTACCTCCTTCTGCGACTTCCTACTCAAGGAATCAGCAACCATATTTCCAAATCATAGGGTCTAAGAGATCTCGATGTTGTAGTCCTAGAGAATCTCCACCACCTCTATAGCAACAAGTTTAGTTCTCACTGAGAGAAGATATACATCAAGCTCTTGTGATCCGTGAAGACCACAAACAGCTTCTTGGTGAGATAATTTCTCCAAAACCTTATTGATACTATGATCATTTCTATCTCAAGATCATTAGTGGCATAATTATGTTCATGTGGATGTAGATGCATAGACCCATAAGATATCACTCCTTACTTCTCCATCATCACATATCACAGTCCCAGACCGAAATAGTCAAAGAATACCTCGAACATAACCCATTCCTCTAGGAACCTAAGAACTGGAGCACTAACTAACATCCGCTTCAGGTATCTAAAAGGCACATTGCACTGATCACTCCACACAATGGCCTGGTCATTTATGGTCAATGATATCAATATAGGCTCATCCTGAGAGATTTCAGGTATGTACCTTCAATATTTAACCGCCAAACTGAGGAAGTTGCAAACCTCTCCCATGTTCTTGGGGGATTCCCAAGAATTAACTACCTAGACCGTTGATGGGTCCAATATGATCCCCTACTAAGACACCACATGTCCATGGAAGTACACCTCTCACGTAAAAAAATTCCCTTAGACAACTTCCCATAGAGCTGGTGGTGCAAGGGCACATCCAAGACTGTCCTGAGTTTCTCTGCGAGCTCCCCATCTCACTTTGAGTAAATTAGAATATCATAAATGAGAACAACGATGAACCAATCCAAAATCATTTGGAAGACATAGGTCACGATCCCTATGAACACAGATGGTGCATTCATAACATCTAATGGAAATACTTGGAACTTGATGTGACCATAGCTCCACCTAAAAGACATCTTCAGGATGTCACCCTCAACTAGTGATATCCAGATCGCTGATCTATCTTAGAGAACCAACTTGATACCTAACTGGTCGAAAAGAAAGACTGTTCTAGGTAGGGGGAAATCATTATTGATTGTTACCTGATTCAATCTCTGGTAGTCCATACAAGACCTCAGTCCACCATTTTCCTTCTTCATGAACAAGACTGGAGCACCCCACAGTTATATAGTTAGCTAGATGATACAATTTTTCATTAGGCCATCAACCTGAATTCCCAACTCATGCAACTTGGAAGGCATCATTCGATAGAGAGTCATCAAAATCAGATGTTCACTTGGTTACAAGTCTATTTTGAACTCAACATCATGTTGAGGGGGTAGAGTCACAACCTCTTTAGCGAAAGCTCCTAGGAACTCTCCAAAAACCCCGAAAACCTCCAGAATCTCAACTCCAATAAACTTTCCAAACAGCTTGGATACATAGAAAAAAGATGCTCCAAATACGTGTTTCCCACCAGATGAATGCACTCACCAACCAAAGCTACACACTGACCATCCATATCCAAAAGCATGACTCTCCTACATAAGTAGCCGATAATAGTATGAAAATAGAACAACCAATCGATGAATTAGATGACATTTTATGAATAAATATATAGAAGAATAAGGCACCCACTAGAGTGATGCAGCTCCAAAATTAGTCTATATCCTCAATAAAAATAAAATAGATTGTACTGACCTCCAAATAGTGTTCCCAACACACAGGGAAGGGAGATTCTCTCTATGTATAGCCCAAATATTGGAGATAGAATGGGTGAATTAATGTTGTGAGAACCACCTAAATCAATCAAGGCACAAGAAATAGTACTAAACACACTATTCATACCTTCAACAACCTCCAAACTTACTAGAACAACTGCCTTAGTGGCGTGAAACTTTCCAGGCCAAGCTCATCTACCACTCTACTGTCATCTGCCTCCCCGACCATGACCTATTTGAGGTCCCTGAGGAGCACCCTATGGCCAGACTCCTTTGTCGCTATCTTCCCTCGGTAGAGTGGGATCCCTCTCCTGCTACTGAGGGAAAGGTCTGACAAAAAAATTTCTTCTACTGAGGTTGGCAATGAACCCACCCACCCCAAGAATACAGAGATTGAACTAGGAAATATTATCGAATATATCCATGGAATCCATAGATAATGAAACTCTGTCTCGGGACCATGAGGCATTGGTATCATTCCTCTCCCAAATGTAAAGCATCCACTACTGATGCACGACTCGTCGCATTTTGATCACTGATAGAGGAACCCATTACTCCATCATAGCACAGATCAAGGTAAAGTTGATTGTCAACTCCTCATTCCATCCCTCTATCTCTATGTCTGAAATGATACCTTCATACTTCCATAGGGTCTTCCACCAGAAATCATAAAGGTTAATATTCCACATTTCATCGTCCTCTTATCGATCATTCCCCCACTAATCAACCATGTCATTCTACTGGGCCATAACTAATCATACAACATTGGGGGGGGGGGGGGGGCGATGTCCGGGTGACATAACTAAAAAGAGTAAATAAGGAACTCCTATGCCCGGGTAGTCTGAATTTTCATTTAATATTTACTATAACTCTTTATTCAATTTAAATTATGAGAATCACCAAGAAAAACATTAAAAACAGACATTATGATGCATGTACCTTTCCTTGGGTCTGTACCCAACAATCAGTGTTGCCTTACATGGACGTTCAGCTGGTGCATAGTCATTGTATTGGATCAGGGGTCCCAAAAATCTAATGTCCTAGATGGTCTTCCCAAGATTATTTCACACACCAATATTTCCTAATAATATTTCGCTACCATACCATAAAATATTCATTATCCCTCAACCATCACCCTCTGATATAATTCTCCCACAATCAGCCTTCTTAATGATGCGGGAAGGGAAAAAAGTACCCCACCCTCCCATAATCAAGATGAAGAAGATATAATGACCCCATGAGTCCCACCTTTAGTAGGACCCGGGGTGGAGACCATCACCAATGGGTATAGAATCTCACACAATATAGAAGACATTACCCTTTTTAATTACCACATCTTCGGGAGATAAGACGCTAAAAATACTAAGAAACACTAAAGTTTTATATTAAGGAAACAATATTACAACACATGAATGATTTAAATGTAAAATGAAAAATATTACCACCAAATAACCAAATTATGAACCAAATGAAAAATGCTAAGTTGGAGAAAAATACCCATTCTGAAAACCCGAGATAGTAAATTCCATCCCAGTACTCAAAGTCATTCTGAAAACCTAAAAATTGATTTACAAATATAGGGTGAGTATACAAGTATACAATGTAAGAAAAATTAATCCACCCATGAAAAGGTGAGTGGAACATACTAATTACTATTGGAGATAACAATAGACCCTCAAAGAACATACCAATGTGTACAAACCAGCCTAGCCTCACTAAATAACACTCACCAAATATATCATGTCAAGAAAATTAGTAGTATAAAAACATAGAAATTTGGGTACCACACACCACTTTCATACTATCTAATTGATTATTCCTAACGGCTAATGTCTGGACCCTATCATTGTTCCAAAATGTAGTCTCATTTCCACAACATGCCCTCATACACCTAGGCCTCAAACCACACAAAAATTCATCCTTCAATCACCTGGGCCATGAACAAACCACACATATCACCCAATGACACCTGGTCCACAACAACCAATCCTCTCACTGAAAGACACCTAGGCCTCATCCTAGAGACTCTTATGAATACAATCCTACCCTAAAAACGACAGATCCCCTCACCTAAAAAAACTTTTATGAAGGTTCTTGAACTATGGAAAACCTCAATCCATTATAGTCTAGCCATATAATCTTGAGTAGTAACAACTCAAAACAGGGTATGAGGAAAAAATTTAGTCACCATCTTTCCATCATACCACTAAGGTGTTTTCTAAAGACACCCCCTTATGAAATGGGAGTGTTTGGAACGTATTTATCAACTTGGGAGCAGTGTTTATAGAAAATTCATGGAACTTGAATTTATACATTTAGGCAAGAAAAAAATCTTCCCCACCTAAAGGTCCCTAAAAAACATCCTCCCATGAGATCCACTTTTTCTGCTACCCCTATATGCACAACCACACAAACAGGCACTACCAAAGCATAAACCTAACCAATTTTTTATTTAAACACATTCCATTCATTAATTAAGGGGTTCAATTTAGTTTAATCCAACATTACCTTGGGAAACTATCAAGCACAACATCTGAAATCGTTCTCAAAAGGCGAAGAGCCTGATTAACTAAATGTATAACAAGAAACCGAAGTCGTTCTTCAATACTACAAAAATTAACAAGGGAAGCAGGACCAAGGTAATGAATTTACATTTTTACACCCATTCATACAAAACAGAGAACAACTAACCTATAATACCACTACATATCCCCTTCTTCCAAGACACCCATTCAACCGTTAAAAATCGTCAATCTTCAATGATAGCATCATTAATCATCATATCCCAACTAGAACCGGAAGCCCCACTCCACAAAAACCCAACACCCAACACACCTATAAACATTATGTCATGACAACACAATCTTGAATCCCCCCTACCCAAACATTTCCCAGATGAATTCCTAGTTCATAAAATGTCAATTCATTCCGCAATCAAACAATTTCTCAAACTAAGATACCAACAGACCTCATGTACCACCCCATACACAAAGGCCACAATAGACACAATTAAACAACAACCCCTCTTCACATGCATGACCTTATCCATTAAAAAGACCAACCCCTCTGTCTACCCTAATCCCCGTAAGAAGGTTATGAATAGAAACTTCACACAACCCCCCACAAAGTACAAAATCTAACAGAATATACCACATAATGCCGCAATTGGGGAAAGCATATTCAGATTTAATAAGAAGGGTTATTTAATTCTATATTAAATAATAGGGTTGATCATACAATAGGATTGATAATAGGGTGTCCATTTATTTAACCAGGTCTACGGTATTAAGTAGATTTCATGTTACAGTCATTTATCAATGCATCACAACAAAGCATACCATCACTGTTGCACAAGTAATGACCACCAACTACAGTGATTTTCATATGCCATACAACCACAATAGATCACATTATCAACAAAGAAAAAAAATAAAATAGGCTATCAATATCAACACTCTGTCAGCCTATTAATTGATTGACCCCTGTTATCTTTTGATTGTATCCACTTCCCTTCATTTATTAGTTCATTAGAAAACATATTCCACTATTATTCATGAAGAAACATTACTACACCGTTGTCGCATGATACATAAATAAATCGATAAACAATAATACATAACTAAAACAACATGCAAACAAAAATACCCTTTTCTTCAAGAAAATGGGATCACTCGAGCAACATGAAACTCTTAGAAAACTAAGAAGTAGGGGGATCTAGAAAAGGTGCATGACTCATCTATATAAAAGTCCATATGTCCTCCAAGAGGTATTAGAAAACATATTTGTAAGGAAATATAACATCTTTGAGGAGCCAAATGCTATATTAAATAAAGAACGGTTTTAAAAGTCATTAACGTGGGATCATGGTCAAGATCATGTGGTTTGAGTCTCTCAATGTCCTCATAGAATTAGGATATTAATGATAAACATAATATTCAATGAAATGCATTTTAAAACACACAAACAAGGCCTTAAACTCATTTTACATCAAATATGATGTAAGATGTGTGAAATTGGAATAACACGAGAAACTATAAATTTAGTAAACTATAAGACACCATTTGGTGTGACAATATTTCGGTGTTCCACCATATTAGTGTGTCAGTGATTTAGTGAAACTATTTTGTGAAAATAGATTTTAGGAAAACTCCCAAAATGGACCACTGTAACCTCTAAGAACACCAAAAGCACTGGATTTTTCACAAATGAATGACTGAGGGAAATACGGTTCATTACATTATAAAATAATGAAAACAACTCTACTATGGTTGAAACTGTGGGAAAAAATCATTGAATGATTTTTGGTTTTGATTATTTAATTATTTAGAGTCAATTAGCTTTGTTTGGGAAATAATAATGAAATCCCCACTCTTTTCCAATAAATACCACCCAATCCACCATTTTTATTCAATAAAAAACCATGGAGCATATACTTACTCTTACCTCCCCATTTTGATATCCTCCCATGGTTCCACCAATTTACCTAGAATATTCTACTAATCTTTTGGAATCACCATCTCAAGGTAAGGGATCTCCCTCACATTTTATTTATTCAAGCCCCAATTTTATGGTATGCCTCTTCATTTCAATTATTTCATGCATCGTTATTTTTTCTATATCCTTATTACTACACTTTTTATTTAAATTTAACGATATATGTCTTTAAATCACTTTATGATCTACAATGGAAATTATTGTGCAGCTATTATGTTGCTAATTTTTTTTACGATTTTCAATACCAAATATAAGGGACAATTCTGTATTATTTTCAATTCAAAAAAATTCATTGTATATAGCCTTGAAATATCAATTGTATAAATATTCAGTAATTTTAAAACCTCTATTTTCTATATTAATTTTTTTAATCAGATATCATTAATCCCATTTTATTCTGAAAATTACTTAGGTTTTTACCATTTTGAACTTTAGTGAGTGGTCCTTTCTATATCCTCTTTCTTTTAGAATCTTCTACAATTTATTACTTTTATTTCAAATTATCAATGGTGGGAAATATTATAACTCATACATCTTACTATCCATTTTTTAAAAAAACTATGAGAGGCCAATTTGACACAAATTAAACCATTTTAAAATTCTTCATGTAATTTCATTATGCTTCCTAAATTTCACTAAAAATTTTCAATGTCAATCCATTATATTTTGAATACCATAAATATTTACACTCTAGGGTGTTAAACTGAGAATTCCTATAAACCATTGATTGGTTAAACCTATTTATGTATTCCTCACTCCTAGATCGTGGAATTAAATGTGATGAAATATCATACTATGTTTAATTATCTAAATGTAATTTTTATATGAGTACATGAAATTAAATAGATGGGTGCTATCAAAATTATATATCAATCCAATGCATTTATTACTAATTTTGTATCATGAGATGGATTAATAAGTGAACCGAATCAATCATGGGACTTTTTTCTACCATGCTATTTTTATTAGGATTTATTCACTTCCTATGTTTATGTTTTCTTTTTTAAAGTTGTTTCCAAAATAACATGTTGCTTTTATATTGTCATGTTATGCCATGCCTCATTATTCATGATTATTATTTTCACAATTTTTATGTACCATTGAAATTCCCATTGTATAACATATAACAAATTTTTCATGTTATTATATTCATATTCTCTTATTTGGCTTTATAAATCACCCTTTTCTTATGTATGTCCCCAAATTAATCCAAATAGTGTAATGAACAAAGGAATATAATGTTAATGGTTGGGATGATTTTAATAATACAGATGTACCCCATGACTTAGGTGGTTATGTAATATACCCAATTACCCAAATAAACTATAATTATTGATAATTTTTGTTTTATTATGAGTATTATTATGTAATACGTTAAGAATTAATGTGTAATAAAGCTGTGGGTTGTCATTGTGTCAATGTAAAGTATAGTTATTTTTTAGATTTTTATTATATGACTCTTAAAAAATTCATAGAGATAAAACTATGTAAAAGAGAAAATATATTCACTTTGTAAAGTATATAGTAAGTGGATTCCAATAAAATACATTTTTATCTAGACATAAAAAGTGGATGTGGATCTTATATAGATTACATAGGAGTAAAACCCAAAAATAACATATTGAGGTAGAGTCAATAGAGTTCTTGTGCCTGACAATGAGGCTTTATAAACACTTGGTTTGAAATGCCTAGAGGATATTCTTTGGTAAATTATCATCCCCATTTCAAACCATTATCAATGGATAAAAAATAGACATATGAATATATGATAGAATGTATATCATTAATAAAATATTTTGAATAGTCGAAATTCATATGTTTAGGAAAAACATTTCTATTATATGTTATCCCATAAATTTAATATTCTTCCTATTTATGTGTTTAACAGTTTAAATTTACACAATTGTAATTTTACATTTATTCTATAGAATGGATTGAAAATAGTTGTTTCAAGTAAACAAAAAAAGTGATGGGAAATGATATGACTACCCAAATTAGATTCCTTATATGATGTAAAGGGAAGTAAAAAAGTTTTCATTATGGGAAAAAAGTTATCGAAAATCAAAATTAACAACTATCACTTTATTCAATGTAAAAATATATCAAACAGGAGGAGAAATAGGTATCATGGAATTTCATGTGATAAATGTTATAAATTAAATAATATTTAATTTTCTACATGTCAAAATTTTGGAATGAAGAACTGAAAGAAATGTCTCAAAGTAACTCGAATGAGTTTTATGTGTGAAAAAATAGATCATAAATTAGGTAGTTTACATAAAAATGATGAGCATGATGGAAGGGAATAAATTGCATCAGCTCACACCATTTATTATTCAATATAGTAGGTGTGTAGAAAATTGGATTTATTAGAGTCAATTAACAAACCCTTGTCTTAAATCCTAGACAAATAAAAGTCCTATGATACTGAAATTTTTGAGGTATGAGGATTGAAGTAATAATGCCTTAGAATTTGATAATAATGTTACAGAAGTAGTATATCAAAGAAATTCAAGAAATAATAATCAAGAAATATCTCTGTATAATTACACATAAGTTTTTACAGATTTAAAACATATGTTTAATTTTACCAATAAACTATAAAAGTGGATTAGTGATAATGAGATATTATGGAAAAAACATGATTTAGGGATTGATAACCCTTCATATGTGTTTGATATTTGTAGATAACTAAAATGTTTTATGAGGGTATTTAAAATTATTATCCCTTTTAAATCATTGACAAACCTGTTGAATATTTATTTTATGGGTGTTTACTACCATTAATTGTATTATTGGTAATTATATTACAACTTCAAATATTTTTATTTATTTTGAGGGGGATAATGATATTTTTGTAGATGTCTTTTTGGTTAACATATATATACAAATGAGGTTTAACATGATGGATTAATTGATGATATTTCGATTATGTTTTTAGAGTTACAAGATAAATGGTTTTATACTACCTTTTAGATTAAAAAATTCATTAATGTTGAGTTTATTGGTATTATTTAGGATATAATTGTATTTATTTAATGAATGATCTATGTTAATCATTGGGTTTTTAAATTTTTTATATTAATGTATTATGGTTTATTCATTTTCATAACTATATTAATTTATTCTAATAATATGGAATTTAGTATATAAATTATGAATAAATTTTTATTCTTAATTGGATTTTGTAATCTATTATAATATAATTCTAGTGCATCAAGAATAAAAAAATTCTTATTTATTACTCTTTATTTGGGAAAAAATATTAAATTTTAATGGAAATTTATTAATGGTTGAAATTATACTTTTAAAGAAATTATATTTCTTTATTCTCAAATCATAGATAATAGTGAAATTCCTAATTTCTATAAAATGATTCCTGAGAAAAAATTCATATTAGGATCATTCATGATGAATTTCTAGCCTTTTTCACCCACCTTATGTTTATGATTATTGGTTCATTTAATTTTACACAAGCATATTTTATATCACGCTCTTTTAGTTCTTAGGAATTATATGTTCTTCGTTCATTTCTATATTTTTTGTAACCACAAATTTTCTCCAAACTGTATACCTAGTTATTTGATGAACTTTATACATTCCTTTATATCTTTTCAATTGGATGATTTATTAACCATTTTATCTAATGTGAGTTTCCAATAAAGACAATTTTAAAGTGAATAAATATATTTTTTTTGAATATCGTCTTCAAATTATGATGATAAATTTTATTAAATGGGGAAATAATGAAAATCCCCATGTTTTTAATGGAAATTTGTTTTCATAGCCTATGTGACATGCAACAACGAACCCAAAAAACTATTATTATATTAATGTAAATATTTTAGGATAACATTGAATTCGAATAAATTAATTGGAATAATGAAATTACGAAATATATATGTATTTCATAAAAAAATATATTTAAAAATTGATAGCAAAAAATCACGAAATTTTTAGTAATGTCATTTTACTATTCATAAATAAATTTTAATAAAAAAATTATTTTCTTTTTTTTATAATAAATTATATAAAAAATTTATAGAAATTTTTTATTATTTTATTGAAAAAATTATCGCCATTTTTTATATAAAAATATAAAAATTTAACTTAGAGATGAATTATTCTTTTTTTAAGAAAATATTTATATTTACTAAATACTGAATAAATCTCTTTATTGTAAAATTATCACTTATTTTAATAAAATAAGAAAATTAATACATCCATTATTATTTAATAAATCCCTTTTTTGAAATAAAAATAATCTAAAAAATTATTTATTTTTTAAATCCATTATAATTTGAATTTTATTTAAAGGTTAAATAATAATTATTTATTTATATTTAATTTAAATAATTATTTTTATTTCATTTTTTTAAAATTAATTTTATTTATGTTTTTTTTTCTAAAAAAATTTTTAAAATGAATAATGTTTATCAACTATAATAAATTAAAATGAGGAATTATTTTAATTAAATTTTTAGAATATATATTTATATTTTCACATTTAAATTCATATAATGAAGATAACTATGTATATAGTAAAAGTAAAATAATCTTTTCATTTAAAAATTCATTTTCATAAAACAAATTTCCATCATACATGTAGGATTTACATTATATTTTTTATTTACACCACTGGGATTTTATTTAAATTAAATGGATTTCATATTTGAAATCATCATAATTAATATTTGGTGATAATTTCAACATAATTGTTTGCAAAATCTAAATATCTATTATAATAAATAATTATTACAAAGTTAAATAGAAAATACATTAATGAAGGGTAAAATTAATTTAATAAGGCCTTTAAAAGGAAGTAAAAATAATTCTATTAATATTGATATTTAAATTTAAAAAATATTTTTATTATAATTTTTTATTTTTTTAAAATTTGTAAATAATTATTTTGAATAAAAGTATATTTTTGATATGTTATATCAAAAATTATATACGGGGAAAAATTTAGTTTTAATCAAGGGAATTTTTTTATGAAAAAAATAATTATTGAAATAAATTTTATTTTAATTAAGTATTTCTATTAAATATTGTAGATTAATTATAAGTGATAATATCATATTATGATGTGAAAATGTAATTTTTATGGCTGTTAAAAAACTGTTATTCCCAAAAAACCTAGAATTTCTTAATAAATGTGGATACTATTTTAAAATTAAAAGATCATATTTTCATAAAATGTTTTTCTAAAATATATATTATTTCTGTAATAATAACATAAAAATTTTCTAATGGTGTATTTTTCATTATTTTATGATATCATCAAATTTGGATTAAAAAGTATATAAAGTATAAATGTACAATTGTTATTATGACATCATAATGATCTCAAAATGATGTAATAAATGGTGTAAAAGGTATGTGAGTGAAAATATATATTTAAAATTTAAATTACGATGTTTTTTTGTCATTTTAGTAATTTTATAAAGCGTTTAAAAATCCTACCAAACCTGTATAATATTTTAACGCCTTAAAATCCTTTCATTAAAATCATTAATCACTTATACATCACCATGAGTAATATATTAATGAGTGAGGCACCTAGACTTAAAAAATATGTAAAAAACCATATTTTTTAGAAACCATTGGAAAAAACATTTGTAAATTTTGTGATTTTGATTTTATTATTACTTAGAGTCTAAAACCAATAATTGGGAATTAATAAATAACTCCCCTATATTTTCTTATATAAAAATCAAGTCCACCATTAAAATTTACTAAAATCCCTTGGATCCTAACTTTAATCATCCATAACATCTCTAAATTCAACCCATGTTTCCTCCAATCTCATAGTAATCTCATCCCGGGCTTTTCGAATCACCCTTTAAATGTAAGGTACCCCCTCTAGTCTATTTTATTGAAGAACCACTTTTATGTTATGCTTCTTCATTTCCTTTTTTTCATGATTTGGTATATTTTTTAAAATCTCCCTTCTCACCATTTTCATTTCTATGTGATTATACACCCTATTAAATATTATTAATCTCTTCCAAGAACCGTTATTTACACACTTTATTCTTATGAAATTGTCCTACAATTTTATGTACCAAAAGTAATAAACCTTTATCAATTCCTTCAAATTCAAGAAATTTAATTATATTTAATCTTAGGAATATCAGTTTCTTATATTTCCAAGAATTTATAAACATCACTTTAATATCCCCTTTATTCTCTTTAAATTATATATCATTTATCCCATCTCATTTTTACCATTACCAAAGTCATTACCATAGAGAAATTTTGTAAGAGATATATTCCTTCTCTTCTTTTTTCATGAAAATTATTCTTTTTAAGAATTTTATTTCAAATTCCTATCATTGGTATATATTTTTTCACACCATTAATAATATACATTTCATTTCTGAATGATTAGATACCCCTTTCTCTTTTTTAAAAAAAAAAATTATAATTCTTCATGCACTCTTTTTTTGTTGAAATTTCATTGTGATTTCTTCAAGGGAAACGTTTTTATTGTGAAAAACATTTTTTCCACTCAAGGGTATTTCCAAAAGCCATACATATTATCATTTTATTGGGAAATTCCATTAATATGTTCCATACAAAAATATAAAGTAATTATATTTTAACAAATATGTTCCCATATTGAATAAACTATTTTTCACACTTACACATGTATATGTTATGAAAGTCAAATGTGTACCTAAAATTTTATAGCACACCAATTCATTAGGTAATTTTTTAATCTCATGATACTTCAAGAAATGTATTAGGGACTGAACCTAATACACCATGGATATTTTACCACCAATTCATGTTTTCTTGGAATTTATCCTTAACCTATGATTATGATATCATATTTAATGTAATTTCCACACTCCCTTGATGCATTAATGAAATCATGACATATCGTGACTCATTATCCATGTTTATTATTCTCACCTCTTTAATGTCACATTTATGTTCTTAATTTATACCATTTAATACCTTCATTATGTTATTATATGTATATTCACTTATTTTGATTTATAGATCACCTCTTTCTTATGTAGGTCCCTAGGTTATCACATGAAATTTATGGACGATGAAAATTTTTTATCATGTTAAAGAAACTATCAAAAATTATGATATATCCCATTTACTAAGATGATATGTAATAAAATAATATCCAAAATACATTATAATCATTGAAAATTAGGGTTTTATTATTTTTATTATTATACAGTTAACCATGAATTAATGTGTAATAAGGACATGGGTTGTCAATGGTAAGATAATTATTATGTGGTTTTCTAGTAAAAACATCTCTTCCTAGATACTACATGTGGTCGTGGTTCTAGATCTTATTAACATAGGGATAATAACACTAGAAAATAGTCATAAATCCGGACATTACTATTACCTGGTACAAGATAAGGGTTCTTAATGTTCCCACGGTTTCACAAACTATGAGGATAATATACAGATTATTAACAATATTACTAAAATATATTATGAAGGATTCAAATAGATGATGAAAATGAATAACCTATGTTAAACATATATTTTCCTAGATTCAAAGGAAGGTTTCATGATTTATAATTTCCACAAGTGATTCTTCAGGATTATGTGGTTTCCCACTATACCTATTTTTCAAACAATGCTATTTTATTTTAGTCAATGAATGTAACATGAAGGATATATATTGACATTGAATGTAAAGTAAAATTTTACGACTATATGAATCCAATTTGGATGAAGTTTTTATTGAATTATTTATTTATTATGGATAATCAATTATCCCAAAATATACCTTAACAACCTCTTGGCCTCACTATAAAAGAGAAGGATTGAGTTTTTGAAGAGCGTAAGGGGTGGAGACCTTGGGGGGAAAAGGATTGATTTAGTTCATGTTGGAAATTATGACTATGAAACACATAAAATAGTCACAAAGTAATGGAAAAATATTCTATTTGTGTAAGATAATGGATTAATGAAATAAAATTTCACATAAAAATTAAGAGTATGATATAAGGGAATAAATTTAATCAAAGGAATCCATTAATAGTTTGTTAAATTAAATGTGTGGATCCTATATATTATCTGAATCAATTACCTTCTCTAAAGGTTACCCCTATAACAATAAATGATCAATGATGAGGTAGTATATTTTATGTATTTATGTATTACGATTCAATAGTAATATTTTGGATTGTTTAATAATAATTGTATTTTGGTTATAAAAATCATGAACCTTCTAAGGTTTATTAATTTTATTGAAAAATATAGGCCATTATTAATATAAGAGTTCCTGATATCATCATTGGTTTATGATAATAATTTTGATCAAAAGATCAATGTTATAAACACCCATTTTAAATATTTTTGTGGGGGGAATATATAATGAAGAAGGATATTTTGGGTAAATGTGTATTGGAATACAATCCAATGATGTAGGATATAAAAAGTTTATTTGTGGAATATTCCTTTAAATGTTTTCAACATAAGATTAATAGTATTGTTAACAAATATGTTTTTAAAAAACATTGATATTCTAGTAATTATCGATCATTGTTATTTCAGAACATTATACGAATTATATTAATGTTGTATTAGAAAAACTATAACCCACATATTAGGGTAAAACCTATCACATCCGAATAGGCCAAGGGTCTTGAATCCATAATAGCTGGGTGAGAATGGTGATTCATGTACCACTAGCTTATGTAATTTTGAGGATAGTATATCATTTTTTAATTTATTTATTTGATAGATAAATCTTAATGTTGAATTAATGGTGTTATTGTTGGGGTTTAGATATTAATCTATTATTTTGGAAATAATTTTTTAAACCAAATATGGAAGGAAAGGAATATAATTTATGTTTTTTATGATATATTAAAAGTTATTATTAGTTATTCAAGCACAATAATTTTATTTTGGGATATTCCTTTTTTTTGAGTAAGAAACAATGTGGAAATTGATTTACCCACAATAATATAATTATATTGTTCTTATGAAATAATAATATACCATGAAAGTGTATTTAATTTTTTTCATAGCTAATATGGTTAATGAATTTATCAACATTAGGAAAAAGTATCTTGAACAAAAATTTCTATCTTATTTCCTTAAAATTTGATAAATCAAATTGTCTTTTAAATCATTATTGATTTTGAAAGGATCCAGACTCAAAAGAAGCATGTCAGTTTGGGGGGGGTGAATTATCTTTTTCTATAATCAATGAACAATATGGGATCAATATGATGCTGAACACCAGTATCCATATACATAAATAAAATATCTAGGAAACGTGAAAAACAATTCTGGATCTAAGAAAGAATAACTTATACATCATGATTATAATTAATTTATTAATTTCTAAAGAAACTAAATTTCTGGGTCTTTGGTATATTATTCATTGATAATCATTGATTTTATGGAATGAACCTTAAATATTGACATTATAGAATTAATGATGATCAAATATATAATTCCTCTATGAGTGATCTACACATGCTTTGATTGTATCCGAACAACATCACTAGTTCTCTTGGTGCCTGCAATGAGAAGTGAATGTCTTGGGTCGATCATTCTTGATCACTCATTCTTGAGTCTTGAATAAATTCACTCATTCTTAAGAGGGAGAGATGAGAGGAGATGGTAGAGAAATTTATTTTCTCAAAAATTGTCAATTCACTATGGTATTGGCATAGTAGAAGTACCTGCTTATTAGTCGACATGGGGTTTCAGTTACAACATTTAATTGCGAAACAAATATTAACTATAATAATAACTATTAGAGAAAACATGTTCGACATAATATCAATAACAACAATATTATTTTTAGTATTCCAAATTGAATTAAATATACCCATATATGAAATCTTGTGCCATATGGTGATCACAATATTATTATTATTTCTTGTGATAAATGGATAAAAAAATATTTACCGACTTGTAAACATTTAATTTATCAAAGGACACAGTCCTCTTTCATTGAAACACCTATTCTGTTAATTTAACACCCTAATAAAATATTTTATTGTTGTGAATAAATATTTGTATTTACAAACATGTAAAAAAAATATTTAGTAAATATTCCATAGTATAAATAAATATGTTTTATTCACAATCTAGTGAATATGTATTTATTTAATTTTTTCCATCATTTTAACTTGAATACAATTTTACCTCAGCCATTATAATAATATTTATTCTATTAATAAAACTCAAATATAATTTAACATAGAACACCTGAAACACTAAGTGGGTAACCCTCTAAGATTGTTTTCTCATTTGAATTAGGAGATAATTACAAAATTACAAGATTACTATTATGAAATGGGTCAAGGAACCAAAGATAGAAAAAACTTTATTTCACAATGGAGACATACACATATGAAGGCTCAATGTGTTATATAATTCCTTTGACATAATATCTCGTCATGCATGTTTCATGATATTGTCATCAACCATTATGTTTGATATGTCATTCATTGAATACCTGAAATAAAATCATCATTGCACCATTTTCATTGAATTTTGGGAGATGGTTATGTTTCAATCAAAGGGTTGAGATATCAACATCCATAAATGGAAGGGAAAAATCCTTTCTTGACTTATCCAATAATCACATGTCATTTGTGATGCACCCATCATACCCAAAATCCCACCAACACACGGAATGAAATTTTTCTTCAGTAAATCAAAATGTCTGAGTCATGACATGTATTATTGATAATAATAAATTCTATGTACCATTACACTCACATGTAAGTAAGAATTTTTTTATTTCTTAAAAAACATGTAAAATTCGTTCTAGCGGGTCTGTTATCATTATCTTCCATCTTTGAGATTACCAAATGTGAACTTCATAAGATGAAGTCTCATCCGCTTATGATTACTATCATTTGATGGTCTATATACAATATTTTACATCATAGTGTTCCATCTTACAACAAAACTATATTTAAGAATATTTTCATAGCACTATAAGGTTTTCATCATATTAGGGAACCGCTATAACCGTATTAATGTGAAAATTACTCTAGTACATTATTTCATTATAGCCATATAGAACAACAAAAAAATATGTAATATTATGTTTAACATTTAAATATATTTCATATCCATGTAATCAATGTAAAAAAAGTTGGTTATAGGACATAAACTCTAAGAAAAAACCCCTTATACTAGAGAAAACATCGATGACTTTTAGTCTGCTAAACCTCACATGATAATCATGTTTCAAATGAGGCAGGGCTTTAGTCAAGTGGTCTTCCACGTTTTCTTCCAGGACAAAAATTGCTCACAGAAATTTCACCTCTCTAAGAAAAATCCCTCAAAAGATGATTGAAACTTTTGAAAGAGCCACTACTGTAGTATTATAACAATATAGTGTGATGAGATCTTTACTTGTAGGAACAACACCCACCTCATGGATGGATCTCCACATCCAAACTTCTTCTTTAGCTACCTAAAAAGATGAGATATACTCAAACTCTGCAGTATAACCTATGACCACACATTTCTTTGAGCTCTTCCATTCAAAATCAACTCCATTCGATATGACGATGTATCCTATTTACCACTTCTTGTCATTTTGATCAGTTTGGAAACTAGAATATTCATATCCTCTAATTAATAGTTCTTCATCTCCTCCATAAACTAGGAACTTTTCTTTAGTATGTCGTAGATACATAATGATAGTCTTGAATTCCATCCAACGGAGGTCTCCTGGATCAACATGATATCATCCTACAATAGTCAATGCCTAGGTGACATCTATCATAGAAAATATCATAATGTACATGAATGACCCAATCGCTGATGCATATGGAATCAATTCCATTAACATTCTTTCCTCATGCATATAAGGATAAATTCCCTTGGAAAAATGAATTCCAAGTGACTCTAGAACCAACCCCCTATTGTATTATTAAATAATAAGTATCTTTAGTATCTTTTAAATGAATTTATGTTGTATTAGGCCAATAAATATATGGGATCTATCAAGATGGTTCTTGATCCCTAGAATATATGCTTCCTCATCCAGGTCCTTAATAGAGAAGAATTTATTCGAACCTGGCTAAATATAATATAAGACTAGTATTTAATCACTATAAAGTACTATGTCATCATCATATAATATTAGTAAAATGACTGCTGTCCCACTAAATCATTTGTAGACACAAGGCTCACAATTTTCTCTATAAAAACTAATATCATTATTTCTTTGTCAGAACACATTTTCAAGGATCTAGATGCTTTCCTTAAACTATAAATGTATTTTTCAAGTTGAATATATTTTTTTAATTCTTTAGAGTCAGAATCCTTTAGGTTGTATCACATAGGCATGTTCGTGAAGGTTCCCATTAAAGAAGGCTATTTTAATATAAATTTTCCCAATCTCATATTCATTTTTAGAGTAAATGTCATGTATAATTTTGATGGATTTTAGTAGTGCAATTGGTGAAATGGTTTCATCATAGAAAATGCCTATTTTTTAAACCCATTTCCATCCACTCATTCATTACTGGTATTAACTTGTCCTTCTTTGTACAATATCTTCTTGAATTCTGATTTTCAACTAACATTCTTTTCATATACTAGAGGATCAACCAAAATCACTAATTTGATTTGGTATATAGGTTCTTTTTCAGAATTCACAACTTCTTTCCACTTTGAAAAATCTTTTCAATTTATTTCTTCCTTATAGGTTAGAGGATCATTAATATTAAATAATTATTATTCAACATCATCGGTAATAAGAAAACTATACCATTCTGGTTCTCTAACAACTCTTGTACTCCTACATAGTACTTGTGTCTCTGGAATAGATCTTTCTTCCATGGGGATTTGTGGAATCTTCTCTAGTACCAACTCTTTTGTACCTTTCTCCTTGACTTTATCAAAATTTATCTTTCTCCCAGTATATCATTTTGAGATGTTCTCTCTATGAAGGAATATGGTGTGTCTTTACATAGTAGCCATTTTGTATGAGGTGTCATATAGGTAATATCCCCATGTTTCATTGGGGTTTCCAATAGAGGTACACCTTATGCCTCGAGGTGTGGGTCTGTTACTTGATGATTCCTTAACAAACAATTCTCTACCCCACACATTTATATTCGATAAAATGTCTTTTCCTCCCCTCAAATACCTTTATAGATTACAATTTATCAATTGAGTTGGTACTTGGTTTAGTATTGTGACTCCGTTTGTAAATAATATCCCCAAAAATATAATGGAATACATGCATGACTCATCATTGATCTAACCATGTCCATCAAGGTGTGGTTCCTCCTCACGCTTACACCATTCCACTGGGGTGTATATGGTTGAGTGAGTTGTGATAGGATCCCAAATTCCAGTATGTAATCAATGAAGTCATGACTATGATATTCTCCACCTTATTCTGAGCGGCGTATAATAAGATTCATAACAATCAAGTTCTCAAAATCATTATTTTATTCATAAAATTTATCAAAAGAGTTTCACTTATACCACATTATGTAGATATATAAATAACCATTAATATCATTAGTAAAAGATATGATGTATGAGTACCCATCCCTTTCTTCAACTAGAAATAGTCTTAACACATTAGTATGAACAGATTAAAGAACATCCTTAGTAGATTCACCATTCCCACTAAATGGGTCTTTGTTAATTTTTTCTTATAAACATGCATGACATAAACCAAGTGGTTTTAGTTAAAAAGAATCTAAATATCATTCATGATGTAATTTTGTCAAGAGTTTTTAATTTACATGACCTAGATGGTGATGATAATGTTGGGTATGGTATGATTCATGTCTTGTATTATCCTTATAAATTTTCATATGAAAAAATCATGGATTTTAATTCCCATAAATATCCTTTTATCATCCTTTTCTTCGAAGGGTGTGAAGAAGCTTTGGGCTTAAAGATAGTTGTCTTCCAATTCCTTTTTTTCATCATAAATTTAGAAGTATTATCACGCATCATATATTTATCTTCATATAGATGTAGGATAAAAATATTTGGTAGAGACATCCAAATGTTATACATATTAATATTCAAAAAAAAATGGGGAATCTCAGAGGAAGTATTGCTAGAAAGAGATCAGTACCCAGTTCATTGGGGAGTTTAAACCCTATAACCTCTAGGCGCTCAAGGTAGCCAAGGATCATGAAGACATAATCCCTAACTGAGGTACCATCTCTATACTTACTGTGAAAGAGTACCTTAGAGATCTTGAACTGTTCCTATCATAATCTCTCCTCATAAAGACCATAAGGTTGTCAAGATTTCTATAGGTATCCATGTTTTCGTGAGACTTCATGAGTTCACTAAAAATGGATGACAACATAAAAAATTGATCATTTACTATGTTGTTCATATGTTTCTCATACATTAGGAACTCTTCATCACTCACCTCTTTACAAGGAATATGTGGTAAGGAAGACTCCAACACATAAGATTTCCATTCAAGGAATAGAATTACATAAAGGCATCTAACACATTCCTGGATGTTATTTCCAGTGAGGATGTTATATTTTTTCAGTATTGATTGAAACGATAATGTTGCTGAAGAGATTATCATTTTAGTTCTATAATAAAAAGTAAATATAATTTTTAATTTCTTTATTACATTTTATTAAAAATAATAAATTAATTTTATTAAGTCTCCCACTTTTTATCGATTCCCAATTTCACTCACCATTGAACTTAGAATGTCTAGTTTATAAGATATTCTAGTGGTAGGGATCCAAATTCCCCTTCTCATAACACCAAAAATGGTTGGTAAATAAATTTTAATGTAATTTGGTAGGTATTTATTTACCAACTATGTGCTTTTAGCTCCTTGATACTTTGATTGGAAACCCCTATCCAAAACTCCTGACATGGATATTTTCCACACTTGCCTCCTAAATTATACCATGTTAATCAAGTGAAGCTCCTATTGATGTAAAATGGTTACGTCAACCCAAAAATTTATATGATCTTCCTATATAAAATTATGTTTCCAAACAAGGTATGGTCTAAGACATAGTTTTATTGATTCTTTCACATCATCAAATAATAGAAGAATTAGTCTGACATAATATTTTAGTGAATTTTTTTAATCTCTTATGAATAAATTTATTTATTATCTGTATCACGTTCTTGTTAAAAATAATTGGAACTAACATAATTTATTAACAATTCCTTGATAATAATTACACATAATACTAGTATATTTTACTTCCATATTTAGTTCTTGTTAATTCATTAATTATGTAGCTGTGAAAATAAATCCATAATGAAAAACCAAGGAACTGATAGAAATAAAATAAATTAATGTTTTTTATCTAGAGCTCTTATAATGGTTATATAATCTATAGGTTAATAAACTAATCGCTAACCCAGGGGATAAATACCATGGACCATTTATGGTTTGTGTCTATAGTTATCCATATGTCGACATTTTTTATCTCCTTGGATGGGTTTTTCCTCATATCCTTACTTGAATGACCACCAAAAGTTTGGGAGGTCTATCCATTACATATGTTTTTAACTCACATGTAAATATGGAGTAGAAATTGGGTCTACATAAAAGAAAATATGGGCAATAGTTCCCTACATATTAATGAGGAGAGATGTAACACATGCTAACAATTTATTTCGAAATAAAATAATATGAAACCAATCAAATAAAATAGTTTCATCTAGATCATGATCAACGACATACATGAAAGGAATTATGCATTTAATAAAACTGTAATTCAATTATTTAATCATTCTTAAAATGATAAATCACACTTGAATAGATTAATTATTACCTTTAATTAATCAATCCTTTTATTTAAATCCTTTCCTGAATTTCCTAGAGTTTCTCATCCATAACCTTAGAGGTTACATAGTGAAATCTTGTTCGAATCTACATGATATGTAATTCTGAACATTACACTACCATTTATGTTTTAATTTTATGTAGTTTGGTAAAGTACATGGTGTTTAGTTCTGAAAAAAAGTCATGTAACTTTTTCACCGTCTAATCTGAAGTACACACATAAGGACTTGGTTAGTGAGGTGTAATTCCGATGTCGTAGGGTACATGGAATCTCTAGTGAGATAAAACTGTGTTTTCTATGGGTTACATGATTACCGGTCAGCTTATCCATGTATGGGATACAAGGTTAGTCCTTTGACCTGTAGGGACTACATGCTGTTTATAGTGGTCCATAAGGGGTGTAATCAGGATGATTGTGTTCCAGTTTGTCCTACTCCACATGTTGTGTCTGAATTAACAACAACACATGACATTAAAATACAAAACTTGGGTAATTGCCGAATTACTCCCAATGCACTGAACACAACTACATGGTATGTAATATGGATTACCCAACATGTAACTCTGAATGCATTGAATTTAATATCGTGTTACCTAAAAAGAATCATGTATCCCTCTTCATGAGATCGTCGATATAATTTTAATAAAACAAAATATTTTTTCTAGTATATCTTTGAGACATGAAAATAGGATGAAAAAATAATAAAATTTAGATTACAATAATAATTAAACTGAAATTGAAAAACTAAATTTATAAATAGTAAATCATCAATGATTTATTTATGTCATTATAATTGATGATGAACCCACTATGATTATCGTTTTGTGATCCAAATATAGTGAAATCATGGTGGTTGGGAGGGGAGAAAATTTTCTTCGGCGGTAATCGATGAACAACCCATGATCAATAGGACAACGAAATCTATTACCCACATTATTATATTAAATATTTAGAAAAAAAATACAAAAACGATGGAACCATGAAAGAAAATCTGGAACATCATGTTCATAATTGATTTATTAATTTGTAAACAAATTATATACCCAGTTAATTTGTTCATTCCACATTTAATGGTTGTTGATTTTTTGGAATGAACCTTCAAGATTGACTTCATAGCATTCGTGAGGTTCTAAAGTAGAATCCCTCTCGTAGGGATCGAAGCATGCACCAATGGTCTCCAAACAATGACACTCACTCTCTAGGTGCTAGCATGGAGAATAAACTGTCTTATGTTGATCCTTATTCATTTCTCGATCTTCATTCTTGAATAACTGATATCATTTTTGAGAGGAAGAGATGATAATAATTGAGAGATAAAATGTTTATCTCAAAAATTCTCAATTTAAGGGCGTTTTATGACAATAGATGTACATTCCTATTATTCAACATGTGGTTCAATTTCAATATTTAATTGTGAAACAGTGATTAAATGAAATTATAATTATTGGAGAAATAAAATTACACATAATAACAATAACAACAACGTTATTTTTTGTTTTCTAACTAGAACAAAACAGAACCATAAATGAAATTTTGTGCTACAAATTGATAACAGTATTATTATTATTTAATGTGCCAACAAGATAAACATCATATAATGACCTGTAAATAATTATATTATCAACATACATGGTCTTGGTCTATTTTAACTCCTATTATATTTATTTAACACCAAAATAAAATTGTTTCATTTAATAAATAAATATTTTCATTAAAGACTATTAAATAAATACTTAGGATATATTCAATAATTATATATATATATATATTTAATTGTCAATTTGGTGAATAAATATTTATTTAATTTTCGAGATCATTTTAACGTGAATAAAATTAATCTTTGGCCTTGAGAATAATATTTATTCCATTAATTAAATTTAAATATAATTTTATCAAGGCCACCAAAAACACTTAGTGTGTGAACCTATTTGATTATTTCTCATTGGTATTAAGTGGGATTGCCAAAAGTACAAGATTACTGTCTATCAATGAGTCATGGAAACCATGAGAAAGAACATAAAATCGCAACGATGAACTCCACAGAAGAACACTCACTATGTAATATAATCCTTTTCTCACAAAATCATATGATGAAAGATTCATGATAGTGTCATCAACCTATATGATTGATATTTAATTCATTTACTCCTGGAAATAAAGTTGTCATTACACCATGGCCATTTAATTTTGGGTGACGATTCTATTTCAATCAAACTACTGAGATATCAACTTCCATAAATAGAACAGACAAATCTATCCTTGAAATACCCATTAATAACATTTCATTTATGACACACCCAACATACTCTACTTACCAGAAACATATGGTGTGATATTTTTCAGTAGTAAATCAAAATAATTCAGTCATGACATGTATTAATGATTATATTCACGTCATAGGTCCATTACACATGCTCACAGATAGAAATAATTGATCAAACCAAAACATGAGGAATTCCTACTGGTGGATATGTTCTCTTAATATCCTATCTTCCAGATTACCAAGTGAAACCTTCATGAGAAAAAGTCTCATCCTCATATGAGTACACGCACCTGATATTCTATATACATTATGTACCATCATATTAAGTCATCCAATCACTGAAAAATATTTAAGAAAATTTTCATATCACTACATGGTTGTCATCATAGAGAGGCCTGGTATGACCTTTTTAATTAACAAAAAATAATCTAGGACATTATAACATTAAGTCATGTTGAACAATGAACAAAATATATTATGATGTTTAATATTTAAACACATTAAATATCTATATAGTCAATGCCCAAAGATTTTGTTCTAGGACACCCACACCAACCATTTCTTGGGTTTTATGTAATTGAAATTTCATTTATTGTTGAAATTATTATGATCAATGGTCTATATCTCCATATGTAATTATCTATTCTTTTTTTCTATTTCAATATCTTCAAGTTCCACTAATGTTATCCTATTTACATTCTGAGTAAATTTTATTATAGGTGAATATTGTACATCCCTAACCACATTATTATGAGTAATTTCTATGAAATAATTTTAGGCTATGGGTTTATGAAAATGATATTTATAAAAGTAAAACCCTTGGTTATCGAGATCTAGATTAAATTGTTTGGCGGTTATTTATTTAAGGGTGTAGAATGTAACACTATGATATTTTAAAAGAAGAGAACTAGGCTTTAAATCATATATAATACATGAAATCCATCATAGATGGGGATTTTACACCTGAAGATTTTATAAAATATTTATTTGTTAATAAATCTACTCTCTTTGATATCTTGTGCTGAACACATCAATGAGACTAAATGAAAAAACCCTCAATTAAAAATTTATTATTTAAACATGACCATTATAACATATTTGATAATATAATTATTATAAATTGGACAAAATGATTAATTAAAATATATGTTTTACAAATTATAGTTGGTTAACTCTACATTAAAAATAAAAATAAAAACATATCAACGAATAATGAAAAGTTTTCTGAAAAACTGTATTTTTCTTGAATGTTGTTTCATCAAATTTTGAACAACTATTTGAAATTTATTTTATCAAATTGTGTGATATTATCGAATGAAAATAAATTCATTTTTATATTCCCATAAAAATTTTATTTAGGGTGATGTTTCTATATTTTTATAAAAAGTTTCATTTTATGATGAATCATGAAAAATATTGAATTTTTTTAAAATTATTCTTTTCATTTAATAAATTTAGAAGACCCATACTGTTTTAAAAATTATAAAATCACATTTTTTTCAACTATATTAAATTATATAAACATTATCTTATTGGAATCCATTATATGATAAATTTTAATATAAATTTTTTTTAATCATTCAATGTTTTTTCATTGAAAAAACTATCTATTCAATATGTCTGTGGGTATAATTTTAAAATAAATTCAAGAGCTTATGTGAATTAAATGTTTTTTAAAATATTTAATTTTATCATTCCAAATAATTTTAATTATTTTATAATTACAAATTAATTTTTTACCATAATTTATTTTGAAAAAAAAATAAATAATTTCCACAGTTAAGGTAAAAAAGGGTTTATCGCTGTTTAAATTTAAAAAATTAGTGTGAGAACAACCCAAAAAACGTCTATATCACATTAGTTGGACGTATATATAAATTATACACTCTCATATTATCTATATTACCATTTATTATCCCTTTTGTTTGTGAAAAAACAAGTTATACTTAATAAATTTTAGGAATTCCTTGTGTGTCCTCTCCCCAACATATAAAAGGCCACTCCCTCCCTTCAGTTATTCACACATATCATTCCATTTTTTCAACTATAAAGTACAAAATTACCTCCCAAAAATCCTTATTCATATTATAGTGATTATTTTATAAAAAAATATCAACCCTTGGGTCATTAAGATGAGATCCAAATGAGGCTTCCCTAAGTGATGTTATCTATCATAAAAAAGGGCTTTTATTTCCATTCTTCTTTTTTCATGATAAATTATTTATTATCAATTAGAATTTAATAAAAACAGTATCGAACATATAATAATATTTTAATATATTGATATAATAATATTTATCTATTTCCTTATCCATCAATTGGAAAACGAAATCGACAGTCATGTTTAGAATGAACTACTGCCTCACGAACAAATATAACTAGTTTTCCTTCCACACAACTCAAGTTTGTAACTAATGATAGTTTTAATTTTTATATATATTATTTATGAAATTATTATACTTATTTCATTATAATATCACAAATATCTTCATGCCATCCATTCCATTTAAAATATTATAATGTTTCTTGTGCGTATGTTGGACTACCACCTAGTGAAGCGATTAGATTCGTTTTTCACATATTCATTACAGGAACTGTAATAAGGATATATTTAAGGATAATTTTAAATATAAATGAATTTGAACTGATTCTTAATAATTAACTTATATCCCACTTCCTTTCAATTTCACTCATTAATTGAATTATATCGCCACTCATGCGTAACTAGATCCTACTATCTTTTCGAAGTGATGTGATTCATTTTAACTGTCAACCCATACAGAATGTGAAAAAATTAAAAAATTAACAAATACGATATTTATAATGTTAATATAAATATTTATATTGTTTATCAATATCTTTTATGCCCTAAAAATAACACTCGTGAAAAAAAGTCATGATAAAACAATGCAATTAACACCCAAATCAATAAAAATAATGATATAATATTAACAAACGGGTGGAAAATGTTGTAATATTATAATATGTTATATTATAAATATGAATTCGGTTCTTGTTATATTAATAACATGAATCAATTAATTATAATGATGTTTAAATTATGTTTCATCAAAAGTGTGTGGTAAGGGTCTGCATCTCAATTTCCCTTCATTGAGGCATATTAAAATTTTATACACCAAATTTATTTAACAATGTGTATATAATGACCATTTAACATGTAATATATTTAATCCTTAATAATTTAAGGTATTTTATTTCTAAATTTCAATTATTTCATCAATATTTATTTTACCTAAAGAGTTCCATGTTGTAATGAATTTAATTAATCAATTTCCTTTAATTGGGTTAGATTACATGTCCATTATATTTAACATTATATGATTGTTTGTATATTTAATTTTTTATATATATTATGTTTTATATACAATTTTTAAAATGTATTTACAATTTATACACATAATATATTCACTGGAAAATTCTAACTCCAACTTTATGATCTTTTTATCGGTTTATTTTATTATCTAATTTTAATTGAGATTTTTATGCTTGAATTTATATTAATAGAAATTAGTTGACCCCTAAATAATAAACCCCTTCACTTTTCCTCTCATATATTCATAAATTATTTTTTCTAGTAACAGTACCATTTTTAAAATCTCTCGTACCTAAAATTATTGAGAAAATTGTTTAATTAAATCTATCTCCATTTATTTTTTCTATCAAAAATCAATTTACTTCCAAAACCATGATTTATAAAAATGTAAATACATTTTTTTTAAATTATGGAAATTATTTTTTAAATATATTTTACCCATGTTTATATTTTACAAAATTTATTGAAATTAATTTTTATGTCATGTTCCAAAAAAGGCATGTTTGGATTTTACCAAGAATGCAGAAAGAATATTTTTTCAATTTTATAAATAATGTAATGAATTTCCAACTATCACAACCACTAAATATTCTAAGTTTTACTTCATAAAATTAAAACATTATTTTCAAACAATATCATATTTAATATTTATCAAAATTTAGTTTAGAAATATTTTCATTGTTGGAAGGAAATTTTCATCAATAATGTTTTTAAAATGCATTTTGTTGCTATTTAAATTCATCAACAATAATAACAAATCATTTTTATTATACTCTACTAGGACCATGTTTTATTAAAAATATAATTACTATATATATTGATTTTTATAATCATTTTGACTATGGAATGTATATACATTAAAATTATTGATTCTTTTTTTATACATTAAATTTACCATAAAATATTCACTCTTTTATGATCATTGAATATTAAATTTCCCAAATATATAAAAATTATTTATCATGGATATTTCAATTTAGTAAACAATATATCAATACTACATATTGTGTTTTACATTAGATGTTTTGGGTTATATTAATTATTTTGTATTATTCACTCAATACAGATATTTGATGATAAATAACATTGATTCATGAATTAAATACATAGATGAATATATGAGAAATTATTTGGACATGTAGTGATAGGTGGGCGGGTTAAAATTTGATATTTGATCCATTAGTAGTTTCAAGAGGATAGTATATTGGATATAAATATTTAATTGTGTTTTTGGTATATAAAAACACATCATATATAAAGTTTAATTTGAATGTGCTTAATAGTAATGGTATCATGAAACATAAGATCATGACATCTAATAATTCTTCATTTCAATCTTTAAGAATTCATTTTTTATTAACCATTATATTTTTTCAATGATACTATCTACTTATGCATTTCATTATCTATTTATTTATTAAATGATATGTTTTTTAGTTATTTACCTTCAAATATTCGTTATTCCTTAAATAACCATGATAGTCAGGTTTTTGGTTATATTTTATATTTTTTAAAATATTTATCTTTCCATATTTATTTTTCCTTATCTAATCATAATTGTATTGTAATTGATAAAAAAGAATGTTTTTTAGGTATTTACCTTTCCAAATTGATTATTCCTTGTTGATTATTTTTTTATTTACTCATGAATGATTCTTCTTTACATAGCTCTTACTAAGAGTTTGATCTCAACCATTATATTGATTCCCCTATCATGAAGCTATGAAGTATTATATGAATTATATCAAAATATATGATATAGGGAATAATGATATTATAAAAAATAAATTATCTTTCCATTTTAGTATTCAAATATAGTATGGTAGTCATTTATGTATTTAGTTTGATTTGACTACTAAACAATTTTTTATTTTTGAATGTGATATTGTTTATCTTGTTCCAAATTAATAATGTAACCACTAAATAATGGCTAATAAGGTTAGGGTATATAATATTTCCCTTAATATAATGTAATTCTCCTTGCCACATTATAATGGATAAATTTACAATGGAAATAATTCCCAATGACCATAATGGTCAATGGTTATATTGATCTAGGACCATGTAATAGTAATGTAATATTCATATCATAACAGTGAAATTTTGGATAACATTCTATTTATATATGCAAAAATAAATCAAAATGTACTACTTCATTCCTAATGGTTTTTTTATAATACATTGATAATTTCTTTTAAATTCGAAACAATTAATTTTCATTTTATGTATTAATTAATTGTTTAATCATCCTGGAAGACATTAATCCTATATACAATTCCCTTGTGTTGTCTATATTTATTATTTACAGTATCTATGTACTTGTCCGAGATATAGTAGTTTATATTATTAATTAACATGTAATGTATTTATCAAACTATTTCCATAAACAACCATTTTGAATGTTTATATAATAATCATTATGAAAAAAGATTTCTTTTATTATTCATATAAATAATTTTTCTATAATTATAATATTTTATTGGAAAAATGTCTTAACAACAGGTTTTTGAGGCCTTACATTACACATCCCATTAGTATAAGATCAATGATTATTTTTATCCATGTTTTTATTTATTTTCATGAATATATAATTCCACATGTTTTGGTGTATCATGAATTTATTTTTTATTTTTATTCCATCCCTATAACATATTCTATGTTTTTGTTATGAATACTTTTAATTTATTCTACTCCTTATTGAGAATATGAGTTCACATTTTTTTATCATTTTCCCAATAAAACTAGAGGGTAAATATAAGTAATATCCAATATTATGATATAGTATATAATTATTTTCTTTTAATGTGTTCATGTTAAATCATATTTTTTAAAATATTAAATATGATTAGATATAGTCTTCCATGAAAACTAAACTGTCGAATTCTTCTTGAACTCAGGTATTATATAATAATATTTTAATACATTTATGAGATATGGATACCATGAGTCCAAAATATTACATATATATATAATTTATGTTCCTTAAATTATAAAACATATTACTATTTTCTTCATCCCTTCAAATAAAAAACATCATCCATGCTTACATATAAACTACTTCCTTTATGGAGTGATTAATATAATTTTTCACTAAAGAATGAATGGGTGGTTTTAGTTTTTATTTTATGCGTATATATTATAACTACAAATAAAAAATATAAAAAATATAGTTATTTATGTATAATAAAAAATGTAAAAGTATTTATAATGAAATATATATATATTCGAAGATGGAATGAAACTAGATCAACACAGATTTCATCTTCACGAAATATGAAAAAAAACCATCTAACAGAATTATTTCATTATATGCCTATATGAAACATAAATTATTGTAATAATAATTGTATTGTGATGATTAACTATTAATGTTTAAGTGTTATCAATACCAATTTTTCAAACCTAGTACAATATGGTTAATATTTTTAACACTCTATGTTTATAAGATATTATAACAATCTAATTCAGGAAGAGAATTTTTATTAATAAAGACTATTGAATGAAATTTATATTAATAATTTTATAAAATAGGTAATTTTAATTTTTTTATTTATTATAATGGATATTCAATGAACTCCCTGAAATAATGTGTAAAGGTAATGGTCTTGGTAAATCAAACACATTTCATTGAGTTATACCACTTCTTATTGAACCACATTAATCGAAGAAATTTAATTTTGAATGATGAACTATATTTTATTTTAGGGGAAAATATTTTTTGATCCAAATCCATAACATTCAGTGGGTTTCATTTCTTTTAATTTTATTAAAGGGATACTTTTTTATCATTTATATGTATCAATGATTTTTTCAATGATTAATATCAAATTGATTTTAAAAACAAATTTCATAATTTGTATTTAATTAACACTAAATAGTCAATATCTAATGGATATAATTTTCATTTTCTACATTATATATTTCCTTAATTATATTATTATTTTTGTTGATTATGTTTATTGTATAAAATGGTTTATTTAATGATGTTATTTAATACCATTTTGATGTTGTAAGAATCCCATATTAATTTCATGTTTTCTTTATGGATAGTAATTTATTTCTTTTGGATGTTTTAAAAAATTGATTTTATATCCATTATTTCTTTATGAAAATAGAAATAATGTAATTTTCATGATTTATAAAACCAATTTATATCAACTATTTCATTATGATGTTAAAAGTTAATGAATTTTTATGATTAAATAGTAAATGTAGATAAATGATGGGTGGGATCTTATATATCCCCTTAATTGTTTTTGTATGATTTACATCTATGGATATATGTACATGAGAGAACATTTTAGTTTATATGAATGGTAACTAATGGTGTGGGTCAGGAAAATATTGTTCCTTATACAATTTTTTGTGCCATTGTAAAATTATGTAATTCATTATAATCTTATATTTTCATTATTCATAGAGTATATAAATTTTTTTAAGACATGATATGGTTGTTATTCTCCCATGTTGTTCATTTAGATTTTTAACTTCCCATGTCATATACAATGAAGATCACTTATGATTTATTATTATAACTCATGATAATATGATACTTCACTTTAAATATTTATTTTTCATTATATTATAAAAATATTTTTAATGAAATGTTTATATACCTCCCATTATGATTATTCTCACACCATTATTATATATTTTTTATATTGGTTATCAGTATGACTATTACAAATGACATGTTTAGGATATGGTTTAGTATTATAATCTTATGAACACATATAAATGAGTATTATAAAATATGTTATTTATGTATGAAATCTTCTAAGAAACTAAATCATTGATTC
Organism: Viscum album; assembly: GCA_963277665.1. Lineage (NCBI taxonomy): Eukaryota > Viridiplantae > Streptophyta > Magnoliopsida > Santalales > Viscaceae > Viscum > Viscum album. The sequence goes on from OY728126.1 coordinate 1,679,618,815, forward strand.
TATAGTTTTTGTAAATATTTGAGATATTGAATGTATATTCATTTAAAAAAATGATATAGATTTTTTTATCTATCTTTTATTACTATATTTGTCTTATAATAAAACAATTTTTTATTGTTTGATTTCAATGGATTGATACTTGTTTATTATTTCAAATATATATATTTAAAAATACTTGTAATTTGGAATGTATGTCAATTTTTTCTCTATGAATTATGATTATTTAATCGAATAAGGATTCAGTTGGTGAGAGGATTAATATATTTTTTTAAAAATATTTTTCATATATGTTGAAAAAAATAGACGGTTTGATCTTATTGACAAAAATAAATATATTTATTCTCCACTAGAAAAGAATAGATCATTCATTCCCTCTAGAATTTTTTAACAATCATATATTTTTTTAGTCAATTATGAAGGTTGGATCATGTGACAACTAATAGTGTGATTTGGTATTGAAATATTGACTATAATGATCCAAATTACGATTACCCCTAATGAGAGTTATTACCCAAAAATTAAACATATATTATATTTCATGATTTACATTAATTATTATTTACTATATAATGTTTTTTATTTATATTATTCTCAAATGAATTGAGCATGTAAATAAATTATTTTTTAGTTATTTTAAAATAATAATATGAATAAATAAAATTTTCTGATCATAGAAAAATAAATTTAAAATTTAAAATTTAGTGGGTGTGCTTAGAGTTATTTAAGGAACCCTATTGTATTTACACTAATTTTTATATGAAAATTTTTGTGTGCATTTAAATGTTTTTTCCATAAAAAATTAATTAGGTAAAATATAAAAATTACACAAATATAGGATCCTAGTGAAATTTGGAAACTAAATTAGGTGGTAATTGAAGGGTGGTCATATATCATGTGAATATGATGTGTTTTTTCTTTCTTAGTTTGTGTTTATGTTTTTGGTACTAATTTACCTCCTTTTTTTCCTTTCAATATCTATTATTCTTTAACTTCATATCATTTTGATCAATGAATTTATGTTATTAATTTTTGATATTATTATATATATACAGATATTGGGTATGTTTTATTTGAAAAAATCTAAATGCTAGTTTTTTATGTTCTATTATAAGTTATATTTTATTAATTAGAATATTATTTATTTAATAATTTACTCACATATAGAATATTTATCCCAATATATTGAAGTTTCAAGTATAGTTATTGGTTGAAATACATTTATTATGTTATCTGTTTAAACACAGTAAATTTATTTTAAATATACATATTTATTCCCTTGGAACTTTTTAGACTTTGGTATTTGATAACATACTTTAGGATATGTGGTGTATTAGTTATTGTGTTATGTTAGGATATCATAGTTCTATTTGGTAAATATATGTGTATTTAAATTATTATATTTATATATATGTATGAAGTTATGTATTGTTTTTTTTGAAATTGTATCAATGAATTAGTTATTGAGATATTGTTACAAGAGAGATATCCACTTTATAATTTTTATTTATTTTATTTATTTTATTTTTTTATTTATCACCATTATTTCAAATTAATAGAAATTAATATTGTGGTATTCATCTAACATGATTAAAATATACCAGTGGGACTTACCTTTCACGATTGACGGGGAATACATGAGAGTTGGTGGATATTAATTTTTCACTATAAAATCTGTTTTAGGATACAGTTTCCTACAGAAAAAATGAATCATTCACTAAAAAAATAATGTTTTTATATATTCCATATAAAAATTTTATTGTTAAAAACAATAGTTTTAAAAATACATCCCTAGTAATTCATATAACCATGAAATTTATATAATAAATAATTTGAGCTAAACTCTTAAATGGGAAGCTATCCTTTATTGGTATGATATTGTATAACATCACTAATTGTTCTATAATAATCCAAATATATTAATTAAATATATATGATTAATTATACCTAGAAAAAAATTCATAATATATCATTCCCCTTATAGTTATAAATACAAAATGTTAACATCAATCTGAATGGTAGATAATATATTTTCTCTTGACTACATATTGGTAAAAAAAATTGTATATATAACCTATTATTGATCTCTATATTCCAATATACAAATAAATATAAAAATAGTAATATACACAATTCATTCTCTATTTTTTACTACTTGTGGTGGATTATAAAATTCATGCAGATATTTATCATCTTTATTATTGAGAATATATAATCACCATAAAAAAGTGATGTTATAGTTTTCATTCATAGAAAAAACCTTGATTAATTTACCTAAAATAATATAATAAATTAATATATTAGTATTTTTATCCCTCAAATTGAAAATTATCACTTCTTATGAAACTAAATATTTCACCACCGTTTATTAAATATTTTTTATCATTAAAATATTTATGATCAAGGTATCATGATGAAAAATTCAGCAACAATTTTCTTTTCCACTCTTCCTTGAAGAGTAACACCATTATGTGGTTTTTGGAAAAGTAAATTGGGTTGAATTATTCCCTTCTATGAGGTAAATGCGATCTTGAATATATAATCCTGAAGAAAATACAATCATCAACATCATGTAAAATTTATACCCTACTAAGAAAATATATAATGAATAATTTTATTATTTATATATACCCTAACATTATAACTAATAATAATAGTTCCTTGGAATGTGGAAAAATACAATATTTGAAATCATAACTTCAGGGGTAGCAAAACAAAATTTATTACAAAATAGTAGTCTAAAAATGTATGTAATAATAAATTTATCATAAATTATCACATTTCACAATACATGGTGTAATAAAAATAATAAAACATAAATTTAATCACATCCTTTAGAAACATCACATTTTATTTAATAATAAATTTATCCTTTAGATATTAAATATTAAATTTGCAGTAATTGTTTTTTGTCAAAATCATGACCATCATTGTAAAAGATTTATATGGAATCACTACTCAACTAAATAAGTGTTCAACTATACAATACTAAATATATGTAATATAGAAACTATATATCATAGTTACATTTTTTGATCCATTTGAATATTCTACAATATCAACACTTATTAAATCTAATCCAATAACATATTCCAGGAAAATTAAATAATGTGAATAAAATTTTATGTCATTAATTAATATTTTTACATATTTTCTATAAATATTTATTTTATAATATTATATAAGACACCCTTAAATTCACTAAATTATCCACCTCCATAATAGAATTTAAAATAATATTGTTAGTGAGAATGACCACAAACTAACTAAGCATTAATCGTGTTATGTTCATTTTCTATGGACTTCAAAAAACTAATCTTCCAAAAAAACATTTGGGGTGAGTTTATGTACATCTCAAAAAACAACCCTACATGGATTTATACAATATAATAAGTGGGTTCTATTATTATTATTTTTAATTATATTATATCTCATGTTAAATAATATAATTTTTCATTCATTTATGAAATACCTTTTTAATATTCATGTATATAAACTACATATATTATGAATGATGTATGAATTAATTTAAAAATATATTTTATTTTGTATTAATTACCATATATTGTAAAAAGATTATTGATTTTTTTAATACCTCTATGAGTTTCTTCATAGGTGTGATATAAAATATTTATATCCAATTAAAACTAGACTATGAAATCTAAATTTTAATTATGATATAATAAAATGGGTTTTTATAATTTTTATACATCATGGGTTAGTGTAGTGTTGAAGTGTGGTCACTATAATGTATTGTTCTTTAAATTATACATCCTTAGTTTAGACATTTGAACATTATGGATACATTTGTTTTTAATAAACAAGTAGGAGTTAGTTGTGTGTTAGACCACACATTCACTTATATTTATTTTGATTTTATTAGAAACAAATACTTAATATGAAAAGTTTTTTACATAAATTATACGTAGGGTTCCTTTGGATATTTTTAAATATAATTAGATTATATTTTCAGATGTGTTATATAATTCACAATTTGTATAAGTTGTAGTAAATTTGGATGTTGGAATTTACTAATTTAATTGAAGTATATTGATTGTAGAGAAATCTATAAAATCATAAATACAAATAGGTATTGTATATAATTTAAATTCTATAAACGATACAATATTAATGAAAAACATAAAAATTATGGTTATGAAAATGATGAAATAATGAAATACACAGGAATTATAATAATTAGATTCGACCCAATGAAAACAAGTATAGGAGATGCAACAATCGAAACAGGTTGGTTCTTATAAATTAAGGTTCCCCGGGGTTATCTTTTTTAATTATTTACATATAGGGATAACACTAATAAATATGTAACCATGTACCATTTTATTCTTTCGGTTATATTTAGAGGGAAAACCCTAATAGAGAAGATTATATAGAATTATCGTTGAGTTTACCCATATAATAGAATTTGGAAAATCGTTTTCCATGGAGTTATAAAAGATTCATAAGTAATACGATTTATAAGAACACCCATTTAAAATTATAAGTGATGAGTTTAATTCTTATTCGGATTCGAAACATTATAATATAAAAATAACAAGCCATTAAATATATATTAATAATAATGTAATAATTATCTATTGTATTCAATTAAATTAATATTTATATTGTAATAGAATTAGGTATAATACTAACCCAACAAAATTACATTTGTTTGATAATGTGATGTATCATTAATATCATTTTTACATAACTTGTAAGATGGGATGGTTCTTTTATTGACAAGTATGTATGTTTAGAAGTATTCTAAAGTAAAATAATTATAGGAATTATTTTATTATTGTTATGAAATTATTTTTTATTAGTATAAATCATGTGTATTGGATACCTATTGTGTATCAAAAAATTTAATTGATAAAAAAAATCGGTGTGAATTGATAAAAAGTTTGTGTGGATCAACATTTTATAATAGGAGGTATAGATTCAACATTGCATGTTGGTAGTTATGATCTATGGTATAAATAGTGGAAAATTCAATAATCAGAACTTTTTTAATATATTCTATTCATATATAGAAACTAGATATATTATTTAGAAAATATTGGAGATTAATTTAATAATTATAATAGATGTTTTTCCATATCCATGAATGAAATTATCTATGGAATTAAGAATATGATTAATTGTTTTATTTTTTTGAAAGGAATATTCTAGTATATTAAATTAATGGTATTAAAGTCGTGGATGATTATCGCACCACTTATCCTTGACATTGTATCATATATAATATAACTTAGATATGAATCAAATTAAACTATAGTGATTGACTGGTAGCCTTATTTATTTATACATCTATTTAAAAATGAAAATCCTTTTTATTATAAAAAGATAAAAATGTAATTTTTAGTAGAAAATGTGAGAGGTAGAATAGACTAATCAACAAAATAAGTAGTGATTTGAATAGACTAATAGTAACACATTTTCATAGTTAATATAGGTTATTTAGAAGAATTATTAAGATTTTACAAAATATAGTTACTTGTTTCTCATGAGAGAATTGTTCTAATCCGTTGTAATGTCATAAAATCTCAAAAGGAATGATATCAATTTACTAGAAAATTCTATTATGAATCTATGGTAATATCGATATGGTGAATACATGAAAAGGGAAGTTACTAATTATCTAAAAAGGTTCAATTTTTAATATCTCAATCCACTAGGAATACATTAGTTGAATAAAATATATGAGATGAGTGAGTGTAACTTATTGACATAAACTGATTAATAATGAGTTAGTGTGCCCCACTATATCTTTTTGAAGATATTCTCTATAAATGATTTCATTCTTAAATAATTAAATTCAATAAATATTAGTTATAAAGACCCAATATGTTATTTAGATTGATGGAAACCCTATTATTATTTATTATTTATTTGGTGCTATGAATCAAATATATAACACTTTTATTTTGAAAAAAAGTTCCAAATATTATAAAAATTCTAATTTCTAGTTCACTCATGGAAATTATCAAATGATGTTTCTATAAATGTGTTAGGAAAACAAAATTTGAACCCTAATTCTCAATATGATACAAATTTATACTCAGTGAGAGAAGGTTTGAATAAAGATGTTTCCAAATTTAAATAAATTATATTACCCAATTTTCTTATTTATCATCCTCTACCCATGTTATTTTCAACTATGATAAACATTAAACTTAATTTCATTAACACTCTTCCTTCATGAATCACAATCACATATTCAAAAATATATATACTAGATATCACATTACTGTTTTACTTGGTTTTCCACAAATATATAATCCATGGTCAATGAGTTTACTATATTTTGACATACTAGAGTAGTAATAACAATCAATATAATTATTATTATTTTTTATGAATGGTACACAATTGATCTTAGGGAAACTACAAAAACATTCATCCATGATATATTTTAGATAATGAATTAAATATCTTATAGTTATCTGTTTCACATCTTGTTTAGTATAAAAATAATTAAACCATGCATCTCCAACTCTAGGAATGTGGAATATTAATATTCAATTTTTTTTCACTCTCCAAACTACATGATAGTATCATTCTATAGTGATATATTAACAATATGTCTTAAAATCATAATTGAAATACATATTCATAAAATATAAAAAATCACACACAATAATTATCCTGTTATACTTATTCTATCACTTTTATATTTAGTAAGTGAACTCCTACATAATTTTATATTTCTCTCACAAACTAAAACAAATCTTATCATTGGAATCCCTCAATGGATCATCATCTTTTCCCCTTTGGAATTAGAAATAAAAATGTTTGTAGGAAATCCTTCGTCTCCATTCAAAATGAAATCATCATTTTTCTCTTTATCTATTCATCATCAACTCAATTGTTGCTTTATAACAGTATTCAATTATTTATTTATCCCTTACTTATTAATTAAATCTTCTTATAAAAAATAGAATATTCATCAGTGATATTTTTATATATTTAAAATATTTTAATAATCATGTTTTATCATTCATGATTTATTTTTCATTAAAGATCACACAATTATCAGTACATATTTTTCAATATTTATAGAATTAATTTTTAGGAATTTATACTCTACATAAATATCATGATTAAATTTTAAAATTAGTTTAATTTCTTTCCAAATAAATCTCCATTATTCTTTAATCAACATATATGTAATATCACTTAAACATTTTGTTTTCAATATTACAATAAATCGAAATATTATATTTTGAAATTACATTATGTGATAAATCCCATATTATTATAGTTAAAATAAATTTAAAAAATATGAATTTCTATAATTTTCTAGAATTAATTCACTTATTCTAGTACATCAATATTAATTATAAAATGAATCCAAAAACAAAATATCTCCACATCTTAAGAAAATAAATAGAAAAATCTATAATTTTGTAATACTCCTTCAATATAATCATGTATATTATCTTTTTCATATTTATTCTATAAATCCGAATATATAACTAGATGAAGATAACCAGAGAGTGTAATTTCTGTGTAGAGTCTTTATTAATGATATAGTGAGAAATTTTTTTATAAAACCCTTGTATCAATAAATATATATAATATTCCACCTCAAGATCACTTATACAATATGTTGACACCCTTAACAAATTTATATAATTTATCCATACATATTTTTTTCATTATTAAATTATTACCCTTTCATCTACTTAAGAACTTTATGATTCACCCCATACTTTCTTCTAAATTAAATCCAATGTTTTATGTAGTTTTTTTGTATAAACATTTGACCAGCCTGATGATTCAAAAGTGTGATGTCACAATGAATACTATGTTTATAAGGAAACCATTTTATTCATTTTCTATGTCACACTCCTGCTATCATGATTGATTATTAGGATACTTTCATGATTTATCTTTCATTTCTATATGACATTTAGACTTCTCTACCGCGAGTCTTCTTCAATACATGGAATTATTTTTTACATTTCAGATAAAATATACCATCGTACCAATAAAATTACCAATTCCAGTTGTATTCACATTATTTAACTCTTATGTATATACGGTGCACCGTAAAACATAGTAAAATTTTCATTCCCAGAAGAATATTTATATTCATATTTTTTTTAAACATTTGTTCATACAACTACAAACTCCATAATTCATTAACAGAAATACATCATAAAAATAATTCCCAATAATAAATATAAACTTTTGTATCTACGTTAACCTATGTATGATCAATGTATTAAAGTTTAGTTACATTCATGATTTAATGTACACAACTTCATGAATCATGAAATATATAATTTGAAACTCCATAATAAAAATTTCTCATCCTAAAATAGTGTTTTTACTCTATATTTATATTTTTATTACCTATCCATAAACCTGAATACAATTCCAAAATTTTTGGTAACCATTCAATGTTTTATCCATGTACATGTCTTAAATTTCAGCCTCTAAATCTCAATACATCCACACATCATCCAACAGATATTTTTAAAAATTCCTCACCACATCCTAAATTTTTTGTAAATAACTAGAAAACATCATTTTGGATGAATCACACTCACCCATGGGATATTGTTTAAAATAAAACCTATGAATCTTACTACTCTATATAACTCCATTATCATAGAAACTGATTATAGATTTTAGGTTCATTATACTAAATCTTCCACTTTGTATATAAAATGAAAATTATCACATGTCTATTTTATCCTTGAATATTCATCCCCATTGGAGTTTCTCTAAAAAATAACATTCCAAATATATCATCATAAATATATTAAATCTATTAAGATAATTAAAATATTTTCACCCCCCCCCAATAATGAGGACACACATTACATAAGAATATCTCCTAATCCCTAATTATATGGTCTACATAAAGCTAAATGTAATGTAACTCCCATAAAAAATTGGATTGGGAAGAGGAAGTCAGTTTTACTGGCCTGAAGTGACATCCCAAAGACACTATAGTCTAGAAATAAATTCCAAGGTCCTCAAAAACTTTTCTGGGATTATTTTTCAATGGAATGAAAAAAACAAACCAAAAGTACCATAAAAATAAAACCTCATGATGCATGAATAGAAAATAAAACACATAATACCAAATAGGTGACTATATTAGAGTACAGGAAAAGACCTTGAGACATAACCAAGAAAAACAATCCAAATACAACAACATATTCCAACTAGAAACTCCCAACATGTTATATCCTATAACTCAATAATCTAATACCACAATATTTCGATGAATCTATAAAATACTAAGATACCATTCTTTTTCCTATGTCTCAATATCTTATATATCGAAACACACAATAATGTCAGAAAAGGGGTTGAGTCTATACTCAGTACCATTTACAAAATGACTTCCCATATTATTCCATGTGGATAAAACATGTTAAAAAATTAATATAAAATACTTTATAATTTTTTAAAATAGTTCATATTCATTTTAAAATATTTTTCCATAGACTGAAATAAAAAACCTTTAAAACTCTTCTCAAATTAATTTTGAATACCCATTCTACGATTCCACATATGCACACATCCACACATTCATTCCAAGGTGATAATTATATACTCATGAAATGCCACTCAAATATATACCATGTCATCAAAAGTTATCCAATATAAGGTTCCCTAGTCGAACATACCCCTTCTACAGGGCCTCATCTAAGGAAAATGAGCCCATGCCAACCATTTATACAAAAATAAATCCAATTCCAGTACACATTAGACCTATCATTCTTGAAAAAATTTCAACAACCATTTTCCCTTTATCAAATCAAAACAATAATTTTAAAATCTCTATTTTAAAATTATCTTCAAAGATGATTTTCCAAAAACCATCAATTTTTCACAATTTATCAAAACTGGAACTATAGAGGTTTACATCAAGAATCAAATGAAGGCCGAAATATCATTTTGAGGTAAATAATTTCTCTAAATATAAGCCTTTATGTTCTATTCAAGTGGAGTTTAGTGAAATTACCCAATCCTAAAAATAGTTTAGTAAATGAACAACATCACAATGATTCATTAAATATGATCATGAAAAACCATTCCATCACTAGATGTAGCCATAAAACATCAGAATTACCCTAGATGAACATGTATCTTACTATAGAGTATTAGATCTATAGTATTAAGAAGGTTGGGGAATATAGATCCTAGAATAATGGCTATGAACAGATAATTACTAGGGAATCCGGATCTCCAACATGCCTTGAATCACTTCAAACATGCTCTCAAATTGAATATAATTAGCTATCCTGCATTGGGAGGGAAATGAGTTCAAGATTAACAATGATTAGGTAAATAAAATGATTCACAAGACATATTCTAAATTAGAACAAAAAATTATGATATAATATTTTATTCCACGTATATAGGCTATACGGTATAGTAGACTATGAGGAAAATTTTCGGTGGTACTACCTTTATTCGACCACTCACATGGTTAAAGAAAGTATGAACGAACAAATATTTTACCCTCTGTCTATAAATTCATAGTTTTTACTAAATATCATGGATTTGTTTCCAATGTATTCACCATCTGTGAAGAGCTATTGAGCCACCGTCTAGAAGTTACATGGTTTCCTGGATGTTGTGCATGATTTATACTAACTGTTATCAAACTGTAAACCTCCATAATATCCAACATCACATGCCAAAAATCCATTAATCCTCTAGAATTTGAAACCGATAATTATATATATTTTAAATTAATAAATAAATGCATATGTGACTATATTCATGGAATCTGCATTTTCCCCAACATTATTCATTCCACCCACAAATAAAAATAAATCCAATTTTTTATGAGTTATGGAAACTGATCAAATATTTCATTTTCACACTCCCGTGTTACTTATTGAATCCGTCTATGTTGATTTAAAACATGATCTTGACTGATTATTTTCCCATTCAATACATTCTTATTTCTTATCAAAAATCTATACTGGTATATGAATCCATGTAGCATCCAGCTATAGGTCAATGTGATCCCATCAATCAAATGATCTGGATCAGGTTGATACATTATGATTTGGAGATAAATAAAACACATTAGGCACTAAACTAAACCTTGGATGAAAAGACAATCAATTATACACCTCAACAACTTGTTCATGTATCTCAGAAGGGGAAATTTATCAACTAGAAAGCATGACCATCCAAAAAACACCATTTCCCAGGCATTAGACGGATTATGAAGAACAATTTATCAATCACCTCAAAAGACAACGGTAATCCATGCTCATCCGTATATGACTTCTTATGAGTTTGATCCATCACCATCCTCTTCCTAACTATTTGAATATATTTTTTAACACCTTTTCACAAGGATGGGTCCAATAAGTGATGTATAACTAGTTTCCACCTAAAAAGTGAATAATGATAAGGGTTTCCACACAATGATTCAAAATGATCCACATGTTTTGTGGCCTAATAACTACTATTTTATGTGAACTCCACTAACTATATATGCCCCTAAAATGTGAAATTAAAAACTATTACACAATCCCTATGAATAACCCCCAATATATGGATCATAATTTCATATTTTCCATGCATTTGAGAATCAAAAATTGTTATCATAGTCAAATAAATCAAAAGGGATTTCTTTAAGGATAAAAAAAAGGCAAGATGAAAACCATGGTTCTCAGTTTGATAAAATCGAGAATCGAACTCTATCGCACTTTATAACTTTATATTACTCTACACTATGGGATTCATAAGAATGTATAAAATGAGATTTTTTTTACTTAGTGCAGAATTTCCCATATGATATCGCGATTATTAACTTTTCTATCTAAACATGTCACAAAATCAACAGGTATTTTTCCCACTTCCACAAATGAAACAGAAAATATAGCAACACACCCATTTGTTGTGGATATTCAACCATGATAGAATTAAATGCGAGGTATCATGAAACAAAATAATCCAAATACATCTTCATGAAAACCCAACAATACAATAATTTTATCTATCTATAAATATTTCAAATTCCTTAATAAACATCTGATTTTGAATGGTGAAGACATTAAAATCCTCTTACTCAAAAGCCAAATGTATAATTATTTGATCTCTAATATGAAAAACTGAACACCAATCCAACATGAATCCTTTGATTTTCTCCCAAGAATTATGATTTTTTATATTAGTAACACTTTTAGAATTAGATATTTGAGAATATTTCACCTCGTAAACATAATCAAGAACAGAGGAAAATGAAATGAAAACCTGAATTTACCCTAGTTGGTATAATGCAGGTACACATAATCTATAACTAAAATTAGCTACCAATAATCAAATGATTCTGTAGGAAACTGATTATAAAAATTTCATATTAATACATGTTCCACTAAATTCGCTTCACCAATTTTAAATATCATTTTGATTTCAATTATATAATGATACTCCATCCAACTTCACTATCTCTAATTAAAATCACTTTGTGAGAAAAAGTTTATTAAGCTCTTATGATCCGTAAAAAATCAAAATCTATCACAAAAAATTAGTGACACCATGACCTAATAAATTGACAAAATTATCCAATTCCAAATTTTTCATTGGTAGTTCATCTTATTAATATTTGATTTTAGTGATGCATTATCATCAAAATATCACCAGGAGAACAAATGTAAATGAAAATATTGACGCAACCTACAAATATTAATAACCATACCTATAATTTGAAACATGATAATGGGTGTCGATGTAAGTATAAACATGAAATTTTGAAATTTTTTTAATAATTCATTCTTCCATTATAAAGGAATGTATTTTATCATAAAATCTCCAATTGTGTATTCCAAACATGAAAAGTTGCAACAAAACAACAATAAAATCTCTCTAAGAAGAGGAAACTTTATATATAAAAGATATCATTCTTTGTTTTCCAATAAAAGAACATCTATCAATTCAGGATCAACAAAACCTATGTTTTCAAAAATTTCATGCCCAAGGAAACATTACTGTTGTATCCAGAAATTAGACATTGAAATATTTCGAGATTGAAATGGATCTTGTAAAACACCCAATACTATTAAAAATTCTTTCTCATGATCCACCCGAATCCACGAAATCCATAGTATATCATCCACGGACCCCACCACCAAATAATCCAGATACCATTGATATATCAAATTTAGTAATTCCATAAATATGGCTAATGTATTCATAATATAAAAAGGATTAATAACTAATAATGTTCTTATCTACTTCTAAATGTTTTCATTGTAATATCCTCGTTTCAAATTCAATATTGGTTTTATCTGAAACATAAGACAAATTTTGAGAACCATTGGGAACCACTCAATGTATCGAATATATCATCAATACATGGAAGTGGATACAAAATGATTATCATTACCTCATTAATGATTATGATAATCTTCAAAAAACTGAAGATTAACATCTGATTTCTTCACAAAGAACAAATGATTCCTATAAAGATGAACTTGTTCGATTGAACCCTTTTCGTTATAGAACTCCAAAATGGTCCTTCAATTTAGTTAATTCTATTAGTTCCATCCAATAATATGGAACATAAATAGTACTTTTCCAGAAAAGATATCTTTATTACACTCCACTTATTTTTTTGGGTGGAAACCCAGTAAAATTATCCTGAAAAAATCATAGTATTGATCCAGGATTATTGAGAAATCTATATTCAATATATCTCATACCATTCTGAGAGCAACTACTATTAACTGGAAAGAGTTACAACAAAACCCTGGTACTATGGGTCTGCATCTCCTTATATCCACTTCTCAAACTCCTTTAAAGTGTTTCCTAAAATCATGAGAAAATTTTAAATTCACTATTCGAGATTAAAAATAAACATGGACCTCAATGCTCACCTTCCAATCTATTCACATAAAAAATAAAATAAATATCTCTCCATCAATGAGAAACACCACACCTACTCTATCTCATCGATTCCAAAAGAACACACTACAAATTTAAAGGATAAATAATCTTATTATCCCAATAATTATTAAATATTAAAAATAGAAAGAATCATCTCTACATATAAACCCATAAAATCATTGAAATGAGAAGAAATGAACTTATGGTGTATAACCATATAAAAGAATATATGCATAAGGATATTATTCAAAATAATCATACATATCACAATTCAGGATCTGGATTTTCCATACACAATCATTTTCACACCGCCATATAATTTATTACTTACCCTATTTACAATTCGTAGACCAGAAGTCATGGTGTTCCTAGAATCTCTATGAATTTCATAGTTTTAGTAATAATAGAATTTCAATTACACTCCTCTCATCAAAATATTTGATGCCATAAAGGCATGAAATAAATTCCAAGGTACTAATAAATATTTGGGGTATTGGTTTTCCTTTGATGATAAAAAATCAAAAATGGAGAACCATAAAAATCAGAGCACTAAATAGAGATTGAATAAAAAATATAACTCATGAAAACAAAAAAAAATAATGATAATCATGTACCAGAGAAGGAAAATTGACATAACAAAAGGAAAAATAATAAAACAAAACCCAAACACAACAATGATATCTAAAACTAAACCCCAACCTTCTGATAGCTCCAACACAACAAGACAATCGAATAGTAAAAATAAAAATAATTATAGAACTAAGACACCTTTCATTTACATGTGTCTCTAATGGTGACATATTAAAATTCATAACACTTCCCATGTAATGGGGATTATATGATAAGAATGGTTTCCCTAATGACTTTCCATCACATTAAACTATGTCAAAACATATTATCACATTTATATAAAACTGTTTAAACTTGTAACAAATAGTTCATTTCAATCACAAAATTGATTTCTGTGGAAAAAAATAAAAATAATCCACTAAAAACATTCTCATTTCAATTTTTAATACACATTTCATGATTCCACACATCAAAAAATACTTACATAGGTGATATTTCCATACTCATTTTTTGTTACTCACTGAAATACCAATTCCTCAGAATTTATCATATCCCATGTTCCATAATGGAATACTCCCCTTCCATAGATTCAAGCATAATGTAAACAAACCCAAAAAAACATATATACCGAAATCTATTCTATACTATTACAAATTTAAAAAATCCATTCATGAAATCATTTAAAAAGAATTCCATGTATGAAATCAAAACCATATATTTAGAATCTATATTTTATATTTTTCTCAATGGATTTTCTCCAAATCCAATTAGTTTACACGATTTCTCCAAACCATCACAAATGATGTTTTAATCAAGAATCACATGAGGATTTCAAAATCATTTCATAAAAAATATTCATTTCAAGATATGTCTTCTTGTTCTAATTATGTTGACATGGGAGGGAAGCCACCAACCATATAATGGATGGTGAAATTGAATAGAGAAAAAATATTCAGTAGATATGATCATGAACCAGCATTCCTTCCCTAGTTATATTAATAAATAATCACAATTCCCATCATAAAACATGTATATATCCATTCTAGATTTTATCACGGTTACACCAATTGGGAGGAGAATAGATATAAGAATAATGTCTAATAATACATACATACTAGTGAATCATGATATCCAATGGGCTTTGAATCATATAAAATATTCCCCCAGGTCAAGGGGAATCACCTCTCTAGACTATAGAGTTAAAATTGTTTTAGATTAAGAATTAATATTAAATTAAAAGGGGTCCCAAGACATAATCTGAATTAGATCCACAAATTTCATATCTGAAAATATATTCCATATTTTAATTCGTTACAGCTTAGTAGAACATGAACCAACCATGTGGTGCTACTTCCTATAGCCAACCCATTGCACAGTTGGACCATACTACTAGAAACACCATGCGGTAAATATAATATTCCCCTATATCTCAACATGCATGGTTTTTCTTATGCCCCAAAATGTTTTTTAAACCTTGTTCCAACCAAATAATATTATTGAACCTCCTTCCATAATATGCATAGTTTCCAGGATGGGGTATATTGTTTTTAAAAAATGTCGTTAAAATATGGACCACTAAATAAGATTCCAAAGAATGTCAAAACTGCTTCAAACCCCAAGAAACATGAATCGATCATTACATATGCATAATATACTTAAGTATAGAAATTTGTATTCAACATTGGGTGATACATACCATTCTAATATTACCATCAAAGAGTATTTTCCACAATACAATCAAATTTACACAATTTATATGAACAATCGCTAATAAGTTTTCCATAAATAATCACATGAGGGTTTCACAATAATTTAAAGGAAAAAAATTATTTCATGATATTCATTTATATTCTACTCTATTGGAGTCGACAATGAAGCCACCTACATCACAAATGTTTTCAAAATCAAATAATGGGGCAATGATTCTATAAATCCAATCACAAAACAACTTTTCTTCACTAGATCCAACCATAAAACATCACACATACCGTTAATAAATATGGATATATCAATATATGTATATATATATGATTCTTGGAAATATGTTGACAAGATATCTATGTATAAATGTAATGAATATAGACTTTAATGCAATAGGATTTGAAGTTATTACATTTCCATTAATTTATTATTGGAAATCAAAAACAATAACTTCAAATATGTTTACTAAATTTTTATGTCCCATGTATTTTTTCATGTTGTTGAAAAACATTATATATTTCATACAAAGAATATATTGTAAATTATTACCAATATAAAAACTAAATGCTTCATTATAAATATCATAATAAGTATGATTTCGATTATTGAACTCATATTTATAATAACCAAGAGATAGAATTTCAGTCGTGTGTACAGTACCGACAGTGTCTTAACAAGGAAATTGATTCCAATACTAATAACTTCATACTTCAATTCATACATATTATTATATTGACATAGTTAAGGAATTCCATCAGTCTGAATTATGTTTTAAATAATAATTTGCAGGACTTTTTTCTAATTTAATGAAATCTTTTAACTCTATAATTGTGTAAATCAATACGATGTAAAACATTCTATTATTCTATATTGTTATGAGATATCTCATTCAAGGAGTCTGAAGTGATTGAAAAAAACCTATAAATATTAAATCTATGTGATCAAAATATGATTTTTTGGAGATAACGTGTAAATACAAAGTCATTTAAAGAATTCGGGGATATTTCATTACTAATTCTCTTTAATTTTCATAATAATAGATATTTGGAATATTTCATTCTTAAAATTTGAATTTATCTAGAGTGTTTTTTTTCATATGGAAACCTTATCAGGTTGTCTCCTTAAGAATATTTATAGTTTTCACTCATGTGTGATCATCGTAATGATTGAGGGGATATAATATAAGAATAAGAAGATTATGATCTTCATATTTTGAGATTATAAGGATAATAATATAAATAGAATCATCATATCGAGGTCTTCCTGGGACAGCATGATAGATAAAATTTTATCATCATATAATGGTTTTTTCATTGATATGGAAATACATACATTAATATAAGTATAAAACATTGGATACCATTTGTCTGAGCTGTTGACTACCATTCTCTAAATGTTTAAAGGGTTATATTTTTAATATCTTGTAATTAATTATTAGTATTATAAAAAAAATCTTCTTGTTTTAAGATTTTTTTGTATAATGTAGTATAATGTTCATCATCATATTCAATATTCTACTTTTCTTATTGGTGTTACTCAAAATACAGAAAAAGAAACATTCGTTTATTTTATCAATATAAATGTTATTTTGATAAATATACTATGATAAATCATAACCTTAGTGATTATGATTTTCACTCAAATTTAATCAGACCATAACTGGGTAACGATTCAAAAAATTTGTTAATATTACTGATGGAAAATTCCAATAAGAATACCCCAATATTCTTTATGTTTTATATGTTTAATTCATTTAATATTTTTAAAACTATAATTCACCCCACCTCACCATTTTTTATATATATACATATAATGAATTCTTATGATCAAATAATTGGTATCATTGAATGATTCCACTACTCAAATACTTTAAGAGTTTTCACCTTTTGTACTAATTCATGTTTGTTAATGTTTTCATATAAACAAAATGTTTATAATCATCTGTTACACTAATGTGTACTTGTGGAAAAGGATTATTGGTTTTTTGTTTTATGATGGAAGGTTATAATGTTAATTCAATAGACAACCTATATCAAAACCAACCACATATCTTTGATAATGTAGATTATTATCACTAGAAATATAGGATGAATGCTTGGGTTATCAACACTATAGTGGACAAATTTTTTCTATCTATTATTATAATATTATAGAAAAAGATTTTAATTCTTATACACATCGTGAAAAATAGTAATATCAGTTAAACTATATATTAGAGAATACATTGTTTTTTTTGTAAAAAGAATCTTATATAATCACGAATCATCTCGTGAAGCTACAAACAGTAACTGGAAAGAGTTAAAGTTCACACATTTTAGTATTTCTATGGATTTTGATATGATGAAATCTATGTTAAGAGAATATTATCAATCCTTTTATTTTCTTCCCATATAATTAGTTGCAGGGATACACTAGATATTTATGAAAATTATAAATATATTTTAATATACCACCAAGAATGGTATTTATCACTATATTCTTTTGGAAAAGTTAATTCATATTATTACTAATGACTGGGAATCAAAGATAAATTTTTTTCATGAGACAAGAAAGTTTAATAATTTTAATCTATAAAATCTTATTGGAAAAATTATGTAGTATGAAAAAAATTTAATAAGTGATGTTGAGAAAATAATTTGAAAACTATGGGAGTCTCTTTATGCTACATCTATAGTTCCATTAAGAAAAATAATAAAGTTGTTAAATATTCAAAAAATAATTATTTCATTGTTCAATATCATAAATTTACTTCTTAACCATTTTGAGAATGAATTTTCTAGTCAACCGAAGTGAATGAACATGATACTTGGGAAAAAATATTTCCAATACCATCATGAAAAGATTCATAAAAAAGTTGATATGAATGATGAAGTGAGACTTTATGGGTGTAAATAAGATTCACACATGTAACCATATTTCCCAAAGATGAATAGAAAAGAAATAAAGGATTATCTACTAGAAATTTAGGCTATATCCATGGATCTATATGACAATTTTTATAGATTGGTTTCTATATCTTGTTTATAAAAATGATTCAATTATTATTATTTGGTTACATATTTGCGTCCCATTTTATTTCATACATGTTAGGCTTCTACTCCTCCATAGATCCAATACCCTCTCACCATGGTTCCCACTTACCTAATGTCTTCTCTCACCATGGAGCCCTTCACCCTGATGACGTCTCTTACCACAACATACTCCTCCCTGAACACCTCTCTCCCTATAGTACACTCCTCCCCAACAATATATATCATTGTGGCACTATCCTCCCCGAAAAACTCTCTCACCGCGACACCGTCGCCCCTGATGATTCCAATCAATGCCAACATTCCTCTACACAACCTGTTTTATTCACAACAGCATCCCCAAATCCTCCTCTAAGACCCCTCTGACATGGGTATCCATTACTCGTGTGAGCACTCCTCTCTATGTCCATCCTCACCCAATGTTTCCACCCAACACAGCTACCTCGTTGATGCTTCTCAGAGATAGCCAACCCACCACCTCCTCCAGCACACCTCTAATGTGGCTACACCACCTCTGGGGGATCAACATCCTCCTTGGAAGGTCAGAACTCCTGATTATCGACCGATGGTATTTTGGATTTTAACCCCTCAAATTTCACTCATGTGTATTTTATGTAAATAGTTACTCCTCTTTATTCATCATGGAGTCTCATATATCATGTGAATCATCTTAGTCAACTATACATCAATCTCTAACTCGACATTTCTCACAGTTAAAAATTATTCATAAAATTATCATCACTATAGTATAGTGTCCAATTCCCTACCTATTTTACAACCACAATTCCCACCACGATTTCCACTATAGAATGACCAACTTCTTTTGATTCTGAATTCACTATATTTTATTTTGTGCCATACTATATTGTGGGATTCTGTTGACTTAAAATACATTATTATTACGTATTTCTATCATAACATCCATAATCATTGAATATACCTCATGTTTTTTTACTTTGAATCTATGGAATAATCATAATAATATTTATTAATATGATTCGATGACAGATATTATCCATCGATTGACCAAAAACTGAACTTTTAGGGAAACATACATAGAACCTTCTAAAGGATTCATTTGAATCATACACCCATGTGTACAATGTACCATACTTTTTTCATGGAACAAGGCCCTTTGTGAGTCTCCTCCTTCTAGAAAGCATTATAAAATTCACTGTGGTGTGGTGGATTGTTCCCATTTTCCACATTTAGTTTATAATCACACCATGATCATCACTATGGAATGGTCATCATTATCTCACTATTTTACATATACCCAAATATTATTCTATAAAGTATTTCAATTGGATAACATTCTATTAATTCATCCTTCAAATAAATCTTTTCAATTCATTAAAATACTCACATAATAACTCATTCCATACTCTCCTTCCATAATCACCGTACCCTTGTATAAAAAATTTCTCGACTCTTGTAGAGTGATATAAATGTTTTTAGTACAGGATTATCCATAGAAATGAGGTTTAAGATTATAAAGACGATGTCATGTCATTTAAAAATTCCTCTCATGTACATGTTTTAATAGGTTTATCGGTACCAAACTAAGGTTTTACCTTAAAAAAGGAACCCAATTAGCAACTAGATAAATTACAATATTGATCTATACTCTCTCACAGACCATTCTGCCTACCCGCATATGTGAATTCTAAGTACACCTCACCCCCCTGACCCCTGTTACCTACCCATACCTTTACAAGATTTATACATATTAACATATTATGGTCTTAGCTAGAATATATCCATTTATCTTGGTTATTTCCTCCTTCATTCCTCATTACTCGATTCAGGTGATGGCATAGAGAACTGTCCAATTTTTTTGAACACATCCATTTCCATTTTTCCAATAGTAGTATGAGTAATATAACACTGAGATGAACAATAATAAAACATTCAATTTGAACTCTCTTAACTAATTTTTATAATAAATTTATATAATCTTCTCACCTTCTTATGATTATTAAAAAAAGATGGAATAAACTATCTTTCACTTCAAACTACATTTATATAAGTTAATGGATCTCAAGAACTCTAATGATAAAACATTCTTTACAGTTTCACATAAACCTTCAAAAATTCATATTTGTATGAAATATTTACTTTGAAAGACAATTAGGAAACTCCTACTCAAGGGATGATCCCCTACTTCACTTCATTAGGAATGATAGTTTTTCAAGATATAATTTGGATTACTATTTGATAAATCATACAAATAGTGATTCATTTTTAGATCTTGAATTATTATTCTAGCTTAATTTTCTTCATTTTTTCTCTATTTGAGAACAAGAATCACCTTTAACAACCTACATGGTTTGACCAAAAATAAATCTCCAATGACAAAGGAATAAGGTAGAACCTATTTTAAATCATCATAGTGAGAAAAAAGGCTATGAATTTCATCTCAACAAAGAAACTATTTATTTTATAACTTTAATTTTATGTAAATTCTCCACTCTAGCTTTTCTATTTTTTATAAAATTTTCAGGTATAATGAAGACTATTCTTAATTATTTTTATGAGATCTTATTTTTTAAATGTTCTATCAAATAAGATACATCACTTACTGCATTCTTCATTATTCTCAAGATTTCGTCATCGGTTGGTGAATTTTTCATGAAACTCTTTGAGTTTTTAATTTCCTACATGGACCTCTGACAAAATATTCCCTGAGGTTTAGGATTATTACCTTTTGATACTCCCTCATGAGGGTTTTGTCTTCCATTATTTTTTTGAATAGAATATTTTCTGTTAGCACTTTATTTGTCTTGTTTTTCTTTCATTTTGTTCCGTTTCAAAATTTTGAAGTGATTAACTAAATAATAAATTTTTATATTGATATCTTCTTGGGATTATCCATGTGGATTCATTGGAATGATTTTTTTTCACATCATTTTCAATAAATGTTACACTTCTCTAGAAAATAAAGGACATACATTAATGTCAATCCTTCTTCTATTTCATTTCTAAGACTGAATCACCATTCTTTACTGGATTTTTTGATCTTTTATTATTTTTTTATTTCCAAACTTACTTAGATAGACATGAATCACACATGTGACATCTACCATTTCACATAAAATATTTATCTTCAAATATTTGAATAAATTATAATATATAGGTTATTACCTTTAACCTCTATTTATTTATTTATCTTAGGCTTACTCCCTCACCCTGATAAATCTCTCTAATATTATGGAAGAGATATATTATTCCAAAATTCAAATGCATTGTGATAGAACCTATTATAAAACTATTAATGACGTTCAAAACATGTTTTTATTTTATGAAATCTGTACTAATGATATATTTTTTATTATATATTCTACCAATTTTGTGAAATCCTTTCAACTATTTGGGATCAAAATATGGAAAATAAATTCATGAAATTAATTTCACAATCATTTGATAAAGTGGTTGATTTCTATTAATTTCACTTTATCAAATTTTGTATAGGTTTTTACTTTATTAATACTATATGTAAAAAATAGATTCTTTAGAAACAAAATTTTCAAATGTAGTTAGTACATTTCTTATTATAGCTATTTAATAATGATCATTAGGTGATCTCAAGATGTTTTTTTGAACTAGTTGTAGAAATTTTTTCTAAGATTCCCCCTACGAAAAATGTGTCGAACCACAACTATTCCAATATCTAATATTTTTCAAGGTAGACATACTTCAATGTTTTTCTATTTAATATCATTATATATGAACATCATATTGAATATGTTTCTCTCATAATCAATTTTTTGTATCTTGTCATCATGGGGATTCTTGTTTTTTCAACTTCATCATCAATAATTTTTATCTATTCCTATAACAGATGGTCAAATCATATAATCATATTTTCTTTGACCTCTAGGTCATTATTCATGAAAAATTTACTTCTTCATATGCATGGGTTCATACTTGTATCCCTTTCGAGGATTTTTATTTCTCTTTTATTTCATTCATAAAATCCATCTCAAATATAGAGTACTTTCCTTCATGCTTAAAAATCCATTATTTTTTCCTCTATTTTATTATTAATATTTAACCATTCAAGCTCATTTTTGGATAAGGACATCCCCCTAATCTCTGATTCATTTTCAATACAATTGAATTATAGATAAAAATAATTTTGGGGAAAAAATAAAATCAAAAACATAATTGAATAATATTTGTTAGATTTACTCAATCTACGCACAAGAATCTGCATATTACTTATTATATAGATCATTGAAAATATGGTCCTGACCACTTTTTATTGATTCATTAAAGAAACTATCATTATCAGTATTTACAATTACATAATCTTCTCAGAAAATATATGATTTGGTATAAGTATAATTTCTATCCATCTTTTTATCATTGTAATTCTCATATAATTATTTAATATTCATCCTTGGGTAGGTATCATCATGATTTCAACATGATGAAGTTGGATTTCCTTCTATAATTCCCAAGATGTAAATATTCTATATCATTATCATCTCTTTATTAATTTTTTTCTTTTAGGACATGATTTCAATAATATTAGCTTTTACCTTCATTGGTCATACTTTCATCTCAATTTGAATCATGAAACATACCTCATGAAT
The DNA here is from genome assembly GCA_963277665.1 of Viscum album. Lineage (NCBI taxonomy): Eukaryota > Viridiplantae > Streptophyta > Magnoliopsida > Santalales > Viscaceae > Viscum > Viscum album. The sequence continues at coordinate 1,679,642,585 of OY728126.1, forward strand.
TTAAAATTTGAATTTATAGCATAAGAATAAACATATTTATTCATAATAATTTATAACTTTTATGCTCTATCCAATGAATTTGATGTTACTTTTCAGAACACATATATTGTACTGGGATAATGACTCTAACTCACACACATACGTAATATTATTCTTTTTAAATGGATTAAGGCTCTATGCGTGTCTCCTACTTCTCGAAATCCTTAGGAAGTTGGCTATGATGTGGAAGAGTCTCCGTAATTCTTAAAAGTGGTTAGTAATATCCCCAAGATCATTATTACCAAATGGTCATCATTCAATCACTATTTTATATATACACTAATCACCTTATCTATATCGATTAATTTGTATATCACAATTTGAATATGTCCTCTAAATCAGTATTTTCACTATATATAAATACTAACATCGTGAACTCTTTCCATAAACTTATTCACAGTAACCATGATCTTATTCATATAATTACATAACTATTGCAGTATGCTATCAATGTTTATAGTACAATATTCTCCCTGGACTAGATGTTGAATAAGGTAGACATGATGTCATATCATATAAGTATTTTACTCAAATTTGTGTCTTAGATGGGAAAATAGTATCCCACCAAGGTTACTACACATCGATGATTAAATAATGATGTTTATACATTATTGAAACTGTGATCCCTTTTGGGGGAGCAGTCGTGGTGAAGGGGGCAGCGTGCTGCGGGCAGTGTGTAGGGGGTGGGGGGGGGGGTTAAAATGAGTTGGGGTGAAGGGTTGGTGGGGGAATTGGGGGTGTGGTGGGGGTGTTGGTGGAGCATTGGGGGGGGGTGGAGGTGTGGGGGTAGTGGGGGTTCAAGTGGGGGGCATGGGGGTTTCAGTGGGGTGGGGAGTGTGGGTGTAGGTGTGGGAGGTAGTGGGGTTGATGGTGGGGGCAGTGGGGGTTCTTGTGGGGGAGGGGGCAGTGGGGGGTGGGGGGGTGTACAGTGCATGGGCAAGAGAGGGAAGGGGGTGTGGGGCTACTGGCAGATCTGGGGGTGGGGAGGCAGTGTACATAGAGAAGTAGTGTATAATAACTCTTGATTGAGCTCTATGGAAAAAATATTACACTCAATATAACATATTATTGAACTCATATATTGATAAAAATTAGGGTATAAGCTTACAATAAAGGTTTGTGTATAGTATACATGACCGCTCTAAGAGGTGTTGATTAACTAGAATGCTATCCCAATGAATTTGATTCATATCACAAAATATCTATTGGAAATTTTCATAGGGATGATGATGATTCTCATCATGAAGAGGAGTTCATGGAATATAATATGGTGGTAAATCTATGGAGTCATTTACGAATGAGAATAAAAAAGGTCATAATTTTTTGACTTGGTAATGATCTTTAAATTATGGATAATATCATATTATTATTCCTTTCAAAACTATTATTAGGATATAACTAATATCATAAAATCTTTAAAACACCCATGGTGATGAAAAAATGAAATAATCTTGGGTGGGGGGGGGGGGTTGTAAGCACATGATTCTAGAGACTTATTCATTCATGATAAAATATAGAATTATAGATAACATTAAAATATAATGAACATTGATAACTTCTTAATTAATTTATGGTTTAAATATGACAAGTTGATCACGTTTGATTGATTATAAAACATAATGGGGGAGAAAATCTCAAAAATAAAAAATTTATGAATTCTTTATTGAGTTAAACAATATTCGAGTCCCGGTGTGATAATTTAATTGGTGAATAGCGTTGTAAGACCCAACATTTCACTTGGTGTGCCAATACATATGACTTTTCTTCCAAGCATATGACATTGAATGTCCCACCGTATTAGGGGAATTGAAAAAATTAGTTTTCATTAAATTATTAATTAATAAGGATCTTTAAACTCATATGAGGATGGAATATGAGAAGAAATTCTTTAATAATTATCATGTTATTTAGTATTGGGATGTTAATATCAATCTGAATATTATTTTTTCATTGTTGGTTATGGATTCATGTATCATTTATAATGTAAAATTCACACAATGTTTACTTAGTTTCATATATATTTTTAGTGCATATTGGATCTTGTTGATGTGGATACAAGTCTTCGTTTATGAAGTCATACATGTGTATTCATAGGTAGTAATATACATATATAATTTTTCCCTTTATATATATTCACTCATGGAAGTATAAATATATATATTGGGATATTTGTGCTTATATATGGATATGAAAAATGAATACATTTGTAAGTATAAAGGGGTATGTGCAGGTATAAACATATATCTAAGGACCCACTTGTGAATGCTTGGTCATGAATATTTGTACCTAGGTTCTAGGGGTATTATATATATGTTAAATTGTATATGCATGAAAGCGGAAAAAATGAAGATTCGAGTCTTTGTTGTCAAACGAACTGTGCCATGAGGTTGATGTAGGTTCCCTATGCCCAACCCATTAATTCGAAATCAATAATTACTAGATTGTTTTAAAATATTGTTTTCATAATTTGTTGATTGTTTAAAAAAAAGGTTTTCTAATAACCATTAGCTTCATCAAGTAAATTTCTATTTATGTGTTCCAAATGAATGGGATTACTATAGTATATGATTCCCTGTCCTATAGTCTTAAAATAGTAAAAAACTGTTATATTTTCTCATGTCTGGACTAATTTCAAGAAAAGACACTAATCTAAGTACAACAAATAACTTGATTCAAATTCTCATAGGAAAACGATTATGTCTAGATCCATATTCTCTAATCCTACTGTGAATTAAAATTTATTAAATTCCCAATACCACATAAGAATTTAGGCCAAACACTTATGGATGTGTTCTCCCATATTATCCTAGTGCTATGATGGAAAATGACTTTAGTTCAGGGTGTGCTGGGGTAGGGGAGGGGTTGTGGTGGGGGATGTGGAAAGTGTAGGGGGGTGGTGTAGGGATCTGGGGGGGTTGTGTGGGGTTGGGTGTTGTAGGGGGTGACTGCTGTAAGGTGTGGGGGTGGGGATGGGGCATGTGTTGTCGGGATGTGTTGGGGGATGTTGCAGAAGGGGATGAACGGATAGTGTAGGGGGATGGGGGTGCATCAGGGGGGATGGGGAAGCGGTGAATCAGGGGGGCAGATAGGTGCGGGTGGGGGGTCATGTGGTGGTGGAAGGTTTTGGGGGATGGTGTAGGAGGGGATGATGAAGGGGTATGAGGGTGCATCAGGGGGAGGTGTAGGGGTAGGAGAAGGGTTAGGGGGATGGGGTGCCTTAGTGAGTGGACTGGTGCCAGGGTCATGGGGCTGCATCTGGTGTGGATGGGGAGGGGCATTGTGGTGTGGAGGGGGAGGAGGTAGGGTGGTGTGCAGTTGGGGTGTCCATTGAAATGCATCTACAAATAGCCCAACCTGAAGTTCATGTCAGGAGGGGTGTGGTAGGGGAGGAACAACATAAATAGTAATCTTCTAATCTCTCCAAGTTTCCTATATCCGAAAACACATGACCCAAATAAATATATAATTTAACTTATTAAAATAAATCCTCACAGGAATGATTCATGGTGTTATTAGGGGTTTCAAACCATGAATTCGTACCCCTGGGAATTTCATGGCTTCAACTGAGGTTTACAACCGGAAATGTTATAGACAAGTGGTTCTCCCCTCAAACAACCCCATTATAGGCATAAAACTAATGGGTCACAACATGGAAAGATATGATAACTTAAATTTCTATTATTTTTGCACCCCAAACGTCCACAAACATCCTCCCAAAACCTAGAGGTACAAAGATGGGCTCAAAAAATCCAAAAATACCATTTAGGAACGTTTTATTTTATAATTACTGATCTAAATATAAATTTAAGAAACAATACATGCTTCATATTACAAACAAAAATTTCCTCAAAAAATAATGAATTAGAAAACTATGGGGCACTACAAAGTCCTCACTATAACACTTCTCATACCTAAGAAGCCATGTAATTCATAAAAATATGGCTCACAAACAACTATGGCTGAAAATTCCTTCAACTCACTATTTTACATATCTAAATTTCAAACATGACACTTTTACACAAATCCAAACAAAAAGGAATGCATTAAACTTGAAGTCTAGCACACTCACTAACTTCAAACGCTCACAGTAAAAAGGTTTCCACCACACCCATATATATGGACACTCCTTGGTGTCTCCAACTGATTCATCCTAAAGAATTTGGTTATCTCAACCATAGTAATCTCCTCCTGATTATTGACTCAACATCATGGTTCTCCTAACCATATGAATTTCCAAGTGATAATGATCTTCTAATGGTTTATCGATCTAGAAACTGGATATTGAAAAATGATCTCAATATGGTTTTCACCTCACTACATCCAACCACATGAAAAATACCAGTTTCTTCTCCAAGGGGTAGAGGGGGGATTTTTAGTAGTGGGAGGGGTGTCCTGGATGGTGGGGGTGTCTAGGGGGTGTCTAGGAGAGAGGGGGTGTCCAGGATGGGGGGGCTTCCAGGAGGGTGGGTGCTATCTAGGATGGAGGGGGTGTCTAGGTGGGAGGGGTTTTTTGGGAGGGGGGTTGTCCATGAGGGGGGGTGTATAGGAAGGAGGGGGTGTCTAGGAGGGTGGGGGTGTTCTGGAGGGACGGGTGCAGGAGGGGGTGTCTAAGAGTGAGGGGGTGCAAGGGGGTCTGTTGGGGGATAGTGGGGATGTGTAGGGTGGTACAAGGGGGTTCACCAGGTGTTCTGTCTTGGGGGGGGATATCCAGGGGGTTTCCGTGTGGGTGGGGGTGTCCAGGAGGGAGGGGGTTCACGGGGGTTTGCAGGGGGAGTGTGGGGGGTCTTCAGGGGGAGGGGTGCAATGGAGTAAGAAGGGGGGCCTATCTAGGGGGTCTTCCCAGGGGGAGAGTAGGGGATTTCATGGGGGTGGAAAGGGTGTCTTATTGTGACCATGGCATTTTCATATATCCTTACATGTATTTGAGCATAATTATACATCAGATTGCATGCCAAATATTTTTATGTCTAGTCTCTTAGAAGACTAGGTACATAAATCATAAAACATAAGTCTAAAAAAACAACTTTATTTAATCTCCATAACATAATCCTATGTTCCTTTATGACCATAAATCTTCATAGGGTAACCTGGGGAATAGAAGAAAAATAAGATTAGCTAAAAATCCCAGTGAGGGAATGAACATAAGGATACATCTAAAGCACACGAGTTATGAGGCATTACATAATGATATCCAAAGAATGGAACATATAAAATCATAACATATAAGCATGGTTTCATATAAAAATGGATTATTATAAATGTGGAAAAATAATAAAACATGTAATTAGTATGGTTCAAGGCCAACCGCCAATCCCATTTCCCATTTTAGTACAGGTCAATGCTAACCAACAATCACATTTTCTATTTTAGTACCGGTGAAGGCTAACCGCCAATCCTGTTTCACGTCGCATCTCATGAGACTTAACATTACCCAATTAATTGTATTTCAATGTGGGTGTACCCACCTCAAAATTTTCTTCAATATTCTTTCAACATAAATAACCATACATATTCAACCATATATAAAATAAGGGCGCCAATGGAAATAATTGGGTACCACAATTATGACATAAAGCATAACCACTAGGCGTGTCATTAAAGTGTCCATGAAAGAAAGGTTATAGAACAATGATGTGAGTTAATAAAGTAAAATAGGCATATAAAATGGTAAGTTGTGTCAAACATAACTGATAACATATAAGAAATAGATTTTATAAACATTGGCATTAAATTATTTTTGTGCGGCTTTAAGGAAAATACTATAGAGCTATTTAAAAATAAAAGGGCTAAATATTTTATATAAAACCATAAGTCAACCAATACAGTTTTCATAATAAAAATTATTATTTTATAAAGAAAATTTTGGATTAAAACATAGGATATAGTGTACTTGAAATTGAGTAAAAATTTGGGATGTTCCCTTAAAACATGTTTGCCTATCGGAAAGTTCTAATAAGGAAATATTTTAAAAATATGTATATCCACGAAATGGATTGATGAAAGTGAACTCATAAATGAAAATTTTAAAACTAAACATAATTTATAATATGTATACAAACATATAATATAACTCCATTTTTATATAAAGAATGATAAGGAAACACAAATGAACAAAGAAGGTTCGGGTAGAATACGTTACAGTTTATTGGCATGGTGTCGGTTGTACCTAAGAAGGATTGATGAGAGAAAAGGGGTTTCTATTCATTTATAAATCATGAGGGAAGTATATGGGAGGTTTTAAAACAAACCCATCATTTGGTATTACACATAAAAAGGTATATCATAGAGGAAAATCTTGATTATGAGATAAATAGAGAGGATACCTTACCTTAAGACCAGTGGTGTTCTCAACTTGTTATTAATGACCCGAATAAATAAAATTAGGTTTATTAATTAATAATTAAATAACTTATTCTATATGTAAAATATTTATTATAACCTTTTTATGTTCACTCAAGACCGTTTTGATTGGTTATAAGGTTCAATTTCATTGTTTTTCCCCGGTTGCTTCCTTGGTTTTTAAAGATCGGTTCTATTATATTCATGTTCAGGTAAACATGTAAGATGAAAGTGGTTTTCTAGAATTAAAGTAATATGTTATTAGAGAACATCCAAGATATTACATGGTTTTAAAAATTCATTTGTTTATTGGTAGTGAATATGAGTTATTATATAAAACCTTAGTGAAAACCATTTTAGTTAATCGGTGGGCTTGATTACAAAGAACATGTTCTGATTTATACCTTAATACCGTTTGTACAAAAGGATTATAGAACCAAAAGCAGGATATATTAATTATATAATAATCTGGTAAAACCATAACACAAATGGTTCTAGGAACAGAACTGATGAGTATAAAATAAATTGATAAACTGTTGTCCTTGAATGTGTTAAATTCACACATCTCAGGTGGTGTTTTCATTTCATTTAAATAAATGATTGGGAAAAGAGAGATGATAATGAAATATCCCATTATAAGAAAAAATTATACTAAATTTATTTTAATAGAGTGATCATACTATTTGGGTGAAGGGAGGTGAGGAAATAAACAAGAATAGAATAGAACTTAAAAAAATAACATGAAAGAGGAATTTACCGATTGAGTTTATCTCCTTTGAGAACCTATTAATGGGAGAGGTTTTGGAATTTAAAAGAGGCTTGGGGGATTTGGGCATGTGGGGAGTTTGGGGAGATATTTTTGTGGAATATTGGAAGGGAACAAGGCTTGAGAGTTTTGATGAGATGAGGGAGCGAGGGGGGTTTTATAGTGGAGGAGAGGTGGGTTTTCATAATTTTTTAATCATGAGTTTATTAATTTTCCTCATGACCACAAATAGCGATGATTGTATGAAAAAAGAAAGTGATAAATAAATGTTACATTGATCCAATTAGGCTTACTTTAGCATAACATCATTAATGACTCAATAAATTTCTTATTTAGCATTTACCATAAATTATGGTATTTTACTATTCACCAAAAATTCAAGTATTTCATAAAAATACCGAAAAATTTCCCAATCCATATTTCAATGTGTGGAATCCAAAAATGATATCTATTTTTCAAAAATAATTTTCTATATATGATTAATTTAATATTTAATTAAAATCATAATTTATTATAAAAACCCTTTTTTAAAACATTCATGTAATTATACGAAAATATAGGTACATCATAATTTCAATTGAATATAATTTCAATAGTAGAAAAGGAAAGGTTAATATTTATTAGGGTAAATCACTATTAATAAGGGTATGTTTCCTTTCACAATGGTAGGTTACTATTCTCCAAAAATTATGTTTTTCTTATCGGACTCCAAATAACTTACTGATCGCTACCATTTATGTCAGATTTTCAAACATCAAAACACAAAGTGACAAAATTATGTTTAAATGTTAAATAGAACACAATAATACATTATGTTGTAATTTCATGTGGTTATATGAAATATTTATAAGAAATTAATTTCTACTTATAAACCATTGGCTCATTACATTCTTCCCCCTTGTGAAATTTCAACCTCAAAATTTCATTTTTCATTCTAAGCCCTAAACAGGTGTGGGTACTTTTCCGTCATTGACTCCTCTAGTTACCATGTTTCCTCTTCGTAATTGTTTTTCTACCACAATATCTTGACCATGTGAGTAGTCTTGTTACGTATAACTTTATCTCTATGATCCAAGATCTTCACTAGCCACTCCTTGAAAGAATGATCATCCTCCAACTATACCACCTATGGAGAGAGTACATGTGAAGGGTTTGGTCTATACTTCTTTAAGAGGGATACATGAAATACATCATGTACTTTCGACCTGATTGGTGGAAGGTCCAGTCGATTGGTCACACCACCTAAACGATCAAAAAACTCGAAGGGGACGATGTACCTATGAATTGACACCCCTTTCATTCCAAACATCACGACCTTATTCCATGAAGATAAGAATAGAAATACCATGTCTCCAACATTAAACTCTAGGTCTCGTTGACGATTGTCTTCATAACATAACTGTCTACTTTGGGATACCTTGATATTTTGCTGAATTGTTTTCACACTCACCACCATTTCTTCAACCATTTGATGTCCTAGAAGCGATTTCTCACCAACATCATCCAAACAAACCGGTGTTCTGCACCTTTTCCCATAAAGGGATTCATTTGGTGCCGTTCAGATGCTTCCGTGGAAACTATTGTTGTAGGATAATTCTATCAATGGAAGATGTTGGTCACATCGTCCATTAAAGTCAATAGAGCATTCTCTCAACATATCTTCTAATGTCTGAATAGTTCTCCCAAAGTGGCCATTAGTTTACGGATAATAGGTCTTACTGAAGATCAGTTCAATACTTAGAGAAAGTTGGAGACTTTTCTAAAACTATGAGGTGAATCTTGGATCATGATCGGATACAATAGAAAGTGGTACTCCAAGCGTCCTTACCACATCTTTGATTTCATCCATTCTAGTTTATCCAATGATAATTCCTATCGAATATCAATAAAGTGAGATATCTTCATAAGACGATCGATGAAGACCAATATAGGATAGTTTCCTCGGTATGTCCTTGGAATTCTAGTGAAAAAGTCAATAGTAATGTTATCCCACATACATATTGTTATGGGTAGTGGTTGCATCATCCCATTTGACATTTTCCTCTCAACCTTCACTAGCTCACATACTAGGAACTTTGATTTATATTCAGCAATCCCCCTTTTCATATTGTCCCACCAAAATTTTTCTCGGAGATCTTGATAAATCTTTGAACTCCCTAGGTGAATGGAGAAGGTTGAGGTATTTACCTCCTTCAGAAGCTCCTTTTTTATCTATGGACTGGATGGTACAAATAATCATGACCCAAATCTTAAATCTCCTTCCTCATCAATTTTGAAATCAAAGGATTTCCAATTTTTTATAGCTTCCACCCTTTTCAGAATTTCTATATCTTTTCATTGAGAATCCTTTATTTTCTCAAAGATTAATGGTTGAGAAAAAATTTAGGAAACGATTGATGATGTTCCTCCGTTAAGGATTCCCATGTACATCCTTTTTTAATCGATGAAGATAGGATCTTTTTAAATTCGCATAATTGATAATGAAGGAGGATAATTTCAACTTGGAGCAACTGCCAACTTGTTTACCTTACTACGGTCATAGTGGATTGATTAGTCATAATACTTGTTAAGATATATCTATCTTCACTATAATATATTAATCTCTTTTTCTGTGAATATATATTTGAGACTCTTGTGATCAATATATATCACACACTTCTCCCCACAGAGATAATGTCACCAGATTTTCATTGCAAAGATCACAACCACAAACTCCATATAATGTGTGGGATAGTTTTCCTCATGGGTTTTCAGCTTTCCTAAGGCGTTGGCTATAACTTTATCATTTTTCATTATCACAAAGCCTAATACCTTTTCAGAAGCATCATTATACAACACAAAAATTTCTCCACTTGTTGTGAGTGTGAGTATCTGCACAATGATAATCCTCCTTTTCAACTCCTTGAAATATTCTTCACATTCCATTGTCATGAAAAACATTACTCCCTTCTATTTCATCATGGTCAATGATATTGAAAATCACGAAAATATCGTCCGAAATCATCGATAATACACAGCTAGACCCAAAAAGATGCGTATTTTCAATATAAAAGTGGGCATGGGCCACTCTTCAATTTTTTTATATTGGAAGGGTCCATAGATATCCTTTTTCTGGTGATAACATGCCCCAATAATGATACATTCACCATCCAGAACACACATTTACTGTAAATTTTTTTCAAATTACCCCTTCACAATGTCATTAACATAGTATTCAAATGCTCCTCATATTCCTCCTTGATCTTGGAGTATATCAGAATATCAACAATAAAGACAACAACAAATTTGACGATGTAGTCTCTAAAGACTCTATTCATTAAATCCCTTAATATTTATGGAGAATTCGTGAGTCTTATGAGAATAAGTATAAACTCATAGTGTCCATTCCCCATTTGAATGTTAGTATTGAGAATATCTTCCTTCCTCACTTTTAGATTGTGATATCCCAACTGAAGGTCCACCTTAGAGAAATTATTAGCTCCACGAAACTGATAGAACAAGACAAATATTAGTGGAAGGGGATACTGGTTTTTTATTATGATTTTATTGAGGTCAATAAAATCAATGCAGAGGCGCATTGGTGCATCCTTCTTCTTGATAAAGGGGACTGGCGCTCCACAATGTGAAGCACTCGGGCATATAAAAACCTTATCCATATTGTCTGGTAACTGCTTCTTCTGCTCTTCCAGCTCTATGGTGGCCATGCATTCAGGTGTCTTTGAGATTGTCAGAGATACATGGATAAGTTCAGTTGAAAACTCAACCTCTTGGTTAGGAGGAAGACCAGGAAACTCTTCAGGTAATACATCAGTGTAATCACTCATGATGGGAATGTCTCTAAGAATGATTCTCTCCTTTGTATCAATCCTTTGATATAGAAATTATTACTCATATGGAATTAATACCCACATTTTGGACAATAATTATAAAAGAGAATCATCATTCTCATTACAGTTGTAATGAATTGGAGGATTATTTTGGAGGTGAAGAGTGATATCCCTTTCTCAAAAGTTGGTGTTAGCTTTATATAAAGATAATCAATCAATGACCAAGAAAGTTTCGAACTCCACTAAATGATGCATGATGATATTTTCTGGGAGGTTCAGTCAACCAATGTTAACTGGGGAGGAATTTTAAACCATGGATACAACAATTTCCGCATTTTCTATTCTCACAAATATCATTTTCTACAAATAATGAGGTGGTGTTTGAATAGTTCTACTAAACTTTGAATACATAAATGAATTTTACAGAAGCAAAATAAAATAGTATGTTTACTATTCTTGAATGAATAACTAGTGTTCCTATCACCACATATTTTTCTGGATCCAACTCAGCAGTAGTGGTAGAATAAGCCCCTCCTTGTTGCCTGGGAGGTGGTTGTTGATTACCTCCGAAAACCTTGGATTTATGCAATTTCATGAGTAATGACCATTCTCTTTGCAGTCGTGACACTGCACTATAGGCTGAGTGTTGATCTGAACATTCATTTTTTCTTCCGTATTAATGGGATTCTTCATATCCCAAAGGCAGTTTCTATCAATATGACCAAACATTCCACATTTGAAGTAATTCATGGTTCCCTTCAGACAGTTCCCAGGATGGTTCTTCCCACATCTTTTACAATGGGAGAAGTTAGGCTTTTATCCATCATGGTATTTGTTTGTTGAACCTCAAATGTTGTTGTCCATTTTTTCCTCCTTTTCACCAGGCCTAGGAAACCATTGAGAGTATCCAATATATATTTCAATATTGAGGGCACAATAGAAAATATCCTTATAACTGTTGTAGTCTTGAATCACCAACACTTTTTTTATTCTCGACAGTAGTCCGCCAAAGAAGTGATACACCTTTCTTTCAGTTTTCATGACAAAGCTATAGGTATACCATGAAATCCTTGTGATGTTTTCTTCAAACACCCCGATGGAATAATTTTTAATTTTCCTGAGTCCTTGTAACTCTCTTTCCATATTATGAGAGGGGGTATGAGGAAAATATTTTTTGAAAAACCTCCCCTTGAATTCCTCCCAATCCATGGATTAAATATCTTCTTGGGAATTTATATTCTTTATGAGTGTCCAACAATGATCAGCTTCCCCATTAAAACAATAGACCTCCAATACAATTTTATCTTTTTCCATGTACTAGATGATAGAAAATAACTTTTCAATGGAGTTAATTTACTATTCCCTAACGAGGGGTTCAAAAGATCTGCTAAACATGGTATGAAATTTTTGCATGAAGGATTCAATAACTACATTCTCTTTCCTTGGAGGAGGAGGGCATTCCGTAAGATTCTGTTATTATTTATAACTCGAGCTAGTTGTGCAAGTACAATCATGATGTTTGGAGTACCCAGTCCCATCATATCAGGCATATCATTAGGGAATGTTCATATTTCCTATCACATTGATTGTTGGAACATGTCCTTATATTTCCAAGCATTAACTATTAAAAATGACTTTTAATTAGAGGTCTTGAATACTTATCTATTGAATATAAAAAGGATACTTTTAAAATAAAAGGATTAACTTAAAATGTTGAAGTATAACCTAACTTGTGATTCCCTGTGTTTCAAACAAGGTTATCCTTCATCTCTTTCTTAACTTTTATTCTTATGGTAATTTTTCCCTTAATAATTGTTTGTACTAAGCTCATGAATCCTCAAAAAAATATTCCCTAGGACTATTGTTACCAAGAATGTAGCAAGGCCCATTTTCATTCACCATTTTCCATTTGAGTCTAGATCAATGTGGTGTTTTCGGCTTTTACCGTGTATACATCTATGCCAGATCCATGTCTACCTGCTAATATCTAGACAATGATGTATTTGTTTGATAAACCACTTAATCAATACTCATGAGAATATAAGAAAGTTTTATTATAATTATTCTCATCCTTAAGGTTCTCACTATGGTGCTCTATTCCTAATCTACAAAAATAACTAGACCATTCTCTAATACAAACTATAACAATCCATGCCTTTTGCATATAAAATTACATGTTTTTAAACATAATTATACATCAGAGTAAAATACAAGGATAGTTAATTATTGTGCCTTGTAATACTAGGTACATAAAATATAAAACATGGTTCTAAAAAACAATTCTTTATTTAATCTCTATAAAATATCCTAACTTCCTTTGAGACCTTACATCTACAAAGGGTGCCCTATGGAACACATGAAAAAAGGGATGCGATAAGAAGCCTAGTAAGGGAATGAACATAAGGGTACATCTTAAGAACATGAGATAGGAGGAATGGAATAATGATATACAAAGAATGGAACATTTTAAATCATAACATGAAATCCTGGGATCATATAATCAATGTATCTGAAATTGTGACAGAATCATAAAACTTTTATTTAGTACCGGTTAAGGTTAACCTCCAATCCCTTTTCACATCCCATCTCATGAGACATAACATTACCCAATTCATTGGAGCGCTATCTGGGTGCACACAACTCAACATTTTCATGAATAATTTTTTCTGCATAAATAATCATACATAATCAACAATTCATAAACATTATGTTACCTATGGATTGAATTCAATACCATAATTATGATATAAAGAATAACCAATGGGCGTATCAAGAAAGTGTCCATGAAAAAAATTGATTACAAAAAAAATGGAGTTCTATAATGTAAAATAGCCATAAAACATGTTAATTTGTTTCATACAGAAGTGGAAACATATATGAAATGTATTTGAGAAACATTGGCATTAAAATATTTTTGAACGGCTTCAAGGAAAATACTATAGAGATTATAAAATAGAAAAGAGGATAATATTTTATATAAAACCAGAATTTAACCATGAATGTTTTAATAATATAAATACGGATTTTATAATTACAATGGTGTTTTAAAAAAGAGTATAGAGTGTACTTGAATGTTGGTAAAATTTTGTTAAGTTCCCATAAAATAGGTTTGCTTTTCGGAATGTTCTAAGGAGGGATTATATTAAAAACATAGATATCCTTGAAGGAGAGTGATTAAAGATTCTTAATAAATGAATTTTGTAAAACTAAACATATTTTTTCATATTTTCATAAACATATAAGATAACTCTATTTTTATATAAATAATGAAAAGGAAATCTGAATGAATAAAGAAGGTTCAGGTAGAATTTGTTACGGTTTATTGGAATGGTGTCAGGTGTACATAAGAAGGATTGATAAGTTGGAAAATGGGTTTATAATAATTTATAAATCACGATGGATGTGTGGGTGGGGTTTGAAAACATTCCCCGTCATTTTTTACTACACATAAAAAAGGCAGAACATAAAGGAAAATATTGATTAAGAGATAAATAGAGAGGATCCCTTACCTTAAGAACGGTGGTGTTCTCCACTTGTTATTAATGACATGAATAAAAAAATTAGGGTTATTAGTAAATAATTAAATAACCTCTTATATATTTAAAATATTTATTATATCCTTTTAATGTTCATTAAAGGCCATTTATATTGGTTATAAGCTTCATTTTCATTGTTCGGGTCTGGTTGCTTGCTTGGTTTTTAATGATTATTTCACATATATTCATGTACAAGTAAACATTTAAGATGAAATTGGCTGTCCATAATTGAGGTTTTATGTTATTAGTGAACATATAATAGATTAAATATTTATAAAAATTCATTCGGATATTGGGAGTGAAAATGAGTTATTGTATAAAACCTTCGTGATAACCGTTTTGGTTAATTGGTGGGTTTGTTAACAAATAATATGTATTGGGTTTTAAATTAATATCATTTGTACAAAGGGATTACAGAACCAAAAATAGGATATACTATGTATCTAATAATCTGGTTCAACCATAACACAAATGGTTTCATGACCAGTATTATATATGTCAAAATAAATTGATAAACCATTTTCCTTGAATGTGATCAATTTACACATCTCAAACGATGTTTTCATTTCTTGTAAATAAATGATCCGAAAAGGAGAGATGATAATGAAATATCCCATCAGAATAAAAACATTATAGTACATGTATGTTATTATATTTCTCATACTATTTCAGTGAAGGTAGGTGAGGAAAGAAACAATAAAAGAAAAGAACATGAAATAAATAAAAGAACTTGAAAGAGTAATTGACATCTTGAGTTTATCTCCTTTGTGAACCTCTTAAAGGGAGAGGTTTTGGAATTTTGAAGATGATAGTGGGATTTGGACGTGGGGGAGGAGCTTGGGGAGATATTTGGGAAGAATATGGGCAAGGATCAAGTCTTGAGAGTAGTGAAGAGAAGAGGGAGTGAGGGGGGTTTTATAGTGGAGGAGAGGAGGGTTTTCATAATTTTTTAATCAATAGTTTATTAATTACACTCATGACCCGATATAGTAATTATTCCATGACAAAAAAATTAATAAATTCATGCTAATTCTAACAAAATGGGATTACATCCGACAATAATCATCAATGATTCATTATATCCCTAATTTAGCATTTATCGTAAATTATCATTTTTTACTATTTATAAAAAATTCAAGTATTTCATAAAAATTTCAAACGATCATCCAAACCATTTTTCAACATGTATAATCCAAAAATGATATCAATTTTTGAAAGATAATTTTCTAAATATGATTAATTTTATATTTAATTAAATCATAATTTATTATTAGAAATCCATTTTAAAACATTCATTTACCTATTCTAAAATATAGGTACATCATAATTTCATTTAAATATTATTTTTATAATATCAACGATAAGGTTAATATTTATAAGGTTATGTTAACATTCATAAGGGTATGATAGTATTCATAAAAAAACTACGTTTTTCTTATCAGACTCCAAATAACTTTCTGATTGAAACTGTGTAAGTTAAATTTTAAAAATTCCAAACATAGAAGTGACAAAACTGTGTTTAATGGTCACATAACACTTATTAGTTAATTATGATGTGATCTAATGTGGTTATATGAAATATTTACAATAAAGGAATTTCCATTTATAAATAATTGGGTCGTTATTGGTCTTCAGGGGGTGGTAGGGGGTCTGTACGGGGAGGGGGTGTGCACGGGGTGCAAGGTGGTCAGCCGGGGGGTCTGTTAGGGGAATGAGAAAGTGGGTGAGTAGGTGGGTCTGTCAATGGAGGGTGGGGGTGGTGGGGTTTTTCCAGGGAGGGGAGGATATCTTGGGAAAGTGGAGGAGGGGCTTTCTAGGGTCTGTGGTGGTGCTTCTTTCATTAAATGGGAAGGCCTAATGCCATGGTTTCAAACCATGCCTATAAGGCTTTATCCAAGGATTCAAATAGTGTTTATAGGCCCTTCTCTATATGCATACCAATACTAGACATGGTCCATTGAAGAATTCCTATAGTATAAGGCTATGGTTTTTGGGCTTACAGCCATGGTTTCAAAAAGTGGCTATATACTAATGTTCTATGAGTGACTATAATTCAAAATGGAATGAGAAAAATAAAATAATTCCTAGAAATTGATGTTCTAAAATTAATTGACATGTGGAGATCTATTGTAGGTGATTCTTCTAAAAAATAATCACATAATGAAATTTCTATACCTATTAAAATATGTCCATTTACTAAATCGCCTCATGTAAATGATTGTTTCATGGAGAAGGTATGAACAACTAAAAACATTACTATTAGGTATTTATGTTCTAATTATCCTAAAGAGAAATATAGAACATCATCTAATGAAGAATCATCTTTATCCAGTAAATATAATAATTTAACATTTTAGGATGAATTCTCATATTTATAAAAACTTTTAGAAAATTAGAAATGTAATATTTTATAATAAATATGAAAATGATAATGAATATAATGAAAAGGGTAACTCTCTGATAAATTATTTAATTAATGATTTATCAAATCATTCAAAATATCTTTATAAAACTGTTTTTGAAAATTATAATGTTTATAATGATTAGAAAAATCTAGTTTATGAGAAGTTAAAATTTACAAAATTTATTTCAAAAACATATTGTGAAAACTACTACAAATATGGATAATAATTTGTTTTTAAAACTATATTTTGTAATTCCTTCTCTAATGAATCTTTTATTAAAATTAAAACTAGCAAGTAATATTTTAATGGAATGTACAGAAAAATTGATCCTTTAAGTTATAATACTATATAGGGTTATAGTAATATGAAATTTTTTTCGATAAATTTCATTTTCATCAAAAATTATCACATTTTTTAAATGTAAAATTGGTTGAAATTGGAAAAAAATATCATTAAAAAATTAAATAAATTTGTTTTCTTAAAGCCTATTTTTCAAAAGAAAAGACATCTGCCCAAAATATAATCGTACAGATGTTGTTGCCAAATTATTTCCATTTCTAACAATATGGAAACTAGGATGGTTTGGGTGCCTAAAATATAATTTTTTTTAAGTGAAAAAATGATGGACCCACTAAAATAATACAGGGTTCATGGATAGGGGGTGTTCCATGTATATTCCTATAAATTTTATTTGGAAAATATTATCAATATAAAATTTTGGAAGATTGTTTTCAAAGATTAATCTCAATGATAGATTTGAAGAATATGTAATATTGTGATTATTACATAATTCACTTATTTAATATTATTTATTTGGTAAAGGTTTTAAGAAAAAATTATAAGCATAATTCACTTTAGGGATGAAGTTTAACTTCTGAACTATAGAAATTGTAAATGTTTAGTACGTATATCCAAGGATGGATTTTTTCAATCTTCTAATCAGCATGGGAATGTTTGCACACTTAACAATGAAGACCTTCCAAGACATACCCTGCCTTAGTGAAATTGAAAATCAATCTTTGTTATGGATTATAATATTTGAACATTGAATATTAAAGTACTTTTTAAGGATCGATTAGAAATCATTTTTATTATTTATAATTATGTGACCCTTTTCAATATATTAAGCAACATAATAACAGTTTTAAATATATTAGTTAAGGCTAAATTTATAATGCTTCAATGTTAGTGGACATGGATTTATTTTTTTAAACAAAAATTATAATTCATGATATAAAATACTATATAATTTTCATAGTTATATATTACGCTAGATATAATTGGGTTTATTTTCTCAAAAGTGAATATAAAACCTTTAGTTATTTGAATTATTTTTTAGCCAGTGTGAAAATGGTGAAAACCCACTTTTTGATAACTATTCGTAGTGATCATGGGGAAGAATTTTTAAATTATTATTTTCAAATATTTTTATAAAAAATTGTTTTATACGTATCATCTTATTACCTAGAACCCCATAGTAAAATGGTCAATTTTAATGAAGAAATAGATTTATTCAACAAATAACCAGAACCATGCTGAATGAATAGTGAGTTGAAAAACATTTTCATTGAACCTGTTAGTACCAGCTATTTTATTATAAATCGTTTTTTTAATTAGAAATTTTTTAAATAAAGCACATTATGCATTATGGAATGGAAGAAAAATAAAATTTTCTCACATCATATTTTTGTTTGAAAAGTTTTCATTATGAATAGTAAAATTAATTTTCATAAATTTCAAAAAAATGATGATTTATGAATTCTTGTAGGTTTTTCCACAACATATATGTTATATTTATTTTTCAATTTAGTTTCTTATATTATTGGGGAAATAGTAAATGTTATGTTTGATGAAACCGATCCATTTTTTCCAATAACCTCAACCAACATACAAGGATGTTGTTTATTAAACTAATTTTCAACCCTTGTTAGAACATTATTCTTATAAGGAAATATCTGAAGAATTAGTTTATAATGTTATTACATAAGAATATTTTATACCAATTATTGATGAAAATACGTTTCCAAACCAAGGAAGTAAGTTCTTTCCTCGGAATTATAATAGTCAAAGTGTCATTGGAGATGTTTATCAACTAGTTAAAACTATAAGTTCCTTGTGTAAGGAAATTGAACATCATTTTTTATTATCCAAATTCAATCCAAATAATTATTATTAGGATTTAGGATAATTGGATGGGATTAAGGCTATTTCAATATTATATAACGGTTTTTTATTGGACCAATGTATGGAATTTATATGAATGGCATACAAAAACATTTATAATTTTAGAAAAATGTGTTATTTGAAATTAATATAATGAAAATGGAATTATTGTTAGAAATAAATCTATAATATTTTCAAAGGGTTATATTCGATAATATGGAATTGATTATTAAGTAACATATGCACTAGTAACAACACATAAAACAATCAAAATACTTTTAGCCTTTGTAGTATTATTTATTTTGAAAAAAATTCAAATGGATGTGAACTATAATTTTATTTACAGATATGTTTAGAAGGATATTTTTGTTGAAAACAACCTATTTTTGATAATAAATAACATTAGGAATAGTTTTTTAAATAGATAAAAGGTTTATATAGTCATTAAAAAGCCTTTATATTTTATAATGATATATTAACA
Organism: Viscum album; assembly: GCA_963277665.1. NCBI lineage: Eukaryota > Viridiplantae > Streptophyta > Magnoliopsida > Santalales > Viscaceae > Viscum > Viscum album. Next base: position 1,679,662,141 of record OY728126.1, read on the forward strand.
TGATTTTTGTTACGAACCAATTTTTTTAAGGGAGATATAGATCCATCACATTTTATAAATGAATATAAAAAAATATTATGATTGTACAAATTTATCTTGATGACATTATATTTGGATCAAGTAAAATATATTTAATAGATTCCTTTTTATATATTATGGAACACATGTTTTAAATGAGAATGATGGGTGAGTTGACATATTTTCATGGTTTTAAAATCTCCCAAAACTATAATGAACTATTATATCTCAACATATCTATATAAAATATGTTATTAATAATTTTTTCAATCAACATAGTAAAATTCATATTACTCCCATTGTTTCTTCCTATACCCTTCAGCATGATTCAGCAAGGAACCGAGTTGATCAGAAAAATTTAGAGGTATTATCAGATGTTTACTTTACATAACTTCTAGTCATATAGAATTAATGTTCTTTGAATTCTTCTGTACAATATATGAAAAAAATGAAATAGGATCCCAATTTTAATATGAACAATGAATTTTTCATTATATTAATCGAACATTGGATTTTGTACATTTTTATTGCTCTAAAAATGTTTTGGAACTATCTTTTTTTTATGCAGACCTTATAGAATGGAAGCTGGATAAAAATGTACATTTGGATGATTTTCATTTATTAGTAGATTTATTTTTTTCTTGGTCATGTAATAAACAAAAATCAGTAGCACATTCCACTACTAATACTAAATAAGTGATAGCTATATTTCTCTATACTCATGATTTGTTGATTCAAAACACACTCACTAACTATTGTACCACCCTAAGTTGTTATGGAATGTACCATTTAAAATTTTACACCTTATATAACTTGTGTTATGTCCAAGATCATGCTTTATCACCATTTAATGGAGAAACTATTTTATAAATAAATTTTGGAAAATTTATAAATTTTATTTTTCAAAATAAACATAATTTTATAATTCAGAATGTCAAAATTTTCAAAGGGTGATTTTGTAGTATTTTTTCTAGAAGATTTTTTTTAATTAAAAATTATAAATACTACATTATATTTAGAAAATATGTTTTCTATTCTAAATAATTAGTATACATTAAATTTATTTTCAACATCACAACCTATCAATAATACATATATTAATCCAATTTATGTCATTGTAATAAATATTTTATTTAAATTAGATGTAAATATTTAATAATCTTTTGAACGAATATTTTAACAGCCCTCTTGCCACATCTGCAGGATTAGTATTGAAATTAATTTAGCAACATTTGTGAATTCAATTTTAAAATAATTTCATGGTTAGTAGAAATAAATATGAAATTTTTTGTCTAATATGATAATATTATTTTTTAGAGAATAAAATCATTATTATTTTTATTTACCATGGTTAAGGATAACAAGGTAATTAAAAGTAAAAATTATATTATAATATTATAAAATTACGCTAACATATGTCCTAATTTAAATGGGTAAGTGTGTTGAGACACAAATCAATAGTATTCCAAAATTATAACCTATTTCTACCACTTTGGTAAGAATATGACAATTATAATATTATACCTAAATATATGATAATAATTCCATGCTCACATTTTTAATAAATATATTTTTTTATTATAAGGTCATAGAAATGTTAAACACAACTATAAATAGTAATTTGAATGACAAAATAATTTTCTACATCCTGATAAATTATTTCTAATTTTTAACGATAAAATAATTAACATAAATGGGGACATAATTATGATGTAATAATTTTATAAATAAACAACTATTCAAATAAATGATATTAAAAATATTAATATAAATATAATTTGATTGATTTAATGTCATCCATAATTTTTAATAATGTATTAGAAATGTTAATAATTATTATAGGTATTGAATATAATTTATCTTGTTTCTTAGATATATTCATAATAAAAAATAATTCATTGTGTCAAAATTGACATTGAAGATATTTTAAAATAATGAATACATTATTAAATGATACAAAATTTATGAAAATCAAAAAATTCATCAAAATAAATAGAATGAGGTTAAAGAGGTCATCAATGGCCTATGTGGGTTCATTTGGAATTTTACTGTAATAATATTAACCCATAATTTATAAATTACATGATATCACGATAAGATTTAACGATGTTAAATAAGAGTTGAAAATTTTCAAGGATTAATAAAAAATAAAAACTAGTTAAAAAATTATTGTATCAAGAATAACCAGACCATATTGAAATATTAATGATTTTGATTTGTTTAAAGGAATATTTTCCTTAAAAATAAATTTCATATTATTTTAATATCAATATATTTACAAAATATCAGTCTATTTTTTTAATATATTTTATGAGTCCAAATATAGAGAAATCACAAACTTTAATGAAACAAAAATCTATTGTGATCATAATCAGGTTATATTCATTATCTAATTTTATTTTTAGTATATAAAAATTATATAATTCGACAAAATCTACATCAATATTAAAAAAATATTTAATTAATCAACATAGAAATAAATAATTGATTTTAGTAATATTAATTTTGAAATATTTGGGATGATTTAATGTTTCTAGTTAATTTTATAGACCTATTGAATATTATATAGTTGTTTGAAATATCTATATTTGAATTACCACTAGTATTGAGTTATTTAATGTCATATTAAAAGAATTGTATCAAATCTTTCGATAATGATATCTTATTGAATAATTTCATTATTAATTTATTAAAAATTCAAAAATGATAAATTATGATAAGGGGATATCACATTGTCTAATATTTCCTCTAATTATAATATATGTCAATTTTTAAGAATTTTAATCTAGAATAGACTTACAAATATTTTAATATTTTGTGTATTTCTAAAAGTACCCCTCACCTCAATTGTAAAAGGGAACCTCCTACCTCACTTTTTCACAGCAAATTAACCCTTTTAGCTTTACCAACCCCTACCAATTTATCATCCCAATATTATTCTTTATTTTCTAGAGATCCTTATTTTACAAGAATACCAACCCTAGCTTCCCATTGAGGAGATCCAAAGGAATTCCATCGAAGAAGAAGTGATTATTTTTCCAACTATTTCTTGTTAATTTCTTATTGTACTTCCACTTCATATGTTGTTTCAATACTAATGTAATAAAAACAATATCATATATATTCTAGGTTGTTATTATGATTATGGGAAAAACCATATTCTTCCATTTATATATCCTATCAATAAGATATTCCCATGTATGTGTACGTACGACTTATCGTCTCCAGGTTGTTGTGTAATTTGTTTAATCCCCGCATTCTTAGGATGGTTATAATGATGAATATAATAGATATAAATAGAAAATATGAGGTGAAATTTATTCTTTGTAATTAATATACCAATAAATTAATTACCACTTTACCATTAAGGGAATGACATCATCACTCGTGCATACGTAAGACCTACAATGTCCACAACATGATGAGATTCATTATCCTCATTATCCATTCGTGAATGATTAAAAATATATACATGTGATTCATAAATATAATATCTATAAACTTAATATCATTCGTTATATAAAGAAAATATATCCTATCTATAATAAATAGGACACACATGAAAAAAAACACACAAAGAAAAGAATCAGTTAACACCTGAAAACAATGGAAATAATGAAATATTATTAAGAAAAATGATATAATAAGTCTGTATATTATATCATAAAAATTGATATAGGTATGGTATAATTTAATAACATGGTTTAGCTGTTATTACAGTCTTCAATTCTCTCTCTATTAAAGGAAAGTACAATATAAGCTTTAATTTCACAATTTCTTTATTATATGAAATTGTTAATACATAAGTATTTATTGGGACATATTTTTCAATAATGTTCATGTTTCCTAAAAATTTATTGAAAAGGCATATTTTAAGTGTTTTAAGTAAGTGAATATTTAACAATAATATTTTTAGGTCCACTAGGCTGGATACCCTGAGACGGGGGGTGAATCAGGGTATGACAGATTAAAATGAATGCCCCTTTGATCTTTTTTTGCTATTAGACAAACCCCTCTTCTCTCTCATTCCCGATGCAGAGAATGAAAAAACCTTAAATCATGCACAGGACAAAGTGATTTTTACTTGGTTCATGATCACTGGGCTACGTCCATGGATCATACACCGGTAGTGTTCTGATGTACCAAATTCCACTATAAGAGCACTACTGTCTACAAGTTAGAGACATACTCACTGTCCCTCCTAGTTTACAACAACTCACAATTTGAGAACTCACTCCTCTTTCAACTGAAGTGAGCTCATTTCTTCTTCAGAAGATCCACTCACAGTTTATAGACTAGCAGGTCTCTTCATTTGAATGAATGCACACATCCTTATCTATTGATAGATTCTCTGTTAAGGTCCAACTTTTATACACTGATGAATACCCATTTTCCTCTGAAACAATGTGAAACTACTTTTGGAAACACTTTCGGAAAGAACCCTATTTAGCGAGGCTCCCAATTTCTCAAAGCTCAAACAAGCCTTTGCGAAGTTCCCTCCTTTTCACGAAGCACTATCATGAAGCAGTCTCGCGAAGCACTCTCGCGAAACTCAAGCCTCTGCAATGCATATGATGCCACGGAGCTCCTGCCTCTTCGTGAAGCACAATCCTTAGAGCACGTAGCCTCGAGAAGCGCAGTAGCTTTCGGAGAGCTAGATTAGCCGCCATGAAGAACCGCTTCTTCATCAAGAACACTACCTTCACGAACCACCTTGGTGAATCGAGAGAAAAATATTTTCTTCGAAAACTCTTTTCTTCTCTCGTGGGGGTCAACCTCTATTTATAGGTGATTCCACTGTCCCTCAACCCTTCCGCGTGAAGTTAGTGCCACGTCATCGCCAATAACAATGCTTCAAAATTTCCACCATAATTGTCCCAAAATCGCGAAGCACCTCTGCAATTCTTGGATCGCGGAGCTCATCATAATCATGGAGAATTCCGTCATTTACCTCGCGTCGCTGCCGTGATTCTCTATCACCTTTCCTTTCAACACTACCGTTTCTGAAGCTCTTCATAAACGCCAAGCATCACCATTAACATTTGTATTCTCTAAGTGAAATCCCACCCATTAATCCAATCTCCGCAAAACACTTGTCTTTTCCATATTTAAATATGATCTTCATGGATATCCACATTTCTCAATTCTCACCTACCTCCAAATTTTGGATCCCAAAAATTTAAAAAGCACTGGAAAATAGTGCCACCTTATACTGCTCTTTTTGTACCTCCTCCATATCTTCTGTTAATTTTTCATGGTTCTTTGTCAACATGTATTGTCAGAAACTTCACTGGAACTTGAAAATTATCCATGGAAACCTAATTTGTCATCAATCACAATCCACCTAAAAATATTGCAGTGTTACCTTGATGGATTTTTCAAAAAAATATCCCCCTTTCGGTTTGTTGAAAACTCTTTAGAACTCTTCTCAAAATGATTTTTTGCACTTTGATACCAATCTGAATTTACTTCTAGCCGCTACCACAATTCATCTCTTGTGATTCTGATAGTGTTCTAGGAATCACATAACACGTACTATAATCCCACATGAGCAATGCTCGGCATGAGAAACAATAGTTGTATGAAAATTTCATCAATGAATCACTTCATGTCAAACACTAGATGTTGATTCCAAACTGATACCAGTTGTTGAACCATACCAATACCAATTAGTGATAGATGGAAATATTCTCTCACCATTCCAACATCCCACTTATTATATTATCACGATCCTCAGCTATCGTGATACCAACTCTTTGATCGATCACATCTAGCATCATCAGATTTAATACTCTCCCCTACATCATTTCACTCCCCCTATCTCATTGCTCCACCTGTCAGCTTCTCCCCATATAATTCATGATTTCTCAAATAGCCACACTATCTCCCCGTTGAACAATAAATATTTTCTCCCTTTTTTTCAATGAACAAAACGTTCACTCTTTTGCAGTCTGTAACAGAATGAGAACAAATATCATAACATTAGGTAAAAACACACACAAAACCTTGGGGAGAGGGGGGTTGGGGGTTCCACATCCACACTCTATTAAGTGCGTGGAGTCGGCTGAACTCTCGGAGACAGATGATTCCATTAAAATTCGTCCATCGGTATGGCCTTTGTTAGAATGTCTGCAACCTATAGTTCTATAGTCACATACTCCACCTTCATGATTCCCTTATCAACCTTCTCCTTGATAAAATGTTACTTTATTTCAATGTGCTTTGTCCTTGAGTGATGGACTAGACTTTTTCTGTGATTGATAGCAGTTGAGTTATTGCACTGTATATCGATTGAAGACTTTACTTAAACTCCCATATCATCAAGCTCCTACTTCATCCACAATAATTCTGTGAATGCTTGAGTGGCCGCAATATACTCAGCATTTGTGGCGATTAACGAGATGCAATATTTCTTCGTTCTTATCCAGGAAATACATAACACACCAAAATAGAATGCACCACCTAACATTGATTTTCTATCATCTGCTGAACTGGCCCAGTCTGTATCATTATATCATGTTAACATTATCTTGGATTTGTCATTATATGTCATGCTGAAGTCCACCATTCCCTTGATGTAACAAAGTATTCTTTTCACTGTAAGAATGTGTCTTTCCTTGGGATTACTCTTATATCTCGCATCTTGGAATGTGGAAAATACAATGTTAGGCCTTGTTGTAGTCATTTATAGAAAACTTCCAATGATTTGCCTGTATTCTGTGATATTAACTGCCTTTCCATCCTAATGTTTTGACAATTTCATCTGGGTATCTACCAGAGTCTTCATCTCCTTCGAATTTTTCTTTTCAAATCTTATCAAAACCTCCTTGACATATTTGGATTGTGAAATGAATGTTCCATTCATTCCTTGTGTCACCTGTAGACCAAGGAAAAATATTATCTCTCCAATCATTGTCATTTCAAACTCACTTTTCAGGAATTCGAAAAACGGCATGCACTGAGCTTCATCTGATCTGCCAAATATTATGTCTTCGACATAAACTAATACCATCATCCTTTGATTACTGTTGTTGTTGAAATAGAGATTGTAATAAACTCCCCCATGCTCGAAATGATGCTTTTTCTAGTACTGATCAAGCCTTGAGTAACATGCTCTTGGTGCTTGTTTTAGCCCATATGGTGCCTTCTACTATCTTAAAACCTTGTTCTCATCCTCAAGAATGAGAAAACAATTTGGCTGCTCAATACACACCTCTTCCTCCAGAACTCCATTCAAAAATGCAGATTTGACATCCATCGGGAACACTTTGAACATCCTTTGCACTATGATGGATAGGAATAATCAGATTGTCTCTAGCCCTGCAACCGATAAAAATGTCTCATCAACATCTATTCCCTTGATCTAGGAGTACCCCTTGCACACTAGTCGTTATTTGTTCTAAATAACTGTTCCATCTTCATTCATTTTGTTGCGATAGACCCATTTATTCTCGATGACATTCTTATCTGGTGGCCTCGAAACACTCTCTCATGTTTGGTTCTTCTCAATCTGATATATCTCTTTATTCATTACCTGAATCCAGTTTTCATCTTCAACTGCATCGGAAAAGCATTTCGGATCAACCTGAGATACGAAAGATGTTTTCATTAAAGACTTCATTCTTCTTGTCTGAACTGGAGTTGACTGATCACCAATGATATTCTTCCTGTCAATTTCAGCTGGACTCCTTAGCTTTTGTGCTGATAAGAATTTTACATTTTCATTATCATCATCAGTATCTTGTTCTGAATAAACATCATCCACATATTCTTCCCATGCGTGAGTTTCTTCCTCATCACTCTCATCAGGAAATTGTTTACTGTGTTTTTAATGATCTCCTCATTCTACACTACAGTGAGATCATTGCTCTCAACTACTTTTCCCAGCCTTTTTTTAAATCATTTTTATGCCTTGTTTTTCCTGAGTATCCAAGGAATATCCCCTCATCTCCTTGTGATTCATATTTCCTAAGTTTTTCCTTGTTGATGATAAAACACTTACTTCCAAATATTCAAAAGTATTTTAATGTTGACTTATTTCCATACCACATTTTGTATGGAGTCTTTCCATTATTTGGACACAACAGAGCCCTATTAGAAATGTAGACCGATGTCAAAACTGCTTCCTTCCAAAATTTAACTTGTAGATATTTTTCAATGAGAATCATTATGGCCATGTTCTTGATGATCTGATTCCTCCTTTAAACCACTCCATCCTGTTGGGGAGTTCCTACTGAAGAAAATTGATGCCTTATATTGTGTTTCTTGAGATAGTCTTCCACCTGACTGTTTGTGAATTTTGTACCATTGTCATTATGAATCTTCTGAATTTTCTGTCCAAGAATCCTTTCACATTCCCTTCGGTACTGTTTTAAGTAGCTGAACACATCAGACGTATGGGAAATAATAAATACACATGCCATTCTTCTATAGTTATCAATGAAAAGAACGTAGTACCTCGTTCCATAAACTTCTCTTGGTGTGATAGGCCCTAAAACATTATCATGCACCAATTTGATCACTCTTTTTGACTTCTTTTCCATTGCATAAGACGTCTTTATGATGAGCTTCCCTTGTTGGAATGAATCACATGTGTTAGTACAATCACGTGATAGCTAAGGGAGGTCTCTTGCTGCATCACACTTTACCAGATCTTCCAGGGATGGTTGGCAAAGATGACCAAGTCATTTATGCCACATCTTGTTTTCTTCCTCTCTGGACAGAAAGCACATATCTTCTTTTCCACATACCTGGTAAATATTTCCCTTTGTTCTTTTTCCCTGTAGAACTATAGCCCCGTCTCTTCATTTGATGACACACACCTTCTAAATAAACCTTATAGAATGTCTTGAGTCACATAGTTGACTAACGCTGAGAAAATTGTGACTGAGGCCATCTAATACTAAGACCTCAACACGTCTCATCTCTTTGCCCGAAAAAATGGCCTTTCTAGATCAAATTATCTTCAGGCCTTCATTGTTTCCAAACTTGAAAACTCCCTCTTTGTCCTATGTTACGCCTATGACAAGATCCTTATTACCTATCATGTGAGATGTGGAACCGCTGTCAAGGATCCACACACCAGAATGATCTGTTGCATTAAGTGAAATTTTCACCACCACTACATTCTCTTCCTTTCTCTCCTTGGTCCATATTTTTGCCTTCATACTTGACATGGATTGATACATCTGATATTTCTCAGAGTATGATGAACATGTTTCAGCTTGAAAGGATACAAATATGTTTTATATTATCGAATCACCTGCTAGTTCATTGATCTACTTCTTGTAGACATTTTGATTCTCCATTGGCATATTCCTCTATAGGGTCGAATTGAAATACCAATCCATGTGCGCAAATCCTCCAAACCCAAAACAGTTTTGTTCAAAATATGTTCTGAAGAACCATTCTCTGTTTGGATTCCACCTTTGTTCTTATTCCCTTTGATATCTCTTGTATATAGAACATACATATTGTGAATGTCCCATATTTCTGCAACCATAACTCCTAATGTAAGGTGCATTCTTTTGAGTGACTTCTACACTATGAGTTTCCCCTTGGGATCTCTGAATATTATCACTCTTCTATGTTCCCAAATCAACCATCAATCTCAGTGTGGGTTCTTGCGGTTTGACCTCAATTTTTACAGGTTTTATTTTCAGTCAAACCCTAAATCATCTTTAACGTCTGAGCTCAATTGATGCTTCTTTCATGGTGAACTACTAGGCACTTCTTTCATATTTTCAGTTTTCAGAATGACCTTCTTTCCCAAGAATGTGTTCGGAATCAATCTTTTTTCCTGATCTTTAGGTTTTCTCTGCAGACTGACAACTTCCTCTTCAAGCTCTTCGATACGCTTGATGTGATCTTTCATTGTGTTTATCAAGCCATCGATCAACCTTTTCTATTCTTCAATCATGATTTTATACTCACTAACTGATCCTGAGTACTCTGGTGTTAATGACTTGATTTTCTCAATTTCATCCATCAACTCAATCTTCTCGTCTTCAAGATGCTGCATATAGAGTTTGGCGTCAAGAACAACTCTGTTAGCTTTATTTGTTTTGGCTCTCCAAACATTTATCTCCTCAAGAGAATCTTCTATCTCAACTTGCAAATAAACTCTTCCTTCAACATCTTCTTCATCATCAATGTCATTTTCATCCTTCTTCTGAGTACTACCGACCACTTCCACCATAGCATTTTCCCCCATGATCATTACAGTTTTCAATCTCCTTATCCACTTCATCCTTAGAATCATCTGAACTTTCAAATTCTTGTGAAAAAGGATTTTTTTTCTTGATGAAATTTCTCTTGAATTGTTTCTTCCCATTCACAAACGCTGAAGACTTCTTCTTGGAAATTTTGGTTTCGTCATAATCATTATTTTTATCATTAAACTTCTTGGGGCACCTTGCCACAAGATGACCAACCATTTCAGATTGAAGAAATGCAAGTGGAAGTTTTCCTTTAAACATTAATTTTCCTCTTTGATGGTTTGAGGTGAGGAATGAGGTTACCTCATATGTATCTTCTTCTTCCTGAGAGTCTTCAATGGTGATATGCTTCATGGCCTTGAATACAACCTCTTTGGATTTCCCCTTTTCCACAACATCATTATCATTATTTCTCATTTCATATGCAACAGGGGTGCAGTACAAGTTATCCAATGTCAACACTTTTGGGTCTTTGTCATCCAAAAAATGTTATGTTATGATTGAACCGAGGTGGAAGTTTCATCAGGATGTGCTTCATAATATTTATGTATTCAATAATTTTTTCAAGACCTCGCTTGTCTTCCACTACAACATTTACCCTGTCGAAGAATGCATCAACAGACTCATTCGGGTTCATTCTCAGATCTTCATACTTATTCCACAACACTTGCAACATTTACCCTCTGACCATTGTATCCCCTTCAAATATGTTCAAAAACTTTTCCCACGTGGCATGTGATGTTTTTCAATACATCACATTTGTATATATAGTATTAGATAGGGTTCCACCTAAGTCATTTATTTCATTGGAATCAACATCCAACTATCTACGGTCAACTTATGACAATGTACCACTATTAGTATTAGCTGTTATGCCATGCATATATGCAGTGAACAAATCCATTCCTAATGATCGGAAGTAGTGTTGGATATGATTCTTTCATAGCTAAAAATTTTTCCCATCGAAGATCTGAATCCCTTAATGACTGGTAACCTCCATTTGATAGAGAATCCCAGATATTAACCTTTCCCTATGATACCAATTGTTAGGTCCCGTAGGCCAGATTTTGTGAGATGGTGGGGGTGAATCACTGTATGACAGATCAAAATGACTGCCCCTTTGATCATGTTTTTATTTTTGAAAAAATCCTCTTCACTCTCCTTCTCGATGCAGAGTATGAAAAAACCTTAAACCATGAACATGAGAAAACAATTTTTACTTGGTTCAGCCTCACTAGACTACTTCCAAGGAGCATACACCGGTAGTGTTATGATGTACCAAATTACACTATAAGCGCACTGCTGTCTACATGTTCGATGCAGACTCACTATCCCTCCTAGTTTACAACCACTTACAATTTGAGAACTCACTAGTCTATCAACTGATGTGAGATCACTGATTCTTCAGAAGATCCACTAACAGTTTATAGGCCTGTAGGTCTCTTAAATTTCATTAATGAATGCATCCTCAACTGTTTATAGATGCTATATTAAAGTACAACGTGCATTCATTAATGAATATCCCTTTTCCTCTAAAACAGTAGACAACTACCATTGGAAACACCTTCGCAAAGCAACCTACTTCGCAAGGCTCCCAATTCCGCGAAGATCAAACAATCCTTCACGAAGCTCCTTCCTTTTCTTGAAGAACTATCTCGAAGAACTCTCGCGATCCTCATGAATTCGCAATGCTTAGGCTGTAGCAGAGCTCTTGCCTCTTCGCGAAGCACACTCCTTAAGGTACGCAGTTTCGTGAAGTGCACATCCTTTCATTGAACTAGATTAGCCACCACGAAGCACCTCTCTTTTGTGAAGAACACTACCATCTCAAACCACCATTGCGAACCGAGAGAAAACTATTTTCCTCAAGGTGAAGTTAGCACCACGTCATCTCCAATCGCGAAGCTCCGAAATTTCCCCCGGAATTCTCTCAAAATCGCAAAGCACCTCAGAAATTCTTGGATTGTTGAGCTCGTTGTAACCTCGTAGCATTCCTTCAGTTATTTTTCACCACCCCCGCGAAGATCCCTTGCATTTCCTTTCAACACTTCCATTCGTGACGCTCATCGTAAACGTGAAGCATCACCATCATCATTTTTCTTCTCTTCATGAAATCCAATTCATGAAGGTTATCTTCACGAAACTCATAACTTTTCCATATTAAAATATGATCTTTATGGATATACACTTTTCTCAATGTAGTCCAACCTCCATATTTTGGACCCCAAAAATTTGGAAGACACTGGAAAACATCGCCACCTTGTACTGATCCTTTTGTACTGCCTCCAGATTGTTTGTTCATTTGTTGAGGTTCTTTGTCAACATGAATTTTCAACAATTTCACTGGAACACGACATTTATCCATGGAAACCTTCTTTGTCAACAATCATAATAAACCAAAAAATACTATAGTGTTTCCTTGAGAGATTTTTTCCCAATAATATCCCCCTTTTAGTTTTTTGAAAACTCTTCACAACTCTTCTCAGAATGATTTTCTGTAGTTTGATAACAATCTGAATTTTCTTCCAGCCACTACCACCGTTCGACTCTTTCGATTCTGATAGCGTTCAAGGATTCACATAACAAATAATCTAAGCCCACATGAGAAATTCTCAGCATGAGAAACAGGAGTGTTATGAAAAGTTCATCAATGAATCACTTTATGTCAAACACTAGTTGTCGATTCCAAACTGATACTAGTTGTTGAACCATACCGATACCAATTAGTGATAACTGAAAACCTTCTCTCACCATTCCAAAATCACTATTCTGCTTTTATCACAATCCACAGCTGTCGTGATATCTACTCTTTGATCGATCACCTCTAGCAATGTCAGATTTATTACTCTCCCCCTACCTCATTGCAATCCCCCTATCTCGTTGCTCAACCTGTCACCTTCTCCCCATATCATTCATGATTTATCAAATAGCCACACTATCTCCCCCTTGAACAATCACTATTTTCGACCCCTTTTTCAACGAACCCAAAGGTCACTCCTTTGCACCCTATAACAGAGTAGATAACCCATATCATCACATTAGGGAAAAACACACACCAAACCTTAGGGAGAGGGGGGGGTGGGGGGTCCACATCCACATTTTTTTATGTGCGGGGATTCGAATAAACTCCTAGTTCCAGTCGATTCCTTTCAAATGATTCCTTGGTTAAGGCCTTTGTCAGAATGTCTGCAACCTGTAGTTCGGTAGGCACATACTCCAACTTCATGTTACCCTTCTCAACCTTCTCCTTGATAAAATGATACTTTATCTCAATGTTCATTGTCCTTGAGTGATGGACTGGATTTTTGCTGAGATTGATAGCACATGAGTTATCACACTGGATTCCAATTGGAGACGTCACATCAACTCACATATCATTAATATACTACTTCATCCACAATATTTGAGTACATGTGTGAGTGGCCGCAATATACTCAGCTTCTGTAGTGCTTAATGAGATGGAATCTTTCTTCTTACTTATCTAGGTAATACATAATCCACCAAGATAGAATGAACCACCTGACGTTGATTTTTTATCATCCGATGAACCGGCCCAGTCTGCATTAGTATATCCCAACAACTCTGTTTTGGATTTGTCATTATATGTTAGGCCGAAATCCAACGTGCCTTTGATATACCGAAGTATTATTTTCATTGCAATCGTGTGGATTTACTGGGGATTACTATGATATATCGCTACTTGGCATGTGTCGAATATAATGTTAGGCCTTGTTGTAGACATCTTTAGAAAACATTCAATGATTTGCCTGAATTCTGTGATATTAACTGCCTTGACATCCTCGTCTTTGGACAATTTCATCCGAGTTGTTACGAGAGTCTTCATCTCCTGGGAATTTTACATTCCAAATCTTTTAAAAACCTCCTTGGCATATTTGGATTGTTAAATGAATGTTCCATTCCTTCCTTGTGTCACATGTAGACCAAGGAATAATGTTAGCTCTCCAATCATTGACATTTCGAACTCACTTTTCATGAATTCGGAAAACTGTCTGCACTGAGCTTCTTTCAATCCTCCAAATATTATGTCATTGACATAAACCAAGACCATCATCCTTTTATTACTATTTTTGTTTAAATAGAGATTGTAATCAACTCCCCCATGCTGAAAACCAAGGTTTTTCAAGTACTAATCATGCCTTGAGTACCACGCTATTGGTGCTTGTTTTAGCCCATAGAATACCTTCTTCAGTCTGCAAACCTTGTTCTAATCCTCGTGAATTATAAAACCATCGGACTACTCAATATAAACCTCTTCCTCTAGAACCCCATTAAAAAATGAAGATTTGACATCCAACTTTAACACTTTGAACATCCTTTGCACTGCGATGGCTAGGAATAATCTGATTGTCTCCAGCCTTGAAACTGGTGAAAATGTCCAATCAACATCTATACCCTCGTTCTGGGTGTACCCGTTGCACACTAGTCATTCTTTATTCCAAATCACTGTGCCATATTCAATAATCTTGTTGTGATAGACCCATTTAGTCATGATGACATACTTATCTACTGGGCTTGAAAAAATCTCCCATGTTTGATTCTTCTCAATCTGATCAAGCACTTCATTCATTTCCTGAATCCAGTTTTCATCTTCAGCTGCATCAGCAAAGCATTTTGGCTCAACCTGAAATGGGAATGATGTCTATTGTAGTGACTTCATTCTTCTTGTCTGAACTGGAGTTGACTGATCACCAATGATATTCTTCATGTCAATTTCAAATCGAATACTTGTCTTTTGTGCATATACAAATTTTACTCTTTCATGCTCATCAACAATATCTTCTTTTGAATCAACATCATACACTTCTCCTTCCCCTACGTAAAATTCTTCCTCATCACTCTTATCAGGAAGTTTTTCACTATACTATTGAATGATCTCCTCATTTTCCACTACAATGACATCATTTCTCTCAACTAGTTTTCCCAGCCTTCTGTTAAAGCATTTATATGCCTTTCTTTTTCCATAGTATCAAAGGAATATTTCATCATATCCCCGTGGTTCATATTTCCTATGATTTTCCTTGTTGAGGATAAAACACTTACTTCAATATATTATAAAATATTTCACTGTTGTCTTCTTTCCAAACCACATTTCGTACGGAGTCTTTCCTTCCTTCAGATACAACAGAGGCCTGTTTGAAATGTAGACCGATGTCAAAACTACTTCCTTCCAAAATTCCTTTGGTAGGTCTTTTCAATGAGAATCATTCTGGACATGTTGTAGATGATCCGATTTATCCTTTCAAACACTCCATTCTATTGGGGAGTTCTTACTGAAAAAACATGATGACTTATCCTTTGTTTCTTGAGATAGACTTCCACCTAACTGTTTGTGAATTTCGTACCATTGTCAGTACGAAACTTCTGAATTTTCTATCTAAGAATCCCTTCACATTCAATTTGGTACTATATTAAGAAGCAGAACACATTGGAATTATGGGGAATAACAAATACCCATTCCATTCTACTATAGTCATCAATGACAGTGGTACCTTTTTCTATCAATTTATCTTAGTGTGATAGGCCCACAAACATCAACATGAACCAATTCGAGCACTCTTGTTGACTTATTTTCCTTTTCCTTATATGTCTTTCTGATAAGCATCCCTTTTTGGCATGCATCGCATGTGTGAGTTTTATCACATGATAGCTTAGGGAGGTCTCTTTCTACATCACACTTTACCAGATCTTCCAGGTTTGTTTGGTAATGATGACCAAGTCATTTATGTCACAACTTTTTTTCTTCCTCTCTGGATAGAAAACACATATCTTCTTATCCACTAACCAGGTAATGATTTACCTTTTTTCTTTTTCCCTGTAGAACTATTTCACCGTCTCTTCCTTTGATGACACTCACCTTCTTAGTAAACCTTATAGAATGTCCTGAGTCACATAATGGAATAGCACTGAGCAAATTGTGACTGATGCCTTCTACTACTAAGATATCAGCATGTCTCATCTCTTTTCCCCCAAACATGGCCTTTCTCGATCCAATTTTCTTCAGTCCTTCATTGTTTCCAAACTTGAAAACTCCCTCATTGACATATTTTAAGCCTATTACAATATCCTTTTTAACTGTCATGTGAGATGTGCAACAGATTTCAAGGATCCACACAACAGAGTGATCTGATGCTTTAAGGGAAATTTCTTCCACCACAGCCTTCTCATCCTTGCAATTCTTGGTTCATATTGTTTCCTTCATACTTTGACATGGATTGAGACATATAATATTTCCTAGAGTATTATGGACCTACTTTAGCTTACAAGGCTAAAAATCTGTTTTGCATTTTCAACTCACCTGCTAGTTCATTGATCTACTTCTTACGGACATTTTGATTCTCCTATGGCACATTCTTTTGTAGGGTCGAAGTGCAGTGCCTAGACATGTTCCCAAATACTCCACACCAAAAACAGCTTCCTTCGAAATATGTTCTAGAGAACCGTTCTCTGTTGGGATGCCTCCTTTGTACTTGTCCCATTCGATATCTTTTTGATATGGAACACACATACTGTGAATGTCCCATTATTCAGCAACAATAACACCTGATGTCAGGTTCATTTCTTTGAGTGAATTCTCCACTATGAGTTTACCCTTGTGATATCTGAATATTTTGATTCTTTCTTACTCCCAAATCAACCTTCAATATCGTAGTGGGTGCTTGCGGTATGACGTCAATTTTCACAGCATTTGTTTTCAGTCAAGACCTAAATCAGCCTTAACATCTGAGCTCAATTGATGCATCTTTCATGCTGAACTAATAGGCTCTTATTTCATCTTTTTAATCATCGGAATGAACTGCATTCCCATGAATGTGTTGCGAATCAATGGATTTACTTGGTATTTATCTTTTCACCGCAGACTAACATCTTCCTCTTCAATCTCTTCGATATGCTTGACGTGATCTTTCATTGTGTTTTCCAATCCACTGATCTACCTTTTTTGTTCTTCAATCATGATTTTATACTCACTAACTGATCCTAAGTTATGTTGTGTTGATTAATTGATTTTTTCAATTTCATCCATCAACTCAAACTACTCTTCTTCCTACTACTACAAATAGAGTTTAACGTCATGAACAACTTGTTTAGCTTTCATTGTTTTGGATCTCCAAAAATCTATGTCCTCAAGAGCAGATTCCAACTCATCTTTCAAATAAACTCTTCCTTAAACTTCTTCTTCTTCATCAATGTCGGTTTCTTTATTCTTATGAGTACTACCAACCACTGTCACCATTGAATTTTCCCCACTATCTTTGCAGTTTTCAATCTCTTTATCCTCTTCATCCTCAGACTCATCTGAACGTACAAATTCTTTTGAAAGAAGATTCTTTTTCTTGAATAAATTTACCTAGAATTGTTTCAACGCTTTCACAAACGCTGAATACTACTTCTATGGAATTTCATCTTCATCATCATCATTGTTGTTATCTTGAAACTTATTGGGGAACCTTTCCATAAGATGACAAACCTTTCCACATCGAAAACATGAAAGTGAATGTTTTCCTTTAAACATTCCTTTTCATCTTTTTAAGGTCTGAGGAGAGGAATGACATTACCTCATCTATATGTTCTTATTTGAGAGATTTTTCAATGGTGAGCATCTTCATGGCCTTGAATTCCACCTCTTTGTATTTCCCATCTTCCAAAAAATCATTATCATAATTTCTCAATTCATATGCCACAAGGGTGTTGTGCAGGTTATCCAATGCCAACTCTTTCATGTCTTTATCTTCCAAAACCAAAACTTTCATATTGAACCGAGGTGGTTGTTTCCTAAGGATGCACTTCACAATCGTTATATCTTCAATAATTTCTCCAAGACCTCGTATGTCTTCCACTACAACATTTAATCTATCGAAGAATACATCAACAGACTCATTCAGGTTCATTCTCAGATCTCCATACTTATTCCACAACACTTGTATCTTTGACTCTCTGGCCTTTGTATCCACTTTATATATATTCAATAACATTTCCCACATGGAATGTGATGTTTTTCAAGACATCACCTTTGTATATATAAGATTGGATAAGGCTCCCCTTAAGGCATTGACTGCTTTGGCATCAGTATCCAACTCTTTAGTCTCAGCTTCTGATAATTCACCACTATTAATATCAGCTGTTATTCCATACATTGCTGTTGTGAACACATCCATTTATAATGATCAGAAGTTGTGTTGCATCCAATTCTTCCATAGCCGAAAATTTTTCCCGTCGAAGATCGTAATCCCTTTATGATTGGTAACCTAGATTTGAGAGTGAATAAAAGATATTAACCTTTCCCTATGATACCAATTGTTAGGTACACTAGTCTAAATACCCTGAGATGGGGGTGAATGAGGGTATGACAGATTAAAATGACTAACCCTTTGATCTTGTTTTGTTGTTTGACAAAACCCTGTTCTCTCTCCTTCCCGATGCAGAGTATGAACAAACCTTAAATCATGCACATGACAAAGAAATTTTTACTTGGTTCACCTTCACTGGGCCACGTCCAAGGAGCATACACCGGTAGTGTGCTGAGGTACCAAATTCCACTATAAGCGCAATGCTGTCTACAGGTTATAAGTGGACTCACTGTCCGTCCTGGTTTACAACCACTCACAATTTGAGAACTCACTGCTCTCTCAACTGAATTGAGATCACTGATTATTCAGAAGATCCACTTACAGTTTATAGACATGTGGTTCTCTTCATTTTCATGAATGCACGCATCCTCAACTGTTGATAGATGCCCTGTTAAAGTCCATCGTTCATCCACTGATGAATAACCCTTTTCCTCTGAAACACTAGGCATCTACCTTTGGAAACACCTTCATAAAGCACCCTACTTCACGAGGCTCCCAATTTCGTGAAGATCAAACAAGCCTTCACGAAGCTCCTGCCTTTTCGCGAAGCACTCTCCTGAATCAATCTCTTGAATATCAATCCTTCCCAATTTTTAGGCTGTCGCGGAGCTCCTGCCTCATCGCAAATCACACTCTTCAGTGCACGTGGTCTCGCAAGGCACACTACCTTTCACGGAACTAGATTAGCTACCACAAAGCACATCTCTTTCACAATGAACACTAACTTTGCGAACCACCTTCGTGAACTAAGAGAAAAATATTTTCTCCAAAAGTTCTTTACTTCACTCAAAGGGGTCGACCTCTATTTATAGGCAATTCCACCAACCCTCTACCCTTCCGTGTGAAGTTAGCAGCACATCATCTCCAATCGCGAAGCTCCAAAATTTCTGCCGGAATTCTCTCAAAATCGCGAAGCACCTCAGAAATTCTTGGATCGCGGAGGTCTTCGTAATCGCGGAGCATTCCGTAAGTTACCTCACGCCAACGCCGCGAAGCTCCCTCACGTTTCCTTTCAGCACATCTGACCGCGATGCTCTTCGTAAACGTGAAGCATCACCGTCAACATTTCTATTCTCTTCGCGAAATCCAATTCATGAAGCCTATATTCACGAAAATTATTCCTTTTCCTTATTAAAATATGATCTTCATGAATATCCACTTATCCCGATGCTAACTAACCTCCAAATTTTGGAAGAATTTTTTTTTTGCAAACACTGGAAAACAGCACCACCTTGTACTGTAATTTTTGTAACGCCTCCAGATCGTATGTTCCTTTGTCACGGTTCTTTGTCAACATAGATTTTCAACAAATTCATTGGAACTCGACAATTCTGCATTTAAACCAGCTTTGTCAACAAACACAATCAAAAAAAAATACTGTAGTTTTACCTTGAGGGATTTTTTCCCAACAAAAATATTTTTAAATTTATCAATGATTTATTTTCCTAAATATTTATAATTCATAACCATTTTATCAATATAGTTTTTATGGATGTATTTATAAATTCATGAATATTTTAAAAGTTTATTTTCTTGATTTATCTATATTTATTCTATGTGGTATTGGGAACATTAAATAAAAAATATATTTTTCAATATATTGTTTTATAAATGCTCATATTTCGAATTATTTATTTGAATGAAAAAATGTTATTTTTCACAACAAAATTTCAATGACTTAATTAGAGTATTTTCATCAATGTCAACATCCTATGTTGGATATTATGTTTTATTGAGGTTGATATATTATAATATAATTTACCATATTTTTTGAATAGATTCAAATATATTTTCACTATGGATTTTCTATTTTGATACCATTCATGGTTTATAATTTAAGTATCAGATTTCATATGTCAGTTTTAATATCAATATTTATGTTAATTGTGTTTCACCACCCATTTAATATGTGGAATATATTGGAATTAGTAATTGACGATGGCCGATATATCCTCCCAATGCATCAATAGGTTTCATGGGCCAATTAAATAATTGAAAATGTTTGGCCTTTCCCATTTATTTTCACACATGGATTTGGTAGAGGACTTATGAATTTATTTACAGATGTCTTTTCTCGAGGCCTCAACAGTATGTTTAGGATGTTCGATATTATGCATTTCCTCATTATAAGATTACTTATTGATATTCCATGTGACTATTCATATAGTAGAATCTACATGGTTAAGTATCATTTTCATGTGATTATTTATCATGCTTTGTTTAATTAGATTTTATTCTAACTATATTATCCCCATGATTATGATTTAGTTGTATGTGTTTTTAATTATTCATATTTCCTTATTATTTATGTATATTTACAATAAAATATGTTGTATTCTTACTCTTACTAAGCATTTGAGCTAACCACATAATTTTTTTTTATTTTTCATAGGATGATAATATTGATATTATTATAGATATATAGGGTTAATCTATGATAATAATGGTGTTATAGATTTTTTTTTATATATTGTAGTTTATGTTTTAAAATGTTATGTAAGTTTCATGTATGTGATTGTTTCCGATGCTTTCGCCGGGGCGCGCGCATCCGTCTGCGGGGGACGCGCGGCTTTGTTGCCCCGCATTCCCTCTTTCCAAAGGCGGGCGGCATTCGCTCCTTATTCAGGGATGTCGGATCGTTGATCGAAACGGGATGATGGGATGTCGGTTCTTCCTCCTGTGGATTCCTCCTCAGAACTCATCACTTAGTCCGGGTCTCCCTTATAGATTTAATACGTAGTTCGTGAAACTCGTCTCAGTGCCATGTTTCCATGGACACCGGTTAATTACACTGCTTCTGTCGGGACATTCCAAAGGGTCCAGTCAGGGCAGCAACCTTCGGTCAGGGAAGTAGTCACATTGAGGCATCAGTAGCGTGTATGGATGCTGGGGTACCCGGCATGTCTGTCTGTTATCCTTGATCGCAAGGCTTCTCGAGGGCGTGGAAGCCCGAGGCATCCCACATCGAGCGTGGAGAATTATATGTCATAGACACATATCTGAGGTTTTCCTCATCTTCACATGTTCAACACAGGGTATGTCGCAAGTTTAACGTCTAGAGGAGACGGATCAACACAACCAGAGCATTAGCTAGGGTAGATCGGATTGAGGGATCCTCCTTGAAGGGATATCGACACCGGGGCTAGCCCGTGGGCGATTGGTGAATGGAGTAGAAGGAGAGTGAAGTGGGACCATCGCAGGGGGCGACAGTGAAGTTGGGCTTGAGCCTTGATGAGTCTTCCTACGTATCCCCGTGGCAGGGAATCAAAGTCCGCGTAGTTCGGGTTGGTGCTGGTAAACCGACGTGAATGTGGACCTTGTCCCGATGAATGTCATCGGCGAACCAACGTGAAGGTGGACCTTGGTCCAATGAGCATTGTCAGCGTACTGGCTTGAAGGTGGACCTTGGTCCGATGGGCATCGTCAGCGTACCGACGTGAAAGTAGACCCGTGGGTCCACTAATGGTGGGCTTGAACCTTGGGAAGGTTTCCTACGTACCATGCCTTGACATGGATCAAAGACCTCGTAGTTCAGGGATTACAGTTTAATGTCATGCGGGACGATAGTGAACCCTGTCGTGAATAAACGACGGGCGGTGGGTGTCGGTGAACTGACGTAAGTGAGGGACCTTAGTCTGATGGGAGTTTGGGGGGGCTTGGCACACCGACAATGAGACGGTCTGGGCCAATGCCCGTTGGTCTTGAACCTCAGGGAGGCCTCCTATGTACCGTGCCTTGACACTGATCAACATCCTCATAGTTCGGATTGGGGAATACATTTTAACGTCATGCGGGACGGGGGTGAACCGACGTGAATGAGGTCGGGACGACCGGATTGTGGATTTGAACCTCGTAGAGGCTTCCTACGTACCATGCCTTGACATGGATCAAAGGACTCGTAGTTCAAATGGGATGGGTCGCAATGGCTTACCACTGGACTGGGATGCAGTTTAACGTCGTGCTGGACGGGGTGGAACCCGACGTGAAAGACGGGTGGGCTTGAACCTTGTGGAGGCTTCCTACGTACCATGCCTTGACATGGATCAAAGACCTCGTAGTTCAGGGATTGGGTTTGTCGGTGAACCGACGTGAAAGTGGACCTTGGCCCAATGGGTGGTGGGCTTGAACCTCATAAAGGCTTCCTACGTACCATGCCTTGACATGGATCAAAGACCTCGTAGTTCAAATGGTGGGTCGCAATGGCTCACCACTGGACTGGAATGGGACCCGTCTTGAATGAGCGACGGGTGGGCTTGAACCTCGTGGAGGCTTCCTACGTACCATGCCTTGACATGGATCAACGACCTCGTAGTTAAAATGGGGCTTTGTCGGTGAACCGACGTGAAAGTAGACCTTGGTCCACTGTTGGTGGGCTTGAACCTCATAAAGGCTTCCTACGTACCATGCCTTGACATGGATCAAAGACCTCGTAGTTCAAATGGGGTCAGGGTCGGTGCTCACTCTAAGCCCACGTGAGTCATGCTCGGTGTGAGAAACAAGATTTTGCAAGGACCTGACGATCACGTCGCGAAGGGTGCGTCCGTGAGAAGCGAAGAGGGTCTTACGTATTGGGCGGCCCATGGTGTTGGGACTTACTCCAGGATGGAGGCCCGTATGAGGGTGCCTCGTTCCCTATCACTCCCACCACTGACCTTGGTAGTGGGGAAGTACAGAGATGCACGGGTGAAATCATCCGTACGAAAGGTTAGGGGCTTACGCTCTGAGGCGGCCCTTCCCCTGCAAACATACACCACTCCGACAAGGAGGATCTCATTCCAAGTGCGGAAGAGTTCCATTCCCATGGAGACGAGTGGTGTAAAGAATGTTCGAGCTGGGGGGACCCTTCGTGAGGGAGACGAGGTTGGGTCACAGTTTAATGTCATGTGTTGAGGACGTGGTGCTTGGCAGTTTAACGTCCTGCATCTCGGACGAGGTGGGTTCACTCCACACCCCTAGGACTTACATAACCGGTACCCTCTGGTCCTCGGGGAAGGGAAGGTGCCGGTAAGGCCATGGTAAAGTGGGGTCGTGGGACGAACCATCGAGGGGTCCACGTTAGCGTGGCTATGCGAAGAAGCAATAGCCGTTAGCGTGCCTATGCGAAGAATCATTAGGCGAAGCAACGCTACGGGAGGTATTATCCATGGGACCTTGAAATCACATCGTGCAAACCTGGAGGGTCGCACGGGAAGAGGAATTGCTAAGAAAAGGACTGTTCTTCGCGAAGTGGGGTGCCTTGGCCTTAGCATGGGGCATTGGTGTGAGTTGGAGGTGCTTCGCGAAGTGGAACAGTGTTCGCGGAGCACTGCCTCGCGAAGAAGGGGTGCCTCGTGAAGCAGGGTCCTGTGAAGCAGTGTGCTTCGCGACATGGAGCGGTCCTGCCTTAGCATAGGGATCACTCGTATGGGTTGGGTGTTTCGCGTAGCACAAGTGCTCCGCGGCTGCCCGGGTTCCCTTGGGAATCCCCTTCCTTCGCGAACGCCCTTGAGCCTCGCGAAGGGCATCCCTTTCGGGAGAGGGGCTCAAAACGAGACAAATCAGAGTCGTCTCGCGAAGTACAAATACCTCGCAGAGCTCATGATTCCTGGGGAAAAGCGTGCTTCGCGATTCGGGAGAGGAGAAGACGAAAGGTCGGATTGTCCATCGGATCGTCCGTCCGGGACTCAGGGGGATTCCAGTATTTATAGGGAAGGGGCGCCGCGAAGCAGGGCTCGTGCGCCGCCTCTGGAGCTTCGCGTCGGCTCGCGAACGTCAAAGGAATTCGCGGAGTATTACCGCCTCTGGAGCT
The DNA here is from genome assembly GCA_963277665.1 of Viscum album. Lineage (NCBI taxonomy): Eukaryota > Viridiplantae > Streptophyta > Magnoliopsida > Santalales > Viscaceae > Viscum > Viscum album. Next base: position 1,679,686,530 of record OY728126.1, read on the forward strand.
TCGCGGCAGCTCGCGAACGTCAAAGCGGTTCGCGGAGCATTACCGCCTCTGGAGCTTCGCGGCGGCTCGCGAACGTCAAAGCGGTTCGCGGAGCATTCCCGCATCTGGAGCTTCGCGGTGCCGCCATGGTAGGGGCGCTTCGCGGCAGCTCGCGAACGTCAAAGCGGTTCGCGGAGCATTACCGCCTCTGGAGCTTCGCGGCGCCGCCATGGTAGCGGCGCTTCGCGGCGGAGCTTCGCGAGGCAGCGCGCCGGCCTCTTTCATTCCTTTCTTGCGGGCCACATTTTTGGTGCCAACAAATGCCCCCCCCTCAGACTTGGAGCCGCGGAGGGCGAAGGGTCGAAGTCTGAGGGATAATCGCCAAAATTGTCGGTGGTTCGCGATGCAGCATCGCGAAGGGGGGCCGCGATGCTCGCCGGGGCCGCGGATCCGGACGCGCCGCGATGCTTCGCGTGACTGAGGCGCGCCGCGATGCTCCGGGGTCGCCGCCTATAAATAGGGGGTCCGCCCTCTTTTTTCTTCACGTGCCCTGTCTTTTTGTGCACTCTCGACTTCGCGAAGCTCTGCGTACTCCGCGACAGCCCTCCGCGAATCGAGCTTCGCGGCGAACCGCGGGTCTCCGACTCCGCGTCTGCGCTAGGAGAACTTCTTGTCGGCCTTGGCCCGACTTCGCGACTTGGTCTCGCGACCGATCTTCGCGATTCCACTTCGCGGCCGAACTTCACTATTCAACTTCGCGGCCGAGCTTCGCGATCCAGTGGGGAAAAAAACTTTTCTGAGGGTCGGCATCAAAATGGCCCATCAAGAGGCTGTGCTGGGAGTGCTTGCAGATGCTGCTCGTCAGGATAAGATGGCCAACCGTCCAGGCTTGGGGGAGATGATCCGGAGCCACTCGGACCACGCTTCTTTGACGGATCTGCTCTCAGAGGGTCAGAAAAATTACCCGCAATGCAAGAAACTGCTGTTGTACGGCTTCGGGCTGAGGGATGACGTCTTCATCCCTGAGGCGAGAAGGGATGAACGAGCTTGCTGGTTCAGGAGCACACCGTGCCAGCACCAATGGTTCAGGGCGACCGATGGTCATGCGTGGGAGGATTTCACACCCATCACCGCTGACTGTCTCTACAATCATGTGAATGATATCGATGGGAAGCCACTGCAACCGGAGACGTCCCCTCCTCTCTACCGCACCATGCTGAAGGCGGCTCTACAGGATCTCAAGAAGGGATGGTCCGATGAGTGGGACCTGCGCCAGGGCGGCAACTTTACCGATGACTGGGCCTGGGCCTACTGAGTAGGCGCCTCATGCGAGTAGTTAGAGACCGATCTGAGGAGAGTGGGATTGTATGAGGCGGCATGGGCCTCCCAGTTCCACATTTACCAACCAAAGCAGCTGTTGCCGGAACTGCTGAGTAGATGGTCGTCCAGGACCAACACTTTTCACCTTCATCACAGGGAGGTGGGCATCAGCCTGTGGGATGTCCACCAGATTTCCGGGGTCCCGATCTTGGGGGCCATGTATGACGAATTCCTCCCCGTTGCCAGTGCGTGGGGGGATTCGGAGCAAATGCCGTGACTGGCATCGGCGCTGATGGCGCTCGTCCCTGGAGAGGACAAGGAGGTAGTGAGGGATGTCCACTTCAGAAGATGGTTCAAATAATTCCTGAATTTCCCAGAGAATTGAGAGTTCACTCCAAGGCCTAGAACATGTCCAAGGGCAGCCCAACGGGGCAAGGGGCACTCGTATTGGCGGGTTTTGGAGGATAGCCAATGGAAGACTTGGGGTTTCAGTGTCAGCACCAAACAACAGCCAATAGTCAGGCTGGCGGCGTTCATCGCAGCTCTCATCTGTGGGTGGGTCCTACCAGTGAGGGATACAAGCATGGGGGTGTGACCCAGCTCGTTCATCATGGCGTCGATGTTGGCCATGGGGCAGCAGGTCAACCTGGGGATCCCGATGCTCACCAAACTGTACAGAATGCCGCGGCATATTAGCGAGGGCAAGAAGCCGCCAAGAATATGCGGGCCCTTCCACCTCCTGTATGGGTGGATCACAGCGCATATCAGAGGGATTTACGAGTATCCAAACCCCATTTTTCCACCGGGATCTGACTTTCGCCCCTCCATTTTGAACGTAGTTGGGAGCTTCCCATTCAAACGGGCCATTCCGATGGTGCTGAATAGGGTGTGGAGGGTGGATGAGTTCAACTTTCATCCCTTCCCACTGCCGACGGGGAGGCTTACTGATGATGGACGGGGAACGGAAGAACATAGGGCTTACCTCCTGGCCTTTCGAGGTGGAGTTTTGGGGGCTTGGATAGATCGTGAGCCAATCTGTGAACCGTACACCCCACATCGTTTTGCGAGGCAGTTCCGGTGCCTCCAGCGGCTGACCCCGCAGGTCTACTGGGAGGTGCATCATGAGGAGCACCCGTGTGTGATGAGGCAGCTGTGGCTCATGTTCACACGTGAGGATGGAAAGATGCAGATCGCATTGCCTCCGTCCACCACCGCCTTCGGCTAAGTGAAGGAGTGCGCCATCAGTTGGGAGGCCGCTTATCCCGGGGAGATGCTGAAGTAGCCAACGATCCGGGTTGGTGACGGTGGGCCTCCTTTATCTCGAGGTCGGGGTCGGAGGGCAGCTAGGGCCGCTCGCGACAGCGGGGCTGCCATGGCGGCGAGACCCGCACCGGCCGAGGGTACGACAGCAGCGGTGGATCCGGTGATTCTGGGAGAGCAGGGTCATTCGGAGGGGCGGCCACCGAGGGAATTCCGTCGAATATCCACTCAGGCTCCGGGGAAGCGGCTGCATCACATCGACATGGCCGAAGATGCTGTCTTTCCGGAAGCTTGTGACATTTGGGATGTCAACCGGCAATTTCTCAGCCCACCTGAGATGTGGGCCCACCTGAATCGCCTCGAGATGGAATTGTCGGGTATAGGCCCAGTGCGGGCTGGATTCATGGCGTCTCCGGCGGAGGCGGAACAGTACCTAGAAGAGCTGGAGGATTACGTCTACTCCAGTGGTGTCCCTCGCCCAATGACAGACCGGGTGAGGGTATTGTTGAATCAGACGGTCCCCCCACAGTTATCGGCTGCCGAACATAGAGAGCGCTTCCACTTGTCGGAGGAATCAGAGGGCTCCTCTCGAGAGGATGAGGTTGGAGGAGGGAGCCCACTGGAGGAGGGCGAGGTCGGAGACCGAGGCTCAGAATCCGACGATTTCGCGGAGGCTCTCGAGGTAGCATTCTGAACTTCTCTTCTTACGATTTGTTCTTGAATCCCTATGGACTTCGCAACAATGTTTGAGCCATGCAGGATGAACTTGTTCGTAGGCCTCGTTCTCGCTCCTTGGCAGGTGGTGATGCGGGACCTTCAGAACCCGCGCCTATGGACGCGTCCAGTTCTGCGTCTAGTGGGACCAGGGCACCCGAGGTGGCTCCTCCGGAATCTCCAGACCTTCCAACATCATACGGGGGGCCTCGTATCGGTGTCCCATCAGTACCGGCTCAGGAGCAGCGCTCGGAAGTCGATCTTCATAAGTCTCCTCCACCGATCTCCTCGTTGTCACATGTAGGCCACGCCAACTAACGTTTATGTCTCTCTGTTGTACAGTTCTTCGGCTGGCGTGGGACGTTGCGGTGAGGCTGGTCGGGATGTCTGGCGGCGTCCCTCCTAGGGGCATGCCGGTGATGGTGGCGATAGTCCCTCCATCTCCTCAAGCTGCGACGCACATCATCACTGGCGGGACCGCCAGCAGGGCCGTACCTGAAGTCATCGAGGTGGACTCCGAGGAAGAGGATCAACCAGTCGGTCCCAGCTCTGTCCTGCCTGCATCGGCGTCAGGTATCGTACCAGATTCGACACCAGATGCAGATCCCGCTGAGGAATTACTGCAGGCATATCCTAGATACGAGCCTGCCAACCGCGCGGATTGGGACGAAACAGCCTCCGATGAGGAAGACAACAGCATAGTCCGTCGCCGGTCGTGGAAGCTGATCACGCGCTTTATCAGGGACACTCCCCAAGCACAATGGCTGGCCGAAATGGATAGGCTCCGCTCGCGGTTGCGCGAACTATGTGCTGAGGGAGTGGATGCCCAATGCCCTCACACGCTCATCCGAGACCTCATGGCTGAGAAGATCCGGGAGCATGATCATGGGCTGAGCGTGGGATGGTAGCGGAGGAAGGCGACCAGAATTAGGAAGCTCCCGGAGGCTGAAGGCGAGGTCCAACAGATGCAGATCCGGGCCAACGAGCTTTCAGCCACTCTTGATTGTAGTCTGAGCTGGTCTCACGGTTGAAGGCCCATCTGGCAGAGGCTGAGGAGCATATGGGGCAGACCTCTGGATGGATGGCTGCCGTCCAGGCCGAGGTAGAAAGGGCCAGGGCCAGAGTTGACGAATTACGCCCCGCCGCCGCTGAAGAGGAGCGGGAGTTGAATCAGCGACAACAAGCTTTGGACGCCGCAAGTCAGCGGGTGGCGGAGCTGCAACGTTCTTTTGACGGGGTCAACCCGTCCATGGGGGAGATCAACCCCCGAGTATTGTAACAAACCCGAAAGAACTTTTATTAACACTTTTGTGCTTCAACTCTTTCTCTCTCCTTTGTTTTGAGTGTTGTGGCACACACGATTTCCACTTTTGAATTTCCTTGTTACATCCCTACAATGTTTGCGGGATGTTTGACGAAAATTCCCCAAGCCAGTCCAGATTCCCGGAAGATGGGGAAGGCTTGATCGGAGGAGGAACTTCCAGGATACCCGAAATACCGTTTCTTCAACGTGCTCTTATGCACGAACGGGGCAACGCCAGGGGCGCTGAAATCGGTTCAAACCGATGAAAATGGGAAGTGTGAATCACGATACCCAAATTCGGAACACTGTGGGGATGGAGTGACAATAAAGGACAACCGTTAACCGTGGCGGACAAACGGTATCCTTACTGCGTTAGCCTGAAATGGGGACAACAAATGAGCATCGACCACTGACCATATTCGCAACACGGGATTTTATCAAGTTGTTGTCGATCAATCCTTCGGGACATTGGCCCGTAACGGTAGGAGAGCCCTTAGGCGTAGTATCCAGGCCGTTATTGGGGGTCCCTCCAAACATGACCAGTCTTCCGGAACGTTGGCCCAAGACGGTAGGTGAGCCAATACGGCAAGAGACCAGACCGTTAGGGGGTTCCTTCAGACATGAAAGAGGACGAGGGTCCGAATTAGGGGCACGCAAAGCGTGGAACATGGAGTGGTGGATTGTTCAAACAGAATCCAACACTTCGGTAGTTGAACCACCGTGGTGGGAGTACGCCAGATGGGCGCGTTGGCCTGATCACGGATCATTCTTTCTTCCAGATAGGGCCTCTCTGGCGAGGGCTGGAAATGGGGAGGAATAGGATTTCGTGATTCCAGGGGCTGAACCCTAGGCGAAATGCCTGGGTGTCTCTACGTATCCCACGTGATGATGGGAATCAAGCCACACGTAGTTCTAGAAGCGTAGTTTAACGTCATGCGGGATGGGGAGGGGCCTAACCGTGTTGGTACACATCCTGCCAAAACTACTAAGCCCATGTGAGTCGTGCTCGGTGTGGGAAACAAGCAGCAGTGGTGGGAATTTCCCGACACAAAGGGGGAAGGTTAGGGCAAAGGGACACTCGGTGACTACTGGCCCAATGACACTAACACGATCATTTATCACACCTAGATGCGCGAAGAGAAAGAGCCGAGTATGATGGAATTCCACTTGAACATGAGGAAGTGGAAATGTGTGAATCATGGTGCTCGAGATTCGGATCACGATGGTGGTGGCGTGACGATGGAGGATTACTGCTGACCATGTTCGCAACACAGCATCCTGCCTCGTTAGCCTAGAATGGGGACAAAAAAATGAGGGTCGACCGTTGACCATGTTCGAAATATGGGACCATGTCACAAATGTTGTCAAATATCCGTAGGGACGTCGGCCCGAAACGATTGAAGGGCCCTTAGGACCAGCATTCATGGAGAGCCCTTAAGCTTAGTATCCACGTCGTCCGAGGGTCCTTTTGGATGTGGAAGAGGATGAGGATCCAAATAGCGAGCTCACGAAGCTTGGTCATGGGATGAGGGGAACGTCCCTGTGAAAATCCCATGCTTCGGGCTTTTTGTCAAAACACATCTGAATACGGCAACGAAACGTATCAGAGAGAGGGAGCAGATTCCTTTCCCTTGGGATGATCTTAGTTTAGGGTCATAGAATTCGGACCATAGATGGGAAAAGGGATCAGGGGACGCATGACATCAAAACCTGACGTGAATGAGGACATAGTCCTACTTACCATGTGTTCTCCGGGGAAATGCTCGAGTCGAGGGACCGAACATAAGGGTTAGGCTGGGCCTGCGGGGAAGTACCCGGGAACTCCTACGTATCTCATAAGGATGAGAATCAAGCCATACATAGTTCTGGAAGTGACATGGTAGGATACCAGTGCCAGGGGAAAAGGGGAGTGCGGACGTGGCCCTTGCACTAAAAGAAGTGGAATTTGATAAATATTGTTTGTTCTTTAAGGTTAATGGTTTTTTTTTGTGAAGCGACAGGCCTAGAACAGTAGGTCGTGATGTCTCCACAAGAATCAAGCCGTGATGGGCGTTGAAAAATGGCATGGCACATGACCAATACCCAATGTGATGTCCTCTACAGCGAGGTCACCACAATGTGGTGCCGTTTTTCGTCGTGTGGCCAAGACGATAATGTCACAGTTTAGGGTCGTATGATAGGACCAAGCATGCATTTTATCGTCATGCAGCGCATACGTAGCAGAGACGATGCTAGGTGGGAAATGTGCGCAGTGTTATAAAACACAATTGACAGAGACATGATCCCACATCAAATTGTACGCCATCCAGAGAGGGAAACCTTATGCCAAGGGGCCTACACAGAGGTGAAACAGGGAGAGAGGCTGGCTTTCTGAATGGGTTGTACCCAGAGACAGGGCGTTTGGGTGGTCTTACGTGTCCCATGAGGATGGGAATCAAATTGAACGTAGTCCCGAATGGATCTTAGTTTATGGTCTTAGAGCTCGGACCATGGGAGCCCCAAAGGGCGCCAGATTTCAGCTTTGTCCCCCTAGCATTCAAAGGTGCACTGAGGGATAGCGCCAAAAGTGTCGAGATTCCACCTGGACATGATGGGGTGGAAAATGATGTGAATCATGCAACCAACATTCAAGGACTGAAGGGGCTGGCGTGAAGACATAGCATTACTGCTGAACATGTTCGCAACACAGCATCCTATCGCGTTAGCCTGAAATGAGGACTAACAAAACGAGCATCGACCGCTGACCATATTCGCAACGCGGGATTTTATCGATTTGTTGTCCGAAACCCTGGGGGCGTTGGCCCATATCGGTAGGAGAGCCCTTGGGCGTAGTATCCAGGCCGTTCTTGGGGGTCCCTCCGGGTGTGAAAGATGATGGAAGTCCGAATAGAGAGGAACACGAAGCTTGACAAGTGGAAGGAACATGATCAAGTCGAATCTGACACTCTTGGTCCTAGACTAGAGTGCTCTTAATACTTGGGTGAACCACTGCAAGGAGTCAAGGGACTCAACTTTGAGGGTGACCGAGAGATGGCAGGTTCCCAGGGGAAGGGGGAATGGTGCCCAAAACCTTGTATCATACCTACACCTCCCCCTCCTGGAGAGGGATATGCCAAGTGGCTTAGGTGACCGGGAGATCAGGAGATCACCAAGAGGTGGGGATGGACCCGAATCTTAGACATTCAGGTGGTCCTACGTATCCCATTAGGATGGGAATCAAGCCACACCTAGTTCTGAAGGGTGCCTTTTGACGTCATGCAGGACAGGGAATAGGAGGACTGAACCTCAGAATGGGGGCGTGCATGGTGCAGCTACTGCAAACCCGACGTGAATGAGGACGTAGTCCCTCACTGCGCCACGTAGCCCTGTGGTCGGTGTCCCAATGGTAGGACCCGAGAGATGTGAACTTGCTGAACTCAAGCTGGACCCAAAGACAAGGGGTCTTGAACGTAGTTCCAGATGAGAGTCTTAGTTTATGGTCTTAGAGCTCGGACCGTGGGTGGTGACAACTCCCGAGTAAGCACAGATGTCAACCCAATCACTAAGCCCGCGTGAGATAAACTTGGTGTGGGAAACAAGGGGGGTATCCCCATTGCAATACTTGGGGAGTCCATCAAAGGGAAGTCAGCAGAGAGTTCCGAAAGACACTTTTGACGTAGCTTGTTCCTCCAACGCGCAGACGTGCACGGGGGAAAAGTACCAAGAGTCCCGAGACTCTACTTGGACATGATGAAGTGATGAAGGGTGTGAATTGTGTACCCGACATTTGGGCTTAATGGGTTAGCGTGGAGATAGAGGAAAACTGTTAACCATGGTGGAAACACAGCGTCCATATCACGTTAGCCTGAGGTGGGAACAATAAACGAGCATCGACCACTGACCATATTCGCAACGCGGGATTTTATCGATTTGTTGTCCAAAACCCTGGGGGCGTTGGCTCGTATCGGTAGGAGAGCCCTTGGTCATTGTATCCAGGCTGTTCTTGGGGGCCCTTCCGGGTGTGAAAGATGATGAAAGCCCTGATGCGGGGATACGCAAAGCCTGGAAAGCGGGTGCGGACGTGTCCGAGTAAAGCTTGGCATTCCAGTTAATAAACCAGAGTACTCTTAAGCACATTGGTGAACCGCCGAAAAAAGAGGGATCGACGAAACAACTCAGTAGGGGGTGGGAGCTTGGCGTGGTCATCACGAGACCGTCGTGAATGAGGACATAATCCCACACCGCACCATATGATCCCCTCATGGAGGAAGGATAGGCCAAGGGGCCAAGATGGGATGAGGATTCCCGAGTGATGGGGCTAGAACCGAATCTTGGACATCCAGGTGGTCCTACGTATCCCATTAGGATGGGAATCAAGCCACACGTAGTTCTTGAAATGCATTTTAACGTCATACTGGATGAGGAGGGGAGTAATATACTCCGAAACAAGGGAGGTGTGCAGTATGGCGAAGAAGCCGACGTGAATGAGGACGTAGTCCTACACCACACCATACACCCTGGGTAAGAGGGGACCTAGGCCGTGGCCCGGAAAGGCCAAGGGGCCTAAGGTCAGGCATCAGTCAGGAAGGCCTGACTGGTTTGCAGTTTAACGTCTTACATGAGGATGAGGGGCCAGGGGCCCAAGGAGTCCAAGGGGCCTGAGGCTGGGCCTCGCAAGGGGGGTCGTACGACATGGTACATGATCCCGACGTGAATGAGGACGTAGTCCTACATCACACCGTACACCCTTATGAGGAATCCTGGGCCGTGGCCCGGAGAGAAGGGGAAGTTATCAGTCAGAAAGGCCTGACTGGTTTGCAGTTTAACGTCTTACATGAGGACGAGGGGCCAGGGGCCGAAGGAGGCCAAGGGGCCTGAGGCCGGGCCTCGTAAGGGGAGTCGTGCGGCATGGTACATGATCCCGACGTGAGTGAGGATGTAGTCATACACCACACCGTACACTCCAGGTGAGAAATTGGGGAGAAGGCCCAGGGGGCCTAAGATCAGGCATCAGTCAGGAAGGCCTGACTGGTTTGTAGTTTAACGTCTTACATGAGGACGAGGGGCCAGGGGCCCAAGGAGGCCAAGGGGCCTGAGGCTGGGCCTCATAAGGGGAGTCGTACGGCGTGGTGCATGATCCCGACGTGAACGAGGACGTAGTCCTACATCACACCGTACACCCTTAAGAGGAATCCTGGACCGTGGCCCGGATCGCTAGCACCACCTGGGGGAAGTTTGTCACCTCGGGATGGGGCAGAGGGAATCACTTCTCTTGATGCCTAGGGCATCTCGGGGTGGACCCGAAGATCCAGGACACTGTTGACCATATTCGAAACACAGTGTTTTTATGGTGACCCGTATGGGGGAAACAAACGAGCGTCGACCGCTGATCAAATTCGCGACGCGGGACTTGTATCTGCTTGTTGCTTGAAAACCCTCGGGGGCCTTGGCCCGTATCTGTAGGAGAGCCCTTGGGCATAGTATCCAGGCCGTTATCGAGGGTCCCTCCGGGTGTGAAAGGTGACAGAATCCCAGTCAAGGAGTGGGTGAAGCTTAGTTGCATCCATCCATGAAAGGGGCAAACACCTCCAGGGGGGAATGTGCAGCCGGGTCGAGGCTTGCTCGATGTGGGTCGGGGCAAATGTGTGCACCCTGCCACGTCTTGACCCGAGGGGAAGATTTTGGCTTTTGGGCTGGGCCAACAGACGAAATGTCCGGGCGTTCCTACGTATCTCATAAGGATGAGAATCAAGCCATACGTAGTTCTTGAAGGCCATGCAGTTTAGCGTCATGCGGTGAGTACGTGGGAGGATATAAGAACGTGATTGGGCGCATGGTGCGACCCTTAAAATCTTTGTGCGAGCGGGGTTGCATAAGCGGGGCTAAAAAAACCTACCCCACGCTACACAAAGATCCTCCAAGGAAACTATTCCCAGGGGGGGATAATGGAAGAGAAATGCTTGGGGATGGGATTAAGACGAGGCGTCCGAGCGTTCCTACGTATCTCATAAGGACGAGAATCAAGCTGCACGTAGTTCTTGAAATGCAGATTAACGTCATACTGGACGAGGAGAAGCACCTCATTTGGGGATATGTACGGTACGACAAGTAATCCGACATGAATGAGGATGTAGTCCTACACCATATCGTACAATCCCGCAAGAGGGTAAGTCGGGGGAAAAACAGGGGGGCCTAGGGGCCAAACCACGGTCAAGGAGACCTGACTGGCTTGCAGTTTAACACCTCGCAGTGAGGACGGGGCCGGGGGCCCGAGGAGGCCAAGGGTCCTGAGGCCGAGCCTCATAGAGGGGGGGGGGGGGCATACGACATGGTGCATGATCCCGACGTGAATGAGGACGTAGTCCTACACCACACCGTACACCCCTGGTAAGAGATTGGGCGGAGAGGTCCGAGAAGGCCAGGGGGCCTAAAGTCAGGTACCAGTCAAGAAGGCCTGACTGGCTTGCAGTTTAACGTCTTGCAGTAAGGACATGGATGCAGTTTAGGGTCATGCGGGACTGTCTCACAGTTTAGGGTCGTGCTGGACCTTCTCACAGTTGAGGGTCGTGCTGGACCTTCTCACAGTTTAGGGTCGTGCTGGACCTTCTCGCAGTTTAGGGTCGTGCTGGACCGCTTTTGCCCTAGGCAAAGTATCGCTTGAGGAACTTGGCATTGGTGGGAGGGGTTACGCGCTCTCCATCCGTGGTCACCAAGGAGTATGCTCCATTGGGGTAAACCTTATGGATGATATAAGGCCCTTCCCATTTGGGTTCTAACATGGGTGGTTTCCTACCGGTAATCATTGGTGCTCGAAGGGCCAATACCAGGTCACCCTATAGAAAAGAGTGGAGACGAACCTTCTTGTCAAAGGCTCTCGCTATCTTGTCCTTATGCCTTTCCAGATTGTGCAGGTCACGGAGCCGGTTCTCGTCCAGTGCTTCCAATTTAGCTAGACGGATCTCGGCTACCTCATCTGATGTTTGGTGATCATAAACTGCAGTACGTAGCGACAGTAGCTGGACCTCAATGGGTAGGACGGCCTCAGCTCCATACACCAGGGAATATGGGGTCACCTGGGTAGAGTTGCAAGTCGTCGTCCGGTAAGCCCAGAGGGCGTTGGGGAGCTTGTCTAGCCAACTCTTCTTGTTCTGACCAACCATCTTCTGCAGAATGTTAGAGATGGTCTTATTGAATGCCTCGATCTGTCCATTCACCTGCGCGTGGTAGCGGGAGGTATGGTTCGACCGGATGTCGTACGTAGCGTACAACTTCTTCAATTCAGCTGCTCGGAAGTTGGTGCCGTTATCGGTGAGGACGGCGCGAGGGACTCCAAACCGGTAGATAATGTTGGAGCTCACAAAGTCAACGATGGAACGGGCCTTGACCTCTTTGAGCGGAACTGCTTCTGCCCAATTGGAGAAGAAATCTGTAGCAGTCAGGATGAACCTACACTGGCGGGCTGTTGCCGGTGGATACGGTCCCACTACATCAAGTCCCCATACCGCAAATGGCCAAGATTACTTGGTGGGGTGGAGGGGTTCTGGCGGCCGATGCAAGAAGTTGGCGTGTACTTGGCATGCGTGGTATCTCTTGGCATACCCAATGCAATTGTGGATCATGGAGGGCCAGAAGTACCCTATCCTCCGGATTTGATGGGACAGCTTCGGCCCAGCTTGATGGGCGCCACAGGAACCGGTGTGAACCTCTTGCATAACTTGAGGTATCTCCCCTCCTTGGAGGCAATGGAGATGGACACCATCGAAACTCTGCTTATAAAGGATCTGTTCCAGACTGGGGCCGCTCCGGAGGGTAAATTGCAGCGCGCGGCATCGGATTCGCTCGCGTTCGGCCCGGTCGTCCGGGAGCTGACCATTTTTGAGATACTCGACAAAAGGTTCTCTCCAATCGGGGGTGGTTTCAACCACTGCGTCTGACGAACCCGGGACTCCCGATATGGAGGGTCCGGCGGTGAGATGACTTACCCGCAGGCTATCACGATCCTCTTGGGTGACGGGAGAAATGACTCTCCGGTGGGCCACTTGTATGACCAAATCATCTTGCTCGGGTTCTGCGAGCGACGCGGCTAAGCCAGCCAGGGCGTCCGCTTGGCCGTTCTGCGATCGTGGGAAATGGGTAACCTCTGGCCGAGGAGAGAACTGGGCCATTAGGAGGAGGGTGTACTCCAGCAACGGTGCAAGCTCTGGCTTCCTGACGACGTAGTCGCCATTAACCTTTTTGATTACCAGCTCGGAATCTCCTTTCACATGTAGATGGGGAACATGGATCTCAAGGGCTAACTAGAGGATGGTGATGAGAGCCTGGTACTCTGCCTCGTTGTTCGTACAACCTTCTGACAACAGGAACGAGTACGGCAGGAAGACTTGTGCTGGGGTAATGAAAACAATACCCAGACCCACTCTGTTGAGCTTGGGGTCGTTGAGCCTTCTACCGGTGGGGCTCCGGGAGGCACCGTCGAAATGCATTTTCCAACACGGGACAACATGATCGACTGAGAGGATCGTCTCGTCGGGGAAATCCAGGTCCGGGGATTGATCTGTGGTGGTTAGATGGGTAGCTAAAAAGTCTTCCAATTCTTGTCCCTTAACGTCCTTCTGAGGCACGAACCTGATATCAAACTGCTGGAGAATCACCGCCCACCGTGCTAGTCGGCCAGTCAGCATGGGGCGGTTCAAAATGTACTTCAGTGGATCTACCCGAGAGATCAATTGCACCTCGTGGTGTTGCAGGTAGTTCCGCATCTTCTGCACGGCGAAGACGAGCGCAAGACAGCTCTTTTCGATAGGGGATTATCGAATCTCCGTATCGAGAAGCATACGGCTGAGATAGTAGAGACTATTCTCAGTACCCTCGTTGTTCTTCTGGGCGAGCAGCGCACCGAGGGATCTCTCCAGGGCGGTCACGTAAAGGACCAGTGGCATTCCGGAGACGGGTGGCATCAAGACCGGAGGTTGGAGTAGATACTGCTTTATTTCCTCGAAGGCGATCCGACACTCCTCATCCCATTCATAGGCAGCGCCTTTCTTCATGAGCCGGGAAAAGGGCTTACACGTGCCGGCCAGATTCGCAATGAATCGGCGTATATAGGCTAAGTGGCCTTGAAGGCCTCGGAGATCCCAAATGTTGCTCGGGGGAGGCATTTGGCTGATGGCCTTGATCTTCTCAGGGTCGATCTCGATACCTCGGTATCTGACAAAAAAGCCTAGAAACTTCCCGGAGGTGACTCTAAGGGCACACTTCAGCGGGTTCATCTTCAGGTGATGGGAACGGAGGAAGCCGAACACTTTATCAAGGTCTCTGAGATGGTCCTGGCGCTGATGCGACTTGACTACAAAGTCATCCACATAGAATTCCACCAATGTCCTGAGGATCGGTTTGAATATGCGATGCATGGCCCTCTGATAAGTGGAACCTGCATTCTTCAAACCGAATGGCATTACCTGGTAGAAAAAGATACCCTGGGGAGCCCTGAAGGCAGTGGACTCCTCGTCTTTGGGGGCCATCCGGATCTGGTTATACCCGGAATACCCATCCATGAAAGAGAGGGCTTGGAATCCGGCCGTGGTGTCAATCAACAGCTCTGTCACTGGGAGTGGGAAGTCATCCTTTGGGCAGTGGCGATTGAGATCGCAGAAGTCGATGCAGACTCTGATCTGCCCATTCTTCTTCCTGACCGACACAATGTTGGTGAGCCATTTGGGGTACTGGACCTCCTTAATGAAGTTGGCTTTGATTAGCTTATCAACATCTGCTTCAACCATGGAACCATGAGAAGGGTGCATCTTCCTAGGTGGATGCTTAAACCCACGATGTTTTGCCGGGAGACCCAGACGGTGGACGGCCACTTGGGGATCCAGTCCTGGCATCTCATCGTAACTCCAGGAAAACACATCACGGTGCTGTTTGAGGAAGTCTACGTACTGCTGCCCCTCCTCGAGGGACATGGACGCACTGATCAATGTGGGTCTCGGATCTGCCTCGCTACCAAGGTTCACCTGTACCAGTTCATAAACCATGGTAGAGACGCCTTCTTCAAAGGTTGGGGGAGCATCCTCCAAGTCTTCCTCCCCAGCCGTGGGGGGACTTCCCGCGACGGAAGATACTTCTGGGCTCTCGAAACCCGAGGGGCAGCTGGTGCCGGCTTGGGCAGCAGCGGTCATCACATCAAGAGACTCACTTGTCGTTGAGACCATAGAAATGAATGCATTTGATCCTATCCCATCTGGCCTCCGGCCTAAGGGGCCACGCTTGATGATATCAAAGTAGTGGTGACGTGTCGGCCTGAGTCAGTTAATTCCAGCCCGGCGAAAGAGGCACGTATGGCGCACCGCCATTGTCATGATCTTGACGTCCCGGTACCGTACAGGGGTAGGAGGTTTCGGGATGACCTGAGCCTGGTTGATGTAGGAGTACGAGGTGATTTTCTGCCGTCGCTTGGACACGGGAACATGCCTTCCTTGCGTACCCGAAACAACGAAACATTGCCCCATGTCGGGGGTCGTGGCCTCCAACCGGTGGATCGGGAGGATGTAGGCGTCGTCCATGCTTGCCCAGGGATCACTTGTGATCGGGGCGGGCTCATCCTCGCTTACCAGGATTTTCTTGTCCTTACTTTTGTAATAACCCGCATCTAGATAGCGGGCCTCACAAGAAGAAAAAGGGGACGCGTCTCCTTGGAGCACGCCTACTCGACCGTTGAGCGAGTACTTGAGGCACTGGTGATACGACGAGGGGACCGCTGCATGCAGATGGAGCCATGGCCTACCCATCAATGCGTTGTAGGTGGTGTCCTGAGAAACAACCATGAACTCGGTGCTGGAAATTAAGCCACATAACTGAGTCTTCAGGTAGATCTTGCCGACCGGGGTTTTCTCTGTCCTGTCGTACCCCTGGATCCTGAGGTCAGAGGGAGTCAAATCACCTTCGGACAGACCCAGCTTTCGCAGCGTCCGGGTCAGAATTAGGTTGATTCCAGAACCCGTGTCAACGAGGCAGCGGTGGACTTCCACGCTGTTGAAGTGGCCAGTGATATACAGTGGGCAAATGTGCCCCTATATGGGAGGGTCCTCATCTTCACCAGAGAATGAGATAACCGCCTGACACTCGGCGTTTTCAATCGTCTCGGTATGGAAGGCTTCCGCACCTGCTACCTCCGTCTCGAACTGGAGGGGGCTCCTTAGGGCCTCGGTGAGTGCCTGACGCATTTCAGATGACAGGCGAAGGGCCTCAAGGATGGAAAGCCTCGCCGGAATGCTGGCCAGGTGCTTCATAACATCGTAATTTCGTGCCAAATGTGAACCTCTGCTTACAGGAGGTCGTTCGGCATTTGGATGCACAGCGGGTCCGACTGGCTGAACCGGCGAGTAACTAGTACTGGGTACATCTTGCTGCCTACCAGTAGATGCCTGAAGAGTAGTCGTCAGGCTAAGGTCGGGCAGCGGAGGCTGGCCTATAGCCAGTCAAGACTGACTATGATACGGACGAGGCGGCTCCCCCCGATCCAGCAGCACGAACGGCGGTGGAGGCAGAGCCAAGGGTGTTGGATGGGTCTACGCGTGCTAAGGTCTGCGCTGAGCCTGATGCCTGGTCTCGGTAGCGTGCACGGCTTGGCCACAAGTGCCTGCTGACGTACCTCGATGACCGGCGCGATTGCGATTCCGCTGACGTTGACGTCGGCTGGAAACTTTGGGGAGGTCTGCCTGGGGTTCCCCCTCGTCGGGGGTCATATAGGGCTTTACCAGCTCCACGGTGTTAACCGAAGCGTACCCTTGACTGTCGCTCGAAGTTTCATCCACCGTTGGGCGGATTCTGGGAGGAATGCCCATTTCGGGAGGCATAAAGTCGCCGAGAGTGCGGGACGACGACGGCACTGGCGGTGCACGTTGCTTCTTCTTGTGTCGCTGCTGCTTTCCCTTTTGGGCAGAGGTCGACTGTGAAGACGACGCGGAGGCACCAGCTACCTCTTCTTAAGGTTCTGACTGCTTCAGGCGCGCCCGGATGATACCCTGGGCATGGACAACGGTTTTTCGAGCCATCCAGTTGTCTTATTTCTTGGACCCGCGGCTAGGGACCTGTTGCCACTCACCTTCGCTGTCGCTGCCGATTTCTGATCCTGCAAAGATGCCTGCCACTTGCGCTGGCGCTGGGCCCAACTTGACTATGTTGTTGTTGACCTTGTCCTGAAGCCAGTCTTTAAACACATATCATCGCTTGAGGGTGTGCCCCAGGATCCGATGATAAGGGCAGTAGTTGGGGTGATCGGTGAGATGCGCCTCTGCCGGCCTTCTGCATTCACGAAGATGCACAATCCCTTGCTCTAGAGCACTTCGGAAGTAGCCAGGGACCTGATTTTCGTTGAACGAATAGGTCTGGTACCTTCTTTCCGGATAGGGGGCCCTGGGGGCCTGGTCCTGTCGAGGGACCGGAGGGGCCTGCCGAGGAGGCGGCGCCTGGTTGTCTCGCCTAGGTGGCAGTGGCGCATTGCGCGGGGGAACCTGTCGGTTCTGAGGCGGTCGCTGCTGGGCAGGAGCATGTGCTTGAGGTGGAGGACCTCTGCGGGGTTGCGGGGGTGGTTCCGCCGGCAACAATTCTAGCCGCCTCGGGGATTCTATTTGAGCCACCACGGCGGGTTCAGCCCTGGCGGCCCTCCTGGATGGGATCCTAGGGGGCAGCAAACGTGCCTGACTAGCCTGTTGCAGGGCCTCCTCGAGGCACTGGGCCTTATCCGAGAAATCTCTGAACCCTCCAGGGTAGTTCTGGGTAATTAAGGAGGGTACCAGCTCCGTCTTGACGTTCCCCACACACATCGTCAGTAATTTCTCCTGAGTCAGTGGCATATCGAGGGAGTACGTAAGTCCTTTCCACCGGGCGATGAAATCTGTGACCCGCTCATCAGGCCTCTGTTTTCACTTGAAGAGGTCTGCAATGCTGTTCATTCGCGGGGTGGAGCTGAACTGGTATATGAACTGCCGGTGAAGATCCTCCCAACCGGTTACTGATCAGATAGGGAGCTGGCTGTTCCAGACGAATGCCGGACCTTCCAATGTCTGTACAAAACATCGGAGCTTGGCGGCTTCTTGCTGAGCCGGGGTCCCCATCATGGGGCCACACCTGGAAGAGAAATGTGCCAAGTGCTGGGGTGGGTCCCCTGCCCCGTTAAAAGGCGAGAAAGTGGGGTTCCCAAAACCCGGAGGCACGGGCATATCATCCACCCACGCGGGATAAGGCTTGCCATCCGGTGGGACCACCACCTGCCGCGTTTCCAATGCCTCGAGGCGGGCTATGAGTGCCGCAATAAGGTCCTCCGGGTGGGGGTCCCTGTCTTGACAGGGATCCCTAACCACAAGCGCATTTCCAGGTTCTTCAACATGGTAGACGGCTTCGGCCGCTCGTGGGTCAACTGGCTGGACGACCCGCTGGGCGACTGGGGGAACCCGGGTTGGATTCTTCGGATTGTCCCGTCGCTCGGGGGGGGGGGGGGGGGTTGGAAAGACATATCGCGCCCTCTTGCCGTATGTTCCAGCTTCCGCCCTGTCTGTGGCAGTAGCATGATCAGGGTGGCCCGGAGGCATCTCGCCGGGGGGAAATTGTTCCTGCCCCTGCTGCCCCGGCCTGGGATTACCGTAGTCAGGTCGTCGCTCTACGGCGCGTTCAGCCAAGAGTTCATCAACCAACATTTTCTGCTCAGCAAGCTGCTGGCATAACGTGGCCTTCTCAGTATCTTCGTCCATTTTCGGCATAGAGGCGGATGGTTCTGAGTTCTTGACTGTTCCGACGTGCTCCTTACCCTTGCCGGTGCTTCGACCGAGTGCCAGCGACTCGGTGGGTACGGGGAGACCTAGCAGGTTCCTCTGATGACGGGTAACTCTCCCTGACGGGTCGAGCAGTGGCGGTACGCCCTCGGATGGTAAGTCTCCATCAAGGAACTCAAGCTCATATTCCTTATCCACAACGTCGGCCATTTGGACTGTGACCCCTCTTGAGGGCATATCCTCGATGTCGCATAGTGAATCAGGCTGCCGTCGGATAGGGTCGAAGAGGAGAGAGGCATAGTGTCCCCAACCACGGACTTGCACATGGGGGGTGGCTTCCCTGACGATTCTGTGGAGTGCTTTAAGACTCTGAATGCATTTTCATTGAAGGGCGCTCTGGTGGCCTGGCGACTCAGGGTGCTGGGCTACAAGAAGTGTGGCTGCATCGATCAGGCGGCATTGCTCGCCGATTTCTTCCAAGTGCTCACGACTTCTGGGGTACACCACCCATTCAAAACGGAGGCGGAAGTGTGTCGCACACAGGGTTCGGCAAAAGTACCCCACGTCTTCCGGGGTAAGAGACTCTGGTATGCGGAAATTTAGTGCCGCCGTTGGCCAGAACTTCTCCGGGAAGTAATCCGCTGCAAGGATACTCCAGAAGCTCCTAGGCTCGGACTCAGGGTCTGGCCCTGTGTTTCCCCACTCGTCAACCGGGGGCGGCTGAGGAACCGGAAGCGGTACCGAGGCAGACCTTTGGGATAATATGCTCGGCGGTGGAGAATACGGCAAACGAGCAGACTGGACGCCGAATTCCGGGCCATCCTCCGAAGAGTGAGGTGACCTGGCCACGATGTCACGATACGACGGGCTGATAATCACAGCTTCCGGCACAGGATCCGCAGCTACCGACGACAGGTCGTGTCGTCTCTCTACCGTCGTTGGCCCCCAAAATAACTCTACGTGATCCATGGTAGAGGTAGAGGGCTCTTCTGGTGACAGAGGCGGTGATTGTGTGGTCGAGACCTCCAGAATTCCCAGGATTTCTTCCTCCTGGATGTACCTGCGTAGAGAGACAGGAATCCGGTGGACCTCAAATTCTGGGAGAACGAGGCTGACGCGTCTGGTTCCTGCCCCGGTCCTTGATACAGAGGAGCGGGGAGAAGGTTCCATCGCAGAATCGCATTCCTCTTCCGAATCGGAGAAGCGGGCAGGTTTGATCTCCACCTGGGCCTTCCCAGGATTCTTCTTGTGGCGGTGACGACCCGCTCTTCTGCCCCTGGGTGGCTCTTCGGGACAGGGTTGACCCCTATCAGGCAGCCTCGGGGCGGCGCTGGCACCGTGGTGGAGAGGGCCCCCACTCGAGACAGCCGGGGTGCGAGGGGCACCAGGGAAAATGTCGAAGGGTACATGGGGAGGACCTCCATGAACAGTACCCATGTGGGCGGGGTCTCTGTTGGAACTGGCAGGAGCATGGGGAAGACCTCCATGGTCGATGCGAGTGGAGCGAGGACGACCTTCACTCCTCGAGTTGCTGGGGTGAGGAGGACCTTCGCCGGTTGCAGAGAGGACGTAGGGAGGCCCCCCACATTGGAGGAGGACCGGATGGACGGTGCCTTCAGAAGGATGAACTTCATACCCTGTACAGCGGGCGCGGGAAATGTTTCTGCGCTGAGCGCCACTGCCATGGGGCAGGTCTTCCTGCAGGATGTGGGCAGCACGAGGCATGCCTCCATGATGAACCTCGAAGTGGGGAAGGCCCACGCTCTGTGGAGTAGTGGTACGGGGAGGACCTCCGTACGGGGTGGAATCACCGCGGGTTAGCTCGCGGTGATCACCACTGGGGCCCGAAACCCAGAGAGTCAACCCAGCCTGCCCATGAGGCGGTTGGAGTCTCAATCTTGGTTTGGCGATGGGGTGCCCATGCTCAATCTACGCGGGGGCTTCATAATGCCAGTCAGCGGTGGATCGGGCCACTGTAGCTGTCGACGTGGACGCGCCTGAGCGGGCGTCCTCAGCCCGAGCCCGGCGCTGACGTCGGGTCAAACGGGCCGGTGCAGGTGGTGCAGGGACGTAGTCTGCCTGTTCTTCCTGCGGGGTCGGACGGCGGCGCTGACACGGCCGGACGGGAGGTCTCTCCTGGGGGCCCCGGGTCGGGGCCCTGAGCGGACTGAGCCGGACAGCGCCTGCCTCTTCAGCGTAAGGCGAAGAGTCGTCAAGGCATTCCGGGGATAGGCTCCCGAAACGGTTGAATGTCGGGGTGGGGAGCAGGGGCTCCCTGCGCGGCCTGTTAGGGCGGCGTTGACGGCGGGGCCTGGAGGCCTCCAGGTCCAGGCGGGCCATATCCCGGGTTGGGATGACCCCTTCTTCCTTATACCTGTGAACGAGGTTGTTGATCACCCTTCGTTGGATGACCTCTGATGGGGAAAGGGGACGTGGGCATCCCGTATTCCGTGACGTGGCAGACATCGTGGCGGTAGTGGCGCCATGTGGAGTGGCCGTCGTGGTGTTTCCCCTGCCCCTGCGCGGGTGAGGAGCGGATGGTGACCGCATCTCTGAAATAGCAACCTGGTTCCTGGGAAACGAAGGGATCAACTCATCAGTACTGAGAGGAAAAAGGATTGACAGCCAGTGTCCCAGCGTTCTTCCATCCTCCATGTCTGTGAGAAGGATCCACGCCAACACGCTGCAGAGCGGAGTGCCCCACGTTCTACTATCCCGACTTCCGGTGAGTTTCACGACAGGCCCGCTATTTGCTTGGCGGGACCAGGCACCGGATGTATGGATCCAGTGACACGTCAATCTACTGGTGTCTCGAACGCTACTAATCTCCATGCTGAGGAGAAGAATTTCACGTCGGGTTCACCATTTCTGTTTCTGATGCTTTCGTCGGGGCGCGGGCATCCGTCTGCGGGGGACGCGCGGCTTTGTTGCCCCGCATTCCCGCTTTCCAAAGGCGGGCGGCATTCGCTCCTTATTCAGGGACGTCTGCTCCTTGATCGAAAAGAGATGACGGGATGTCGGTTCTTCCTCCTGTGGATTCCTCCTCAGAACTCATCACCTAGTCCGGGTCTCCCTTATAGATTTAATACATAGTTCGTGAAACTCTTCCCAGTGCCATGTTTCCATGGACACCGGTTAATTACACTTCTTCTGTCGGGACATTCTAAAGGGTCCAGTCAGGGCAGCAACCTTCGGTCAGGGGAGTAGTCACGTTGAGGCATCATTAGCGTGTCTGGATGCTGGGGTACCTGGCATGTCTGTCTGTTATCCTTGATCGCAAGGCTTCTCGAGGGCGTGGAAGCCCGAGGCATCCCACATCGAGCGCGGGGAATTATATGTCGTAGACACATATCTGAGGTTTTCCTCAGCTTCCCGTGTTCAACACAGGGTATGTCACAAGTTTAACGTCCAGCGGAGACGGATCAACCCAACCAGAGCATTAGCTAGGGTAGATCGGATTGAGGGATCCTCCTTGAAGGGATATCGACACCGGGGCTAGCCCGTGGGCGATTGGTGAATCGATTAGAAGGAGAGTGAAGTGGGACCATCGCAGGGGGCGACAGTGAAGTTGGGCTTGAGCCATGACGAGGCTTCCTACGTATCCCCGTGGCAGGGAAGCAAAGTCCGCGTAGTTCGGGTTGGTGCCGATAATCCGATGTGAATGTAGACCTTGGCCCGATGAATGTCATCGGCGAACCAACGTGAAGGTGGACCTTGGTCCAATGAGCATTGTCAGCATACTGGCTTGAAGGTGGACCTTGGTCCGATGGGAATCGTCAGCCTACCGACGTGAAAGTAGACCTGTGGGTCCACTAATGGTGGGCTTGAACCTTGGGAAGGTTTCTTACGTACCATGCCTTGACATGGATCAAAGACCTCGTAGTTCAGGGATTACAGTTTAATGTCATGCGGGACGATAGTGAACCCTGTCGTGAATAAACGACGGGCGGTGGGTGTCGGTGAACCGACGTAAGTGAGGGACCTTAGTCCGATGGGAGTTGGGGGGGGGGCTTGGCACACCGACAATGAGACAGTCTGGGACAATGCTCATTGGTCTTGAACCTCAGGGAGGCTTCCTACGTACCGTGCCTTGACACGGATCAAAGTCCTCGTAGTTCGGATTGGGGAATACAGTTTAACGTCATGCGGGACGGGGGTGAACCGACGTGAATGAGGTCGGGACGACCGGATGGTGGATTTGAACCTTGTAGAGGAATCCTACGTACCATGCCTTGACATGGATCAAAGGCCTCGTAGTTCAAATGGGATGGGTCGCAATGGCTTACCACTGGACCAAGATGCAGTTTAACGTCGTGCTGGACGGGGTGGAACCCGACGTGAAAGACGGGTGGGCTTGAACCTTGTAGAGGCTTCCTACGTACCATGCCTTGACATGGATCAATGACCACATAGTTCAGGGATTGGGTTTGTCGGTGAACCGACGTGAAAGTGGACCTTGGCCCAATGGGTGGTGGGCTTGAACCTCATAAAGGCTTCCTACGTACCATGCCTTGACATGGATCAGAGACCTCGTAGTCAAATGGTGGGTCGTAATGGCTTACCACTGGACTGGAATGGGACCCGTCGTGAATGAGCGACGGGTGGGCTTGAACCTCGCGGAGGCTTCCTATGTACCATGCCTTGACATGGATCAAAGACCTCGTAGTTCAAATGGGGCTTTGTCGGTGAACTGACGTGAAAGTAGACCTTGGTCCACTGTTGGTGGGCTTGAACCTCATAAAGGCTTCCTACGTACCATGCCTTGACATGGATCAATGACCTCGTAGTTCAAATGGGGTCAGGGTCGGTGCTCACTCTAAGCCCACGTGAGTCATGCTCGGTTTGAGAAACAAGAGTTTGCAAGGACCTGACGATCACGTTGCGAAGGGTGCGTCCGTGAGAAGCGAAGAGGGGCTTACGCGTTGGGCGACCCATGGTGTTGGGACTTACTCCAGGATGGAGGCCCGTATGGGGGTGCCTCGTTCCCTATTACTCCCTCCACTGACCTTGGTAGTGGTGAAGTACAGATATGCACGGGTGCAATCATCCGTATGAAAGGTTAGGGGCTTACGCTCTGAGGCGGCCCTTCCCCTGCGAACATACACCACTCCGACAAGGAGGATCTCATTCCATGTGCGGAAGAGTTCCATTCCCGTGGAGACGAGTGGTGTAAGGAATGTTCGAGCTGGGGGTACCCTTCGTGAGGGAGATGAGGTTGGGTCACAGTTTAACGTCATGTGTTGAGGACGTGGTGCTTGGCAGTTTAACGTCCTGCAGCTCGGACGTGGTGGGTTCACTCCACATCCCTAGGACTTACATAACCGGTACCCTCTGGTCCTCGGGGAAGGGAAGGTGCCAGTAAGGCCATGGTAAAGTGGGGTCATTGGACGAACCATCGAGGGGTCCACGTTAGCGTGGCTATGGGAAGAAGAAATAGCCGTTAGCGTGCCTATGCAAAGAAGCATTAGGCGAAGCAACGCTACGGGAGGTATTGTCCATGGAACCTTGAAATCACATCGTGCAAACCTGGAGGGTCGCACGGGAAGAGGAATTGCTAAGCAATGGAGTGTGTTTCGCGAAGTGGGGTGCCTTGGCCATAGCATGGGGCATTGGTGTGAGTGGGAGGTGCTTCGCGAAGTGGAACAGTGTTCGCGGAGCACTGCCTCGCGAAGATGGGGTGCCTCGGGAAGCAGGGTCCTGCGATGCAGTGTGCTTCGCGAAGTGGAGCGGTCCTGCCTTAGCATAGGGATCACTCGTATGGGTTGGGTGTTTCGCGAAGCACAAGTGCTCCGCGGCTGCCCGGGTTCCCTTGGGAATCCCCTTCCTTCGCGAACTCCCTTGAGCTTCGCGAAGGGCATCCCTCTCGGAAGAGGGGCTCAAAACGAGACAAAGCAGAGTCGTCTCGCGAAGTAGAAATACCTCACGGAGCTCATGATTCCCGAGGCAAAGCGTGCTTCGCGATTCGGGAGAGGAGAAGCCGAAAGGTTGGATTGTCCGTCGGATCGTCCGTCCGGGACTCAGGGGGAGTCCAGTATTTATAGGGAAGGGGCGCCGCGAGGCAGGGCTCGCGCGCCGCCTCTGGAGCTTCGCGACGGCTCGTGAACATCAAAGGGATTCACGGAGGATTACCGCCTCTGGAGCTTCGCGGAGGCTCGCGAACGTCAAAGCGGTTCGCGGAGCATTACCGCCTCTGGAGCTTCGCGGCGGCTCACGAACGTCAAAGCGGTTCGCGGAGCATTCCCGCCTCTGGAGCTTCGCGGCGCCGCCATGGTAGGGGCGCTTCGCGGCGGCTCGCGAACGTCAAAGCGGTTCGGGGAGCATTACCGCCTCTAGAGCTTCGCAGCGCCGCCATGGTATCAGCGCTTCGTGGCGGAGCTTCGCGGCGGCGCTTCGCGGCGGAGCTTCGCGAGGCAGCGCGCCGGCCTCTTTCGTTCCTTTCTTGCGGCCCACATTTTTGGCGCCAATAGTGATCTAGAATTCCAAATCTACATTATTACTCATTATTGCAGGATTTTATTCCTTGTAATCATTATAATGTATTTAAATAATGCACTCTTTATGGGATTTTGTGATCGAGGAATTACAAACAATTTCATGTAATGTTTAGCATCAACCAATGAATCTAGATTTAAAAGTCAAAATTAAAAATCATAACCCTATGAATTTTTTTTAGGATAATTCTTAGTAACGTATTCAACCAGTAGATTTAATAATGGATAACCTAGGATAATCCTATTGATTAATGGAATGATAAGAAAATTCAATCATTTTGAGATCCTATAAATGATTCCTATAGATCATATCACTATTATTAGTGGTTCACACCATGTTCTTTGAGTTTTGGTCGATGATTAGAATCATCATGGTTATACAAATTATGTTTAATCAATAGAGGATTACGATATATCATAAATAAATGAAATGAAGGAGGTATTATGGAATAATACGATGAAGCATAATTAATGGTTTAAGAATGAATTATAACGATTAATGTTCATGGGTATGTGGGTTCAATATTTTATTTCATCAATAGTTCTCTGGTTATAAGAATCATGAGATATATAAGGACTATACTATAGCATATCATAATCATGGATTTGGAATCATGAAGGATTTAATTAATGTTTTTAAGGTGATAAAATATTTAGTATGTAACAATAAGAGATACACTACATTATATGGGGAATGTCTGATGTTAATTTAATTTTGAAAATTTAGTGACCTTACATATAAATTTTTGTAATGTGAATTTGGAAAAAAGTATATTGGAAGAGTTTTAAGATTTGGATGGATTATGTTAAACTATTTTTATTATTTTTGGAAGTTAGAGTTTTATTTATTGGATAATTTTTGATAATATTTTTGGATTCCGAAAATATTAAATGAATGAAGTAATAACTCAGGGAAATTATTATTCATAAAAGATCTCTACGAATGAAAAATTCATTTTGAAACACTAATTTCAAGTTGTAAGGGATGGACAAAAAATATATTGAAGCACAAAAAAAGTATTATATTATTCTTATGACATTGAATTAAATCAAGTAAGTACATATATGAATAGTAAAATAGTTCTAAAACATTAGGGAAAGTATCTTGAAACTAAAAATTGTATCCTTGTAACTTATTTTATGAAGAATAAAATACTCCTTTAGATATTCACAAAATTATTTTCTTTATTTTTAATTTTTTAATTATCAGGTTTTCTATCACTCTTCATCATAATTTGATGGTTATAATACTCTTCTATGTCGATGTTTTCCTACATGGATCCCAAGTCTGTGTTATCACTGGTGACCTTCAAACTTCATTTTCTTTACCTTATTGAAGAACTCTTTTTACAATGGTTCAGATGTGGGATTTCTTTAAAAGAATTTTGAATAGTCAAAAAATATGTACCGAGCCCAGATTTGAAAATTGTGATGATGCATTTTATTGAATGATTGAAGAATGTTGTACCCCAAGATTTTACGATGTTCCTATTTTTAAATTTATCCTCTTCTATTTCATGCGTTATATAAAAGGTCAAGATTAATCATATTTTAATGGAACACTTATTTTAAAACTAATATTAAGAGATTATAAAAAATTTAATTAAAAAAATCATTTTTTAAATTGGAATGTCAAAATTCTCATAGGGTTCATTTTTACTATTTTTTCAAATAGTTTTATTTCATTAATTAATAAGGAAAAATACTTCATTATAGTAAAACATAGTGTTTTTTGTTTTAATGAATTATTATACATTAAATTGATTTTTAAAGTAAGTCTAGATCAATAATAAATATATTAATCAATGTATATCATTGGAATATTTTTTATATTTAAATTTTATATAAAAACTTATTGAACAATTGAAATTGTCTTTTACCTACCTTCTCGCCACATCTGTGGAATTTGTATTAAAATTAATTTAGCCACATCATTCAATTGAATTAGGAAAAATAGATATAAGTAGTTGTAATTCGTATGATTGTTGGGGTCTAATTGGATACACATAAATTTTTTTAATGGTAAATTTATAATTTTTATTTACCACAGTTAAAGTAAGTCAGGTAATTAAAGGAACAAATAATATTATAATATTATAATATTACCTTAAAACGTATTCTCATATCATTTGATATGTTGGTTTCGACAAAAATAAACCTTATGCAAAAATTATAACATTTTTATTCCATTTGGGTATGAAAATGATATTTATAATATATCATTTAAATATAAGTTAATAATGTAATACTCACATTTTTTATAACTATAAAATTTTTATTATAGGGTTATAAAAATGTTAAACTCAACTATAAATAATTATTTGAAAGAAAATATTTTTATCTACTTCATGATATTTTATTTATATTGTTTTATGATAAAATAGTTAACAAAAATGGTGACACAATGATGGTGTAATAATTATTTAAATATTCTAAGAAGAAAATAAATGATATTAAAAATATAAATATAAATATAATTTGGGTTATTGAATGTCATTAACTATTTTTATTAATTATTTCTACCTATTAATAATTTTTTAGTGTTCTTGAAATGAATTTGAATTTTTGGTTCGAAGTTTTTATAACATAAAATAATTAAAAGTGTCAAAATTTACATTCAAGATATTTTTCAACAAAAAATTTCTTAAATGATATAAAATTAATAAAAATATAAAATTTAGAAAAATAACTATTATAAGGATTTCTATGTCATCAATGATCAATTTGGGCTTCCATTGTAATTTTTGTCGTTTGAAAATTATCCACTAATGTATAAATTACATGATCTCATAGAAAGAGTTAAATAGGTTAAAAAAGATTGAAAACAAAATTTTAAGGATTAAAAACATAATAAAAACATGAAAAATATTATTAGATAAATAGTATTAGACCCTCATCACATTAGGATCTATTATTTGTTATCGAATGGAAAAATTTTCATGAAGATATATTATATTCATTTAAATCAATGATAGTTCCAAAATATCAATTTCTTTGATTTTAATAACTTTTATTTTTCCATAGAGGAAAAAATAAATATATTAACAAACCTAAATATATAATCTGATCATATTGAAGTATTTTTTTATTTATATTTATTTTCAACATTTATTATTTATATAGATTCCTTAAAATTATTATTCAATGCTAGACCAGTTTTTATTTAATCAACCAAAAAAATAGACAAAATAATTTTAATAATATTAATTTTGATATTTTTTGGATTAGTTAATGTTCCTTATTGATTTTAAAGACCTATATGATATAATATAGTATTTTAAAAAATTAATCCTAATTACTTCTTGTATTGACGGATTTAAATTAAAATTAAAAGAATATTATCAAATATGACAATAATGATATCATATAAAAATAAATTACTATTAAACTAATTAATAATTAAAAATTGATAAATTATAATAATGGGATTGGATGTGGTAGAAAATGTATTTTATTTTTCATTTATGGACCATTTTTAATTATTTTAATCTATAATTACTTTATTATATTTTAGTATTTTCGGAATTTCCAAAGGTGCCCCTCACCTCAATTATAAAAGTGAACCACATTCTTCACATCCTCACACAACATCGATACATCTATATCAACCAAAAACTACCTATTTATAAATAAAAATTTATTACTTATCTTTTTAGGTACTTGTTATCTTAAAAGACCAACCAAAGTGTCCCTCAGTTTAAATTCAAAATAATTCCATCGAAGAAGTGGTAATTATTTTACCGACTCATTCAGGTTATTTTATTCTTATGCTTCCTATTTATATGTTTTCTCTATAATAAACTAATAATTCCAATATCACCCACATGTTTATATGTTTTCATTATTATGTTAAAATCATATTCCTCATTTTATAAATCCAATGAAAAATAATATCACTATGCGTGGGTACATACTACTTACTATCACCATGCTGTGATGTACTTTTATTTTTATAACCAATTTATTTTGATTGGTATATTGATGAATATAATTGATATATATAATAAATATAAATTATATTGATTCTTTATAATTAATTTACCTTCAAATTATTTATCTCATTACCATTATTGGAATGGTACTGTCTCTCATGAGTATGTATGGCCTACCGTCTCCACGATGCGATGAGATTCATCCTCAAAGTTAACCATTAATTAATGATAATAAAAATGTATATCTTGAGTGAATATAATATTTATGAAGTTAATATAACTATTGATATGAAAAAAATAAATCATATTCATATTTATCTTGAATTACACGACAAAAAATAAAATAAATGAAGCAGTTAACACCCGAAACAAGAGTAATAAGGAAATGTTATTAACAAAATGATATAAAAGGGTAGTATATGATATCATAAATTTAGACATAGTGATTTTTTAATTTAATTACATGGTTTAACCATTATACATTAGTTTAATTCACCCCCAAATAATGAAAAGTAATATACAAGGGTTAATTTTTCAATCTCATTTTTATACAACATTGTTTATATATAATTATTCACTAGAGCATATTTATCATCCATATCTATTTTTCATTATATTATTTTCAACAAGAACATTTTTAAGGTTTTATGTAAGGTAATATTTAATGATAATATTGTTTTAAATTTTCTAATATTATTTATTCTAAATATTTATTATTCATTTCAATGTTGTAAAAATTTGTTTTATGGATTTATTTATAGGGACCTGAATATTTTAAATGTTTATTTATTAATTTATCTCAACAGTTTCTATGTTGAATATAACCCTTTGATTCAAAATTAAATTTATTAATATCTTATTTAATGAAGCGTTACTTTGGAATAAATCATTTCATATTAAAAAAGTTAATATTCTTTGTTAAATTTTAATGATTTTGTCAGATTATTTTCATCTATGTCAACATACAATATTTTATGTTATTTTTTATTGAGATTCATTTCTTATGATATCATTTTACATATTTCTATTATTGTTTTAAAGTTTTTTTATATTTTGGATGTTCTATTTTCGTTCCATTCATGGTTTATGGTTTATGTATTCATATTTTGTATGATAAAATTAATAAAAATATTTATTTTGATTATATTTCATCACCCCTTTCATATGATGAATAGATTGGGATTAGTATATGATTTATGGGTCCCACTATATCCCTTTGATGAATCATTTTCTCTCATGAGACAAATCAGATAGGCACTTTTTTGAGACCTTGCCCATTTATTTTCACACATGGATTTGAATAAGTCCGTACATATTTATTTCCAAACGTCTTAGGTCAAGGCCTCAGTGGTAGGTTTTAGATGTTTGGAATGTTGAATTCCCTAATTATGATATTTTATTGTTATATTAAATGGGATTATTCTACAAGTAGTATATCCATAGTTAAGAATATTTCCCTTGTGATTATATATATGGACTTATTTGATCAACTTTTATTCCCTCCATAATATGCTCATGATTATGATTTAATGGTATGTTTTGTCATTTATTCTCATTTCCTTATTATTTATAATTAATTTTGATATCTTTATTTGCATTATGACCCCTACTATGAATCTGAGATCACCAATTATTTGTTTTTAGTTTTTAGATGGATTTCAATATGGCTGTTATGACTAATATACAGGGTTATTTTGGGATAAATTTGGTGTTCCCAAAATATTTTATATATTGAAAATTAGGTTTTAAAATATTATGTAACGTCCCTGTATATTTTTTGGATTTCAAAAATAGATAAAATGGTTGGCCCTTCGCGATTTTATTCCATGTAATCATTTCAATGTATTAAAATAATCCAATAAATCTGGGAATCAGGAGTCATCGAACTACAACTATACCATGAATTTTACCAAAACTGAAATAATTTGTGTTAAAAAAAGTTCCACTTCGTTAAGTAAAAAACCCTTCACATCACATTCATTATAAACACGTAGATATGATACACCATTTACATCAAGGTGATCCACTAAAAAGAGATATACTTTTAAAATTTATAATAATATAAGAACAACATGTTGGAATTTTTATAGAAGTCCTTCCTTTTGATTGATTTGAATACATTAAACAGAAGTATGGAATAGTAAATGTAATGTAATTAATCTTTTCTACTTATTTTTGACCAATCTACTTATATTGAGTCATTTTTTTTCATATGAGGATTATATATGTTTAGCATTTTATTCAAAAAAAATTCAAAATAATATTTTTTTAAAATATTTCAATATTTTCCAACTCATATATTTTTATAAAATTTTTGGATTAAGAAAGCTAAAAAGGATTTATTGACACTGAATGTGTTATCAAATTTTTGGACTCAAATTTTCAACAAAAATTTCCAGGTTCCTAAATTATTTATAATAACATTTTATTTGAAAACTAATATTTTCAGTTAAAAGATTTGTTATTATATTTCTATGTTCATCTATCATAATTAGTTATTCATTTTAGAGCGTTCATATTCAGTTTTTTTAATACAATCATAATCAATTAGTTTACGAAACAAATAAGAACATGCATTCTTAATAATGATATAATCTACTATGAACGATACACCTTTATCATTTTTAGTTTTTAAACTATTTCATTAAATTATATCAATAATTTATGCTACTATAAATTGAGTTTTAATTAATGTTTATTTTGTTCATATTTTTTAAAAAAATTCTTAATTGGATTGATTCTGAACATGATAAAAAATGTTAAAAAAAATTGAGTTCAAATTTATTTTAAATAAAATATTTTAACTAATTTCAACAATCAGTTCAATATGTTTAAATATAAATAGTGTATTTTCTTGTGGAAGAAAAACCATCACAACAAGATGCCCATAAATTATGGGACCCACTATCTACCACACCAATTTTCCATGCTTCCCATCCCGATTTAGTACACATTTCTTATTCCTTGGTCCCAAAATACTATTGTTAGACTGTTAGATAAATAAATAATACTTTGATAGTGATCACATAGGATGTTTATAATTGTTATTTTTTCTGGGAGATATTATTTGAAAGGGAATGGTATGAAAAATGTGATTGTATATTGAAGAGGAAATATTTTCATCCTGAATAAGACTTCATTTGTGTGGAAACCCATGTTAAGAACCCTGATTTATATTATCTTGACATAGTTCAAGAGTTCTATGGTTAATATTCGTTTTTATAGAGGACGGGAAAGTAAACCACTTTTTTATGATGTACAGAATGAAATATATGAATTCATATAAAAAAATTATCGATCTTATTGGAATACCTTCTTATATAGAATCATATTTTTATCCCAAAATCACCCCAAAAATTTTTACTTTTGAAATAGATAACATATAATATTCAATTTTTGTAGAGTATGATAATACAATGAAGGTTTCACATATAACTATAGAAAACTATAGTGTTTCATTATGGATACAAGGATTCCTTAATCTAATAAATGGCGATCCTAATACATTTAAGGTATCTAATTTTTATGTACTAAAATTTTCTGTGAAAATGAGGAAGATCAACCATGTAAAATTCATCTTTATCGTAGTGGGACACATAAGCACGAGATCAATAAAGTCCAATATCTGTATATTTCGTAATTTATTAATTAAATTGGTTTTTTAATTTCTGAATTTAGTTAATGTTTCAAAATATTTTTTTCCAATTAAACAAATGATCTCATTCATTAGTGTATAAACGATTAATACAATGACATTTGATATTCATGGAAGGAATAAGATTTTTAAAAAATATTAATTGTATATTTTCAGAGGAATAACCATTAGGAAAATGAAATTAAGTTGATAATAATAATAAGAGTACAAAATAATCATATCCACCAAAGAAATGAATGAAATAAAAGAAAGTACCTGATTATGTTTATAAAAGATAGATGGAAGAGGAATTGGAGAAGAAACCCATGGATCTAAAAATCTTATATGAACATGTAGATTATTTTTCATTTAGTATTTAGGCTACTGAAATATGGAAAAAACAGTACAATAAATGAAATAAAAAAGAAGATGTTAATAGAGGCTCATGATTGTGAAAATATATTGAAGGGAGTTGGGAGATCATTTGAGAATGTTGTTCTGCATACTTCTCAAATAGATAATATAATACAAAAAGAAGGATTAGTCTCTAATGACAGATCAGTTTTCCAAGATCAAACTACTTCAATCATATAAAGATGAAATGATAAATTGGTGGATGAAGAATCAGCTCTCGTAGTTAATGAAAATGAATAAGAACAAGATCTAATTAGCAAGGGCAATCTTTTAACTACTAGAAAAAATCAGGAAGATATTGAAAAGGAAGTAACTAAAAATATTAATTGTAAATAAGGAGAAATGAAAAATAGAGAATAATAATGAGTATAATATGATGATATTAGATAAGATATTTTAAAATAAATATAATAGAAAGAGGCTGACAATTAATATTAAACTAATATACAGTAAGATGATTATGAAAAAATAAATATGATATAAAGTCATCAGATTCATTATTGTCATCATCTGGTCTTCCTTATAAATTCAATAAGTATA
This sequence comes from Viscum album, assembly GCA_963277665.1. NCBI lineage: Eukaryota > Viridiplantae > Streptophyta > Magnoliopsida > Santalales > Viscaceae > Viscum > Viscum album. The sequence goes on from OY728126.1 coordinate 1,679,719,865, forward strand.
TTGAATATAGGTTTTATGAAGAAGAAGTTTCCTCATCACATGAAGTATTGTCCTTATCAAGGAAATATAAAAAATATAATAATAATATGATGAAAAATGACTATAAATCCATAAATGATAAAAATGTGGATATTTTACAATAATTTTATGATAAATAAAATTATAAGGATGTTCATAAATTTGTGTTAAAAATGATATAAATAATGGAAAGGAAGATGATGCTGGAAAAATAGGAATAAAAAGTCTAGTGATTTTACATGATAAATTGGATGCAGAAGAAATCATTGATCCTAAAGATGTTGATAACATTGGTTAGTATTTTAAAAGGTTGTAATGAAGAATTTGACATTTTAAATTTCTGGAATTTTAGAGCTAGATTATTAATGAAATTCTTTCTGAGAATTCAGTATTGATAAATTTTTTAACAGAGAATGTAATTTGGCTTAGAGATCAGTTGAATGTTATTTAGGAATGTTCCTAGACTCATAAAATGGCATAAAACTAGATGGTTAAAAGATATAATAATGTTGATTCCAATATCAAAATTCATGATTATCTATTTGATGATGTTAAAAAACACCTGGTATAGTCAAAAAAAATTAATTACTTATCGAAAAACATAAATGAATGTGTTATATTTTTGTATGATTTATGAGATACTGCCAATGATTGTACTGAGATGGTGAATGCATCAAAAAATAAAATTGAGACATATATCATGATATGTCCCTACACCAATCGTGTGTAGATGGAGGCCTCATACTGAGAGGATAAAACAATGTGATTTATAATACAGTTAACGATTTAAGGACCCTGGATGACAATGTTGACATGTTATGGGAAAATAGAAAAGAGTTCACATTTTTTTAGGCCTTTGTGATACCTTCATGTTGAAAGAATGAAATTTTTTATTCCTGACACATGTATTTTTTTAAAAATTGATTTTTTTTGAAAGGATTGAATTTTATTTTACAACGATTACAATTTTATGAATATTTTCCAATTATGATTGGTTGAATTTTCATTAATTTTTTTTGGTAGAATAGTTTATTGAATATATTTTTCCATATGTTTTTTATAATTTGTCAAGAATCTTAAAACTTATTCCCCTTCCTTATTGAAAACCAAAAACTGGGAAAATTTTATAGAATGGGGGAGAATTATTCTTAAATGGGAAGCAGATTTTATAAATGGAGATTAATAATATAATGGGGGGTATATTTATTTTAAGGGGATAATATGTTCATTTGAGGGATATATTATCCTAAGGGGGAGTTCATCGTATTCAAAATCATTCTCTCCATAATATTAAAAATATTTATAAAGTCAAGTGGATTAATGGATCAATCATTAACTATAAATAAAATGTTCTAAATATAAATTGGTTATATAATATTTAGGTTTATTTTTCATATAAGTATTAGTTTAGGTGCCTTCCAAAAATGGGGATATTGTTGAGTGAAGGATATACTTCCTACTTATATATTCCTTTAGTTTTTGAAATCACAAACAGTTACAAAAAACATGTTATCTAAATTTTTATTTCTGAAGTGTGTTCGCATATTTTGATAAGAAGAATTATATTTCTCCATACATAGAAGAAAATATGAATTGTTATTAATATGGAAAATAAATTCTTCATTAGGAATATCTTAATGAGTATGTGTAGGATTATCAAACTCATATTTATTAGATCCAAAAGATAGACATTCTATAATTCCTATTATATAGAAAACATATGAATAAGTGGACTAATATCGGTAATGATAATATCGAATTAGAACTTATAAATATTATAATATTGACATAATAAATAATTCCATCAGAATAATTTTTTTATAGTCAAAATATAATATATTTTTCCTAATATAAGGAAACGTTTTTACAATATAACGATGTTAATAAATATGACCTAGGGCATTTAGTTATGCCTGATTGTTACGAGCTATCAATTGCAGGTTGTTATAATTCATTTTAATGAACATCACAATATTAGAATTGGGAAATCAAAATATGACCATTGGAAGATCTCATTAAAATACCATGGTCATTTGAAGTGTTTGTAGTTGACTGATTACATTCTCTATCTGATTTTGAAGAGAATACATAGAGTGAATAACTCATTCATAATCATAATATTTCATTAAAGTGATGCCTTCTCAAAGAAAAAATGGGAGGTTTTCTCCTTAAGAACATTTGTAATTGTTATCTTTGTCCAATCATTTTAATGATTGTGGGATTATAGGGACATAAATATAGAGAAAATGATAATCATATTATGGGCTTCTGGGGATATTATGATAAATCACATCATCATATCGAGGTATTTCAAGGATATAAAGATAGTGAAAATCCAATAATCACATTGAGGTATATCATTGGTTTGGGAAGACATACTTTACTATAAGTATAATTTTTCAACATTATTCAATGTTATTGTATTCATTTATCTTTTATTTAAATGAGTTATATTTTTAACAACCTATAATTCATTATTATTGTTTCATTATATTTTTTATTGTTTCATGTTTATTTTCCACTAAATGACATATAATGTCGGAAAACTTATTAAACATTGTAACTTGTTTTTTATCTGTGTTATTAAGAATATTATAAAACAAACATTATTTTTTTATCAATATATATTTTATTTTGATAAAAATACTATGTAAAATTTGATCAATAGTGATTATGATTTTTTACTGTAATTTAATCATAGAGTATCATATTTCCCATTTTGTTGGATTGTTAATCAGACTGAGGGTTGAGTAAAATAATCCTACCTAATGAGTATTTACATTGGATAATTATAATTAATTTAATACATTTGTTTAAAACTTTATACCCCCAATTCTGGTATGTCTATCCATATGAGAATATTCTTATGATTCAATATACATACAATTGTATCTGGATCTATATTGAGATTTGAATCACCTAAAACATCATATAGAATTAAATGAAATCACCGTTGAATCCTTTATAAGACAAATGGTTTTAGGAATAATAATTATTAAACAAATAAAAGGGGTCCAAGTAAATAATCTCAATTAGATCAGAAAATCAATGATAATCAACTATACAATACATTGTTAGGCCCATTGTTTGGAAGACTATATTCCTACTATGCAGTGTTACAACCTTAAGCTAACCCTTGCAGGGTTAGGTCACATGTTTAGATAAACTATACACCAACTTCTATTTTACAATCAATATAGACCTGGACAATTTCCCATGTACATTCATATGGTTTGTAAAAAATGAACAATCCATTTAGAGTTACGAACCCTCCTTCCATAAGCTACACAGTTTCCAAGATGGTTCTCTAAATTTTTACAAACCATGCTAAAACTGTGAACCTCATTAAAACACTCCAATGAATTCCAAAACTCATATTAACATATTAAAAAATAACCCAAACATTCTATATACATAAAAACTGATACAATGAGTCATTTAACTAAAACATTGAGTACTACACTAAAATTTCAAAATATTGTGTTTATAGTGTTTATTAACTAACTCCAACTCATAGTTCATATATTTACCATTTGATATTGGTATTCCCATAATTCTTCCAAAAATAATATCCTCATAGAAACAACATGGAGGAACTCCTAAAAATAATCTATATCTTAACATTTTTGGGAATTTTTATCACTTACTGATATAAGTTTCTAGCATAAATGATTTGTAATATATAATTTCAATTATTTACGTATTGTGATGTAAATTTTTTTTATTTTATTCCTAACATTGTATATTTCGTAATTTGAAAATATTTTTTGAAAAAGGATGATTATTATGGTTTTTTACATCATTATCAGAAACCATCCCAATATTAATGAATTTCCTATATGAATTTCAGTATGTGATTTTTTCACTTCTCATTTGACTCACTAACAAATCTTCAATTTCTAAAAATATGGCGTTATATATTGAAAACATGTTAATAATCCAATAACATCAAATATATCCATATAACTACCCATATTATATTATCCCTAATTACATTAGTTTTTTTATATTCATCAAATCCTATGAACTAATCCTTAATCACATAAAAAAATCAGTAAATAATTAGAAATATGTTTATTAGTGTTATACAATGAGTATGAAAAAAACATTTGATACCAATTTTCAAAAAAAAACTAGTGAAAAAAAACTATCAATAGTGTTTTTTCATTTCATTAAAGGGTTTACTGAGTCCGTATATAGATTAATAGTCAAAAAATGATAATCACCAACTCCCTCTAATTTTGGCCACCATATCATAGAAAATATATAACCTGGGGAAAATTTTTGGTTGATATAAATTTATTGCAATAGAGTTTTTATATCCCATAAATAATAGTTGATATTTTTATATATATATTAATAAATCAACATGATGTTTATGAATTCATGTTTCTGCTTCATCAATGAATCTAAATTCATGTTCCTAGTGGTAAGATATTACTACATAAATGGAATAAAATAAATTGATTAACTGTAGATTTTTTTATACCATTGATTATAATGAATTAGTCTTTGAAAACAATATTATTGTCTATATAATTATATATTTTTTACTTCTCTATCATGTAATTACCCACCATAATTTTTATATATCATTAATGTGATCAATTGAAAACAAATAATTTTTCAGATTTAATGTTTCCTCCATATTTCTTCATCTTAATACTAATTATTAATTTTAATTTTACTAACAACACTTAATAATTGTATCCCATTTAATCATGTATGCCACTTATATTCATACATATGTCCATTTTTGGTATAATAACCTAATAGATAATATTTAATTCATCAATCTACACAACATATAAATATAGTTAAATACCATTAACACACGAGGATAACAATGCCTCATGAATATCATGGTGAGTATTGTTGTTGGTATTTATGGATCAATCCTTGGTTAATAATTTTCCTCATAACCAATACAGTGGTGATCCACTATATAAATCATTTTATGATATTATTTTTAATTTCATTCATTATAGTTAACCATAATCATTATATTTGGATTCTCTTATAGTACAAGGCTCATCATAGTAGTTCAATTCTTTTTTTATATAACCCCATAAATTACTAAACATTTGTATTTATCAATGAATAAATTTATCAATTGTTATTAATATCATTATTTATATTTCTATAGTTGAAACCACGCATCCACAATTTATTTTTTTCTTTAAATTCACTCAATACCACTTCGACCTTGTTTTATTGGATGTGAGTGGAAGATTAATTGAATTACACCCTCTATATAAAATTGAGAAATTTATTACTTTTTCTTCAGAATTTTTTTTTGTTACCTTCATTACAAAATGGTTTCAATGGGAATATAAATATAAATTTTTGATGCACCCTCCTTTGATCTCTATGTTTCTAATCTAATAGTATTGATCAATTTTCTAAAAAAAAAGATTTTATTCAAGTGTAAATAATATAATATTATATATTAGTAATAGATAAATTCCTTATAAAACCAATATTCTATATAATAAATATATTTTTCTCCACATTTCCCTTATTGTAATATGAAATACATATCCCATAAAAATGATACCTATTATATTCACGTATTTTGGATATGTTCCTCTGGTAGGTTAGTGTGTACTATATAGCCTATGGTACTGTATAAAACAACTATTAGTGTGTCCCATATTTTCCAAAATGTATAAATTTATTCTACTATTTATTTAGAAATTTTTTTACAATTTTTCCAGAAAATTAAATTTATCCTTTTTTCTAAACATGAAATATTAAATAATTCGACTATTAAGTCAAACATATACAGAATCCATGATTTATATTTTTTTCAATTTATGATATAAGAATTTATTAAGGTTTATAGATCGTAATATCCATCACACTCAATTGAGAATATGTAACCATCAATATTGGGAAACATTTAATTCTACATTCTTAATAGTCATATTTATTTGTATTAAAAGGGATTAATTTCCTCCATTAATAATTTCTCTTTCAAAATTTTATATCATACTTATTTTACTATGTTTTCATGTAGTTCAATTTTATCTTTAATCTTTAAACCCATATTTTTATATCAAAATTTAATTCCAACTCCAATATATGTAATATTTTATTTTACAGGATATATCCACTATAAATCAATAGTAACTTTCATTCATAATATCATGTTGCTCAATGTTTTTATAGTGACAAGAGCTTAGCATGGTAACTACATGAATTATCACTGTATTAGTTACAATATTATGTTATCATATAATCATTATAATATATGTTTCCATTATTCACTTGGGAAAAATATGATCTTCAAGATTTTAATTCTCCTTTAATATTAATTTTTTTGGATAATATTTAACAATTTGTTTAAGAGGTTTTATTGTATCCTACAAATGTGACTATCTAAATTGAATGTTAAAATTAAAATATTTCATTAAAAACATTCTAATGAAATTTTACATTTAGTGTTTCATATTTTTAGGAAAAATATATGTAAAAAACAAGTTTCATTTATCCAATGTAAATTTTTAACCCCAATAAGAGAAAATAATAAATCCATAATGAGTCTAAAATATCTCCATGAAATTCAACATAAAATTAAATATTATAGAAATAAAATGAATTTCATTTCATCAAATCCATGGGGTTAAAAACCTAAGAAATATGTGAGCTAAGATACTCAGTATGTTTAAACATAAACATTAATAGTCTAAGATTACAAGAATCTATAAGATAATTATATGGTTATAATATGGATAAATAATAATCCTATACCGGATAAATCAGGGATAATAATTCATGAAATTAATGTTATCATATCATAATAAATGAATCAAATTACTATGGAAACAATAGTTAATAAAAATGATCCATTAGATAAAAAACATTGGCTAATGGGTTGGAAAAGTATGATGTCCTTGAATCCTATCCAAATAGTGAACATTGAAAATACATATGGATATGGAAATTCAAACACTGTGATCAACCAAAATACACATCATTCATGTTAAAAACAAAAAATTAACATGATTCATGTTGTGAATAAAAAAATTCTCACACATCATGTTGTGAAGAAATTCCAATAATCTATGTTGTGAATATAAAAATTCTCATACTTTATTGTGTAAACAGACATAATTATTTACATTTTTTATTTAAAAAATAAGAATATTTCCACAATTAATGTTTTAAAAGTAAATATTTTCCATGATTATTATCCTACTCTTATGAGAAATAAATCATTAAACATGGAGTTGGAGGGAGAAATATTACCAAAGATATAATTATTACATAAACATGTTTGTATTGTGAAAAAAAATCATTCACTTGTCTTATCATAAATATGCCTTGGAAATAAATTATATATCTAATGAAATCGAGTAACATTATATGTAAATACCATTCAATCAACATATTATACCATATGCAACCATATAGGTAATGGTCATTTGGTTCATTCTATAATATCCCATACAAACCAATATATGTAATCCAGTTAGATACCCTTTAATAAATGAATTTAGAATCATTTTAGTCACAAATATAATGCATTCTAATAATTATTTTTCATATTAATGGTATGTAAGTTTATGAGAAATAGTAATTTATGTATCATATACTTTATAGTGAATAGAGTTACAGAATCAACCAAAATAAATTGGGTTAATGATTAAAAATGAAAATATCAACAATGAAACAAAGGAACCCCCAATGGATGTTGAAATAATGAAAAATAAACATGTTATTATATTTATTAATGGATATCCCAAAATTCAAAATACAGACTTGAATTTTTTTGATACAACGCTTTCAGTTTCACAAAAAATTTATATATTATAGAATAAATCATGTTACATAAATCTAATTAGTAAAAATTATTTTTAATTTGAATATGTAAATGGATATAAAATTTTAGAAACCATTTAGAATTTTTGTTATTATCAATGTAAAATGTAAATATACATTTCATAGTCAAATGTATATTTTGATAAGGGGTGTGAACAATTGTGAAATATTTTACATTTAAAAAATATTCTTTAATAATGTATCCTGGAAAATGATATAATGATTATTTATAGGAAATGTAGATCCAATGGGAAAACATTATATAGTGAATAAAAATGAAACTTTTTAAAAAATTTAAAATACCTATATCGAGAAAAATTGTATATTGTGTCATATAACATTTTTTAAATAAAACATTATTTTCTAATGGATGATTATAAAATAAAATAAAATTAAAAATAAGGGTTTTAGAACCCCATGAATTGAAATTAAATGTTCAATATGAAAAATTTTAACAATAGGAATGACGATTTGAGTTATCAGTATCTATTTTTCGAATAATAATCCATGAATAATTGAAAATTATAAAATTGATTTATATGATAAATATTTAAAAATTTAGTGAATAGAAAATAAATATTAAAAGAGTGTAATATACCCAAACTATAATAAATAATATTAATATAATGTTTAAAATTTAATGATTGATAATTGAGTAATGAAAAAGTCTAATGACTGTAGAAGCACTTGGGAAAAATACATTTGATGAAAAAACATCATATGGATTTGTATATGCTATGAATAAAATTGAAATTAATAGTAGAATAGTTTTAGGATAGTACAAATATATAATACAATTCAAAGGAAATGTGGTGTATAACATGTAACATGTTTCAAATATTCTCAATGGATACCAAAAAATATTACTTTGAATTTTAGCATTACTGATCTCACTATATCAACCTATATAAAAAATGACTTTATTTTTCTCTTATTTCATAACATTAATCATTTAAATAACTACATTGAAACTTCCTTTACAATTATTTTGAGAATATATTTTGGTAGGTTATTGTCTATTTTCTAAATTGGGTGTGATTAATCTCCATTACATTGAACTAGTTTGTCAATAACGATGTTGTTATTCATAATTTCCCACATTTTATCATTTATAGATATTATAATGTTTTTTAATTTACTTCTTTTGAATGATTAGAATGATATAAGTTTTTTTATGAGAATTTTTTATGTGATCACTAATGATGAATTCAATTATGTGCTTTTGATTGTGATTCTTAGAAAATGAAGGATGTTTTCTTAAAAAAATGAGTTAAATTTTTATATTACTATTATAGAATAAAAAATAATTATTTTATTAATTACCACAAATATTAATAGAATTTTTTTCTTAGATTCATCCATGATATAAATTTATATCATTTTTCATGTAGATGGGTAAATCCATGCACATAAGAACATACCTTAATTAATGGATTATTATGAATTGACAAAATTTTAATATAATCATAACTAAATAAAATTGAAAAAATATGTATCATATTAATGTGGTATATTATAATTATAAATGATTATAAGTATAGTAAATCCTATATAATGTTCTTTAATTTTATTTTCATTTTATTTTTTCATTTTGAATACTCTTTTGTATTATTGAATTTTCCATAGTTATTTATTTCTCATTTTTATGAGATGTCTATTTTTTATTTTTAAAACCATAATAAATTAATATAAATTATATTTATACATTTAAATAATTCCAAATAAGATACTTATATAGAGGTGAGGAAATGGAAATTATAAATTGATCAATCCCTAGAGACGGTAGTCTACACATATGCATGCATATTGATTTTATTTTTCGATAGATTTAGAAAAAAGATTCAAATGGTTTAGTACTTCAGAATAAAAAATATGTCATAAATATAATACTGATATATTAAATTTCATATTATTTTCATCCTTTATGGTAGTTAATAAAAACAAAACTGGTTGTTTCATGGGAGTGGTCATTTATAAAACACAAGAAAGAATGTTTTTTTATAAATTAAAAATGTAAAGGTGTGTAAAATTATACCATATTTATAATAAAATATTGGTATTATGATTATTTAAATGGTATCATATTAAGATGTCTTAATTTAATATAATGAGTAATAAGTGAACATAATCAAATATAAAATAAAATGGAGTAATTATAAATTTGTACCTAATTTCATAGATCATCTCATTTGAAATGGGGATAAGCCTTTGAGGTATAATATTTTCATAATTATAGAACCTATTAATAAAAGATTATGAATTTTACAATAGTTTTTCATGATTTTGGACAAAAAAGTGGGTTTTATTTTGAGGGTAAGTGAGAAAAGGGGTGTCTCTTTTTTTATAGAAATGGAAATGACTTTTTGATAATATAAACATATTATCAATAATGGGAAGTCACACACTTGGAATGTGGCATTGAAATTTAAATATAATATTCAGTATAATTGATAAGGAATAAAATTCTTCAACCACACATTTTTAAAAAATTCAAACATGTTATAGGTATTTCAATGATATATTTTTTATTTTACCATTTTATTTTTTATCATGGAAACTAACTTCTGAATAAGGTAACATGTATATAATGATTAAAATTAATTTTTATGTTATTAAATAATTTTGTAGTACTAATTCCAATGATCAAATATTTTTCATTTAATAAATATTTAAATTTATAATATTGAAATAATAAATTTATACTATATTTAAAATAATTTTTTCAACAATATAACTTAAGTTATAATTTTTAAAATACCACTTTGTAACTTAAATAAATATTTTTAAATAATAATGTTAACTTATAAAAAATATATATTTAATTAAAAATTTAAGGAATAAAAAATTAATACTAAAAAATTAATAATTTTATATAAGTCATGATATTGTAATATATAAAATATTTCATTATTCAAATCCAAATCCATATTTTTATAAAAAATTTATAAAATAATCATAAGATATTATTACCTAAATAAATCACAAAATGATGATAATTTGGTGATATTTAAATTTGAAAATTTATAAATTTTATTTTAAATTAACACATAATATAAAAATTAAAAAAAATTTACTTAAAATGGCCTTTTAAAAAATCAAGTATTTTTTATATTATTTTATATAAATTTATAAATGACTTAATATTGATATATTAGGTTATAATTACATACATTACCAGTTATAGTAAAGTATTATGTATGATCATTTTTTTTGATATGGTAAATGTTGTTAAAAAATAGCTCAAGGTTTCATATTTGTGTTTGGGGTGTGATTAGGTTTGTTGAAAGACCTAGATCACCATTAATATATTTGATTGGTGGTTCCAAAGTATATGTGTTTAAGATGGTGCAGTTTTCTAATGGTTATCAAATTTATGGGGCTTAGAATCTTGATATTTTTCTATGGAAAAGGAAGGTTTTAGGAAAATAAGTTCATGTAGTGAAGATCATGGACACTACAGCACTATTTGTGGGTTATGAAGCAAGCAGTTTGAGAAATAAATAGTAGCACAATTGTTCCTTAAAGAAGGCAAAGGAGGATTAGAATAGAGCTGGAAAATTGGAAAAGGAAGAGTTTCCCCCATTGCAATTCTATGAAACTATGGATAACACAATGGGTACCCCATAAAGAAATCAGTTATAGGGAGGATCATTATTCATGATAATCTTGTTGTTTGAGGAATTGAGGTTGTGTTTTAATGTTACACATAGGGTATTTGTTTACTTAAGGCATTTTCCACCTCAAACTACTATAGTTTTATGTGGACTTCATAACAGTTCATGGTGAATGTGGTACTGCCTCAGAGTTTTATTTATTTTTGATTTGCAGGTTTTGGGGGATTTATTTTACTATATAAAGGCCCCTAATAAATTCTATAAAAATACAGAATTTCATGATATTTTATCATCACTAGAAGAATTTAGGGATGTTTAAAGTAGTTCTCAAAGAAGGAATCCTCAAAGGAAGCAGTAGTTAATGGGGATCAATTTCGTGTAGGAGATAGTTAACTTGAAATTTTTTGAAATGGGTTTCTAGGGAATGGGGTCTCAAAAATATAAATGAGCCAAAATTTAATGGTGGCCCATGAAACAATGCTTTTCTATGAATAACAGTAGGTCTATGAATACTAGTTGATCACAAAGAAATCATGACACATTGTTCATATAAGGCCCCAGCCTTAAACCTTACTTAATCTTGAGTTATTACAAGATTACACATTGAGGATCTTTTCGGGTTTAGAGTTTTAGAGAATTAGATCAGAAAACTTGCATTACATTCCACATATAAACAAAGTGGTTACATAAAGATAGTATTCTTCATTCCCATCAATGGAAACACATTTAAAATAAAACATGGATTATTTCTTGACACTTCCTTGACACTATCATCATATCATGTACCTTTCCCTTGACCTGTGAAAAACATTTCAAAAAAACTTGGGATGAGCATAAAAAGCGCAGTATGGGTTATAAAAACATGGAAAGGAAACATGAGTTCATATATACATAAGAATGAAATCATACTTTACCCATAAAACATAGGCACTTTAACGTACCTCATAAAATCATGAATAAATCATAGAAATCATAAGACATAAAGGTAAATTGAGGAATTCATAACATTCTTACGTAGGGAGTAACCCTCTTGGTTACGTTTGGAATACCCATCACAGTATATTCCCTAAAATCTCTTCGGAGAAACCTTAACGTTTCACTTCTTCGCGTTACCCAATGCATTGGAGAGCTATAACGGGCTCACCCGCCCTTAGTTTATCACGGAACCACCCGTCTTCATAATAATGCCCAAGAACCATAACACAATCATATCACATAAAACATGCATAAAGGTAACATAAAATTTCCACATTTCAATCACGAGATATCAATACAACACATTGATATAAAAACATTATGAAAACCATTTTCAATACTAAAAGAAAAGAAAAGTAAAACATGGTATTTATTTTTCTTTTAAAAAGAAGGTATGGCTTGTAGAGGAATCCTAAACTCAAATAACGGTCACGATGGTGGAGAAGTCGTTGTCGCCGCATACGTACGACAAAAACATTCCCTTTTGTCGTTTAGTAAACGCTTCGTATAAAAAAGATTCCTTTTGAATAAATGTAAAAGTCAAAGGAGTTTATACACCGTATAAAATAAAGTTGTGTATATCCAGTACATACATGCTTTTATAATATTACATAATCATTTAGAGGTAAGAAATGAAATGCACCGTTCATGGAGACGGTAAGCCGTACGTACGCATGAACGCTACTTTCATTTCTATTTCGTATTTTATAGAATGGAATCATAATGATATAAAGTTATATTATAATTCCAGTATAATATCATATATAATATCATAGTTCCATCCTTTATATGTCCCACATATGGTATTTAACGAATCAAATCACTTTGAGGGGGCGGTAGTCCGCACTTCCTAAAATGAAGATATCGTGTTTACCCATAATGGAAACCATAAAGGTCTGCCCAAAATGAAAAAAACAGAAGCTTAAGGAAAACATAAACATATTATATATCATATATAAAAATAGTGACATCATAATGGCCACCTTTGAAGGTGTTAAATGAGTATTGAACAATCATCGTTTCGGGAGGCAGAATTTCGCCATCCACGGAAACCGTATGTTCTTTAACCATTTGATGAAGTTGTGTGAGAGTGTAGCTCAAATAAATCTTATAACAACATCCTAGTATATTGAAGATACTGGTGTTGTTACAAAAGAATTAAATAAAAAGATTTTAGGGGGTTGGAGAAGAAAAATAAAACAAATGAACATGAGAGAATGAATTACCTTAAAAAGTGTAACTCCTTTTGATTTGAGTCTAAAGGCTTCATTTGATAGGATTCTGCCCAAAGGGAATCCTCTAGGATGAGGAGAGGGATGTGGAGAGAGTAAATGGGCAGGGGTTGGCCGAGCCAAAGGCTTGAGTAGTGTGCGAAATGAGGTAGAGGTGGGGGCCTTTTATAAGAGGAGAGGAGGGGCACTTTTGGAAAGTAAAGAAATATTACTTTATTTGAAAAACAATTTCGGTTTTTAAAGGTACCACATTGATATAATTCGTGGATAAGGTGATAAGGGTTCTAAATCCACTCATCCAATTGGTTTTGGCCATGTTTAGTTCATATATTTTACATTATCTTTCCATTTTATTTAAATCGTCAAATAATGATGTCATCGCTGCATCATTATTATGTCATAAATAATTTAATTTATTTAATGTCTAAAAATCATAAAAAAAAATACTATGATGTAGGAAATATTTTTAGATTTCCAATGACTATTTATAATCAAATATCTGATCTTTATAACCCCATGTAAAAATTGTTTTTGTGAAACATATTATGTTTGTGTTATTTTTACTTTTACATTAAATAAAAAGTTATTTATGTCATTTCCCAACCAAAATGTCTCCATGGGGTCCCCAAGTTGTCCCATGGATTGTATTGGTCGGCCATGACACAACCAATAAGTTTGGTACATGTGTCTAGGTCATTTCATATTATTAAAGAATTATTTATACCTTAAACTATCCCAATTACCATTAATCGCGATTAAAAACTTAATAAGTTACTATTCACCAAAAAATTATTTTAATCTCATTGAACCACATTTTACTTATTAATGACAACCATGTATGTCGGATTTTCAAAATTCAATACACATTAGTGGTAAACTTTCATTTAACTGAAAAATCAGTTTGCTTGATTACCACTTAGTGGTTTCACTATTCATCAAAAATTGAAGTTTTTCAGAAAATTACCAAAAATTCACCCTAAGATATATTTGATATTACGAATTCAAAAATGAAGTCTATTTTAAAAAATTCAAATCATATAAGTCACATTAATTAATTTAATAATTAATTCCAGCTGCCAGAGCAAAAAGCGTGTTTTTACATAACAATAAGTATCAAAAGATTGACACCAGTTTAAGTCTAATTTCAAAGTGAAATTGATTCCAATGACCACCATTGGATAAAATGGTAAAAATATATTCTAATTTCACTTCAAAACCAATTCAAAACAAAATCTAATCATATAAATAAATTAGGTTATAAAGCAGTTTTGATGTAAAATGCAGTATTTTTCACTATTCATTAAAAAATGAACATTGTCTGAAAAATACCAAAAATTCACACAAGGTAAATTTTGATGTCCCAATAATAAAGAATAAGTTTGTTTTGACAAACATAGTTTATAAAATTTTCAAAATATAGATTCAAAAATGTTTTTCCATCAAAAGGCACTAAAACAATCTTTTAAGAATATTAGTGTATTCCATGCATAAGATTGTATTTATTTTCATTTTAAGCCTATATAACACTATCTTAATCATTAATAGACATAGATAAAAATATCTATTATTCATTACTTACTTGGGATGTTACATCCTTCCCCCCTTTAGAAAATTGCGTCCCCGCAATTTATTTAGTTATCGAATAAATGGGGGTACTTATCCCTCATTGCATTTTCAGATTCCCATATTGCCTCTTCAATCATGTGGTTTTTCCACAAAACCTTTACCTGATGAATCACCTTATTCCGTAACACTTGCTCCCTGTGGTCAAGAATCTGGACTGGTTGTTCCTCATAAGATAGGTTCTCTTCCAGCTGAACTACCTCTGGACTCAAAACATGAGATGGATCTGGCATATACTTTCTCAACATCGAAATGTGAAAAACATTGTGTACCTGAGATAAACTCGGAGGTAAAGCCACTCGGTATGCAACTGATCCAACTCTCTCCAGAATTTCGTATGGTCCAGTGAACCTTGTACTCAACTTTCCTTTCTTACCAAATCTCATCAATCTTTTCCAAGGAGAAACCTTGAGAAAAACATGATCACCTACCTCGAAAGAGAGATCCTTCCTCTGGTTATCCGCATAACTCTTCTGCCTGCTCTGAGCTGTTCTCATGTGTTTCTGAATCAGCTGAACTTTTTCTGCCATCTCTTCTACCAATTCTGGTCCCATCAACTTCCTATCACCCACTTCATCCCAGAAATCTGGAGTTCGACACCGCTTCCCATATAATGCCTGAAATGGTGCCATCTGTATACTGGAATGAAAACTGTTATTATATGAAAACTCAACCAAAGAAAGATGTTGGTCCCAACATCCCTGATAATCCATAGAACAAGCTCGTAGCATATCCTCCAATGTCTGAATTGTTCGTTCTGACTGCCCATCTGATTGAGGATGAAAAGCTGTACTAAAATTTAATTCAGTACCCAACGACTTCTGAAGGCCTTTCCAAAAGTTAGAAGTAAACCTGGGATCACGATCCGATACAATGGAGAGAGGAAATCCATGTAACCTGACTATCTCTTTTAGATACAAACGGGAAAGTTGATCAAGAGAGAATGTATCTCGTATAGCAAGGAAATGAGCAGATTTGGTCAAGCGATCAACAATAACCCAGATTGCATTATTACCTCGAGATGTCTTCGGTAATCCAACAACAAAGTCCATGGATATATTCTCCCATTTCCACTCTGGAACTGGTAAAGGCTGAAGCATCCCTTTCGGTAACTGCCGCTCTGCTTTAACCTGTTGACATGTCAAACACTTCACAGTAAAATCAGCAATATCTCTTTTCATTCCATCCCAC
The DNA here is from genome assembly GCA_963277665.1 of Viscum album. Classification (NCBI taxonomy): domain Eukaryota; kingdom Viridiplantae; phylum Streptophyta; class Magnoliopsida; order Santalales; family Viscaceae; genus Viscum; species Viscum album. The sequence goes on from OY728126.1 coordinate 1,679,736,342, forward strand.
TATTAATACTCCCGCAGATCTCTATACATCTTAGTACTGCCCGGATGAACTGAAAACGGAGAACTATGAGCTTCACATAACAACTCTCTCTTCAACTGTGAATCACAAGGCACACACAATCTCTTCCAAAATCTCAAAACGCAATCATTATCAATGTTGAATTCAGAAAACTTACCATTCTGAACCAGCTCTACCTTTTTCTGCAACTCACTGTCTTGCTTCTGTGCTTGCTTGATTCTATCTGATAGAGATGATCTCACTGATACCTGAAACAAAACAGAAGGACTTCCTGCACCAACAACTTCTAGGCCAAAGTTCATCAAATCGTTAACCAAAGGATCATGTTCCAACCGCAACATTGTTAATGAAGCATTACTTTTTCGACTCAAAGCATCAACCACTTTATTTGCTTTTCCCGGATGGTAATGAATTGTACAATCATAATCCTTGATTAATTCCAGCCATCTCCTTTGTCTCATGTTTAACTCTTTCTAAGTGAATATATACTTTAAACTTTTGTGATCGATATATATTTCACACTTTACTCCATACAAATGATGCCTCCAAATTTTTAAAGCAAAAACAACAGCAGCTAATTCCAAATCATGTGTAGGGTAATTTACCTCATGAGTTTTCAACTGTCGTGAAGCATAAGCAATTACCTGATCATTCTGCATTAGGACGCAACCAAGTCCTTTCAATGAAGCATCACTGTATATAACAAACTCACCATTACTGGAAGGTAGTGCCAAAACTGGAGCATTCACCAATATTATTTTCAATTCCTGAAAACAATCATCACATTCTTTTCTCCAGATAAACTTAACACCCTTCCGAGTTAGCTTAGTCATTGGACTAGATAACCGTGAAAAATTTCTAACAAACCTTCGGTAATAGCCCGCCAAACCAAGGAAGCTATGAATATCGGTTACATTTGTGGGTCTTGGCCATTCTTCCACAACTTTTGTTTTTGTAGGATCAACAGTTATTCCATCTTTAGAAACAATGTGACCAAGGAAAGAAATTTGTTGCAACCAAAACTCACACTTTCTGAATTTCCCATACAGTTTCTTTTCTTTTAAGGTTTGCAAGATAACCCTTAAATGTTTTTCATGCTCCTCTTTACTTTTAGAAAACACCAAAATATCATCAATGAAAACCACCACAAACTTATCCAAGAACTCATGGAAAATTCTATTCATTAAGTCCATGAATACAGCAGGTGCATTGGTTAGCCCAAAAGGCATTACTACAAATTCATAATGGCCATATCTCGTACGGAACGCGGTATTCAGAATATCTGCCTCCTTTACCTTCAGTTGATGGTACCCCGATCTCAAGTCAATCTTTGAAAAAAACTGAGCTCCCTGGAGCTGATCAAACAAATCATCGATATGAGGGAAAGGATATTTGTTCTTAACAGTGATATTATTCAAGGCTCTATAATCAATGCAAAGTCTCATAAAACCATCTTTCTTTTTAACAAATAAAACAGGAGCACCCCATGATGATGTGCTAGGTCTAATGAAACCTTTCTCTAATAAATCTTGCAATTTCTCCTTCAACTCTAAAAGTTCAATTTGTGCCATTCGATAAGGGGGTTTTGAAATTGGCTTAGAATCAGGAACTAAGTCAACAGTAAACTCAACTTCCTGATCTGGTATTATTCCAAGCAACTCATCAGGAAAAACATCAGGATACTCATTTACCACTGGCACATCATTAATATGAATAGTTCCTTTATTTTCAACGACGTGTGCAAGGTAACATTCATTTCCATCTTTTACAAGTTTCTCGGCCTCTTGATATGTTATCAAAAGTAAGGGTTCATTCTTGTAAACAAACTGAAAGTATTTCTGAAAAGAAGCTTCTTTAGCTCTACAGTCAATCTTAGCATGGTAAATAGAGAGCCAATCCATACCCAGGATAACATCAAACTCTACTAGAGGTAGAACAATAAGGTTTGCAAGTAGGTTCTTTCCACAGATAAGGATAGGAAGATTCTTATAAATTCTTTTTGCCTCGACACTTCCCCCAGGTGTTTTTACCAAAAGTTCAGGAGTCATTTCTTGAGATGGTATTCCCATTTTACTAGAAAAGGTTTCAGAGATGAAATAATGTGTAGACCCCGAATCAAACAACACACTGGCATAATCTGAAAAAACAAACAAAGTACCTGATAGAACTTCATTTGATGGCCCGACATATGCTGAAGTAGTTGCAAAGGATTTCACCACCCCTTTCTGGTTGTAGTATAACTGCTTCCCATCACTCAAGATCCTTGACGGACACTCGTTTGCATAGTGACCCATCTCATTGCACTTATAACATTTCACTAACTGTAAATCAAATTTGTTCTTACCTTCACCTTGATCCTTTTCAGTGCAATCACTAGCCTTATGTCCCATCTTACCACATCGGTAGCACTTCCCAGAATTCAGAAGACATTCCCCAGCATGCCTTTTGCCACATTTATCACAAACTGGAAACTTACTTCTCTTACCATCAGCCTTTTTTGAAGAATTCTTACCTTTCTCCTGCCACCTCAGTCTCTTCTTCTGCTGGTTGTTATAGAAAACTTGGTCATCGGAAAACTCCATTTCCTCCTTCTCAGCACATCGAAAAAGCTGTTCATAACTTTAAAACTCACGAGAAGCTTATGCCCTTCGATACTTTGGCCTTAATCCTGAGTAAAAAAGATTGATTTTACTATCATGGTCCCAGATAAAATTTGGAGCATACCTTGACAATCGAGTGAACCTTTCTTCATAGGCAGCCATTGAGTCTTCCTCTTGCCTCAATTCGAAGAATTGTTTTTCCATCCTAAGTCGAACAGACTTAGGAAAATACTTCTCAAGAAATATACCTTTGAATTCATCCCAGTCAAGAGCACCAATCTCATCGGCGTCCCTGATATTTTTAACCATAGACCACCACTGATCTGCTTCACCCTCCAAACGGTAAATAGAAAGACTAACCTTTTGATTGTCTGAACACCCCATGACATCAAAAATCTTCTCTAGTGCTTTAATCCACCCTTCAGCTAGCACAGGGTCAGATGATCCTCTGAATGATGGTGGATGTTGCCTCATGAAATGTTCCACCACTGACATGTTCCTCTGCGGTTGATCTGGCTGATCTCGTGCATGGATACCACCGCCATTTATCGCTTGAGTCAACTACGCCATTACTGCAACAAACTGTTCAGTTCCAATTCCGACCATTTTTGGATGCTGATTCGGAAGGTTATTTCCTTCTGTATGCCTTCCTAGCACTGCTTCCCTGTTTCCTCTGCGGAAAACCATTCTGAACAAACATGTCTTAGATGAAGCAACATGGTAATCTTTAAATGCTATACCATTTCGAAAAAAACTATTTTTGGATAATCATTTAATAGAATTCTAATTCTTAAAGTTATCTAAACCGACCTTTGATACCAACTATAAGGCCCCAGCCTTAAACGTTACTTAATCATGAGTTATTACAAGATTACACATTGAGGATCTTTTCGGGTTTAGAGTTTTAGAGAATTAGATCATAAAACATGCATTACATTCCACATATAAACAAAGTGGTTACATAAAGATAGTATTCTTCATTCCCATCAATGGAAACACATTTAAAATAAAACATGGATTATTTCTTGACACTTCCTTGACACTATCATCATATCATGTACCATTCCCTTGACCTGTGAAAAACATTTCAAAAAAACTTTGGATGAGCATAAAAAGCTCAGTATGGGTTATAAAAACATGGAAAGGAAACATGAGTTCATATATACATAAGAATGAAATCATTCTTTACCCATAAAACATAGGCACTTTAACATACCTCATAAAATCATGAATAAATCATAGAAATCATAAGACATAAAGGTAACTTGAGGCATTCATAACATTCTTACGTAGGGAGTAACCCTCTTGGTTATGTTTGGAATACCCATCATAGTATATTCCCTAAAATCTCTTCGGAGAAACCTTAACGTTTCACTCCTTTACGTTACCCAATGCATTGGAGAGCTATAACGGGCTCACCCGCCCTTAGTTTATCACGGAGCCACCCGTCTTCATAATAATGCCCAAGAACCATAACACAATCATATCACATAAAACATGCATAAAGGTAACATAAAATTTCCACATTTAAATCACGAGATATCAATAAAACACATTGATATAAAAACATTATGAAAACCATTTTCAATACTAAAATAAAAGAAAAGTAAAACATGGTATTTATTTTTCTTTTAAAAAGAAGGTATGGCTTGTAGAGGAAGCCGAAACTCAAATAACGGTCACGACGGCGGAGAAGTCGTTGTCGCCGCATACGTACGACAAAAACATTCCCTTTTGTCAATTAGTAAACGCTTCATATAAAAAATATTCCTTTTGAATAAACGTAAAAGTCAAAGGGGTTTATACACCGTATAAAAGAAAGTTGTGTATAAAATAAAATATGCCTCAATGAAAGGAGATTGAGACGAAGTCCCATACCCCGTATCCGACATGACCCGACCATTCTTTAATCTCCTGAATAATAAACTTGAGTTAATCTCTACATTCTTATGAATCTTTTCAAGTTCATTATTCCTTTATACCATGTTGTTAACATCATGTAATCAGTTAAGTTAATAATGTTCATTTTGTCGGTATTTGGTTCTTATGTCAAAAATAGACTTCTTACACTTACATGTTGTTAATTTGGTCAAAGGTTCATTATATCCAGAATGGTATTCATGATTTAGATATCATATATGTCATATATATCCAGTACATACATTCATTTATAATATTACATAATCATTTAGAGGTAAGAAATGAAATGCACCGTTCATTTAGACGGTAAGCCGTATGTACGCATGAACGCTACTTTCATTTCTATTTCGTATTTTATAGAATGGAATCATAATGATATAAAGGTGAATTATAATTCCAGTATAATATCATATATAATATCATAGTTCCATCCTTTATATGTCCCACATATGGTATTTAACGAATCAAATCACTTTGAGGGGGCGGTAGTCCGCACTTCCTAAAATGAAGATATCGTGTTTACCCATAATGGAAACCATAAAGGTATGCCCAAAATGAAAAAAACAGAAGATTAAGGAAAACATAAACACATTATATATCATATATAAAAATAGTGACATCATAATGGACACCTTTTAAGGTGTTAAATGAGTATTTAACAATCATCGTTTCGGGAGGCAGAATTTCGCCATCCACGGAAACCGTATGTTCTTTAACCATTTGATGATGTTGTGTGAGAGTGTAGCTCAAATAAATCTTATAACAACATCCTAGTATATTGAAGATACTGGTTTTGTTACAAAAGAATTAAATAAAAAGAGTTTAGGGGGTTGGAGAAGCAAAATAAAACAAATGAACATGAGAGAATGAATTACCTTAAAAAGTGTAACTCCTTTTGATTTGAGTCTAAAGGCTTCCTTTGACAGGATTCTGCCCAAAGGTAATCCTCTAGGATTAGGAGAGGGATGTGGAGAGAGTAAATGGGCAGGGGTTGGCCGAGCCAAAGGCTTGAGTAGTGTGCGAAATGAGGTTGAGGTGGGGGCCTTTTATAAGAGGAGAGGAGGGTCACTTTTGGAAAGTAAAGAAATATTACTTTATTTGAAAATGTTTTTCGGTTTAAAAAGGTCCCACATTGATATAATTCGTGGATAAGGTGATAAGGGTTCGACATCCACTCATCCAATTGGTTTTTTCCATGTTTAGTTCATAGATTTTACATTATCTTTCCATTTTATTTAAATCATCAAATAATGATGTCATCGCTGCATCATTATTATGTCATAAATAATTTAATTTATTTAATGTCTAAAAATCATAAAAAAAATACTATGATGTAGGAAATCTTTTTATATTTCCAATGACTATTTATAATAAAATATCTGATCTTTATAACCCCAAGTAAAAATTGTTTTTGTGAAACATATTATGTTTGTGTCATTTTTACTTTTACATTAAATAAAAAGTTATTTATGTCATTTCCCAACCAAAATGTCTCCATGGGGTCCCCAAGTTGTCCCATGACTTTTCGTGGTCGGCCATGACACATCCAATAAGGTTGGGACATGTGTCTAGGTCATTTCATATTATTAAAGCATTATTTATACCTTAAACTATCCTAATTAACATTAATCGCGGTTAAAAACTTAATAAGTTACTATTCACCAAAAAATTATTTTAATCTCATTGAACCACATTTTACTTATTAATGACAACCATGTATGTCGGATTTTCAAAATTCAATACACATTAGTGGTAAACTTTCATTTAACTGAAAAATCAGTTTGCTTGATTACCACTTAGTTGTTTCACTATTCATCAAAAATTGAAGTTTTTCAGAAAATTACCAAAAATTCACCCTAAGCTATATTTGATATTCCGAATTCAAAAATGAAGTCTATTTTACAAAATTCAAATCATATAAGTCACATTAATTAATTTAATAATTAATTCCCGCTGCCAAAGGAAAAAGCGTGTTTTTACAAAACAATAAGTATCAAAAGATTGACACCAGTTTATGTCTAATTTCAAAGTGAAATTGATTCCAATGACCACCATTGGATAAAATGGTAAAAATATATTCTAATTTCACTTCAAAACCAATTTAAAACATAATCTAATCATATAAATAAATTAGGTTAAAAAGCAGTTTTGATGTAAAATGCAGTATTTTTCACTATTCATTAAAAAAATGAACATTGTTAGAAAAATACCAAAAATTCACACAAGGTAAATTTTGATGTCCCAATCATAAAGAATAAGTTTATTTTGACAAACATAGTTTATAAAATTTTCAAAATATAGATTCAAAAATGGTTTTCCATCACAAGGCACTAAAACAATCTTTTAAGAATATTAGTGTATTCCATGCATAAGATTGTATTTATTTTCATTTTAAGCCTCTATAACACTATCTTAATCATTAATAGACAGAGATAAAAATATCTATTATTCATTACTTACTTGGGATGTTACAGTTCATGTACGTTCACAGAAGATGCAATATTGTTTTTGTATTATTCGATTTAGGTCACATAGTAGGAAAGGAAATTCATGGATGGACTAAAAGAGATTGAAAAATAAGTTTCATCAATCTATATGTTCATGGAAGAGTGAATTTCATCGACTAGGTGAAAATATGACTTCAACATGGAATTTACCTATAGTTTATTATACAATAATTACTGATAATGAAATGTCATTTGTGTTCATAAACTATGGGTAGATCCTTTCTAAATGATTGAGAAAACAAATAAGATGATATTGACCTATTCTAGTTGTAGTAATCTATTAAAAGAGAGTAAGAGAGTAAAAAATAGAAAAGAAATGATCTGACCCGAAACATTGAAAAAGAAGTGAGCCTAGGGAAATAAGTGATATATCCCAAACCAAGTGTTTTATTATAGAGCAATTATAGATTTGGTACTTCATATAAATTTAATTTTATGATTCTTATACATTTCCCATTGAGGGTGACCCTATAAAAATCATTCTTTCTTATTCTTGATTACATTTATATTCAAACATTTCAACTGTAAATAGACAGATGATTAATTTTTTTAACAATGAAATAAATCTACCGTGAGAGTTTTTTTTAATTTTATTACCATGATTCACCCCCCTATCGGGATATTTGACGTATTCCAGATAACAATTGGTGTCAAATCTAAAGGTTTAATGTTTGTTGTTCTCTCTCAGTAGAAGAAATTAATTCTTTTCCTCTCAACGGGATTAAAATCATTGATGGAAAAAAAATCAACTATGGAAGAATCAAATGCCACACTTCTTCTTATTATTGGGTTTGGATGTCTTTTGAGCTTCAATTAATTATATTTACACTGGTATAGATGCTAATGATTATTGAAATGTAGAACATAAGGAATTAGATGTTGATTAAAAATGAATCAATTCTTTAGGGGGGGGGCTATATCTTACGCAATCTATACAATGGTGAAGTCATATAAGTCATCAAATTATATGTGGAAAATTTTTCTAAATATTGATGTGGGTGACTCAAAAGTGAGAGAATCAAAACTGCGTGTTCTATGAAAAATGAATAAGGATATGAGAAAGAATCATAATGAATCTATTGATGATTTCATTGATCCAGTGAATATGGTGGTGGAAGACATGAATGGTCTTAGTGAAATCATTGGATATATAAATATTACAAAGAGAATTTTGAGAAAAATACAACCTCAGTTTAATCCTAAAGTTTTTGTTTTGGAAGATAATGATATGAATGAGATATTTATAGATCACTTTCATTGTACTCTTCTGGCACACAAAATGAGAAATAATGATAGTGAAACAATGGAAAAGGGTTATTCCAATGATATGCCATTAAAATTCATGAAAAATACCACTATTAAAGATAGTTAATATGAAGAAAATTGTTATCATTTAATGTCATTTCACTCATCAAATCAGGAAATTGAAACATGATTTTAAAAAGGTAATCTTTTAATAGCATTATTTTGATGTGGAATCCATGTAAATAAAACAGTGAAGTGTCCTAATAATTTTCAAGATGTTGATTTAAAAAATGATGAAATTATCAAGAATATGCATTCTGAAAATGTGAAATTTTGGAGGAATATTAAGATAATTTTCTTTAAAAATAATAATTTTCAATCAAAACAAGATGACGGTTTAGAAGAATTTAAGGTAGAAGAATTTTAGGACTAAATGATCATGATGAATATACCTTAGTCATAGTTGTTTGGAATATTAAAACAAAGTAAGATAGTGAAAATGACGAAGGAGATGTTGATGAAAGAGTTTAATTTCAAATCAAATTTGATATTTCTCTTGAAGAGATAGATATTTGGTGAGAAAAAAACACAAAAATCTAATAGGGTGGTTAATATTGACAAAATTAATATGAAACAGTAGTAATAATAAATGTATCATTTAGAGGATGAAATTGAAAGGCTTAAATAATCAATGCAAAATAATACATACATGGCTATTGGGAACAATACCTAAATTGAAGAACATAAAATATAGATGAATAGTTTGACTAAAACTAGAAAAGGACTAATCAGACATACCAATGAACATAAAGACAAAGATTTCAGAATGTGAATGAATGTTAATGATCGGGATAAACTAAGGATTCCAAAAAAGTAGGATTAAAAAGGAAACAAAAAAGGTAAATGTATAATTCAGAGTCCTGGTGAAATAGAAAAAGGAGTGTCAATAATGGAAAATTATTGATCAGAACAATACATCTAGGATAGGCCTTGATCACAAAGTGAAAGAGTAATGATTGAAGTTGTACCGCAATCTACAAATACATGGTTGAATAATTATCTTGGTACAAATAAAAATAAGAAAATTCATGGAACGCATGGGAAAACTAGTGATGTGGTAATTACACATAGGATCTCACCCCACATTATTGGTTAATATATAGAAATATAAGACAATAAAAAAATTTATGTCCCATAGACAGGAGTTACATAGGGGAACAAGACAAACAATGGAAACTATATGAAGCACAATTCTATAGGAAAACATTCAATGGTCAATATTTTATTTTTTGAGAATTCAGACATGTTGAAATATAATTCTCATTATCAACGCAGAAACATGTGCATACGAAGAGTGAATGTTTTCATAAGAAGAAAATTAATTTATCATCCAAGGAGCTAAAAATAAAAAATAGATTTTCATCATTACAAGATGAAATTGGTCAATTAGGCTCCAAGAATCTTCCAGAATATTAGTAGGTGACATGGATTGGAATGAAATTATTTAAATAGGATGTGGTTGTAGATATTTCCTTCAAAGCTTCATATCACATAGGAATATGGCTCATTGAGAGTGGATTCACATCTCATATGACATGAAATAATGAACTCGTTGTAAGAATCAGATACGAAATGTATGTTATTGTTATAAATGGTAATGATAAAGGCCTTAAATTTATTATCTATGGAAAATAAAATCTTAGTGGAAAATAAATGATACGTATAGATGTTTTGATTATATAAGTACTCAATCATAAATAACTATGTTTCAGTCAATTATCATAATCTTGTCATTCCATAAGCTATTCAAAGAAATTATGTGTCATCAAGGGAATATAGCATGGATTTTATTCTAGGGAAATCATTTGAATGTTAATATCTTCCTATTATGTAGAGAATAAGATACATTCTTTTTCCAAGGAATAAGAAAATGAGTCATGGCATAAATTCCTTGGTCAAATAAGCTAAATTTCATTTGATGATCAAGTTAAATGTGATGATTTTCAGGAACTCCATCGGTTATCACATGATTATACTCATATGTATGATTCTTTTCAAAAATGGAATATTATTTGAACAAATAAATGATAGAAGAGAAATGGTCCAAAAAAGATCTTGAGTTGGTGCATATTGATGTGTGAGGACTTATTTCATGAAGATATATTGATCAATTGATATATTATATTTTTTTCATTGATAATTTTATTATAATTTGATGTCATTTAGTCATAACTCAATTGTCTAAGGTGTTCAGTTACATAACAACATATCAAAAGAAAGTTGAAAAATGCTAGGTCAATGAATGTTGAAGGTAAAACTTGATAATAATATTTATTTAAAAATATCCATGTGTAAGATTATCTCGAGAAACATGGAACAAGTAACAGTGATGTAGTAGTATGAACTCAACAAAAAAATAGAGTATATGAGAGGAGAAATCTAATTATCAATAACCTATAAAGAAAAATTCACTTTGATAAATACCTTCAAGATAAATTTTGGAAAGAATTAGTGATGACATCAGTCTAGACATCAAATAAAGAATTATTATTTCCAATGGAATGGAATAATCCATATGTCCTTGGGTATGTAAATAATCTAACATTGATGTAATTTCTAGAAATTTGAAGTAATTGTACAGTCCAAAAAAGTAAAAGCATGTGATATTTGAATCATGTGGAGATGATGTTATTTTTCAGGGATACTCAAAAAAAATAAAAGAACATAATTTCTTAAATATGTGGTTGGGAAAGGTAGTTTACAACAATGATGTAACTGTTTTAGCTAATTATAATAATCATTAGACAATAAAAAATAATTATTAGGTGGATAGTAATAAAAATATTAGCAGGTCAGTGGATGTTCTAATTCTGGTGGCTGAGTTAGTAGATGATTCTGATAATTAAAATAATGATCACAAACAATTATCCACCAGAATATCAATAATAATAGTTGAAATTGATATATAGAACATAATAGTGTATTGGAAAACACCAGTGAAGATGAGGAGGTTGAGTAATATAAAGTAATAATCATTATTATCATTGGTAGATCATAAATGTCTTTAAGAATTAGTTAGAGATGAAAGCTAGTTCCAGGCTATGAGTGAAGAGAATCAAAAAATTGAGAAGAATCAGAATGTGAGATTGTTTTAAGGCGAACAGATAAGATTATCACCAAAACTAATTGGGTCCTTTTTGAAAAGATGAATGAATATAGTGCAATGATTTATAATAATGAAAGACTAGTGTGAGGAGTTTACTCCCATATAGTTGGAATCAATGTGGATTAAAAATATTCACCTATTACAAGGAAATTGAATATAAGATTATTCGTGGCCGTAACAGTTCAAATATGGTTAAAAGATTTCAAAATTGATGCCAATTCAGTGTTTCTAAATGTTTTTATGGAATATGAAGTATATAATGGGAATCTATATATTTTTACGATTAATGAATATGACACCAATGTTTTTCGGTTGACGAAGGAACTAAATGGGCTGAAACAAGCATCAAGAGGGTGGTATTCAAGTCTTAATTACTTATGTAAAAAACCCAATATCTATTTTAGTGGTCATTATTAAAATATATATGTCAATAATGATACTAATAAAAGGATGATAGTGTTAGTATATGATGATGGCATAATAATTGGTGGTCAGTTGAATAATATTTTACAAAATTCTCATTATTCATGAAATGTTAAATCATAATGGAAATGATTGGTGACCAAATCTATTTCGTTGGCATATAGGTAGCATAATGATAGAATGGAACATTCATTTCTGAATGTAAATATTCCAAAAAGGGTTTGTGATGATTTGGATTGGATAATTAAAAAGAGATGCTGAATCTACTGGCTACTCGGCTAAAACTATCATGGGATGATGAAGGTTGTGTAGTTAATGTCATAAAATACTGAAAAATCATTGGTAGTCTATTGTACATGATAGTGAAATGACCAGATATTGATTTTTACACATTCCAGGAATCCTGATATCAATTAAATTCCCAATAATACCACATACATTTTGTAAATATGATACATTGGTATTTCAATGGGATTTTGGATTTCTGCTTTATATATATTTCCAATTCTCATTAAATTTTAATAGGATATACATATGCGGATTAGGTCGATTAAATAGATATTAAAAAATCAACATCAGGTGCTACATTATAGCTTAATATCTTGTTTATTTCTTGAATAATATAGAATCAAGATTTTCATTTTTTTAACACTAGATAAGCAGAATAAAGTTTCACTACTCAAGAATGCACATAGTTATTGTGGATGAATAAGTATCAAGATGATATGTGAGTTGTAGTGCTGTCTCAGATCAAAATCTCTTGTTATAAATAAATTTCTATAAATCCTACTTAATTTATAGTCCATCACTAATTTAAAATAAACATTTAATTGAATTTTCATTTTATCTAGGAGAATGTGTAGAAAAAGATTATAAAGTTGGAGTACATGCCTACAAAACTACAGGTTTTTTACATTATGAAAAATTCCATGACGAATGAAGAATTTTAATGGCATTGACTGGATCTAGGAGTTCATTCAAACAAGTTCTCTTGAAAACTGTGGATGTGTGAATCCATATCCCAAAGGTATGGTGTGTTTTTCCTAATTTATTGATTTGTGCTCCTTACCCTATTGTAGTCTAAAACAAAGGGATCTTCGAGTTCATTGATAATAGGGGAAAAATTATGACTATAAAAGTGAATAAAATGTCCCAATCTAGAAAATTAGAGAATCTAATAGGGGTATATGTGAAAAATGGGGAGTTTTAAATCTCGAAATGATAATAGTGATCGATCAATGATTAACATATCATGATAGATGGGGTTTCTGATGAAAATATATAAGTGGTCTTAAATTAAGTTATTTATTGATGAAAAGTTTATGCTAGAATTGTTTCTCATTGTTATCATGGATCCTGTTATCATAGAGTGTATGTTTTTTAATCATTTATCAATATCAAAATCAAAGGAAGCATGTTTTGGTAGAATATGGATGAATATTTAATGTCGTAATGTGTTTATAAGTGTTGTAAAAAACCCAAAGTGGGAGCATGTTGGGAAAAATAACACACGGTGTTGTCTTGGTTTTTTATGGAAGATTGTATTTATTAAAAAAACCATATGACCTCAAATCATTATTTTTTATGTTTTTTGAAGCTGATATGTTTTTGGTGGAATTTTTTCCCAGTATTTTCTAAATATTTCGTGGTTAAAATCAAATAATTGTTTTATAACAAAGAATGATTTTTCTAAAATGATGTTCACTAAATGTAGTTCAAGTAATATGAAACATAATTTGATTATAATGAATCATCAAGTTATCATAACACAAAGTAGTGAAATAACCTTATCATGATTGAAAGGGAGGTATAAGAAATAATGAAAAAAATCATAAAAGGAATACTTTTGGGATAACAACTCTATGAGGACCACACAATGTGCTACACGAACTGCATAGAGAAATTAGTTCATTGGAGGCTCCTCATTCTTTGAAGTCTCATCGTTTGTGGAATTTGGGTTTTGTTTAATGACCCGAAATGTAATTTTTTTAGATTACACTGACCACCACAAATGACTATGGTTTTATGAAGATTTCATAGTAGTTCATGGTGATGGTTGTACCATATCAGTGTTTTTGATATATGTTATTAGTGGGTTTTGTAGGATTTATTTCACCATATAATGTACCCTCATAAAATCATTAAATAGATATAATTTCATTACTGAAGATCATGAATGGAATAATTTGGGGTTGTTGGAATTAATTTTTGAGGGAGGATTCGACAAATGATGAAGTAGGTTGAAGGGATCAATTCTATGAAGGATACAGTTTGCAAAAATAGTTCAAGAAAAGTTTTTTTGGGGATCGGTAGATCACGAAGGAAAAAAGTAAAGTGAAGCAGTGGCGGCCCATTAGGAAAACATCAACCATGATTTTGGGGTGGTCCATATAGAAAAAGGATATCGCAAAGAACTTCTTCCATGCAGTTCAGGCCTGTTAGAGGAGGATACAAGAGAGGTAATTATGAATTAATGTTTCTCCTCATAGGAATCAATGTATTTCATTGATGGAATAAAAATTCTTTCAATATCAATTTATGAAAACAATAAATATTAAAAAGAGTATTTCATCTACTGTATGAAAATAGGACTTCAAAAGAAAATATACCTACAATTCATGATGAATTAATTATTTATAATTATGGGTCCTACATTTCAATAAAAATTATGTGGATACATTAAAATGTAGTGATAAAAAGAAGAGGAAGAAGGTGATCCTTTTCACTTACAGCTACCCATCAAAAGAGAGTTAGGAAGGGACCCTTGAGAAAGAAGTGAACTAACCCCAAACATTGTAATAGCAGAGAGCCTATGCATAGAAGTGATCAAGAGATAATGTTAAATTTTTCAGTAAGCCTTAGTATAATTTTTAAATCATCCTACTACCTTTTAAAGATACATAGATGTACCATAATGATAGTGAAACTTGTATAATCGCTATGTCTCAGGAATGATTTCGTTTGTGTTCATAAATTCCTATAGGAAAGAGAGAGAAAAGGGGTTTTTAACAACATAATATGATATAAAGGGGATATTTTTTTTAATCATTCATACCCTAAATCGGACCTTCGTAGGGTATTTATCATTGTTGGGATAACAATTACATAAAATCACACAAATTAAAATTGTTTATGGAAGGAATCATTTTTAAAATATTTTAAAAAAACAATAATAATTTATAACTATTTTCTATTATTTTTAAATTTATTATACACATCATTTAATTTTTAATTTATATTTCAATATGTATTAATTAATTTTAGTTGGGGGTTTTATTAGTTCAGTGTTGCAAGTGACAGATTCTATTAAAGATATTTTAAAAACTAATGGTACTGAACTCTCAGTTCATCACATTCCATCACCTTAAATAAATTTTTTCTTCATTATATGAATTATTACACATAGATGATTGTAGGTGAGGGTAATCATATTATATCCATCATGAAGGACATAAATTATAAAATTCTATCGGTTTTAATCTATTTGGAATTACAATGTTACTTATCTTTCCTAAAAAATAATTAAGCATTCATATAACCATATACCCCATTATGTATATACCCTAAAAAAGAATTCTCTATTTTATACATTTCTGAAAACCATTTGAATCTCCAAACATTAAAAAATAGGGAAACCATATATTCCACCAAAATGTCATCTATCATTACCAATGAAATTTATTCTTCATGAGTACATAATGAAACACTTGAGTCAATATGTATACCACAATAAAAAAATATGAAATAATATTAACCAAAAATACTGTGGATAACATTTTAAGTTAATCAGTAATCATTTTCACAGATATCAATAGTATCTAAATCACTTTTATCAAAATAAACCTACACTTTTTTACCTCATAATCATATATATATGAAACCTATGATTATCACATACCCCAATCATGTGTTCTCAAATAGTTATCCCACAAACAATATAACATTTTCATATAATTTTTTTAAGGTTCTTGATAAAATTTAATAAATGATTCCATACCATTAAATCAATAAAAGTGATGAATAATACATAGTTCTGTCACATAATTTTCATAAGATTTATAATATTACATAATATCATTAAAATATATCATTCACTAATGAAAATATCTATGATTAAAATGGTTAAATTGATATTATGAAATGAACCTCACTAGATAATGTATAAGGCCCTAGCCTTAAACCTTACGTAATCTTGAATTAATACAAGATTACACATTGAGGATATTTTCATGTTTAGAGTTTTAGAGAATTAGATCATAAACTTGCATTACATTCCACATTTAAACAAAGTGGTTACATAAATATAGTATTAATTTATCCCATCAATGGAAACATATTTAAAATAAAACATGGATTCTTTCTTGACACTTCCTTGACACTATCATCATATCATGTACCTTTCCCTTGACCTGTGAAAAACATTTCAAAAACATGGAATGAGCATAAAAAGCTCATTAAGGGATATAAAAATATATGGAAAGGAAACATGAGTAAATGTACACATATGAATCAATGAAATCATACTTTACTCATAAAAAATAAGCACTTTAACATACCTCATCAAATCATGAATAAATCATAGAAATCATAAGACATAAAGGTAACATGAGGCAATCATAACATTCTCACGTAGGGAGTAACCCTCTTTGTTACGTTTGGAATACCCACCACAGTATATTCCCTAAATCTCTTCAGAGAAACCTTAATGTTTCACTCGTTCGTGTTACCCAAGGCATTGAAGAGCTATATCGGGCTCACCCGCCCTTAGTTTATCACAGAACCACCAGTCTACATAATAATGCCCAAGAACCATAACATAATCGTATCACATAAAACATGAATAAAGAAAACATAATATTTCCACTTTTCAATCACAAGATATCAATACAACACATTGATATAAAAACATTATGAAAACCATTTTCAATACCAAAAGAAAGGAAAAGTAAAACATGGTATTTATTTTTCTTTTAAAAAGAAGGTATGGCTTTTAGAGGAATCCGAAACTCTAATAATGGTCACGACGGTGGAGAAGTCGTTGTCACCACATATGTACGACAAAAACATTACCTTTTGTCATTTTTTAAAACGCTTCATATAAAAAAAATACCTTTTGGATAAACGTAAAAGTAAAAGGGGATTATACACCGTATAAAAGAAAGTTGTGTATAAAATAAAATATTCCTCAATGAAAGGAGATTGAGCCGAAGTCCCATACCAAGACGGTATCATTGGTTTAAGGATAAATCAATTACATAATTATGTGTGACAAAAGAATACACTAAATATAAGTGGATATTAAGTGTATAACAATATGAGTTTATTCACACATATTCATAGAACGACATATTCAAGGAGTACAAGTTTATCCCATAGAATCAAATTTGGGACAAGAAGTTCCCTTGCAAAAATTTGATAGCCTAATGGCGTCACTACAAAATTCATAAAATGAGTTGATGAGAGATAAAAAGGGTATCTCATCACATGGATATAAGATTTAAATCAATAAGGATATAGAAGAACATATCCCAACATAATAGTATGTGAATTAAAAGACATAACAAAAGAAGTCTTTTAAAAAGAGGAGGGTGAAGGGTTCCCTTACCGACATGGGTATCTTTCGAAACATACACCCTGTGAAAGAGAGACAATACAACATTGATTTAATACTCATGAATGAAATAATACTACAGAATGTTTTAAATAATGGGCAGTACATACACCACTAAAAGGAAATTGTGGCAAATGTTACATAAATATCACGGGAATAAAAGTGAGATGAAAAATACCTTATGAAAACTCGACAGCCTAACGACGCCACTTAAAACTTCCAAAATGGATTGATGAGATCAAATAGGGTCTCTAATAATATGAACATAATGTTTACAGAAATATTAATATAAAAGAACATCCCCCAACATAACAAATAGGATCTTTAAAGAAGTGATATAAAGGAGAGTACTTAAAACGAAAGAGAGAGGTTAGATCTCTCACGAAAATTCGGCAGCCTAACGATGCCACTCAAAACTTCCAAAATGGATTGATGATGGAGAATAGGGTCTCTCATCATATGAAAAATATAAATTACAGTAAGAGTAATATAAAACAACATCCCAATAACAAGAAATATGAGCTTTAAAAGGAATGACATAAAAGAGTGCACTTAAAAAGAAATAGAGGAGTAGGATCCCCTACCTCAAGTCCAACTTGTGTTGTTCGTTTCTTTATTTTCCTGAATAATAAACATTGGTAAATTTATAATTGATTAAGGACCTCCTATAAATATTATTATTCAGTTCATATCAAATATTTTAATGTTATAATAATTGGTTAATAATATGAGTTCATATTAGACGTTTTTGTCGATGTTTTGTACATGAGTCAAAAATTGAACTTGTTGGAAAATAAGTTTCCATGTAGTTATCGATACATCATATCCAGAATAGTATTTATGTTTTAAATATCTGATATATCCAGTATATATTCATTTTATACTATTCCATATCATTTGGAGATAAAAATTAAAAGCATCGTTCATGGAGACGGTAGGTCGTACGTACGCATTAACGCTACTATCATTTTTTGTCATATTAATGGAATTAAAACAAAATGAGAGATATATATATGTTATAATTCCAGAATGATATCCATAAATTAGATGTAATATATTACATATATATCCATTATATATATATACTTATAAGAGTACATAACATTTTGAGATAAGAAATGAAATGTACTGTTCATGGAGACGGTAATCCGTACGTACGCATGAACGCTAATTCCATTTCTATTTCATATTTAATGGAATTAAAACATAATGATACATAATAGTATTTTAATTCCAGTATGTTATCATATATAATATCATTAAATATATCTTTATACATACCACATATGGTATTAACGAATCAAATCACTTTGAGGGGGCGGTAGTCCGCACTTTCTTAACTGAAGATATCGTGTTTACCAATAATGGAAACGATAAAGGTATTCCATAAATAAAAAATACAGACGCTTAAGTAAAACATAAACATATTATATATCATATATAAATATAGTTTCATCTTAATGGCCACCTTTGAAGGTGTTAGAAGAATGTTGAACAATCATCGTGTCGTGAGCAGAAATTCGCCATCCACAGAAACAGTATGTTCTTTAACCATTAGATGTAGGTGTGTGTAAGTGTAGCATGAATCCTTCTTATAACAAAATCCTAGTATATTGAAGATACTGGACGTGTTACAAATTAAATGAATAAAAATATTTTATGGGGTTTTAGAAGCAAAATAAAACAAAAGGACACAAGTGAAGACATTACCTTAAAATCGGGTAACTCCCTTTGGTTTGAGCTCAAAGGCTTCCTTGGGAAGACTTTTTCCCAAAGTGAGGCTTCAAGTAGTTAGAGAGGGATGCAGAGAGACAAAATGGGAAGGGGTTGGCCTAGCCAAAGGCTTTGGAAGTGTGGGTATGGAGGTATAGGTGGGGGCCTTTTATAAGAGGAGAGGGGGACACTCTTGGAAAATAATGAAATGTAACTTTATTTTAGAATGCGTTTCGGATTTTATAGGTCCCACATTGATGTGTTTCGAGGATAAGGTGATAAGGGTTCGAAAAACACCCTTCAAATTGGTTTTGGAAATGTTTATGTCTTATATTTTACATTATCTTTCCATTTTATTTAAATCGTTCAATAATGAGGTCATCGCTGCATCATCATGATGTCATAAATAATTTAATTTATTTAATGTCTAAAAATTATAAAAAAATAGTATGATGTAGGAAATTTTTTTATATTTCCAATGGCTATTTATAGTCAAATATGTACTTTTATAACCCTATGTAAAAATTGTTTTAGTAAAATATTTAATGTTTGTGTCATTTTTACTTTAACATTAAATAAAAAGGTATTTACGTCATTTCCCAACCAAAGTGGCTCCATGGGGTCCCCACGTTAACCCATGGATTTTCGTTGTCGGCCGTGACACATCCAATGAGGGTAGGACATGTGTCAAGATCATATCATATTATTAAAACATTATTTTAACCTTAAACTACACTAATTGCCTCTAATCGCGATTAAAAACATAATAAGTTACTATTCACCCAAAAAATATTCTGATCCCATTGAACCACATTTTACTTCTTAATGACAACCATGTATGTCGGATTTTTGAAATTCAAAACACAAATATGGAAAAATTTCATTTAAACAGGAAAATCAGTTTTTATAAGTACCACTTAGTGGTTTCACTATTCATCAAAATTTTATGTTTTTCAGAAAATTACCAAAAATTCACCCTAAGCTATATTTGATATTCTGAATTAAAAAATGATGTCTATTTTAAAAAAATCAAAACATATAAGTTGAAATAATTAATTTAATAATTAATTGCCGCTGTCAAAACAAATAGCGTGTTTTTATGAAACAAAATGTATCAAAAGATTGACACTAGTTTAAGTCCGATTTCAAAGTGAAATTAATTCCAACGAACCCTATTGGATTAAATAGTAAAAATATATTATAATTTCACTTTAAAACCAATTTAAAAGATAATAAAATAATATAAATAAATTATATTAAAAAGAGGTTTTGAATTAAAATACAACATTTTTCACTATTCATTAAAAATTGAACTTTTTCGGAAAAATACCAAAAATTTACACAAAGTAAATTTTAATGTCATGATTATAAAGAAGAATTTTATTTTGTCAAATATAACACATAAAATTGTCAAAAAGTGGATTTAAAAGAGGTTCTCCATCAAAAGGTGGTTAATCGACCTTTTAATGAATATTGGAATGTTTACGCTTAAAATCGGATTCATTCGCATTTTTAATCCTATAACATTTATTGTAAAGAGCAAAAATATTGGACAAACATATATAGCCATTTTTTAGTTAGTTTTCTTCATTCCCACCATTACAACGGCTAGGTGTTAACTACCATTTAAAATAATATTATTTTATTATTAGAGTGCAACACAAGATTCCTAAGAAACACATTTTTGCGTATTGGGTACGCCATCATGCATTATGTCCCCTTTAAAGTAATATTAATATTTTATTCAAAAATATGGATAATTATGAAAATGTCATATTCTTTATTTACCTGGGGTGTTACATCCTTACCCGTTTTGGGAATTGCGTCCTCGCAATTTTAAAAATTTGGCTTGGAAACATCCTTGAAAGTCCCACATCGGAACAAGAGTCGGTAAAACAATCACTTTAAAATAAAGAAAGATAAGTACAAGGGTCACCCGAGTTAACCCATACTAGGATTCCATGTAGGAAAACATGGACATGGAGGAGAAAACATAGGGTCATGTTTTGATAGAGAGTGATAGAAAACATGTTTAGGAGAAATGAAACCACAAGAAAATCACAAACTTGTGATGGGTTAAATGGTATTTGATTCCCCAGTAGGAAAAGTTGATAGACAACATTTTTTTAAGTTACTTTTTATTGAGGAATTTATTCATAAGGAGACATAATCACTTATCATGTTGACTTTCAACTTTTATTAGAGTCCTTACACAAACTCATATTTTATCCAAAAGATGAGTATTTAGGAAGACTTGTTCACATTAAGAGTACTATAATAAACTTCTAGAGAATCACCTAATCCAAAAAAGAGAACTATATACTTCCCATGTCTTTAGACTTTGACCAAAACCAAAACCAAAAAGTTTAGTACCAGATCAGATAATCCAGAAAAGGATAACCCTTTATAAAAAGAAAATCTATTCTTAATCTACAAATTGTTTCCAACAAAACCCAAAGTTCAATGAGGACCATTCGATAAACAATTTGTCCATAAAATTCTTCAAAGTAACCCAAACTAAGATTGAAACCCAAATATTTGAAGGATTTAGTCACATTGTCTTCCATGTTAAATCGAAACATTTATCTCCAAACAACATCAGTTGCTCTCAATGTCTCGTATTGAAAAGTAATTAACCTAATCACATATCCTCCATGATAGGTTAATAAATTTCCATAGATAACCCAAAATCAACTTACTCTTAATTCATAAAATCATCTAACTAAAAAGAATTAGTCAAACTAACTAGGGACTTCACGTATTTCAGTGGTAGGAAATAAATACCAGTTGCACTTTGGTTGTGGGTTCGATTCCCGCAGCTTTGTCTGGCACGACGGGTTGTCACACGGTCTGCGTGTTGTCCTTTTTCCAAAACTATATAATTCTTAAAACATTCCCCAAAACGAGATAAAATCTTCAAAAAAAATAATCATAAAATATTTTAACTTCATTTTTATCTCATGCCTTTAATTTTCCATCTTAACATATAATAAACCATAATTACCTCAAAAGTAAGGATCATATAAACCCTAATGGTTACCTTTATAATTATTTCCTGAACATCCACATAGATTGGTAATCTCGTACATGATGCATTACAGAACATACCAAGGTTCAAGTGGATGATCATGACTCCTTGATAGTTGGTTTAGAACAACCATGAGTTTCCTCATTGAATACCCCATTTCATCCAGTTTCTTAATCAGTGAACCACCAAAGTTTCCTTCAAACCTATTGTCACTTTGGTGACTGCTAGATCCATCCATTCACTAAAAACAAAAATGTCAGTTTGAGTATATCAACAAAACCATCATGTAATAATGAGTAAGATCACCACTATGATATACTTACTCATTCACTTTATCTAAAACTAGGACTCTTTCTGAAATCCTATCCATTATGGTACTGTCACTTATGCTTAGAGAATACCATAACCTCTAAATTTATCTAAACCGACCTCGGATACAAACTATAAGGCCCCAACCTTAAACCTTACTTAATCATGAGTTAATACAATATTACACATTACAGATCTTTTCAGGTTTAGAGTTTGATATAATTAGATCATAAACTTCAATAGCATTCCACATTTAAACAAAGTGGTTACATAAAGATAGTATTCATTTATCCCATCAACAGAAACATATTTAAAATAAAACATGGATTCTTTCTTGACACTTCCTTGACACTATCATCATATCATGTACCTTTCCCTTGACCTGTGAAAAACATTTCAAAAACTTGGGATGAGCATAAAAAGCTCAGTAAGGGATATAAAAATATATGGAAAGGAAACATGAGTACATGAACACATAAGAATCAATGAAATCATACGTTACTCATAAAACATAAGAACTTTAATATACCACATCAAATCATGAATAAATCATAGAAATCAAAAGACATAAAGGTAACATGAGGCATTCATAACATTCTTACGTAGGGAGTAACCCTCTTGGTTACGTTTGAAATACCCACCACAATATATTCCCTAAATATCTTCGGAGAAACCTTAATGTTTCACTCCTTCGCATGAACCAATGCATTGGAGAGATATATCGGGCTCACCCGCCCTTATTTTATCATGGAACCACCCATCTTCATAATAATTCCCAAGAAGCATAACATAATCGTATCACATACAACATGCATAAAGGAAACATAACATTTCCACTTTTCAATCACAAGATATCAATACAACACATTGATATAAAAACATTATGAAAACCATTTTCAATACCAAAATAAAAGAAAAGTAAAACATGGTATTTATTTTTCTTTTAAAAAGAAGGTATGGCTTATAGAGGAAGCCTAAACTCAAATAATGGTCACGGCGGCGGAGAAGTCGTTGTCGCCATATACGTACGACAAAAACATTCCCTTTTGTCAATTTGTAAAACGCTTCGTATAAAAAAATACCTTTTGGATAAATGTAAAAGTCAAAGGGGTTTATACACCTTATAAAAGAAATATGTGTATAAAACAAAATATGCCTCAATGAAAGGAGATTGAGATGAAGTCCCATACAAAGATGATATCCTTGGTTTAAGTCTAAATCAATTAAATAATTATGTGTGATAAACGAATACAACAAATATAAGTGGATATTAAGTGTATAACAATCAGAGGTTATTCAAAAATATTCATAGAACGACATATTCAAGGTGTACAAGTTTATCCCAAACAATCAAATTTGGGTTAAGAAGTTCCCTTGCAAAAATTTGACAGCCTAACGACGTCTCTACAAAATTCAGAAACTGAGATGATGAGATATAAAAAGGGTACCTTATCACATGGATATAAAATTCAAATCAATAAGGATATAAAAGAACATATCACAACACAATAGTATGTTAATTAAAATACATAACAAAAGAAGTCTTTTAAAAAGAGGAGGGTGAAAGGTTCCCTTCCCGACATGGGTATCTTTCGAAACATACACCCCGTGAAAGAGGGACAATAAAAAATTGATGTAAATACTCATGAATGAAAGTATACTATAGAATGAGTAAAATAATGGGCAGTACATACACCACTCAAATGAAATTGTGGCATATGTAACATAAATCTCACGGGAATAAAAGTGAGATGAAAAATCCATTACGAAAACTCGGCAGCCTAACAGCGCCACTTAAAACATCCAAAATGGATTGATAAGATCAAATAGGGTCTCTCATTATATTAACATAATGTTTACATAAAGAGGAATCTAAATGAAAATCGCCCAACATAACAAATAGAAGCTTTAAAGAAGTGACATAAAGGAGAGTACTTAAAAAGAAAGAGAGAGGTTAGATCTCTCACGAAAATTTGGCAGCCTAACGGTGCCACTCAAAACTTCCAAAATGGATTGATGAGAGAGAATATGGTCTTTCATCATATGAAAAATATAAATTACAGTAAGTGTAATATAAAATAACATCCCAATAACAAGAAATATGAGCTTTAAAAGGAATGACATAAAAGCGTGCACTTAAAAAGAAAGAGAGGAGTAGGATCCCCTACCTCAAGTCCAACTTGTCTTGTTCGATTCATTATATTCCTGAATAATAAAATTTGGTCAATTTATAATTGCTTAAGGACCTCCTATAAATATTATTATTCAGGTCATATCACATATTTTAATTTCATAATAATTGGTTAATAATATGAGTTCATATCACACGTTTTTGTCGATGTTTGGTACATGAGTCAAAAATTGAACTTGTTGGAAAATAATTTTCCATGTAGTTATAGGTACATCATATCCAGAATAGTATTGTTGTTTTAAATATCATATATATCCAGTATATATTCATTTTATACTATCCCATATCATTTGGAGGTAAAAAATTAAAAGCACCGTTCATGGAGACGGTAGGCCGTACATACGCATGAACACTACATTCATTTTTTGTCATATTAATTGAATTAAAACAAAATGAGATATATATATATATATATATGTTATAATTCCAGAATTATATCCATAATTTAGATGTAATATATTACATATATATCCAATCTATATATACTTATAATAGTACATAACATTTTGATATAAGAAATGAAATCTACCGTTCATGGAGACTGTAAGCCGTACGTACGCATGAATGCTACTTCCATTTCTATTTCATATTTAATGAATTAAAACATAATGATACATAATAGTATTTTAATTCCAGTATGTTATCATATATAATTTCATTAAATATATCCTTTATACGTACCAAATATGGTATTGACGAATCAAATCACTTTGAGGGGGCGGTAGTCCGCATTTCCTTAAATGAAGATATCACATTTACCCATAATGGAAACCATAAAGGTATGAAATAAATGAAAAATACTCAAGATTAAGTAAAACATAAACATATTATATATCATATATAAATATAGTGTCATCTTAATGGCCACCTTTTAAGGTGTTAGAAGAATGTTGAACAATCATAGTTTCGTGAGGCAGAAATTCGCCATCCACAGAAACAATATGTTCTTTAACCATTAGATGTAGGTGTGTGTAAGTGAAGCTCGAATACATATTATAAAAACATCCTAGTATATTTAAGATACTGTATTTGTTACAAAATAAATTAATAAAAAGAGTTTAGGTGGTTGGAGAAGAAAAATAAAACAAAAGGACACATGTGAAGACATTACCATAAAATCAGGTAACTCCCTTTGGTTAGAGCTCAAGGGCTTCCTTGGGAAGACTTCTATCCAATGTGAGGCTTTAAGGATTTAGAGAGGGATGTGGAGAGGAAAAATGGGCAGTGGTTGGCCGAGAAAAGGCTTTGGATGTGTGGGTAAGGAGGTAGAGGTGGGGGCCTTTTATAAGAGGAGAGGAGGGGCACTCTTGGAATGTAAAGAAATGTTACGTTATTTTAGAATGGGTTTCGGATTTTAATGGTTCCGAATTGATGTGTTTCTAGTATAAGGTGATAAGGGTTCGAAATCCACCCATCCAATAGGTTTTGAACATGTGTAGATCTTAGATGTTACATTATTGTTCCATTTTATTTTAATCGTTAAATAATGAGGTCATCACTGCATCATCATGATGTCATAAATAATTTAATTTATTTAATGTCTAAAAAATATAAAAAAAATACTATGATGTAGGAAATAATTTTCGCTTTCCAATGGATATTTATCGTCAAATATCTGACTTTTATAACCCCAGGTAAAAATTGTTTTAGTAAAACATTTCATGTTTGTGTCATTTTTACTTTAACATTAAATAAAAAGGTATTTATGTCATTTTCCAACCAAAGTGGCTCCATGGGGTCCTCAAGTTGACCCATGGATTATCTTGGTCGGACATGACACATAAAATGAGTGTAAGACTTGTGTCAAACTAATCTCATATTATTAAAACATTATTTTGAGCTTAAACTACACTAATTACCACTAATCGCGATTAAAAACTTAATAAGTTACTATTCATCAAATATTATTATAATTCCATCGAACCACATTTTACTTCTTAATGAAAATGATTTATGTAATATTTTTAAAATTCAAACCTCAAAGATAGAAAATTTTCATTTAAACGGAAAAATCAGTTTTTATAAGTACCACTTAGTGGTTTCACTATTCATCAAAAATTGAAGTTTTTCAGAAAATTACCACAAATTAACCCTAAGCTATATTTGATATTCCGAATTCAAAAATGATATCTATTTTATAAAATTAAAAAAATATAATTTCAATCAATTAATTTAATAATTAATTCCAGCTGTCAAAACAAATAGCGTGTTTTTATGAAACAAAATGTATTAAAAGATTGACACTAGTTTAAGTCTGATTTCAATGATAAATTAATTCCAACAAACACTATTGGATTAAATGGTAAAAATATTTTCTAATTTCACTTTAAAACAAATTCAAAAGATAATATAATAATATAAATAAATTATATTAAAAAGAGGTTTTAAATTAAAATACAACATTTTTCACTATTCATTAAAATTGAGCTTTTTCGGAAAAATACCAAAAATTTACACAAAGTAAATTTTGATGTCCCGATTCTAAAGAAGAATTTTATTTTCTCAAATATAACACATAAACTTGTCAAAAAGTGTATTTAAAAGAGGTTCGCCATCAAAAGGCGGTTAATCGACCTTTTAAAGAATATTGGAATGTTTACGCTTAAAATTGGATTCATTCGCATTTTTAATCCTATAACATTTATTGTAAAGAGTAAAAATATTTTACAAAAATATATAACCATTTTTTAGTTAGTTCTGTTCATTCCCTCCATTACAACGGCTAGGCGTTAACTACCATTTAAAATAATATTATTTTATTATTAGAGTGCAATGCACGATTCCCAAGAAACTCATTGTTGCGTATTGGGAATGCCATCGTGCATAGAGTCCCCTTTAAAGTAATATTAATATTTTATTCACAAATATGGATAATATGAAAATTTAATATTCCTTATTTACCTGGGGTGTTACATAATGTAATTCATGAAAACTCATCCTTTTTAATTATAACAAGTATATTAATAAATTATCAATAATTTAATTATTTTCCCTTATTTAGTTATAATAAATAGTTGTTTCTTGATACGCATATTTCTCATCATTTTCTTCGTGATCCTATTTCAACCAAATACTAAAACCAATGATTCTAACATCATATCTAAAATATTAAAATTATATGAATTGGAATGTTGAATCATAAGAATAATTCTCCAACATAAACTTTATTTGAAAAAATGATACTATATAAAAATTTATTCATCCTATTGTTATCTTTGTTCATCCAAAGTTAAATTATGTTTTTTTATCATATTTCACTGCCTAATAAAATTCAGTAATTAAAAAATAGATCATTCATAGTGGGTTTTAAATATAATGTCAATGAGAAAATAATATATACCAAGAGTTTAATACGAGGAATAGAGTTAGGAATGTTCATCATGAACCAGGGGAGGATTTTGTTAAAACCCAATAAATAATTTTAGTAGTTCTTACCCCTAGGTACATTAGTACTATGTCCTTTAAACAATTTTTTATATCTAGGCATTGATTTAATTACTAGTGAAACCATAAAATTGGTTCTTTTCAAAAAAATACTAGATGTTTTCCTATATTTAATGACATAACATTGATTTCTAGATGGTTTTGACTAAAACCATCTTATCATAATTCCCAAAATATTAAATACTATCAAAATCTACCCATAGGGTTATCTATACTATTCAAATTATGATTAAACACAAATGATCAACCTTTGATTACATTTCTTACTCCCAATTTAGCAGTAAAATATATTATTCTAATATCCAAAGTCATCTAAACCCTAATATGATACCCACAATTTCATACTATATATGTGAACATTTAAATCAGATGTCATGAAGAAAATTTTTCATTATAATACTTTCTCAAATAATTTTAGGTTTGTTTTTTTTAGAGAATCAGGACCAAACATTGACTAAAAAATCTTATGCCATGTTAATTAATTGGAATTATTACATTGTGAGATGAAAATCCTAATCGATAAAGAGTCTTCAAAATCTCCAAAATATTCCCAATATATGATAATATTGTAGATAATACATGAATTTATTATATTCGATGACTAGGGAATGAAAAAATTTTATTTGGGTTGCATCAGATGAATGGTAAGGGAAAAAATGGATATGAGAAATAAATTATCATAAGTTAATATAAATTGAAATCTAGGTATAATCATGATACATAATAAACATATAACCAAACATTCATGGACCATAAGTCACAGAATAAGTTTTAAAATATACAATAGCATGAATTAAATGTGTATGGGGAATTATTTCTATAGACATGGTCCATCAGTTCATTTACATAGGTATGTATCATGGAATTATAAAATGTCCTTGAAAAAAATGGAAAAACTATGAAATAAATATAACCATAGGAAAATATAAAACTTTGAGGAAAAAAATATTCATGATTTTTATTTTGAGTAAATCAAATCTTAGATTCCTGTTGTAATATAAATAAAATTACATTGTTTCCTATAGTGAACAAATAAAATTCCAACAATACATTTTTAAAAAAAATTCTCACAGATCCTGTTGTGAACAATAATAATTTCAGGATTCATGTTGGGGAAAAAATTGTTCAGAATATGTATAGTGAACACCGAAAAAGATCTTGCTTCATTTAGTATATAAATAAATTGAAATTACTATATTCATTAAATATTGAGATATAATACTTATATAATAAATTGGATGGTGATATAAGATCCCCATGTCATTATTCCATTCAAATGAAATCAATTTATAAATTAAAAATCATTCCATTATCACAACATAAAGAAACTAGGGTTACTAAATGGGAAAGTTGTGAGATTAAGTATTGTTCTATGTAAGTAACATTCATTAAAGAAAACTAATAATATGTTATTTACACCATATAGAAATCATATATAATTTTAATACAATAATTTACCTAATAAAATTGTTTTTGGTATCTAGGTGAGAACCAGTCAATTAATGAAATGGAAAGAATTATATCAAAATGTAATGGAATTTGAGGAAAAGTTATTCCTATTACTAGAAGATGAATTTCCCAGGAAATTATTTTGAAGGAATATATAATTTATTGAGAGAAATGTTACACAATACAAATATAGAATGATTGTTGATTGTTGTAAATGAACATATCTATAGTGTAAAAATGGATCTCTGAACGATGTCAATATAAATGAAATAGCCTCTAAAAATAAATATTTTAATGATATCACACAAGAATTGTTCCAGAATCTAAAAATTTATACTGCCTGTTCAATAAACAATAAAATTTATACATATATGTTAATATATATAAATATATATATATATATATTATAATATTCAATATATCATAAATATCTACACTGTAAATTATTTTGAAAAGAAAATCAAAATGTAGGAGAAAATTTAAAATATATTTTATCAATCCTTTTTAACAATAAAATAAATTAAAAAACTATACATTACATACAATAAGTTTTTTTAAAATATGAATTAAAATTTATTAAAAAATTTACTTTTACAACTAATCTCCAATGATTGATCCTGGAAATTCATGGAATTTTTTATTCTAAAAAATGGGGATTTAAAGATAAAAAATCTCATAATTAATATAAATCAATTTTTTAAATACATTTAAAATTAATTTTTTGAAAACTCACATTATAAAAAAACATTAATGAAACATTTAATGTATTAAAACAAAATTTCCCCATATAGAATTTAATAATTTAATATAATATTAAATAATGGTAGGAGAACATAATCGTGGAAATGAAATGATCACATTGAAGCATTATAATAGAAGTAATTTATATTTGTGTTATCAATATAACATATACGAAAAATAAAAAATGAGGGATGAAATATTTGAAAAGGGGTATTTATGGTAAAAATATAAAAATTGAATGAATATAGCTTAATAAAATGAAATTGATTAATGTAATAATTAAAATGAAATAAGTTAATAAGAACAATCATAAATCACTGAATAAATATTGAGTTACCCTAGACAATTATGACTATGGTAAAATATAATTCAAAATATATTTATAGAAAGGAACATTATTTTTCCCCATATATATGGAAAATTTATATTAAATAAAGTATATACTATTCAATTAACATTAAATTATTTGGTAAAAATTAAAAGGTATCCTATTTTAAAACACGTGACATATATTGAAGAATCAGGAGTGAGACCCAGAAAAAAAATACAATGAAATATGCCATACTCGATTCTACTATAACAATAAATATAGAAATTGTTACCATATTAATCAAGAATTTAATATCCTTATTAAAGTATATTAAATTTTATAATCAAAATTTACATTTATTACATTCATCTATATTAGTTATTTCATATTATCAATATCAGGAGTGAGTGATCTTAATTATTTTGAAATTGTTACTTATTAGCGGTGTAATTATTCATTCTTCTCCCAAATATCATCAATCCAATATTATTATTTTTAATTTATTTATTTTTATTTTTTATAATTTTATATTTTCATTATAATATTTTTTGTTTATGATAATTGTTGATGATTTCAGTGATTGGCTTGTTTCGATGATCCTCAAAAAATGATGACTGCTTCCTTGAATACATTGTTAAATTTTTTTATTAACATTCTAAAAAAAGTTATTATTTAATTATAGATATCATATATATATAGAAATTAAATTATGAAAATCATCCGTGATATTAGTATACATCATTTTTTAATGAGGTGGATAAACCATCCCATACAATAATGAAAATAATTAATCAATGATTATAAATTGGTTTTAATGATATATAATTATTGAATAAATATAATGATCTTATTTTTTTATTATTGTGATATATATAAATTTTATATTCATATTTTAAAATTATAACTTCTATTATTTTTTCATAGTATGAATAAAAGATTATTTTCTAATAGATTTATATTTTTAATGTTTGAGTTTACCACATTTTTTTATCACTCATATTTTTCGTAGGTTCCCTATTTTTTATTTATTTAATCATAATAATTTCATAATAAACTAATATTTATCCCTTACACCCATTATAACAACCATCCCTATATTTAAGTGATGAAAATTGAAATGGAAATTGATCCTTCATATCAGTGAATAATCTACACACACCCAAATATGATGATTTTTTTTAATATAGAATGATAAAAATGAGTAATATATTTTTATCATTCAGGGATATAAAATATTTGATAAGAATCATAATTTTATATTTTTTCCCTATTCCGACTAACCGTGTATGGTGTTCATGGAATAAAAAACATGTTATGTCATGAGGGTGCTATTCTACACAAAGAATGAATGATTTTTTCATATTTCTTAATAGAAAAGTGAAAGGTTATTAATTATTAAAATATAATTATAATGAAAAAAATAGTATAATAATGATAGTACTAGTATTATATGAATTAGGGATAATGTAATTTTAAAAAGAATAATTTAAGATGAATAAATAGAAATGATAATGTAATAGTTTGACGTTTATACCTCACTTCCTGGACTATCTCAACTATAAAGGAGTCAACCCTTTTTGGGATATTGTTGTAAGAAGTATATATCCAAAAATTCTAAGAGTGGGTGGGATATAAATTGGACTAAAATATATATTTTTTGGGGTGGGAGCAGTTGAGGAGATATGTTATCGTTTTATAAGTGAAAACTTCTATCATTTTTAAAATTACCCAAAACATTTATATGATGGAGTGAAAAAAATCAGGAAATGTGGATTCATAATTTATAAAAAATGTATTTTACAAGTGGTAATTCCAATGAAGTACTTTACTATTAATTATACATGTTTTATGTCTTTACCTGTTAAACTCTTTTCATATTATTGCTTTTACCAAGGTTACTAGTTTTTACGTAAGTAAACATATCATGATGATGAAAAGATAAATTGAAACTTATAACATAATTTGGAACAAATAATTTAAAAAATATATTATTTTTATATGATTAAATTTATAAATGTTATATTAATAAATTTAAATATAATAAATTATATTTTAATGAATATATATATTGAATAATATAACTTATGTTTTGAAATATCTCAATTGGGATTATAAATTAAAACCAAAATTTCTGAAATTATAAATTAAAATGTATTTTTTTTGAAAAGTTTTTCATTTATTTTAAATTAGTATATATTTATATAAATAGTATCATAAAAGATATATTAATTTTAAAAATGATTTTTTGAGTTATTCACCTAAATATCAATCATTTCAGAGACATGTCAAAATTTATATTACGATACTATTTTGATGATGATTCTAAAATTAAATAATTTTTTTTATATTTCAAATCATAAAAATTATAATATATAATTTAAAATAACAAATAATATATAGAAATTGATAAATTTAAAAATGGATTTTATAAACATCAAATGTTCACAATCTTATTTCATATATATTTATAAGTATTTGAAAATTTATATGTTAGTTTACAAATTCTAATATTTTATTTTATAATGATATTTTATATATGAATAATTTTGGTTCTTATTTTTTACATGACATACACCCCCCAAAAGTAAATGGTTTTATAATCCATAATTCTAAAAAAAATAAATCAAATAAATTAACAATATATACTTATTTTCATTGACTATTATATTTTTATCTATCAATTGTTATATTATTCATTTATTTTTTCATATTCCATTGATTGTTTTATATAGATTTTTTTTAGTTTGGTGCTTCATGTGACAGAAGTAATTAAATTAATTAATAATTTAATGGTTTTAAAAAATCATCTCATTACATGTTTACCTCTGTGTGGATATATAGATTCACATGAGTATTTTTTGTTTGTTTTATTATTTTTACCATTCTAATATGGCATTCCTCAATGAACATTCTTAATAATTTATCACCATGTTGAGTTTCATGTTGAACTCTTGAGAATTTCAATAAATCATTCTTTAATCCCACTGTATTTCCATATATCTTATAAAAAATGCCCATATATCATTACCACTAGAAGAATGAATAAACTTCTGGTATACCTTCCTTGATATAAATAAATTAATAATTTTTTTTTTCTTCATCATGAATATGTTTAATATATTTAATAAATCTAGAATAATTTTTGATATATTATTTTATCTCTTTAAAAAAACAGATGTATAAATAAATATCCTTTCGAAACCCTTAATGTTATTCCCATTAAATTATTTTGGATTTTTTTTGAATCCATGTATGAAATAAATCTAATAATAGATTATGATTTTTAACTCAAAGTGAAAACATTTTACCACTGAAAACAAATGTTATAACATGAGGCACCCAGAGAGGTGGGATAAATTAGGTATTTACAAATTTAAATTTACCATTGTACCTAAGTTTTCATATATATAATCATGATCCATAAATTCATAGAACTATGTTTAATCATAAATTTAATTATTTTCAAACTCCTCTTCATGAGTTATCATGATCATTGGTTTAAAAGTATTAAATTATTATGACAAATGTAACATTCATATATTATTTCAAATGGATAATCCATAGATCATACACCATTTTTGTTTTTATGTGCTTTTGAGTATGTATTACTACCAATATATAGTTTTTTGTAAAAAATATACACTATATATCCTTGTGAAACTCACTTTCACATTATCAATGCCCTATATCAATGAATGAATTATAAAATTTATTTATATGTTGGTCTATTTATTATATTTATATAATGAATTACACCATACACAATCAAATCAATATAGATTTACTATTCATATACATGATAACTTCAAATTCCTTCTATAAAATAAAAGATTATATCTCATTTAGTGATGAATTTACTCTATCCCATTACCAAAAAGGGTAAAAAACATGTTTGTATTATGATATTTTCATATTGAAAATATCTTATTTTACATCTTGTCCAATTTCCTGATGTAGCATTCAAAATACTCATTCTAAAATTTTCCTTCATATTAAACAACATATTATCCCTACAATTTCTCTATAGATTATCTTTTTATTCTTATGTGGAACTAGATATTAATATCTATAAATTTATTCAACGTTCACAGATAACAACCCTATCATGAATTATACTCATTACCTAATCTTCTTTGGCTCAAAAATATTTTGATAATAGTTTTTGAGTCTCTATCACATTATTTTCCTTTTTTTTGTTCTTCTATAATAATATATTATCCAAAATTTAAATTTTTCAACGTTGAAAACATAGATGTCCTTCACCAATATCAATATAAAGATCATTTCATTTCAAATCATGTAATTATCAATCATTCATTATTGATATATGTATCATTTTCTATTTTTAATCATTATTATAGTATCTATTCCAATGAATTAATTCAATAATTAAATAATAATTTATTTCTCAATAAATACCAATTTTTCATGGATTATATTCTATATAATTTCCATTAATCATTAAGATCGTCAATATTTAACCAAATAATAAACTTATTTTATAATTTTTTTTATTATCAATAATATATTATAATCAATAATATAAATAAAACGTCATGTAGCATGTAGTAATACTCATATAAATCATGCATATATTTTGGTTATTCCATCATTATTTTTGGCTAAATTCATATCCATCAATTATACATAGAGTATGCACTAATTTTAAAAAAAATTATGCCCAGTACTCCTTCATTATTAACATGTCCTTTATCGATTGTTGTATGATTATTGGAATCATGATCAACAACTGGTTATGGAAAACAAAAAATTTACTCATTTTTTACTTTTTCATGAAAATTGATACAGGGAATGTCACATGTGGCATATCTCTCAATTGTAAAAGTACTCCAACACATTTCCTTGATGACTCGTATTTGATATGAATATATCCATTATGAAAAGTAGGAAGCGACTGTTACACATTGGCTGCCTTATTGAATTATTAATCTTTGAGCCTCCAATATACATTACACTTCATACAATACTATGTTATAATATTTATTTATATTAAATTCATATGATTTCTTAATATGCCTATTGGAAGCCTAATTAATCATGTGTATGAAGTCATTAAGGATCCCATGTATGCATGGAAAAACACCCCAACCATTCTATTATTATAGTACATATTTCATTATTTGTTATAGCCCAAATAGTTATATTTACATATCCAATCCATTTTTCAATCATTCATCTCAACAATGACTCATTTTAAATACTGGGAATGATTCAAATATTCATCCCAAATTTACCATTATCTTCCATTTCCTTTTATAATATCCTTGGAATCCTCTTTATTTCACTCTCATAAACATATGGTAAGATGAAAAAATGTAAAAATATCAGTACCACATTTATAATTAAGACATCCTAATTATTGACTTATAAATATTAAGAAACCAACTAAAAAAATACTTATTCTATAAAAATCTACATTAAACAATACATCTAAAAAATGAATATATTATTTTCCATTAAAAATAACATAAATATAATCCCTATGTTTAGTATGATCTACATCCTTGCTTCGCGAAATAGAACATACATATTTCATTGAGATATATTCTAGGAAAGATAAACATCAATTCATTTTCAATAAATAATGGTTTTATGAAAACTAGAGAATATTATGTCATATTAATTTACCCCAATATGTTCCCTAATTTATAGTAACTATATAGAACTTTATCCATTTCAATGACTTTAATGAAAAAATTAATACCTTAACACATACTCTTAATATCCAACAAATGCAATCAACAATGTCTCAACCCATCAAACTGCTATTATCAAAAATTTCAACTAACATCCTCTCACTTTTCAAATTATATTTATATATAAATAATAGAGAAATAATAGATTTGGATAAATTAAGTATTTATATTTATATTTTAGAAAAATAATATAAAACAAAGAATCATGATTTAGAATGTTAGTCGAGTCAACAATCGGTAATAGAAATATATCTAACTCAGGTTAAACTAAATCCATGAGGTATTGATAAGATATATTTGTTATTATATAGGTACATACATCCTAATGAAAATAATGTAAAAATACATTCCATAATTTATATTCCTACAACAAATTGAGAGGAAAATAATATTTTTCATTCTATAATTTTTAGTGACCACAAAATCTATGATCATTACATTTACACTAACCATGACTCAAAAAAAGTGTTGATATACATAAATTGGTGGTACCCATAGGGTTCTCAGGGAGATTATATAAAAATGATATGGATCTATTGAATTTCATCATATAAATAATAATTTTTAGAAAAATAGTATATATATGTTATTATTCTTTACAAAAAAGAAACATTTTCATTGGTTGTACTAATAAATTCCATTTATAAATCATATTTTAGTGTATCTCATTATGATTATAGGGTATTCCAAATGGATCTGAACTAACATTCTATATTATTAATTTATTCGATGACATATTTGTTATAGAGAACAAGGGTTATGATGTTCTAAAGGATTTTTATGATTTATATATGGTACAACATTAATTTTTTTTAATTGGAGTAACCTTAATAGAGTTAGGACATCTAATTTGATGATATAATAAAATAGTTCAGTTTCATAATTAATTTAGATCATTGTTCGATATATAATAATGATATAATGAGTGTTTAGATATTTATTGTTATTCATGTTGATGATATACTACTAATACTAAATGATATTGTAAATTTATATTTTGTAAGTGTATGATTGTGAATTTTTTTAAAAATTAAATACATGGGTGAATTTTGAAAAGTGTTTGTTATGAAAATATATAAATATAGATCTATGATAAATAATAAAATCATTCCATAAAACTTTATAAATTAAGTTATAATAATTCTTTCTAAGTAGAAATCTAACAAAGGTTCTTATGTAGTGTCTACCATCCTAATAGATTAATTGAATCAATGTCATTCTAATGATTTAGAAAAGTGAAAGCAGATTAGATTATATATCTTTCGTAAAATTGATCAAAATATGAATGGAAATTTATTACAAAAAACTATAATTGGGGGATCATATTGTCATACATTCCACCAATACAAACACTAACAATGGCCATCACTATTAAGCACCACTCACCGCCACTCAATGATATACACAACCCCTATTGCCATCAATAAAATATATTCCATATATATTATAAAACACATTTCATGGTGGAAAATAAAATGAAAGGGAGTGTTTACATATATCGATTATGATTCCTTGAAAACAAAATGACATTATTTGGGAAAAAGTAAAATCAAAACAAAAATGATGCAGGAAAATAGTTAAATAATTTCTTAAAGCATTAGATGATGACATATTAATAGATTCAATGAATTCGTAGAATCATTACCCTTCTCTAATAACATAATATCACATAGAAAACTAGAGATACAAATAAAATCATTTTATATGTAACAATAAATCTCCCAGCTTTTATAACTTCCACATCAACTCTATGAAACTGTAGCAAGGGTCCAAAACCTGATCAAGGTGTGAAATTTAGTTGACTGGGGTAATGATCTCTATAAAGGACCAATGACTCTTAAAATAAAATATTTATGTAAGAGGGATTTTCTAATTCATGGAAATATAATTAAACGACACTGTATAATATTTACATATGAATTTTAATGGTGATGGGGTTCAACACCTTACTCCTGTTGAGTTTCATGAAACAATTTATGTCCCCTGATAATTTAGGTGGCTTCTTATGAAACACTTTGTTGAATATTGTGTACAAATGAAATGTACAAGAGTGAATTTTTTGAATGAAATCTATTGGAACCTAAAAAACTAGAAAAGATGGTAGAAATGGATAAAAATATATTTCGAATCATTCAAGGGAGAAAATAGTTTACTAAAATGGTATCTTTATAATTGTCAATGTAGAATAGAATTTGATGTTACTGATAATATAGTTTTTCCATTTTCACAATTTAATAGAGAAAGGAAAACTAATTAGTATGTCTATCAGTCCAATTAGAAATAATGATCATTCAAGGATATTATATTATCATTTAGAACATTCACCATACCTCACATGTAATGCCCTGACCCCAGTTACCTAGAGTCGGTGCATTATTACATAACATTGGCATGATCACAAGAATGATCAAATATCGAAAGGCCGATTATTTTAGTAGCCTTTGAAACACTAGATATATTCATAAAGTTTTACATTTCATCATAAAAATGAAAACTACAACAACATAGTCTCCATATTCCACACTCTTATCCCCTTATACTATCCCTGCAGGTCATTCATAAATTACATCTTCACATCCTGGAAAAAATAAAACATAGAGAAGGGGTTTGCTCAAATTCCCAGTATGGATAACAATATAGCGTAAAATTTCATTAATAAGAATAAAAATTTAAGGCATTGTATTAATAAAACAAAAGCCTTTTAAACTTTATCTTCAACATAGTATAGGAAAAATCAAATGAAATAATACCATTTACTTATTCACATGAATAGTCTACTAATCGAATAATGTCATTCAATATCAATAACAACTTTAATAACGATGGAAGGCATAATGCCAGACTATCATAACCACATATCCAATGCCTCGTGCCAAGACTACAAATAATATTTTTCCAAGGCCTTGTGCCAAGACACTAGTTTGTCTCATGAGACCTACCGATGCATCGAGGAGCTATAGAGGGCTCCACCAGTCACATATTAAGTCCAATGCATTCCCATATGAAAGTGATTAAACATAACAAAAACATTCGTATTAAAACTAGCATACGAAATGTCAATACCTTAACCATAAACCATTAAGGGTATAAAAATAACATATCCATAGTAAAAAATATCACAAAACCTTCAATACAATATAGAAGTTTTGTTTCATAATAAATCAGCTTCAAATAAGCTTAAAATCCATCAAAGGATGTTGACATAGATGAAATCAAAACTCTTTTTAGATAAATATAACTTTTTATTTTGAAATCATTTAAGAGTCATATAAAATAAAACAAATTATTTGAAAATAATATTATAATATTGTAAGGTATTCTTCGATGATTTTATAACGGTGGAAAATAGCTGCACCCGCTGTATAAGTAAAAAAACATTCTTACCTTAATTCCGTCGAAAATGTTTAAAAGCACCTTGTTTGGAAAATGACGGAAATATTTTTTATAAACCTCTTATAAAAAGTCAAAAAAGGGTATAAATGAATTTAACCCATATTATAGTAAATTTTAAAAATTTCTTGAAATACATTTTTAAGAAACATGGATGTGGATGATAAAGAAATCCCAGTATATTATTACGTATAAACAACCTCTGATAATGAAGAAATTGTGAAATAAAACCTTACCTTGTACTTTTACTTGTTTGGAGGTAGGTTAACCTCCTATTTAATGGTGAAATAATTTTTATTAAATTATACAAGAATCATATATATTAATATGATATCAAATATGATCTTTAACATTGATTTGTTAATAATATCATAGTATTATCGTTGTTTTGGGTGTTAACTTACTCATTTTATTTTATATGTTTTGTTACGTAAGTCGTGTTTTTCATGGATAGTTTGTATGTTAATTATATCCAGAAAAATTTCAAGTCTTTAGATACTATTATTAATCATCAAATGAGATTTAGACTTGAATGGATACGATGGAGAATGAATCTCATCACATTCGTGGATACGTTAGTCCGTACGTACGCAAGAGCGACAATATCATTCTTTTGATATTAAAATAATATATAATTGGATGATATATCATATATACAGAATAATTATCATGTTATACTTATAATTTACATGAATTAAACATCATTATTATACCAATCCAAATAATAATATATTGAATAAAAATTACACCACGACGTGGAGACGGTAAGTCGTACGTACGCACGTATGGTGACATGTTATTCAATGGATGGATAGAATACTGAAATATGGTTGTAAAATGTTTACAATAACATCAAAGTATATATTATATACTGGATTTATTATTTTAGAATGGTAATAACAAAGAAAGAAGAAGTGGAAGAAGAAAGGAACATGAAAAAGGGTGGTGTAATCATTATCTCTTCTTCGGGTTCTTTCTTTTGATTTGATCAAAAGGGCTCCTTAAGTTGGATTTATGACTAAAGTAAGGCCACTATGATGAAGTGAGGTAAGTTTAGAGAGTATTTGGGTAGAGGTTTGCCGAACCAAAAGGCTTTTAAGGTGTGAGTTAAAGAGAAGGGAGAGTTCCCTTTTATAAGAGGGGTGAGGGGCACCTTTGGAAAAGCTAGAAATATTATTTTATAATAAATTAATATTCGGTTTATAATGGATCCAAAGTGGATTATTTAAATTTTATGGTAGGGATGGGTCGAAAAACACTCAAAAAAGGAAATTTATACAGGTTTGGGTTACTATATTAAACTTATCATTAAGTATTAACTCTTAGTTAATTAGTTTCACTTTTGCAATGTCTATTTTTATTTTTATATAATATGTTTAATAAACATACTATATACATCCAAGATACCCCCAAGTATCCCATTAAAGATACACCTATCATTATATAAGTCTCTTGGCCGAACCTTAT
Source organism: Viscum album (assembly GCA_963277665.1). Classification (NCBI taxonomy): domain Eukaryota; kingdom Viridiplantae; phylum Streptophyta; class Magnoliopsida; order Santalales; family Viscaceae; genus Viscum; species Viscum album. Next base: position 1,679,777,591 of record OY728126.1, read on the forward strand.
ATTTTTAGGAATTTAATATCAATTAATAATATAGTATTTGTTTTAAAAACTCTTATATGTCAATTTTGACACTATTTAATAATTGATTTTTGTGAAAATCATAACAGAATTATTTCTTAGAAAAATGTTTCTTAAGTCAATCCTAACATGTAATATTAACCTAGAAAATTAGTGTAATTCATAAAATGTCTTATATTATATTTATTTGGGTATTCATAATATCAATTATTCCAATTTTTCATTAATTAGGTGATTACTGTGTCATAATTGTGTCATAAATAAATTAAATTATATAATGTCTAAAAATTATAAATAAAATATCATTATGTATGAAATCATTTTAGCTTTCTAATGAATAATAAAAATCTAATTTATATTATGTATATCTATTTATTAAAAAAAATTAGTAAATAAACTTTGATTTTAACTCTTTTAAATCTTCTTTGAATGAAATAATAATAAATGTCCTAATCTAATCCATGTGGTCATAAATGATAATATTTAATTCCTAATGTTGTTTTTGGTCGAGATACACTTTTACAATAGAATTAGGACATCTTTTAGGGTAATATTAATATCATTTTTACCCTTAATTATCCTATTTACTTTTATCCGTGGTAAATAAAAGTAAAAAGTTACTATTCACCAAAAATTATTTTAATCTCATTGAACCACATTTTACTCCTTGATATTAACCGTGACTTTCGGATTTTCTAAATTCCACTCACAGAAGCAGTGAAATTATGTTTTATGAAAAATTCAATTTTTTTAACTACCACTTAGTGGTTTCACTAGTCATCGAAAAATGAATGTTTCCAGAAAAATACAAAAAATTAGGCCTAAGATATATTTGATATTATGAATTAAAAAATGATTTCTATTTTATCAAATTAAAAACATATCAGTTGCGTTAATTAATTTAAAAATTAATTCCCGTCGTCAAAACAAATTTCGTGTTTTTAAGAGATAATAACTATCAAAAGATTGAGACTTGTTTATGTCCGTTTTAACTATGAAATTATGTACAATGACCAAAATTATATTAAATGGTAAACATATATTCTAAATATACTTTAAAAAAACTCATATTCATAATTTATCAATTTAAATTATTTTGATTAAAAGATGTTGTTTTTAATTAAAATATAGTAATTCTCACTATTCATCAAAATATAAATGTTATCCGAAAAGTTCCAAAATTTCACCTTAGGATAAATTCAATACTAAGAATACAAAAATGTAGTCTATTTTGAAAAATAAAATTTATAAATTTCAAAAAGTGTGTATTACTATTCATAAAGGCTAGATTGATTGGTTGTGGTGTGTTAGAACTCGATGTTGCGTACAACACACGCTATTGCGTTATTCAAAGGAAAGTGTACCGTGGAGGCTTGGGATATTTCATTGTAAATTTTTTATGTACCCATTCAAAAATGTAAATTTATTTAGTCAAATTGAATATATTATAGTTTAAAATATTGGATTTAAAAGGGGTTCACTATTAAAAGTTGTTAAAAGTGTAATAATGAAAATGAATTTGTTCTTACATTATGTCTAAGAAACTCATAATATGTATTCTAAAATTATAAGGATTATATGAAGTTTGAAATTTAGTTAATACTATTCATAACCTATTTTGAATGGCTTGTTTAGTAAGTCATGGTGCGCTTGAACTCGGTGTTGCGTGTAGTGAAAGTTATTGAATTATTTTAAAGAAATAATACACTATGAAATCTTGGGGTGTTACATTCTCCCCTCCTTTAATAAATTGTTTCCTCGCAATTTGAAATTACTCTTCAAAAATAAAAGGTTAAATATAGAAAATATCTTTTTGGGAAAACCCACATCGGAAATTGGGTTGATAAAATTCAGTATTAATAAGAGGAAAAGATAAATCAAAGGGTCACCACCAAATTATGATCTCTATTCAGAGAACATTGGTGGGAATTAGAGACATATAATTGGAGAAAAAATGTAAATATTAATATGTAGTGATTGAGGTCATCAATTGCAAAAAATAGTAAAATTGAGGGCCTTAAATTCATCAATCTATGGTGATTTAAAATACCATCGGTTCAGAAAAACATATGGTATTAGGATAACACATTTTTTTGTTTTAAGATCCCTTCAATAATGTATAAGAACTAATTTCTTCATTGAATAAGAGAAGATGAAAAATATATACTAGACAAGTAGAGTCTCATCCTTTAACTATGTTCTACCACAAACTCATCTTTCACTCTAAAAGATAATAGAACATAAAAATAATATTCTATTTATCCTATTCGTATAGGTTTAAAAAAATTAATTTATAATTCATCTAGGAGAGCAATTAAAAAAATGACATTATTCAATCCAAGACATCATGTGGGTCAGAAGTAGGTGATGCACCCTTGTCGCCCTTCGGTTGTGTGTTCAAGTCTCGCGGCCTTTCCAGACGTGACGAGTTGCCGCCCGACCTCCGGGTTGTCCTTTTATGGAAATCCAAAATAATTCAAACTAGTACTATCCAAAATACTTCAGTCCAAAATTTATAAGGAAGGTAAAAAAAATGAAGATCCCTTTTTCTGCGTAATAACATGTGATCACCTTCATCATGTATTCTTTTAAAACACTGCAACATCTTGAATTACCATAAAACCTTATTGATTACATTCATCATCCCTTATTCCTTAAAGAATAATAGATATACTCCTTCAATCCAAAAATTTTGTAAACCTCAACAATGATGGAATATACAAATAATTAATTTGTTTCAAGGTAGTCAAGAATACCCTATATAATTTATCCAAATCAATCATGTATTATTCTAAAATCACTACCTCGGTTTTAGAACCATATTATGGTTTATCATTCTCTCAACTATATATTTTCCAAATATTTAACCTGCTATTGAGTCACTTTTCTTTGATCCACACAATCTCAATTCCTTAATGAAATAGTAATGTAATACAATCCTTATATACTCCATAATTATTATAACGAGTACATTGATGATTCAAAACTCAAATGAAATAATCAACATAACAACTCGAATCATTAATCTTCATCTATGGCAGTATCATAACTTGATTATTATCCAATATCATCATTTGTGGAATAGTCTCATGACTGGGACATAGGTTCACGTACTGTCGAAACTCCTTTAAAATTAAGCATTGTACATTTGAAACCATTTTCTTACCCTTGCAGTCATGTACTGTGTGGCCTTTTTCTCCACACTGATAACAAACTCCCATTCCTTTCAAGTAGGTTCCAGGGTGTTTCTTCCAATAGTTATCTCATATGGGAAAATTCTTCTTTTTGTTCTTCCCTTTATCCATCTTTCTCTCTTCCATCTTCTTTTTTCTCTTGATTCCCTTCAAAGCCATAGGACTCAGTAAACTCTTTAATTATCTTATGAACACATGATATTTTTTCTTCATATGATGATAATACATGGGATACAATTTGTCTTATAAATTCTGGCTTAAGACCATGAAAGATATGATCCTTCTTTCTCTTGGGATCATGTGCATTGCTGGAGTTCTCATTCCTTACACTAGGCGCCATTTCTAAACAATGGCATACAATAAATTTGTTTATGAATAACAATACCTAATCCCAAACATTTAAAACACATAACATAAATTAAATATTTTATGGATATAATCCATAATCCTAAAAATGTCTCCTTTGAGGAAGTATAAATACTCATAAACCATTCATAATGGTTTGTAAAGAAAATGAGAATTATCCTAAGCATGTCCCCCAGGAGTGTTGTAACCAAGAGTGCAGCAAGGCCCGTTGTCATGCCCCAGTTCCCATTTGAGTCTAGCTCAAAGTGGTGTTTTCAGGTTTTACCCCTAGGTACATCTGTGCCAGAGCCGCCTCTACCTGCTCGTATACAGACAGGGATGTATTGATCGGAAAACTCAAAAAATATCAATAATACCACAATTCTAGAAAGTTATTCTATACTAATCCTCAAAGTCCATCTTAAATCTATGTTCTCTAATCAGAGTTTATCTAAATCTAGCTTCCAAGGTATGTACTAAACTTCCTCTGATACCAGCTGTAACGCCCCGACCCCAGTTACCTAGAGTCGGTGCATTATTACATAACATTATCATGATCACAATATAGATCAAATCTCAAATGACCGATTTGTTTAGTAGCGTTGGAAACACTAGATATATTCCTAAAGTTTTACATTACATCATAAAAATGAAAACTACAAAAACATAGTCTCCATAGTCCACACTCTTATCCCCTTATACTATCCCAGCAGGTCATTCATAAATTACATATTCACATCCTGTGAAAAATTGTCACGAACCGTCCTCGGGGCCCGTGCCGTGGCTACCCCAAGCCCACCTTCCATAGGCCAGGGGCTGGAAACTAGCACCAAGGCGTAAAATCTAGGTAAAAGGGAAGGCATTTCCTTTGTAATGTAAACAAACACCACAGAGTAAGAAACAGAAGAAGTAAACACTAAGTAAAAGCTCGTACAACAGTAAGTGCGGAAAATGTAAGTGGGCCAGCATACAAACCCAAATTGAAAGTAAAGTACAACTCGAAAGGGAAAACATCAACTGAAAAGTAAAGCCACAACGCCGAGCTGTCCACTAGAAATCCCACCTGAAGGGTGGGTACAGATAGTTCCACTGCTCCTCGGGTCCCGCCGTCCGCTCCGTGTATGTCCCGCCATGTGGTCCACCTCCAGGTATCGTCCTGCTCTTCAAGCCTAAACCACGTTCAATGATGTCCGTCGTCTGCAACCAACACAACGTAGTGCGGGCATATCCCGTGCAGGGGTGAGTATAAGCTACTCAGTAGCGACCTCGAGACCCCTGAAGGTCTCCCAAAATCCACAAAGGATAAACCACAAAGGAAAGATACAATCGCGAAGTAACATCTGACACTGCTTAGGTATATGCCCATACATATACCTAAGTCATCATTTCTAGTACGTTCCAACCTCCGAGCCCAAGTACAACCCAGTCCACACAGGAAGTATACGTATTCCACACAGGAAAGAAAAACGTAATCCACACAGGATAGCACAACACAATCCACACAGGAAAGCAAAGAGGATTCAGCTCACACAGGTATACTTCTTCAAAGACGATAGAGATGATCACTAATCCATCTAAGTCGCCGGATCCACAATGGATCAATAGGTACTAACCCCCGCAAATACCCACACAGGATCAGACCTACACAGGATCTATAGGCGCTGGATCACATAGAACCGCAGAGCGCTGACCCACACAAGATCGGACCCACACAGCAAGCTCGTTCGGGAGGGTCCGCTCCACAAGCCGAGAGGCTGATACATCAACTGAAACATATTCTAGAGTTGATGTATCCAAAAATCCGTATCGTCAACAGGAACTCAACGTCGCAGACGGCACGTCGATCGGACGCCCGGTCTGAGAGTTATTGGCTTTTTTCGTCCTAGGGGCCCGGTTGGGTTTTAAGGAAAAACCAACCCGACCATACTACACCTACGTCCAAACCTCGGGTGGAGTAAGCCAAATGATCTGTCTCACTAATAGGAATCCAACAAAGTTGACGGCACGTCAATTGGACGTCCGTAGCTCAAGATATGAGTGTTTCTCCTCCGAGGGCCCAGTTGGTTTCGTGTACGAACCAACCCGGCCAAACTCAAAGTAATCTGAAAGCTTCAGTGCGAAATACCGAAATGACCGTCTCATTCCAAGGATCTTTTCGCCGCTGACGGCGCGTCGATCGGAGGTCCGTAGCCCGAGTTATGGGCAATTGAACCCAAACGGTCTGAAAACGGGGGTTTCGGGCCATGATCGAACCGGCTCGAGACCCCCCTGGTCGGCCCAAACCGGGTCGACCAGCCCCGGTCCGGGTCAGCCCATCCTGGCGCGGCCCGGCCCGGCTGGGAGCGGCCCGGCCCGGCACGGCCCGGCCTGGCGGTCCGGCCAGGCGGCCGGCCTGGCTGGGCACAACGCGCCCAGCGCACTGCCAGCTCGGCCAAAGGCCGAGCTGTTGGCAAGGGGGGGGCCTGCCCCCTTGTGTAACCCCCCCCCCCCAATTAAGGGGGGCCGTTTTGAAGATTGGTCAGGGTAATTAATTCCCCCAGCTCCTCCCTGTCCGGCCGGCCCGACCTGGCCGGCCGGTTCCTGCTCAACGGGACCAGCGATGGCCGGTCCCCTTCCAGCTCCGACACCGGCGGCCCGGTCCGGCCGTCGGTCACCTTTCTCCGCCACGGCCCCGGAACCGGACGTGGTATTTTCGAGTGTCTCCGACGCGGAGCGATGGTGTCGCGTCCTTGGATTAGTTCGTGGCGCGGCGCGACGCCGTAGCATCCTTAATCTTGTTTCCACGACACAACACGACGACGCCACACATTTCCTTTCGCTTGATTCCGCGTGGTGCGACGACACCATTCCATCCCGTACCAAACCACCAAGGAATAAACTTGAAAATAAGGAGGAGTGTCGGCCGTTTTTGTACGGTCCGGCCCCCTCGCGGTATTCAATAACAATTGGTCTTAATCCACGAAGATCGTCAAGTTGGTATTCACGAAAAAAATAAATAAATAAAACCCCTACCTTGGTTTCAAGAACGGTGTACGTCAACGAGCCACGGAAGACGAGCGTCGCAAAAGTCGGTTGTCTCAGAAAATGAACGCCTATTCCGTTGTCGTCGAGGTGCATCCGAGGAGGAAATGACGTTTGAGTAGTTCTTCGCGTTCTTCGGCGGAGATGTTCTTCGTGGAAGAACTGTGTTCTTCACCGGAGTCCGAGGTGTCCTTCACGTTCTTCGTCGAAGTGCAATAAGAAGAAGACTTCCTCAAACCCTTAGCCCTTTCTCTCCCAAGTCTCCACACAAGAAATACTATCCCCAAAATAAAATATGTCACCCACTTATTTTATTAAAACAACATAGGTTTTTTTGAATTCAAGAGTTTGAAAAATCAAAACCCACATTTAACTCACAGAAGTTATTAACATGAGTTGTTATAAATTAAAGAGGTGATAAGTTGTAAAAACATAAATGGGGGGTTAAGGAGTTAAAAAGGGGGAAGGTGAAAGTTTGGGGCTCATGTGGGCCCCACCGTTCAATTATCCACACATGGGAAGTTGGGTGGATGAGGGCCCCACCACCAACTTCCCATGGGAGAAATTAACAACCTTGATATAAAATAAAACTGATCCAACAATTTTATTTACTTCTTAATTAAACCCCATTAATTAACCTCTTCTCCCGCACAAACGCAACTACGGTAAAGGTTCCATTATGCGATTACCGGCGTTGCGAGTTCATCGGTGCCATCAGATTTCAGTTCCGAGCACCGGTTCAAAAGATTGGAATTCCTGCTCGTTCGTTCATTGAACGTACCCGAGCTAAACTTCGGATAGATATTCTGGGCACTCCGGGCCTCGGAATCAAGTGCCGTATGAAACTGTGATCTTGTAAAATTTCAAAAAAAATTAAGAAAAAATTTCCCTTGAATTTTACATGTCTTTACATTACTCCCACCTCAGGGCTTTACGTCCCCGTAAAGAAAATCAAAAACTATGGAAACAAATAAGGGTACTGAGCACGCATCTGAGCCTCCCGCTCCCAAGTGCTCTCCTGGAGGTTCCCGTGCTTCCATCTGATGCGCACTAGAGGAATCGACCGTCCTTGTAGGACCTGCTCCTGTCGATCCTCGATCTCCACCGGGACCTCCGCAAAAGTCGCCCCATCATCAACGTCTAGCTCCCCATGGTCAATGATGTGCGTCGGGTCGTGCACGTATCTCCTCAGCTGAGATACGTAGAAGACGCCGTGCACCTCGTGCAACTGAGGTGGCAAAGCCAGGCGATAAGCCACCTCGCCAATCCTGCTGAGGACCTGGAACGGTTCGATGAAGTGTGGAGAGAACTTGCCACCTCGGCCAAATCTCCGTAATCCATGTCGAGGTGAGACACGCAAAAAGACATGGTCGCCATCCTCGAACTCTAGCGGCCTCTGCCTCCTGTCAGCATAAGACTTCGGCCGGATCTGAGCTGTCCTCATCCACTCCTAGATGACCTGGACCTTCTCTGTTGTGGCCTGGACCATCTCCGGTCCCACAAGTGCTGACTCCCCAGGGTCTGTCCAGCACAAAGGAGATCTGCAATGTCGGCCGTACAATGCCTCGTATGGTGCCATCTCGATGGTGGAGTGGTAACTGTTGGTGTACGCGAACTCCACCAAGGGTAGGTGGTCCTCCCAACTGCGACCAAAGTCGAGGACGTATGCGCGAAGCAGGTCCTCGAGAGTCTGAATGGTCCTCTCTGTCTGACCATCCGTCTGAGGGTGAATGGATGTGCTCAGACGTAGCTGCGTCCCGAACGCCTCCTACAATCTCTTCCATAGCCGCGAAGTAATGCGAGCATCTTGATAGGAGACTATAGATGATGGCACAACGTGAAGCCGTACAATCTCCTGAACGTAAATTCGTCCCAGGCTCTCCACTGAGCCTTGCTCTGTGATGGGTAAGAAGTGAGCCGACTTGGTGAGTCGGTCGACAATCACTTAAATGGAGTCGTGACCTCTGGAAGTGCGTGGAAGTCCAGTCACGAAGTCCATAGATATGTCGTCCCACTACCACTCTGGAACCTCCAAGGGTTGTACCAAGCCTTCTGGTACCTGGTGCTCAGCCTTCACCTACTGGCAGGTGAGGCATCAAGAAACAAACTCTGCCACAGCCTTCTTCATGCCTGGCCACCAGTGCTATCGTCTGAGATTGTGGTACATCTTCTCCACTTCGGGATGTACCGCCAAGGGAGAAGTGTGAAACACTCTCAGCACCACCTCTTGTAAAGCAACTGGTACCAAGGTACGTCCTTTGAAAAGGATGTCGTGCTCTGCTCCAAAGGATAAACCATCAGGTGCCTGTCCTGAGGATATCTGTGCATGTCGCGTCTCATAGTCAGTGTCCCCATGTTGTGCCTCTCTGACCTGCTGTACTAGTTGAGGAGTGACTGTGAGAGACTGAAGGAAGGCTGCTCCCTCTCTATCCACGAAGGATATCTGCATAGAGGCTTGCTGCTCTGTCGCCTCCTCAAGTAGATGAATGCCCGTCCTCCTGCTGAGGGCATCGGCCTCCATGTTCCCCTTCCCAGGAGTATATACTATCTCAAAGTCATAGTCCTAGAGGAACTCTAGCCATCGTCGCTTTCTCAGATTCAGATCCTTCTGAGAGAAGATGTATCTGAGTCTCTGATGGTCAGAAAAGACTGTAAAGCACTCACCCATCAGATAGTGTCGCCACGTCTTCAGAGCGAAGACCACTGCTGCTAACTCCAAGTCCAGGGTAGCGTAGTTCGGCTCATGCGGCCTCAACTGACGTGATCCATAGGCGATCACTGCCCGCTCCTACATCAGGAAACATCCGAGTCTGGTCCCTGATGCATCGCAGTAGACTACGTACCCTACTCCCCCCCTCAGGCTACCTCATGATAGGTGCGCTAGTCAATCTCTGTCTCAGCTCCTAAAAGCTCTGCTGACATCTTTCTGACCACACGAAGGGTTTCCCCTTCTTCGTCAAAGCTGAGAGTGGTTCCACAACTCTGGAGAAGTCTGGCACAAATCTCCGGTAGTATCCATCTAGTCTCAAGAAACTCTGCACCTCTGTCACGCTCCTGGGTGGCTCCCAAGCTAACACTGCCTTGATCTTCGCAAGATCCACTGCAACTCCCGCCTCAGAGATGACGTGTCCCAAGAAGTGGACCTCACGTATCCAGAACTGACACTTCGAGAGCTTTCCATAAAGCTGGTGCTCTCGGAGTGTGTCTAGTACAACCCGTAAGTGGTAGGCGTGCTCCTCCTCAGTCGTCGAGTAAATCAAAATGTCATCGATGAAGACTGCTGAAGCATTGGTTACGCCGAAGGGCATAACCAAGAACTCAGAGTGTCCATACCGACATCTGAAGGCCGTTTTCTGCACGTCCTCGTCACGAACTCTGAGCTGGTGATAGCCTGACCTGAGGTCTATCTTCAAGAACCACCATGCTCCCTTGAGCTGATCAAAGAGGTCATCAATCCTCAGTAGCAGATACTTGTTCCTTACTGTCACCTGGTTCAGGTGAAGATAGTCAACACACAGTTGCAAGCTCTTGTCCGCCTTCTTGGCGAACAATATCGGGGAAGCCCAGGCTGAAACACTGGATCGGATGAACCCCTTGCCCTGCAAGTCCTCCAACTGTACCCGTAGCTATCGAAGCTGAGCGGGGGCCATACGATACGCTGGAGTCAATATCGGGGCTGTCCCGGGGTACATGTCAATATAAAAGTCTACCTCTCTACGAGGAGGTAACCCTGGAACGTCTTCGGGAAAAACGTCCGCAAACTGATCCACCACTGCAGGAAAACCAGGACTCCACACGTCAACTGCTCCTAGGATGAGGCTAGCCAACTGATGAGTGATGGGTTGTCCTCTCCTCCCCGGAAGTCCATCCTGGGCTTCAAAGGCTCCCTTCTTGCCGGTGAAGGTGAACCTGCTCCCGTCGGTGCGTACACATCGCACCTTGCGCCTAAAAAAGTCAATATGTGCATGGACCGTAGATAACCAATCCATGCCCAAGATGACGTCATAAGGACTCGACGCCGCTACAAGAAGATCCCAGCCGAAGCTCTCGCCTCCTAGAGTAAGCTTACACTGCCGGCACCAGTGCGTAATCGTCGATTCTGCTCCCGTAGGAGTCTATAGCCGTAAGGATCGAGCCAACAGCTCTGTCGGAATCTCCGAGCTCCGAAGAAGGGAATCAGCTATGAAAGAGTGACTCACTCTTGTGTCTATAAGTACTGCAGCAAGGGTGGAATAGACATAGATAGTACCTCGAATCATCTCGGGTGCGTCGTGGTCGTAGGCCTCTATTGCCTGGAGATGTGCTTGTCTCTGCCCGCCAGCTCCCTGTGGTTGGGGTGGACCTCCTAGTGGTGTTGGTGGTAAAGCCTCAAAGCGTCGCCCACCACCTACTGCTCGGCCAGCTCCTCTGCCTCATCCGCCTGCTCCCTTCGGACCGTCACGTTCGACCATCTGCGTCTGCCTCGGTGGTCCCTCAACTGTCTGCTGCTCCTCTGCACGGCGGGTCGGGCAGTCACGATCCATGTGGCCCTGCCCGTCGCATGGGTAGCACTGCCTGCCTCTCGAAAGACTGGCTCTGCACTGTGTGCCCCGCACTGCTGTGCCAGTGTCCTGAGGTCGTCTGCCTGAGGTTCTGGTCTGCCTGGACCTCTGAGTCATCCGTCGACTGCCTGTTGCAGAAGACTCTGCTACGTGCCGCCCTGTGATGGGTCTCGGCGCTGGTGTAGACTCAGCAAGAAAGATCTCGAGCAAAAGGGCTCGATCCATTACTCCTGTCTGAGTCGGAATGATGTGGGAGATCAGTGATGCCCTGATCTCGTGTCTCAATCCCTGCTCAATGGTCCGGGCCCAGAAGAATGGGTCCCATACCATATCGGTCGAGTAGCGCGAGAGATCAGTAAATCTCACCGAGTACTGGGCGACCGTCATGCTGCCAAGCTGCAGCTGAAAAAGCTTCGGAATGCGCACTGCACGGAGGGTGGATGGGAAAAACTCCGAGCGGAAGAGGCTCTCAAATTCTGTCAAGAGTAGAGATGCCTCATTGTGCACATGGAGCATCAAGCTACACCATCTGCCCGCTGCCGCGTATAGTAGGCTCGCTGCAAGTATCACCATGAGGTCTTCCGGTGTCCTCACTAACCGAAAAACTCGTACCATTGCCTCCAGCCAGTCCTCAGCTGCCTGGGGATCCGTCTCCCCGCGGAACCTGGGTGGTCACTGGCACTGGAACTCATGCAGTGCACTAAGGCGACATGCATCATCAGCGGCTAGGGCTGGAATCATTGGTGGCTCAGCGGGTAGGTCTACCGCCGGTTCCACTGCTGACAAAGGGCCCTACACCGAGGCCTCATCGCTCGATGGGCTGTCATCACGCTCGACTCTCGGAACCCTAGCTGACTGCCGTCGTGGGACCATCCTGAAAGGAAACAGGTGTGCCACAGTCAGAACAGTATACCTGGAGAGCTAATATAAAGTAATCACAAGGAAAACTTGAAACAGACATGCAATCAATGTTTTCGTGCATTAAGTCGGAAATCAAAATTTAGGGTCCTGGTGTACGGATACGTCGGATGCCGCACAAACATTGGACTCCCTGGACTGATAACCACACTCAATAGGCTAAGCACTATTGCTTCACATAGAAAATATCAGAGTCCCAAGTTCTACGGTAGAACCGAACTCCTCTGATACCAATTTGTAACGACCCGTCCTCAGGGCCCATGTCGTGACTACCCCAAGCCCGCCTTCCATAGGCCATGGGCTGGCGACTAGCACCAAGGCGTAAAATCCCTGTAAAAGGGAAGGAATTGCCTTTGTAAAGTAAACAAAGACCACAGAGTAAGGAACAAAAGAAGTAAATGCTATGTAATAGCAGGTACAATAGTAAGTGCGGAAAAAGTAAGTGGTCCAGTATACAAACCCAAACTGATAGTAAAGTACAACTCGAAAAGGAAAAAAGAAACAGAAAAGTAAAGCCGCAATGCAGAGCTTTCCACTGGAAATCCCACCTGAAGGGTGGGTACAGATAGCTCCACTACACCTCGGGTCCCGCCGTCCACTCCGAGTATGTCCCGCCCAGTGGTCCACCTCCAGGTACCGTCCTTCTCTGCAAGCCTCAACCACGTTCAACGCTGTCCGTCGTCTGCAACCAACAGAACGTAGTTCGGGCATAACCCATGCAAGGGTGAGTATAAGCTACTCAGTAGGGACCCCGAGACCCCCGATGGTCTCCCAAAATCCACAAAGGATAAACCACAAAGGAAAGATACAATCATGAAGTAACATTCGACACTGCTTAGGTATATACCCATACATATACCTAAGTCATCAATTCCAGTATGTTCCAACCTCCGAGCCCAAGTACAACCCAGTCCACATAGGAAGTATACGTATTTCACAAGGGAAAGAACAACGTAATCCACACAGAATAGCACAACACAATCCACACAGGAAAGAAAACAGGATTCAGCTCACACAGGTATACTTCTTCGAAGACGATAGAGATGATCACTGATCCATCCAAGTCGTCGGACCCACAAAGGATCGATAGGTACTAACCCCCGCAAAGACCCACACAAGATCAGACCCACACAGGATCGGTAGGCGCTGGCTCATACAGAACCGCTGAGCGCTGACCCACACAGGATCAGACCAACACAGGATTGGTAGCACTGATCCACACAGGATCACTGAGTGATGTAGTCGTCATCGTCGAATCCACTGAGGATCTCTGCCCAGTCATCGTCATCACAGTAGCAGTCGCAGCCAGCTCTAGGGTCCCACACACAGCAAGCTCGTTCGGGAGGGTATGCTCCACGAGCCGAGTCGCTGATACATCAACTAACACATAGTCCAGATTTTATGTATCCAAAAGTTCTGTATTGTCAACAGGAACTCAACGTCGTAGACGGCGCGTCGATCGGACGCCCTGCCTGAGAGTTATTGGCTTTTTTCCCAGGGGCCCGGTTGGTTTTTAAGGAAAAACCAACCCGAATGTACTCCACTTGCGTCCAAAACTCGGGCGGAGTAAGACAAAAGATCCGTCTCACTAAGAGGAATCCAACAAAGTTGACGGCACATCAATCGGACGGTCGTAGGTCAAGATATGAGTGTTTCCGCTCCGAGGGCCCGATTGGTTTCGTGTATGAACCAACCCGGCCGAATTAAAAGTAATCCGAAACCCTGAGTGTGATATACCTAAACTACCGTCTCGTTCCAAGGATCGTGTCGCCGCTGACGGTGCGTCGATCGGAGGTCCGTAGCCCGAGTTGTGGGAATTGAACCCAAATGGTCGAAAAATGGGGGTTTTGGGCCCGGACCGACCCGGCCCGAGACCCCCCCCCCCCCGGTCGGCCCAAACCGGGTTGACTTGCCACAGTCCGGGTCGGCCCGGCCCGGCCTAGCGGTCCGGCTGGGGGAATTAATTCCCCCGGCTCCTCCCTGTCCGGCCGGCCCGACCTGCCCTGCCGGTTCCTGCTCAACGGGACCGGCGATGGCCAGTCCCCTTCCAGCTCCGACGCCGGTGGCCCGGTCCGGCCGCCGGTCACCTTGCTCTGCCGCGGCCCCGGAACCATCCATGGTATTTTCGGGTGTCTCCAATGTGGCGCAAGGGTGTCGCCTCCTTGGATTAATTCGCGGCGCGGCGCGACGGCATCGCGTCCTTGATCTTCTTTCCACGGCGCGGCGCGATGGCGCCCCACATTTCCTTTCGCTTGATTCCGCGTGGTGCGACGGCACCACGCCTTCCCGTACCAAACCACAAAGGAATCAACATGAAAATAAGGAGCAGGGTTGGCCGTGTTTGTGTGGTCTGGCCCCCTCACGTTATTCGATAACAATTGGTTTTAATCCATGAAGATCATAAATTTGGTATTGACGAACAAAATAAATAAATAAAACCCCTATCTGGTTTCAAGAATGGTGTACGTCAACAAGCCGCGGAAGACGAGCGTCGCGGAAGTCGGGAGTCGCGGAAAACGAACGCCTATTCTGTTGTCGTCATGGTGCGTCCGATGAGGAAACGTCGTTGGAGAAGTTCTTCGTGTTCTTCGGGGGAGATGTTCTTTGTTGAAGAATGGTGTTCTTCGTCGGAGTCCGAGGTGTCCTTCACGTTCTTTGTCGAAGTTGAAGAAGAAGAAGCCTTCCTCAAACCCTTAGCCCTTTCTCTCCCAAGTCGCCACACAATAAAAACTAACCCCAAAATAAAATAAGTCTCCCAGTTATTTTATTAATCCAACATAGGTTTTTTTGAACTCAAGAGTTTGAAAAATAAAAACCCACATTTTACTCACATAAGTTATTAACATGAGTTGTTATAAATTAAAGAGGTGATAAGTTGGCAAAACATAAATGGGGGGTTAAGGAGTTAAAAAGGGGGAAGGTGAAAATTTGGGGCTCATGTGGGCCCCACCATTCAATTATCCACACATGGGAAGTTGGGTGGATGTCGGCCACACCACCAACTTCCCATGTGAGAAATTAACAACCTTGATATAAAATAAAAATGATCCAACAATTTTATTTACTTCTTAACTAAATCCCATTAATTAACTTCTTCTCCCGTACAAACGAAAATACGGTAAAGGTTCCCTTAAGCGATTACCAGTGTTGCGAGTTCATCGTTGCCATCAGATTTCAATTCCGAGCACCGGTTCAAAAGATAGGAATTCCCGCTCGTTCGTTCACTAAACGTACCCGAGCTAAACTTCGGATAGAAATTTCGGGCACTCTGGGCCTCAGAATCGAGTTCCGTCTGAAACCATGATCTTGTAAAATTCCAATGAAAATTAAGAAAAAATTTCCCTTGAATCTTACGGGTCTTTACAAAAATAAAACATAGAGAAGTGGTGAGCTCAAATACCCAGTAAGGATAACAATAGAGCGGAAACATTCATAAATATGAATAAACATTTAAGGAAATGTATTACTAAAACAAAAGACTTCTAAACATGATCTTCAACATAGTATGGAAAAAATAAAATGAAATAATTCCATTTATTTATCCACATAGATATTCTACTAATCGAATAATCACATGAAATATCAATAACCACTTTCATAATGATGGAATGCATAATGCCAGACTATCATAACCACATAGCCAAGACCTCGTGCCAAGACTACAAATAAGATTTTTCCAATACCTTGATCCAAGACACTAGTTTGTCTCATGAGACCTACCGATGCATCGAGGAGCTATAGCGAGCTCCACCCGTCACATATTATGTCCAATGCATTCCCATATGAAAAGGTTTAAACATAACACAAACATTCGTATGAAAACTAGCATACAAAATGTCAATACTTTCTACATAGTACATGAATGGTATAAAAATAACATATCCATAGTAAAACATATCACAAAACCTTCAATACAATATGGAAGTTTTGTTTCATAATAAAGAAGCTTCAAATAAACTTAAAATCCATCAAATGATGTTGACATAGAAGAAATCAAAACTCTTTTTAGAGAAATATCTATTTTTATTTTAAAATCATTTAAGAGTCATATAAAATAATAATTTTCTTTGAAAATATTCTTATAAGATTTTATGGGAAGCATCGACCATTTTATAATGGCGGAAAATATCTGCACCCGCGGTATAAGTTAAAAAATACATTCTTACCGTAATTCTGTCAAAAAGGTTGAAAAGAACCTTGTTTGGAAAACAACGGAAAGATTATTTTATAAACCTCTTATAAAAAGTCAAACAAGGTTATAAATGAAATTAACCCATATTATAGTAAATATTAAAAATATTTTGAAATACCTTTATAAGAAACATGGATGTGGATGATAAAGAAATCCCAGTAGATTATTACGTATAAACAATCTCGGATAATGAAGAGATTGCGAAATAAACCCTTACCTTGTACTTTTCCTTGGTTGGGGGTAGACAAAATTCCTGTATAATGGTGAGATAATTGTTATTAAATTATAAAAAAATCATATTAATTAATATGATATCATATATGATCTTTTAACATTGATTTGTTAATAATATCATTGTATTATCGTTGTTTCAGGTGTTAACATACTTATTTTCTTTTATATGTTTTGTTATGTAAGTCGTGTTTGTCATGGATAGGTTGTATCTAAATTATATACCGAATGATATCAAGTCCTTAGGTACTATTATTAATCATAAAATGAGATTTATACTTGAATGGATACGATGGAGATTGTATCTCATCGTGTTCATGGAGACGGTAGTCCGTACGTACACACGAGAGACAATATCATTCTTTTGATATTAAAATAATATATAATTGGATGGTATATCATATATACAGATTTATTATCATGTTATATTTATTATTTACATGAATTGCACATCATTATTATGCCCATCCAGATAATAATTTGTTGAATAACAATTACACCACGACGTGGAGACGGTAAGCCGTACGTACACACGTATAGTGACATGTTATTCAAAGGATTGATATAATACTAAAATATGGTTGTAAAATGTTTATAATAACATCAAAGTATATATAATATACTGGATTTATTATTTTATAATGGTAATAACAATGAAAGAAGAAGTGGAAGAAGAAAGGAACTTGAAAAAGGGTGGTGAAATCATTACATCTTCTTTAGGTTCTTCCTTTTGATTTGATAAAAAGGGCTCCTTATGTTGGATTTCGGACTAAATTAATGCCTCTAGGATGAATTGAGGGATGTTGAGAGAGTATTTGGGAAGAGTTTGGAAAAACCAAAAGGCTTTTAAGGTGTGAGTTAATGAGAAGCGAGAGTTTCCTTTTATAAGAGGGGTGAGGGGGACCTTTAGAAAAGTTAGAAATATTATTTTATAATAAATTAATATTAGATTTTTAATGGCTCCAAAGTGGATTATTTATGGGATAAGGTGGGTATGGGTCTATAAACAACTCGACCAATGAAATTTAGACAGGTTTGGGTTACTATATTAACCTTATCTTTAAGTGTTAACTCTTAGTAAATTAGTTTCACTTTTACAATGTCTCTTTGTATTTTTATATTATATGGTTAATAAACATACTATATACATCCCAGAGACCCCCCAAGTGGTGCATTAAAGATAAAACTATCCTGATATAAGTCTCTTGGCCGAACCTTAGATTTTGAAGATTTTAATATCAATTAATAATATAATATAGTTTTAAAAAACTTTTTTATGTCAATTTTGACACTATTCAATAATTGATTTATGTGAAAAAAATAACAGTATGATTACTTCGCAAAAAGTTACTTAAGTCAATAATAACATGTCATATTAACCTATAAAATTATTGTAATTAATTAAAAGTCTCAAATTATATTTATTCGGGTATTTATAATATCAATTATTCTAATTTTTCCTTAATTAGGTAATTACTGCATCATCATTGTGTCATAAATAAATTAAACTATTTAATGTCTAAAAATTATAAATAAAACATAATTATGTAGGAAATCATTATATCTTTCTAATTAATATTTCCAATCGAATTTATATTATGTATAACCCTATATTAAAAATGTTTTAGTAAATAAACATTGATTTTAACTCTTTTAACTCTTCTTTAAATTAAATAATAATAAATGTCCTAATCTAATCCAAATGGACCTAAATGATAAAATTTAATTTATAAGGTTTTTTTTGGTCGAGATACACTTTTCCAATAGAATTATAACATTTTTTAGGGTAATATTAATATAATTTTTACCCTTAATTACCCTATTTACTTTTAACCGTGGTAAATAAAAGTAAAGAGTTACTATTCAGCAAAAATTCCTTTCATCTCATTGAACCACATTTTGCTCCTTGATATTAACCGTGCCTTTTGAATTTTCGAAATTAAACTCACAAAAGCGGTAAAATTATGTTTTATGAAAAATTCAATTTTTTTAACTACCACTTAGTGGTTTCACTATTCATCAAAAAATGAATGATTCCAGAGAAATACCAAAACATAGGCCAAAGTTATATTTGATATTATGAATTAAAAAATGAAGTCTATTTTAAAAAATTCCAAACATATCAGTTGTATTAATAAATTTAATAATTAATTCATGTCGTCAAAACAAATATCGTGTTTTTAATAGATAATAACTATGAAAAGATTGTGAGTTGTTTATGTCCGGTTTAACTGTGAAATTATGTAAAATGACAAACATTGTATTAAATGGTAAAAATATATTCTAAATATACTTTAAAACCAATCAAATTCATAATTTATCAATATAAATTATTTTGTTTAAAAAAAGTTGTTTTTAATTAAAATTTAGTAATTTTCACTCTTCATTAAAATATAACTGTTATCCGAAAACTTCCAAAATTTCACCTTAGGCTAAATTAAATACTTCGAATACAAAAATGAAGTCCATTTTGAAAAATAAAATTTATAAATTTCAAAAAGTGGGTATTACTATTCATAACGGCTAGTTTGATTGGTTTTGGTGTGTTAGAACTCGATGTTGGGTACAACACATGCTATTATATTATTTAAAGGAAAGCGTACCATGGAGGCTTGGGATGTTTCATTGTAAATTTTTGATGTCCCCATTCCAAAAAGAAAATTTATTTAGCGAAATTGAATATATAAGAGTTTAAAATATTGGATTTAAAAAGGGTTCACTATTAAAAGTTGTTAAAAGTGTAATACTAAAAAGGAATTTGTTCTTATATTATGTCTAAGAAACTGAAAATATGGATTCTAAAATTATAAGGATTATATAAACTTTAAAAATTAGTTAATACTATTCATAACCTCTTTTGAACGGCTTGATTAGTAAGTCATGGTGCTCTTGAACACTGTGTTGCGTGTAGTGCATGTTATTGAATTATATTAAAGAAATAACACACTATTAAATCTTGGGGTGTTACATCACATAGGGTCAATATGTGTTCCATGTATCACCATTGATTAGGTAAATACCCAATCCATCAAATGTAATGAACTTAGATGATGTACCATTAGAACATGACATTTATTATGCAGAAAAAATGAAATAAATGATGGGTAAAATAGAAAATATTCAAAATAATGATATCAATCAACTTTTAATTTTTTTGGGGAAAATACCTTTTTTAGGATTTGATGTGGGAAAATGAGGATGTAATGCAGTAAATTTATCCTCAATTGTTGGTTCCCAGGTGATTAATTTTGAGGTAAAATTTCATTTGAAGGGGGTAGAATGTAACTACCTATGATTATGGTGAAGTATTTATTTTAAATTAAATTTATTTATTCAATATTTTTAATTAAATGGAATATTGATTTTATATTATGTTACAAACAACACCATGTTATGATTTCTATACATTCAACATCGGTTTAAATTGTGTTGTACATGTTACTTGTAATTTAACATAAAAAAATTTAGTAACACATTGAGAACATAATTTAAATATGAATATTAAATATTCTATAAATTTTATTTTAAAATATGAAATTATATTTTTAAATATTCTTTTTCAAAATTAATTATGGGTGAATCTTTAGGATTTTTCTAAAAAGTTTCTTTTTCTATAAATAATGAAAAATACGGAATCATAATTGAAAATTTCATGTTATTTTAAATATTTCATAATGTAATAATATATTATGAATTATTTTTAAATTAATATTTTTGAAATTTTTTCTTAATTGGTACAAATTATTTCATTTTAATAAATTTCATGTTGAAAATGAATATCAAAACATTATAAGAATTTATACATTTTCTCTATAAAACACCACTTTCTCATTGTATAATTGAGACTTTTTTTAAAATATATATTTAGAATTATGTGAATTTAATGTGGAAGACTAGAATATATATTTTTTGAATTATAAAAATATATATTTTCTAATAACATTAATATATATTTTTACCATATTGAATAGTGAATGCAGTAAAAATTAATTACCATGGTAATTGTAAAAAATAGATTTTTATAGGGATAAACTAGAATGATATGATTCCAAATAACCTAAAATACATGATTATTTTATTGAAATAATTTTTATAAATCTGGGACATATATATGTTTTTGATATTTGGAAATTATTATCCACTTGTGTTTGAATATGTCCAATATATTAAGTTATGTTACGAAAAAGTAAAAAAAAATATTTTTCAAACTTTTAATATCATTAATGTTTTGGGATAGGGAAAAACATTGGTCTGGTTAAACATAATATTCAGAAATATCATTGAGTAATTTTTATAATATAAATTATATTTTATTATTAAAGATGAATTTTTTATATAAAAGTTTTATGAAATTCCAATGCATTATTTATATAGTGAGTAAAAAATAAAATAATTGAAATTAAAAATAATAAAAGTGTTGTATATTTAATGAATTATTGTGTGAATTTTATTGATGAATATATAATTTTACACATGTATAATTTGTATATATTCTAATTACGTAATTTTCATGAGACTTTTTATAAAATGGTAAATGAATATTATCAAAATGTCATTAATGTCATCTATAAAAGATTACATTTTATTTGTTGAAATAAAATTATAAAAAATACTAGATTATGTAGATATATTATTAAATAATTTGAAAAATCATAAATGGTTCATTAATTGACCAAATTTTATATTATATTTACTATATTGACCCTTAAAAAGTAAAAACACGGTTAGAGAGGATACATTTAAAGTAGTGTTTTTCAAGTTAATTTCATTGTCAAGAAATTAAATTTATACACACATAGGATATATTGTATATAAATTATATATAATATTTTTACATTGAGACATTGAATTTTCTAATAATTATCACATTAATTTATTCATATAATATAAATTAAAATTGTTTGAAAACTAGATTCTGTAGTGGAAAGCAAAAATGGTAAAAATAAAGAACCTTCTAATTTAATAAATTAAATGTTTAAAACATGTTTAAAAATATTTTTGGAGGTTTTTATCTAACATATAATCTCTAAAATCAATTTATTATCTTTTTTGTAACTATATTATACAATATTGACCTCTTAATATTACATACTTTTGAGTATATACATGTATAACAATCCTCCTCATGTATAAAAAGGCCCTCATTCCCCTCATTTGTTCACACCACTCATACAATTTTTATTTACCAAAATATACCCAAATAACAAATCAACATATCAAAAATAATTTTATAATACATAGTTTTGGAATAAATCCATCCATTTAAGGATTTACTACAAACCTAAGGAGGATGCCTGAAGAAGAGCTAGTGTTATTCAACTAAAATCTTTATTTTATTTATTTCTCCACCTTCATTTATAATTATTATAACATAATTATATAATAACAATGGTATCATAAATATAGTAATATTTTTTATATTATTTATATAAACAACAACCACACACACAAATATCAAATGGTATATGAAATCATTATTTGTGTGTATGTCATATTATAACCTCATGAACCGAAGTTGTTTGTTTTTTGTTTACCAAATATAAATGTTTGTAATAACATGTTAAATATTATTTAAAAATTATATTTATGATATTTATGATATTAATATTCATTATTAATTTTTAAATCACACACACCATCATGAATCCCATTTTCTGGTAATATGTTAAAGTCACTAGTTTGTATGGAAGTCTACTACCTAATGAAGCATTGTCATTCATTCAAACTTTACATGGATGGAATTAAGGATGGTTTTAATTTAAAAATGGGATAAAATTGATATATATATTATTATATAATTTTATTTTTATAATTTAATTTCCATTCATTCAAATGGACAAGGAAATGAAAACATTATTTATATGTATGTATATGCTTCTGTATTCATGAATGTTGTATTTAATTTCCAATAACTAAATTATATGTATTAAAATTAATTTTTATATATGGAATATATATAATATTTATTCAATGGATTAAACTCAATAGATTATTAAATCATGATTTAATTATAAGAACCATAAATATCATTTCAAAGTATATAAACAATGTTGTTATTACACAAAATGTAACATTAACATGGAATCGTTCATAAACAAGTTATAAAAGATCATAGAGAAATCACATTTTGTATGATATATATATTTATGTTTATTTAATGTATGTATAATAAAAAATTAATTGTTATATATGAGGGTTTAATGAGTCTAATGGATTTAAAAACTTAATGTAAGAGGATTTTTATTCTAACTTTTATTTCTGAGATAATTATTCCATATTTACCACTCATTTTTTGTGGTCTATATACTTCCATATGAAATAATATATCATGAATTTACGAAATTTCATTTTAAAATTTTTCTACCCGTGTTATTATTTTATTATTATTAACATTCAAATTTATCTCAAGCAGTATGTGATTTTTTTCTCAATTTTCATTCTTTGAGACTTACATTGTGTTATACTCTAATATACATTCATGAGTAGTATATATAAGCACATTAATAAAAAAATCATGAAATTAATTATCCAAATTACATTTGAATAATCATTTTATGGTATCCCTTATTGGTTCTAAAAAATCAAGAATACCATTGTTGAATAATTTATGTTACAATCCCATATTATATCATAACTTTTTTGACTATATTTCCAAAGATAGAATATTATGATCCATATTCAAAAGAACCCATTAATTGTTTTGCCTATATTTATTAATGATATCATTAAATTGTAATACAATTTTACACTCTATTTTTCTTATGATAATTGAGAAAAATTATTTAGAAAAATATGAATTCATTTCTATCCTCGGCCAGAAATCCATTTTTATAAATGTTTTTTTGTAAAACATATCGTCAAAAATGTTTTATTATTATCATAATATTTTTGTAATAAATTTCTACCCATCATTCACTTTGAAGAAAATTTTTAAATGGTTCCTTATGTAATTTTACAAAATGATACTAATTTATAGTTTACTGATGTTATGAAAAGAATCAATTTTTATTATATTCATGTCATTAAAAATATGATTTATTGTCATGATCGCTCAGTGATTTAATGTTTACTTTAATTTTATAAAATTTATTTTAAAATAAAATGTTTTCCTTTATATTTTATTTTTTTATTTGAAATCAGTTATTTCAATAGGAAATGATTTTTAATTGTTTTATGCTTTTCAAAATGGAAAGGATGTATTCCTCAAAAAAGTTATTTTATTTTTATATATTATTTTATTACTTCTATTTTTAATTTCCAAATAAATTGAATGTGTTTTTTCTTTAAATGTTATTTTTCAATGAAATATTAATTTCAGTAATAGATATTACAAATGATCAATCATAATTATTTTCCATATAAGATGACATTTATTGATGTTAAATATAAATTATTCAGAATAAGAACCAAGGATACTATTCTTATTTTTTCTCAAAATTTATTATGGTTATATTGGCATGATACTTTTGAATCATTTTTATTCATGTGATTTTATCATCAGGAAATGCATAAAATGGTTTCTTTTCACGGTTTATTCAATTAAAAAGTAATTTTGAAACCAATATCAAATACATAGGTTAATATATGTTTAAATGGTTTTGATTACCATTTTATTTAATGGGTTATAATATGATGAATTTTTATTACTTTGTGAACCACATATGTATTATTTTGATTATGTGATGACTGGTGCCTATATTTTAGAACAAATAATTGGGAAATGATAAATTCTCTACAACAGCATGTTCATCAAAATCCAAAAAGAAGTGTACATGGGTCATCATCCCATGACATAATTTGGTACATGAGTCGTAATCCCATGTCAATCATGTTATGAATTTCTTGTTTTCTGGACATTAAATATGATTTTATGTGATTATTTATATTCCAAAAATCTATGATTTATTCTGATATTCTGCTATCATGGATTATTTTTATTATCACATTATCATTCATGTATAATGAAATGATAATATTTCTTCCATGGATTAGAATTATGATCTTTGTTGTGCAGGGTGTGGTTTTCAAATTTTGTGATAATATCCTCAAACACTTATGTTCAGTATATGATTATGTATCTCATTTTATTACCATTATTGATCATTATAGATCAATATTTCTTATGTTCACATTCTCCAGGTAATTATGAGATGTCTTTAGTACCATATGTATTTCATTATTATTGTAGGGGAAGATATATAAGGGAGATGTTGAAGGTCTTTCACCACGATGAATGATTATGTTCCAATGATTTCAACAGGACTAAACTATTAAGGTCTTGAGTAATGTGTCAATGTAATTTAATTATTATTCATTAAAAAATTTATATAATATCCATTTATGAGAACATTGGGTAATGATATACACAACATGTTCATTTTCTAGAATCTGGTGTACAACTTGATTGGAAACTATAAGTGTGATACTTTATGGAACAGTTGTTTTACGTCATAAAAGCAACATCTGATTTATATAAAAATTCCATGTAAACATATAAAATGTGACCATTTTATACTTATATGGATTGGTCATGTCACTAAACTATCAAGGTGTTTTCCAATAATCTATACGGCCTTTCTAGAAATCAAAATATGTCGAGACACATATAAATTGTTTTTGGTAAACATTTTTGTTTATCATTTTGGATTTTATCACCTCATATATGGTTCAAGACTTGTATTCCAACTAGACCCACTAGGTTACCCACTTAATAAATTGAGTTGGGTAACCTATGTTACCTTATGGTTAACCCAACTTTCATGGACAACCAGATATAATTATTCTATAATACTTTTTTCGGCCAACCCCACCCTTACACTATCCAACTATATTTTATTTCAAGTATGATGGATCACATACCGATATAATAGGTGGTTTAGAAAGCCTAATCCACCACCAAGACGAATCATAGCCACCTATCACCCAATCAATTATTGTCATCATCATATATCCCAATCGTACTACCACACTAACTGTACCATGTAGTTGATACAAACATAACGAAAATGGTTTTTACAAGACCAAAATCATTGAACCAATCCTATAAAAATCTTCTTTTATCCTCAACACAATAATTCAATTCTTTTCAATGACACTTATTCCCATTCTAAACTATCACCTTCTTTACATGGTCTTGTCGCCTCACCTCTTGATGGGTAAAAATTCTTCATCACCCCCACACATTGTGAGGGAGAAAGGGGTGAATTTGAATGTGTGAAAGATTTATCAATTGAGGATATTAGGTAGTGGGAGAGATTTCATCAATATGGGATTTATAATTACCTTACATTGTAGATATCCATCCCAATCCAATAATCAATAGTGATTAACTTTGGGAATATATTTTGTGGTTTGTGAGGGAATATTTTCTAGTGGATCAAGCCACATAATCATTCTTCTTGGATTTTTTTTGAAAATTAATCTTCCATAATAGAATCCAATATTATAATTGTAAAATTAATAAATTGATAGAGTAAATATAATAATTATATGAAATATAAAACTATATTAATAAAGTTATAAATAATCAAAAACTAATTTTTCTTGTTTATTGAATATTTATCATTATCATGAGAGCTACCTTTTATCTGATGGATCCATTAATTACACTGTACAGTATATTAAACTCCATTCACCGATACTATTTATTTAAATAGTGGATAAACTAAATTATATGGATTATTGAGGATATTCAGTAACCATGTATACTGTATATTTTGAATACCAAAGGAAATCATTGAATCTTTCCTTGAAACCAAAAAATAAATTATAACTCTCAATGATAAGATCATTGTCTAATGAAAAACCAGGGATGTAAATTTTCTATGTCTGTTTCATTTTATGATATATTTGTTGTTGAAATCATTCCCATTGATTCATGATAAATATAATATATTTTAAAATAATCAATATTTTTTAAAATCCTATAACATAGAGGACAAAATATCCCTCTGACCACTCAATTTAATATTGGAAATATATTTAATGGGGTTATATTGATTAATTCTCTATCAATATTAAGGAAAATTTTCTTTATTTTAAGGGTTTTCTAGATTCCACTACTATTTATTATTTGATTAATCTTAAATAATGTAGAAATCCTCTGGATGGTTTAGGATTTATCATTGGTAATTCAATGATTTATAGAGTCTGTTATACTTTTAATTTGTTATATTTTTATTATTTTAAATTAAAAAAATTTGGAATATAATTTATATATGTAGATTCAAATTTATACACTAAACTGTTAACCTATAAAAATTTACACATATTTTTTTGTGATTTATGTGTGTTCTTACTCATACAATATTTAAGCACATTTGTGGGAATGTAATTTTAATTATGGAACTATAGGCATGATTAGATAGAATTATAGATATATTTATTGTATCTAGAATAATATAAAATTTCATTTGCTAGTTAGAAGTCATCAAGACATGGAGTTCATGTGGATGACAGTGGTAGGAGGAGTCCATACCACGTTGCCACATTTATCCGGTTTTGTTGTTTTTATAGTTTATATTTAAAGAAAAATATCATTGAATTTTTATGATAATATTCATTTCATACATAGATATGGGTTAATTTATATCATATTTCTACTGCATAAGGTACCACTATTATAAATAACTTTCAGTACCTAAGTGTATGATATATGTATAATTCAAATAGAATTTTCAAAAAGTGCATGAAATTTTGAAACATTATCACGTTAAAATGGAAAATAATTCCTTAATAATAAAATAAAATCAATTATGATTGTTAATAACTCTTCATTTAAAAAAAAACCAATGCGGACTATACCATTATCCTAGTTATTAATACCAATATATATTGATTTTTTATTCAAATGGTAAAGATGACGATAATATAGAATTTGGAATACTTATGGAGTGTGATTTTCTATTAAAACATAATCATTTTTATAAAGAGTTCTAAAATTGTGGAAGAAATATTATGTTTTATTATTGGGATAAAACATAAACATAATTGATCTAATGATTATTTAAATTAGTTTTTGGATGTCTATTAAATTATGTTTGAAGGTTGTATATTAGTGAAGAATATTATTTAAAACTGGTTGAAGAAGTGCATGATCCCAGGTGATATTTTTCAAACATTCTCTTTGTAAGGAAAAATCGATGTATGAGTTTTACATCATTGGAAAATATATGTACCAAAACACATAGTTTCATATCCTAATTCTAACAAAAGTAAGTCTCTAAAGATGATGAAATTTTATTTTTTATTAGACATGTAGGTGAACCAATCACATAAGTGAATGTTTATGTAGATAAATTTAGTAAATAGTCAACGTATGATGAATATAGATACTTAATGTGTGAGGTGTAAGAATAATAAACAAATAATAAATTGGATATGTTTTAGTTTTTTCATTCAAATAGTGATGCCAACTATTGTATCTTGATGTAAGGGTCTCAAGGAACCCATATATGTTAAATTCAAAGGATGATGAGTCATTATGTATCATTAGGATAAATAAATTTAAATATAATTAAACAAATATCATTGAGTATTTGAAATAAGGATTTTATGTAGTTATAGATATTTATTCTATAGGGGAATTTTTTGAGATCCATTAATTACTAAAAATATTAATAATTCACGATAATTAATTCATGCAGATTTGAAAACATTCAAGGGAAATTAAAAGAGTGTTAAACCATCATTATATATATATATAAATGTTTTGTATAAATATATATCTTATAAAAAACTGAAGTTAAAAAATTGGGAAAAGGAATGAGGGATATGATAGAATAAGAGGTTCTTGATCGATATAGTGTAACTTGTCAATGAAGAAGAAGAATTGAACTGTAGAAAATAATTCATGAAGAATCTGAATATCACGATGGTAGGGGTGATGAATCTTACTTGTATTGTTCCATTCATTATGCTGAAAAATATTTATTATAACATAAAATAAGTTATAATCTCATTAAATGTCATATAAAAATATAGATATTTAAATGATGAGTATAACAATATTTCACTACACCATAATGGCATTTGTTAGTGTATTTTTCTATCTTATATTTTTTACAAATCAATAAAAATATTATGTACCATTATTGAGTAGTGAACATTGTAAATATAGGTGTTCCATGGGGGTGTTCATGTTTTTAACTTTTCTACATATTAATTTCTCTATTATTATAGGTGAAGACATTATTAAAAGGATAAAAAAATTGTTGATGACCACTTATTCAACCTCCCCCAGTAGCATTAGTCAAATATGTGATGACTAAACCATAGAATTGGTATCATAGTAATCTCATTATTTTAACATAGGATATTTTATATTTTAATATAACTCAAAATGTTATAGATGCTTAAAATATATTTTTTTATAAGGGGATTCATATCTTTAATAAAATTAACTAGCATATTTGTACTGACACAAATATATCCAAAAAATTATCAATGGATATTAAGTTATATAGGTTTCTATAGATGTTTTTATCCCACTAATGGAATGATATCCATTAAAAACTACTTAAAAAAGTATCTTGTTAATTTTATATAATTTCGAAATGATATACGCAACACTCATTAATGAATTAAATGTATGAGGGTTAAAGTAACTAGAATGGATAAAAAAATCTAGTTTAAGATGAAGAGTATCTATGGGGGAAACATGAAAATGAATAAATATTTTTTATAAATATTATGACTTAAATTTTATAATTTTAATGTCGGATTCAATCAATTAGTTAGCCAGTTTTTCTCTCGAGTAGTTATATTGTAAGGATATAAGAATAATTTAAGAATATTGGAATACATTTCAATTGTGGATAATCACATAGGATTTATTCCTAACATATTAGATGCCAAATTATTTTCATTTTTTAAAATAGAGGCTACATGTTCACCTTAGATGATCCGTATCGTGCTCTATTTATATTTTAGTTGATAATAGAGAATTTTATCGAAATTAAGGGATGTATGATCATTAAATATCATTTTAATACATTAAGTGAAATAAGTAATCGGATTTTTTTTAGAAAAAATGTAGTGATACAAATTAATTAAGTGTTTTTGAGTAATATTTTATTCTAATTCGTGTCATTATTTGCAAAAAAAAGTGAAATATTTAAGAGATAATTATGAAAGGAATGTTTTAATTAATTTTATTTAAATATATAGTCAAATAAATTTCATATAAAACTACCCAGAATGAAGGGAATATGAGGATTTTGATGATGAAGATAAAATTTATTGAATATATCTAATAATGATTGATAAAAATATGTCTCGAATCAATACTATGTTCACTAAATATTAAATGGAAATTTCTTTTCCAAACAAGAGGTAATTGATGATAGTGATTATTTAGTTGTAGCTAAAATATCAAATAATGAGGCTACAATAATTTTTCTCATTGAAAAGGTGAACAGGTAGTTTTTTATAGTATTTAAAGTAGTAACTTTTTTGAGGAAGAGGGGGGAACTCTATTCAATGTCATGATTTAATAAATGTGAACCACTGATTTTTAAAAAAAATTGTTGTATAAAAAAGTGGATAATATTGTTAATAAATAAGATCAATATATAATAAATTAGGAACCTAAGAAAAAATATTATGTTGTTTTGTTAAAATATATTGAATTGCTAATTAAATTTTTTGATGATTTGGAAACCCTTAACAAAATAATTGAATAGAAAATAATGTTGAATGATAATGAACTTGATCTTATTCAACAAAAACTAGTCTAAGTTGAAGAATAAAAATTTAGCTTCCAAAATCCAATAAAAAATTTACATAATTCCTTAATAGAGGTTAATATCTTATGGATCAATAAAAATCAAATAAAAATGATGATAGAAATCCATAGAATAGAAATATAATCAAAGAGAATTTGTTTAGGGTTAAAAGAACAAAATTTCATAATTTTTTATTTTCTGAAAAATCATACTCTGAAGAAGTATTTGATATAAATAATTATTCAATTTAGATAAATAGTCATCCAAATATCAGTAAAGGGTTATTAGGAATATAAAATATGTTTACTTCACAGAAAAGAACTAAAATTTATAGTAAAATATGTAATGAAATACTATTTCATATATCTTAAGAGAATATTATTTTTGATGGTAGGTATGGTTCTTTTGATACCACTGTTAATATGGTGGATTTAAGAACATATAAATTTTATTTTTTCATAATAATGAATACTATTGTGAATATATAAGAAATTTGAAGTATGTATTGATTTAGATTCACTCCCCTCATTAAAAACTGAATCAAATATAACCTAACAAAACCTATAAAAAATAAAAAATAAATTTAAACCATTTATTTTTTATTAAGGTGTTAATAAAGAAGAAATATTACCAAAGGATTACTATGATTATTCCATACCTACATAGCCATAAAAAAATATATAATTCATTGACACAATAATGTTGAATGAAAATAAAATTCCCATGTTGCTGATACTTCCTCGAAATCCATAAAATAGGAAAATTAGTTTATTTTTTATATTAGGTGTTGTTAACACATAAATAAATATTTGAAGCTCATTAATAATTCAAATAAAAATAAAATTAAGGGATAAAGTTTTTGGAAAATATGATTCTCTCATAATAAAATACATCCTATATAGTATTATTCAAAAAAAAAGTTGAAATACAGATGTGCCTTATCTATTGATGGATTGAAACATAGTATTTTGAGTGTTTCATAGATTTTTTATAAAGGAAATGAAATTATATTTTTATTATTTGTAATTATTTATAAAATTATTGAATAACAGTGTGTTATAAAAAGAGATAAACAATCCAAGGGAAATATTTCCCGTTTTAGAGATATAGAGAATTGTTGACCTCTAATAATGATGTAAGAAAATCAATTGTAGTATATAAGGCTTGTAAAAATCTTCTAAAAAATAATGAATAATTTAACGCATATATAAAGTGTTCATGATTTATTATATAAAATAACAAATACATATTATTGATGTTCCATAGGTCATAATGGGATATTTTGTAACTCTAGACATCATAATGTTTAGATACAAATATTTCGTCCATTAGAGATTATACAATATAATATATGTGGGATCATTATAATTAAATTAAAAAATAAATATAATTATTTTGTTGTTTTATTCATGAATTTATTCATATTAGATTTAATTATTTCAAAAAAATTCATCGGTTCTCAGTATGTTCAAAATTTTCCATAGTGGTGCAGAATAATATTGTGGATACTTTTTAAAGAAGATCCAAACTAAAAATGGTGTTTTATACACACAAAAATGAATGATTATTATATTCGGAATAATGGTATTCCAATTGAGTTTAGCCAAATAAATACACCATAAAAAATGATGTAACTGAAATAAAAATGTAAAATCATTTTTGAGATGGTTCGGACGAATTTTATTGAACATCATACTTGAAGAACAACATGCTATAACCACAATTTCATTGAGAATAGATTCAAAGAAAAAATTGTCTCTATAATATCGTCCAAGAGATATTTAAGGGGAATTCAATCAATAAGAGTATATTTATACCATGAAGGATGAATTGGTTCAGATTGATGAAATTAACTCATCAGAGATACTACACAACCCTGAATTTAAAAATGTTATTGGAACATAGTGTGTTTACGAGAAACACATGAATAAAAAATGTTATGTAGTAAAAAATAAGGAATAAAATGATTTAATTAGAGGATAGAAGGTTTGATGTATTGATTTATTATACATTTTCACAAGATTTATAAATTGAAGCCATCATAATATTTCCTTCTATTATTGCAAAATGTAAATAAAAATTTAAAAATTAATTTCATGTCAACATTTTTTAATGGAAAATTAATGAGTACTATATATTTAGTAGTAAAGTGGTTTTATAAATGAAAAATATGAATACTACACGTATATATTATATAAGGATTTATATGGACTGGTGAAATACTTATTAGCTTGTTTTTAGAAAATTGATTCATATTTAATGAAGATCAAATTTTTTAATGTAATTATAGACATCAACCATGAATGAAAATAAAATGAAGGATTCTCTCATTGAAATTGTTTATATTGATGATATAATATTTTTGTGCAATAATGAATTATTGTTTAATGAGTTTTATAAATACAAGGTTATGTTGTTTTAAATTTATAGGAGAAGAGAAATGAGGTATCTTCATGGATTTTAAATCAATCAGGATTATGATTATATTTTCATACACCAATAAAATTATGTCACAAGATAATGTAAAATATTTTGAATGCAGGAATAAAAACCTATTTCCACAACCATATTACTAGGAAAATCAATTTAAGGATGATGTTGAAATGGTTTTTGATTAAAAATAATTTAGGAAGTTGATTAGAAATACTCTATATTTAATAAATTGTACACATATACCTTATTTTATGAATACTTTATGTACCATATTTCAATATGCACAAAAAAATATTACATTTTTTGGATAAATAATGAACAGATGAAATATATGAAATATATGTTATGGTATATAGTATGATATCAAATGAATGTTGAATCTGTATTCATATACATATGAAAACTAAGAAAAGTTGGTTCAATGATAGAAGCTCAATGTCGAGTGGAGTCTCTATTCTAGGAAAAAGATGTGCAACATGGAATATAATAGATAAATATTTTGTGATTCCCATTAGTATAAAAGATGAGTACAATTCTAAAAATGAATCTATAATTAAATTGATATGAATAAATACATAGTTAGAATATTTTTATTTCATGAAACGTTTTAACTTCATTGAAGTTGTGATATTCTATATATTATCAATCTCACAATGAATTTTGTGCAAAATTAAAGGTAAAGGTTCATTAAAATTGAATATTATATGATCATGATGCTTATGTAAATAAATGAACTAATAAAATAGTTTTTTGTCACAACATAGTATGAGGATGTTATTTGAACCAATAAATTATAGAAGGATACATTTCAAAATATGAGGTTGATTATTGTAATTTAACATCACCCACTTCAAGGATATGTTATGTTATTGATGTCTACCATATCATCTTTTATTTCAATACTTATTTTAATGGTATAAAATTACCACATAACATTATTAACACATGAATTAAAATGAAATTTTTAAAGGAAAAAAATTTATTTAGATATGTTTCCATTAATATGTTTTTATCATTTTTGGGTAAATACATTAATTGAGAATTTCTCATAGGGGTATGTTTGGATGTCAGTTTGGGTGGAAAATATTTGTGAATTTTTAATAGTTTTTTTGATGTATGTGGATAGACTATATCATAATCGATTGAGTAGTTCTTCATTTTGAAGTTGTGATGGTGATGTTTTATGCCAATAATTAATTTACCAGACATTATTTTGATACCAAATTTATGGAAAACATATTATTTTTTAATGTAATTTTTGTTTATAACACAATGAAAAGTAATGTTCATTTAGAAATTTCAATTGTTACATATATATTAATTTTTATATATGTATTAATTAATTCTCAGTTATTTAAAATAAAATTTTAAGTGGACGATTACCGAGATCAAGTGGTATAAAATTATATCTATTTGAATAGAGAATAAAGTAATGAAAAAAGAATATTGAATTCATATGATATTGAATTTATTATCAAAAAATAAAATATTTTTTTATTGAAATGTTTATAAATATAATTGTGTAATGTTAAGTGTTATTATACGGATTAAATTTCAATACATTTCATGATTCCTGAAATAAATTTTGGAAATGGATTAAATGAAAGATGAATGATTCACAAGGGAGGAGGTGTAGTTTGGAAACTTGTTATAGAAGTGTATAAATTGGTTTATTAATTTCTAAACATGGTACATGTAAAGGATTATCCACAAATAGGTTTTAATGAACATGAGAGAATAAATAGTTGATTTGAATGTTTTGAATTTCATGTATATTTTTTAGATATCCATTTAGGAATAATTTTGATATTTTACTTATTATGAAGGTGGAAATGTCATGTTGGAAAGTTGGTCTCATATATGAATGTTCAAGAATATGAATTTTTGAACATATTAGACAATGATGGAAAATATTCTATGTATGATGATTTTAGATACATTATATTCAACATATATGAATAATCCGTCATTGAGAGATTGGACACATCTGAGTATTTTCATAAAATGTATGATGTTTGAAATTTCTTCCCGACAAATGGGATTAAGGGATTATATGTTAACCATGTTAAAAGGATAAATATTTATTCAATATATTAATGATAATTAACTTAATATATAATTATAAAAATGAAAATGATGGATGTTTTGAATGATGTCAGATCTATAATTTTAAATGGTGAGAATAATAAGGATGTTATTGGGATCCTTTAATTCCAAAAATTCCTGGAAATTTAAAATGATTAATCCATGTGATATTGTGAATTTCAATTATTGAAAAGAATATGAAGAAAAAAGAAGAATTATATATATATATTTTGAATATTGAAAAAATTAGTGTGATAATTAAACAAGAGTTCTAAAAGTGAGGGAAAATAATTAATAAGAATATGTTCTTTCTCATTTTTGTGAAATAGAAGAATGACAAAGATAAAATAAGAAAAAGTGTGAATAATAAAAGTTTCATAGTGATGACATGTTGAAGTATGATGAAAAATTCCTATTCCATTTTTGAGAAATATTTATTATCATTTCAGCTATGCAAGAAACTCATGAATTGTAAGAGGAATATATTAAACATAATTTCATACTTATAGACAAATTAATGTTAACAATAAGGATTTTATTCCAGTGTAATCGGTGATCTTGGATTATTGTTGTATAATTCAAAGGAATGGACATTCCAATTGAATGTTTACAACTCTGAATCCTAATGTTCCATTATGTGTCTTTGTTTCTCATATTTATATATATTCATTTCTCTATAACTATATTGTATGTATGATTTAAAAGAAGAAAATATAAATATTTTTGACCATTTCTTGACCCCTATCAATTAGTATAGAGATCCTGGGTGAACTTTAGGCTAGTTTTATTAAATAATGGTCTTGGTAATGTTATTACAGATGGTTTTTAGAAGGAATACAATAATCTAATACAAATTGTAAAACAACACCAAAACCCAGTAAAAAAATGACATATCTATATGAATTGAACGAGAATAGTGGGAAAATGAACGGGATTCCATGTACTAATAATTATGAGATAATACAAAGTAGTTTGATGTTGATCCCTATGGAAAAAAAATCTGAGTTACTCCCTAGAATAATGTCCCCAAATTGTGTACATATATCTATGCCCAGTAAAAAAGTATAGTTTATCAATTTTTACCAAAACGATGTTTTTAGAGGATGCTTGAGTGAAGAAGATAAATTTTCTATAAATTTAACTGATGAGTTCTCATAAATTATAAAAATAATTGATTTGTGTTCCTTATATAATTGGAACATTTCATATGTATTCTAAAAATTTCAACTACATTTAAAAAATAATTTAGCATCATTAGTCAATATTTATATTTTAAATAACCATTAAAGATGTTAAAACTCCTCAAATTCAGTATCATACGATAATTAATATGGTATAGTATAATTTGTAATTGAATATATAAGGATTCACCATCTTATTAAACAACATGACATTTCCCATGAAAATCATGTCAGATAAATTGTTACATTCACTTTTCCTTGTTCCACTATTGAGAATACCATGGATTAATGACCATTACTTTTTTGGAATCCCTTTTAATTCAAAACAATAAAAAATACCCCCATATACTAATAGCCTCATTTACATAATGAACATTCACTTTATTTTTCATCATATAAAATAAATTTTAAAAAATCAATAAACCTTATGTATATTTTTTTCAAATATCTTTCATATTGGATTTCATACATTTAAAACTATTGAAATATTAAATAAAAAACTCTGTAATATTCATTAAACACATCTTATAAATAATCTCTAAATCAATTTTGGGGTAGTTATCAATGTTTTAAAAACATAATCCTCATTCAAAAAACCACAAAGTATGACACCATTGGAATTTCAAGCATAAAAAAATATAAATTCTTAAATCTATAATATTTTAAAATAAGAGTACTATATAATTGTGTCAATGTTACCCAATCTATTAAATTGTTTACCATGATCTCTGTGAAACACATGAATCTCTATACATATATCCCCCCAACATATCATAAAAACTTATAAATAGAAAAATAATCCCTCAGTATGATACATTGAGTTGTTTTGGTATATATACTATGTCAGTCTCATATATCATACACATATATTTTTTGATTATCATAGAATAGAATGACCATATTGTTGAATACACCACAAGTTGTTCAATAATTAGGATGACCATGTCATATTACTCTCAATAATATGGATATTAATATAACATAACACTTATATAGGTATGTTTATTCACTTATTTTTTCTATCTCAATTGATGGAATGGATTTTATACCCATAATGTTAGAGTAAAACATTAATGATGGTTAAATACAAAATGATGACATAATTAAAAATATACAATGAACCCACTAGATTATCTATGATTCAATGACAGAATAAGAATGTTATAAACGAGTGAAGGTTTTGATTATATGTATCCTTACACCCATAGGTATATATTTTTAAAAATGAATCATTCACCCCTTGAATATCGATTTCATAATGTATGTCTGTCCAGGTAGTATACTCTATGGATTATATAGTATAAAAACACATTGTGGACCTCATGAACATATTCATTATCCCTGTAAAATTAATAATACACTTTTTCCCTTTATATTTCATTAAAAAAATAATTTTATACAATGAATTTAAATAAGGAATAATTCATTTTCATAATTTGAGAGGTCAATTATCGTTACACATCATGTGTATATTTCACCAGTGTGAATGAATGATAATATAGGGACTACCAATTTTATATCAGGATAGATTTTATATTATTTAAATCCTTTAATAATTATTAATAAAAACCCAAAAATGTTATCATTAATAAAATTATTTTAAATACGATCCCCAAAACAATTTACATACCCATTTAAATCCAACCACATCTCTATGTGGTCATCTGATAATGTACATCCATTTAAACCCTTTATGTGAATAACACCTATGAAGAAATTTTATTTATATATTGTAAATAATTATGAATCATATCCTGAACATCCACCTATATTAACATTAAATTTAATAATATTGACTTTATATCAAAAAATGATACCCTTTTAATAAAAACTATTGCACACCTAGAACACTTTCTATATTAATTATCATCATCTTTAGAAAATATCCATAAAAACATTTCTTTGAAATAATTGGGTAATTTATTTTTCTTGTTATATTATTATGTAGTATCAATGTTGTAATATGAATTTATATAATCATATCACATAAATATTAATTTAAATAAAAATGGAATTACAAAAGGAATTTTCTCGAAAAAAGTTGACAAGGATATGATTTATTACCCTGAGAGGGTGTTTCCAAAAACATGTTAGGATATTCTTGATTTCCTAAGGGAACCAAAGGAGGTCTCTAGAGAGTACTTTTCTGAGTAATTTTATAATAAAATGGTTTTTAGTAATGAGTAATGGGATCATGGGTAGTTTATATAGGAAAACAGAGGGGAGTTGTTTAATATTTCCCAAACATTTGTTTTGGACTTTATACAATAATGTAATCAAATAAAAACACATTGATGGGTTTTACCATTATTTCTAATAAATAATTGTGGTTTCATTTATTTTATAATTCCCTGAACCGATCAAATTAAAATAAATCCCCAAGTGATGTGGAAATGAGTGATGCTTACAAAGAATAAATATTAAAACCTTAAAATATAATATATATTTTGTAAGATTCATAAATCATTTATAAAAAAATAAAAAAAGTTTATAAAAGTTATATTAAATTTTAATTATATATTTTTTGGGGGATTCCTTTTAGGGAACATTTTATATCACTTTATGGTCATTGTTATTTCAAAATAAAGACCATATATTTACACAATGTATAATTTTTAACAAAACATTCGACCATCTCATATAATTTTAAAAAAAAATCACTTTGGATAATTTTGATGCCATGATACCAAAAAAATATTTATTTTATAAAAAAAATTCTCTAAATTTGAGAAATTAAACATTTAAATTTATATATCTGTTTATTTGAAAATCCCTAATTTTTTATAATAATATTTTTCTAACAATTATAAAAATATTGTTTTCACTTCATAAAATTAATTCTTCAATTTTGTTTAATATATACTACTAAATAGTAATATTTTTTTAAATATAAAAAACATGAATTAATTATAAGTTATTTCTTAATTGAAATTTCATATTAACCAATAATAAATTTTTTCCAGTTGTATTAAATTCTAATTTTCATCAAGCTAATTATATAATAATTTATAATGTGAAAAAATAATGAAAACATATAATTATTATTTAATTGAAAATTAAATAAGCATATTCATACTAGCATGGTCAATATATATATACCATTATTACACCAGTGAGTTCTCTAAGTGTCATGTGTGAGACAATGATATTTTCTTGGTGTCATTCGGTAAACATCGTTTGGGCCATGACCTCAATGAGCATGAAATTATCCCATTAACAGTTTATCTCATGATCTAGTTGTAGAATCAAGAATTGGTCTTGTTCAAGGGAAAATCATAGAGATACTATATCCATTAAAATCATTAATAAATATGATTTATAAGGTACAATCCTACTAGTTGAGGTTATCACTTCTTTTGTATGGGCCAATAGGTGTTTATCATGACCCTTAATATATATATATATATATATTATTATCACTGTTCAATTTCTATATTATCAATGGTCATGATTCTTAATGAAATTTTAAATGAAATATGATATAACCAAATAAGTGCATGGTTTTTCTATAAAAATATTACACTAAAAGCCACTAAATTCAATCAAAATGGAAATTTTATTTATAATAGGTCGGATAATTACATTGTCCCCCCTTTATAAATTTCAACCTAAAAATTTTAATTTCATATAGTAGAAAATATTTTTTTATTTAAATTTCATCACCTATTCATGTTCCTTTGTTAAGTCCTCAAATTTTTTGTTCCATGGAAACACTTTGAATAGGTGATTTTTCATATTTCGTATAACATTGTTTCTATGGTCAATGATCATTACCAGTTTCTTCTCGAATGAATGATCATTCTCCAATGGTACCACATTTGGATTCAGTATATGTGATTGGTAAGGTATGTAAATTCTCAAGAGGGATACATGGAGCACATCATTTGAATGATATTTGAAAGGTGGGAGTTCTAGTTTAAAGCCAACCACTTTGAGGCTATCATGTATCTCAAAGGAGATAATTTATATAGGATTATGAATTACCTTATTCCCAGCCCCCCGTAATTTCTATCCAAAAGAGATATGAAGGAACATTTTATCACTATTAGAATTAATGAATTATCAATGATTATATGAATATATTTTATGTGTAATTTGTTTAGATTACATGTGACATAGATTTGTTGGAACCATCTACTCCATATCATGTATGTAATTAAGTCCCATCATCGTTTTCTCTCCAAATATATCTAAGCATGTTAGAGTCTGACACATCTTCCCAAAGAGTACCTCATAAAGTTACATTTGAATTATAGAATGAAATATTTTACTATTAAAGAATCCCCCATGGGAATGGTGTTGACCCCATGATCCTATTAAATCTATTTAAGATTATCTCAATGAATATTCCATGGTTTTAATCCTCATTTTAAAACTGACTATCTGATTTAGTGTGAAAATTAGTATTCAAGCTCAATTATTTATCCAAAACATGCTGAAGTATTCTTCAGAACCATGAGGTAAACCTCATATATCCACAAAATATTATAGTGCTTCACATTCTATGTAGTATTACCACTTCCCTTTTGTATACCTTCTGGATTTTTCATGAGAAAAATGTAACTTCACACTGGAAGAGCTACATCATGGTTCCCAGAGATGGTCGGAAACATGACCTCATGTGGGCCGTAGGGCAGGCCATGCGGGGTGCCATGAAGGGAACAAGCATGCCTCTAGTAGGACAACGCCACGTGGTCAGGCTGGCAGGGCGTGAGGCAGGGCCTTGGAAGGCTGCACTGTGCGCCATCTAGGTGCAGGCTGGCCGGATCTGTGCGGTTCAGGCTGGCACGGGCCTGTAGTGTTCAACGGGGAACACCGATGCTCCACGGTGGCGGTGCGGTTTTCAGAGGCCACATGTAGCGCAACCTTTTTCGTTCGCGCCTTCTTCACCTCGTTTCCACTTCTAAAAACACCACATGAAATAAAAAATTGACGGAGGATGTCAGGACATGTTTGGTTGGCCCTCATCCTCCGTGTTTAAATTTATATAAATTGGTTTATCAAAGAATGAAGATGAAGAAAAATTAATTACATAACATTGCATCTATTCCTTTAATTAGATGATGAGAAGATGAAAATAAATGCATCAACATGGAATAACACCCTACCTGGATTGTCGGGCGTTGATGTTGAAGTCGTGGAATGAAGATGAAGTCTCCCGTCATTCGTCATGCCCGCCACGCACTCTTAATTCCAAGTTGTGTTGGCTAAGGATGATGCTCCATGACGGTAGGATATGAGGAAGGAAGTCAAAGAAGAACCGTCACCGGCGTTCTACATTGGAAGAATGCGTTCATCATTCTCTGTTAATCATTGGGAGAATGGTTCTTCATTTGGGAGCTTTCTCCCAATGATACTCTAATCCCCCTTCCCAACATCCACCCAAATGCCAAATGAAAATAATATAAGGAATAGTTTGTCTATTATTTTGTTGGAACAATAGTTCAAATTGGAGAATTAATTTAAGAAGCTCCCCCTAATTAATTCACGTGAGTTGGAATGAATTAATAAGTGGATATTGGCACAAATTAAATGTTAGGGGAGTTGGCTCCATTAAGGTGGGGGTGGTAAAGGAGTTTCTCCCCATTTAATGGGGTGTTGAGGAATAAAGAGGATCTCCCTCATTAATGAGGGAGATTTTATAGTTTTTTTTCTCTCCACCCATTAATTGGGGGTTAAGCCCCATGTGGTCCCCACCACATTAATCCTCACAGTGGAGGTTTAGTTCAGGTGGGACCCACCACCATAACCTCTTTTGAGAGGTTAAGGTGCGGCGGCCCCACCTCCAACCTCCATGAGGAGGTTTTAACCAGCACACACCAAATGGCAGCTCAAATAAAATAAAGTGTATGTACACATTATTTTATTACATTTTTTTTCAAGAAAACAATAATATTAACTTCTATTCTCGACTCATTACCATTGATGTGAAACTCCCCTTAAGCGAATACCGACATTGTGAGTTCAACGATGCCCTCATATTTCAATTCCGAGGACCGGTTCAAAAGATATAAAAACCCACTCGTACATTTACTAAACGTAACCGAACAAAAACATCAGAAATTGATT
This sequence comes from Viscum album, assembly GCA_963277665.1. NCBI lineage: Eukaryota > Viridiplantae > Streptophyta > Magnoliopsida > Santalales > Viscaceae > Viscum > Viscum album. Next base: position 1,679,819,543 of record OY728126.1, read on the forward strand.
CCAAGAACACCGAGCACAGAATCAAGGGCTGTAAATTTTCATGTACTCGTAAAATTCCCATTTATTAAAAAAATCTATGAGATTTCCTGGTCTTTATAATCATGATACTCTAATAGAATATTTCATATAAAAATATTCTTACCCATTTTAATTTTTATTATTAATTTATATTTAAGATATTAATTAGAATCAATTTATATGTTTCTAGAAATAAATTTTTTCAACATATCCTCAAATTAGGAACTCTACAATAATCATGAGTTCACATTCAAATATTCAACATTTGAAACACATAAATTTACAACATAATGGTTGTTACTGATTTAATATAATTAAAACTAATAACATTGAAGTGTTATAATATTGTATTATAAATAATGTATCCTAATACAAATAATTTTACATGTATAATTATTTTATGATGATTTTTAATTTATTAATTAATTCTCTTAAAAATCATTATTAATATTTTATTTGAACTTCCATAAAACAGAAAACATCCATCCACATTTTTATGAGTACATTTATTAACATAGATGATGTCATGAGGCTTATATAATATGGAAATATTTTTCAAATTATAGTCAAATAAATATTTTATTGAATTAGAGATTATTCCCTTGTGAATCGTGATATGACTGACTGAATTCCCCAAAGGCCAAATTTTTTATTAATTTTAGATAAGACCCCTTTAAGGGTAAAGGGGGGGAGAAACCAGGACTTTAAGTACACCAAGACTTAAAAAAATTGAGAAATAAGGGGGTTGCAATCCAGAAAAATGCTACGAGGGAGTGCTTCAACCCAACATCAACATAATTAAGGCACACCTCCACCAATTCATGGTTTTCAGCAAGAAGTCTCGTACAAGAGTGAACGAGAACAGTACTGATGGCTACGCCATACCCTCTCAATCTTCCATGTTTGAAAAGACATGCGTGGTAAAGATGGCCAGCTCTATCCTCATCTGAAGAAAACCCTTGAAGGAAGTCTGGATTCCCCAATCGACCATCCAATTAACCTCCAGCAACTCAAATGAAGAGGAACAAAAAAAACCAAATTAAACATACACCAGCTTCACTAAAACAAAACCTAGAAACAACAAACAGAAGCACCAAAATGCAATTAATCACCCCTCCAGGCCACTGGAACCAACAACAAGCACACCAGATCCCTAAAGGACTGACTTAGAGGCGGAATGAAATCTAACAAGAGCCGGATCTTCCATTGTTGAACACACTGACATCGAGCACCCTACAACCGTGACGGAAACCCGAACAGGCAGAGAAAGCTTACGGTGAGTGCTGTATTGATGATGATTGTCGCGACGAGATCCCGATGCCCTGGAAGGAGCCTTCACTGGGCCGCTTAGATCCATAACCACAACGAGATCTGAAATCCGGACCAGTCGGAGTCTCGCGTCGACGCCGAGCTAAGAACCCGAATCCAGGGATGCGGAGGCCGACACATAGTGTGCTTTAGTCGACGATGAACACACCTTAGCCGAGCAAAGGACCTGATGCCATAGCAATGTCGCCGCAGAGTGTATAGCGAAGCTGGACTAAGAAGATCTGTGACCCCAGTATGTCGATCCGAGAGGAGACCACTGTCGTCGAGGCCGGACCATGTTGGAGGAGGGGAGGAGACGGATAGAAGGGAAACCCTAGGCCTTCTAGGGAGGGGGGAAAAGACGTCATTCAGAGGCCTCATATGTGAATCGTGATATGAATTCACTGAATAAGAGAAAAACAACATGATATTAATATAATTTATGACATAAGAAACAAGATTAATCTAACATGAACATATTAGTGAATGTAAATATTAATAAAAAATATAAGTTACTATAATATATCATTATGTTATTCTTTTTGGAGAAAATATTATTCCTACATATAAATAACACATGTTTACATATCTCTATAGTTAGTTCTCTTTACGTAATGGATATTTTGTGTTATTTTAATATATCATCAACATATTATTATGTTTTACCTAATTTCAACATTTTTATCATAGTGTAAAATATTCAATATATTACCAATATTATATTCCATGGTATCTACTATAGGCCTTTTCTGTTTTAAAAAAAATTAAAGACAATATATATGAACTCAAATCAAATCAGATTTCATTAACACAGCTCAAAACATCTTCCAATATATTCAACAACATTATCGATTTAATCAATAACTAAAAACATGTTAGGAATAAATCAAACAATAAAAGAATTTTCAATTCAATTAGATATTAAAATAGATTATATAAATACTCTTCCTGAATAATTTAATCAAGTTATATTTTCTATCTAACTTAGATTCATATTTAACAAATATAATGAATAAAAGTTCATTTAATTTTATATAAAGTCATAACCTATAATCATACTGTTCATTTTTCTCCCATAACCTATAACTTCAAACATTCTTCGAGAAAAAATATTATATTTCATAATAAATATATAATATTAAATATTTTTATTTCTTATAGAACTCATATTTATTCTTCAAGTTCACCATTCGACTAATTTACCCCAAAACAATTCCACAAATAGATATAATTTTAGGAATATTACACTTCCATTATCATCTTATGTAGATCAATATTCCATCTCTAATGTGAATGGATATTCCCATACCTATTGAGTGATAATAGTTTCTAATTATTAAATAACCATTAATTGATTATTAGATGCTCAAATCCATACTAAATACACATAATATATTTCTTAAATCAACATTTCCCTAATAAATGTGATGAAAAACAATCCTTATCTTATATTCCCTGAATTATTGTGGATGTAACATAGTCTATTATCTAAATATTTTATTCAATTAATTAGTTTTATATCCATTAGAATATATAATGGATGATTAAATACACATATAAGTTAAATTAAAATTATACGATATATCTCAACATATAATAATGAGATCTAAAACATTCATTATTCCATGAAGTACATCATTATTTCCCAAGAAACGTTAATCCATTAACCAATTCCATCATCACTTATAAATGACCTCATCAGATATTTATTTTATTCTTTTTGACAAATAATAAAACAATATTCATAAAAATCTATCGAGTTGTTAAAAACAACCATATTTACCTTGGTTTAAAATACCATGATTAAGACTATTGAGAATATTTTTGACCAATGAGAATGTCAATGACTTAGTAGAGATATAGTTGAAGACCACTAAGATTTAAATTTAATAATAATAAATTATATACCATAGTTTTTATCACCATATATATTATTTCATTCTAAAATTTACTTGGTGGCTCGACACTATCACTATGTTTTAATTATTCAACTATGAATACTATAAATTCTTATTGCCTCCACTTTAAATGATATCAATATCTCAGAACACTAAAAATAAACTACCTAATGAAACTATTTATGATCATTCCCTACATATGAATCCTAATAATTAAATAATTCATCAGTTTCATTATTTAAATTGAAACTTTTATACAAAAAAAATATTTCCTTAATGAGTAATACTGACATTAGTAATTATCAAATTCCCCAAAATAAGTATTTTTGTTCAAAAAATATTATTGATACTCTTTATGAGAATGTATTTATATTATAATTTTGAATCAATCACTAAAATTTAAATTCCTATTAAAAAATATCTAGCAACATTTTAATTAACATTACTAATAATAATAACATACCAGATAAATATTAAATATTCGAATATAATAATATATTTTTAACCATTATATTTCTTTAAAAATGTAGATATTCAATTTAAATTATTTACCAGAGTATAATAATTTCATTTTATATTACAGTTTTCATTTTTCTTATATTTTTAAACATACCAAATAAACTAATTATTCTGTGAATTTTTACCGAATGTTTTGATTTATATTATAAGTGACATCTCATAATCATTTTAAAAAAAAATTGTAAGAAATATAATTAATATGAGAATGGAACTACTAAAAAGAATTTATTTCATGTTTATCTATTAATTTATTATAAATCCACTATATGTATAAGTTATACCATCACAATCCTATATAGTTCAAAACATCCAACCTCAAAAGATGACCATTCACCAATATACATTAGAAAACATGAAAATTAAAAATGAGGCCATGTGAATGTGAGTTGGAATGGAATTAAATACATTAATGTGAAAAACAATGTTTAGAATAGAAAACCTTGTGCCCTGTTCCCCGAACCTGTTATTGATTCAAACAATATGTTTAAGGGAAGCACAGACATGCCACCACTTCCAAAAATTGACTTATTACAAAAACAAAGAACACTGATGAACTAAATCATCCACCCCACACAATCCTAATCTATATAGAATAGAATAAAACTCCCCTTGAATAATGTTTCTCAAAAAATTAAAATATAAACTCATCACTCTAGTTCATAAAAATAATTAAATATAAATATATATAAAAATTTCTCTCACCTAAAACTAATTATTTATGTCACTCAAAATATTGTATTTAAGAAAAAAATTATTAATTTAAAAAATTATTATAATTAATATATAATAAATAAATTTATTTTTAATGTTCCAGTATATATATTATGAGAGGTTAAATGTTATCAAATTAGTTATCAACTAATATTTATGACACAGAATGTGTTTTAAAAATTCTATACAAAAGTCACCCAATTTTTTAGGCATTCTAATGATGGATAGACTGATTAATTAAAAAATCATGGAAAAATGAGAATATAACACAATTATGATGATGATTTATATTATTTGATTACTTTCAAGTACCAAATATTTATTTATCCCATTATTATAAATTCAAGTACAGTAAAACACTAATCTAATAGGATGTTTTAAATATTCTTGATGCACAATAATATGAACCAAGATAGATTGATAGTACGTATGATTCATTGTTTGATGTGGAAGTATATGAAAGAGAGATTGTAACTATTATATGATGTTTTAACACATTATATTTGTCATGATTTTTGATAACGTTATGATACCTTAGTTCTCAATTCTATAAGATATAAAACATTTTTATTGATCATATTAATATTAATTTGATGGTTTTTAAAATATATAATGATTTTATAAACATCAAAGTATTAATAATGATTTTAAAAACAATTAAAATATTTTATTAAAAGGAAGAGCTCTTAAATATACCAGCCACTATTGTTTTCTTTTTTGAGTTCTTTCGTGATTATATAAATTATTATATTCATTATAAAATGTTTTTTAATCCATTATGTTGTTGCGCTATGAGAACACCTTAAACCAGATCATATAACACATCTCTATCTCTCTATATATTCATTAAAACTCACGGTTATTACAAAACATGGATAATATAATATCCTTCTCAATCATCACAATATTTATACAATTAATGGACATCCTTTTAGGGAGAAACACTAAAAGTTATCCTCTAGGATCTATATCCATTTTGTGAAGATAAAAATTCATTTTTCTAGTGCATGGTAATAAATGGTTTCATACCTTATTATTAATTCTAAATAAATATAACATTCTAACTGTTATGTGATGTGGTTCTATTTTTTGAATTTTTTTGATACTTTTATACCCATTGTAACCATTCATTTTTATTTTTTACGCATCGATTTATGTTATTTTTCTAAATTTATTAAATGATAGAAAATTAGAATAAAAATTATTTCTCAATGTGCCAAAAAATATCCAAATTTAGAATATAATAATTTTATGTTATGTTTTAAAAAATATATTTCCATAATCCATCAATAGTCGTAATTTGATATATGTTATATGTTCACTCCATAGATGAAAATTAATTGGATAATTATTGAGTATTTATAAAATCATGAAAAAATAGAATTGTATTCGATATCTCTATGAATTATTCTCATGATTAGTTTAAATTGTAACCACTTACTGAAATTAGAAAATAATTTGAAATAAAATATAGTTTTAAATGAGTTCAAGGAACCAAATTGGTTTCAAATGTTCTTTGGATTATACCATTGTCCTCTGTGAGAATATTTGACTAAAATTAATTATGAATGTTGGTTTAAATATATTAACTATTGTAAATGGTTTAACCTAATGGGGGGAAAATACTATAATTGATTGTCCAAAAATGATTTGGGTTTTCTAAAATTACTGTACTACTTTATATGTTAGGTTTATTTTCATAGTATATTTCCATAGATATCCTTAAAAAAATCATAGTTCCAATGCCATTACTATTAAGAACATCACATGGTATTATTACTCACCATGAAGAAGACCAAATCATAATGCAAGATTTTTTTTCTTATAATTTAATGAAAAATATTTTATTCTTTAAATGTTAATACATTACCCAATTAATAGTTTATAAAGAATTAATTCATTTAATATAAATAAAAAATATAAAAATAATTCACAATAATTTAAATTTAATTTTAAATAAAATTATATGTTGATAATAATAAATTTTTATTTGTGGAAAATAATTAAACTATTATAAAATGGATTTTTTTGAATTAGTTTCTTGCATAAATGAACTTAAATATGAGATAATTAAAAAATATAAAGGGATTTCATAATATTTCAATGGATTATATTCTCATAAAACTTTACATAATGTAACTCATATTTTCAAGTGTGGAGAACAATATATTAAAACCATGTAGTTGGTTATAAGAAATTTTTACATTGTATAAAAGTGATTTTATATGTTTATAAATATTTTAATTATAATGTAATTATAAATTATTTATGAATACCTTATAAACACACTTAGTGTGGAACCTATGCTGAAAATAACATGTAATTAGGCATCAAAAAACCATATTAAAAATTAGGTGGAAGAGAATTATTTATAGTATAATATCATTAATATAGTTTCACTATATCCCTATAATAGTGTAGGGACTATAGCCATGGTATTTTGGAACTTTTATTATTCATATCGATTGGTATTTTGAGATATGAAATAGTAATTTAGGATAGTAGGTCTCCAGACTTTCCATCCATCAAAAAGGCCCTTTGGCTACAAGTCCTCTGGGCCATCACTAGTGGTAAGTGCGACATATGGTCAGATCCATCGAACAATGTGTCATAATAGAATGGATTGGATGCATGGGGACCAGTAGCAACACCTTTTTATGAGTAATCAAACGAGAAATATAATCACTATAAAATATGAATTATCCATCTATGCTCATATAATTCTTATATGGGTTAACTGGGTTTTGTAACACATTAGTGTTAATGATACATGGCCTATTAGATGGTGAGGAGAAATAAGAAGGTAGTTTAGTATAGAAATATGTTTCCATCATCATGTGGGTGTCTCCAAATATATATGGGTGAGATGGAACCTATCATATTACCCTAGTTTAATACCTATATATGATTCTGGATGGTGGTGTTTCATGCCACAGTGCATCACATCACCTCATGATTAAAAAAATCAATACAGTGTGGTGGGAACCAAGGGTTAGTGGTTTGATGGACTATTAAAATTGACAAAATGTTGTTATGTATATTAATTTTTGGAACAGTGGTTTTATAATGATTAAATGAAATGATGTTGGATGATCATTCAGGTAAAACATTGTATTGGGCCTTCGGGTGAATACCATTAAGTCACCCATCTTCTATGAACTCTAATCCACTAGGGAATCAGTCCATTTGATTTTTTAAAATTATTCCTGTAGAGACCCGTATCTTGACGTACATTGACATTACATTACTTTTTCAAAATACTTAGTACATTACAAAAACACACACACAAGGACCGTAATAGTTTAGTGTCTTTGGAAACTCGGACAATAATCTTCTAATCGTGGTGAAAGATCTTCAAAATCTCCCATAAAGATCTCCCTTTTTTTACCTAAAACCTTTCTTTATATCCTGGGGAAAAGAAAAAATAAAAGGGTGAGCTCAAATGCTCAGTAAGGGTAAACAAAATAAATATCAATCACATCATATTCATAAGAACATAACATTTTGGAAATCATAACCTGCAAAAGAGAGCATAATTTCATAATCATGGGATAAATCATGGCAGTGAAAAAATAATCCCAATAATCATAACTTAAAACATGAAACTTTGTGGCATACACACATAATCATAGAGAATCATTTCTTGTTAGTCAAGACTAATTGCCAAGACTATCTTAGTGGACAAAGTCCCTTTCTGAATCGAGTAGCCCTCGTTTCAGTCCTGTTTCACTGAACCGGTATAACCTACCATTCCAGCCATGTCTATCTCATGAGATATAAAATCTTTACCCAATGCATTGGAGGGAGATATAGGTCCCACCCATCTTATAATGAATCCTTTCTTATGTGTGCCACAAAATCATAAATCAGAAATCATTTCATAACCCATGTAATAAAAATGGGAATCTTAAACATCGTGACATCATATAACAATTCATATAAGATAAAGGAATTCATGAAAATAATTCCATCACAACATAATCAAATCAATGTAATAATAGGGATAAAAATATAACCCTTTATTATCTTAGATGGAAAATAATTTTGATAAAACACTTGAACTCCATTCTTGAGGAAAATATCCTTTCTTCTTCAAAAACATTTTTCCTTTCATAACATGTCATACAACATTAAAATAAAAGAAGTTGATTAAAAATAAACTTGAAAACATGTAAAGGAAGATTCTTTGAAGTAATGTTTTAAAAATCCATTCATGCCGTATAAGTTAAAAAAACATTCTTCGTACTTTTGTCGGAAAAGTCAAAAAGTACCTCGTACGAAAAACGACAAAAGATTCCTTTCATACATATTACTAAAAACTCACCGAAGGGTAAAAATGGATTTAAACAATTGTAGGTGGATGGAAATAATATTACATATTGATGAAACATGGATGTGGATGATAAAATACATCCTTGTAAATACTTATGAATAAACAATCTCGAATAAAAATGAGATTGTGATATTTCCCTTACCTTAGGTCCGATTTTCTTCGTATGTGTCCGAACCTCCTGTATAATGATTTAAATAATGTCATTGACTTATTAATGAATCATATTCATTGTTATGATATCATATATGGTTCACTTATGACATTATATTACCCGTTGTTTTGTAAATTCCATGTTAAAGAAGCGTTTTGGGTAAAATCGTTTCATTTATCGTAGGTGTTTTGTTGTTCTTGACATCATTTTTACTTATATCATGATTTACTTACTTCCAGAATATAAAATATTATTTATATATCATATATATTCAGTATATATATATATATATAATAGATAGATAAATAAAATGAAAAACACTATTCATGGAGACGGTAGTCCGTACGTATGCATGAACGCTGTTTTTCTTTCCTTATTGTCTTGAATGGAAGTAAGTAGATGACATACATATATATATATACATAAATCCAGTATCATTATTATGTCATATATTTCATTAGTACTTATTATATATACTTTATAATCATTCATGAATGGTTAATCATTAAGATTGAATCTCATCGCGTCGTGGAGACGGTAGTCCGTACGTAAGCACGAGCGATGATATCATTTCCATAAATATTGAATTGAATTGGAGTGGATTATACAATATATCAGAATCAATATTATGTTTTAATAACTATGTATAGTTATTCTTTACACCATTATACCCATCCATGTAAGGTGGTGGTGGAAAATAGATTACACCACGGCGTGGAGACGGTATTCCGTACGTACGCACGCGCGGTGATTTCTTTTTCCGTAGGATAGATAGATGGTGAAATAGGGTTCTTTCATACTTATAATAACATATCCGTATATGAGTGATACTGATGTTATTACTTCATAATGAAACAACCTAAGAAGAAGAAGTGGAAGAAGAAATAAAGATGAAAGAATTGGTAACGGTAATTACCTCTTCTTTGAAGCGCCTCTTTGAGACCTCCTCTTAAGGCACTAAAATTAGTCTTTGAGGAAGACCAGAACCTCTAGGATGTTTCTAGGGAAGTGGAGAAGAGATTTGTGCAGGGGTTGGACGAGCTTGAGTGCTCAATTTGGTGTGAGGAGGAGGGGGAGGAGGTGCCCTTTTATAAGGGAGGAGAGGGGCACCTTAGGAATATCTCAAAATATTTTTTTATATTAAAGTCAATATCGGTTTATAATGGCTCCAAAGGGTCTTATTTCGAAGATAAGGTGGGGATGGGCCGAAATCCTATCAACCAATAGGATTTAGACAAGTTTAGGGTATTATATTAACCTTATCAATTAGATTTAACTCTAAGTTAAATAATTTAACTTTTACCATGTCTTTTTGTTTTCTTTCACTATATGGTTAATAAACTTACTATAACATGCCAAACTAACCCCAAATTGTTTATTATTAATATATATATCCTTATCTAAGTAATTTGGCCGAACTTTAGATTTTTAGGAATAAAATAACAATTAGTAATATAATATTTGATTTAAAAACTATTTTGTGTCAATTTTGACACTATTTGATATATGATTTTTGTGAAAGTCATAACAGAATTATATGTTCGAAAAAAGTAGATTAAATCAACATTAATACATCATAGTAACCTAGAAAATTATTGGAATTCATAAAATGTCTTAAATTACAATTATTTTGGTATTTATATTATCAATTATGTCAATATTTCATTAATAAGATAATTACTGCATCATCTTTGTGTCATAAATAAATTACATTATTTGATGTCTAAAAATTACAAATAAAATACCATCATGTAGGAAATCGTTTTAGATTTCTAATGAATATTTACAATCGAATTTATCTTATGTATAACCCCATATTATAAATGATTTACTTATTAAACTTTGATTTTAACTATTTTAACCCTTCTTTAAATAAATTAATAATAAATGTCCTAATCTAATCCAAGTGGGCCTAAATGGTCATATTTTATTCCTAAGTTTGTTTTTGGTCTAATTACACTTGTCCAATAGAATTAGGACATGTGTTAGGGTAATATTAATATCATATTTACCCTTAGTTACCCTATTTACTATTAACCGCGGTAAAAAAAGTAAAAAGTTACTATTCACCAAAAAATTATTTTCATCTCATTGAACCACATTTTAGTCCTTGATATTAACCATGTCTCTCGGATTTTCAAAATTCCATTCACAGAAGCATTAAAATTAAGTTTTATGCAAAATTCAGTTTTTAACCTACCACTTAGTGGTTTCACTATTCATCAAAAATTGAAAGTTTTCAGAAAAATACCAAAATTTCACCCTAGGCTAATTTCGATATTCTGAGTCCAAAAATGAAGTCCATTTTGAAGAATAAGATTTACAGAATTTTAAAAAAGTGGTTATTACTATTCATATCGGCTAGTTTTAATAATATTTTAATAGCATATCGTTGTTTAGTGAAACTCAGTATTGCGTACTACACACGCTATCGAGGAAGGTTGCGATTGCGTGTAATGCAAGTAAAGTCAAGGATGCGTGTTGTGCAAGCTCCTTTTGGTGTAGCGTACAACACAAGACTTTAATAAAATTAAAAAGAATATTTTTTTATAAAATCTTGGGCTTTTACATTCTACCACCCTTAAAATGAATTTCGCCCTCGAAATTCGTCGGGGTTATAAATGGTTTACTATTCGAAAGTTTCTTTAATAGAAACCCACATCGTAAAAAGAAATATCAAAACCAATCTTTAAAAACAAAAGTATGAAACGTAACGGTTACCCAAATAAACTAATCATTGGGTTTCCACATAGGTGAAAATATGGATATGGAAGAGAAATCTAACCATCATGTTCTGATGGAGAGTGGTAGAGAACATGGCTATGGAAAAAGCCAATAATCACAAATCCATAAATTTGTGACGATCTAAGGTACCATCCGATTCATCAGGTATAAGATTACTAGGACAACATTTTTGGTTTTCAAGATCATTTCCCTAAAGTTGAAAATTTGAATAGGAATAAATACTTTCTTTATTTTGGTACAATCTCACTATTGTTCGTGCCTAGAACAATTTCCACTTCATCTCTTAAATAAATGAAGTTGAATTTGTTATTCGTGAAGTGTTAGCAGATCATGTGATAGAATGACGGGTCATTCCATCTGTCTCAAACAAAAGGTTAGCAAAAATTATATACATAAGTCGATCTATAGTGAGATTAATCATATATAGTTCCTTAAATGGACTTATACTTCATATATCATATTGCTTAATATAATAAAACTAGTTTCTACTAAACAGGGACTTCCTGTAGGCCAGTGGTAGGCGATAAAGGCCAGTCGCACTTCGGTTGTGGGTTCGATTCCCACAGCCTTGTCCGAAGCGATGGGCTGTCGCCCGTCCTGCAGGTTTTCCTTTTTTCTAAAACTATATTACTATAACATCCCATAAATAATATCGAAAAAACTTCTATCCTTAAACAATACTAACTTTTGTCCAACATAATCCATTCCATTCTTTAGGATTATCCATAATACTGCAATCCACTCTCATAACATAGTGAAAACGATTACCAGAGATTTAATACCATCGTCAATTCCCATATATCATAAGATATGTTTTTTTGGTTACATTCCAAACATTCAAAGTCCTTAATCATGTATTCTCTTGAATACCTTTGTGAAAACATGAATGCAGTTAAAAGTTAACACCTTCCACATACTAAAATCCTCAAAATTATATATACTCAAACCATGATATCACTTAGTCCTTATATCAATCATGAGCTCATGAATACAATCAAACATCTCATTATCGTCTTATCCCTTCATTATGCACATATCATCTACATTCCAAAAATATCTGAATAACCTTTCATGGATACTTATACCATTAATCATATACTTTCAAAACTCAAGGAAAGAAAACAGTGTAACAATCCTTAGATGTATTTTTATTCCATAGTACCATGAGATTACTTATACAACATTACACGTGATAAACATGTAATCATTACACTACATTCTTAAACCATTGACCGAGCTTCAACAATTCTTTCATCTCACATATCATTTGTAGTCTCATCATCATCATCCACATAAATACTACCCATATGACCATACAGATTCTCTTCATGAGTCTTTCCCTTAGGGCATTTGTTTGCATAATGCCCATACATTCCACATTTAAAACACTTAACCATTTTTGATGTCGTAGCAATACCATTATCCTCATCCATGGTGTTAACCGAACCTTTTCCTTTGCACTTACTTGCTTTGTGTCCTTCTTTTCCACACCCAAAGCATCTTCCTGTTCCCTTGAAACATTCTCCTTGATGCCTCTTCCCACATTATTTACATAGAGGAAATTGAACTTTCTTTCCTCTATGATCATTATGAAACTCCATCATTCTCTTATTAGCCGAGTCAGGAAACTTACCAAATTTTACTTTATTGATCATATTATGAGATTGCTGATTCGGCATAATAATGATCTTTGGACTTGCAAATCCCATTTCATTTGGTTCCTCATGAAGAATATCATTCCATTGTCCATCATATCCTCCATTATCGTGAATCATCTTGTTTCCAGCCATTTTCTAAAACCCAAAATGAATAGTGTGAGAGGCAAAAATCATGCTAGGGAAATCAACATAATAAAGGGGGAGTACCTTCAATATCTAACATCTTAGGTTTAATTCTATGATCGTTAGCGTATTTCTAGTACTATAACTTATACGTCTACTTAACCTTAGGGACATCCCTAGACATACCGTAGAAATATCTCTAGGGATCTCACTAACGTTTTCGCATCCTAGTTTCCAAAGGTTGACTAAACCTTTCCTCTGATACCAACTGTAGAGACCCGTATCTTGACGTACATTGACATTACATTACTTTTGCGGAATACTTAGTACATTACAAAAACACACACACAAGGACCGTAATAGTTTAGTGTCTTTGGAAACTCGGACTATAATCTTCTAATCGTGGTGATAGATCTTCAAAATCTCCCATAAAGATCTCCCTTTTTTACCTAAAACCTTTCTTTATATCCTGGGGAAAAGAAAACATAAAAGGGTGAGCTCAAATGCTCAGTAAGGGTAAACAAAATAAATATCAATCACATTATATTCATAAGAACATAACATTTTGGAAATCATAACCTGCAAAAGAGAGCATAATTTCATAATCATGGGATAAATCATGGCAGTGAAAAAGTAATCCCAATAATCATAACATAAAACATGAAACTTTGTGGCATACACACATAATCATAGAGAATCATTTCTTGTTAGTCAAGACTATTTTCCAAGACTATCTTAGTGGACAAAGTCCCTTTCTGAATCGAGTAGCCCTCGTTTCAGTCCTGTTTCACTGAACCGGTATAACCTACCATTCCAGCCATGTCTATCTCATGAGATATAAAATCATTACCCAATGCATTGGAGGGAGATATAGGTCCCACCCATCTTATAATGAATTCTTTCTTATGTGTGCCACAAAATCATAAATCATACATCATTTCATAACCCATGTAATAAAAATGGGAATCTTAAACATCGTGACATCATATAACAATTCATATAAGATAAAGGAATTCATGAAAATAATTCCATCACAACATAATCAAATCAATGTAATAATAGGGATAAAAATATAACCCTTTATTATCTTAGATGGAAAATAATTTTGATAAAACACTTGAACTCCATTCTTGAGGAAAATATCCTTTCTTCTTTAAAAACATTTTTCCTTTCATAACATGTCATACAACTTTAAAATAAAAGAATTTGATTAAAAATAAACTTGAAAACTTGTAAAGGAAGCTTCTTTGAAGTAATGTTTTAAAAATCCATTCATGCCGTATAAGTTAAAAAAAACATTCTTCGTACTTTTGTCGGAAAAGTCAAAAAGTACCTCGTACGAAAAACGACAAAAGATTCCTTTCATACATATTACTAAAAACTCACCGAAGGGTAAAAATGGATTTAAACAATTGTAGGTGGATGGAAATAATATTACATATTGATGAAACATGGATGTGGATGATAAAATACATCCTTGTAAATACTTATGAATAAACAATCTCGGATAAAAATGAGATTGTGATATTTCCCTTACCTTAGGTCCGATTTGCTTCGTATGTGTCTGAACCTCCTGTATAATGATTTAAATAATGACATTGACTTATTACAGAATCATATTCATTGTTATGATATCATATACGGTTCACTTATGACATTATATTACCCGTTCTTTTGTAAATTCCATGTTAAAGAAGCGTTTTGGGTAAAATCGTTTCATTTATCGTAGGTGTTTTGTTGTTCTTGACATCATTATTACTTATATCATGATTTACTTACTTCCAGAATATAAAATATGATTTATATATCATATATATTCAGTATATATATATAATAGATAGATAAATAAAATGAAAAACACCGTTCATGGAGACGGTAGTCCGTACGTACGCATGAACGCTGTTTTTCTTTCCTTATTGTCTTGAATGGAAGTAAGTAGATGACATACATATATATATATACATAAATCCAGTATCATTATTATGTCATATATTTCATTAGTACTTATTATATAAACTTTATAATCATTCATGAATGGTTAATCATTAAGAATGAATCTCATCGCGTCGTGGAGACGGTAGTCCGTACGTACGCACGAGCGATGATATCATTTCCATAAATATTGAATTGAATTGGAGTGGATTATACAATATATCAGAATCAATATGATGTTGTAATAACTATGTATAGTTATTCTTTACACCATTATACCCATCCATGTAAGGTGGTGGTGGAAAATAGATTACACCACGGCGTGGAGACGGTATTCCGTACGTACGCACGCGCGGTGATTTCTTTTTCCGTAGGATAGATAGATGGTGAAATAGGGTTCTTTCATACTTATAATAACATATCCGTATATGAGTGATACTGATGTTATTACTTCATAATGAAACAACCTAAGAAGAAGAAGTGGAAGAAGAAATAAAGATGAAAGAATTGGTAACGGTAATTACCTCTTCTTTGAAACTCCTCTTTGAGACCTCCTCTTAAGGCACTAAAATTGGTCTTTGAGGAAGACCAGAACCTCTAGGATGTTTCTAGGGAAGTGGAGAAGAGATTTGTGCAGGGGTTGGACGAGCTTGAGTGCTCAATTTGGTGTGAGGAGGAGGGGGAGGAGGTGCCCTTTTATAAGGGAGGAGAGGGGCACCTTAGGAATATCTCAAAATATTTTTTTATATTAAAGTCAATATCGGTTTATAATGGCTCCAAAGGGTCTTATTTCGAAGATAAGGTGGGGATGGGCCGAAATCCTATCAACCAATAGGATTTAGACAAGTTTAGGGTATTATTTTAACCTTATCAATTAGATTTAACTCTAAGTTAAATAATTTAACTTTTACCATGTCTTTTTGTTTTCTTTCACTATATGGTTAATAAACTTACTATAACATACCAAACTAACCCCAAATTGTTTATTATTAATATATATATCCTTATCTAAGTCATTTGGCCGAACCTTAGATTTTTAGGAATAAAATAACAATTAGTAATATAATATTTGATTTAAAAACTATTTTGTGTCAATTTTGACACTATTTGATATATGATATTTGTGAAAGTCATAACAGAATTATATGTTCGAACCATGTTGATTAAATCGACATTACTACATCATAGTAACCTAGAAAATTAGTGGAATTCATAAAAAGTCCTAAATTACAATTATTTTGGTATTTATATTATCAATTATGTCAATATTTCTTTAATAAGATAATTACTGCATCATCTTTGTGTCATAAATAAATTAAATTATTTGATGTCTAAAAATTACAAATAAAATACCATCATGTAGGAAATCTTTTTAGATTTCTAATGAATATTTACAATCGAATTTATCTTATGTATAACCCCATATTATAAATGATTTACTTATTAAACTTTGATTTTAACTATTTTAACCCTTCTTTAAATAAATTAATAATAAATGTCCTAATCTAATCCAAGTGGGCCTAAATGGTCATATTTTATTCCTAAGTTTGTTTTTGGTCGAATTACACTTGTCCAATATAATTAAGACATGTGTTAGGGTAATAGTAATATCATATTTACCCTTAGTTACCCTATTTACTATTAATCGCGGTAAAAAAAGTAAAAAGTTACTATTCACCAAAAAATTATTTTCATCTCATTGAACCACATTTTAGTCCTTGATATTAACCGTGTCTCTCGGATTTTCGAAATTCCATTCACAGAAGCGGTAAAATTAAGTTTTATGCAAAATTCAGTTTTTAACCTGCCACTTAGTGGTTTCACTATTCATCAAAAATTGAAAGTTTTCAGAAAAATACCAAAATTTCACCCTAGGTTAATTTCGATATTCTGAGTCCAAAAATGATGTCCATTTTGAAGAATAAGATTTACAGAATTTTAAAAAAGTGGTTATTACTATTCATACCGGCTATTTTTAATAATATTTTAATAGCATATCGTTGTTTAGTGAAACTCAGTATTGCGTACTACACACGCTATCGAGGAAGGTTGTGATTGCATGTAATGCAAGGAAAGTCAAGGATGCGTGTTGTGCAAGCTCCTTTTGGTGTAGCGTACAACACAAGACTTTAATAAAATTTAAAAAAAATATTTTTTTATAAAATCTTGGGCTGTTACAATTCCACTGTGTAATTTCCAATCCTTATTGGTTGGAGGAGGAATCCCCCATTGGGGTTAGTAGGTTTGTGTATTTTTCTGTTTTTTTAATCCTTCCTACATGAGGTAATATCTAGAATAATGATTTATTCCTAAAATTTTAATCATGTTTCAATTTATATGTAAAATATTTAGTTAATTTTATCCCATAATTTATTATTCTAAGATATAATTTTTAGAAATATCCCCTTATTTATGATTAATTTATTCAACCTACTTTTATATTTTATCCAATAATCATATATCTTGAAATAAACATGACATGATAATTGATTTAGATTTATATAAATTTATATTTTTCCTATTTATGATATATATAAATTAATTGAAATTTTAATTATCGATTATATATATTTGGTGTTACAATTATGATTGAATTAAAATATATATTATATAAAGAAGTATGAGAAGTGTGACTTTTGGTCAGACTACTCACATTCTTAGTGGCTTATTTCTGGTCTAGATAATTAGGGTTTGGGTATCTATCTATCAATGATGAATTTTATTGGGATTATTGATCTCAAATGTATGAGATTCATTACAAGAAATGGTACCATGTATGATATTAATGAATTTTTATATGTATAATTATGGTTGGGGTGTAATATTTTTTAGTAACATAATTTTTGACTTGTTTAAACAGTATCATAATAATGTGTATTGAATATACTGATTTGGTGGAAGGAGTAACATATAAAACTAAATAATTAGAAGGAGGAGTACATGTAATGTGCATAGAATGATATATGGTGGTTGGATCGAAAACCCTTATAAATACAATGTTTTAGATATATTTCAATGAATATACATATCATGAAAACAATTATCCAACTCTGTACTTTTTTTCTAAAATATGGTGCACATATATTTTCAGTTGTACGGAAAGAATCAATGTGTATATGTTATGTGTTATGTGATTTAATTATGGATCCTATTTTGGGAACACCTAGCTAGGAATACCATTGTTATAATAATTTAGGAATATATTGGGGTTTATATTTATGTTAAATTGGGAAATTATTTTTCCACCCAATCATTGTAGAGTTATATATGATATGATTAGAATTATTTTCAACTAGAGACATTCATGTATTGTTTTATTTTTTTTAATAGGTATGAGTTATATTAATATAGGTGCGCTAATGGGTATGATGTATATTAATATGGTTAATTAGTTGATTTGGAAAAAATTACATAAAAGTCATTATTAAATGAATAAAAAATAGGATACACTTCTCATAAATGCATCAAGTATTTATAAAATTCCATCATAATCATCATGAATAATTTTGGGATCAATCAAAAGGAGAGATTAAATGTCATTGGTTGAAGCATTTTACTAAACTAAAGGAACACGATAATAGTTCTAATTCATGATGGAATATTTTATGTGCTAGATTAATACCATTCCTAACAGGAAAAATGTTGAGTTTTACAGAAAAGAGGATATGAATGGTTACAACAGTCATTTACTAATTCTCTCGTGGATTCAAAATCATTGTATTTAACATAATTAAAAAAACAATTGTAGTATGAATATATACTCAATATGATCGGATATATCAGTTAAAATATATTTACCCTATCAGCAAAGATCTTTTATTTTAATATGTTAAATTGGTAGTAGATACCAGAGATCACATCCCAAGGGGAATTATTATTTAATAGTCCAGGTAAACTAGATACGTGATTAAATCCCAAATTTAATATGAGAATTATAAAGAGAAAAATTGAATTTTATTTTAGAACACTATTATACTATTTTAAAATCTATATATATCAATCAAAATACACTTCCTGACAACCTGGGTGTAGGAAACATAAGAAAGGTGTGACCTAAGAAGCTCTGTAATTGTATGTCTTCATGAGAAGCCAATCAGCCACACATAATATTGAATGAATATATTATTATCAAATAATGATATATAATTAATCACATAATGTTGAAACATATCCATGGATATCATATGAAATTAAATAATTACATCAAAATCAATAACTGGTTTAATAATGATGTAATGCATAATTCTTTATCTCTCAAACATATCGTTGAGGATTCATTCCAAGATATATAATATAAATTGGTAAGCCCTTAGAAAAATACCCAATGTATTTTTCTTCCTATGTAATAAAAATAAATTTAAGGGCTGTCTAATTTCTATCCCCAAACATCAAATAATATTTCAAATACATTTATCTTATGAATAAATTGTAGAATTAAATAAACATTCTATAGAAACCAATAAATATCGACATTGGATTAAAATGAATAAAAATTATCAATACATTCCCTAGTAAAAATGATCCTAAAGAAAATAGGGAAATATTGTGGATTCTAGGATAGGATTATAACCTCATTTAATCATAATATTAAATAATTCACTTTGATATGGATGGGAATAATTTCAAAATCTCATTGTAACTTTTATACTGAAAAAAATCACTTTGAAATAACTTATTTTATGTAACTTTTTATAAAAAATATTTATGAATTTTATCAATGTAACAAATATTTTATAAATGTAAATTATTCTTCATAAGAGTTAGTGGTCGAGATGGTGGTAAATACCATTCATGATGCATATGTTAAAAATTTTTCTCTCTTATATTTACAGAAATATCAAAAAGTTTCTGTTTTGGAAAATGAAAAGAAGATTCATTTAATATCATTTTTAAAAACGGAATCATTGGAATAAGTTTTTTTAATAGATATTTGGATAATTTCAAAGAAAAACATTTAAAAATTAAAATGAAAATAAGGACATATAGGAAAATGATCTCTAACTGAGTAGAAAATACAAGCTCTCCTTCAATAAAAACTTTATTAGTATTCCATATTACTTAATGAGAGTAAATTTTAATAAAAATTAAAATTTATTGAAATAAATATAGGAGAATTTTTTTTATGTTTTTAATAAATAATTATAATATAGTTTACTCTTTGGAGGCATAGATATAAACAATCATGAATAATGATGAGATTATGAAATATACCCTTACCTCAGGTTTGAATTCAATTATATGTGTTTCCAAATCCTACATATTAAATGTATATTTTTCATAAATATTTTAACGAACCAATATCATAAATATAATACCATATATTATTTACCAATAACCATTTATCACATTTTTACTACATATATATTATTAAAATCATTCTTATGAGAGATAACTACTTCATTTTTCATGTATATTTTTTGTCGATAGTTTTCGTTGATGTACATAAATTTTGGCTGCATAAAATAATTAATGACTATTAATGATATAAATACAATAAATATTAATAATATACTGATTTATATTCGCCAATATAATTTAGAGAAAGAAAAAAATTACAACATTCACTCTGACACTACGTCAATGGAACTAATGCATATTGTTATCATTTTATGAATGATAGAAATAAAATAAATTTAAATAGATATTCACATTTAAAAAACTATTATTATATCATATATAACTTATATATTACACAAATATATCCTTATTACCATAGATGTACATCATAATTGAAAAACGATTCACATAACATTGTAGAGGTGACAATCCATTCATTCACATGAGCGATGTTATTATTTTCCAATGGAATGAAGCATAAGAATGAATATCTAATAGTATAATAGAAGAATAATTTTTTTTATTAAATATCATATATATACCTTAAATCAATCATTATATCTAGATGTGATAGGTGGTGAGGGAAACAAATTAAATCGGTTTGTGAGGAAACAGTTCTACACACACATAATCGATGGTTTCATTTCCCATTTTATTGAATGTGGTAATGATATAGGTAATTAAATTAACATAATATCATATCAGTATATGTAATATATTTATGTTATTAGTTAAAAATAATTTATTAATATTTTATGGGGTTTGAAGATCAAATAAAACGAAAACACATGTTTAAGAACTATATTTATTCTTCGAAAAATATCATTAATTTTAGATTTATAACATCTCTATAATGGTTTTATGATGATATATATGGGCTCTAGATCATGGTGGGGGGATTTATAAAAGGGGTTTTTGTTTGTCTAGGATGTACAAAAAGTATCACGATGTGTGAATAAAATATAAGGAGGTGATTCTTTATAAGTAATAAGTAGTTTCATTTATATAAACACCCCAAACTATTCACTTGTGGGAAGTTCCTCTAAAAATGACTAAAAATTGATATGTAATTTTGTTTTAATAATCTTGTATTTGTAGAGGAACATGGGACTCTTTGGAATATGAAATGATATTTCCTTTTCCCGGCACTTGATATGTGCTCTATATAACGAGATCCAATCCATTCCCATTATAGATTTGAATTCCCCCAAGGGATGTATTACGATATATTCCAGAAGAATCCTCCCACATACCCCAATAGGAGAAGAGTCAAACACTTAGTTTGCAATGATTACACAACATTGTGTTTTTACAGATATCTCTACTTTATGGTTACAGGGCTTCAATTCTATAGTTCTAGAAAACATTCAACATAAATAGTAATGCGTAGAACCAGAATAAAATAACACCTTTTCCATTCTAGATTGAATAAGATGTGTACCTTGTACGACTTCATAATCATGATCTACCTCCGCAATAGTGGTGGAATAATCATTCCCTTGTTCTGTTGGATTTGGTGGGTGCTGACAATGATTACCCTCAAGAACTTTAGGTTTAGTGCACTGACTTGCATAGTGCCCTAGATCCCTATAGTTGTAGCATTGAACCATGAGTGGTTCTCTCGTTTATTCTGCCACATTCTCCTTCCTTTTCATTTCTTTTAGACACTCTTGATCATGGTGTCCTTCTTCCCATACATGAAGCATTTTCCCATCCCTTTTAGGCAGTTCCCATGGTGCAACTTCCCACATTTTTGGCAGGTGGGTCATTGAGTTTTCTTCCCACAATTGTCATTAAATCCCCCATCGTAAAAACTCCATTATTCATTTATTATCCCCATATCCATGGGACAATTCTCTAAACTCCATATCCAACTTTAATGGCACAACACACATCTTCTCCAAAATTACAATTTTCCCGAATTGCAAGAGCCTTTTGTAGGTGTGGTTTTAATCCACTAAAGAATTTATCAATTTTGTTTACATTGTTGATAACAATACCTGAAGAGTACCATGAAATCCATGGGAAATTAGATTTATAGGTTGTGACAGATTCTCCATATTTTTTCTTGAGCTCTATGAATTCTCACACCATTTTTATATGAAGAGTTTGTTGGAAATACATATAAAGAAACATTATCTTAAAGTCTTCCCATTCAATCTCTTCAATTTCCTCCCTTGGCTTCGTGTTCTTAATCAAAACCCACCTTTTATCAGATTGTCCATCTAGATGATAAATGGCTAGGGTCACCTTCTCTGTCTCAGAATAGTGAACCAAAAAAAATAACTTCTCCATGGATTTGACCCAATGTTCTGGAACTAGTGGATCAGAGGATCCTCTAAACAGCAGAGTTCATTGCACATAAAACATTCGATAGCCAGTTTCTCCCTCTTTGGTGAAGGAAGATGTTGCCCATTATTACTGTTATTGTTCATAACCTGAGAAAATTGGGTAAGCATCACCAAGATGTTCTGAACTCCGCCTCCCAAATAATTGGGGATTCCATTCGAGCAATCATTGCATTGGCCCTTGCACGAGTTGTTGGTCTGATTTCTCCTGGTTCCCACATTTTCTAAAATATAAAAGGTTAGAACAAAACATAAATAAATAAGCCATGAATAAATTATTAATTTAGAAAATTTATATCAAAAACATAACATATGTGATTCCTATGTAAATAAACTTTTGTGTATATTTGTACATTTTCTAATGCTAGAGGTTTTCTCTAGGGTTTACTAATCCAAATTCCCAAATTAACTAAACCTTTCCTCTGATACCAACTATAGAAACCCAACATTTTCATACATTACTATTAAATAATTTTAATGGTAAAAAAATAATAGTATTACACATAGAGGATCCAATGGTTTAGTGTCTTTGGAAAACTAGGACCATACATTGTAATTTTAGCATTAAGGATAAACATTTATTTAATTTCTTCTTCTCTAGCTTCTTATTGTCACTTTTCCTCTATTTAGTACATGTATACACCTGAGGATATACATAAAAAAGGGGTGAGATAAAAGCCCAGTAAAATGATAGATAAAACTAATATAGCATGGGGTGAACATAATCATGACATAGGAAAAGGATCATGAACATGAGAGGATCATAAATAAAAGACTTGAAATGCGGCAATGCATAAAAATGAAACATCATGTATTAGTGGTTAACTAACAAAAATACTTGTAAACCATGATATCATCTAGTTCACACATCATTTCACATTTAATCCTGAGATTTATCACTTTACTCAATGCATTGGAGTGGTGTATAATTCCGGGAACACCCATCACATTAAAACATTCATATTGCGCTACATAATTCCTGGCGCTGCCGTCACCTCACAATATTATCATTATCATGCATGACACATAGAACATATATCAATAATGAACATAAAAACCCCATGGTAAGGAATGAGTTTCATCTCATTAGAATACATTAAAAAATATTTGGTTCCCAAAAGAAAGAGGGAACAACATACTTGATACAAGAACCATCAACCATGAATGAGATGTAATAGTGGAGTTATTAAAAGAAGATTTCTTTTGGAAAACATTTGTATTGACATAAACTTCATTATAAAACATGTATATACCCTAAAAGGTAAGATAATGATGAAAAAAATGATTTTTATGAAGTGAAAAT
Organism: Viscum album; assembly: GCA_963277665.1. Taxonomy (NCBI): domain Eukaryota; kingdom Viridiplantae; phylum Streptophyta; class Magnoliopsida; order Santalales; family Viscaceae; genus Viscum; species Viscum album. The sequence continues at coordinate 1,679,843,927 of OY728126.1, forward strand.
ACCAAATTGGAGTGAAAGTGGGGGAACCTGAAGAAAGAAAATTGGGTTCGAGTTTTTCCACTGACCTTGTTTCTGAAAGCATCCTTCTATTAAATGTTGTGGATAATGACATTATATTCGTTAATTAGAAATCTAGAATCTTTTTTAAAATAATATTTTTCATTATTGTTTAGTAAAGTTATTTTATGTTCCATTGGATGAGTTATAGAGTTTGAAAACATTATTCGAGAATGGTTGTTTTGATGGTTTTCTTGAGTGGTTCACTAGTATTCTTAAATTGAAGTTTGTGTAGAACATGGGTAAACATATGGAACTAATATTACATGTTATTAATGATATTACATGATATTGAATTATCTTATAATGAATCATATTATATCCATGTGGATGAATCGTTAGATAAGAATTAAGTGATGATTGTTCGGGTTAATTTGAACGGTTTTTCAATCATAATGAACTTGTTTTATTTTATCACTATTAATATGGACATATGTTAGTCAAAGTACTTTAAATAGGGAATAATACATATAAAAAATTCTGGTTCAACCATAAAAATGGTTTCATGACCATATCTGAGGGTAGAAATGGAAGAAGAAAACTTGTCATTCATGAATGTGATAAATTAACACCTTATGAACAACATTCTCTTTAATAAAATAAATGAAAGAGGGAAAGGGGGTTGGATGATATAATATCCCATTACCATCATACAATTTCAGTACATGTATAATATTGGAGTTAAAATACCATTTTTATTAAGATAGGTGGGGAGAGATCAAGAAATGAACTTGAACATGAAAGGAAATTAAAGGAGAAGAGGGAGAGAAATTACCTCTTAAATCCACCTCTTGAGATTCTCCTTAAGGAAGCTTGGATTGGTATTTTAATGAGGACAGAAGCTCTTGGACGTGGGAGAGGGGCTAGGGAGGATTTTTGGGAAGAGTTTATAGACGGCTTGATTCTTGAGAGGTGTGAGGGAATGAGGGTGTGAGGGTTGGTTTTTATAGTGGAGGAGAGAGGCGTTTCCTTAATATAAAATCCATTAGCTTATTATTTTCACCTAATACAAGGAATAATGAGTCTTGAATGTCCAGGGATCGTAATTTTATCATGTGATCCTGAACCAAGTGGGCTTACATCAGCAGAGCATCACACATGACTCTATAATTAGCTTAATTTTAAAAACATGATCTTTATGTTCTTAAATCCTTAATATTCTGTTCCCCTACTGTTTTATGGTTCATTTATTATTGGGTGATCCATTTCCCCTGTCTTTTCAATGTTTTCTAAAACCCCGAAACATAGTCGTTATGCTGCAGAATTTCCGTCTCAAAATGCCTCTCTTTTATCCTCAAATTCATTTATTTTATTAAGTGAATACTCAAATCTCTATCTTCTAAATGTTTATTCACATATATACAAAAATGTTATATTATAAATTCTGGTATTTACATACATGAGACCCGCTTTCCCTATCTGTGGGTTTAAAGTGACATAAAGATCATATCTTCAAAGTAGTTTTTAAAATGTTATGATTATGAAATGAAACATATTTATTTTATGATATATGGGTTGTTTATGAAATTATTAATGATGATATATGTGGCACACATGATAATAAAGGAAAATTTAAGGGTGTACCCAATTATCCCTCCAATGCATTGGGTAAAGACATAATCTCTTGAGATGACCTTTTAGACTGATACCTTGGTGAATAACCTTGGTAATTTTTACTAACCCCTTGGGGATGGACCTAAGTGAAATGTAAGTGATTGTCTTTGTTAGATGTTGTTGACACATCTTCATGTTATGAAAAATGTTTTTTATTGTGATATTCTTCATGATTTCTTTCTCATGCCTTAAAGTTCATTTTCATGATATTTTTGATGTATCTCAAGTTCACATGTTAAATGTTTCCCCTTGTTTCCCTTATTGGTCCTTCTGCTCACCTTTCTTTTGATGTATGTCCCCAGGTTATGAGATGCAGTAATGAACCTAGGATGAACATAAGTAGAATCCTTTCAAGTGTTTAAGAAGAATTTTTTTTTCATTTATTAAGTTCATAGTTTCCAAGACACTAAACCTTAAAGATCCTCAGTTTTGTATAATGTAATGAATGTTTATGTGAAAAAAGGCGGGATGTTATAGTTGGCATCAAAGAATGTTTTAGTTATTTGTGGAAATTAGGATATGATAACGTTAGGAAGAACCCTATAGAAAAGTTAAAATATAGGAAATCTTCATGGTATTTCGGTGAGTATTGGGTATGAGGTTTCTAAGGAAATACATCCTTGTCTTCATATGAGCAGGTAGAGGTGGCTCTGAAAAATATGTACTTAGGGGTAAAACCCAAAAACAACGCTTTGAACTAGACTCGAATGGGGACTGGTACACAAGAAAGAAAAATAATTCTCTATATCTTATGACCTTAATGAAAAGAAAGAGAAGAAGACATCTGATAAACACTATGGAGATTAATGTAAGGGTAAGAAGGTAAAATGTTTAATTTCTATCCGGCAGTAAATGTGGGTAGAAACACCCTGGTTCTTTCCTGATGGGAATGAGAGTCTGTTACAAGGGTGGTGAAAAGGGGAACCAAGCTCATAATTTCAAGGGAATGAAAGAGGTTGTCAATTTTGAATTCTATAGTTTTATATAAATGGGGCAGTTTGAAAATAAATGTCATAAGTGCCAAAGAAAACATACATCAGAAAATTCCAATGGAATAAGGCTAATCTTATGAGGTCACTACTATAGAGGTTATAGCTCTGAATGATGCAGTGGTATGTAATTTAATGGTTTCCTCAAATTTATCCAAGGAGTAATTTGGTTCTAATCATCCCATTATTTCATATCTTCCCAATTTTCTCAGAAAATTGGATTTTTTGAATTTGATTTAAGAGGGTATTTTTAAGTAAATACTCATAAGGGAAGTATCATTGCAACAATGTTTTTTGAATTAGTTCCCATTAAGGCATATAAACATGTTTTATCTACTAACCACCTGACCTGGTTTATCATGACACCACCTGTCATTTGATTTATCACGTAACCACCCATCAAATGTCTATGTACCATAATAAAATCATAACACTAATGTATTGAAAATACAAACATTTCACCAATAACATTTCATTTTCTATCACAAGAAATCATTTTAAGTCATTGAAATAATCAATCCATTTCAAAAATCACTTTCAATACCAAAATATAAAAACATATTATTTGGTATTTATTTAATTTTAAAAACATTACAACTTGTTAAAGAAGACAAGGATCCAATATTATTCACGGTGGTAGAAAGGGCGTTGTCATCGTGTACGTTAAAAAGAAATGTATTTTTTGTCATTTAGTAAAATGGTTTGTAGAGAAAAGATTACATTCAAATGAAAATAGAATTAAAATGGGTTTTATACACCTTATAAAATAATGTTGTGTATATATTAATGAACAACATAAATAATAATGATAAGATCAACCTAAGGAATGGGAATTGGGTTATGAAGTTCCCTTACCTTGTGTCCAATGTGACCCGTTCGTTCTTTAATTTCATGAATAATAAACTAAAGATTATTTCTACTTTCTTAATAACCTTTTTCAAGTTAATTATTCCTTTTATATCACTTATTTCCATGTTATAAACATTATGTAATCATTTAAGTTATTAACGGTCGTTCTGTAAATATTTGGTACTTGAGTCAAAAATAGACTTCTTATTAATACATGTTGTTCAAGTGGTCAAAAGTTAATTATATCAATAATTATATTAATTATTTAAATATCATATATATAATATATATCCAGAATATACATGTATTTATAATAGTACGTAACATTAGGAGGTAAGAATTGAAATGCACTGTTGATGGAGATGGTATGTCATATGTATGCATGAATGCTAATTTCATTTCAATTTAATATATTAATGGAATTAAAACATAATGATAAATATTTATATTATAATTGAAGTAGATTATAATATATAATATCATTAACTCTATCCTTTATACGTACCACATATGGTAGGAACGAGTCATATCACTTTAGGGAGCGGTAGTATGCACTTCCTCAAATGAAATTATCTCGTTTACCTATATTGGAGACCATAATGGTATGATATTAATGGAAAATACATAATCATAGAGGAAACATAAACATAATATACATCATATATAAACACAGTGCCATCTTAATGGACATCATGAGAGGTGTTATGAGATAATTGAACAATCACCGTTCATGAGGTGTTAGTTTTCCATCCACAGAAGGAGTGTGTTATTTACCCATTAGATAGAGGAATGTGCAAGTGTAGTTCGAATAATTCTAATCAAAACATCCTAGTATATTGTGGATACATTTTTTACAAAATAATGGAATGAAAAGATTTTATGGTGTCAGAGATGTTAAATAAAACAAAAGAACTTAAGAGGAGACTAAACATTAAAATTGAGTAACTCCTGTTGGTTTGAACCAAATGTGTTTCTTTATTTGATTTATGAATAAGGTAAGGGTTATAGAATGAATATAGGGATATTGGGAGCTTATTAGGGATAGTATGGATGAGCCATAGGCTTGAGAAGTATGAGGAATGAGTTAGGGTTGAGGGATTTTTATAAGGGAGAGGAGGTAATCAATAGTAATGTTTGAAACAATTATTTGATTATAAACTCATCTTAGGTTTAAAATGGTCTAATAATATTTAAAAAAGATTTAAAATGACTCATGGTCAAAAAAAATGACCAATAATAATTGGACAGGTTTTGGATATTGTTTTAATATTTAGAATCTTATTTATTAAAATCATTTATTAATGAGGTAATATTGCATTATTATTGTGTCATAAAAAAATTAATTTATTTGGTGTCAAAAAATTATAAAAAAATACAATGATGTAGGAAATAGTTTTATTTTTCCAATTAATATTTATATTCAAATAGGTAACTTATATAACCCCATTTACAAATTGATTCACTAGAAGATATTTGTTTATGTCATTTTTTCGTTACTTTAAAATAATTTATATAAAGTGTCATTATTACTACCATGTGGCCCCATGGAGTCCCAAATTCAACACATGGATTACCATGGTGGGATATGCATAAAAAAATTGGATTAGGACAGATTTTAGGCTAATTAATTATTATTATAATATTATATTTCACCTTTATTTACTATATTTACCCTTTTAATCATGGTAAATAAAATATTTACTGAAATAAATATTTAAAATATATAAAAATAAATGTTACCTATTTACATAATTTTGAACTACTGATTCCAAATATTGAATACATATTTCAAAATTAAAAACACAGATGTGGCAAAATTTAATTTAAAATTAATTCACGCTGTAAAAAAACGTTTTTTTAGGAAATAATTTCTATCAATAGATTGACACTTGTTTATGTCAATTTTCAAAATGAAATTACTTCCAAAGACAAAAATTTGATTAAATGGTAATAATATATTATAATTACACTATAAAATCAATTAAAAAGGCAATATAAATATATAAAAAAATTATATTAAAATGAACTTTTGAATTAAAATACATTGTTTTTCATTATTCATAAAAAATTAAATTTATCCAAAAAATACTAATATTTTATCGAAAGTAAATTTTGATGTTTTGATTCTAAAAAAGAATTTTATTATTTTAAATATTACAGATAAGAGTTAAAAAATTTATATTTAAATCGGGTTCTCCATTAAAAGGTGGTAAATCGTCTTTTTAATAAAATTATACTTAAAATTATATTCATTCACATTTTAAGCCTCTAACATTTATTGGAAAATGTAAATACATTAAAAAAACATGCATAATCGTATTTTACTTAGTTCTATTCATTCTCGCCGATACAATGTCTAGCTGTTAATTACTATTTAAAATAATAATAATATATTATTAGTTTGCAATGTAAGATTTCAAAGTAACTCATTGTTACATATTGGGTAAGCTATTGAACATAGCATCCCCTTTAAAGTAAAATAAATATTTAATTTACAAATAATAATTAAACTTCAAATTTATAATTCATTATTTACATGTGATGTTAAACTATGTCTATTGAATATGCTTTAGAATATGGATTTGGTTGTTATCCATGAAAGTAGAAGTAAACCAATTCAAATGAAATGATGTTTGGGAATTAGTAGAAATACTATCCAATTATCTTGTAATAGGAACTAAATAGATTATTAGAAAAAAAAACAGGATGATAAAAGGATCATAACTAGAAAAAAACTAGATTTGATGAAAATGGATATAATTAAGAAGAAGTAATATGTTATAATGAATCCTTTTCACCAGTTTCTAGAAAAAATTCGATCAAAATACTTTTACCTTATGCATCACATATAAATTTTAAAATATATCATATCATATAAATTTTGAATTTTTTAATGGATATTTTATTTTTGAGGTATATGTTGATAAAAACACTAGGTTTTCGAAACCCATGAAAACCAAATTCTATTATTAAACATTCAAAAGCTCTTTATAGACGTAAAAAGTCACCTAGAACTTGGTATGAAATATTAAGTTCTATTTTATTAGAAAAATTAATTTTTGTGGCATTAGTATATCCAAGTATTTTTTATAAAATAGTTTGTTATAAATTTTTATTAGTATAAATTTTTGATTATTATGTTATTTTCGGTTCAACAAATAAAAATATTTGTAATTATTTTTCAAATCTAATGAACAAAGGATATTAAAATGAGTATGATGGGGGAGTGTAATTTCATTTTTGGATTCAGAATTTTTTTAAAAATATTTATGGAAATGATTTAAATTTTACTAAATATATTAATGATTTATTGAAAATATTTGGAATGGAAATACTAATACTTATAAAAATCCAATGTTTACCACTATAAAACATGGTTTGGGTGAAGTTAAAAAGACATTTCACAACATGTTATATAGATGTATGATTGGTAGTTTATTATATCATACTTATAGAAGACCAGACATAATGTTTTCTATGTTCTTATTTTCTAGATTCTAGTCAAACAAAAAATAATCACATATTACTATTGTTAAAATAATAATATTATATTTAAAAAAATATTTATTAATATCTTATTTACCCAAAAAACTCTGATTTTAATTTCATTTCATTTTCATATATCAAATTTGGAGGATATATATTAGATATATAATGTTACATTGTAACATGACACTTTTTAAGAAAAACCATAGTTTTATGGTTGAGTAAGAAACAACACTCAATTGTTTTATCAATCGATGAGGAAGAATATGTGGCTGTTATTAGTTTTTATGAAAAAGTCTTGTAGAAGAAACCCATAGATAGAGATTTTGTACTAAATTTTAATAATATACCAATTTAATGTGATAATACTACTGATAATATTATTTCCTAAAAAAATTAAAACATTTTTGGAAAAATATTATTGATATAAGGCATCATTTTCTAAGAAATCATGTCCATCAAAAGGTTATATCATTAAAATTTTAAATATTTAATGTCAGTTAGATAATATTTTTACTAAAACAATTCCCACTGTATGTTATTATTTTATTAAGTTGAAGTTAGGGATATCTATTTTTAAATATATATTTTTTATGTTTTTCATTTTTGTAAATTTATTTAACAATTATTTTTATTTAGTATGTGTTTGGTTTTTAGATTAAATATTTTTATCTATTTTGATTTTAAACCATGTGTTTTACAAATTAAAATTTAATGATTACAAAGCATAATTTGTATAACAAACAAGACCACATCTCCAATCCATCAAAAAACTCTTCATCATTCCATACCCATTTATTTCAATCCTTTTTGGATATTTATGATCTCATATTTCTTCCAAACCCTAAAACATGAATACCTACAACCTTCATATTATGAAAAATGATGAAGTAAAAGAAAATAGATAAAGGTAAACCAAGTGTTCTGAATCATCAGTGTGTCCCCTACATCAAAATTATTCAATTAGTGGGCATTTATTTTGAATGGTTTTATCTAATGAATCTTCTGCGCATGAAATATCTTACATTTTATGGTTAGGAATTTATATTTAATGATGAAAATAAAGACATTATTTTTGAGGTATAACTGAATATGTTTTATAGAAATGTTCAATTTAATTATAGTACATTATTTGATATAATGACTTTGAGAGTAGATGATAATGAGTTTTTGATCTGCACAATACAAATTTTTCATATTTTAAAAATCAATCATGATGGAGTATTCCACTTTTCTATTCGGTCAATAAGAAATAGGGACCATCCTTTATTAGATACAAAGTCTTTTATTTTTTATGCAATCAATATTAAGAAAATGCTTGTAAAAGATCTTGAGGATGACCAGAAATTATTGGTTATGTTAATTAAAATTTATTCCATTATAAGAACTATAGATTTGGAAATTTTTTTTTATTTTTACAAGTTTATCATGTTTCTGTTTATCAGTGATATTAAGATGATCTTTTCCATATATATGTTGAAATATTTTAGACATTGATTTCAATTAGAGGCTTGAATGTCATTATATCAATATGGATAGATCATTTTTCATGTTCTATATAGAAAGAATAAGATTCAATATATAGATGATCAAACTAAATATCATCTTATAAATTTTTTGAATGTTGGTTTTTTAGGAAAATTTTGTGTCATTTGGAGTATATTAAAGTATAACTATTTCCAGTATGTCCAACTGACCAACAAGTATCTGGACAATTTACTCAGGTGGATCAAGGAAATATTAATTATGAAGAACCACATTGTTTGAGAAATGAAGAAATTGGAGAATCATGAATAAAAGGTGTTACTAATCCTTCAAAAATAAATATATTTTGTTATTCTATTTATCAGGTTGAGGAATCTTATGAAGAAGTTTCCATTGAGGAATGTCTTAAAAGTCCAAGGATCATACAAGTGCCTCAACAAGAGATCCTTGAAGAATATATATATGGACCTGGAGATTGCACACCAACAATAAATTTGGAAATAACATACCATCTTAGGGAACAACAGGAAAAAATTCATTATCAATAACACAAAGTTATCTCCAAACAAAATCAGTAGAAAGAAACTGCTCAAGAAAATAGGAAAGCTCAAACACTAGTTACTTACACCACTAACATCATAGGAAATCTTTTTTTCTATAATACTGATCAATCCATGTAAATAAGACCTTTTTTATCTATAGAATAGAAAATTTTCATTGATGACATTTCTTTTTATGGTGAAAATAATTTCGTTATGTCTTTCTCTTTGAAGTAGATTCTCCTCAATCCCAAACCCCAGATCAAGTAACATATGATTCTCTAACAAATCAGAAAGAAGGCCTGGTTATCAAATTCAACAAGGTACAATAGGATTAGTTTATTATGAAATCAGATTTTTAATTTTAAAATAAAGACACTTGATGACTTAGAAAAATCATAAATTTCTTGTTGTGAATTTGATTAAATCCAGAATCATCTCCATGATAAAGAATAACATTCTATTTTAAAAATTTATTTTGATGTATTCAATAGAGATATGTTGGATAAGTTTTGAATTATAAAATCTGAATCAGATTATTCACATTTTTGAAATGGTATTTTGGAATTCATTTTGAATCAATTATAAGAACTACCATTCACTATAGATGTTCCACTTCATCACCAAAAACATCACCTGATTTAATAATAAGACATCAAGAAATTACTTCCGTTATGGAAGCTATGAATTAAAGACATTAGACGCTTTAGTGTAATAGTCCCCATCTGCATGCGTTGTCAGATAATAAAAAATATATTATCCATAAATTGACATCATGTAAACCTAGCATAAGATAGCTTCTTAATTATTTTAGTGAAAAAGTATCTCAGTTTCTTTAGATCGAGGAAAATATGCATGAATTTAAACAAGTCAAATTGATATAAAATTTAAATGTGAGGTAAGAATCAATAAATTTGATAAGGCAGCTGGCTATCCACATTACATAAATATAACAAGGTCCTATGGAATAATTGACATACATTTTTTAGGCTACTAAGGATTTGAAAAATCTAAAACTTCTTCTTATCATAATAATTCCTTATCTACCAGCCCTCTTGTTGATCCATTTCATTTAAAACCAAAACTACATGATTTTTTATACAGTCATTATAATAAAAACTAAAACGATTTTCTTTTCTTATTCTCTGTATAAATTTTATTTTTTAGTATTTTTTCATCTCTATTTCAAGACCACAAGTATTATTTTTTATTTAATATTATCTATATCATTCACTACTATTTATTTGTTACATTGTATTTTTATAATACATTTTCTTATACATTCATTTTTATATAACTAGATAGGGGATAAAATTGGGTAAATAAAACATTATTAGAAATTGTGTATCTATTTTTATTGTAATATTAGTTAGAAATCAAAATAATTATTTCAAAATTATTTAAAGAAACAAATTATTTCTCAATAATATTATTTATTTTGTGTTTAGAAGTCCAAAATTTTATATTAATTATTTTATGAAATATTTTATCATAAAAATGTAGATATTGTTGTGCATGTATTATCTCAACAATACACTATAAATATTTATGACTGTTAGTGTCAGAAATACCATTGTTTGTATTGCTGATAACATTACATTTATTGATTTTTAGTAAATCCAAATTTTTTCAAATATTTATTCTGTAATTATATTCATGACCTTGATCAATGGGATATATTAATTAATGTGTTAGTAATTATTTTTTACGTATTTTGGAAACACTGTTCATTCCATACATGGGTATAGTGTAGCATATGGAATGAACCATGCATTCCGAACAATGTAAATGGATCATGAACCATATGGTATAAAAATGTGTGGATAATAAACCCAACATTTGGATCAAACCATATAGTTTCAATAAATGAAATCATGGTTTAGGAACTCTACACAAGTAAGGAACCCTATATTTTATGAAACAAATGTATGTTTTATCAGCCATGCTTCATTAACACCACGTTTGGTATTTTTTTCATTTTATGAAGGAACCCTATAGTTAAATATTCTATGATGGATTTTCAAATATATGATTTTATCAAAGATTTATGTAATAGTATGGTAAATATTAATGATCTATTCGAATTTCATTTACAACCAATTCAAAGGATTATTTTTATTGATTCAAATACCTATATCCAATGGAGTAAGTCACTCATACTCCTAGGGGAATTTAGGACTCCTCTAAATAATTCAAATTTGACTATCCGTGATCAATCAGTTGACTTTCATGGATCTAAAAATCCAATGCGATCTATTTGTTCTATATATTATATTTTAATATATATTAAAACATATCATTCATTACTATATAGTTTTAAATTCGTTTAGAATACATAACTATAGAAAATAATGATAGATGTTATTGTTCATTGAACATGAAATACTTTGCATATTTACATGTTAAACATTGTACTAATACAACGGTTTGTTTGTTGCAATTTTTATTGTAACGCCCTGACCCTAGTTACAAGTAGTCGATCCATTATTACATAACATTAGAATTATAATAAGAGATCATGTTTCAAAAAATCATTAGTTTGGTATCCTTGGATGTAATAGATACATACACGAGTTTTAAACTAATTCATGAAATAAAAGAACAACATTGTGTCACCTTTTAACAAACTCATATCCTTTATCCTATCCCTACATGTTAATCATTATATACTTATTCACATCCTAGGAAAAAAGAAAACAAAATAAAGGGGTGAGTTCATATTCTCAGTAAGGATAAAAATATAGAGGAAACTATCTTAAATAAGATTAAAAAATTTAGGTAATTTATAAGACTAAAACACAAGTCATTTAAATTTAATCTTCATCATTCTCTGGAAAAGAGAAATAAAATAATTACATTTACTTATTCACATGGATATTATACTAGTCAAATAATCACATTTAATATCAATATCCAATTTCATATTGATGGAATACATATTTCATGACATCATAACCACATAGTCTTTGCCTTATTCCAAGACTAAAAAAAAGATTTTGTGAAGGCCTTGTTCTAATACACTAGTTTGTCTCATGAGACTTACCGATGCATTGAGAAGATATAGTGAGGTCCACCCATCAGTTACTAAGTCCAATTCATTCCTCCTGTGAAAAGGATGAAACATAATGTAAACATTTGTATTAAAACCAGCATAAAAAATGTTAATACTTTAACAATAAACATTGAATTTTATAAAAATAACCCATCCAGAAATGAAAATCCTCAAAAAACCGTTAATAAAATATGGAAGATTGTATCACAATTAATCAACTTCATACTAGTGTAAAATCCATCAATGGATGTTGACATTGATGAAATAAAAATTATTTATGAGAAATATATCTTTCTATTTTGAAATAATTTAAAAGTAACATAATTATAAATAGATAATTTATTTTAAAATATTCTTATAATAATTTTAGGGAATCATTAAAGGTGTTATAATGGCATAAAATGTCCTCACCAGCCATATAAGTATAAATGAACTTTCTTACATTAATTTTTCGAAA